>OY754330.1:72108168-73484473 GCA_963573305.1 Pyrrhosoma nymphula | reverse complement strand
ATATTCATACATCAAGTACACCGGGAAAATAGTAGTTCTAACAATATTGTATTTCGTTCATTTTCTTCCAACTTTTTTATGGAAATTTAATGAAACCTAATGCTGATGGAGAAATGGACCAGCGGATATAGAAACCATATTTCCTCTCGGAGAAGGCCGTATTTTTTTATTCATGCAATAAACCTCCATCATAAGCTGTAGAAGTTATGCAGAAAACTTCAAAATCCAATATGTTAAGCGTGCGATGAACCCTCAAAGAGCAATTTAACTGCTTAACGTGCATCATTGGGGCCGACGTGAAAGATCTTGCGAGTGAGCTCTATGCGAGCGTATATTTCTCATAAGCTTATATTTCGAAACCTTGCGCCGAAAAAAAGATATGGACAACGCGGCCGCGCTTTCATATCCTGCATAAACTAATAGAGTTTATCTGTCTCGTGGCCACTCCCTCAGACTCAGTATCTTGACCCAATTTCAGGCGTCTCTTCCATGCTTCGCGGACGGAAAGAAAGACGAAGTTCCGAGGTATTGTGCACGAAAGAAGAAATATTTAGAATAAACTTCGAATAAAACAGAGAGTAAGACGGTGGATGAAATGCGGCGATGAAGCATTACACGGTAAATTATATGCAAACCGTTGAAGCCGAATTGATAACTCGACGGCCTATTGCAACCCAAATGTCGCAGATTCGATTTCCTCCCCTGGAATGTTGTGTCCCTCTTAGAATGAACGTCTTTGGCCGGGCAGTGTAATGGTGACTTGTATCAGTTAGAGCTGAAAAAGACATTCTTCTACTTTTACGAGAAATTACTCGTTGTCAATGTAGCGCATTTAAAAATATACAGCCGACTGCAATTTCAAAAAAATAGACAGGGGCAATGCAGTAAAAATATTCTCCACCAATCTCAGGAAAAAAATGTAATTTTATTTTGGAAATATCATAACCAAGCAATAAGAAACGGTACGTTCATTTCGTGTATTGAAAAATAATTAAGATAATCTGCGATGATGGACGATAAAAAAAGCCTCACTGTTAGTGCCCGCGACACTGCCGTTGATGTATATAGCGTGAAATATCTTCTTTTAAGTTAACTTCTGTTCTTTTTACACTTACGCTGACTCGGCTGTCGGTTTGAGTTTCCGTCGCTCATGAAATTTAGTTTGACGTTCTGTGGACGGTTGGGCTTCTCCGATTTAGAGTTCGGGGCTAATCCAACCTGTAAACCCTTTATATGGACTTTCACTTACTTATTATATTTGCATTTATTTATTTACTTATGTTCACTGCAAAATCAGCCTCTAAAGCTCTTTACAATGGATATTATCGAACGAATGAGTAAGATTTATAAGAAATCTGGCGTCTTTACGAACTTTCGGCTTTCCAGGCCATTGCACTTTTATTATGAGCTACGCCCCCGGGATTCCCAAGTCCAGGCCAAAATCCTTAGGCCGTGGTTCGATTCCCTATCTAGGAAACATTTTTCCTCTGGCAACTTATTGATAGTTTATAGCCTTGATAAACTGATTATTATAAAATCCATCTCGAAACATTCGCTTGCCTTATCTTCTGCTCTTGGTGAAGATTGAGAGTTATAGGTAGTGGATGCTTTTCGAAAATGGGAATTGAAATTCACCAAAATGTAAAAGGATTGCACAAAATAGCCATGGAGGAAGATGTATGACACGCTCCTCGACTTTCTCGATTGTAACAATTTTATGTAACCCACATTCTCGATAAATGACTGAATTAAAAGGTGAAGGATCATTGCACTACGGGTACGCTTGCTTGCTTTAGTATCACTCCCCATTACCCAGAAATGCTTCGTTGAAAATGGTCTATTTTTTAACAAATTTCACGATGTAGGACACTGTCTCTGGCGTGGAACTCCTTCATAATGATTGAAACAACAAGCGCTTGGTTATGATTCCACACTTTATTTGAAACAAAAATACCTAGGTTTCGGAATATCATGTCATCATCAGGTACAAGCAGTTGGGTAGCTTACACTTAAGTTTGGGTATTACTTACACTTAAGTATAAGCCACCCAACTGCTTGTACCTGATTATGGCATGAAATGTCGATGCCTAGGTCGCGTTGTTTCAAAAAAAGGGTAGAATCATAACCAAATGCTTGTTTTTTTCATTCAAATTGCACGATTTTTCCTTGCCGATGATATTGGTTTCGACTTTACAAACAAAAACTTTTTCCCCATGATCCAGCATTTATCAGCGCCGAATGGTGGAAACATGATCTGTTTATCTACGAGCAAATTTTGAGGATGACGTGAATAGCCACCTTACCAACTTTTATGGAGTCACCCGCAAAATTAATCTAAAAGAGCGTGCACCTCACTGTGTTCAAGTTTGCTTTAATTACGTGGACGGTGGTGTAAGCACACGCTTTGTCTGCTTCTTTAGCATTTTATGTGTATGTCAGGCAGCCTAGGGAATCTTGTTTCTTGAAATCCCACAAATATCCATTGGTAAGAGGAACTTAACTGGTGTTATGAAATATAGTATGAAATAAGGCGTTTCACATCTAAAATAATTTTCGGCTTTCCAGGCCATTGTAGAATAAATATGCACTATGCTACACGGGGTTCCCTATTCCAGCCATCTTGAAGCTTTTGGCGCGATATCGAGGGATCTGGGCTCTAGTCCCGGTCGAGGCAAAAATCACAATTTTTCTCTGTGGAATTTTCGGTTCTGCTAGCATGCAACCGCGGAGATAAAAAAAACCCTGAGCGAACTGAAAACACCTTTTCCTGGTATATTATCCAACCCCTATTAAGATGCCTGGGGAGTCGATAAAATTTACCCGATCATTGGCCATCACTTTCAATGGCTATAAAACCCTGTGGGGCTCTTCTCCTCGGAGCTGGTCTCTGTGAAAAACGGAGTCCCTCATGGGAAAGGGCGAAGCCTGGATTGCGGGAGACGTTAGAGAGTGAGAGAGAGAGTGAAAGGATTGTCTCGGAGAATGGCGAGGAGAAAATGGCGAGGAGGCCAGGGAGGGAGGGAAGGATAGAGGGAGGAGGCCGAGGGAATCCTTAAAATAAATCGGGGCTCATCAGTTCGTCTTCTCGCCTTCTCCGCCCCCTCCGGCCCACCCCCCCGTTTCCACTTCCTCCTCTACGTCGTTCCTGCGCTTAGATCATTTCCCTCGTCGACCCCGTTCATTCCCGCCTCAACTCTCTCTCTCTCTTGCCATTCTCCCTTCTGCGGAAAGCGAAAGACCACTGGACTTCCTTGTTTTTTTTCTCTCCCTCTCGCTCTATGGCCTGGTCTGCAGAAGTTGTGGAAGGAAGGAAAGGAAGACAAACGAGGAAGTACTTGGTATAGTGCAGGGGTCCCCAACCGTATGCCCGCGGGCACCATGGCGCTCGCAAACCGTTTTAGATGTGCCCGCTGCTCATAAAAGCCGCCGCTGTGCTGTGCGATTTAACGGCTTTTATGTTTCGGTCTTGACATGAGTAGTGGCGGTAGTGGTGTGAGTAGTGGATGCCAGCTTGTGTTGTGTACGTTAAACGTGCATTTAACGTATCTAGTTCAACATTTATTCCTAGTTACTATGTTCGTATGTTCGTATTTCGTGTCTTCTAATTTCGTCTTCTACTTAATGTCCAATTATAAATATACCTTGAAAAAATTAATGGTACCCGCCACCCCACCGGAATCATAGTATGTGCTCTTAAATGCAAAAAGGTTGGGGACCGCTGGTATAGTGGATGAGGAGAGAAAACTTGAGTAATGAAGCAATGACAGAGGCTGGTGAAGAGTATAACATGGAGTGTCGCATTGTATGGGGCGGAAACGTTGACTCTGGAAAAGGGAGACGAGAATACGCGGCAAACGTTTGAGATGTAGTTGTGGAGGTGAATAGAGAATAGGTGGTGTAAGACGGAAAGGAAGACAAGCGACAATGCTTGTATATGATGGGGTGAGAATAGGAAACTTTTTGAGGAGATTAGGAGGAGGAGGTAGAGGTAATGAGGGTTGAATGCCGTGATAGAGAGGGAGGAAGATGAGTGGTTAGCGGGGAAGGAGAAGGAAGAGAATGGGTTTCATGGACGGGATGAATAGAGGTAGGACGTATGCTGATATGATGAAATAAATTGTGAGGATAGATAGAGGTCTGCGCTTGTAAAAATCTTGAGGATTTTTACTCTCTTCCATTTAAATCTACAGTCGCCGCATAAAATCTGGCGACATCGACAAAAGCGCCGAACATGCAAAACTACGATTTTGTGTGGCTCCACTGATTCAAAAGTGAGGGGGGGAGGGGATATAGAGAGGAGGGGGGTGGGAAGGAGGTGAGAAAGTGGCCAGAGTAGTCGTGAATCGGAACCTCGTCTTGGGGGCTAGTGAGCTAAGGGGATTAAGTTGCCGATGTCGCCAGACTATGCGGCGACTGTACCTTTTACCAATAGATTACCCTGATATAATAATATGGTCCCGTTTTTTAATTTCTGGGGGTCAGGTCGGCAACTTTTGCCTCCCGTCAGAACACACCAATTGTCTCCCTACGACATTTATCGTAGTTGGCGAGACTATAACCCTCATTTTTATTGACGGTTGTCATTTTTTGCGATGTCGACTGTTAAATAAGTGACTGTGGACGCTTATTTAACGTCAACCATTTACGCAGATCAAGAGCTAAGTTGTTGATGTCATTAAAATTGTCGACCGTTGAGAAAATTGAGGTATATAGACTCGCCAATGTTGATTTAGGCCGCTAGTCAATTCATATTTGTCGACTGGCGACAAACGTTAGACTTGCCCCATTGGTTACATATATTTTCGATATGATAACCGTACTTAATACCTTCCCCCCTCGATGACGCTAACGTCAACTAACCGCGTCTAATGTTATATAAAAAACCCAAACTGTCCGTTGACATCAAGTTCAGGCTACTTCACCTTGCGGTTAACGTTAATCAGGCATAGCACCCCGTACAGCACTCTCTCAAGGCTGTACCAAGATAGGAAAATTTAACCGCAATTGTGTGTGAAGCACTGTCACTCGATAATAGCTAAGTAAGCCGAACCGCGTAGTGTCAATAAAGATCATTCGTGTATAAGTGCCATTTTATTTAAATAACATTATACCTATGCACTAATGTGCTTTTTTCACGTTTGCGCACAAATGAACCAGTGTTTGTCAACGCATTGGGTAAGGGGGGTTTAAAACCCAGCCCACTCTATACTACGCTTCATCCGGGTTGTGGTTTGGGGGAGGAGACAGAGAGAGTGAAACGTAAAAAAATAGGAGCATGGCTATTGGTTAGGGGAGAAGTTCTGGTGGGGGAGTTGGGAAAATGGTTTTTTTTCCTCTCTAAGGGGTGGCGTCCTTTTCGGAAAAGTACCGGTCCCCCACAGAGTTTCACGAGCTTCCGGAAAACGCGTGTTGCGTGCCGTCGTCAGTATATGTGTTTGGTTGCTCGAGGGGGTCTCGCACGTGACGCCTTCGCGGAGCGCTCTTCTTTTTTTATTCATTCCCCGGGCCACGGAGTCGGTGGAGCGGTATGGCGATGGCGGTGAGGGACGAATATCAACCCCATGCTCTTTCCACGCTTCGTGATTGTCTACCCCCTCCTCACGGTCTTATTTTCACAGTTGTGGGGAGGGGGGTTTTGTGGACGGTCCTTCTGGGGTCTTGAGCGTGTGTTCCAGTGCACGTGCGTGGATGTTTTCGTGAACTTCCGTCCTTGTGTCGCACTCGCACCTGAATGTCATCCGTCATCCTTGTTTTTTTCGGCCGTGCCATCCTTCCATGCGTGCGCATCTCTCAAGATGATTATTTAAGTCCACCGACGAGTGTGTATGATCTATTTTCATCCCCATATTAGATTAGTGAACTCCGCGATAGCATTGGAACGTGGCACGCTATGGGTCGCAAACTTGGCCATTGCGAAGAAATGATGAACCTTCGTAGGCTGGAGGCATTTTAGATGTGGGTTTGGAGGAGAATGGAGAGGATAAGTTGGGCGGCGATGAAGACGTGCGAGGAGGTGTTGGAAATGGTTGGAGAGGATAGGAAGCTGGTAGCGGAGGTTCGGAAAAGGCAGGAAAGATGGATGGAGGACGTTTTGAGAGGTGAGGGCATGTTGAAGTGGGTGGCAGAGGAGAGAACGCTGGGTAAGGGTAGAAGATTAAGGAAGAGGATAGGAATTTTGGGCGAAATAGGAAGAGGTAGAAGGTATGAGGAATTTATGAGAGGTCTGATGGCAATCTATTTAATGGAGAGAAAGTGAGATGATGTTCCAGATTTTGGGATGTTAGGATGAGGACTGTCAAAAAACCTACCAATCGGCTGGTAGAATACACAAATGGTAAATGAAGTGATGGCTTGGCTTGATGAAATGGGTTGAGGTTTTAGGTGTCCCACCATCTGATATCGTCATCAGCAGTCATCAACCCGAATATTGGTTTACTTCAGGTCTCCGCTACGCTCTCCTATCAGCCAACCGTTTCATTTCTACATACTTTTTTTCACTTTGACGTCCTTAATAGTTTTTTTGATGTATTAGCCTGTTTCTTGTTCTTCCTCTGTAATTCTTCCCACTCATTTCTCCTTCGATTTTTGTTTTCAGTGGTCTATTGTGACGCAAAATGTACTCCATAAGTTTTCTCCTCTTCTTCTCTCCAAATCTTCGTATGACTTTTACTGACACCAGTTCCCGATCAGTCACCGAAGGTAAGTATCGTTGGGCTCGGCTCGAGTTTGGATGGGTGATCCTAATCGTCCGAGTACTGCTGCCCCTGACTGCAAGTGACAGACAGTATGTGAGGAATGACCTTAGCCTACGAAGCACGTTAAGGTTAAGCCAAAATACCACTACTACCTACAACTTTTACCTATCCATTCCCCGGGTAATCCTTCCCTTATCCATCTATCCACTTATCATTGAAGGCGAGAATGACGTCAGTCGTTCTTTTCCTCCCCCCAAACAACCAACCAACTAAATGCAAATACAAATCCATGCTCTAGGTGAGATTGGATTCCGTGACCTTTGGATTTCCAGGCCGGCGCGTTACCAAAGGGAGCTTGTGTATTCTACAATAATCAGTGTAAATATCTCTCGGATGGCCTGTTGTATAGTGAATTTCCAACTTGCTGTACGAAATAAAAAAGGGGAAGATCGTTTACTCATTCCAGTAATTCTTAACATTTTTTTTGTTTTTACTTACAAGGAGAGTATTTTCAAATAGTAATATTCCTCTGTCTTTTGGAATTATGATTTGAATACGTGGCAGCGGCTGGAGTATATACTTTTTTCAAGTTTGAGAGTTTCCCCGTTAAGTCTTATAACCTTACTTAAATTGGAGCTTTTTTTAGCAGTGGCTTGTTTTTCTTTCCATCTTTTTTGGTTCATCACTCATAAGTGAGCATGAGTTATCATCTAATAAGTAAAGAAAAATTAATTTTGCAGCCTATCCGTTATTCATGATGCTCGAAAATACTTGTGGCCGGAAGAACTAATTGGGTGAATGCTTAAGTGTGAGATGGGTTAATTGATAGCCTGGGAGATAAATTGTGATGTTAGAGTGTCTTTAGTTTTACTACACATGCTATTTTTTCTGTCCTAAGAATTAGTGACCAAGATGCGCTCGAAGAATCAAATGAATTAATTAAATAATAAAAGAAAAAAATTTAACATGAAAATATCGTGAGTTGTTAAGTATCTCTCGCATAAAATGAACCTCAGAATCATCTCCAACCGTGTGAGCTATGAATAGAGTGGCTTCATATAATGATTGCTAAGTTTCTATATCTCTCTATAAATTTTTTGTTGGTTTCTCTTCGAATTTTATTACAACCACATTCAAATTAGTGACCTGAACAAGGAGGAATTTGTGACTTCGCTCGATACTATCGTCAGCGTTGCGATAGCTATGCAACGAGCGATAAATCTGCGAATTTTCCAGTAGGTACTCGTTTATGTTCCCTAAGTTTTAACCTCGACACGTTTTCGCAACGAAACTGGTTTTCCTTAGTTTTAGAATTTTAGCAATATCTTCATTTTCAATTGATACAATACATGATAATGCTAATTTTAGACCATGAATATGTTTTTAAATGCATTTTAGACTTTAAATTCGCTCAATAGAAAGTAAATAACGATAACCACCGTTTACATCTTCGCTCATTAATTTCAACATTCGCTGCAAGATCATTGGATTCAATTAATGCCTCTGGGAATCGCTTTTTCAGTGCAGTGTATTCGAGGCACGCGTCCCTCGTGGCTGAATGGGTAAAACGGAAGGATTAAGGAAAAAAATATAACGACTCACCCTGTCGTTCGGCAAATGTGTCCGTGAGCCATTGGACCCCGTTTTATACTTACATATAAAGAGAAAAGGGTATCCTCCTACCCTTTTTTGAGACGATATGTCTTCGTGATTGGCCCTCTCGATCGTATTTTCAGGAGTCATGAGTTTGGAAAGACCGAGCCCCCTTTTTTGCGAAAGAGAGGCGATTTCTAGAAGATCGCCATAATTTTTCTCCGCAAACTCCTTTTTATCTCTCCCATTTACTCCACACCCTTCCTTCCTTCCTTCCTTTTCCTCATGCTGTGCAAACTCACATTTCTTGGACGACTTGAGGGACCCTGGGAGATATACGATGGTTGAAGGAGGAGGACATTGCATACACTCGGTGCTACTGCGGGAGCCAAGGAATTTCCATAAAAATTGTACAAGATGTTGGACGGTTAGGAACACTTGCTCTCGCGCGAGTGGGAGGAAAGTCGATTTGGCGAAGTCGCGTGTATTTCGGTGACGTGCCACGCCCACGATCCTCGCGGGTCGCAAATTCTGACGTCTGTGTATCCAAAGTAGCAGTGACGGGCGACTTCATGAAAATAAAACGTTTAAAACTTATTTTTCTATTGAACATTCCGGAAAACTGTTTCAATTTTTTTTTTATTTTCAAATGCCTAGAAAATATTTTTCAATTTGGATTCTTGTGTTCCATCTTTACAGTTAACAATGGATTAACTGTCGCAAACTTATACAGAACCACAATAAAATGGAACAAGAAGAAAAAATGTTTGCCATGAAAACATGGGTCAATCGCATTTATCAAATGCCTAGAAGAATTAGAAAATGGATTCATGTTTTGCGTGTTTGCAGTTGGCTAATGGTTCACTGCCGGAAACTTGCACAAAAATATAACAAACGATATAAACACTACCAGGGCTTCGATAGCCACTAATTATCATCGGCCAACATTTACTTTCTGATGATGTTTAGTCATCTGACGATGCACATGATTTATATTTATGTTGTATTTTATTCTATGGTTTCGTAAAAGTTTTATGACTATAATTCCATCAGTAAGTTGTAATACCACAAGGTTGCATTAGAGAAAACGTAGCTTCACAATTGTTTTATTCTCTCAATTAACTTCACATCTGTGGCCCATTGATATAACCGAATAACAAATCAGCAAAAAATGCTGGAAAGAACTTTCCCTTCATAATCTGAAAACGATAAATGGTCGCTGGTGCAAGTTGGTTGATGAAATATTCCGGGGGCATAAACTACAATTTGATATTTTTTTGTTTTTTTTTTCGCATACTTTCTTCTCCAAATGATTTGAAAGAAATCAATATCCTAAAGCTTTAAATAAGGTTAATGTAGGTGCTACGGGGGTGGGGTTGGTGGTCTTTAGTTAAAGCTAATTTACTGCGGGAGATGCGTTTAGTCAAACAAAATGTGAAACAAACGTTCATTGAGCTACGTAAAATAATTGGTAAGAAAGAGAATGCATCGATTAAAAATATTCCCCATCAATAGTCTTGTTCACTCTCCCCTGTCACGATAATGAAGCCTATTTCGATCGGCAAACATGTTTTCCATCTGCTCCACCCTTGGCCATGCCCTCGGCGCTGTTTGCTTCCAGAATGACCCGGAGACTGTTTCCTTGAAGAGTTGCGATACTTTATCTTCGTAGGACCAAGGCCCTTGTTTTTCGAAGGCGCATTATAGTATGGTGAAAAATTATGTAGACGCTTTTTTGGCACACGATGTATGCAGGGTTGGGTTCCCAAGTTCCAACAGCCAACGCGATGGGAGTCCGCTCATGCTAAGATCATTGCGTCAGCGCAACGGAAACCAACGCCTGAACTTCGTAATTTTTATTTTTATTTCATCACGGATGCGTATGGGTAGCGTACAGAAAGTTTTTACGTATTCAAGTCAGATTACATACCTTTTTTAGGATGATACGGAGGACGTTACATCAATCCCGCACTATATCTGTGGAACTAATGGTAGCGATTAAATCAGAGAGATACTCAGCTGAACTGAAAGTTTAAAAAAAATTCATTCTTCCCACGTACCGTTTGGGATTAGAGCAAAAACAGAGCAAGACATTAAGGCACTCCATTAAAATTAAGTTCACTTTCGCTCTTTCCCTCCTTCAATACCTTTTTCCTAATTCTCTTCCTTTTGCATGGTCGGTGTCCTATGGGGCCATTCAAGTATTACCTAAGACATTTTGGGGAGGGAGGGAGGTTGGGATTTTCTTACGTTATCTTACGTAGGGGGGTGAGGGGGTCCGAGACAGCCTTACGTAAGATATAAGTAACTTCTGAATTCGTATTTTTATCACTTATATAAATTATTTTCGAAGGATAAATCTTTCTTTTTAGGATCACCGTCGCGGCGGTACGCCTGAATGTATGCTAAACCAGAGAAAAACGTACAACCAATTCGTTGCGTTCATTAGTTTGGAGATGTCGCATTTTCAAATATCACATGTTTTGCGAGTTGTGCGTACAGCGAATCGCAAAATATCGAAAATCCTTATCGATATCCGTGATGAGGTCAGTTTTGGCGCATTTTGACATATAATCCCCCAAAGCTTACTATCGATGTCCGTGGTTTCAAATATTTCTGGCAGGTAACGTACGTAAGATTAGGAGGGGGTTCATGAACTCTTACGTTGTCTTATATTGGGGGGAGGGTTAAAAAGTGGTAAAAATCGCCTTACGTAATATTTGAATAGCCCCTAACGCCCCTGTGGTTGTTCACAGGTTGGTATGCATCGCACTTTCCTGGTCATGAGACGCGATTTTTTCCCGTAAAAACCCACGGCAAACCATCTTCCGTCTTCAATGGTCAATGTCAAGGTTTAGGAATAAATTGTTGTAAACTGCTTGATGCGAATTTTGAAATTGGACGGTAGTTGTCTAAGATTTTTCCATAGTCATAATAGAGGTTTTATTAGAATTTAATGTTCTAATTTAAGCAGCTGCAATAAAAAAGATGTAAATAGTGTAATATAATTGACACAGAGCATTTGTTTTAGATCATTTAAGTTCTCAATTATCAACTAAAAATACTTTTTTCTACAAACTAAAGCTTTTTATTAAAAAGGCTTTAGTTTGACTCATTTTTTCACGCCTTACTCTTATAACGCATTCACACCATCAGAGATTTTGCGATTTTGTAAAAACTAGTACTCATTGTCAGAGTAATGAATTTATTTTTTAAATAGTTGAGAAAGCATACGAACTACATACACTCCGTTAAATTTCTGACGGCTGATATTTTTCGGTAAAAATCTTGAACATAAGAGCGGTTAGCGGCTGAAATTTTGGTATTATTGAAGAATTGCGGCACTCCTCTTTATAATAAGGGCAAGTTTATTGAATTTTATATAAAGTGATATCTCGCGTAAGTTGCCTTAAGTAAGCTCAATTATTTTACGGATCATGCCATATTGCCATATTTGCTTCGATCGTGGGTGAAAGGCCGCTTCTCTGTTTCACCGTAAACAACATCGGAGAAACGGTCACTTTTTTTCGAATTCTGTGACTAAAACTAGAGTCTTACATGCCCGTGAGTCTTATAAGCCGGGTTATTCGGTAGTTAGGTGTACTATTCTTGCACGATAGATGTAGAAATGTCAGCTCTGTGGGTAGAGTGGTGTGCTTCTGACCCCGAGTCTAAATTCGGGTGAGGGATCGTTTCTTTCGAACCTTTTTACTTTGGATCTTCAAAGGAAAACCTATTGGGCTCTTTAGATTACAGCTCTTGATACTGCTCAGTCTTTCGGTCAAGTAATTTTAATGGTTTATTGAAAATTAAATTATTCGCAAACTTAAGCTTTATCCATTGGCTATTTACTACTAGGCCCAGTTAAAGCGTCAAGTCAACCGCGTGTGTATTTTACCGTTTTCGCTCTCTTCGTATGACTTGCCGTTTTTTGTTACTTTAAATTTCCGAGAGCTACTGGCATAACCGGGACAGAATAAGACAAGACTTCTTCCACAAATCGCCAGTATGTAGCGGAATTAGCCGGTGTCAGCCTCCGCGCGCTATCTTCTCGTTTTCGTTGTTTGCGAAACTGCTCTTAACGGGTACTCCCCGCGTCAACTACCTTTGGAAAGTGGCCAATCGCCTCAAGTGTGTCGCAAAAATTTGCCGGGATGTCTGGTGGAAACAAATCAACAAACAAACTGGAATGTGCATTTTTTCAGTCTCTTCATTTTCCCGTCTGATAAAAGTCGTTTGGGACCGAGGTCCGTCCTAAATAATCTCTTGACGTCTGGGGATTTTTCCTCAGTTTAACGATCGATAGCGTTCTTTTTTCTAGCTATTCCTTCTTCAAGGACACTGTGGCGTCAGAATTTTTCCTTGATCACGGATGTGTCTGTCTGCATGTTTATGCAATGGAAAGATTACTCATCCGTGTATGACTCACGAAGGTGATTGAAAAGTAGTTTGGCTTTTAAAAGTTTTCAAGGCTTGATACCTAGTCCTATCTCACCTTGCCCTTTTTATTGTATTCTGGCGTATTTTAATGTGTTGTATCGTATGATTTTCCCGATATTCTCCGAATCTAATGTTATATTGAGTATAATTACATGGCCCTCAAGCATGTTAGAAAAACTCAATGAAAACGAGGTGATAAGCTACATTTTTTCTCCACCTTGAATTAAATTACAGTACAATATAAGAATTGAGGCATGTTTGATTTCATGCATGACATTTAGATGCCTACGCGCGCTCATTCAATGGTTAGACGTTTGAACATAGAGGACGTCCTATTATGGATAGCAACATAAACTTAAGACCAGACAATGAAATACTGGTGTGGCATCTTCACGTATATAAGCGCAAGGCCATATTCGAAGTTTCCTCAACAGCAAGAAAATAATATTTCGATGTGTCTTTTCAAATTTTTAAAGTTTTCATCGAATTTTTCTTCCATTTTTAGTTGATAGTCGAAAAAATACGATGGTATTTCATTCCTCTTCCCTAAGTACATTGCTTTATATCTTGCGTGCGAAACAGGATGAATTTTAATTTCCACTGAAATGTCACCCCTTCGTTTCACGAGCGGGAGATATATCGTCCTGAGTGGTGCAATAGACACTTCGATGAAAGTCGTTAATGTAAGTGAAGCGTAAATATCCCTCTTTTTCTCATGTGTACTCTATAAGTGCCCGTGATTTGATATTTTTTCTGGAACGCAAAATAGTCGTTTTCTACGTTTCATTTGCAGCCATGAGACGGATTAAATCGTAGACAACCGTCCGATTTTTTTGTCTGCAAAAGCGAGGGGTATGCGATAAATCTGGATAACAGGTGAGTAATTCTATGCAATAAATTCGTTTGAAAGCAGCTGCCGGCGTGAGGACTTAACGCGTTGGAATCAGTTATTTAAGCTGAAGGTCTTGCCTCTGATTGCTTTTATCATCGATTTAACTTAAATGTACTAGTGCCGTTCGAAGTATAATGTGATTTGTTTTTTTCTCATATCAAGTTGGTACAACTCTTTGTCGTAAATACAACACCTTGTTTCCCAATTCTTTCACTAAAAAACTTTATTTTTCAACATTATCTCCTTTAAAGTCTATGGCCTTACGCAAACTTCTGTTTAACCTCCATAAACGGGCATCTCTGATATACGATTTCCTACCCTTTTCCCGAATCGTTTTTTCCGAAAACCTTTTTCCCGAATTTTTTTTCCGAATCCATTTTTCCCGAATAAGCTTTTTCCCGAAGTCAATTTTACCGAACGTCTTTTTTGTCGAAAGTTTTGTTCGATGATTCCATTGTTATGAATGTGTTGCCATGGCACTGTTGTTTTTTATTATTGACAGAAGGAAATTCTTCATGGCATCAACATGAAGCTACAAAAGCATGTCATGCGACAACAAATAATGCATCTGAAGGATGGAATAACCGCTTTAGGGTAGGCTAGTCGGTAAAAACCACCCGGATCTGTACTCAGCTCTAAAAGAGCTGCAGAAAGAACAGGCTGACACAGAGATTGCCTTGATTGAATTAAGTGTTGGGAAAAGTATCAAGGGCAAGCCAAAAAAGAAGTGGTATGACGTCCACGAGAGGCTGAAAGCGGTTGTAGAAGAATATCAAGATTACAAGAACGATAGGAACTCCCTTGAGTTTTTTGGAGCTATCGCGAACAATATAATTTTCTAGAAAAATTTATGTATTTTGTGTGAATATATTTGGATATGAAAAGTAAGAATTCATTTTTTTACAATCGGGAAACAAGGTATTTGGTAAAAAATATTTCGGAGAAAAGGCTTTCGGGAAAAAAGCTTTCGGGAAAGAGGACACGTCACGATTCGGGAAAGAATACTTTCGGGAAAAAGGTCTTCGGAAAAAACGATTCGGGAAAACGGTCGGGTACCCTGATATACGGACACTTCTACCTTGAAGACAATACTCAAATGCCGGGCTGAGTTCCATGATACTTTGCTTGGCCGGACCTTATCACATACGACCATTCTGACTTAACGACATGGGTACATTGTGCAAATTAATTTTTCCCAAACGAGCCTAATTATGTGGATTTCTTTAAATCTACATAATTCTATAAATATTTCTATAGTCTCTACATTCCACTCCAAGTCATATTCTTATGGACCAATGGTAAGAGAGAGGTTTTACCGATATGAGAGTATTTCCGTAATCATATTCACTACTTAATATTTTCATCCCCTGCCATGTCTAAAGAAACTCTGCATGCGCCTGTGAAGAATTGTGGTTGGTTTGTAATCCGCCAAAAGGTATTTGTCCACTGCTATTTTCTTGCATCGCACCTCAGCTACAAGCGTCCTTTTTAAAGCTGATGGTTGTGCTGCCAACCATCGGAAACGAATGAAAATACATGAAGCAGCGCGGGAATGGTTAAGGATTTTGCTAATAAATTACATATTTATGAACAACAAAGGCTGAGAAAAAAGTGTGTTGGTACATTTTTTAATGCCCCTCGTACATAATGCACTGCAACTCATCAAAAGTTCGCATGGTAGCGGTTGTTTATCGCTAGGTTGCAAACCATAAAAGAAAAAATGTGAATAGGCGAGATATGTTTTGCTACGCTGTTGTCTCTCTTATTTTATAATTTATTAGTGCAGTATGCGTTCCCTAAGACTATCTGCACGCATAAAATCAAGGGTCATACTTCCCATGATAGTGTATCATCGATAAGAGGGGTATTCTCAGTGCGCCATTTAATTTATTCGATAAATTTATTAATGCCATGGTTTCCCTTTATTTGGTATCCTGATCTCAAATGTAATTTTATCCTTTGAATTAAATAACTCTTTTACTCCTTTAATGCCGCCCTAAGTGTTTATTCTTATTCTTAAATGTTTATTTATTAAGTGTCAATTCCCCGTTAAATTTACATCCTTTCTATCAATGCCGTAGAAATTCCTGCACCCCTCAAAGACTTCTCTGCCGTTATACCCCCTACTGCATTCTTAGAATGCGCTCCAGAAACGTCCTTTCTTGCCTCACCTTATCTTGATTTTCGTTTATTTTCCTGTCGGTCCTCGTTTTTTCCACCCTCTTTTACTCCGCATTCCAAACGCTGCTATCTACTCTAATTCTCTTTCCTCAAACTCAACCACCCATCGCAACGATAGACATGAAAATCTTTACTAATACTTTGGTATCATCCTTCCATAACTTGAATGAGGGAATAACGATGCGTCATATGCATTTTCATATGCAGATAATGAGTAGGACTCGTACCATTCCTGAAGATGCTGCGATATTTTGGAACCGTAGTAATGTTTCTTCGATAAATATTTACTTTTGGAATGCGAATTCCTGTTCAATCCTTTTAGTTCCTAGCAAAATGAATTCCACAACATATCGACCTCCATAATCAATTTCATTATTACATATGGGACAACTTTTCATTCACAGTGATAAATAAATGTCTGGAACCCCAGCATCCCCTCCCACGCGCCATTGTGGCCTCGAGGGATACCGGGCAGATTTAGTTAGGAATATATTATTTGCTCTATGATACAACCAACTGCACGTGATAACCGTATAGAAATGATTGCATTTGGCAAAAAAAATAAACATTATCAGTCTCTTCCTAGACGCCATCCGCTCCATTGCTCTACATCTACAAGTTGAACTAAGTAGAGAATTGCATTATATGTGTTTCTCCCTTAACAAAAACGAGCACTGTACAAAATCTCAATCCGTGGCCATACTTCGTAACCGAAGAATGAGCTTCCCCAGCGAACGACACCTCAAAGCTTCGTATGAAGCTCGCCCGCCTTCTTGCAACTCATAATTCGGAGGTGTCGAGTTATCTCGAGAAGGGATCTCCCTCCTTCGGCACCAAAGGACGCATTTAGAAGGATTTGTGAGTGAGGCGGAAGAGAGTAGGAGGGATAAAGTCGTTTAAATGCCAAGAAACCATTCACGTAAGGCGTTTCTTTTTCGATTAAATTCCTGGAAAATCCTTTTCTGCCTCTTTCCCCTCTTTTTTTTATCTTAGTTTCTCCCCCAATGGGATCTTCTCCGGAATCTAGTCGAATGGACGCTTTGCCGTGCGTTAAATCCATTTCGGTTTTCATCGGATGGCTTTCGTATATCTTGTTCCTTTGTTACACTGGCTTTCAATCGATTCGCAAGAGGAAGGAGTGGAAATCAAGTTGGGAGAGATGCATAATCGGCATCGTACCTCACCCACTATATTGGTCGGTATCCTACATTGGTGGCACCTAGGTCCGAAGCTTATGTCCATGAGGGAGAATCGCGGAAGAGTTCTGTATACAAATAGTGAACCGTAAAGTCCACTGTGAAGATCGATGGAGGTACATACCTTAGTAGAGTACCCTTACACATTGATATCCCAAGATAGTGATGGTGGAAGCCAAAATTTGGTAGAATCCCCTTGTGAATATATAGATTTTGCGATTCCACAGGATTTGATTTAACCATTACTTTAGAGATAGAATAATATATATAGAGTAAAACCTCAGACCGTGAGTTTTCTGCAAGACGAGTGAAAGTTTTTTATAAGTTCTATGTTGATGCACGAGCTAGGGCTTGCAATAGGAATAGTAGATATACGCTTTGTCTACCGAGCGTCTCGTGATCACGACTAAGCAGATCCAGGAGAAGTAATTACCTCGGTGGACTTGATGCGCCGGTATCTTCCGAACTGAGAAGAACATAAGTGCAAGTTGCAGATACCGACCATTTCAGCTGGGTTCCTGCAGAATTTTAACCTCATATTTGTTCGATAAAATTAAGAAATTTCGTATTGTGGGCCAGTATTAAAGAAATAAGGCAGAATGGACATTTTTTTCTAAATCACAAAGAATATACGAATGAAAATTTTTGGATTGTGAAACGAGTCATCTGAATATAGTTTATTCGAATCATCTGAGTTACCACCATTTCTTATGGGGAATTTAGCTTTGAAATGAGTGCTTTGGATTACAAACAATTTTCCGAGACGAATTATATTCGTACTCCACTGTGCACTTCTGAACGGATTGGTGCGAGAATTCCGTCTTTCTTCGCAATATTACTGGCTGCCGCAAAAATAGAGCGAGACACTTATGCATAAAAATAAATCTCTTTTCGTTCTTTCCCTTTCTCACAATTCCTTTTCCTACCTCCATTAAGGCCGGAGGGGCTATGTTGCTAGTTGTAACAGGAAAATCAACAGAAACTACGCTACGCAGCGTACTAGTTGCACATCTACGAGTCCTCTAATATGCAAGTTTTATTCCTTGAGGCAACTTACTGTGATTTGACGCGAAGGTGGAATTGGCTGCCTACGTGGTCTAGAGGTGAGCACACGGAGAGTAAGTTTGGCTACAGCGCTCTCCCTAAGACCCATTATGTTAACTAAATGCGGAACGCTCTATAGATATATGAAGATGCATTGATATACCACGAACAAGAAAATTGTGGCAGTAGTACACATCGCATTGAAAGCTTAACACCTTAAGGTGGCTGGAGTGTTATTCAAGGGTCAATGAGTGCACATTTTTAATACTTTTATAAGTAGGTCGAAAAACAAACTATAAGACCACATTTCCTTTTAGTGCGACCGTTTATGCGTTGGAACTCACCATTCGGCCAGTAATGGAAATGATACAAGAATTATATTTCTATTTTTTTCCTTTAATAAAGCATATTATGACTGGAGTTATTGGCGCGGTATTCGAAGTTAAGACGAAATTACATAGAATTTTTTCGTCAAATATTCTCGGCGTGACTACATAATATTTTTTAGTAATAGTTATAATAATAAGAAATATATTATTTCACGTTGAAAAGAAAATATGTAGTTATGTAACCGAATTATTACGAAATATATGCCATGCGCCATAAGGCTGTGTTAAAATATCATTGAATTGCCAAAAAATCAAATCGGTAAAATGCAATTTTTTCACCTTTATTATTAGATATCACTAATGTGAACACCTATGCAAAGTTTCACGCAAATCTGTGCAAAAATAAAAATTGATCCAATAAATGATTTGTATCGTTTAGGATAGGTGGCAAAGTTGGAATGGGTAGTATTCTGGCGGAATGGAAGAGGACGTTGGGAAACCTAACATCTGGGTTGGTACATTGGTACATTCTCAACAAAATGCGCTAAAGGGTTCACAGTTTTGCGTCCCATCGAAGTGGACGGACAACTGCTATTTAAATTCTCTCCACTCTGAACTACGTTATTATCATTTTAGAGGGAATAACTTTTCTTAAAAAAACCAGATTTTTTATTATTGATAAGGAACCAGGATGGTTATGGTTGGTAAAAATGACCATTTTCCTCAAAAATGACCAGAACCTAAAAGAATAAAACAGCACCATTTATATTTTAGATGACACCAGTGGGACTCTTTATAATCCCATGTAGGCAATTTATGTGGTTTCTAAATCCACCATCGGTCAATGAAGGATTAACTGATAGGACAAGTGAATATACTGAAATATCACTGCTGTTTCGGGTTTTGAACCCAGGAATTAGTTAAGAAAAGCCATAAATTTATATGCCACACCCACCCTATCCTCCAACCAAGGGAATTAAAATAATACTCAGACTTGGCGCTAAATTTAATTGACTGTAGAAGCTCAGGTGTTTCATTGCCGAGAATAACTGAATTAAGGAAGGTTTTGAATGCGATAAAAAACTTCCATGATTCGCTGAGTGTCTTGTGAACACGGATAAAAATAACGCGGGTGCGATCGTGTCCTTAGTTGGGATAGGTCCTTAAGACTTAATTTCCTTCCCCCTTGCCCTCGGATGGAAAGATCATTTGGCAAACCGGTTCCAGTGAAAGCAGGGGATTGCTTCGCGAGCATGACCAACAAGGCAATGCCAGCGGAGCAATACCGCCTTATAGGGACCGTCGGGTTGCCAGATATACTTTATGATTTTATGCCGTAATGGTTTTAATGACACGTTCCTCAAAATGATTTTATGCGGTGGATTGAAATGAGCATGGCTATTGGTAAATCATGTAATAAATGCATAATTTTGACATCGCAGACAGTTATAAAGAGCCAGGCGAGCTCTTGAGAAAACCATAACAGGCTCTCTTCCTTTGTGTCTTCACGTGTAGGTGAGTAATTAAGTTTTGGGGTACGAAAATTAAGACACTATTTCATACTCGTGCCAAATCAAAGACTGAGTTTGTTCTCTGTTTTTTGGCGTGCAAATGTAAAAAAACAACTCCTTAAATGGACTTACTTGGCAAAAAAATTTACTATTATATTTTAATGTGGAACTTCTACTTTTAAAATAGGGAAGCTGAAAAAATCTCGGCTGTAAGGAGTAACCATGTGGATTTAGAATGGAATATCATGGACTAGCTGGATGGAAAAACGACATAAATAGAAATATAAATGGTAGCATTGATGGGAAGAAGAAGAAGATAAAATAGATGGAGAAAAGAAAAATTAGAAATATTTATTCCGCTATTCCAGGACGTATGGCAACTCAAAAAACCACGCGATTTCAAATTAATTATGCCAAAACATTGGCGTGGAAAGGTAAGATTTTGTTGTTCATATCATGCATAGGACATTTTTTTCTATATGTAGCCAGAATATGAACTAAATTAAATTAAAGTTATTGTGCGGTGGAACTACATTAAGCAAGTTCAATGGGCAACTGTGCCCTCTCGCTACTCATCGAATGTATTCGTCACAAGTTCGGTCACTGCACCTTTCCCTGGCGCGATTGATGTTTTTCCTAATGGTGCTGGTGGGGGAGTATAACCACAACGTCCGGTGCAGAACAATAGCCTGAGGGTGCACGTGTGTACTTTTCTGTCCCATCCGTTTGCGTGTTTTCCCGTCGCGAGTGGGAGAGAACAAACACGCTCACTCGTCTTAAAAGAGGTCATTTAATGGTCACCGAAGTCAAAGCCGTTCCCAACCGTTCCTCCCAAGGAAGCGATCCAAGATGGTCGGGTCATAAAATGAAAGTCACGGATTGTTTTCCATAATTTTAGTTCTTGCAGGGATAAGCGTTAACCATCTCCTTATTTTGATCGCAGAACTCGGTGGCTCTCACCTGATTGAAGTGTGATTTGATTTTATATTATTATTATGTATTTATTCTGGGCCAAATGAGGCTTGAAAGACCTCTCTCCCCCACCCATTGCTCTCAAATTATGCAACAAATATATTCAGGACTCTCGTATACTTTACAATTTAACAATATAAAACAATCGATTTATTTTCATTTCAGCTTGTCCAGTGAAGGCCGTTACGTCGTGCATTAAAAACTTCGTGAATATCACATTTACCAAATGGTATCCTTCTTAATCGTACCAGACACAACAACGTATTTATTTATTAATAACACCAAATGAATATAGGGTCTATTTTTGATGATTCCCTTAGGAGGGGAAATAATGGCATTGAATCAGATACTTGGGTACAGTAGCACTTGAATTCTTGTGCCATTCAACCTTTCAAGTTTCAGGGATTTCGTCATTAGGTGCCATATAGTTCGACGGGCTTAAAAAAATTCTACTTTTTCTGGCTAATTTTTCCACAAGCCTTACTTGAAATGACATTTGACAAAGAGCACTAATGTCTTAATGTGGATTAAACCAATGGAAGTCCTTCCGCCACAAGTCTCTTTCGTGAGGGAACGATGTGAAATGCTTATTTTTCCCATAAATAAAATTGTGATAATATGAAAACATCATCCCATGTTAGTTTTGGAGTAATTACAAGATGACTTCAGATGTTAAAGCCAAAATACGTTGGGGTTGTAGAAATGGTTCCACAGACGCCTGCTCTGCATGAGATAAGTAGTTTCTTAACTGCTTAAAAAATGTTCCCGTCATTTAATATTTAATCTTCGAGCGTCCTTTATTTTTCCATGCCTAATGCATGTTATCAGAGCAAGAGGTATTTTTAAACGGAATATTTGAGAAGATGGTGATCATCATTTATGTGGAGTCAGGCTTTCGTGATCCAGCCTCCTTAAACGGTGGCACAGACATAATTCCCGTCCCCCTTTCCCTTCCTTCCTTCCCATTTCTCCCCCCACTGTTCATGTTTGATGAGTGGCTCAATTTCGATGATTCCTTGAGAAATCAATACGCTCCACTTTCGCGTTTGGTTTCTCGTCCCGTTACTTCTTATCGATCTGCAAGCAGAGTGTTACGCCTCGATATCGCTTCAGATCGCTCTTTCCCTATATGTCGATTTGTATGTACATACCTAAGGAGACCGGCATGTAGTGCCTCGTGCATTAAAATGTATGGTTCAGCGGTGAGCGATCTATCGTTCCCGCCACCTGCATTAAGTTTCCGGCTGAATCAATGACATCGTGGTATACCCTTATTACTAAATATGTGAGATTTCGTGCAAATCATACTAAACTACATTTACTAAGCCTTAAAAACTTCAGGAGATTCAGGCGATATTGTGTGGAATTTGAGCATTATGGATAGATAAGAAGATTCAATGATGAAATGATCTTGTATATAAATGTTCGAGATATTGTAGTTTCGATACATCGTAATTGGGACCCGGGTTGTAATTAAAGTTGCTCTTACCTGAGGAAAATTGCCTATCCTTTAACCATCCATTGTAAAGCTTAGTTTTTTTACGGTTTGAAGAAGTGATCACTTGCCAATGTTTACTGTTTCTCATTTTCTTTCTAATTCTCAGCAAAGGTCGATCCTTTTTCCGGCCAATCGATTCTTCTGTCGACACGTCTCCCTTAACTAAAATAGTGTGGGCTCCGCTAAACTCGGAAGTCACGTTCAGTTCAGCACTTATCTTATTCGCACCAGGAACATCAACTCTAGGGCGTTCCATATTCAGTTGACAGTATGGGTTCTTTTGGAAATTCGTTTCCTGTGTACATCTCCATAAAGCCAAGTGTGCAAAGTTGCCAATAGCAGCAAGAAAGATAACATAGTGCTATTACCGTATACTTACTGTATATATGTGGAATCTGCAAATGTGAAAATATCATTTCCTGAAACTAACTTAATTAAATTTATTGCGGTGTTGCAAATGGTGGCCCACGTGACCCAGGAGTTCGCATACGGAGCGCAAATTTGGCCACAGCGTTCTCCATAAGGCCCATACCGTCAACCAAATATGGAACGCTTTATATAATTACCAGACAGCTGATTTGTAATAGTTCACGCTCAGCAAAGATTCGGGTGAGGTGACGAAAGACAGTTGTGACTGTCCGCTGGTTGTGATGTAATCGTTTAACACGTTTTTTACTCGTTCCTCCTTCCACTCTCACTCACTCCATGGCCCTGTGTTTTCCTTGTTATTCCTTCGACTACACTTCTCAGTCCCGCTCCCCTCTTCCCCTTCCTCTCCTCCTCCCGACCGACATATCACACGTCAAAACACCCCCACCGAGTGCGTTTTAAGTCTTCCCCCGCCTCACTTAACGATCCAACCCCAAATCTGCACTCCACGCGAGAACACTAAACGTCACCGTCCCCCCTTTTCATAATCTCGCATCAAAATATCTCCCCTAAAACCCCTCCTTCGCCCTCTCTTTGGTTTGCGGTCCACTCACTGTTAGGATTCCTAACGGAACAAAACCACCATTGACACGAAACATTTACGTAAGCAAATGTAAGCATCGAAAATGTCTTTTTTAATAAGTTTCCGGCGAAATGTAATGAAAGTGGTCAATTCTTACAGATGAAAGGAATCGACGATTAGTCATGATGACTCCGGTGGTCGGAAAAATGTTGGGAATTCTTTTTATTCTCCTGTTGAAATGTGCACTTTCTTTTATTCTAAAACAAATCTCGCGAAAAGTTGGAATTCCTTTTGGCCCCGGAAGGTTTTCTGCGTAAAAATTAGGTAAATCTATTGAAGTTCGCGAAATAATTTATTGGACTTGGCGACGCACGCTTCGGCTAACTAAATCATTATAAAGCCCCTAATGCTTAGACTTTACTAAGTTTACGTCATATTTATGAAATAGAGGTCTACTAGCAACTTGTAAGTCACGCCTAAAAACATCAAGCTTTTCTCCGGCGGAAGATTTGTGCCAAGTGTCAACTCTCCCGCCAAAGAATGGTCCATAGGGGTTGAAATCTTCCGGAATGGTATCTGGGTAAAGGCGTGTACGCGGAAATATTGCAAGAAGTTTGAGTGTTTGTTCCTATTTTATGCGCACATGCATGAGTGGCGTGTTTCTGAGTCACCCCGGTGCCCTAGCGAGATTGTGAGGTATATTTCCGCTTGTGGGTGTTTATATCTCTTTAATGGATCAACTCGAAGCGCATTACCTGAGGAGGGATAGCATTTGTAAGCTCTGTTTGGAAAAGTGCCATGCAAATAGTATTTACTTCGAACTGTCCCAACTTACGCCAATAAAAAGGAGATACACATTTGGAGTCCCGTTGTCCTTCTATCGTATTGCTCACATTCACTCAACGGCCGGAACTTTGTGTATTCAGTAAGTACGTGAAATTCTATGGAAAGCATCGAGTGAATGTAATTCATGACGAATTGTCAAAAATTCGACCTTTGAAGTTCTAGTTACACCGAGAAGTTTTACTGAATCTCTACCTCCGCAATATTCCCACACACAAATCGGCCATAACATGGCTAACTCTGTGCGAAAAATACTAGGAACTTAAAACATTTACTCCGTAAATGGAATTTATTTAAAAATATCAGAAAGATCAACTTGAGGACATTCGAGATACACCTATTAGGTGTAATTACATTAATTGTATGTTAATTGTAATTAAGTGTAATTATTACGTTTTACAACGTTTGCAATGCTCACATATGCACAACTGACAGAAATGTATTTCTTCAGATCGTGAAAGCAAGTCATCATTGATTTAGACACACTTTTATTAATTAATTGAATCTTATTAATGTCGAATCATCCAAAAATTCACCTCATAGAAGTTCGAGATATATCTTGAAGTTTTGCTGAATTTAAACCTTACATCTATTTTCAAATATGATAAATAAGAAGACTAGTTAATATTTGACACTTTTAATTTATAATAGTTGGCCTTGGAATGGAATAAACCTTGAAAATCTTGCATATTGCTGAAATCATGGTAATCATTAGAAGTTATTAGAAAGTAATAGTGTGCAATGCAATCTAGTCTTCTTATTTATCATGTTAAACTCATACTTATTCCTCCAAACGAAGCCTGAGACACTCCCTAATTATCTCTCTACTTTATTTATTCAGTACCTAAAAAATATGTTAGGAAAGCCATCTTACGTTAGGACAAAAAAAATTCATTACGAATCTTCGTAACATTCGACTCATAGACGCTCGAATTAAGAACACATTAAGGTCCCTATGTATTCCTCTACGTCCTCTCCGTTATCGCACGCTGGCCAGTGCAAGGAGCGTAAATGGAGTTAGGAGGAGGGACGTGTGGAGGGGGCAAGAGGCTTTTTGTGTGTTCCGCCCCTGCTCATACCCCCCACACCAAACCCCCGAAAAAACCTTTGTGGGGGGTTTTTCTAGAGAGAGAGAGAGAAAGGGGGGGTTTGTTGCTGAGTTAGGACGGGGGGGTGTCTAAGGGGTGTTGGGGAGAGGAAGTTTTAGCTGGTGGTGGTGGTGGGAGAGAATGGGTGGTGGGAGGAGGAGTTGGGGAGGGGATTTGGGAGGGACAGATGCGATCGGGAGTATGAAGGGGGAGTGGTATGAGAGAGAGGCAGGCCGGCTGCCAGATATATAGTGCGCGTTTGTGGAGTGGGGGGAAATGTGCGTGGAGTTAGGGGAAGCGGGAATGGGAGGAAGAGGGGGGATAGGGGCCCTGCGTGAGGTGGGGAGGGGGAAAAGAGAGAGAGAGACGGAGGTGGTGGGAGTGGGAGGTTAAAGCTGAAACGGATGGAGTGGTGGGATGGGGAGGTAGAAAGGCGGAGGAGGGTGTGGGGTAAAGGTGGCCGCGGTGGTGGGGCGGGTAACGATGAAGGGAAGGGGGGGGGGGCGAGGAGGATTTTCCCTTCAGCTGCTTCCATTGGCAGTCAGTCGGCGGGCAAACGCCGAGCCTCCTGCTTCAGACCTCGACCGACAAGAGTCGGGAAAAGGAGAACCGCTCGTCCAGTCGCGTAGCGAGCGTCGGCGTGTTAGGACCGCTTCGTCGGAGGGAAGGAGAGCTGTTTGCCCCGTGTGTTTTTAATCAAGTGGGCAGGGACATACAATTCGTCGTAGGATACGTACATGCTGGAGTATTAAAAAAAAAACTTCGATTGTGCCCGGGAAGGAAGAACTCTTCCGTGTTTGAAGTTTTTTTTTATTTTCGATTTTTCCGTCAATTTTTGTCCGCGATGCAAGCAATCGCGGGGTTGTGCCAAGGAGCGCGTCGCTTCGGAGTCGCGTGGACTAGAGACTAGAAGTGAAAAGGATTCACGGATATTCCTCGTGTGGCCCAGTTTAATATTTTTTTATTCCTCTTCTTCCCCTTTTAAGTTTTTAATCGTGTGTTTTGTGAGTGGATAGAACTCTAGAAAAAAAATGCCGAAACAGTAGCGAAACAATCCCGTGGATTTTATGTGTCTATCAGTGAACATCTTCGCTTCCTCGTGAATTTATGTTTATTTTTATCTCCAGTATTGTTTTTATTTTTATCGCTTCCCTTAAGCGCTCGGTAGTCTTTTGAATTTTCCCGCGCGCAATAGTAATAATATTAGTCGTAATTGCATTACGTAATATACCTCGTGCTATCGACGGAATTGGTGCTGACTCCGCTGTTGTTTAACCGCTGGGTTGAAAAGAAGAGTGTTCTCGAGGAACTTACAGCGAAAAAGCGGGGATATTTTTTCATCACATCGTCCTTGAATAAGCAAAAGTGGAACAAGCAGTGAAGAATAAAAGAAGAAAATAAAAATATCCTCGTATTGTTTTTGTTTTAAAACATTGTGCCGTGTGGATACTTCGCTCGTCTGTACGCCGTGGAAGTACCCGCCCGTTCATTACCGTCCGGAATAATACTACAGCCTACTTTTTTCGGTCGACCCATATCGTGCGTAACCTGTGGAGGACGCCGGATAACACAACGGGCAAAGGGAAGGACAAGTACCTAATCCCTTCGCGGAAAAGTGCTCTTTCTCCTGAACGAGAGGGGAGTGTACACTCTGGACACCTTTTTTATTTCTTCGCTTCGCTTTGACGCCGTGAGGAGAATATGGGAGTAGCCGGAGTCGGGAGTCGCGGTGGCGGCGGAGGAGGCCCCCACGGCGGGGGTGGAGGACACAGCGGCCACGGGGGCGCCGGGGGATGCATGGGACTCAAGGGGGGATGCGGCGGGGGCCCAGGCGGCGCGGCCCCCGGGGGCGGAGTGGGGATCGTCGTCGGTGGCGGGGGCGGAGTCGTCGGGGGCGGCGGTTATCACGCGTGCGGTGGCCACCATCACAAGTGCTGTTGCTGCGGGGGCGGCGGCACCACGGTGTTCGTCGGCGGGGGCGGGGGTTGCGTGGGGGTCGTCTCGCGCCCTCACTTCTGCCCTCCCCAGCCCAACCCCCCGCACCACCATCACCACCACCACCACCCGCCGGCCCCACCGCCGCCTCCGCCGCCACCCCCTCCCCCCCCACCGCCCCCGACCGCGTCCAGGGCGCTCCTCGTCCCGATAAGGTCCAAGATGAAGGTGCTCAAGAAGATCCGTCTACGCCTCGGACTGCGTGAGTACTCATTTGAAAGCGTACCTATTTATTTCTGTAAACCTTTAGCCTGCCGGCTTCAGTCGATCTCAACGATGTAGCGGCGTTTTGACAGCTTTTGGAGGATTTCCTTTATCCTACCCCTTGTGGAGCATTGTTCGTTTCAACATTTTCATCGCCTTATGGCTAATTTTTTCAGGGGTGCAATCAATGCCCTTATTAAGGCGTGTGTTCATTTAATAATTGTGTCTTTTAAAAGCCGTAGGATTTTGAAAGCGTTTTGTATGCTTTGGAGTACTCCCTTTGTTCTACCACTGGTGGAGCTATGTTTGTTTCAACCTATTCATCGCGTCCTGCCTAATTTTTGGCCAAGGGTGCAATCAAAGACCCTATTAACGCGTGTCCCCGTTTTGTAATTGTTTATTAAAAAGCGGTAGGTTTTTCAAAAGTGCTACAGTATTCTCCCAATTTAGTCTTGTACTTCAATTCATTACAAGCCCATTTAATTCAAATGGTTTTCCCATTCGGATTTCATAGTTCGACAAAATTTCTCATGAATAGCATAAACAAAGAATATTCCGAAATAATAAGAAGGGTGCTATTCTCTGCCTTAGCATGCGATATAAGCCATGAATATTTCAGCATTTAAGTTTAGCATTGGAAAAAAATATATACTGGGTGTTACGAAATAATTTAGACAATGCTTTTCCATGTCGCATTGTCGAGAAATTCAAGAGAACCAGGATCGCGAAAAATATACTGCGAGGAAAAGTATATCTTGGGTTGACGAGAGCGAAAACGCATTAGATGATCAGTGATCGCTCTGTAAGAGCGGATTAATTTGACGCAGTGATTCCTTTCCCTTCAATCCTGTATATCGACCCTCTCAACCTCTGTCTCCAGCAATCATCGTTGTCATGTTTACATCCTTCATTGTTCTTCCACTTCTTCCCCAATCCACTGCCCGCGGCGAAAAACTTCAAAGCCACCTAAGTCGCCAGTCACTTCTTTCTTACCTGCTAGCTCCTCACGCTAAGGCGCGTTCCTCTGTGCCCGGAGCGATTCTCTGGCCGGATAGGATCGTTGAAAGGTTTCATGCTATCCGGGCGCTATCTCCGTGACCCCACGTGTCGGCAACTCTTTTGTCTTAAGACCTTCTGACTCCGAGGTGAGCCACGCTCACGATTGGAAAAAAGAACCGCCGGGAATACTCAAGGTCTCTTTTAAGGATCGCTCGGAAAAAAATTTGCCTGAAATCTTTTATTTTTTAGAGAGATATTACCTGCGCGGTTTTTCCAAGCGTTTAATGATTTCGCGTTTTTTATCTCGTCGAACGGAAGTATTCAGTTCAGCTGAAATGATTTGTGTAGGGAAAGCATTGGTGTTAGTTAAACGCGAAAACATGCAGGGGTTTCTTTCATCAGTTTAGTTGTGTAATGCTTACACTATGCGTCGCCTTATTTCTTGAAATGATCGTGCTGACTTTATGCCTAAACTTATTGCATTTCCTTGTCTGTAAACTGGACCCTATTCTCTACGCACCGCGTCAACTCTTGTTTATAGGTGTAGTGAAACTTGGTGGCACTTACTGTTGAAAAGCATTTTGTCAGTGAAAGGAAAACATGTGAGATATGTGGGATGAAAGGACTGAGGGTGCCTCAATAGATCCATACAGGAGCCCTGTACATCTGCCTGCTCGTTGACTCTTGACTCACCTTACTGACATCATCCTCTCCGCTGTCGAGTGCCACCAGGTTTCGCTATGCCTATACCGCTTAGCGATGTTCCAGTCCCCGTGGTCAGTGTAACTCAGCATTCGTCTCTCATTGTTACTCCACGGCCATCCTCGACTGTGCACTGAATGTGACGGCTGTTTCAAACTCAGTCATACAAAGACTCGATATGTTTTCCTCGGTTGCCGTGTTTCTTTCCATCAAGTGCGCTTAGCTACCAATAAGTACTCGCGACTTGGCGATTGTCTTCTCGTTATTTATTTACGCTCATCTGTTGTGACCGCATGTAGTGTGCGCACTCAAATCAAACGCCTCCGTGATCTTCACTTTTGCGTGTGAGAACTTGTGGTGTGAAGTGTTTGGGTTATCTTGGCTGGAGCGTTTCTGGGGAGGGAAGGAAAGGAAAACAATCTTGGTTATTGCCCTGTGTTCCTCGATTAATGAACGGCCTCGTGTCGGGGGCGTGAGTGGGGGGGGGGGGGAATTCCTATCAAGGAGTCGACCGGGAGATGTTTGTGTGTGTGTGTGTGTTATATTTCCTCTCCCGCTTCCTGCCCTCCTGCGTTTGTTGTTTTGAAATCGGGATGGATTCGGAGCTTTGAATTATTTTTCTCTTTTTTTCCCTTTGGTTCTCGTGTGCATGTGTGTGTTCTCTCCTTCCCTTCCTCTTCTTTCTCTCGGATCGCGACGACGTAATAGTTGTGTATTGTACGCTGCCGTATATTTTAGTCTTGATGGATTTCCTTCCTGCTATACGTCGTCGTGGAGGCTTTTTTTCTCTCTCCCGAAATTCGGTCCGGATTGAGGGTTTTCCGCACGGACTCTCCCAAACAATCCCCCGTTTCGCTTTGATTTCGTGAGGCGATAGTATGGCGTTGAGTCCTTTTCCGTTTTGTGGGGCACCTCGTCCTTGTTCCCCTACCTCCCCTGAGTCGTTCGTTCTCTTCGGATCCATTGTGGTCGGACTTCAATCGATGTAAACGTTCCCGCTTGAAATGTCGCTCTCAAGCTACTATTTGTAGCCTTTAGCGATCTCTTGCGTTTTGATGATCATCTCGTGAAGGTTGAGGTGGATGACATGAGTGATGTGAGCCAGTTATTATTTCTTTGGATTAGTGTTGTTGAGTTCAAATGCTCAAGAGCAGAGGTGCAGGCTTGTGGGAATTTCTACTCAATAGTTGCCCATGTCCTACTCTATATATTTCTGGCAGTGATGTGCGAGGGACTTTTATTGATAACTTTCCAAGACAGAAACTTATTTTCAACTTCCTAGGTCTATGGAAATATTGGGATATAGGGGTGTGTTACAGAGAGAGATAGATGGGAGATTATTATGTCACAGAATGGAAGGGAACAGGAAATTTGGACGGAAAGGAGAAGATGATATGTACTTAGAAGAGACTAAAGGAGAGGCTTGAAAATAGTTTTGCCTCGATAACTTGGAGATAACTCTGCAATGGAGTAAATTATGATAATTGAAAAACCTTTTAAGTATAAAACTTTCTACTTATTGTCGTAAGCCTATAAACGAATTGGTATCTTTTCTTACAATTCGGAATTACTTAGCGGTGCGGTTTGCAGTTGCCCTCGAAGAGCAGCATTTGCTTCCATACTAATTGCATTCATAAAAACTTTCGTGAATAAATGACGCGATAGGTGTAATACTTTCTGTAGAGAGGCGGCGAGTGGATACCCTCGGGAGACGATTCTCTTCCGTTTGTTTACAACTCTCCTCCTGCTATTACTTGCGGGGGCGCATCACGGCACTTCCTCCGCCCACGCTCAGAGCCGCGAGCGAGCAAAAGCATTCCATTTCCAAACGTCGATTCCTTTCCCCCGCGTTTCTGTCTGTGTACCTCTACGCGTTGTACAGTTGTACACTCCGCTCTCGTTTCCGTTCAACGGGAGAGAATTTGGCGACGACCGCACGCGCGAAGAGGCAAATCACGGATCTCGGAAGGGGGGAAGAAAGAACCCGAACCGGAGGAAGTGCTCGTTCAAAATTTTATCCTCCTTCGAGATTCACGAAGAGAGGTGGCATTCACGGCGGAATGTGCCCTAAACAAGCCCCTAAACAAGCCCCCCAATTCTTATTCATTGACTCATGGGTACAAAAGTAAAGACCTGCTTACGCGAAGCAATCACCTGTACAAGTATACTTATGAGTGAGCTCATGCACAGAAGTACAACAGGGGCAATTTTATGGGTCAGTTTCCGGGAATTCGCGGTAGTTTACGTGCTTACTGGATGCTATTTTGATGGAGTATTTATTCTCGCATCTATTCCCGCTAGTGCATTAATCGTGTAGACAAGCTTAAAGAAAATGCAAATGGTTTAAGAGAATGGTTCAAATATTGTATGTATGCTAATTTAAAAACAATATCGTGACAAATCTTTCGGGTAATGCGAGTAACGCTGTTGGAAATCACCTCATCATCCTTTTAGGACTGATAAGTCAATGCTCCAGTGTAGGAATGAACTACTATATTTAAGGAAAAATGGAGAAATAATTTGTCGTTTCCTGATTCCGTTGGGAAAGCTGAATGATGGTGTGTGAAACCATCCATTCTATACTATCCAACTATATTTTCTATCCTTCGTGTAGGTATACATTTTCTTTACATTTTCTATGTATTTTAAATGCGTCTAAGTGGACGATGTGTTATTCTTCTGTACGACTACTTTGGTTTTCTCGTCGGCAGTCTGTTTCATCACCATTTTCTACAGCCGGACATTACACTCTTGAAATCTAGAATGAGGGCTTCTTCCATGGCCGCGTGATCATCGCCTGTTCCCGGCGGGCGGCGCTAGGGGGAAACCACGGCCGGGCACCCTGAGGCGGCGTCGGCACTTCGCCACTTCCGCGTCCTACCATCCCGCACCCCTCCACCGCACCCTAGACTTCCACCATCTCTCTCTCCCCACCCCTGGCAGCAGCGGCGGCTGCGGCCCCTTCCGCACCGTCCCACCGCACCCCATGCCGTACTCCCGCGCACACACCCCATCCCCTATAAACCCAAGTGGGAAAATTTCGAGAGGGCCCGTTTGGCGGCGCTGCCCGTCCCGTCGCCGTTGGCCGCGCCCACTTTTCCGTGTGTGGCGAATTAAGTGGGGAAGGGATTGTTAAAGGGTTTTTTTTCAGACAATGGGACCGGGAGTGAGAGAATGAGTGAATCAAAAGAAAAATAGCGTCACGGAATTTTCGTCGCGTATATGTTTCGAGCGTTTTTTTAATGAATGTAGCAAAGCGAAGGTTATATATATTCCGTGGTTTTAGGATTTTTTTGTACTGTGAGCAGGGTTAGTTTTTTTTAAGGGTTGGAGGTTATACGTGAACGTGTGCAGTCAAATAGTCTCCGTACCGCATAGACATTTCATTCGTGTCGTCGTTTTCGGGGGTGGATAATGATACAGGAAGCTAGTTCATCTGCCTCGACGCCAGGTGGAAGGTAATGGGACATCTGTCCCCCGACCGTTCTCCAATGCTATTCGGGTCGGGCGTGCGGTCCCTTGGGGAAATACGCGAGGGAAGGAAGTTCTTCTCGGAGGTTATTCCATCTTAAGGAATTAATCTTATGCAAGAAGATCACCCTTCCATCGCTAATTTTTTTATTCAAGAGAAATGTATGTGCTAGTTGCTCATCGTGTTAACAGCCTGCAATCTGTGATCAAATATGCGATTTAGTGTGCAAAAATATTGAAAGGTCATCACTTTGACAAAACTCAAGTGCCAGTATCATCAAAATATCCCTTATCTATGCGGGCCGATAGAAATTCAAGTATCTCCCATCCTTTTGGAGCAGCTAGTTGTGGAGTAGCTCATCATAATATGCTGAGGAAACCACTAGAGGAAGAAAAGACTTCTAGATTACATATCCGATCGTTATTTGCACTCGATACAATGAAACTTTTTCATCTTTTCCACCCATTTACGAGCGTGTGAAAGTGCATACAAAGTGTTCCATTGCACCATGCAGCGTTTCCCCAAAGTAAACTCTGAAACTGTTTTTTTTATAGACTCCAGCGCCATTGCCATCAATATATTCCTTCTCTATGTGGGACAATTGAAATATAAGTATCGCGCATCCTTTTGGAGAAACTAGTTGTGGAGCAACTCGTCAGTATATGCTGATAGAACCACTGGGGAAAGATAAGACTACTGGACTACCAATCTGATCATTATTTGCACTGAATGCATTCACGAGCTTTCTTCTTTTCGACGCATTTTTACGAGCATATAAAAGTACATGCAAAACTTTTGCATGCACCTTGCAGCGTTTCCGCAAAGTTAACCCTGAAACTGTTCTTCGTATAATTTGCACTCGCTGTATCTACGTAGCGCCGTTTTCTGGCGCAACAAAACCTTAGTTAAGCACGCCTACGTTTCCAGGCGTGGACCTTGATGGCACCTGTCTTTTGCCTTTACGGGCGCATCGTAAAATAAATCGACTATTCCAAGATCTCGTCGTCTTCCTCCGCCCTCCCCCCTCTCATTCAGCTGTCTCTTCCCCCTTTCACGCATGCCCACTTCCGGCGGCGTCCCTCTGAGAAGGAAGCAGCACGGCCAGAGGAGACGGGGCAAGCACGCGTGGTGCTGCTTTTTTCCACACCTGCGATAAACTCCGCGGGCATTTTATGGCGCTCTTCTCTGCATCCTTAAAGCCGTCCGTGCCTGCGGCCTAGAGGCGTGATCGCGGCTCACAGTACCCGGCAGAGAATTCGCGGAAACGGGCATCCTTCCGTTCTTCCTTTTTAACCTACTCTCATTTGCCGGGGTTGCCATCAAGCCGGTCCACGTTCAGGGTAATTTTTTGCTGGTTCTCATTCAGTATTGTTTGGCTCCTGAGTGACTTTCAGGACTTGAAGTAGAGCTTCCGGTCCGAAGCGGCACTTCGAGAGCGGAAAAAATCCATCTGGAAAGGGAAATATTTTCCCAAATTAGCCTCGCGGAAGACTTCATCTCAACTATCTTGTTTGTTGTTTGTGGTTGTCATACTGTTTCGTTTATTGCTTCTTGAGTTGCTAACCTGAGGGAGTTTAGCCAAGTTTAGTCTTGCTACCCCTGTGGGAGTTTAATCTTGGTTATTTGGATGAATTTTGTGGTGATGGCTTCGATTCTTGGAGTTTTCGCAGTCTGTTAACGCATCGGAAACTTGATGGCATTTTCCTATGTGAACCGAGACACCCGAGAGAGAGGGATAAGTGTGAGAAGGTGAGTGCCTCCACGTTCTGCGATATCGATAACTTCTCTCCGAGCCTCATATTTTAAGGAGTTGAGTGGATTTCCTCATCACCGGTGAAAGTTTCAAAGCATTACATTCTTTCGCTGTGGTGTTCACGCTTAAAATTAGCCGTAGAATTTGAGGCCGAAACGAGCTCGTGACATGAACCCCCTCCAATAGGTTGGTTATACCACGGGCCGGACTCGTAAGAGTGTGAATTTTTCAGGTATGGGTTCTCTTTTTACGATTAATGAAAGTGGAAAAGTATGATCCCACCCCTGCTTGGCCTTGGTTTCGCTGCTGAGAAGCAGCAAGGGTGAGTTCATGGTATTACCCGCGAAGGAAATCCCTTCATTATTCTGCACCGTCACTCCGAGTATTCTTTCTCCTCTATAATTACGGTAAATAATGAATCCACGGAGTAGTCGTTGGTGACGCATCTTGAACAAGAGCAGGAAAGAGTTCGTGTCGCTATAGTATATTTTCTTGATTATTCTTGCTTGACTTTCATTAGTGTTGGTGGTATTAGGAGGACTTCATTGCTGTGAGGGACGGACTTGAATGAAACAGGTTTTTCTTTTCCATTCATTCATTTGCTTCATCTGAATTTCGTGATTCAATAGGCGTTTTTCCGACGAGGAAATATTTAAAAGCTTGTTTGAGACAAACATGGCACCTGCCTAAGGATTTCCGTGACTTTTATTTACACAAGCCGCGTATATACTAAGGAAGACCATTCATTCATACAATCAGGAACCAGCCACGAGCTAGACCAGTGTTCTTCAACCAATGGTCCACGGATCACAGAAATATCCTGCCGCGGTCCGCGAAACTTTTTGGCCCTAATCATTCTGTGGCTACACTGCAGCCGGTACACGACTAGGGCGCAACGTTGCTGCGGGGCAGATATAGCTTTAGCTAACTATGTATTAAATTTCTATTGCATTGGATTTCATACATAATATATTATCTACATTGGCCATTATTTGTGTCTTAACTTTCAATCGGTTCGCGTAGTAGTTTCGCCGGTCCGCAGGGGGTAAAAAGTTTGAAGGCATTTGACCAAGACAAATGATGAATGTATCCAGGAGATATCCCAATCCTTTCGTGTACTCAGCGTGTGCACTGGAACATCAGCATCGTATAATGAAGGATAAATCGTGAAGTACACTCCTTATCCCTCAACCACTTGCTCCCAGGATTCAGTGAGGAATGGGGGGAGAACAAAAAACATTAAAAGGGTCGGCGGCATGGTAAGTGTGTAGGGATTTTAATGGGAAGTAGTGAGGGGAAGAGGTAGTGTAGGGAGTGTATTTGAAAGGGAACGGGGAGTGGGTGATGTGAGTCGGGAAGGGGTGGTTGGAGAGGGGCGAAGGGGGGGGGGGGAGGAACCTCGCCCGAAATAAACCGCGAGTGTTTTTAGGCAAGTGGTGGGAAGATGGGGATTTCGGAACGCGCGCGCGTGTTTTTGGATGGGTTAGTAGATGAAGGGGGAGGAGTGTTGTGGTGGAGGCTGTAAAGGAGGGGGGAGGAGGTGGCCGGTTGAAGGAGGGCGCTCGGGAAAGGCAAGGGAGTCCATCCTAGGCCCCTACGATGCGCCGACTGTCGCGGAAGACGCGTAAGAAGCGACTAGAATACATACCTTAATACAATATATCGCAGTGAGGTGCTGGGACTCTGTTGAGTGGAAACGCGATTTCGATAATTCCACGACGAGCTACAGAGATCCGTTCTCAGAATTTTCTTTTGCGTCGTAAACTCATAATTTCTTCTGTTCGTTGGCGCTAATTTAGCCGCGACACCTTTGAATTCAATTCGCAGTTGAATAATGTTTCCTTTCACCACATTGTACCTCAGGAATTAGACTTTGGTATCCCTCTCATATTATTTTAAATGCCAGCCTCTTCATCCCGTCCTGTTTCTTTGCGCGGTTACGTTTCACCCCTTTGATCCATCCTCATAGGTGAGGAAGGATACACACATTTTTAGTATACGTGATGTTTCTCAGGGGTGTAATCATCGGGAATTCATCCCGGGATAATACATTCTACCCGAGATGTTAATTTTTTCCCGTAATACGTTCAGGGATCGCCTGTTTGTTGCCGTGCGTTCATCAGCTATTATTAACACAGAGCACCACCTTTTTTAGGGAGAAAGCTCGTAAAAAAAACAATCAAAAGTTGCAGTACATTTAACTTATTTTTGTTTTTTTTACTATCTACATGCAAATGTTTTCGGGCTTTTTAAAAAAACACATTCAAGAATCAGGGAAGCTGCAATATCGATTAAAGATTTCGATGGCCTTAATTCCGGCGCATCCCGGTTTTCCTCCGATGTCTAAAGACGTCTTCTAATGTAAAAAAAAATTCCCAACGTCTTTCTTGCTTTCTTCTTTCACCGGATCCGGAGCGATCTCCGCGGCTGAAGGATGCCTTTAGAGTGCTCTCCTCTTCTCCCTCTCTTTCTCCCCCCATTCCCCTCCTCCTCCTCCTTTCCCAATTCGTCATCCCCTCCCGCCCCCTCGATTCCCCCAAACTCCCGATTGCTCGTGGGAGGAGAGAATGAATTGAGTGTCTGGAAGTTTTTTTTTCTGTGTCTTCGGTGGTGAGAAGCGCCTCGAGGAGAACTTCTTTTCGGGGGGAAAAAATCTTCCTTATCTCCTTAACCCCTTCTCTTACCCACCCCCCTTTCCTCTCCCCCCCCCCTTCCCCCGTCACTCCCTCACCGAACCTCGTTGTCTCAGATATGGTGCATGAATAATTCTTCTTCTTCTTTTGCTCTCCGGGAAAGAGCGCAGATTCCATCCCCCAACCCCTTTCAACCTCTTTCCTCTTTTTTCTCACTCCTGCCTTGTTACATGCGTGCATAATGTTCTGAAGCTGGGCCAAAAGTGTTTAGAGTTCATTCCGTGTTCGAGTATATTGGTAATCTCTTCATGGTTCAACTTCAATGGAGAAGGTTTCATTGTTGGAAGTGGGAAAAGAGACTTCGTCACATACTGCGTAACTCTTATGAAATTCTCACTGACCTATCACCCTCTCGAATTGAGAGTTGGAAGCAATTGGTCGCAGGTGTAAATTATATGTTAAAATCCTCAACTGTGTGTTTATTGGAGGAAAATCAACCGTTAAAATAGCATTTTGCTTAACAGTTTACAACAGACGATGAAGATTAAAATATCTATGGTGTTGTACGTGGGTTTTCCAGATGTGCCACCTTCCTTAAGAGATTACTAACTAAAAAAAGGCTCATATATTGCAGAAATTAGCATAATTCGCAGTTGAACATCCTTGCGTATAAATTATCATTTCTTCCGCCTACAGGTACAGCATATCTTGCAATATCGAATCTTTCACATGGTGAATAGGAAAAAAGTGTTGATGCTATTTGGAAAGATATGAGGAAGGCGATGAACCAGAATTGGCCTAGGGTTACTTATCTCCCCCCGAGCATGACCTCTCAGAGGAAGATTTTAAGGAGAGAGCCATGGAATCGATTCATGATGTAAGTTTTTTTCGACTTGAGATCGTAAAAAAAACCTCTGTCATCAACTCAAAGGTCGGTTTTATACACCCCGTACACCTAATCCCTACGGCGAGTGAAATGGGCTCACTTAAGGGCGGGGAAGCAGTTCCGTTCCCTGCATCGCCAGCGGCCGTCTAAAAGGTTGTGATGTACCCACATGAGGTGGTCACGAAGAAAGGGTTTATAGGAATCCCAGCTAAATTGGATCCCGGGCCATCCATTCCCGGCTGGTAGCATTTTAAGGGTTTACCCATACTCTATCTGTTTATGCTTCACTAATTTTGATTAGTTGCAGTTAGTAAATTGCCGTGTAAATGTAGAATATAACAGCAAAAAAACAATACAAGGCCCTAATACGCCAGAACACGCCATGTTATTTGATCAATGCTTTTCCCTTTTTTCAACCTTTTTTCATGGATGGTGTCCTGCATCCCCTGACACGCGACCTTTCGTTGATCCGCGAGTTAGTACTTAAATTTACTTTTATTTCATCAATTTCAAATATTTGCGTGACAAAATCAACATCTTTATGCGAAGTAACATCGTCAAAAATATTTTTTTCATTTTCTGGATCATAAATTACCTCGGAGAAGATAATGTCTCCATTAAACTCTCATATGAAAGGAAAGGACTGGCATCTATATTCTCACGTGTGAATTGCAACACCGACGGTGTTAGTTTGAGTACTGATCATCAACCCATAAAGCCGATAACCTTGGGGTTGAAGACTTGCTTTTGCTCGTTCATGTGTTAACTCCTTCGCGTGATTACATCTGGATCATCCGTTTCGCCGCATACTGAATCCAACTCTTCGCGGTTTCCTTCGAAGAGTTTCTTCTCGTTACGAGAGTCCGTCCCAGCAGAGCGGCAGTCAATGCCATTCCGATGAATGACGTGGTGACGTCAACGCTTGGCGAAGACTTCCGCGAAAAGCATCGGTGAACGAAGGCGGTCGGCCTTTCCTCGTCGCTCGGGCGGTGATCTGTCTCCGTATCCACCAAGAGGAGAGGATCCGTATCGCTTCTCCTCGCTCGCGGAGTTCTTATAGGCGTGCGCGTGGGATCGATGGTTGGTTCCGTCATAAATTTGCCTCGCCATAATCTCCGCTCGCCGCCCAAGGTCCGCCGTCATCGAAAACATCCGCGGCGAGTTATTTCCGTCCCGTCGGATTCGGTCGCGCGGAAGGAAGTCTTGCGCCTCCCCATCTCCACCGCGGTGCGCCCCCCCCCCCGTCTCCCATCCCCATCTCATTCATCTCTATGCAAAAACAATGTTCGAATATGATTTTCCAACTTGCTTCCTTCATTTTACTTTTTTGTTTGCCTTTGAACCACCAAGTTTTTAACTTCTGGTTATGTGTAGTCCTGGTTGGGAACCGCTTGAAGTATTCGAAAAACTTAGAGCTTAAAAATTGGTCGTTATTTTCGTTAGCACACAATTCACCTCTCCCCTCCTTTTCACTGTTCCCTCTCCTCTCATGGCGCAGAATAGTATGTCGATGTATATTCTTCTCTTTTCAAACTTTCACTCTTTCGCTCTCATTCTCACCACAATTTGATAAAATACGTCCTCTCATTGTCCACCCAATATATTCGGCGGCTACTTGTGTTTGAATCGTTTACCCTTTCCGCTATTTTTTATGTGCCATTCCCACGGAAACTCCTCCTCTGAGGTGTGCCAAGGAATATTTTCACTCGGGAAGCAAGCGATATGAATTTTTCTTTTATTTTCAGTTCATATTAATAGCATTTTATTTTTAATATTTGTTTTTTCTCATCCTTGCATCATCCAATATAGCCACCTTTATCGTTGGAGAAGAAGGAATCTGTGGTTTATAAATGTTAACGGATTTCTATCCGCGTCCTTGAGGAAGGTCCCAATGAATTTTATGGACGAACTCCTCGAAATAAAGTCTGACTTTATGGGAATTATTAATATCCTCAAAAATATTTTAAACTAATGGCGCGGGTATACTTTTTGCCCTGAGTGAAGAAGGCTTGTAGCAAGCTAAACCATCTCACGGGCTCGAAAAAAAGAACGAATAGACACCGTCCTACCTCCTACGGAGTGGTAAATGGAACAAAAAATTACTCTATCCTTTCAACTTTGTTCTCGCCCTCACATTCGCGATCCTTATTCTGTAAACCTTGCCATTAAAAATTAAACCATGGCTGTGATTTTAAAAAGTGAAGTTCGTGGCAAGTGACCCCTGCGATGCAATTTTCCACCGAATGACGGCTGACTCATTTATTCTGGAAGTTGAAAATTGAGACGAAACGAGGTGAGTGGACGTGGTTGAAGTGGAAAAATTGAGGTATCAATTCTAATCGTCGGAATTTCTTTGGTTGACTGGATGCGATGAGCCCGTATAAAAAAAGGGATCGTTATATATAAAGTGAGCATCGCCTCCGCTTTCCTTTTCTGGCTCGTAAAACACCCCCTATCGCGCGCCACCCCATAATGAAGACGGAGTGCCGTAACTTATTTGGAGGAAATAGATCCGGAGCGGGTTAAGAAATAAAGGGCCTTTCAGCGCTCAGTTGTATAAATCTCTTTCTATTTAACTCTCCACCCCCTCCTCCCCCGCAACACACCACTCCGTGGACCGAATCTTTTCGACGTAATTTTTAAAACATTTCAGTCACTCTCAATCCGCGAAATAACTCCCCCGCGAGAGGATTAAATCCTCCCTCTTTCGTGTTTCCATTCTTTCCAAATGTGCACTGCTTCGTTGTGCCACAGTTTCTAGTTTCTGCCAAGCCTCTCGCATATCAACGCGTTCTCCTTTTTTGCTTCCCTTTCCGCGGAGAAAATGTCTCGGCGTCGGCCGTAGCGGCGTGATATTAAGCTCTCTCGGTTCGCTCGAAATTCTGTCGCAGGGAGATGTCTCCCCGTGCGGAAACTTCTCTTCCGTCGCTCGTCCCGCTACCTTATACGCACGTAGTGTACGTGATGCATCCGCCTGCCTGTTGGAGTGCACAGTGGCGGGAATTAATCATCGCCCCGATGCGATTCTCTCCGCTCCGGCGAACCGCAGGGAATTAAGATCAGTTCAGTCAGCCATCCTGAGCCAGCTTGCTTGCCCCAAAGTTTCGAATTTTTCGAAGTCCCCCACCGGTGCAGTTCAACGAACCCTTCGCGAATATTGGAATTGAGTAGGATTTTGAGAACTTGCACAGAAAACTTTTTTTCATTTAATGCTTGAAAATTTGCTATCGACGGCCCAGAATCAGATTGCTACATCACTTCTACGAGTTCGTGCGTGTGAGTGATACAGGGGTAGTGGCAGGGGGTGGGTGTTTGGACGAAAGTAATGAAGAAAGGAGGAAATGGGGAAATGTGATAGGAAGAGGGAGATGGCGGAAGGGGAGATTCGTCGTCTTGACGAATTAATGCATCGCTCTATTGAGAAGATGAGATGTTTGCGTGCAGCACCTACATAACTGCTCGATGGTGTATCTCTCTTATTTCGTTGCTTATGTCCGTTCTAGATATATAGTTATAATATACTCCTATGAAATCAAAGGTTACTAGCGTAACTTTGCAGAACATAAACACGCCACTGATTGAATTAACTTTACAGTCCTTAGAGTTATTGTATGTAAGGACGGCGGTTGCAAGTTACTGCACCTATTATTTGTCAAAGTCATGGTTGGGAATAAATAAATGTGGAATGTAAAAAGTATCTATTAATTAAGTGACTTAATATCCTCAGTGTAACACTAAATCTCGCGTGATCTGCATTGTTTAAGTAAGCTTAGTTTGGCGCGTAACGTCCTTGAGTCTAGCGACCCACCGTTGGTGCACTTGCTGTAGTACACCCACGGAGGAAATATCCGTTGCCTGTGATTGATTAAACTTCCAGAAAGTTAAAACTCTCCCTGCTATTTTTTTAATTGCGTCGTGACCAAGGCTTTTTTTAGGGGACTCTCACACAATTCAGTCCGGGGAAAGTACGCGCCCATTAAGTCTTTCACGAAGGGTTTACCGGATCGATTTGCATGTAATAACCAGTCATTTCCTCGCCCTCAAAATACAACATTCCCCCCGGGGCAGTTCGCCGCTTTAGCGAGGGCTTCTCTATCTCACTTAAGTCTTTCCTCGTCTCTCAAAAACTTCTCACATCACTCAGATTTGAGTTGACGGGCCGCGGCTGTAAATCACTGGGAGTTTGAAACGTCCGAAAAAATAAAAAGAGGAATGGAGCCTGCTATAGGGGCGGCCCCTGGTTTTAAAGGGCGAATATTATTTTTCTCCCCAGTAGTTTATCCCTACGTGATTTGTTATTTCCTCCGTGTACGCACAGCAAAGCAAGCTTGCTCGATCACTGGGTTGCTACGCTAATGGTACCTACCACCTCAATGAATTTTGAGTCGGTTCGAGTACTTTTTTGAACATACCGTGATAATTATACTCAGATTAATTTCAAGAACTAAAAAATCTCATTGTATTCTACATTAATTATAATTTCCAGATTCGACCAACTCTTATCACTTTCTTTTATATTTATTATTTATATTCAAGGATAAATGCTGGAAATGGTCTAGTATTTCAGGTTACAATCTAAAAATAAACTTAATTGTAAGTTTTTTTATAAATAATGCTTAATTTTGTTTGAGCGCTCACAGTTTTTCTAATCGTAAAGAGACGAGTAATTGAGGGAATTGAGATTTTTATTTCAAACTTTTTTCCTTTTATTTGAAGGAAGGCGATCTAACCCTTCCTATAACTTACCAAACTTCACTCCAAGTTAATTTGCTAGCTCCTGAGTGTTAGGCTCAATTTTATTTCTATAAACAATTATTTTAATGTTCGAGCAACTGGGTCATTACTTATTTCTGTGTTTCTATTGCTGACTTTAGCATCGACTCCCTCTACCGCTCGATCCAAATCGAGCCAATTCCATGATTACCCACCCCGGTGACGCGACGTCTCTTAAATGGATGAGCGGATATCGTTCCCACAGTCCAACTCGCGAGTTCTTTGATTGAAGGGCGTGTCGGCATTGCAGTAGGTTAAACGTGGAGGTCGGGAGGACCGCACCATTTTCAGACGCCGTGGTTTTTTTGCTGTTTTTAAAATCCAAAAGCCTTCCGTGTTCCTTGGCTGCGCCTTGCGACGCCCCTTCCTCTTTTTCGCTCAGTCTGGGGTTCCCATGGCGTCGGAACACCACGCCCTCCTTCCCAACATCGCCTCACCTCTACCGCCGTTTTCCGAATCCTTTTCGGTTTCCTTCCACCCTGCCTCCATTCCCATCTTGTTTGTTTCCCAAGTTCCCACGCACGCCCCCTCCGAGCATTTCAAACCATCGACGTTTATGAGTTGACGGCGGATAGGTTCCCGAGACTCACGGGAGGGTGAACGGGAAAGAACGGGGTTGGGGGAGAGAAGTGGTGTGCTAAGCCGACCACCAAACTCTTCCCCGCTGTTCGGCCGCTCTAGGGACCGTGGGAGATGTAGCCGCCGTTTCGTGAGAAGAGCCAGAAATCTTTTCCGAGAGAAGTCAACTCTTTTTGCAGTTTTTTCTTCGTTTTCGCAAGTTTTCTCTCAGTATGATTACAGAGCCAAGAGCTAAGTGTTTTTGTATCCACGCTGTAATTTATTTCTAACCGTGATTTTAACCGCTGAATTCCGTTTTTGAGGCCTTGAAAATGGTGTTCAGTTGCTGAATCCTTGGTCGGAAAAAACATAATTAGTGAATTATTTTTATGGTGTGGATCAGCAGTTACTAGCTAACTAAGCCAATGGTTTTATTATCATCACAAAATCATACCTGAATCAGTCCTTTGTTTTTCTTTCTCTTCCTACTAGCTGAACACTAGTAGGAAGTTTTCTTTGCATATCTGCTTTTCTTTCAGTTCCCCATCTATTTCTGTGTCCCATATGTTTTATTCCAGTAAGAAAAGGGGGAAAATTAAAACGCGACGTCTTTGTTTTTCCAAGATCTATTTCTCTCTAAAATATCCCAGGAATGCTCAAGTTGCTGGGGCCTCATGTATTTCATCAAGTTGAGGGGTTCAAATTATGTCACCTCATTTTTTTACGCTTCCTTCTCAATCAATTGTTACTTTATATTATCGATTTTAAATCAACCTTGCGCGTAATTGGTGTTTAAAAAATTAGATGCTCTGCTGTTTTGCCCAAGCTCTTGTAATCAAGATTCATAGGATTGGTGCCACAAATTAGATGCACCATTCCTTCTGAGATGAATCAATAGAATCAGATGTTTTATACGTATTTAATTATATTAAATTGCAGTGCTTGCACCCGTACTTTTAGTTCTGAGCTTTGTTATTCGAAAAATCTTTTTCGAGCAAGCGAGGGGCATTAAAGTTATTTTCTCCTCGGGGAGGTAATCGATCCTAAACGGCATCTAGAAGAAGAAGAAAGGGCTTGTGGGACGCTTTTGTTTTCATCGGATACCATTCATTCTCCCTGTGACAGACACTAGGTCGAACCCGAGACGGCTGGCCTTTAATGTGCACGTAAAACCCCGAAAATGGCCGAAAAAGCCGGTTTGAGGGAGACGGGGGTGAGTAAGAAAGTCGATATTGGTGGGTTAAGGTTGTACAAGTGTCTGGGGGAGAATGGGGAGAGGACGCTGGGTCGGTGGGGTATAGGGCGTTTCCGAGGGCGGGATACTGTGCCTAATACTAGGAAGGGAACTTGTCGGTTCATTGGAGAAGCCATGGTGCGCGATGAAATAAGGGTGAATGAACGAAAGATGCGGAAAAATATTCGAGCTTAGATAGGTTGTATTTAGCGCGTTTGAGGATGGAATTGCTAAGAAAATGTACTCTCTCGATTATACGTTAGACTTTGAAAAAAAAGACTGACGATGGACCTTAACATTTTTTCCGGGCACGACTCCCCTCAATTCGAAACCCATTTCCTAAAAGACATTTTAAAAGAGTTTTGCGAGCGCACATTAGCTTTGCATCGCGTGGTAGGACGAAAAACTCAACGCCGGCCATAAATTTTCAGGAAAAATGCGTACAACTCTTTTTGTCAACTGTGTTTTTACAACCGGCGATCAGGAAATCATTTTTAAAAACTCATTAAGTATTTTCGAGATATAATATCGGATATTAGTGAAATGCGCAAATTTTGCTTGAAATGCATCTTGGTCTAATTTGAAGACAGCTTAACCAATCTTAAATCGATCAATCAGACTAGGAAGCGTGGGATATCATGTGAACGAGGCGTGGGAGTAAGTGCTTTCATTGCGACGAATTGGAGGTTGAAGTGAATGAAAAAGTAAATATTACCGTGGGAAGAGACGAACAAGCCGGAAGGTCCTGAAACACTATCAATAGGTGGTTGATCCCTTCCCACGTGTTTAAGCCTCTGTCAATCATCATCGATTCACAATAAACTAGACTATATTCCTCGAGACCATTTCAGACCGATCGGAAATAGCAATTGGAAAAAAACACAGGGAGGAGAAAAAACGTGAATTATCGCGACCCGTGGCTCATGTTGTATGTATGTGCGTAGAGGATACGGCGATAGATGGTGGGTGGACCTCACACGTGAAAGGACGGCTGTTGGGGGGGGAAAGCGCGGGAGAGGCTTTGTAAAGGACGCAATGAGAAGATTGGAGGGTTGGGTTGGAGATAATGGGATTGGAGGAGAGGAGAGAAAGATGAAAGGCGGTATGGTAGAGGAGAAAATAAGGAGTGGTGTGGGGATGAACCTACATGCATAAGGAAATACGTGCCCACACGCACATATGTACACGTAAAGGGATTAAATTAGGGTGGGAAGGCTTAATTCTCTCCCTTTCTCCCTTCTCTGTTTTCGGCCGAAGGTTCTAGAAAGAGAAAGGCAGGCAAAAAGAAATGACCCGAGTACGTTCGTACGTATGTATGTGCATTTGTACATTCACGAATTTATTTTCGGAGCACGGAGAAAGGAAATGGGGGAGTCGTGAGAAGAAGGATCTTGGTGGTGCTGGTAAGAGGATTACAGTAGAACGGGGGGGGGGGTAAGAGCCGTGTTGGAGAAGGTCGGTGTGAGGGGGGAAATGGGGGATTGGGAGGGAAAGAAATGGGGAGAGAGAGAGAGGTTAGGGGTCGTTGTAGTCAGGTCGAGTTGAAATGAGATTGGAAGAGTATATAGAGAGAGGAGAAGGAGTAGGGTTGTTGAGTCGTGAAGGCAAACGGAGACTAATTGGTAGTTGGCGCGCAGGGGCCAGGGGGAGACCCCCACCAATGGCCGGTCTCCGACCTGGTCAAAGGGCAAACCCGCTTAAAGTTCTTCCTCTGCTTCCTTTTTTGGTCTTCGCTTAAACATCCTCTCCTCTCCAATTTTCCTCATTCTCTCTTTTGTCAGTTCCTCCTTTCCGTAACCATTCGTCCTTCACTCTCTCCGCCCAGGTATACTTCTTCCTCTCCCGTTTCCAGCGAAGTCGTTACTGTGCACTTTTGTCGTTCTCTCTTATAGTCAGTCCCTCTTTGATTTTTTCCAAATTCCCCCTAATGAGTGGCCTCGCTTCAAAGGAGTGCGTGCCTTTTTTCTGATTTATTGGGTGGAGAGCCGAAGGGTGAAAGGTGAACGGCTTTCTTTTACGGATTTATCTCGCGTTTCCGTCTTCTTCTTCTGAACTGGGGCATGAAATACATTCATCTTCCTCGCGCCTTTGGATGGAGAGCATCTTTGGATGCAATGGTTGATGTAATAGTCATAATCAGTCCTCAATTTTCCCGTATATTTTCTCCCAATCTTGCCTCGAAGCTTTTGTGAGGGAGATTTTACGAGGATTGTGAAAGACCCAAGCGATGCCCATTGGCATCGCTTGGTAACGAAGTTGATGCACCGAATTGTTCCAAGATTTTATGGAACAGTGAGAAATATTTCCAGATTTTTTATAATCGCGAGAGGAGCAGCGGAAATTCCAAAAGGAAAATATTCTATTTGGACAACGGCCTACCATCCAGTCGCCCTTCGACCACCGAAGTGGAAGCAGAAGGGTGAAAGAACCTCTGCTCGCGAAGCACCTCAAGACAATTCCCAACAACATTTGGCTAAAGCGGGACATGAACCATGGTCCTTTCACGACCATCACACAACCCGACGGACATGATTGTGAGCGTGTTCGTGAAGATTTCTTTTGCCCAATCACGAGATCACGATCGAGCGATGGGCTCTGCGCTCCACCCTGCGATCCGATCCAATCTCTTCTGTACGAAATTTCCGATCAAAAAAGGTTTCACCGGTTTACCGAAAGGTGCGCGATGGAGAGAAGGTGAAGAGGTGGAAGGGGTGGCATGGAATCGTGTCCATGGAGGAGATGCGGGGAGGAAAATGGACCGTGTCGACCTGCGGAAGAGAGGAGAAGGAAGGGAAGGAAAAGATAGGATAGGATCGCTCTTAGAGTTTAGTCGATAACTAATGGTTCCCGTCATCCCCACTCGCATCGCGTGCTCCCTCTCTGTGTAAGAGTTCATCTCCCAGAGCTTTCTTGCAACATTTTTTTCTTCTGAGCCCTGTCGTGAGAGGTGGGAAGAAAATTCGGAGATCGTGAAAAGGAGAGAGACCCTCTCCAATCATTTCCTCTCCAGCACGACCGGGTCATTCTCCTAGTGGGTAGTGGAAAAAAAAGACTATGGAGGGAAACTCGTATAAGAGACTTACTTATATTTCGACATCCGTCTGCCTTCGTGAGCTTGAGCTTTTCCCTTCCGCTGTCGTATCAATTCCACACTCCGACTAATCGATTAGATTCCTCATATGATTGCAATCCCTTCCGAATAAACTCGGTTTAATTGGTGGATGGATTGGATTGGGAATCGCACGGATTGCTCCGAGCGGCAAGGAAAATTTTTCCATTTACCTACATCCGTTGATTGGCATGCGATTGGCTGCACGAGCCAATCAAGCTTCAGGATTAATTTTCGGCCTAAGATATGCCTTTGTTTTTTTTATTTCTCGGTTATCCCTAGTAGTACCAGGCACCAACGGAGCTCTATTGCGTGGTTCAAAATATTTTCTCTCGAATTGCAATCTTGAGATGTAATGCATCTACAAGGTCTTTCAATATCTCGATTAGTTTTCTTCTGCGAGTCGATAGAGTAATAGGTATCGATCCTAGTCCAACTATTATAGAGTTCGAGTGCTACGAAGGATCTCATGACTGTGTGAATTTTTCATTTTTGCCTATTTCGCAATGAGTTGATTATCGTTGTAGGATTGCAGTTGCGTTGTGGAATGCGGCGTGTACAGCAAAGCTTCGTACTAGGATCGGTCCAACTGCTGAGTCGGTAGAAAGAATTTTTTTCGATTCAGTCTGTTGCCTGTATCGCATTCGGAATTTCTGGAGGCGCAAAGCGTCGTGTGGAGAGGAAAGGCTTCAAGGGACGAAGAGGAAACCGTCGGCTTGAGTCTACCCGCCGTAGGTATTTCGGGCACGTTTTCCCTTTGCATACCGCGATCACGCGTTCGCTCCTCCGTTGCTTTGCTTGCCTGACTCCGTATCCGCGTTAGCGGGGCAAAGGAATGGGTCAGGAGCCGTTGTTTTTACGAGGAAGCGTGCCCCTCGAAATACCTACCTCCTCGTACTGCTATCCCCCCAATTTCCTCTTTTTTCCCTTCAACCTCGCTCTCCTATCCTTCTGTCTCTGTGCATTGTGTCTGATACGTGCTCCACTCCCACCTTAGAGTCCGAGCTAATTCTGTCTCTTTCTCCCATCGCTTCCTCCTTCCTTCATCATCTTCTTACCTCCTGAGAAGCATGCCTTGCTTTGTAAAAACCCTTCACGTCTGTTTACTAGAACACTAGGCTTTTTAAATGCATAATACTTGTAGTTAACTGTTCGTTACGTAATTAGAAACCTGACTGCGATCCACGTATTTGAACGCCAAATTCGCGGGGATTACGTTGATATTCACCATAGCGCTGCTATTCTCCCGTTTATATGATGATTCAAATGCATTTTCTCCTAGTTATCAGTCTGTTCAACAAAATGGTATAATTTAATCGATTTCTAAAACACGGTCCGTCAATAAAAATTAAACTTGGAATACTACTAGTTTCAGGTGTTTCTAAATTTTATCCGTAGTAGTGTAAGTATAACATATTCTTAAATGTATCCGGCTCTATCCATAGGCAGATGTGCAAACGAGAATGTTTGCGGGAATACTTTCAATATCAAAAATTGGTTTGTATTGAATTCAACCAGCGATGGAAATTATGGGCATATGATAAAATCAACACCTCAACGAGAAGGACGAGAGGTTAATGGTAAATATTCCTGGTGCACTGAAAATGTTAATGGGGTAATTGTATCTAACCTTCCCATGGATCCTTCCATCACTATTTCCTGTCCTCCTCTCATCTTAAAACCCTTCTCCCTGCAGAAGAAAAACAAGCAATGTGTACAAACTCCCATTTCGTCCCGCGCAGTTTATCATTTCCTGACGTCCCAGCACGGCACTCCTTTCCCTAGCGGTTCGTTTCACGGCTCGCGAAGGCCTTTTCGCGGTGGCGCGACTTCTTTTAACGGTCGCGGAAGTTGGAAGCGAATCGTACATAAACCCTTTTTCCTTCTTCCAGTGCTCTCTTCTTCCTCTACATAGACGAGGCGATCATGGCTGCAGTTGCGGTGATGACGCTGATGATTGAGGCTTTTACCGTTCGTTTCGTCCTATACGTCCGGTAGGGGGGAAGAACCATCGCAAATACATACACGAATGGGCAGTCAAATGGGGCATGGAAGATATAGCCCTCGCGCACGGGAATGAGAGCGGATATTTGGATTTCACCGAGGAAGCACGAACCGAGTTTCTTTTTTTCGTCTTTTTTTCTCTCTTTCTCTCGCCTTTTACATTTGTGTTTTTCTCGTTTCTCTCCATTTCCTTCCCGCCGTTACCCACCCCTATACCCCCCACTTTTGGTGATTAAGAGTTCGCGTTTCTCAGCGGTCTCCCTTTATTGGTACGCGGCCAATGCAAGTCCGTATTTTTGTTTGAGACGACGAGTGGAGTCACCCTGTGTGCGCACTTGGGGATGGTGACTGCGAGTATTTTTTAAAACCTTATTCTTGTTTTTTTTAAGGGCTGGAATAAAAATTCCACCGGAGGCATAAATTATTTATTCTTTATCCTTTGATCGATCAATTAAGGGAACTACCTGTTGCTCGCGTTTTTTCCTCTCTCGCGCCCTCTGCTTCTTTTCTCACTCTCTCTCTCTCTCTCTCCCTCTTACATCCCCCACCCACCCCTCTCATTCACCCCTAACGCACATACACATCCACCCCCTCATTTAAAACCTCCCCTCGAGCCCTCAGGGTCTTTCGTTAGTCGTCGCGAGGATATCCGTTGGTGATCCTGATTCGCCCCGCGTCAGTCAACTGTCTCTCTCTCGCGTTTCAAATTCTGGGTAGCGATTTTTTTCCGGGTGCTGTTGTCCACTTCCTGAATCGGATTATCCGTTTGTGGATTTGATACGGTGGTGGGTTTCAATTCCTACCAGCATTACTTACTCTCGAGATTTCTAAGTAGATTTACTTTAGTAGCCGGCGCAGGGAAACGATTGTGGGTTGAAATAGTAACCTACTTAAGTGAAATTATCTGGCGAGAAAGTCCTTGGTCAGCGTAAGACGTTTTTTCTTATCTGTTTCTTTCCATTGGCCTTCATGGGGATGCTATGCAGTTGTTGAAATTATTGACTGCTGAGTGAAATATTAGGTCGACTTTCAATTTTGACCTTGCAGTTTACCTGAAATGACTAAAAAGTGAATCCGTTCTATTTGACTATGTATTTGTGTTCAGAGATGATTTAATGTTGTACTTTCTTGAACAAATATAAAGGCTGGGAAAAGATTCATCTCGTCGTAAAAATGAGCGATGGTGTCTTCAGTCTCCTTTCCGTACGCTGATCTCAGGCAGTAACTTGTTTTTAAGTTAGCCCTACCCTTTGGTCGTCCTAATTCACACACCTCCCAAAGGATGTCGAGTAAGGATGCAAAGAATCCTTACTCGAAAGGCTTAAACACGACAAAATATATAAGGTTCTTGAATTATTCCCGTAACGGAACATTGCGTCCGGGTCTCTTTATCTGCTCCTCACGTGCCGGAAAACGCACCGACCACCATCGCGAAAGAGCAGCGATTGGGTCTCGAAAGCGGCGGCGGTGGCCCCCTTTATCGATCTATCGTGGGACGGCTCCTCGTCGTCTCGGGGTTCTTGCATTTTCGAGTTGTTCGCTGGATTTTCTGAGGAGGTGGAGAGGGAGGAACGGGAGACGAAAAGAAGGGGAAGAAAAAAGCCGTTCTTGTCTCTCAGCCGTTCTTGTATTATTCACCGGGCCCCCGCGTTCCTCTTGAAAGATCGATTGCGATATCCAGATGTTTCGACTTTAACTTGGCAGGTCGTAGTACTCCGTATTGTAGTTGGTGCGTCGATCCTTAGGAATAGTAAGATACACATCGGAGGAATAAACGAGAGTACTGAGAAATATCTTCGGCAGCGTATCTCAAATAGTAGTATTACCATTATCCCTAAAATAGCCATTGTTTATGTAATTTTGATTTAAATGTCACTCTTTCACAGCAAACCCTTTACTGTTTATTTTTATGTTAACCCTAGTTAAAGCTCTATTCTTTAGTTTCTCCGGTTCTCCCCCGCGATTCCGGCGCTTACCTTGTTTAGGTTGGCAGTATTAGGAACTAAAAATTACGGTAGGAAGAACGCGTGTTCACTCTGCGTTTTCTGCCGGCGATGGTACATACGATGGTGGCCACGTTAGCAGTGTGAACGGGGCGTGTCAGAGATTACACGTCCGTGCGAGACACACACACGAATGCTTGGGTCGGGCTGTAGACGCGGTTTTATTTATCACTCGCGTGCTCAACTTCCCACAGCAGAAAACAGTATCGCCACCGAGGTTGAGGAGATGAAGGGTCTGTTATGGAAGGAGTAGGAGAGTTAGCGAGAGGGAACAAGACATTTTGGGAAGGAATTTAGGAGTTCAGGAAAGAAGGACGGGGAACTCAGGAGAGGACGTTGATGAAGGGAAGCAGGAAAAGGGTGAAGGAAGTGGAGAGGAAAGGAAGAATGGAGTGTGACCGGAATGGTTGACATGGTGAGAGGGCTCTACGTAGAGAGATAGTGTTTTCTCGAGTCGTGGCGAAGTGAGGGAAGGAATCGTTGCGGGAGAGAAATCTTAAAGGGGAAGGTCGTGTCTACGATGAGAATCCGTCGAATATTGCGCCGTTATTTTCAAGCAGTAATGCCTATCCCAGAATCGTCATCGATAATTTTGTTTAGAGTGATTTCGTTCGCTTACTTGATCAATCTCTTACTTGGATATCCTACTCTTCCTAGCTTCCATAGCAGTTTCCCCCACAAGGAGGGTTGTGTTGAATTCCGGAATAATCGGAGAAAATGGCAGAGTGAACGAGAAATGTCGGAATGAGGGCATTCAAGGAGCTCCCGTATTCGAGACGCGTCCAATCGATTGAGGAAAGAAATGGGGACTTCAGGAACGGAATATCTTTAATTTTCAGTGCTCTAATCAATCCGAGTTGGGATTTATGTTCCAAGATTTCGTCTCGTTATCACTGTTGCCATCATCTATGTATCATTTTCTTAATGGGGAGGTTTATGGAGTACCTCCATAAACGGGAAGAGTAATGAAAACTTACGGTAAGAGAAACACTGAATGAAGAGGTTTAATAAATTCTGTTTCTGCCGTGCTGGTTTTTGTTTATTTATAAGTAGTAATTTAGGGATGCAACCAGCAACTGAGGTCGTTTGCACCTTTTGGGATTTGGTGGATCGGTTGGTGAGGAAAAGGTTAAGCTGAGGAACGGTAGGTAGCAGGCAAAGAAGTCCTGTGTTAGCATCAGCCTACTAATAAGATTGGTCGCCAAGGAGTTGAATCTCTTACGTCTCATCCGACGGACTGAACTTTGCACTGTAAGTGCTCTTAGCAAGCACAGGTGGGAATTGGAATGTCGCTTTTTAAAAATCTCTACAGCATCCTATATTCGAATCCGGGTCTTCAGGGTGGGACTCCGCCACATGAAACCCATCCTCCTTCAATAAATCATTCCCCCGAATGAACGACACAGTCCATCTATTGTTCTCTCCTTCGTGCGCCCAAAATCGCCTCTTTTGTCGCCCCATCACGGACTTATATCTCTCGTAATGACTCGATGGTGTGACCACCGCCGTGGTCACTCATCCCGTCCAGCGGTCAAAAAATCAAAGGAATTGGTGTCCGGGGTGAGTGGGGACGTGTGGGAGGAAGATTGACGATCAGGGAGGCGGGCGAAGGGAAAAGGGCGGCGACGTGGCCCCTCTCTTGGCGGGCGGAAGTGTCGCATCGTCGGCGACCGTGGGAGAGAAGATCCGCGGGGTCGACCCCGGCTACTCTCCCCTGACTGTTGTAGCGGGGCGGTCATGCACCTCCCTCTCTTACTTGCTTCTCCCTCACTTCCCTTGCCTCCCTCCACCTCACCATTCGACGTCCTCAACCTCTCTCGTCTCGTCGCCGCCACGGAAAGATGACCGTGGACTCGACGCGGTCCTCTTGTACGGAGAAAAGTGGACAAACGGTATCCTACAATCGCTCCGCGGTGATGATGACACGAATCGGCGCATCGCGGAAGAGTGGATTACTTGATCGCGAAAAACCTTATGTTACAATGTAATTAAATTTGGGTTATATTGGCTCTCTAGTGGCCATATCTTGCCGTATAACCAAATACCTTAAGCTCCAAGACAGAATTGCATCATCCATGAGAAAGTTGGGATCCGAGCATGCGATCCTTGAGTTCCCACGCTGGTACGTTACCGACTCAGTTCCCGACATTTTTTTTTAAATTCACATTTTCAATTTCATTCTGGATATGGAATGAAATGAGAGCTCAGTATTCCGCATTTAGATTTCAGAGGACACTAAAACCCCAACAATAGTGTATCACGAGTCCCTGAATAGCCATCGGTGAAGCATTTCAATTTAATTCCACATATACTTTTAAATTTTATTTTTTTAAATAAGCTATGAATTGACATTATTTCATCTCCAATTTCGTATAGCAGGAATTTTAAAGGGTATGCTGGTGTAATGTTGTCCTAGGTCAAATCCAATATTGTGTTGAAGGTCCATATTGTAGAAAAAGTCTTGGTTACTCGTTCATCTTTAAAATGACTCAGTTTGAGGTGGAGAGCACTCAACAAGTAGTACCTGAAAAAAAAAATCTCAGTTAACCTACGAAGTCTCACTTGGCCTGCCACATGTCTTGGTTGATGGTTAGTTCTCCATTTATCTGGAATTCCTCCACCCTGCCGATTTATTTGAGTTATCTAATGTACTGCGAACTGAAATGTTTGCTCTAGCTCTCTGTCTCTCCTTCTTCTTTGACACTCGGCCAACTCTACGCCATTCCTCTCTTTCCGACGAATGTGTGTGTGTTTACCTTGTCCAACAGGTGTGCCTCGCAAAACGCGCAGATGAGCCGAAGTCGAAAAATAGGATTTTTCGGAAAATCTCGTCAATACTTCACCGCGGTTCTTTTTTTTAAGGTAACAAAAGCAGGGCATCCATTGTATCACAACGCCTCCCCCAACTCGAGCGCACTTGGCCACCCCAAGCACACTCACGGTATGATCAAAGGAGTAATGTGCTTCGGGTGAGGTAGTATCACTGTGGCCATTCGTTGTGCGTCCTACGGGGAGAGTAGCCAGTTTGTCTCTCTTTTTTTACCTCGTTCGGAAAAAAATATAAAGGCGCTTTGTCACCGGTCTTCCTCCCAGGTCCGGCAGCTTCGTCACAAAGCAGGATTCTCAGTGATCAGGACGAGTTGGGGTTTAGGGGTTTTGTTTAGGGGGGAATAGAGAGGTAAACCTCATGTTTCAGACAAAGATGATGTAATTACTTCCCTTTTTCCTCCTCCCTGTTACTCCCCATTTTAAATCAAAGGGGCTCTTTTCTCAGTCGGTAAGTACCGATTCTCCGGGGACTTCCACCTGCGGACGATGTGAATCCCTACTCTATGGTTGGAGGGGTTTAATCCGCTAAATTAAAAGAGAAAGAATGGATTTGGAAATTCGAGGGAATTGGTGCTTCGGAAACAGAGTTATTCTCATTGAAATGTAAGAGACGTCCACCAACCGCCGATGATGCTCGCATTCCCTTAATTGGGTCAATGAAGGTCCCTTTCTCATTTTTATTTTTGTGACGACTTCGCACAGCTGTTTTTTGAAATGTATGTTGGCGTCCACTCCACATCATCTTTCATCTGGACGAGCCATTTTTGGACTTGTCTTCTTCGCAATCATAATTATTCGGTTCCCTATACGGTGACGAGTGGATCAGTCCCTGACTCGTGCTGGGGCGGTGAACAAGGCAGTGATTGTTGAGTCAATAGAAAGAGCGAAGAATTCGGGTAAGAACAAATTAGCTGTCTGGTGGAAAATAATTACTACGGATGATTACGGTGGTAATTTCCTACTTATTAGGTATATTAAGAACAAAAAACCGATTGTATGGTTGTCGCATCACTCAGACTGGCTATCTTGGCAAGTTATTAAGCCTGTTCAACTGAGTTTCCTCCTTTGGCGGGTACTAATTATGGAGAGGAAGCATTATCCTGACAAATTTAGAAAGTTTCAAGAAATATTACATAATCCTTATGGACGAATTCAATTAATTTATTCTGTAAAATGTTTTAGTGATCGTATATTTCCTTAAGCCCATCAATACCCTGCAATGTGTACGTTATTGGTTTACCTCCGTACTGTGTGCCCCCAAACATGAAAGTAAAAACTCTTCTGGTATGCAGGGTTATGGTTTAGAGGTAACCTAATGCTAAATAATAAACGCTAACCTAATACCTAATGTTAAAACGTAAAGTAGTTGTGGTCCACTCTTGCCATCCCTTCTCTGAGCATCTTCGTCCTCCCGCACGCACTGTGCGCTGAAATCTGATATTCAATTAGGTCCACGCTCTCTTTCTGTTTAATTGTAAATACTTTTACGCTATAAATTATTTCCCAAATAACGTCTCCGTTATAGCCACAGCATTTTAGTGCTCTCCCCCGATTTCTTTCCCCGCGTCTGTTCTTCTTCCCTCCTGTTGTGTGTGCCACTGCCCGAATAACCATTGTATTTTCGTGTGAGTGGAATCCATCCTCTCCCCATCCAGCTCCTCTGTCGAAATCGCCGACGGCAGCCCCCAGCAATTATAATTTGAGAGGGAAAAAAAGAAAAAGGAAAGGTCTGGCTCTTTCTTTCTTTCGTTCTTCTACACCCCCTTCTACCGGCCCGAGGCAGAGACCGTGGGAAAACGTCGCCCCCGTTTGAACTTTCCAATCCATTAGCAATTCACCGATCTCGAGTTCACGAAGGACTTGAGGGGGGTGGTGATGGGGAGGGGGAGGCTTTCGGAATAACCGCGGCGGTTAACATCAAGGGAAATGGACGGGGGTATGGATGAGAGGAATGGGTTTATATATGTGTTTTTGTGTGTGTAGTGCCGAGATTGATGCTCTTATGCATACATTTATTCATCTCAAAATCTCACTTTTTTATCCCTCGCATATCCTTCGTCATATTTATTTTTTTTCTTAAAAAATTTTGATGAATACTTCTACGGGGCTTTCCTGTCGAGGATGCTGAGATGGTGTAGGATGCCTCTCCTGATTCTCAGATCTAAGCATTTTTTCCTTCTAAGGTGGATTTGGACGACTGATCTTGAGCGGCATTATAAGCCGCGACATTTGATGAGAAAAATGCGATCAAGTAAGGAAAAACATGGTGGTATGTACGTAAACCGCCCCACTTTTAGTTCTTGATTGGAATTTTTCATTAATATGATGAAAAAAGGTCGCCTAATATAATCTAATCTTATGTTTTACTCTGAGAAAACAAACACTACTTCCATTTCCACCCCACTTTCCACACCCCAGTTGGTGGTGTATTTCCCTGCGACATACCCTGCTGTGTAAATAGGTGGTTTTAAGGCATAAATAATGCCCCTAAAAGGAATAATGGATGCTAAATTTCGTCCTGAAGGGACCAATGGAAGGGCTCTTGGACTCCTCTATTCCGAAAAGAGGTATCGTGGAAGAGTTCAGAAGAGGACGTATTTTTGATGGGCACCTGCGTACTGCGCTTGCCGTAAGGGGAAGATAAACTCTGATGGAAAGGACTGGTTGAGTGTAGGAAGGAAGAGAGGAAGTTATACGCATCTGGACAGCGTTGAGGTCGAATCCCCGTAGGCGGGAAGCATGGATAAGAGAGTAGCGAGGGAGTTTGAAGCGAAGGCTCCTCTCAGTCACGCTGGAAAGATGGAGGTGGAACAACATTCGTCGGCACGCAGTCAGGAGGAACGCTGGTTCGAGCCGTGGGAAACTTCTCTCCGCTGTCTTTTCTTTCCTACCCCTCCCCCTCCAACGCATCCACTTTTCCCCTCTCTCTCCTTCACCTACCCCTCCCTCTCAAAAGGCTCAAAAAGGAACCCGGCCGTAGTATGCCTTTCAAGTTTCTCTCTCTCCCCTCCATCATCCCCCAACCTCTCTCAAACCACCACCGACTGTTGAGGGGTAAAGTGTGCGGAGGGGGTTTAAGGGAAGGTACATACATACACATACATCTCTCAACCTTCCCCCCCGTGTCTTCTTTTCATCCCTTCCCCTCCACACACGCGATATAAAACCCTTTCCATTCACATCTTCCCTTCCAACCTCCCCTCCAGCGCGTCGTCCTTGCGCCGTGTTCCGCATCGTTTTTCATTTGTTCGCGGCGGATTTCGTTTCTTTCTTTTTTTCGTGATTACCCCGCGAAGCTACGTACGCAGGGTTTCTTCTCACAGCATCCCTTTTCCGCTCTGTACGTCCGTCATACGTGTCGCGGCTAATTGCGGTGTGTGTGCGTTTGTGTTGTTTTTCTTTTGTTTTTGCTTGGGCTTGCGTCCTTCGTAGGGCTAATTTAGGTACTTGAGTGGGTAATTTTAATTTTGCTTTTTTCTCGGATTCGCTCGCGGGTATGTATTGGTATGTGTACATTCGGTGTATGTGCGAGTGAACGTGCCGAGTGCTAACTTGTTGCCATCGGAATCGCTCCCGTCGAATGCTCAAGTTGTTATCGGTGGAAGTGTGCATACATCCCATTCCGGAATGGTTTCGTTTCGCGCATTGCTACGTCGTGTCTGCTTTGACTTTCCTGTTTGTTCGAACCGATGTCATCTCGTACCTTTTCTCGATACACGCAAGTTCTCGCGTCAAAGATCGTGTTTCCATTTGCAGCAAGGACGCAGATTCGCTGTTGAGGTGTACTGTACGTTTTTTCTTTTGTTTTTTGTGTTTCCTATCCCTGCATCGTGGAGAAATATTAATTGTGCGTTATTTTTAAAGAGGAAAACCATTAGCCTGAGCTGTGTTTGGGGCTAGTGATTCCTGGAACCCCTCTTGCATTCTTACAAAATACGACGCGATGTTTGAAGTTGTTTCGTGTATGTGAATTTTATTCCAAGAAGTATTTAGATTTATCTTCTCTTTGCAAATATGAAATTTGTTTTGAATGGTCATAGATGACATAGGTTTTGTTCGATAATGATGTACTGTAACACTCCATAACCTCCATGTCGGAATAATGAATAGTGGTTCCCCTTTGCAAAGGACAGATGAAAGATGTATTCAATGCAATATTATAGCTGTACATTCATGTAATATAAGAAAAGTTTCCGTGTATGTAAATTTTGTTCTGAACAGTGTTTCGATTTTTAACATCTACGATATCCTTGAAATGGTTTGGACTGCTTGTTGAGAGTAGTATTTTTTTCTCCGTTCGAATTCGAATTTGAACCAAAGCCGCTTCGGTCTCGTCGTCGAACCTTCTTTGGTGGCCGTCCTGAATGTTCCCCAAAATGCAAACGTTTTCCCAACATTGCAACAACTCGCGCTTTGGCGATGGAAGTAGGGGAAGGGAGGGAGGTGGACCAGCCTCAAACGGCATCTTTCGGCACTCAGGGAAAACACGCGGGCAGGAGCACGCGGTCTTAAAAGCTGCGACGGGTCGTAAAAACATCGGTATTCATCATCGGCTCGAGGATGGTGGGCGGGCGCCTCTGCGCGTTTGTTTTATTTTTCTTTTCCTCATACACGTTTTCCATCCGTTCATTTTCGAGATAGCCGCGATTCGTGGAAGCGACGGCGGCGTGTCTCCTCGAGACGCGGATCGTTAGTGATGCGTCTCATCTTTCATGCGACTCTCTTTCTCCATTACCAAGAAAGAGAGGGTTGGCGAGAGTCAAGGTTTTGGGTACTTCATCCACATCGACACCTTAATGTCAGGTGTGCCGAATTTGGTGCATACCTCCCGCTTCACCTCAGTGTATTTACCATTGTCCAATGTGCGTAAAACGCCTCCATCAAAAATTATAAACCAATTTTTCAAAAAATACATTGAATAGTTTTAATATGTTCTCTGTAACCTCCATTATATAATGACAAGGAGGAAAAAATCATTTCTCAATGGAATAAACCTGTTTCAGAAAGGGTTTTTGCCTACGTTGTACCTCAGAAGCCGCTACCTGGGCATGTGGCAGGGTTTGTTTGAAAACTAGCCGTTCATGTGTCATGTGCATGGAAACATTTGATGAATATGTAATTTTGATTTATGTAGTACGTCTATGGATGCTTTGCATGGGTTCAGTTGCGGTTCAGAATTACATAAGGAAAAAAATGTTTGTTCAAACGTGTCTAATAATGGTCGAATCTACCAGTGAATTGGCAAGAGTCTGATGGGATGACATCTCGATAGTTAGTCAGGTCAGGTCCCCTTTGTCTTTCGATGAGTCTCAATTTTGCTTGTATCCTTAGCATTTGAAGTGACTAAACGTTCTAATCCCTCCAATAAAAAAGTTACGCTTTACTGCTTTCGTGCATTTCTTTTACTCCGGTAGATTCCACCGGCCGATCTTTTTTCTCCCTGTTTTATCCCTACTCTTCTTCTTCTTTGGGAATCTCCGAGGGTTCCCTCTCAAGACGATAATTGCATAATGACGGAGCAGTGCATGGGAGTTCCGTCCGAGGGTATAAATATGCATATTGCGAGGTGTAATTGGCCCAGTTTCGCCACGTATCAACCTTGCTTGCTTGGGGGAAAAAATTACTCATCTTAGATTTTTTGGCCCAGTACCATCTCGTTCAGGAGACGAGATTATGAATTTTAACATTGGGAAAATGATTCCATCGTTTAGGCATTCAATTCTTAGACGCCACTATATAATAATAATTTTTGTAGTGGCTGCACATGTTGCAGTCATAATAAAACACTTCATGTATCCTCCAGAAAACTTAGAGTGGGTTATTTCGGCATTATTTTTTTTACCCAATTCGATTTATGTTTCCTTATAAACTTTGGTTAACCTACCCGAGGTTTCCACAGGGCGTGCATTCCCTCTTGATGAAGAATTTTTTATTTCAAATCCGCATAAACTACGATCCATTTCTCGTCGGCAGTACTAAAAATTCACGAGTAGTGCAAGTATTACTTGTTCCTCCCTGTGCAAAACGAAACTCAGGGAGAGCGAAGTATTATTAAACGTTCCATCGCTGAGTAATCTTGGCATTACCTCATGGTGATCATCTCCCCAAGATTTGTACCCATTTAGACGTCTGCGGAGGAGCATGCGTGCTGTGTGGCATCGAAGCTTTTTATTTCCCAGTAAATGTGCACCCGGTCCAAAAGCGAAGTTAAAAGCGTCGGAAAAATTATTCCGAGTTGGCCAGATTTGTGCCCATTTTTAGGGAAGGTGTGTCCTTTTTCAGCGATTCTTTTATTCTTTCGGGGATGAAAGGGAATTCCGGTGGGGGGTGGGAGAGGGGCAGGAAGGTTTTGGGATGGGATGAAACATTTTTGGCGAAAATGGGAGGTTTAGGTGTTGAAAATATTTCCCACGATCCATTCGGTAAGGGTTTTCTCTCCCTCCGCAGTACGAGCGCGATCTTCAAGTCTGTGGGGGGAAACCTTTTCTCCCATCGTCTCCCTTCCCCCTACCTTCTCTCAAACCCACATGCCCATTGTCATCACCTTGCCTTTTTCTTACTCACTCTCGCTTTCGCTGATAAATTTCTATTCTACAGAAGGATCGGTTTTTGGGCGGAATTCCGGAACCCATACCTCTGTGGTGGAGGGATTCCTTACTTTCCTTGCGTGTCCCCTTCACATGTCCCTTCCTCGCCATAGTTCTCCCCGCCCCCTTTGGGATTCCAGCCCCCTGCGAAGATTTTCCGACCTTTTTCCTTTCCCGTGGGGGAAAAATTATTGTAGTAGACCCTTCACCTTTCACCCTCTTCATCGGCAGGAGGCTGCATCTGCTGGTTTTTATTTTTGCTTTGGAGTTGAAGACCGATTTCCAAAGGTGCGTGGACCATTTTAAGGCCCAGTTTGTATAGTCTTTGGTTAAATAGTTTCTCGAATTAAAAACCGGAGGTTACGTGTTCTCCCATCGATAAGATTCACGTCACCTGACCGACAGTCTCGTGGCTTATACCGTATCAAACTCTTAGTTAACATCCAGTTAACGTAAAGTCTAAGTCATCTTGCAGTTAACGCTAACTAAGCCGGGCCTAAATTTTCTCCACGTGTGCGAAATGGGTTCATTCGTAACACTGTTGAAATTACTTTCATGTTGGTTCACTTTCTGAACTCTTGGTTATTTGCACTCTTTGTTCGGATAAGAAAATGACTGGTATAATTAGCGATGGATATATTTATAAAATTTACTGAGTCTGAATTCGAAAAGTGATCTATCATTTATGTTATAAATACTTTTGTACCGGTTTTGGCAGGTTTTTATTGATACTTTATAACCTACTTATCCAACTTTATGTTTCCTCGCACTCTTTCTCGACGCGGCATACTACTCCGTATCAACTTTTATTTCTTTAACTTAGCCTTATCCTCTTCCTCTATATTCCCCGTTTTCCCAGCATTCGCCTCGGAAAATCCTGAGTCTTAACTGATCGATATTTCATGACTTTACTTTCGATTTATTTTTTTAATATCCGGATTAGTTCCTCGTGTACTTCAAATAGAACTCAAAGAAGTTTCCGCTGGCCGATATGGCCAAAGAAAGGATAAAGACAGAGATTCTATTGATCGGTGACACAAATTTTACAGGTCAGACCATCCACATTCATTGTTGACCGATACCGACCCTTGGTAAATATTACAGTGTTCCGCAACCACAGATTGTGGCCCGGTGTCCTAGATTTCCAATCCATTACGTGTCATTATATGTTAATGCAATGGTCGATGACGAGGCTATAGAAGAGCTCTTATCCACGGCCGTGATCGCTCTGTAATTACTTCGCAAAAAGAACGGTGGCTTACTCAAGTTTGTGCCACCAGTTCTCCCGGCCAACCTTTTCTCTTTTTATTTTATCGATAGTTCAATCAGCGAAAAATGAAAAGTCAAGACGTTTCGTATGTTCACCTTTTCTCTTTCGAAGCTGGGAAATACATTGTAGGATACGAAAGAGGCTGACTGCGTATACTTTTCCTTTTTCCAGTGGAATAAAATTGTCTTCCCCCTCATGTATTTCTTTTTTTTCTTTCCCTCACGATTCTCCCACGCCACGACTCCCCTCTGTAGGAGAGAATGGGGAAATAGGCGGAAATAAGAAGAACGAAACGAGCGGGGTAAAAAAACAAGTGAAGAACAAAGGGCGCCCTGCTCGCTGGCAAGGTAGCTTCGTGAGCACGGTTTTCGAGTTTGGAGGACGACGACCTTAACGGACGGGCAGTCACACGCAAAAAACAGGCATTGGTCACTTCTTTTTTATTCCCCTAACGCTAACGAATACTCAATCACGTGAGCAGGAAGGAGTGGCTTATGAGACGGTGATCTCTGAGGAGGTCCGTGATCCACTATGAACATTTTCCTTCGAATTTACACATTTGTGAATGATTTTTTGAAAAAATCTTTGTGACAAAACTTGCGCTTGTCAATGGTATTGTGTATTGAATTCATTTCGTCGGTTTCTGTCATTTGCCTAAGGGGTTGTGGCATTGGAAATTATTCTAAGTTTATTATTATTATTTTTATTATTATTTCGCAATTATGGTGTCTGGAACCGAAAAAGAAAGGTAAAAGGAATTGAAACGTCCTGCATGTGAGTGAACTTGAGCCATCTCCTTTATCTCTGAAACTTGGCGTTGATGGCTTCAATCTCTGACGCTGGTAGAGAGATGAGAAGTGTGAAAGACTTAAGTAATGAATGATGAACAACTTAGAAAAAAACTGCCTTTAAGCTTCCCATTGCTTGATCCACATATATTAACTGCCATGCATGATTTATCTTTCATGTCGTCGATCGGTACAAGTTTAGACAACATTTTCTGTCATGTGTGAGACGTCGATGTATTAATTTTCGCGAAACTGGTTTCGTGAAACTAAATACTTTCTGGTTTTTATGAAACGAAATACTTCCTGGTTTTTATGAAACTTAATACGTTCTATTTTCGTGAAACTAAATGCTTCGATTTTATGAAACCTAATTTCGTGAAACTACAGGAGGAAAACATTCATTTGACGACACTGACTCAATAACTGCGACCGTGGCCTCCTGTCTGATTCAGGATTTTCGGCGTCGCTCCATCGGTGTCCCGGCTCATTAAATGAGCGCTGTACATACTCGTATATTGCGGAGAATGGGAGGAGTATTTTTTTTATTCCACACTTTTTCGTCGCAGCCTTGAAAGCCGGCGATATGTGTATCTCCTTTTCCTCTCACTCTCTCTCCCCCTTGCCCCTCACCTCTCTTCTTAGCCCGTGTTTCTCGCGCGCTGTAATTCTTTTGTTGTTTTTATTGCCTCCCGTTTCTCTTCGACTCAGGTCCTTCCGCCCGACCCCCCCTCTCTCCCCTCCCGGGTCCCGTCCTGGGAGTCCCCTCCGGGGCTAATGGGAGGAAATGGAAAGATGCGATTTGTTCCGCAGCCAATGGTCGTTCCCGGTGAAAATGAGGCTTTCAACTGTTTCCTTCTTTCAATTGCGTGCCTTGTTTCCTGGGCGGATGACACCTCGTGGGAATGCCAATCCCCCTCAAATTGTAATTGGGAAAGATGCTAATCATACAATTTTGTTTTACGTCCTCTGACCAAGAAAAAAAACACGAAAAATAGGTTGTTTTCATTATTTTCTCCTCTCCGGTATGCATAATTATCTTATAAAGTCATCCCATCTTTGAAAATGGTCCGAAGACATGGTCTAGTGGCGTTAACCTTATGCTTTTATCGCTGTGTAACGAAAGTAGCTAAGCTCTTGTGTAGTTTCGTTCTCATCGGACGCTCGTAAAATGTGCAAAACGTCTCGACACGAAAGTGACCGATGAATAATGCAGTGGTGTAACAGCTGTACTGACGCTGCGACAGGAAGTTGAACTTGCATGGTGCGAAATAGCGATCTAAAGCGATTATTTGGAATAAAATTGCCAAACTTTTTTCCGCAGAAAGTGGACAAACTTAAATCGCAGAGATTATTCGCATCAAATTCTCTGGCTGACACAAACACGTTAAATACCGCGTTTGGCGCGCATAATTATCCGCGAATCTCAACCACAGACGTTTTCTTCCCCCGCAGGTGGCGTGAGCTGTATTCATTCCTTCCCCGCAAGATAAGGTCTCACTTATCGTCGCTCCCCCTTGTGTCCCCGGAGAAATGATTAAGTCCTTCGAGATACGTTCCGCGGCTTCCGCAGCAATTAAAATAAAGGGTGGGTATGCGGAGACTTCGCCACCTCTCGGAAGGAGGTGCTGAATCACTGCGGCATGTTGAAGTGATAAACGGGCCTTTGCCAATCGGTTATGCCCGGTAAAACTTTTAAGAACTTTTGTAACGTAAATACCAACGTACTGACCATCGCCTTCACCATCCTAGAAGGAAAACTTTATGTTGGCGCGCGTTATTTCCATCGTAATTCTTTGTTCCTAGCAATTCCTACTCCCCACAGTATGCGCTAGAATCGCGTGTGGAAAACTGAATGGCGAAACATAGTAAGCTATTGCGGCAAAAAAATATGTTCAAGAGTAAAGATTTTACAGATGTATAAGTTGATAGGAGTGCCTTTTGATTTTTAATAAAATGTCAAAATTGCAAAAAACACATCGATGCAGGATATCCGCTTCCGTTTTAAATCTACTTGGTTCTAGCTTGCATACAGCGAACTCAGGTCATTCTTAAGAAACAAAGGCAGGAGGTGGCGTGAACGTGTGACAACTATATCTCTTGGAACGTGTGATGGTAGGGTGGACTGGGTATTAGCGTGGAGGGTGATTGGCAGAGGATGTTAGAACATTGACGTCGTTCGGAGGCATCGGCACGTGGTTTCTTTGCTTACGCGTCTCCTTCCTTGTGGCTTTAAAAATCCTCCACCGCGACCGACCGGAGGGGGCCCAGGAAGCGGGCCCTCGGGACACCCCTTTGCCGCTTGTAGGAGACCACGTTCGTTGTTCACCGCATCCACTCCTCCCTCCCTCTGAATCCTCATCCGGTATCCACTCCTGAACCCTTTTCGGTCTTGACGGATCTAAGGGCCCCACCCCTTCTAGGGTTACACCGGTGGTAGGAAAAAAAATCCTCAACTTCCTCACACACTCACGTTCTCGTCATATGTGTGCAGGACTACCAAAGGGGAGTTACCCCTCCCCCTCTGGAACTCTCTCACGTGCAAAAGAACCACCCCTTGTGACAGTCCCTGCCCTTCCACCTATCGTGAGTGCTTTTACCAGGGGTTCCTTTGTTACCCTCTTACTCCCTCTTACCCCTCCTATATCGCCAGGGAAATGGGAGGTCTCTCTCCTCTTGGATGGACTTTTGAGAGCTTCATGACGATGGTAGCCACCGATACCTGCTTTGGGGGTGAGTTTTCGGTCATTGTTTCCGCAGTTGTTCCCTCTGGTGATTAACGGTGCCCCCTTCTCCCTTTCACCACTCCCCCTCTGGTATAATTGCTTCCCTCGCGATTCAGGAGGAGGTTTTGCTGGGGTGAATTAAGTTTTTCGCAGTCGTAGGCGCCCGCCAATCCATGCGTGAACTTCTGGGATTCAAAATGGCCGCGAGTTACTCGTCTACTTGTGGGTTCCGCGTTGGTGGACAGTGAATTCTTCCTCATTTCTCTGTTATTTGACTTCTCTCGTTTCTAATTATTAAACATTAGACATACTCATATATTCTCCAAGCTATCTTTTTAGTTATAATCTTTCAGGTTTTCTCTATCTCATTATGTATTTTCTAATGATATGGTGCGCCAATGTCACCGTCGTAAGCTCGAATCCCGAGAAAGCGGCTTTTTATTCTTTACGCATGCCGCTTGAATTTCGGACTGATCGCGCATGTCAATATTAGTTTTAAAGTACCGATGAAGACTTTTTTTAGAATTGCCTTGGACTAAATGAATTTTATGCAATTTTTTCATCCGTCGAGGGATTCATATTTAATGTTTCTGATAATTAATTGGGGACAAATGGAGGCTTATGAAATATTTATTTTTTGTGGGCGGCAGTGAGCCTTGATACCTCTTAGGTATTATTTCATAAGCCTCCATTTGTCCCCAATTAATTATCAGAAACATTATATATGAATCCCTCGATGGCTGAAAATTTTTCATATAATTCATTTAGTCCAAGGCAATTCTAAAAAAAGTCTTCATCGGTACTTCAAAAGTAATATTTACATGCGCGATCAGTCCGAAATTCAAGCGGCATGCGTAAAGAATAAAAGACCGCTTTCTCGGGATTCGAGCTTACGACGGTGACATTGGCGCACCATGGGAATAACCCCGCCATCACCATCACAGGTATCGGACAATTTTATTTTCGTTCTGATGAGTTGCGTGAAAGAGGGACTCCCTTGACCGCTCATCGATGATGCGTAACTTTCAAAGAGTCAAATCTCCGGCAGCGAGTTCCACGAATTTGACGATGACTCGGTATTTCGAGAGGAATACGACGAGATTCTCGGGAACCCGCCAAAGATCTGCGCGAACCAGTGCTTTTTAGTTGAATTTGTTTTTTACTCAGAATCCTTTCCTTCGGTCCAGGGAAGTGGGAGTGTCTCGCGTAATGTGGATGTGCTGGAGGAGTGTTCTTGGAATCGCGCCGGTCGTTCGGGTAACGTCCCACGTGAGGGGAAGTTGGCTCGCGCGAAGCCGGTCTGCTGCGAAGGAATTGCGAGATTCGTTTCTGAACCCAGTGAATCCACGTTATCTGTGTCATTAGAAGAAACTGAAGCATCGGAGCACAGTCAAACAAGCTTCGGACACTTGAACTTTCTCTTTGGGGATGTAACGAAATTATGGTTCACTCTTAAGTATTGATTGTTTGTATTTTATAACCTTTGATTAAGAAATTTCCGATCGAGTCGAGTCGATTTCCGAAATTTTTGCTAAGACTGCCCCATTGCTTTTGAGTAATAATCTTTCATCCATAGGCTCACCCTTCTTTAAGCTTCGGTGAAACACTCACTCACTTTTGAAAAGAAACCTTAGGTGATATGCTTAAAGCCTTTTTTTGTGGGCCTGATTTTCGTTCGAAATTCGACTTCTTAGAAGATAGCTGTTGAAAAAGTTTTTATGCATTGTCTTCAAATACTTTTGATACATGACTGGATACGATGTAGCCCCCATAACGGTTAAGTCATAGATGCATGTGTTTGCTAAGAAACCTACCCAATCGGTTATACGGTGTACGCCCTCCGAACAAATTTTTGATACATTATGCGTGCCACACAAAGCTCAGAAATCACTTTAGCGATAGCTTTGATTTTTACCGCAGCACTGTTTTAAAGCTATCCACATTATCTGAGTAGCAGACAATATAGATCCGACTTCTTTCTTTTTCTCTTAGTAGGTATCGATACTTTTCATCCTGGTAATATTTTCGCCGATGACCCAGTTCGCGAATCGTGTTGGTGAAAAGACTAGACTCTTTCCTCCCAGGGGACCCCTCTCGCCTCAAATTTTCACCCAATCGAGGGCCACAGGACGTCCTCCTCTGCTCAAAGGGCTCGGCCACTTCCTCGTATTCCCCTCTCCACCACACTTCCACTTCTTCCTGCCTTCCGAAAACGACCAAGATCGCGTCCTCTCGTGGAATAAGAGAGAAATATGAGGCCAAGAAGGAGGAGAAGACGGAAGGGGAGGATGACGGCGTGGGATAGTAATTGGAGGCTCTATCGGTGATTAATTCCAAGGAAGCAATCTCGGGAAGTGGCGCCTTCTCTTCAACCAGTAAGGGGGAAAGGAGATTTTCCTCGGCCTCGCGTCTTGTTTTACTACGGGTTACTCATCTCGACAGATTTCTCCTTTATCGTCGACGCCCCTCACCTCTCGTTGTTCTGCGTTATATTGCTCGGGGCGATCTCACTCATTCATTCGAGGCGAGTTTGAAGTGGTGTGTGTGTGTGAAATGGGGAAGATTTTTTGGGAGGGTCCTCGTTTCCGAGGTGTACGAAAATAACCAAGAAGGGGAGAGAGAGAGGGAAAAGGTTTTCTTTTAGGTTATATTGAGGGAAGGATGATTTATTTTGAGGAACTGAAGCCTTAAGGAGAAAGCCGTGGAGAATTGTCAGGGCAGGGCCCTTATTTGAGAACAACTCGCTCTTTGAACGTAGGTGTCGTTTCGTTTTTTCAATAATATTGACTTACGCTCTTGAAATGAATGACGTCGTTTTTCTTGTGTCCTTCAGGAATATGATTGAGGAGAGAAGAAAACACCAATTGTAAGATCCAGTTTAATTTCTCTGGTTAAGTATTTTATCGGGTAGTAAACGAACTTTGTTTCATTTCCCCATGGTGAATGTTAAATATTTTCTTAGTTTTTATACCTACTCCCCCATTGTGAATGTTTACGTCAACTAACAAACTCTCTGGTGGAATTTACAGAATACGGATTTTCAGTTAACTTCAGGCTTATGGAAACGCTTTGTCATTTTGCGGTTAACCTTAAACAGGCATTATAAAACTGGTCCTAAGTTTTGCAAATGTGTTCATATTTTATTGTTATTTGCGAACTTCCCGTTTGCTTCATGTGGTTACACGTGTTGCCTCATTCGTTCCCACCTTTTTATTTCCTTTCGCGCCAAATAAAGACGAGGCGTGACCTCATGCGATTGTTGCCCGGGACATAAATTAATTATGCCTGCGACGTGTGCCGGGAGAAGCGAAAAATTCTAATGCCGCGGACAACAATCGCATGACCTCATGCCCCTCGCCTATTCTTTCACCGCAGGGGAAAGCCATGGGAAAAAATTAAGGATGCACGGCGACTTATCGAAAAGGAGACTTCGAGAAGGGTCGTACGGGGTTGAGTACCCTTAAGTACTCGAGTAGAATCGTTATTCTGATTTCGGCTAACGTCGTTTCGAGTCACACCTTTCCATTAATGTGGACAAATTTTAGCGCTTTTAGCGATTTGGCAACAATATTTTCACCGAATGCAGCGGATAAAATGGGAGAAAAATGTATTCGTGGCTATTCATCGCGAGAGAACAATACGGTTTAATGATTTCCTGCCTATTCTTATAAGTTAGATGGTCTATTCACACCTCTCTGTAACGCCTATCACGCGAGTGCTCCCTTCGCTTGATTCGGCATGGATTCCCCACAGCGGCATTGTCTTTCAGCAGTCTTCGCAGCGTGGGCTTATAGGTCTCGACCGGCTTTCCTCGCCATGGCTGGGTCATTTCACCCCCCGAGGGAAGGACATTCGGAGCCGCGCGCTAAGTTGAAGGCTGAATTACAACTCCACCTCCCCTCAAACGAAACCGGCGTTCTCCCCCACCCCTCCTCAATTTCTCCCCACCCCCCCTTCTCCACCTCTCTTCCCATATCTTCCTGCCGAGGTCCCTTTATTTACCTTTACTCAGTGACGTCACCGCACGCGTTTGGCCCAAAGGACGTGTTTTCTCCGAGCCCTCCTCCCCTCCCGACACTCCAGCTCCTTCCCCACCTCCTTAAACCGCCACTATTGGTATCTCTCTCTTTCTCTTTCCTTTCTCTCTCTACACTATGATGGAATTTCAACGGCTTCTGCTACCTCGCCCCCCTTGACAGACTTGGGTCGTTCAAAACTCCCCAACGGAAAAGCGTTGTCGCCAGTTGCTTCGCGTTCCATATATGTACCCATTGGAACGCGCTGTTCTGTACTGCGCTTCGTTTAGCGGCACCTTATGAAATGTGCATTGCTCAGCCATCCAAGAGTGGACCAGTCTATCTCTCTCTCTCTCTCTTTGTGCTGAGGTTCAGGTTGTCCAGCGATGAAGATTTGTTAATGTCTATTTCAAATTTTTTCAGAATGTGACAAAAATAAATCTCTATCTTTCTTTTCAAACCGGTTTCCACACAGAAAAACCGGCAACAATAACTTACTCATCTTCAACACAACCCACGAACCGAGAACTGAATGGCGTTTATATATATTTCTCTACCTACGCCACAATGTAGCAAAAATAATAATTAGCAATGATAATAATTAATAATACATTATAATGAAATATTCGTGACGATAAAATGTCCGGATGTTCTTATTGTTAGTTATAAACACCACCGCTCCTTCACGACGGGGACATACGAACAAGTGTGCTAGTCGAAGTGCTGATTGTTGGGTCAAAGTGATATTTTTGGGATTCTAAGAACTTTCCAACACTATCTTCCCCTTTTATCTCCGCTGAGAACCGGACTTAAATTGACTCGTCGAAAGCATTTATTCCGCGAATTATTTCCTCACCTCCGCGTGTTTTCGTCGTAATAGCGAAAGTCAAGAGATTCTTTCGAGAATGTTTTTCCGATCGGAGAGTGTTATTATTGTGTTTCTGACGCTGGAAGTCGACCGTAATTCGAGTAAATAACGATTCTGCAAAATGGCCCACTGTCGAATGCGTCACTTTACCGGAGAAATTCTTTCTCAACCCTTCGCCGTGCGTGATTATTTGTAATACATAATATTCTCCCCCTAATATATAAAAATAAACAAACAAAATATACGCTATACGAAGCTGATGGCCTTGCAATCAAAAGATATCGTGTTCGAATACCGCCTCTGTATGAAAAAGATGTTTGTTTTGGAAGTATTTTCTTCGTTTTTTTTGCGACAGCACTCATCCTTAACAGTTAGGTGTAGTTGAAACCACCTCTGCTCCGGATTCCTAAACTAAGCTTTTCACTTTAAAATTTGAGATAGTATCGCATTGTGTCCGAAAAAAATCATCACTCCTCATTGAGCAGTAAATGCAGTGTTTATTGACTTAGACACTTGATAATTGGTCTCAATTAATGGAATTTAATGTGCGTTCACAAATATTCAAACATACTATTGCTTCTATAAAAACCAGAACGACCTCTATCACTTAAAGAATTAGTGCACATTTTTATAGTGCATACTTTATTAGTGCATGAGTCAATATGAAATGTTTTTGTTAATCATGAAAATTATGACATACGCTTATACACAATACACTTTTTCGAGTATTTCTTTTCGTCTTAAGATGTACATTGTGAACTTCGGATTGCATTTCCCGCGCGTGAACTGGATAGAAGAATTGGCGTTACGCCCGTGACTCATATTGTTGCATCACACTCCGCTTTTCCATACCGAGGGCCAGCGACCCTTTGACTCAAATTTTCGCATTCTCTGCCGCATTCACGAGTCTTCCACGCAAGTCGTGTCGGCTCTTTGGCAGTCACGTTGAAAAATTTTGGCCGCTCACGACATAAGGAAGCGTATAATTTCATGAGAATGGATTTTGGAGGATTGAATAGTGGTCTCAAAACTTGGTGGCAGTCGTCATTACGTCAGGGAGGGGACGTTCGTGTGGAAGGGGTCGTCGAAGAACAAGAACGAGGTCGGCAACTCTGCCAGCATGACTGCGTTTAACTCGAGAGGGCGGGAATATGTCAAGAGCGTGTTTCGCGACAACGTTTACGATCAAAAACGAAGCTGAAATTGTCGACAAGCATTCACAGAAGCTCATATAAACAATTATTTTAAAAGCTTTTGAGATCTATAAAGTCCGCGTGAACAACAGATTGAGCATTTTTATGTTGACAGCGAAGGTTTGCAATCTTGAAAACCCTGGTAGTCAAACGCGGCTAGTTTATAGGAAATGGTTTCTTTCACTGAAAAAGGTTTTCCGCCCGACTGCCACCATATTTAGCTACTACTATAATGATAATTTATGCTTTCATTCTTGACGCAAGAAACTCGGAGAACAGGCGTGTCCTTTCGATGATGATTTATCCCGTCGTTATTCCGAAAGCGCTTTATCGGAATATTATACTTCTTTTCGCTCTTCCGCTGTTTCGAACGCGAAATCGCGCCGCTGAGCCTGGGTGTGTGTGTGTGTGGAGCGTGTGAACGCAAAAAAATTGACGGCGTCTCGTGAAAAACATGGCGGGAGAGCGTCGACTCGCAGCCCTTAATGGCGTAATTTGTGGTCGACCGTAATCGCATTGTTGAGGAAAAATGACGCGGCTGGCTCGCAATATCATCGCGGCCGAATGTGGACCGCAATGTAGAGGGCGGAGCTTTTGGGCCTTTCTGTATGACGGCGACGATGCTTCCATGCAGTAAATTTGAATGTTTGCGAAAAAAAACAACACGGACGCGAAGCGCAAGAATTTGTTTTTTGTTTTCTTTTCTTTCCTTCCGTTGGAGTGTTAGCCGATCATTAGCCGCAACCACTGTTTATCATCGAATTAACCTTTGCCGCAAGATTCGTAACTCCTCTTGCATCCAGAGATTAGAAATATTAGACCCAATGGGAATGCGTGAGTTGTGTCATAATTTGTCGTTATCCTAAATTTCCCAGGAGGAATAAAGTTTTTCATTTGACCTTGTCATGCGTTTCCCATTTAATTCTTAATGAAAGAGTTCAGACCCCATACAGTTCAGCGTGAAAAAAATGAACTTAGTTGTACATTTTCTACTGTCGTTTATGTCATTTGATTTTGAAGTACGATTTGAGGATAATTTTCTTATTATTTGTAACTAAAATAAAATCTTCTGAAGAGATACAAGTCGTTCACCTTACAAGGTTAGTCAATGATTGAATTCCTAAGTCCTAATATCCTAACAAGATAAAACCAAAATATTATTAGCTTTCTTCATCGACACAACTATTTGGACTTTAAGCTTCACCTCTAAAAAAATAAAACATCAAACATGTACGTATTTTTTTTAAAGGGTTTAAAGAATGAAGATATGGAGATCACTGAAGAGAATTGATGAGTTTGCCCAAGGGGCGAAAGTGGGGCGAATTCGAAGAAGAAGATTTTTCAATCCACCGTCTCACATTTCCAAGTCTATCATTTTCCTGCAAAACGTTTGAGGCAATGGCGGCTCTTGCCATGTTCGCGATGTGTAAATTGTAGTCGTCACTGTCGTAGTCGGCACGCAGGCGCGTCGAGTCTGACGAAGGGTAGGTATAAGTCGTGTGAGATGAAAAAGAGAGGGAAATGAGGATACCAAATCACTCGCTCACTCGCCGTCGTTTGTCGCCATGGAAACCCTTCCTCTCAAATCGGGAAACTCCCACCTCCCTTCATCTGTCGTTCGACAAGCCGTCGAATCGCGGGAGAGAGGCGCGACACTCTGCGGTAAATTTCTTTTCGTTCCGGCCTCCTCTGATTCGCGTCTTGTTTCTTTTTTTAATTCGCGTAAAACGTTTCTCGAACTCCTCCTCATCCCCAGGTTTCTTTCCATCTCACCCCAAATAAACAAAACCCCAACACTTTCTGCTCGTAAATAGGGGAAAAAATGAACGATGATTTTTTTCCGTTTTTTTTTTGTTTTTTTTTAATCGTGATTTTTTTGTAATTCCTTTTTCCGGAGTTGTCTTTATTTTCTTACACGTCTCAAACGTTTATCGAAATACCCCCGAACAACCCCTTCCTTTCCCGTCAAAAAAACCTCTCCGCACTCGCAGAAGAATTTAAAAAAAATATTTTGATTTGCGATTTTTTTGCAATAATCTTTTTTACCGTCTTCGCAAACGTTTTTCGCATTTTCTCCGGATACTTTCATCTTTCCCCACCAAAAATAAACTCTTCCCCCCCAGAAAAAGACAAATGATTTTTTTTTGTTAATTTTGATTATTTTGTGATTTTTCTCGGATTCATGTGTTTTACTCTTGTTGAAAACGTTTTTTGAATTCTCTCTTTATTCTTCCCTTCATCCCCCAAAAAGTAATGAACTTTTTCCTCTGGAGATGGGAAAAAACAAGTTTTTTCGTTTTTTTAAATATTTTTATTTTTTGTGATTTTTTTCCCGTCAATTTTTGCGATGAATTTTTTGGTATCGTTACATTTCTTCTCATTGATTCCTCACTCCACAACCTTCCGTTCCATCCCTAAAATTCTATACCTACCTACTCCTCTTAACGGCTCCTTCCCCTCATCACGAAACCACCCCTACCCAAGCGTCCAATTTTTATTTATTTTTTAAACGTACTTCCCCCTCCACATCTATCGTTTTCTCCCCACACCCATCCTACCCCCCTTCCCCCACTAACTTCCACTTCCAATTCCATCCCTCTCCGCCCCTTAGAGGCGTTCAAATCGATGGGTTAATCAAAAAAGGGGATGAGAGGCAGGGGGGGAATACGAGGGGAGAGGTGGAGAATACGAGGGGACGTCAGGGTTGGGGTAGAGGTAGAGAGGTAGGTTGGGGGGTCGAAGGGGTAGGTGGAGTGATAAGGACGCCAGACTGATGGGGCTTTGGACGGGACTGAGGGAGGAGAGTCGAATCGCTGATCTCGATCGATATATCGACGACTCTCGTCACGTCCATCCGTCCTCTCTCTCTTCCTCTCTATCTCTCTCCTGATGCTGCTCCTCCTGTCACCTCCCGCACCTCTGGATGACTCTTCTGCCTCCGTCCTCCACCTCCCCGCAACCCCTGCCAGACTCCCCCGATCTCTCCCTCTCTTTCTCTGTGTTTATATATATAGTGGTGTATTATATATACATATATATACACACACACACCACCTATTGCCCACCGCTCCAGCCTGCTCCATCCTTTCCTCTCTATCTCTCCACCTTGTCGGAGGAGAGGGAAAAAGCACGTAATGCCCGTGACTTCTTTCATGTCAAGGAAGGGACTCGGGGATTTTTCAAGCTCCCGATTTTTTTGTGACGACTGATGGAGGTGTTATAAAAGGGTGCTCTCTCGAATCCCATTGTCTCCCGTACGAGGCTGAAATATCTGACTCCGCCATCGTTTTGAATTAAAGAGCGGGAGAGTTTTTTATGGGCGTCATTCATACGGAGTATTTAATGCCTTTTACTGATCTGTTGTAATCAATTGAGACATTAATGACATTAAATGAAGGTGCCCTCATCAGATAACCCAATTGCTTTCACAATGTTTTCTTAGATATTTCTTAAAATCAACATTTATGGAAGGGGATTGAGAATTTGAATTATGTGACTCCCAGCGCAGTTTCTTTTAGCTTTTTATGACTGTTGAATGTAGCTCAGTCACAGTTAGGGTCAATTAATATTCTGTAGATAATGCCTCTTATAGTTCAAACCAGTCGCAGATAGTAATTAGGTATGGAAAATATCCAGTTGTCTTTAAAATGGACTTCCACGATGCCACGCCTGAAATCATCAAATTCATCGATTGATTGTCATGCATGCTGTGTAGTTAATGCCTGCAACAGATGTTCTAAGATAAATTTAGACATTTGTTACATTAAATCCATGCATCCATTGCAAACTACCCGAGTACGTTAAAATATTTTCTTGGATGTCTTAGAAACAAAATTTATGGAAGAGTATTAGTAATCAGATTGATGGTTTTATTCTAAGTGCATTTACCTGTTTTCTTGCTACAATTTTTTCAAGCCTTTTTCGTTCAATTCTCCCCTTTTAACATAGTTCAGAATCTCATTCCTCCTTCCCAAGATCATCACAGAACATCACACTTTGCTGAATAGTGGTCCAATTTTCCCCTAAATCTCCCTAAAAATCCCCCCTTCCCTCTGAGGGGAACTCCCCACTGGTTGAGAGCCCCTAAATTAGAGGAATACCTCGGTATAACCGTGTGTGTTCGAGGAGGAATCTTCATTCAACGGGGTTGGCTGCGCGGCGGTCCGCCTCCGATTAAGCGCACTTAATCGACGGTCGAAGGAAACAGAGCGGAATGGCGCCCTCACAACGCCACTTTATTCCTTCCACGTCGCGGAACCGAAAGAAAGCACGCTCCCTGCCCTCTCCACCAATTCGACCTCGTCTTTAAGTATGTATTCATCCCTCTCTCTCTCTCTCTCTCGTGGCGAAATCACCTCCACAGCGAGCGACTCGCGAATATTTTGTAAGTCCGAAAGAAGTATACCGCAAAAATCCTTTCCGTTCAAATTCAGAAGATTAAGACGATATTGCGTGGGATCCGGACATTGTGAGTGCGTACAAATACGTGCAGTTTCCCACAAATAAAGAAAACTTAAAAAAACGACCAAGTTTTCAGTGCTGTTACATCATCATCAGTTAGGAAAGTGATGAAGAAAAATGCTCACTTTCTAACTTACTTTGCCGGACCTGATGATGGTGTAATACATTGACACCTAAGGCCGTAATTTAATCCATCGTGATAAGAGAACTTTGTACTCATCCTCTCTTTCTCAATTCTGAATCGAATACTATGGCTTCCTTTAGATCGAATTCATCAACGTCTCAAAATCGTTGACGGGCCATTGATCGTCGTTGCATTATTAAAGTCAAGGTCCCTATAAAGTGTTCACTTCGTCCGTCCGGGAGCCGAGTTCACTCCTGTTTATTCTTCTCCATGGCGACCCTATGAAGAAAACATCCTCGTGGAATACTGTACGGGTTGGGCAACGTCAAAAAAAATCGAGCGGTGAGTGAGGTGTCACAACCTTGACGTTAACTAATTACGGCCAGGCCTAATAAAAAAAAGGCAAGAGAAAAAAATAGAAATCGCGTCAGCCCAGTCCAGCCCATACTCTTTTTTCCCTTCTCGTCTTTATAAAATAAAGCTCTAAGGGGGCGTTGTCCATAGGTGACCTCCTTAGACGTTGCACCCGCTTACTTTCGAACATACATTCATATATAAACCTAGGTATACATACATATTTATGTACGAATAAATCTTTTCTTGATCCATCTCTCTATCCGTCACCTTTTTTCTTTTTTGCTGACCTCTCTCTCTCTCAACCTCTCTCTCTCTCTCTGTTTCTCTCGGACACGACTGCATATGTAAATGTGACTGTCTTTCTCTCTCATTCGCTCTTCGCCCTTGCCTTCCTTTCTGGAGTGGACCGAGTGAGTCGGGTTGTTGTTGGTCTTGCAATCTCTAAAGAGGGTCGCCAATCTTAATATAGGTCGACCTCTTAGCGGGGCACAGAAACACACATATATAACAACACTGCACACTGAGGAGACCACCTTGCACTCTTGCACTCTCGACCACCTCCTTCGCTTCAATCCCTCCTTTCCGCCTCCTCCTTCTTAAAGCACGTCTTACATCTCCTCCTCCTCAACCTTGCCCACTTCTCGTTTTCCAGTGCTATCTGCATGAATTTATTGCTTATTTATTGGCGAAAACGGATTGATTTATAGTGGCAGCGTAACTTGGTGGAAGTCACCAGCGCTTAGCGTCTCGACGGGGATAGGAAGGCTCGCGTGGAAGGAGTCGGCTAAAGGAGCGGAGTGGTTAGGAAAGCACATGGAAGGCAATGCTGCCAACGTGACTGTGTTTAACTTGAGAGGGCGAGAAACTGTCAGCAGTTTTTACGATCCAAACAAAGCTGAGTCATCATATGTTTGATAGTGTTCGCAACCCATTGGAGTAACCCACTTAACGATTTGATTGAGAGACATAGAGAGAGAAAGATAAATTCGATATGAATATCAGGTTGAGCATTTTGAAGTTGTCAATTGAGGTATTTGACCTTGGATACCCTGGGTAGTCAAAAGTGGAGACTACCTTGTTTCCCCGTGCCGAGTTATTTCGCAGGAAATTTACTCTTCCAATGAAAAGGCCCTTCCGAGGTAATGCCACCATGTTCTGCTGCCACTATAAGTGCCGAGAGAAATTAATCCCTCGATTACCATTGCTTTTTTCGAGATTTTCAATATGCTGCATTGAAAAAAGAAAACTAGCCAAGTTTTTCCATGGAAAATAAGATCCGAGTTCAGATCGTGTATGGGGGAATCAACACGCCACCCCTCTCGTGGCCTTGCCACCGATTCTATCCTTTTGTGAGTGAGAAAGTCAGTGAAATAAATGCTGAGAGATAGAGAGAACTGCCAATTTGAATAATTGGAACAATTTACGCCGTTTAAACCACTCGGTCGACTGCATTTTTTAATGCTTTCCAGCTTACTATAGGAAGATCATAATTTCAAAAAAATATTAATGGTTTTAAATAAGTAATATACCCTGAATTTCATCGTTTCGCAACTCATTGAAATAGCCCTTTCAATCTTCTACGATAGGCACACGAATGCTCCTCTCCTTTATTTCTCAGGAAACATTTTCAAGAATGTGTTACTGTGTTTCGATTTTTATCACATTTTTATCTGAAACACGGCACCATGTTCGTTTCTTTGCCAGTTTTCTTAGTTCTGCAATATTTCGGTCGTTCTCCGATTTTAAAAGTCACTGTTTAGGATAGGATTCATGCCGAACTGAAGAATGAAATCATACCTTAGAAGAACAGGACATGCGGCGATGAAGGTATTCCTTCTTCCATTTAAACCCACCTTAATCGGTAGATATCTCCTCTACTAATTATAATCTAAAATCCTATCTCGTTTGTTCTTTTGCTCATTTTTCCGCACCTGCTATTTTCCATTTTCCCTCCTACCCTTCTCAATTCCCTTACAATGTCTCCCCTACAATCGTTCTCCGCAGTCCCACTATTCCCCCGCCTTGGCTTTTTTAATACCTTGATGGCCATGTACGGCGTGCGGTGCATCACACCCCCAGCCTCGCTTTCCGCCAGCCTACTCCTTGTTAGGGGGGGATGGCCGTTGAATCATCCTCGTCGTCTGCGTGTCTCCATATATTCTTCTTTTCCTTCCCATTCCCTCTCTTCCTACTCTCTCCCCCTGTTCTCTCTCTCTCTCTCTCCTTTTAGTCGATCTCCCGAAGTCTGCGGTCGACGAACAGCATATCTCTCGAGATCGACCCCATCCAGACAAGGTGATTTATCAAAAAGTCGTGACGCAGTTGGCCCCCATCACGATTCAGTAACGTATTGCACCTTTCGAATATATTATCTCCCTCTCTTTCGAACCGTCCCCCAAAATCACTCGCTTTCCGACTTTGGAATCATTTGCGTTCGCTAAGGTAATAAATCTCGGTTCATCCGACGATTCTCATTTTTTTAGTCGTGAATAACTCAGTGGGAAATGAGTGAGATCTTCAAAACAGTTCAACGAGGTTTTGTTCCGCGCAAATTGCATCGGATACTTGTACTCAAACTAAATTGCCTTAGTCGTTTTGAGCACGAATTTTATTATTCTGTTCCAGTCATATTATTTTAAGTAAATGATGATACACTCAGCTGTTGCAGAACGAGGACTACAGACTTCATCTAATTGGGCGGGTTAATGTAGAAATCTTTAGGCATGCTCTACAGGGTTACTTTCTTATCCTCTTGTATCGAGTGAATGCAATTTATAAGTATCTGGGTATATGATATTAATCCAACATTTTTATGAAATAAAATCATAACCTATACTGGAAGAATTTGTAATGGTAGCGTTTAAAATAGAGAAATGTCGGGGAGAAGGTCAAGTAGCCCCATTAATCCTCCATTAAATCTATCCATTTCCTAGCATACTATAAAAATGTTAGCAGTTTGATAGTGGGAGGAAGCATTTATTAATCCTAAACGATATGCGATATGTTTTTTTTTGGCTAGCAATATCCAAAATTCTGGAATTTTTGGCGGATTATCAACGATTAGGTACTCCATAGCTTTCATATTTTCGTCACTCAAGCCTCAATCCGTACGCCTTCGCTTGCCGACGTGACTAAAATTCTTCCCCTCCTCCGGTAGCGCGTTTTTGCCTAATGGGGATTGATGGTCCCAAAATGTCCCCGACGTTTGAACCAGCGCGTCCCGATCACTGTGATGTAAAATAGCCCGAACCTTTAGTGAGCTCTTGCCGCCTGAACAAAGTCTCATTTATCTCCATTCGACTGTTTGGTTCGAGGAAAGAGAGATGTAGAGGGCGCGAGTTTGAGATATACTTTAATTATTTCGTCCTCCACTCGCTTTATTTTTGAAACGGCAGTTCGCTGTCCACGCCCCCCTCCTACAACGTGAAGGTGGAGGAGGAGGACAAGAGATAATATTTGCATACCCACTGCCTTACTTTCCTCGTTTTAATTCGAAACCGGTGTCCGTCGTCGTCTAGCCTTGTTCTCCCCGTATCGTTTGTTAATGCGCCCACTTCGTTATGGACGCCCCAGTTATTTCCCGAGAAGCCGAGCGTCTTCTGATTTTTTTTCACTCACCTGCAGTCCTTTTAGCAGCACATCCCAGACGCCTTTAAAAAACCGTCGACGTCTCTATATTTAAAAAAAAATCCTCCTCTCTTCTCTGTTTCCAGAGTGACAACCGTCTTCAGAAACTCCGAATAAGTTTATTTAGTATCTCATTAAAGGGGATTGCGTTCATTTTCTCCTTGATGTTTCCCGTCACGTCACTGTACTATCATCATAGTTTACTATTCTCTAAATTAATTATTAGACTTTTAGACGGAATCTACCTTAAATTTCCCCCTTTTTGGAACATCTTTAAACTTTATTACGCATATATCCCCGGCGATTTTGATTATTCTTGAGTCTTAAGTTCCTCATTCATCCAGCTCTCCGACGTATAGTCTAGCAAATCCAATTTTATTTGGAATATTGTATCTCTTTTCATCCTGGACTTCAATAGTACTTGGTATTCTACCAATTTATTGATAGTTTTTCGGTCTGCCCCACCATAACTGACTCTAAAGCAGCGTTGTCTCCAAACTTTCCTGATAACTAATAAATTTGATGGTTTCAGGCGTGACTTTGTGGAAGTGACTGATATCCATTGAAACCAAAGCTTTGTACACACATTTCCTTTCTTTTTATTATTGTCTGCTATGGGTTTCACCTTGACGAGGAATCGTCTGGCCATCTTTCTCATAACGCTAATTTCCCCATATCAAGTCTCTATTTAGCTCCTCATAATGTCTACCTCCCAAAATTGCCCTTCCAATCCTTTTCCGAGCTTCCCAATAATTCTCTCCTTTATCTATCTCTTCAAGATGCCGCTCTGCGTACGTATTTATTAAACCATCTACTCGTTCCCTCTCGACGTTTAAACCACATTTCTCATGTATAAACTACCCCCTGCACACGTGACACCGACCCAGCACGGTCGTCCCAGACATATTTTTTTCGTCTGCCTTTGGGAGGAGTGGGGAAAGCTCATTTCCAGTTGAAATGAGTCTGGGAGTTCCCATTTTCGCCCGGCGAGAGATTGAGCGAGCGAGACGTGGGAGGAGATGAGTGTTATGTATGCTCTAGACGACGCTTTTTGAGGATTCACGGAGCGCCGTCCCTCGATCGAAAAAAAATAAAACGGCGGATTGCTCTCCCCACTCTTTTTCCCTCTTCTCTTTCCTTCCTCTCTGAGTCTTTATCTCCTCGTTCATTGGGCTGCACACCATTGTGACGCATCGGTTGCGATATTCGATGCTCCAAAGGTGATCAAGCTTTCAAGCATTTTTTAGATAGGTTACACAGAGCGGTATGTCAGTATCGATTGGAGCACCAAACATCCAACTCAACTGCATGCTACCTTTCGTCCGAATATCATTTGAAGTCGATACTTGTAGAAATTGAATTCATAATCTTCCTCCGCTTTTTATCAAGCGCTACGCGTCTCCACTTTAGCTCGCTAAACATCAACTTTAGGTACAAAAATCACTGTGTAACGCCTAGGTAATTCGGACCTGTTGATAATACATGCTCATTTCGAAGCACTTTGGAGTCTTGACAGGAAGCGAAGCGAAAAGCGTAGTCTTACAGAAATATAAGGGTGGCGTGGTTACTCGGGCATTAGTTTATTTTATATAATGTATTTCCACATTTTACCAGGATGTATACTACAGCTTTTATTTCGTCGATGCGATCGGGGGAGTAAATTAAAACCTGTACGATATATTTCGTTCATATCGCATGGGCGACGCTGCGAAAATAGGACTTATACGATCGTATTGAAGATGCTTTAAGTTTACCTCGCACCTCGACATCCTAATTCGCCCATCATAGCAGCCCAGCTCTTCTTCGTCGGTTTCGATTCACGTCAAAGTTACAAGACTCCCTTCTTTCAATTAAATATGTCCACTAGCCATTTCCATATTCCACATCTACGCTTCGGAAATAAGAAAATCCGGTGGAATTGGCCGTGCGATGTGCGACGGGGTGAACACCTCCGACGCGCCGGAGGTGTTCAGACCGTCGCGACGGTCAAATTCACCAACCGTAAAAACCTGGCTTCCTCATCGGTTCCGTGCACCTCGATGGTGTCTCAAGAAACCTCCCTCCCACAATCAAAATCCTCACGTCTAATCGGTAGAGAAGATATCCCGCTTCCCCATCTGCACTCTTTTTCCCACCCCTGAATCTGAGCGGTTGAGCGAGCTGAGGGTTAGCGAGCCGAACCGTTCACCCTCTCCGCCGCGGCAGAAACCGAGCTGCTGGCGGGAGGACTCGCGGCGGGGAGGCAAGGAGGAGGAGAGACGGCGGAGGGTGAGGAGAGGAGGCGGGAAAGAGGGGAGGAGGAGGGCTCTCAACCGAACCCCCCCTCCGCCCTCCCAACCCAGTACCCTCTCTCTCCCTCACGCACACTCAATTCCTCTCCTCTTTTCTGCTTTCTCGCCAAGAGCGCGTCAGACGGCCGAGCGTCGCCAACGAGCGAGGAAGCATTGGCAGGAAGGAGTCTTACAGGGCATGTGGTTAGGTCCACCACGCTTATCATCTTCTTACCCGGTGCGCGAGAGAGAAAGGTGGTCCCTGCCCGCCGATGTGTGCAGTAGTTCACCCCTGTTAAAACTTCTCCACTCCTCTTACCAGTGTCAGTCCCTCTACCCCACCTACCAGAAGACAATATAGTGTCTAGTGAATGTGCGGAGGGGTCGTAGGGAAAGAAGGAAGGAAACCGTGGAAGACCTCCCCGACTTTTTTTCATTGTGTGTGTGAGAACTTGTCCCCCCCCTCTCGCCGTCGGTGTGCCGTGCCCCCCCACTCTACTGGAAAGCAGCCGCCTGGTAACGTGTTCAGTCAGATGTGCGACCCCGCTCGCCTGGAAGCAGCAGCTGAGGCACTAGTGTGTCCGCGGCAGTCTGAAGGAACGGTGTTCACCAGCGGATACTTCTACAACGGGAGCTTAGTGTGTTCGGTCCGTGCCCCGTGGCACGGCTATGGAGATGGAGATTAGGTGCAAAGTGATATCCAAGTTCGCCCGCATCCCTCTGCTAGGTAAGGTAGCCAGTACGTCTCGTCTAACGAGGTCGCCTTATTCCCCGTTTTGGTGTGTTTGTGTACCTTTCCTTGTGTCTCCCCGTGTGCGTTTTCCCTTTTATTTCGTTGGTTTCACGGCTTTGTTTCTGGACTGGGCTGTATTATTTGCAAGGTACCGATCGTGAGATTATTTTTACCTCCGGTGTTGAAGTTTTAAAAACTCGGTTCTCATAATGAATGCTCTGGCGGAATGGCTTTTTGTCAGGTGGGACTATAGTGTAAAAAAATATAAGAGCTAAGAATGTCAAATGGATATAAATGTTCAGTCTCTCCTTTTTTCCACGGTCGATTCACAACTGCGTTACTGGTTGAAACAATTATGGCAAAAATCTTTGTTTCGTTCATCTCATCTCTCCATTCCTGTATTATTTATCTTTCCTCATTGTTGGTATTGCACCGGATACATGCATGTATCGGCGATTTTCTGGGAAACAAGTGGTTGTGGATATAATTGGAGCACGTCTTCACGTAGTGATGAACTGTTTAAGTCATAAGCCTGTCCACCTTTAATGATTGCAGAAGAAAATTTGGAGCGCAGATGAGTTCTACGATTTAGTAGTCAATTTTATGCCCAGGTTTTTTTATCGTTCGCGTGAGCGCGCGTATGCAAATGTATCATGCGGCCCCCGACGTTCTAGACGCGCGTGTTGACACGCTGAATGCTCACTCCCCTCCCCTTGCAGTGGGGTCGGTCAAGTGCGTCTCGATTGTCTTTTATATTTGGATCGGCCGGCCAATGTCTGGATGAATACCGTAGTCTACTCTTTTAATTGTTTTCTGTCGGGATTGGTGTGGATTTTTTGTATCCTTCTTTTCATTTCTTTTATACTCGTTCTCTTTACTCTCGCTTGTTCTTCGTCGCCGTAGTCTGCGTGGTTATCGAACGCAGACGACGAGGACCCCCCCCTTGTTGGCCCCCTTCTCATGCCCTCTCCCCATGTTTTCCCTTCTCTTTTTCTCTCTCTCCGTCCGAATTTCTCCACGGTCTTGTTGTAATTTCAATGATTTCGCTCACAGCTGGGGGGGAAAAAATCACGATTTAAAGACGAGAGAACTTGGGACGACGAATTGCGCGAGTGAGCGGTTTTTTAAAGTGGCGGAGTGTGTTGAGTTCTTTCCTTTTCCCCCGGCGCGAGGGTTGCTCTCACCGTTTTCAGTCTATACCGTGAGTGCGATCCCGAAATAAGTTTCAAGTTTTCCCTCTGTGTTTCAAGCGTTTTCTTCCTACTTGTTTTTTTTTTCTTGAGATTTATGTATACATTTTCTTAAGTTCTCTGTGTGAGAACTTGGCGGTGAAGGAACACCGCGACCTGCCTTTACGAAATCTTTGTTTTTGATCAGTTTGTTTATATCTCCTCCATGACATTTTGGAAACGGGTGTTGGGGAAGGAGGGCAATTGATGTCGTGATTTAGTTTATTTATGTGTGAAATTATCGTTATTTTCTTTAGTAATTACCTGACACCTCGTGACGTCTCGGAAATATTTTATGGTCCTTAGGAATGTTTGTGGGACCGTGAGTGTATTAAATTCTGCGTAAAATGTACCGTTATTCCCATATTATATTAACTTCCTGACAGTGAAACCACCTTCGGTAATGTCGCCCTTTGCAATACCTACACGACGGAATCTCCCAACGAATGTTATTCTTATAATGCTTTTTTGTTTTCATCAAATTTCTGCACCAGGTTAGACTCATTGTCAGTTTGAGACTCAAGCCAACAGTCTTCTATATCGCAATTATTTTTTCCCTTACGAGTTGTGTCAATTCGCTGACGGCCGTCGAGAAGGGAAAATTACGCGATCCTCACCGTTGCTATGCACGCTTTCCTCACTTCTGTTGTCATCGTCGTTCGCGCGCTCCTATGCCGTCGATATGAAACTGCAAATTTCAGCTCCTTCTATCTCCTCGATGTGTACCGCACCGTGCAAAACGCATCCTTGAGTAACTTTAATGTCTACTTTCCAGTTTCTAGGAAAATGGTTTTCCTTTATATTTTTTCACCTGGCCACGCGTCACGGCCGGTGAGTTTTTTGAGTTCTCATTTATTTCTCTCGTCAGTTTAGAAATTTTCCCCGTGGGAATTATGCATGACGTGCGAATGCATTTCAAAACCCCTTGGACATTCCGCTGGGGCTTTCCACCCTTGTTTTTTTTTGAAGAGTGGGTCTTGAGTATACATATATGTTTAGATGACTCAAGGTGCGGGTTTAGGGTGTTGATACTACTGGGTGATTATGTAGCATTGAATACTCTTCGGTCTACTCGCAGGAAGGTGACACTGTATCCCTTCTCAAGGCATGATCTTGCTGCCATGCAAATGTTGTGATATTTTGCTCGAAGGCGTTGATAAACCTTAAGTTGATTGAAGCAGTGGTGAAGGTATTCTCGTCCCTATTCGAAACATGCTTAAAATTATTAACGAAGTAGTAGGCGAAGTAACTTTTTGAAATATTTGAAAGAAGTGACTCCTGGTAACATTCCAAGCTTCATTGTGAAAAATATCATCAGAGTTTAAAAAAAGACATCTGAAGTCTTTTAACTCTGATGATGATATGTTCACCATTGAAGCCGGTCAGTACATTAAAGTAGTGTGTGGAATATTACCAAGTGTTAGGAACTTCTTTCAAGCAGATGCATAGTGGTCATCCAAATAGAAGACGAATGTATTATTCTACCTCGCCGTTTGCATCTGTATGTTTATGGCCGTAGTGGCCAATTTGTTCTTCGTTTCGGCTCTTTGGTTTTGGTAGGTATTCTTTTTCCCCAGAGAGAGAGTTGTTTGGGGGGAGGGGAATGTGCGATTAAGATATGGATATAGCGTCATCTTCTTTAAAAGAATACCCCATCTCCGCCCGCCGCTTTGTGGCGTCCTTTTCGGCGATTGCGAATCAATGCAAATGTATTCTCTCGGCGCTCATTGACCGCGCTCCCATCGTCGGCTCTCCGAAGCTAACAAGTGGACGTCGCTTCGTCGCCATTCCGTAGACTCCCGGCCGACTGCGACAAGTACTTAGGTATGCGCGCTCTCCCGCACGACGGCGAGCCGCGCTATTACGGCGGTGTGCTTGGGGAGGTGAGGTGAGGGAGGGTGTACCTCTGTGGCGCGTGAGGGGGAGGAGCAATGGAAGTGAGGTGGTGATGGTCCTCGGATGTAAACAAACGGCTCGATATCTCATTTCGTGGAGTCTCGTTACCTGCCCGCTTGTATAATGTTTCGCTGTATAAGAGTTCTGCAGGGCATGTGGTTAGGTCCACCACGCTTACCGTCTTCTTACCCGGTGCGTGAGAGAGAAAGGTGGTGGTCCTTGCCCAGCGGTGTGTGCTGTAGTTCACCCCCGTTAAAACTTCTCTACTCCCCTTACTACAAGTAAACTATAGTTCAAGTACTGTAGTGTGTCCCTCCACCCCACCTGCCAGTAAACAGTAGAGTGTCCTTTGAATGTTGGGAGGAGTCATAGGGAAAGAAGGAAACCGTGGAAGACCTTCCCGACTCTTTTTTTCATTGTTTGTGTGTGTGAGAGAGAGAACGTTGTCCCCCCGACTTCAAGCCGATGTGCATTCTTCTTGTACTGTGAACAATATAGTTTTTTATGCGCAATTTTCATGTTCCGCTTCCCCTACTTCAGCTCAGTTTGTATTTTCTTATGGTAATTTTTTCTGGTTTAATCTCCCTGCATTGTAAGTTATGATATGTATTACAACAGTTCGATAAAACTTTTCGTTGAAAATATTTCGGGTGCGACGTAGTGGAATACTGAGATTGTCCAATCCGATTGTCAAATGTACTGAGATGAATCAAATTGTGAGATTAAAACGGAATTGGTGCCTAAAATTTAATTTTTCTTTAATTATAATAATATAAATAGCTGTATTTCACCGTTGGTAAAAACACAATCTGTAAGACTACATCCGACAGAGTTCTTTATGATACATCAAATAAGTCGGCACTAGTTACCCGATGAGATAATGAAGTCAATATAAGATTTATAGTTGTGATCCTAACCGTGGCTTCAGAGAATTTCAGGGACATGATAGTAACCAATTTACCTGATAATCCTAGTCTCCTCAAGGGTCTGTTTTTGAATATTCACTTTACAAATACTCCGCCGTGATTTTCTGTGATGTATGTGCTTTTAGCTTGCACCAAGTACGCCAACACTCTTCCTTGACACTTCTATTCTCTCGCCAAGTGTGTTGCTTTGTGTTAAAACCGCTTAAAGGAAAAGCTGGATCGAATTCATTGCATACATTTTTGAGAACTGATCAACGAACTTGAAGCAAAGTCTCTTGCCTTCGGAGCATCCTCTAAAGCCAGTGATCTATCGCTTGTTTTGATAAGGTAACGTTGCGTGTATGCGATAAATAAACTCGACTCGCCCGGAGCAGACGGAAATTCTTCTCTTCTCTGGTGGCCGGGAAAACAGCGAGACAGGGAGCGCAGGAGATGGTGAGGGTAGTGGTAAATTCCTCCCTGAAGAGTGCGGAAGATATAGTCGAAGAGAATTCAAAAAAATACCCTTCTAAGGATTCCTCTATGTACATTTATACTAAAGCGTAAATATATACAATTGCAGCGGCTCCAGTTCCTGGCGTGGACGTCGGTCGTTGTCGTTTTTTTATTCCGAGTGGTTGACAAACCTTCTGCGGGCAACGTACCCACTTCTCAACGCTCCGTACTGCTCACGTCAGTCAGTTTAGGGGCGGAGGAGGGTAGGTACGCGCTTAATTGTGATTTGAGGCGCCTGGGATCTTTTTACGGTTCTTCGCCGCGTGCGTACGCCTCCTCTTTCTCAACTCTCTTCCACGAGGAGGAAGCGTTCGGCGAGACGCATTTCAATTCTGCCGCGGATGACCGCCGGGGCCTTCCCATTCACGACGTGTGTTATGTTGTTGGAAAGGGGGGGGAGGCAGTGGCATCGCCTGGGCTCTCATCACGCGCGGGCCATCGCGATGGTAAAGAGGGGGGCGTTAATTATTCACGGAGAGTAGTATGGGGGAGGAAGAGGGAGGAGGGATTGCTCGGGGTAAAGAGAGGGAGGAGATAAATATCAGAAAAGGAGACTCATGACTGCTTACCTGAGTCGCGTACGGGGTCGTGTTCTTGTGCTTGATGATGCTACTAAATTCCCACGCCCTGGACATGAGTCCGTGCGCTCGTACCGGAAATTCCGATGGTGTATTTTTCGGCTATGATTTTTCCTTAACATATCCTCGATATGAGGAACGCTGTAAATTTCTTCTTTTACCAGACAGAGGGAGCATTATGCTCATCCTTTTGCGGGGATAAACAGCTCATGTTCTTCTGTAATGAATGTAGGAGGACATTATTTATTCATAAAACGTTTTACTATTCAATATTGCCTTGCATAAAATAAATAAAATAAATAAATAAATGCATGTGATGCTCATAAAAGTACTCGAAATTTAGTGAAAGTGTATAATTTAAAATTTCCTTCCTTTAGCTGTTCTTTAAGTATTAATAATAATTTCGTCCCTGAAAGCAAAGCATTGGAAAATTGGGCCAAAGGTTACATTGATGTGTAGTACGCCTTTTTCTACCTTCGTCTCAGTACTTGGGTATTTTCAGCATTTTTCTTTTACTCTCAAAAGAGATGATTATTCTCTTTACACGTTCTCGTCGAAGAGAGTTGCCCTTCCGCTTCGTGCGACAGGGATATGAAAAAAACGGCGCTGCCAATTAAACGGGGCGACGCGTGCTGTCCCGGAATGCACGGCCGTGCCAGCCATTCCCTCTGCCTCTTCCCCGCATGGCTTGATTCTATTCCGCTTACGAAACGTTTTTGTTCTCTTCCAACCAACAAAATCCACCCCATTCTCCCACTCCCTCTACACTTCCCACAAGTCCCTCACCCTTCCCAGGCCTTTCCTCCTTTTCTGTTTCCGGCGGATGTAGCCATGCACAACCCGCCCGCCCAACCCCCCCGCCCCCTCCCAATCTCCTCCCAACTCCCCCCACACCGCTTATCCTCACGGTCGCCGCCTTCTGGAACAAGGAGAGAGGCCCTCTGCCGACATCTTCGGGAACCCAGAGGGGCGTAACACGAACTTCCTCAACGTAGTCTTCTACTGGCTTCGGTTCTCTTTTGCAGCTCCTAAAAGACTTTAAACTTCCTCCGCACGTGTTCGCCATGCTTCCTTCCTTCCTTCCTTCCCCTTGTCCAGTTCAACCGAAAGAGAGAGACCTAGGTATTAAGTTTGTATGGTGGGCTGGTGGAATGAAAAGGAATGTACGTGAATGCGTAGCGCGTGTCCCTTTATCGTCGTCATTGACTCGCGAATGGGCGTGCCCCTTGAATCACGGCGTCTTTTTTTTAGGATGGACTGACACGTGCGAGCGTCGGCACCTATATGCCCTCGCATCCAAGATCATGCCATATTTAATTTGTCGCATTTCGTGTTGTGGGAATGGTTTTATCCTGCGGATGGTTTTTAACCTAATCGAGTTTGAAGCTGAATGCAACTGGCTATTTTCTATATGTATAATATTTTGGTTAAAATTCCTTATTACCTACTGAGGAAGAAAACAAATTGTCAGTGTTTCCGTCAATGGGATGTATAAGAAATGGATGGTTGTGAATATTTTTCGTAGGTATTCAATTACCTTAATGAGAGATTTACTATATTCAGGAATGCCTCCAGTGGACTAGTTTGTTGACACAGGTCTAATTCTGTACTAATTTCTCCATGATGACGCTCACCTTTGGACCGGGATACAAATAATCTTGCTGTTTCCCTCTTTAAAAACTTTACGGACTCTGAATCTTATTATAAATTTCAGGATCTTGAAATTGTTTTACCGGAATGCTAAATTAACTACGTAAAAACGCGTTCGGAGGTGGTTTCCAGCTCTCAAGTCAACCTCCAAATATTCTCTCAGACTTTCCAGTATTCTCCCATCTGATGAGCGGACTCCCTAGCTCTTGTTCTGCGCACGAATACGTGAATTTTTCGAAATCATCTCCCTAACGACGTTGCCAGCCGAGCAAGGAGACTCTCCCACCCATTCACGGATCTTCGCTATTCTTCCTCAATCAATTCTCTCGTCTCACTTCAGACATTTTCAGGGGTCCGGGCTTCCCGCCACCTCACTCCCCTTTCCCCCCCTCTGCTCCGTTCCGCAGGAGGAAAGGTATCCGCTGTATGAAAAGCATGCAGGATGCACGCGATAAGGAGGACGATAGATTTTCCCCGCACGAAAATAACCTCCGAACCTTCGGCGTTGGCCCCAGAAGTCTAAGAGCAGTGCGCTCATCCAAGACCACCGAGAATATCTCGGTGGTCTTGGCTTATCTAAGCAGTCAGAACTCGTTGCTGGCTTGGCGTTTTTGCGTGTCGTGTATGGGTTATCTTTCTTTGTTCGTGGGGGTTGAGGGTATGTGTCTGCTGTTTGAAAGGGACGGTGCGTGAGGACAGGCTGCTTCGAGATAAGGCCAGAGAGATCGGCCCCTCACCTTTTGTATCCCGACTTCCCCTCTGCGGCGCATGGTCTAAGCCGCGGGGGTCCCGGTGTGAGCGCAAAATGCCTTCGCAACCGGCTCCCCGTTTCGCTCGAGGGTTTGGGGGGGGGGGCTTTTAAAAACCCTTCATCCTGCACCCTGTCTCCCACCCCTGTACCATTCCCCTTCCCTTTTGGCTGAGGATGGCACAGTTTTTTTCTCCTTCCCATCCTCCTGGTCCCTCTCTGCAATAATCCATCGGCATCCATGCCCCTACTTCCGGCCCCTCTTCGTTTCCCATTATCCCATTTCCTCCTTACCAGCCTGCTACTCTGCCCACAGGGCAAGCTGTTCACTTCTGGTGCCCTGATTTCCCCTGAAGGGGCCCTAGTCCTTACCCTCCCCTCCTCTACCCCTACTCCCCACTGCACCACATCTTCTAACACCTTTTCCCAATCCCTACTCTCCCTCCTCTCCCCTACCTTCCGGTTTACTTTTCGAATTATAGTTTCCCCCTCCCCCTCCTCCTTGCCCCCCAGGGTATTATTCGAGTCTCTCCCATCTCTCTCCCGAGTTTCTGTCACTCGGCGCATTCGTCGATGTTTTTCAGGAGGAGGGATGGGACTCCTCACATCCTCTGCCCCATCCACGTATTTCATACCGGAAGTGTGCATTGCGACGGCTGATAGGAAGGACGAAGCGTGGCCCAAGGCTGTGCGTGATGTGTGCTCTTTGAGATTATGTTTTCAGTTAGCGAGAATCAGCTTGACCTATGAGAAATGCTTCCAGCATGGCTGAGTCTGTCATATTATTGAATTAACAGAATTGGTCTTCGTGTTTTATTTATTTGCTCACGCCATCGATGTTCTCGCAGGATTGGTTGATAATTAATCGAATCCTATTAGGGTTGCCATTAATCCGTAATAAGTGGAATTATCCTGAATTCAAGCACACAAAAAGGTGTTCTTGCTGATATTATAGAACCAAGCATTTTGTATAAAATAAGAGTAACACGTTTTTTTGTAGTTATTGGATGTAGTATTTGAATATGCAAATTATTATTATCAGAAAACGTCTTTGAAACTTCTATGCAATTACAATTTGCTTAAAACCTCTGTTTAACTCATCCATATGGCAACCATATTCATAGAATATATTTCAATATGCGGAAGGCCCCAATTTTTTGTATAATTGCGATACTTGTTTAAACTATATCGTTGTCATTAAACTTTTGTTAATGTCACTTGTTTGCCACGTTTCATTGCCGTAATAACTTAGATTCGAGTTTAATGTCTTGAAGTATTTCACGTATTCAAAAGATCTTTTAAACCTATTATAGTTAACGATTGCGACTGGACTCATTTGAACAAATCGGTGTTAGGTTTTTGAGTAACATTACGTGCTGAAAAATCCATTTATTATGAAGAGAATGTTCCTGTAAGTGAACTCCAGTGTTAACGTGCTTTCAAATCCCACTGAGATACTCGAAGCTCGATCGTCGGATTCATCCGGAGGGTTAGGGAGGGATATTTGCGGCCTCGTGCATCACCCTATGTCCCAGCTTGAGTCCCGCGGTGCAGCGTCCCCATTTCTCTTTTCCCGGCGTGGAGAATCAGCGGAGAGTGGCCGGGTGAATCAGTGCATGCGTAAGGGCGTGATATAGAGAGACTTGGTCCCTCGCCATTCCTCGATGATTCTCCTCAACGGCCTGCTGCGACGTCACTCCGCCGTCTTTGTCCCGATCTATTTTCAAGCGTGGGGGTTTGGCGGTGAGGACGTTTACCTATGCCTACAAGCGCCTTGCCAATGTGTGCGAGGGAAGGGGGAAAGAGATTGACTTTGCCGGTCGTAGGAGAAAGGTGTATGCGTACGTTAAATGGAGTGAACCTCGGCTGACGCCTAGACAGTGTTGGGAGTGTGGAGTGCTCGGCGTCGGTTTACTCTCGCTATCGTGCGACTGGGCGTCAAAACACCATGTCTGTCCGTCGTGCCTGGGTTCGAATACTCTACGTGTGCTGTTGTTCCAATCCCATTCTCTGTTCGGCGCCGGCTAATGCCATCTAGCGTGGACTAGATAGAACAATTCTCCTCGAGGATCTCCGCGAGACTTTAATGTCGAGTTTCTTTCAGTTAATTTGCCGTCAAAGTTCTGTTGTTTCGTCAAAGCTGCATTGAAAACTTTGTGGAAATTTAAGTTTGTTTTAAATTAATCTCGTGTCTGTTTTAAAATGCTTCCCTTTTTTATCAGTCGTTCAGTGTTCTCCACCTCAAAATTCTTTTAAAAAACATTTTTCAGCGATGGGATTGTGAAAATTTGAATCGCCTCAATCGGAACAACCGCCCAATACATCAGTCACTCCGATGTAGTCACCTAGATTTTGACCCTCGCCAAATTGTTATTTGTAGTGCTTTTTTCCTACTGCGATAATGAGCAACTAAGGTGCCGGTATAAGTGGGGAGAGATAAATCACGCTGAGTAGTCACTGCCTGGATTGTGGTAAACTAGATGACCTCCGAGTCTGGTGCAGCTTTCGCCGCTTTCACTCAGGAATAGGGGGGTTTCATTTTCTTGTATTTGATTACAAGAAAGACCGCGTGTTGAGGGGTTCGGAGTCACATTTTGGGGAAGCTAAGTAATTACTTGCGACGTGCAACTTGCTTAGCGTGTGTGCTACTCGGACGAATTACCCGGCCTTGTGCAATATTTTTTAAGGGAATTACTTTTGGTCTTTTGAGGGTTATGTTTGGCTCCCTCGCTCTTTCTCTCTCCCTCGCCTGGACGTGACCCTGTTCCCTTGGCGACGGCGGACCGTGCGCGAGAAGCGCACCGCTCGAAACTCACCACCACATCCCCACACTCATCCCCTCTCGTGGTAGGAAAAAGAGAAACACGAAAAACACCCAGACTTGAGCGCACTTAACCTACAGCTTGCGGGGAGCAGCGAGAGTGTTGTGTTTACATTCTCTCTGCAACGCCAACCCAAAAATACGTAGCCCCAAATAAAAATTTTCTATAAAAAATATTTAAACATTTTTTCGTTTTCCCCGTCTCCTATTTACGAGTGCAGTTTTTTTCAGAATATCTCAGCAACTAATGGCCGAGTTTTTATGAGGATCATAATGCCTTGGAGGTTCTACGACGAGGAGCCTAAAAGTTCGTTTTTTCTGTGACATTAGGCACCGACACGTTAGAGCAGAAGACGAGGTTGTTTTTAGTGTGGCATAGAAAGGAATTTAAGTGGAGATTAGGAGGAAAATTCGGTGGGTGTGATATGTAATGAATTTCCGAGGTATTTGAAGAGAGTAATTGAGGGTAAAATTTTTAATAAAAATCATTGAAGAGTGAAGGAGTGGATTGGGATGCGAAAAAGAAAGAAGAGGAATAGTATGGTGAGCTAGAGAAAAATAAATTGTGAAAAAGACAGGTTGGAAGATGGGAAAGGATTGTAGAAATGCTCCATTGGTAACCTTACCGGGACCGATAGAGTTCTGATATTAAATACCCTAATCGAACTGTGTTTTATCTTAAAGGCGATTTTCCCGCGCGAATGATTGCCGGAAACAATCATTCATTTAGCGAGGTCTGAATCTAATGTTTCGCGTTTCCGTTCCCGGGCGCCCGGTTCGACCGGCTGTGCCACTGGAATCACAGCGTCGTGTCGGTGGGTAAATGACCCCGCTGGGAATGAGGAAGAATGAAGCGGATTAGCGCTGCGCCCGCGAGGAGGCGGGCGGTGACTAGACATTCTGAGTCGAATGTGGAGGGAATGGGGTGATTAAATCATCGTCCGGAGCTGTCACGCCGACTAAATGAAACGACGCCGGTGGAGAGAGGTGCTGCTGCCGCCTCTATCCCCTAGGGCGTCGGCGCCGAATGACAGACGCAGACTCCCTCCTCTCCCACTGTCCCGTAATTATATACTCACCACATAGTGGAAGTCAATCCGGGGCAATGGAAAAATGAGTCTATTGCAATTCGCGGAATGAAATTCCTATCTTTCCCCATACGACTGGTTGTGAGTGCGCCAATATTGTTTTGCGATACTTATTCATTTATTTGTATTCACCCCCATTGCTGAACTCGACTAACAAGCTGTTGTAAGCCCTGATCCGGATGATGCGCGGGGGATGGCCCATAAGGATATTATTATTTGTGTATATTTGCGAAAAATATTTGGCTGCTGCAGTTTTCGCTGACGATCTATGTTCTTTGCCTTATTTTTAGCCGCGTTCAGTAAAAGCTTTTATTGTATCGGCACGTATTTCGCATTGGCCCGGAAAAGGGTTAAGGGAGATTTAGGGAGATTCTATTGCGAACAGTTCCCTCTATGAGCGTGAATGAAATAATGGACGCTCAGTAAATAAATTGATTCTCGCTTTTATCTGTTTCCATAATAATTATAGCTACCAACTCGAAGTTCATCTTCCTGTTTTCATCCCAAAGGTTTCGTATACTGATCAGAACTAAGCACAAAGGGGGACTGTCATCCTCTTAACACTTGTGCCTGCAAATTCCCTCGATGTCTTTCTTTGATGCGCTGCACGTCGAAAAAGTGAGTCATTCTTCCGGCCCTTTCCCTTGAGGAAAAACTTTATCTTTTGGGCTCGGTATGCTCTTGATTTAATGACTTGGTGAACTCCTTAAGCAAACAGCAAGGTGATACACACGAATAATTCTTATCTAAAGTGGTTAATTTGTGTTCACCAATACAATATTACGTTGAAGGGTTGCAGCTAAAGTCCGTAAACCTAGTACTTGTGGAGCTTGACCCTTTCGTTTGGGGCTGTACCCGCTCGCTTTATCGATGAGTCAGTACCGGTCAGGTGTATGGCAGTGGTGTGTTCCCCACACTCTCCCCTTCGGCCGAGAGGGGGGGAGAGTTCGCTCAAGCTTATGTATCGAATGCGTGCTCCTCGCCAATCGATTAAATACGGATACGCGTATTTCGATTTCTCTCCTCCATAGCGACACTACCTCGATTCCCTTAGCCCCGGAAGAAGTGGAGGGGAAGCTATGTGGTCCCTACCGACCTCTCTCCTTTTTGAAAAAAATTGTTTATGAAAAAAATGAAGAAAAAAGTATTCCTTCCGTGTCATTCTTCTCTCTCTCTCTCCTCTTTAAGTTTTTTTACAATATTTTTTATTTCTTCCTCTTCAAGGATTTTCCACTCACCCCTTCTCACTTCTTCTCCCGCCCCCTCCTTTTCCCTGCTTCAGCCGAATACGTCTCGTTTCTTGTGTGTGTATTTTTTCACGTCTGTCCCTGGTTGTGTATTTTTTTCTTTGCATCCCTTTGCAAAACCACCTCCTGTCCCCCCTCCCCCTTTTGTTGTTGCCCTGGTGACGGAGCAGGGTAGGCTTGGATAGGGGGGAGGAGGGTGAGTCGGGGTACACGTAGTGATGATGATGACGAGGGGGGACAGAGGGGTACAACTACCTCATCCTACCAGTTGCCACCCGCCGGAGTATCAGAGCACGGAAGGGGACACAAACTGTGGGGGAACCGGGGGTACAAGCTGGTCGCAGTATGCACGCGCGTGCTTCACCCCTTTCGTGTGTTGGAAACAACGCGTCCCCCCGTGTTGGGTAGCGCAAGAGGAGAGTGGGGTAGGTGGAGTGCTCTGGGGGTAGGTTGCGGCACTATCGGGGCAGTAGAATCATGGGAGCAGGTTGAAGTGCACCGGTGGCGTATCTAGGTGATTTTATTGCGGGCGAATGTTCGCCATCTTTGTTAGTAAAGTTAGCGACCCTGAATAAGCCTTCCTGTCTGAAAGTATTATTTCAAGCATCAAATCATACCTCTAGTGCAAATACCGTGTAATCGAATTTCGGCGGGAATATCGAAAATAATTTTGCTTCTTGTGCCTTTGTGTCTTTGTCAGGCCGAAAATCTCATTTTAAACTCGGAGAACGGCCAGTTTTCTCATCTTTTTGTGATAGAGCCCAGCACGCATTGGGGTTTTGTGAACTTCTAAGCAGTAATAGAATATGTAGTATTCATTTATGAAACTAATTAATATGTCACCCGAAATTGAGTATTTGGAATAGCATTTATGCTCGATGCGATTTCAGTGTTTGTAGTAGAAGTGGAAGTTCACTTTCCTATGCCCAAGCACCCCTATTCCTGCCACGCTGCCGTTCAATGCTTGTTACCAGAGGGGCCCTTTCCAGTATACTTCAACCCCCTAGGGTGGAATACCATCACACCGGGGGTTGCCAAGGGTGCGCGAACGTGTGTACTACCCCAGGGGTAAGACGGGGTTGTGTGTGTGTATATATATATGTGGAGTGATCATCCTTGTCTCCCTCTCCCGTTCTTCTTCTTTACCTTCCCTCTCTTCTCATTGAAGGGTTTGGGAGGTAAGTGTCTTGTCTGCGTCCGTAAGCATAAGATTTCACCAAAGCACGCGTCCGTGGTTCCTGCGTGCTTCTCTCCTCGGCGCAAAGCTTACGGAGAATGGAATTCTGAAGACATTCTGTTCGAACCACAAGTATTTCATGTTTCCGAACTAAGTTTTGATAAGTCACTTTCAATCGGACGACAGTTCTGGAGGATAAGCGAATGTTTTAAATGGTCATGATCAGGGGTTGCTTGTATTGGTCGAGAAAGATTGAAAGTCTGTTCTCTTTGCTCCCTAGCTAACTTTTAAATAACTGAACTCGACCGGAGTCTGTTTACTAGAAGTTTTTTTCTAACAATAGCATTGAAGCTGGTCGTCTCTGTAAACCTATGTTCTTGGAAGACAAGAATGCAGTGATCTGCTTTGATCCCTCATTCCCTATCCCAATTAATTTGCGGAAAATTCGCTCGCTATCCGATTTCATAGAAAGGTCTCACTCTTTGTTTTTCTTGCCACTCGATGCTGTGTTTACTAATCGGCTGCTGTTTCTTGATTTCGGGTAGACCGATTTTCAATCTGGTGTATTCCCTCGGAAGAGAGCAACAAAATTGAACGGTTTTTCTCCGAATCATACTTACTAACTTCGACGATTTCTCGGAGGCAATATCTCTTCGTTTGTCCTGGATGAGGAAAATTGCTTCATTTTCGAGTAAGAATGTCATTTCATCAGTTAAATAGTTATTTCACGTTTTATTTAACTGTCTGATTTGTTTTTTGTGACTTCGAAATGATGTAGGCCAGCAATTTGAAAATTATCGTCAGCGCGAAGAATTTTTTTCCTATCTATACATGACTTGGGCGCTTAGCTACATAACAAAATAATTTTTTATCTGCCTTTGATAAGCCGGTGGTATCTATTAACATCCGGGATTTTCTAGTTATTGTTATGTCGAACCTAGCCTTCACCCAAATTAGCAATATCACTGAAGTAATTTTCCCTGTCGGAAGAAAATGAGCATTTATCTTTTTTTTTAAATTAGTGGGCGATAAACCTAATCGCCTTCCAAACATACTTAAGACCTAAAGTACTTTGTTTATTGTTGTCGCAGAGTTTAAAATATTTTTTCTCGACCTTAAGAAGGAATATAGCCTCATTTGAACACCCGTGCGCAGCTCTTCTAATGAGACTATTGTTCGTCCCATTTGCCGGTAGAGCAATCGTATTAAGGTTTTCCCGCCGTATTTTATCAAAGGTCTCAACCGACCGACGGAACGGGGAGGAAGAGAAAAATATTGCAAGTGCTCTTACCTGCGTTCGTTTTTGTTGTTTTTTTTACGAGTCCTTCCTGCGAGGAGGATGGGAATTGCCGCGCCGAGCGCACACGCGTGCTTTTCCATGGCGGTCGCGAGCGGACGCTATTCGGAGGGGGATGGGTTTTAGAGCGGGTGCGGGGAGCAGGGAGTATGTATGTATAATGGTGGGTGGTGGTGTGTGTGCATGTTATGCCAGTCAACCACGTGTGGGCACAATATCGCACGGACAGCTGCGAGCCACGCGCTCGCGTTCAATACATTTGGTTCAGCGGCGGCGGTGAAGGCGGCAGAGGGGGGGACGCTGCCGACGCCGTGGTAGTGGACGCTCCTCACTGTCTCTCCCCTGCCCACACCCCCTGCCCCCCCCCCTCACTCCCCCGCCCACTCTTCCCATCGTCCTCTCCACCACCGCCGGAATGCCTTCGACTTGTCTCACCCACCCGCGCCGAATTCGGCGGTGTCGCGACTTCAAAAAAATGCTTGAAGGAACTCAGTTTTACGTGGGGGAAGTTCGGTTCCGGAAGGGAAGGGTTAGGGGAGAAACCTATGTGAGACGTTATTCCGCTCGGATTCAAAAGATGCATGCTGAAACTCACTTTAACACTTGGGGGAAACTCTGTGCCGAGGGGTAAAGCTTAGGGGAGAAACGTATGCGAGACGTTATTCCGCTCAGAATATTTTGAGAGGATCGGATTCTTACAGCGGAGATGTGTTGAGTGCCTATCCATGCTGAGGTCCCGATTTCCTGGTAGTTTTACATTAAACATATGGTTTCATGCGCTACTCTTGGAAGGAATTCCCAAGGAAACAGTTCCTCTATGTATAAATTTAATATTTACTGTTACAGCACCATTTTATTAGTTCTCCAAAGAATGGCTTTACATTTTTACTGTCAGGTACTCGGCGATGGTGAGCTAATCACTGGCCTATTTTCCTTGAGCTAAGCTAGTCAACAAGTAAATTACCCTAAAACCTAGAACGCCTCATTTCTCCGGGGGTCGATAATTTTTATTTTTATAAATTAGTGAATATGTAGGAAGCATTTTAACTGACCTATTACAGTGAGAAACATCAGCAGACAATGAGTATGTTTTTTAATAACTCGTTTGAGATCTCATTACCGCTCGATGGAGCTTAAGTCTCGACCCCCCCCCCTACGGGTACGAAGGGTAGTAGGTTTCGTTGTACGTAGGTGTGCCACCCCCGCAAAGCGCAGGGAATGACGGGAGTGGGAGGGAGGCGTGTGAGGGTTTGGGGCGGGAATCGAAGTTGGGAGTGGGGGCGTGTGATGGTCGCGATCCGCCGCGGTTGCTAAGGCGACTCCTCGCCCCCTCAGTCCCCGGACCTCGCCCTCCGCCACTCCATCTCTCTCTCCCATTCACTCGTTGTCGACGCGACTTTGGGTCCCATTGGCGTGCAGAGTCGAAACCTGTAGTCGCACGTATCCGTCCTTGTCTACCCCTCTCGTCTGCAAGGGGATATTTGTGCGACAAGTTGTCGAAACACGAGAGTCCTCTCACAACCGAATAAGCGATATGTTTCCACTGCTAAGCCCAGTGTTGGTTGTTTGAATCAATCATTCAAGGAATGTTTTTGGAGACTTTCGTGTTTTTTCAACAATAAAAGATTTTTGGGCATTTTTATTATTTTGTTGTTGTCGTACATTATTTGGCATTTTATATATATATATCATGGGAAATAATACTTCTAATATTATTCTTTCAGAAGCGATTTCGATGTTTTTTATACTTACGGAACTCAATATAAGAATTATTTATGACGTTTTTGGGGTTACGAAGGATCCCCAAAGAAGCGGAAGACACCTTTATGGCTCAACCTTCCTCGTGTAATGGAAAAAAATCAAAATGACTTATTGCTGTATTGATTTTATGTTTTTAAAAACCAACCTCTCAAGACAATTGTTATGAGCGTTTTTTCCCTTTTTAAGGTTGTTTTTAACGCCTTACATATGTTCACAGTTTTTATAAAGTCAGTTTTTGATGATTCCTGCTTTTGGGTAAAACTTCTAAGGTTTCAGCATCCCCTCCATTTTCCTCATCATCTAAATTCTACCCCCCGCCCCAGGTTCCTGGTGCTAAGCTAGTTGGTCCCTTAACCGGTTACTCCTAACTTAGGCGATTCGAGATACGCTCTCTCCAATGATATATGAAACACTACCCCTCCGCTTAGCATAGTGCCTTGCGTGAGCGTAATTTTTTTCCTCGCTTTGGGAAATCTTTCTGTACCCGCAGGCGACCGAAATAAAAAAAACCGCTCGGCTACGCAATAATCTGTTTTTCGCGGTGCGGCGGCCCTTGTGCCAGCCCTGCCTGACGCTCAACTCGACCCGCAACCCTCTCCTCCCCCCTTCTGCATCTCTGCCACCCCTGTTTCTTCCCTCCCAATCCCCCCGCCTCCTCCAATACGCCGCACACACTTCCCTCCTGGCTAATATTCCACTTTCCACTCTTGGAAAGGAGAGGAGGACCCGCCGCTTGTGACACAACCGCTTATTTTTTTCTTCTCGAGTGGTGGAAGAGGAATATTTCTCTCGCTTTACCTTTTGTCGCGAGAGGGAGGAAAAAATATTTGAATTGGACGAGTTCTCAAACGATGAATGGTTCTTCGGAATCGGTTATGTGACCTCTTATATCTTTCCTTCCATCTGTCCTTAAATCTTTCCTTCCATCCATCCCATGCCATCTCCCCCTCCGAGGATGAGACTTATTAGGGGTTATGAGTGACATAGTAAGAACCATTCTCGTTGCTCGTGTATGGGTATGATGATTTTCGCGGTAACTCGCTCATCAGCCACCCAGCAGTTGAGGTATCCCGCAAGGTTGCTTAACTGTACCGAATAATTGTTGAATTATGAATAGTTGAATAATTGAATTCTCATGGTGTAGGCATACAATTCTGTAAATACCTGGGTACTTGATTGTGACCGAAGATCATTTTTTCACAAAAGCTTTGGCGTAGCCGTAGTTACATTAGGACTCTCAGTTACGTGAGGGCCTCCGTGAATCTATCAACAAACGAAAAATAAACGATGAGTTGTGTAAGAGGGCAGTGAATATGAAATTTGTGAAATTGTCAATTTTTTTGAAGTAATGCCAGTAGTTAGTCTTTGTACGACTGTGTATACCCCGACGGTAACGACGCACGCGTGTTATAAAAGCGTGGGGCTGGATGAGAACAGGGTTTGTGTAGCTTGGATGGCCAGAACAGGGAACGAATTTGGTATTGATTCTGTACCACTTAACCCACTCCCTGACGCGGATCCTTAAAAAAAAAGTCCGTGCCAACGCTTGCATCATCCCGAAAAAAACCTTTTTCCGCTGTTCCTTTGATCGTGGACCTCCAACGCTCCTTGTTTCTTAATTTCAATTTTTTTAAATGGAATTTGATTTTCGCCCGTTTTCGCTCGAATTGGATGCTCTATTCTGCGAATCGTGACGCCTTATTGGATATATATTTTCACCACGTGTGAATTTTCATCGATTTAATCACGTGTGATACTTCTACGAAATATATATATATATATATATATATATATATATATATATATATATATATATTAGTCATCCAATTGTCCGCATTATGTCCACCCTCTCCTTCTCTCGTCTTTATCCCTTATGTCACACATTATCCCTCAAACCCTGAAGCACATGCGAGCAAGCTCTCTCTCTATCCCTTACCCTATAAGCGTCCGATTCGTCCCCTCATCACTCCCCCGCTCGGACCCTCTTGTTATATAGCCGCCCCCCTCTCTCACCACCCCCTTCGCCCCCCCTTCCGTCCGTGGAAACTCCCCGACGGGGTCTGCGTCGTCATGGCAACCATCACCCTGGTTACCGAGGTTTCTGCGCGCGTGATGGTGTTTCCTGGTCCCGCCGACGCGCGGCGTTGTATTCCCCTCCCCACCCTCCTCCTCCTCTATGGCTTCTTCCGTATCCCTCCACCTATGTTACCCCTCTTCACACCTTGTTTCCCCTCCCCCCCTTTCCAACGGTGTTATTATTGCATTACGGGAAAAGTATATACATCTGTCGAAAGGGCTCTGTGTGTGATCGGAAGAGCACGGTTATGTACATATAATACGCGCTTTTTTTTTGGGGGGGGGGTGAGGAGGGTAAATGAGCACGTGGGGAGTCACTGCTGCCGGGAAAATTTCATCTTTTTTTATTCCACAAGTTTTACCCACTCCTGGAAGTAAAGAATGGTTACGTTGTATTTGAGCGATTTCGTGTACGCGTGCTGAGATTTTTCAGTGAGGGACTCGTTGTTTGGGTTGACAGAGGGGGGGTTTTTTGTCGAGTGAAAAGGATTATTTAGACGGCGGAGAGGTAGTTTGTGTGAGTCGAAGTGGAATTTATTATAGTTTTTCTTCAGAGCGATATTGCGGCGGATTAATATTTTTTCCTTTGTTCATTTGATTTTTTTTTGCTTTCGTGGAAGAGTTTTTGGAAGCGGCGAAGTCCTCATTTGGAGTTTGATGAAGAGGTCGAAAAATGAGGTTCGGATGCAATTGAGGAGACAGCAAAGACAAGGAGGAGATGATTAATACGATGTTACGTCGTCTTTTATGTTACTAGATTGAGACTATTATACTCCCTTCTACCATGCAATCCCTTGATGAATAATGCGCAATACACCCTAAACGTATTTTTTTAAATTAGAAATCAAATGAACTAGTGCATGATTTTATAGGTAGGAAACTACATCAAAGGACTTAATCGTGAAATTGAAAGTTTATCACTAAATGGCGTGAAAAAATTCCATTTGTGGAGAAAAACATCAAGGATCATGGATACCTTGCACTGGCTTAATGCTTATCATTGTGGGAATTCTCAAAGATGAAGAAATAACTTAGTAATTACTTTTTATTTCTAAAGAAGCCGACCAAGGTTGCGATAGGTGATTGTGACTTTAAAAATATTACGTGGAAATAACATTTGAAAATGACGGTGATCTTGAAACATTTTTTAATAACACGGGGCGGAAGTGTACCCTTAAGTTATTTCTTCATTAGGTTTGTGTATATCCCCCCGGCGAAAAATCCCGCGGCGGCAGGAAAGCATCGGCACATTGAAGGAGGTGGTGTTGGGAAGATATTTGGCAGAGTTTGGCTGGCGTTCGCGGTGGGGGGGGAACTCAAATGAAGAGTCGTTTGGTTGCTATCCACGTATTGCGAGGGATTTTCCAGGCCTTCTTCCCCACTCCCCCCCCATCTCCCATGATCCATCCCATTCCAGGGTATTCTCCACCCTATCCCCCCCCCCAACACTACTCAGGCAACCCTTTCCCTGCTGTGCCCCCTTACCATTCTCCGCCCACCCCTCTGCTCAGGATCCGACGCCCCGATTCCCCTCTCTGTACCCTCTCTCTTCTTCCTCCACCGCCCCCCACACCCCTCACCCGTCAGGGTTTCGCCTGCATCGCCGACACCCCCCGCCACTCACCCCCTGCCCTCTCCTCTCCTCCATCGGCTTGTGTGTGCTACCCCTCCGTCGGTCCACCACAGCCAACCTCCCCTCCACTCGGAAGCTCCCTTAGCAACTAAAACTCTTCTCTCTCTCTCAACCTCTCTCTCTCCTCCCCCTCCCATCTGTACCCTTATAAAATCCTCCCCTTTACCCACCCCCACATCCCTGCATTCCCCGCCGTGTCAGTTATTTATTTTTTTCATTATTATTTTTTACCTTCCATACCGTCTCCTTCGTCGAGTGTTCTCGTTTATTTGAGGACTATTTTCTGACCCTAATGCGTCGTCCCTCTTCCCACTCTTTTTTCTTCTTCTTCTTTTAATTTTTGTGGTCCTAGAAAATTCGAGGGATGTTCAAAGACTGGGTGCTTCGGCCTGTTTTTTTCCTCTCCTTTTTTATGTATTTATTTCATCTTCGATTTCTTGTGTTCGAGCGCATCTCGTTGAAGTGGGTCAATTTGTTGTGGTGATTGTTGAGTTCCGCGTATATACATACCTGGACTTTTTAGTGACATGTGCCGAATGTTTTCATAAAAATTGATGCTCTAGTGTGAGAAAAATTCTGCCATGATTTGGAGAATTTTCATCTGATGCATTTGAAAAAGTTTTGCATAGAAAATATTGGTAACTTTTTTTACCTTCACTCCTCTGCGGCAATAGTATTTATTTGGGCATTTGTGCGGAGAATATTTGTTTCCCGTCTCCTATTTGCGGGTATGGAGGGACTTCACCACTGTTTTCACGCACTGCCGCTTCGGTTTATCAAACCGCGACAATTTCTTAATGGTTTTTAAAATGGTTTTCTTAAAAAAAATTTTAATGGTCTTAATGGCTGTGCAGGTACCACGGGAAACGCAGCTTCTCCTCGGCTTCTTTTTCTAGCTTCTCAATCAAAATTCAAATTTGGAATATATATGTATATGTAAGAAGAATGAAGCAGCTCCTAAGGTATAACAGGTTTACCTTCCGTTTAACCATCTAATTACTACAATAATAGTAAAAGAAAAAACTAACATTGAAACATAGTAAACAGCAACAAAAATATGCACTGGCAAAAGACGACAGATGACAGAGACAGACACCTGATGATGATGCAGTGCATCGAAACCCGGGTCGATTAAAAATGTTTGTGTGGAAAATTGCATCGTCATAGTTCTTATTATGTTCAGATTCCACAACATCTCGCCTGATTCCTCCCTTTTTGTACGACAGAGGCCTTTTTACATAAATAAAACTTGAGCTTCATAAATTCAACCTGTGCTATATTCATAGTTTTCCTCGCTATTGTATTTCTATTTCAGGTAATAGATTATTTAATTCTTATGTTTATATTTTATTGGCGTAAACCATGGGAGTGGTCGCCCCCTCCTCTCTACCTCGTAGCTTCCTAGAGTCAGTATTCATTTGTGGTATACAAAGAGCGCCGATTTAATGAGACATTTCTTGGGGATCCCCTCTCGTCTAATTTACTCGGGAAGAGCCTCGGCTTCTTTTGCCATTCCCTAATTGCCTCTTCTGCTGCGGAGTTATCGGAATGTGAAGAGGAGGAGTCCTTATCGTGTTCCCTCCGTCTCTTCTTCGGCCCTCCTCAGGTGGTCATTTAAAAACCTAAGGAAGACGAGGCCCTGGGGCTGTCCGAATGCGCTCGTGGGGAAGTGTAGGTACTTGGTGATGATTCCGCTTGCTTCCCCATCCCCTTCGAATTGAAATAATGTGGAAAAATTGCTCGTGTGCGCGGTAGTTCTTCTGACCCCATCTGCGCTTTTGCCTGATCCATTTGACTTTCGCAGCGGATCTTGATTCTCCCACCGACTGGAGCATATTGAAGTATGCCACTCTTTCCGTTCTTCACTGTGGAATAGTTTTGTCGCGGTAAATTTTTTGAGAGAATTTTGTTATTCCAAGCTCTGTGGCCGAAAGTTTTCTCCAGATGATGGATATCAATGACATGTTTGCAGTCCTTGGTATGTGGAGTTAAATGCATATTCGGTTCTCTCGGAGGTTGATGATTATTTTACCACGTCTTTTCATCTGAAGTGTTAAAGATGCTTCGTGTTTTGGTTATCTCTTTCTGTTGGTATTTTTAAAAGTCCTTTTTACCATGTTGGCACGTACTAGGGACCTCAAGTGAACATAAGTGATCTCAATTGCTGTAAACCTTATGCGAATGTTTTCAACACTCCAGCGTAGACAATAAATGTGTTAAATCTTCATCTGCACTATGTATTTTCTATGCCCAAAGTACCTCATTACAGAGAAAACTTAAAATAATTCTTAGTTCCCCCTGACTCCAATTCAACCGCTCGTAATGCCTTCCTTTGTGGATAACGATTTTCTATCAAGGGGAGACGGAAAGTATTTAGAGATTTCCTCCCACTAACTTCGAAACTAGTTCGGCTTAGAATAAGAGAATGCCTTATCAGCATGTTATTGTATATTTTGACGTTTTGCAAGTATTCTGACCATGTTCTCTCTCTATCTTCCACAGCTCAATTCTCGGGCAATTTGAGCAGCTCGAATGCAGTCGCCGGGGGTACGAACAACTTGCCTCCGCTCCTCTTCCACCCCGTCCACGGGGAGAACATCAGGGTGTCGGAGTGCGGGGCTGTCGCGAGGCGCGTCGAGAGCTTCTGCAAAGGCCTCACGTTCAGCAGCCGACCCGTGAGGATAGCGGAAAAGGTAAATGATCATGCATACATACCCATCACCCCCTCATGGTAGGCAGGGTCAAAAATGTTAAATTCTCATTGGTAGGCCTATAAAGCTTTGATTATAGTCTTCCGTTCTTCTATGCTTAAAGCTAATACAATCAATTCCTGTTATTTTTTCTTCAATACTTCCCAATTTATTTGACCGTCGTACATACCCCTTAGACTACCTCTTTGGTCGTTGATGTAGTTGCTGCGAGTTTGCAAAATTCGTGACTAATAACAATGATACATTTCTAAATACTCCTTTTTTTGTTTCCTTCGCCATAGCAGACAATTTTTTTTTTTATATTCTACATTATATTTATTCATGTTTTTTTTGTTTTTTTCTTCGCAGGTGTACGTGAAAATTATCGGGGTCTCCAACAACTGGAGTGGTGTCATCAGGTTCGGCTTCACCGCCAACGATCCCAGCACCTTGAGGAACGCCCTGCCCAAATACGCATGCCCAGGTGTGTATGTCGTGTATATATGGCTTCTGTCGAACCATGTAGATGAATGGGGTGAGGTTGTGGAAGAAAGCTTAGTGTCAAGACTTAATGACGCTGCGAATAAACTTGAATCATATTTTAAATTCTCTAATAAATAGTAATAACGTGGTAAAAATAGTAATTAATTTCTTGAGGTCTCACCACGTTTCTCAACGTTCTCGCATACTAATTTAGTAGCCATAGTCAGGGCTATCAAGCTCTGCCACAGTAATAAACGTTTTAATGAGATTTTTTCACCTGAAATTAAGTTAATAGTATAAATAAAATATATGAAAATAAGTTAAAAGTGGAGCCTGAAAAGCATGGGATCTAGTTATTCAAGCCACTTGGGAAGCCTCCACTCCAACTAAGTTAATAATACTTTCTCGAAATGTTTTAGCGAAAATTTCTCCTGGCTCTAAATATTATATGTTCCGTATAAGGAGAGGATATAGAGTATTCGTCAAATTGTAATCAACGAACATTTCCTTTGGTAGTATTTTGTATTAACCTTTAGTCTCCTTGTTTTTGCTCTACGCAGACATGACCAACAAGCCAGGATGCTGGGCCAAGGCCCTCGCCGAGAGGTTTGCTGAGGTCGACTCCGTGTTGTTTTACTACGTGACGCAGACTGGCGACGTCCACTTCGGCATCAATGGAGAGGAGAGGGGAGTGTTCTTCACGGGTGTTGAAACCCGGGGTCCCCTATGGGCGGTGCTTGATGTGTACGGCAACTCCACCGCCGTCCAACTCTTGGGTAAGCAGATAGATCCTTCCTACTCGTCCTCCTCCCTTTACGTATGAATTTTTTTTCATTTTTCCTTTTTAAATCGTGCAGAAATCCTCATTTTATAATTTTTCAATGATGCAATATTATTTTGGATTAAAATAATGTTTTAAGTATTCTTATTTCTCACAGATGTTTGCATATATTCGCCTATTTTTGAGTTATTCATTAAGGTTCTCAAGTTTTTACATGCTTGGATATGTCTTATTCGGCAAAGTGCGTTTTCCTGAGTCGAAAAATACAGTCTCCCTAACGCATGTTTGGAAAAATATTAATAGGATCTTCCAATCTGCCTTTTGATGTTAATTGTAAAATTTTCAATTAATCTCCATGTTTTCTTTTCACTATGTCCATTGGCATAAATACCTGGGAATTTTGCACTACTTCTTTGACTCATGTCTAATTACTAGCAATGTAATATATTTTGCAAATTATAACTCTTGTTGATGTTGACTTTAAAGGCTAAATTATCCAATGTTTTAGTCAAGTGGTATTCAAACTGAGTTCCACAGAACCCTGAGGTTCTAGGCAACCTTCCCAAGGGTTCCACAAATTTCTGGTAATAAGTATTACTGTATATTGATCACTATTTACACGTTCATAACTTTTTATATCAGTGTGATAAACGAATATTGAAATTAAAATATTTTGTTCGTGTGTACCCTAGAATTTTTGTGAATATTTAATTTTTTTCGAGGAAAGTTTCCATAAAATATTTCCACAATCATAAAGATTCCGTGAACAGAAAATGTTTGAAGACCACTGGTTTAAGTTAAACAGATTGAAAAACCAGGGAATAAAACCTAAGAGCATCAAATGTAAATTCTGACCATGCTTACAGTTCAATTCTAATGAAGCATGTCATTTCTTCCTGTTGCAGATCCACGGCAGCAGCTCAACAATTCCCGCCGGATCCAAGCCCCTTGCTCCACGTCGTCCGGCGTGTCCGCCTGCCAGCAGGGCCCTTCTCCGTCTTCCTCAACTTCTTCCTCCTCGTCCTCTTCCTCAACCAACATCGGTATGGTGGACACGGTCTCGGACGTGGACCGCATCATTCCTTCGATCGCTTCCCTCAGCCTGCAGCAGCAACAGCACTTGCAGGTCCACCTCCAGCAACAGCAGAACCTTCAGAGGGCCTCACAGATGGCAGAAGGTTTCTCGTCCTCTGCCGTGACTCCTACCGCAGCCTCTGGAGAGACTGTGGAGCAAGTTCCTGTTCAGCTTTCTCGGTTCCAACCCTCTGGCTCCCATTATTCTCCCTTGCCATTCCATAGGTGAGTTTTCATTCTTGCAGTCCACGTTATTTAATGCTTAAATTGAATTTAGATTTTTAAAGAGCTCTGAATAAGCATTTTGAATCAATCCATCAAGGAATATGATGTATTAGATGGAATTTGTACAAGAGAGAGATTTAATTAAGTCCTGAAGTGGCCTTAAAAAACGTGCTGATTATTCATTTCATGCATTGTTAGTCATTTCATTAATTCATTTGAATATTCTACTAGCTGATTGCTTGGTTTTTGGCCAGTCCTTATCCTAACATTCCATATTCTGGTACATCATCTTGCTTCCCCTCCTATAAATGCCCCACTATTAGCTCCCACTTAAATTCCTCAAATCGTCTACCTCTTCTTATTTCACCTAGAAAAGTATTTTTAATAATTTGATGCTACAATCGAGTTAAAACAAGTACAGCTATGTCAATATCATGCCCCAAAATATCAGTTACTTCTTTATTATTTATTTATTTTTAATTTTATGGCCTTCATTGGACCACTTAAGTCATCTTCTGGATTTCTTCTGTTCTCTATCAGCCCGGTATTTTTTCATCCGCTTTCTTTCTTCATCTGAGATCACCTTTCCTATTCTCTGTTTGTTGATCTTGGTTTGTAGTCTGATCTGTTCGTTCTTGAGTTTCACAATAGCATCTGTCTTTTCTTTCAAATCTTCTATTGTAATGTGTAATTCACTCATATCTTCCTTAATTTCTGCTATCCATCTTGCACTGGTCTTGCTATTCCATAACATTTCTATAATCTTTTTGCTTATTCTGTTTATTGTGTTTAGTTACTTCTTTATATGTGTGTAACTAATCATATTATTTGTATTGCATTTTGCAGGACTCGTGGAAGGAATGTTCGCCTAAGCAATGATAGGTGTGTTGCTAGCCGTTTAGATACAGAATTTTCAAGAGGCTACGTGTTCACATCGAGACCTATTGTCCTTGGTGAAAAAATTGTTGTGCAGGTAATTATTTATCAGGATTTTTGTCCAATTCATTTTTATCAGGGTCAATTTTACGTAAAAGAAAGTTATTGAATTGGCTTCTGTCTAATGGAAATTAATGAATGGTTGTTGCTCACTGTTGTTGTTATTTTTTGTTAAAGGTGTTGGCAACAGATGCAGTTTATGTTGGTGCTTTGGCATTTGGGCTGACGTCATGTAATCCATCCCAAATACCATCAGGAGGAGCTGATCTCCCAGATGACTCTGACCTCCTCCTTGACAGGCCAGAATACTGGGTTGTGAGCAAAGATGTTGCTGGGGCTCGGCCTGAGAGAGGAGATGAAATATCTGTTTGTGTCACTCACCTAGGTAAGGAAGTCTACATTTCATATTTTAAATTTTGGGCAGTATTCACTTCCAATGTATACTCAATTTTCTATATATGTGCTTTGCTCATGGCTAATTTCTATTCTTGATTTCAGGTGAAGTTCTCATATCTAAAAATGGGTCACCGCCTGAAGTAAGGATGCACGTAGATCATACGTTAGAACTATGGGCATTTTTTGATGTTTATGGAACGACTCAGAAGCTTCGCATAGTAGGAAGCTTCATTGAACCTCAGCCACCTTCAACATCTTCATCTCCTGTGCCTCAAACACCTGCAACTTCAGGTGAGTCATTGAAGTGATATTAATGCACCCTATGTCCTAGATCTGATCCATTATAGTCATAACTGAGAAAATTATAATAGGTTGAATCCTGTGATTTTTCTTAAGAAAAAAATCAACTTTTGGTTGAATTAAATTGTGGGAAGTAGCATGCACATGCAAAAGGAATGGTCAAATTGGGGGAAACGCAATTAATTGTATTTTATATGGCATGGTGATAAAATATCTAAATTCATTTCTCCACCCAAGCACCATGCATATATATATTTATAGAAAGGAAAGTGAAGGTCTCTTGCTTAATTTTGTGGAATTGATACACGCCTCACTCAATAAGTTAGTATATACTTTTTATTTTCCATGCTATATATTTCATTCTCAGCAATGATTTCAACAGTGCTATCATTACCAAGGGATGGGAAATGGGTCTGGTAAATGTAAAACATTGAACCACTTTATTCTCATCCATAACTCAGTGAAATACTTGTGTGTCTTGACTGCAGTAATTTTTAGCTGGGAAATATGGACTGTGCATTCAATTACTTGTAATTTCAATGCCATACAACTGTCTGCACAAGGTGTGAACTCAATCTAGTCATTGAATTAAGAACATTTGTTCGATTTCACTGTTACTTTTTTCTGATGCAAACAAAAACTGACGATTTCTATGTTGCAATCTTGTAACTGAAGAAAATAAAAAACCATATATACCATGGACTGAATCATATCATTCTCTAACCAAACAATTATGTTACTAAATTGCAGGAATGTCTTCCTGTATGGCATCATCATCACCCGCTACATCATGGCCAAATTTCCGGCCAACGGAACAGCAGTTACAAGCTCCAAACCTGAGCAGGCTAAGGGTCTGCCTGCCAAATTCGTCAGATCACCCTGCACCACCACCATATCATCCGGCTCCAAGTGTAGTGCTCACGCCTGTGGCTTCAGTTTCTGGCACCACTAGTCCTTCCCCAGCACATCCCAATCACCATCCACATCATCATTCCTCACACCACCATCACTCATCATCGCACCAGTCCTCGCCGGCGTCGTCTGCGTCGCCGACACCCGGTAGTGGTGTCTTAGTCGTCAACCTCCCTCCCACCCAGTCCAATTACCTGAACCAGCAGCAGCAGAGTCAGTCTTCCCAGCAGTCACACGGGCACGGGAGCCAACAGTCGCATCAGGGATCGCAGCAGTCTGGCCACCACCAGAATCATCGTATGCCGCACATGTCATCTTCGTCTTCCCTCTCAGTGGTAGCGATACCTCCCTCCGGTTCTGGCACGCTGCTCTCAACTTACAGCCACACTTACATTGAGGTGAGTTTGACCCTTTGGTTGCAGCAGCCTCATTTTTTTATGCTTCCACCTTTTTCGGGGAATTTTTACCCCTTCTAGCACTGACAAGGCAGTGGCTGTTGATGAACCTGTACTTGACTCAATGCTGGGAAAAGTGGACATTATCACATACTAGTAGAGATGCTAGGACTTAGACTTCATCAATGTCATATGGAATTTCCATTGAGTATGTGCTCCATGTTTACCTTTCCAGTTGTTTATTGAGTTATTAGATATCAAAGCGTGCAAGTACCCAGATTTTTTAGCCATAATATTTAATGTTAAAGTGGACAAACCTTGAAAGGATCAAACACCCCTCTCAATTATCTTGGAATGGAAGACCCAGCTCTGGAATAATAAGATAGTGTGAGCATTTGAACCTTCTTGGGAGGGTTGGGCCAACTTGCATAGGGAAAAGAGGAAGGATGAAGATGGCAGACAATCGTTTTTCCTGTTATCGCCCAAGAAAACTTAAGAAGGTTAATAGTTAACCACATTAGTTGGGAGAGTTCTCCATTTTTTAATAAAAAAACCCTACCTGAGATCAACTTTATAGCCACACTGATAGAATCAGGTAGATTGGTTAGTTTTTTGTAGTCCTAACAACCAACTACATAATGTCTCCTTCACACTGGTTAGATAAATCAGAAAATGTATGTATGTGAATGGAACATGCAAATTCTTATCATGCACATTTGTCACACATCTCCATTGATCTACTTCCTGTGGAAGGAGGAAAAAGAATTTTCTCGTAAACCATAATTTTGTTTTTGATATTGTCATCTCTAACTTCAAGTGTGATGCATGCACCAAATGCTTATAGATTTAGAATTAGAAGAGAATTCAGCCTAGCATTAGTGTGTTAAATGTGCAAATGACAGATTTTCAATCTGTGTGCAGCCTGTGCTTATGCTTTAGGCAATGCATATAATCTTTAATCCTGAAATTCATAGAGACTAAGGGTTTTGTCATAAGTTTTGCCAAGGAAATTCTTATTTGCAGACTCTTCTATGATTTGTCATTTCACTGTAGTCAAGCATTTGGAATTGATCACAAATCAGAATGCCCTACTCACTGATGAATAGTTTCTCACATTCCTTTTGACTGTATCGGCTCCATTTTATTAAATGTCTTTTTGTTGTTATTGTTCTTAACTTCTCTTTTCTTTGATCTTTGCAGCCAGTGTCAGCCACAACTTCTTACTCTACCATGGAATCAAGTGGAGGACGCACTGGTACAATGATGAGTGGTGCTGGTGGAAGTGGCGGTGCTGGTAGTGAGTGTTCTATTTGTTACGAACGCCCAATAGACAGCGTACTTTACATGTGTGGCCACATGTGCATGTGCTACGAATGTGCTTTGCAACAATGGAGGGGGAAGGGTGGTGGCCACTGTCCATTATGTCGTGCTCTCATCAAGGATGTAATTCGCACGTACAAATCCTGATAGCATTCTGCGAGACGTGGAGGTCCCTCCACGAGGAAGAGAGACTGCGTTGTTGGTGTAAATATCTCTGCAGGAAGGAGCAATTGTTGACATTTTGGAAACAGTGCGTTTGATATTTGACCTGTTGAGGAAGCTTGAGTGTGATGGGTCTTGTGTTGTGGAATGGAAAGAATGAAAATGAACCTGATGGAACCTTTCCCAAACGGATTTGTGGTTGGTTTACGGCCTTGAGTGAAGTGTGTGAGTGGTTAGCCAATGCTAGTGCAACCGATTGGCCGGTTAACGGAAGACTCCTGCTTTTATGTGAGATCCCAATGGTTGTGCTACGAGATAGAGATAGTGCCTGCTTTATAAGAATGCCAGTACTCCTGTCTGTTAATAGCAAGAGGATTTACCAAAGATGTGAAAATGATAAAGAACCTTGGAACCTTTTGAGATATATTTATTGTTTATTAACATCTTTCTATTGATATTTATTGGACTTAAATTCAAAACATTCTAGTCATGTCATCGTACCTTCATTGCAGTCCCCTTATTTCATTGAAGTGAAACTATGGAAATAATAGAACAGGGATGTGATTTAGTCCCAAGTTTTCTGCTCTCCTCGAACATCATAATATGGCTTAACAAATTACCTCCTTGCATTTCTCCCATATTTTCTTTCAGCTTATTTTTATGTGACTGAAAAGTTCAAGCCATGACACTGATTGGCATGGCTTCATGTTCTCATAAGACTTAAAAGTATTTTGTATGTTTGTGAGCCTTGTATTAAATGTTCCAGGCTGGTTTTGCCCTGCTTAATCAACTTTTATTACCTCAGTTTTCAATGGGGTAATTTTGTGGCATTTTGAGTTTCAATTGGATGTGTCTTCTTTGTAAACAACTTTCTTACCTAAATGTTATTAACTCAATTTTGAGGTGATTTATTCAAAGCCTAAACAATTAAAAATTGAATTTGATGAATAGCAATCATCTGACAGATAAATGACTGAATTTCATCATGCCTTTGAATTGGAAGAGTTTTTGCGATAAAAAAGTTGTTTGTGACCCTCTTGTCAATTGAAAACCATACACAAGGGTCTAAAATACAAAATATATCTTTAAATGTGAGATCTTAGGAGGGAATGAGTAATTAATTTCAATACCAATGTTATATATGCATTGTTTACGAGTTGCTTTATTTTTTCGGTAGGAAAATTTATAATTTTTCACTGGCGTTTTTTTTATATTTGGAATGGAGATGTGAAATAGCAAATGAACGGTTCATTTTTTCATGTCTCATCCATTGTTTACTGTTCCATTCATTTGATTGAAAGAGTCTGAGATCTTTTATGAAGCTGTCACAAAGCTCAAATTTGTGGATAGTCATTAGAAATCTTGTATTTCTCAGCACATAGTGTATTCATTCTTTTTTAAATATATTTTGCTGTTTAAATCTAGTCATGTTTGGGTGAGGGTAATAGTATCTGCAAGTAAGTGATGTTTGTATCTCCAAAAATCTTTTGTTGCAGACATTGCCTTTATTTATGTATTTTCTCAGTTGAAACTGCATTATTTAAATTGATAGGCATATTTTTTATTTGGGAAGATGAAGCATTATTTTGATATATTTTTGGCAAGCGAAAGGGAAGCAGCAGATATTAGTTCTGTATTTTTATAATTTGACATCCAGTGGCATTGGTGGTACTTGTCAAGCACTCCAACAGATGTACAATCAAAGTGGACTATTCTGTATAATGGAATGATGTCTTCCCACTTTGATTCCAATTCTGCGGTGAGAATGTTGTGACATCCTTCCTGCCTCTCCTCAGCTGACTGTTCATCATAGTGCAATGTTTTCAACTAGCTCATGTATGCAAGTGATGTTGCTGTAGAGTTGCACTAACTCTCATCCTTACAGTACATGATTTTTATCTGTGCATTGTAATGCCTGTCTTGGAGCATATATTTGTAAGTTTTCAGGTTGTATATCTTGAGAATAAAAAATCAGTTTATCATGAGATGTTATTTTTTTAATTTCCATATAAATACTTAAATAAGTTAAAATGAGATACAAAAAATGAGCAGCCTCCTGAATGATGAAATAGATCAATGTATGTGGAAGGCACTGGATTTCAGTCTTGTCCTCTCCCCGTTTCTGTAAAGAAACAACATAATGTTAGTAACTTACACTGAAAGTGAACATGAATTGCTCCGAGTGAAAATTCCACAGAGTAAAAATCATTTGCTTCAACGACCCAAACCCGGATCCCTCAATATCACGCCAATTGCTTTAGCTGACAGTTAAGCTACCAAGGCATCCTTCTGCACAAGGTATTTTTGAGGGCTTTCAAGGAGCTAAAGTGTGAACCTTTCACACTTTTGTGCACTAGTGGGTGATTCAGTAAAGGTAATTCAATGGTTAGTCACAATCCAAACTCCTTGGTAAATAGTAGTGTTTAAGAAAGTGTTATCATCTTTCGTATAGTTATAGGAAGTAACATATGAAACAAGCAAACCACAGGCAACATGAAATATACACTATAATGAACTTAACAATGCTCAGATGATAGTGTAGTAGAGTTTCCCTCATCTGCGATCCATGAAATTATATCATGCCATGTAACAAGTGCATATTGGTTGCGAAATCTTCCATTGTTAGACAAATTAAAAAATAAGTGGCAGTGGGGAATTTGTGAACATTGAGATTTCTGAATGGTTGTGTTCTCACCTTGTAGAAAACAGTTTTACCCACGTCCCAAGATGTGCCTTGATGTTAAAGTGGTGTTCAAACCTGATCATACAGAGATCATTGCGTCAACAACATGGAAACCTACAATGTAATAACCTTCAAATGATTCATGCATATCAGAGCTGAGATAGTAACACAATTATTTAGACATGTAAGTACGCATGTCCCTGCAACTTGAGAGAGGATGTGCATTGTCGCTCCATTCTTGATAGCCAGTTGCCTGACATTTAGTATTACAATAGATAAAGCATAAATTCTGTTTATGCTGACTTTGTGGTATTGTCTTTGATTTCACACTAAATGATTCCTAAGTTGAATGTAATTTATTTTTATTGAGACTTCATTTTTTTTTAAAGTGCTAATTTAGATCCTGTTCATTTTATACACTCCATTTTGATACCTATGAAATATCTGGGGTGTTAATGATGGAAATAAAATAATGACTAGAAATTTAATCATTTAATCAAATTCAATATTATTCCTAATTCATGTCGTATGGACTACAAGTAGACCGAATTTCAGTCTTCTTCCCTAAGATACAGTGAAAAATTCAGATATTGTGAGCTTCACAGTGACATAGAGGATATTATTTTAACCCTGTTAGTGCAGACAATTCACACGTGTGCATCATGGGTGTATCCTTCGCAGGGGCGATTGACCCACGCTTGCATCAAGCATCATACTGGTAAACAATGGCCTTCAAAAATATTGCCTGCAGGGAGAACTAGTGAATATTAAGTCCGCACTCAAAGGGTTAACTTAGCTCTACATCTCTAGAACTGACTGAAGCAACAAAATAAGAGATATATGCTTTCAAACAGATATGAAAATTCCTTCTTATCCATTGATAACAAAAATAAAAATAGAGTAAGACAATAATGCACAAAAACACATCTCACTTTTCATCCTTTCCCTCTCCTATTCCTTTTCCCCATTTCCTACCATCCTTATGGCTGATTTCCTAGCACCACCTGCAACAATCCCTTGCCGCAGCTTAAAATCACTAACCTCTAATCTCAATGGTGTGTGAAGTTTTATATATATCATACACATCAATGTAAGGGGGTCCATTTCAGTGTTCTGCATAGAGCGTACTCAGTTGGATAGTTAATGTTTGTACATACTACCCTTTGATAAAATGGGCTTACCAACCACGCTGGTCCGACAGGCGTGTATGAAACCACTTTGGTGCTCCAGTAGTGTTTATGTCGATGGACTTGGGCAAACTCACAGCAAAGATATGGGATGGAACTCAGACTTAAGCTCGACTTTGCACTTAGTTTTGCACATTAGTCTCATTGAGTATGCCTGATACAGAAATCTGTGGCACAATCATGATTCTCCACAACATGTACACTCGGGTAATCATTATTTTTCTATTTCCCTCATGAGAGTGAAAACATGATTGTCATTCTTCAAATAATATCAGGTGCTTTAAATTACATACTAGTTTTTATTGATTGAGTTGGTTAAAGGTAGTGACTCTGAGCATTGCCCTTCTAGAGCGGTTTGCATTTTGGATAACGACAACATGAAAGAAGGTACTGTGATCCCATCCCAGGTCCAATTCCTCTTTCTGGGCAGGCTCAGAATCGGTTGAACTTGATGTGTCTAGAGGTTTCTTTTAAATTTCAACCCAGTCCCACTAAAAAAATCCTAATCTTAAACCAATAGGCTACCATACTCTTTATGAACAGACGAGGGGACCAAAATGATTATCACAATTATCAGAGATTAGTAGAGGCTCCAAATAGATTAGCTCAAGGATAAAATAAATCCAGAAAAAATATTGCTCAGGATAACCCAGTGAGGATAGTGTTCTTAGGAGAATGCACATATTCATTGATACCTAAGTTAACAACTGAAGACTACAAATGACCAAATTCAATGAATTAGATGGCAAAAAAATATTCATTTCTTCAGCTACTAGGTATATAAGCTTAAGCATAGAATATATTAAGTTTTTACTCTTATGCATATAAGTTTGCCTGAATAAGCATGAATCTGAATTCCCAGTCTAATAATTCAAAATCTCCTAGAATAACCTTTTTGAACATTCTTATTGTACATCTGAAACAGTTTAACTTAGAACAAATATTTAATCTGTAACCGCGACTTAGCAACATGCTAAGTGAAATATAAATGACAAGTTTTTCACCTCCTTTTTACATTCATCAGGAGCTTCTGATACGATGCACCCCATAAAAAAGCAATGCATACTAACTTAATAGTTTACCTACATTCGGATCAACAGCTGACAAACAATTCCATTTGCCCATTTTTCCTACACTAGAGGTAAAAATGTGACTCTCTAGAGCCATCATGAAAACAGGGTTGTGCAGGCAAATTTCCTGAAGGTGTGAAAACTTTACTGTTGAGTACCAAACTTGAATTGGAAATTGAGTAGAAGATTTCTATCAATGAGCTCCAAAGAAGATATAGGTACATTATAATTTGTAATGAGGTATACTGTAGGATTCACAATGTTTGTATATGAATTAGGAAGACTTAGCAAAAGCAAAATAATGCTCAAAGGAATATTCATGTAACTCTCCTCAACGGAATGTTCACTCAATATTCCTATTTCTTCACGTATTTCACAGTTTTATGCTAAATGCAGAATAGAATATTTTTTTAAGCATGGGCATAGCCAGTGAATTTGGCTGGGGGGGCCATGGGACCACCCACACTCTGGGGGATCTGGGGGGTACCCCCACTTCAAGAGGGGGTGTTTCTTCCCCGGAAATGTATGAACGGGGCCAAAGGGACTGTGGCCAAAGAGGCCGTGCTGTGACTCAGCCGCAGGCGCACGGTTGCCAGCGCTGTGTGAAGTGTGGCCACCACAATTTCAATTTGTCCAATTTTTCTGGGGGGGGCACGAGCCTTCAGGAGGGGGCCGGGCCACCCCAGGGACCCCCCTAGCTACGCCCATGTTGTTAAGGAATAAAAGGCTCACTGAAAGAAAGTTACATTGTTGTCAAAATTGAAAGCTTTAAGCAAGAGTTCTGAAGGAATGGAATAGGATTTGCATATTTAGCAAAACTAGTAAATGGCACACAATACACAATTGGTGCCTTAACCAGCGAATTTCCTGCAGCAAGTTTCCTCTACTTCTGCAATTTCATTATAGCTTAGGAATTAGAATAGCTAAAACAATTGGTTCACAGATTTTCCCATTATTTTCATTGGTGCATGATATATTTTATTTGTGGCTTCAACATACCTTGGTCTCTTTGTAGTTTTTGCCCCTTCATCATGCTTCACACTACATCTTGGACGCTTTGAACTCTTTTTTTCAGCACTCTGTTTCCCTCTTTTCCTGGTGGCTAAAATGAAAATATGGAATTTAAAAAATAAATCAATGTTCCTCATGCTTCAATTAGAGGCTTATTATTTTCTGCACATGAAATATCACATTATCCAACAATCATGGCAAAAACTGAAGGAGAGCTAAATGCATGAATATGCACAATTGACTTGGGGTAATGTGCTCACTTATCTTCCTTTTCTCTAATGTGCCTAGCTACTTAGGTATTTTGTTGCAATTGTATCTAGCTATATCGATGTGTTCATAATGCGCGAAACTGTAGTAATGAATGTTACTGCATAAACCCTCATGAAATTTGTACTGTCTGCGAGTTTCAGTTGGATTTGAAATGTTGAATTTGAAGTGTGGTTTGAAATTAAACCTTTATGTTAACTGGTCAATAACCCTATAGTTTCACTGTAGGAAACTTATTTCAAAATTTGTTAACGCAATGGGGAACATTCATTAAATTAAGCTACCTGGTTCAGAAATCGTTAAAGACATGACTGCTGACAGGAATACAGGCTGACAGACTGCAGTCTGATGGTAGTACACTGTGCAGACATTGTGCGCACAGTGTTCGTACTCTGTGTGAGGACACTGCACAATGTGCATACACTGTGCATAACATTGTGGTCACACTGTCGGTCACACTTTAAAGGGAGAACAGTGAGCTTACACTGTGACTATTACCCTTGTACAGTGTGCAGCGCATTGTGGTCACACTGTCTATCACGCTGTAGAGGGAACGCATTGTGCAGCATATTGTTGTCACATATATACTGTCACAGTACTGTGTCACGGTTCACCAGGGTGAAGCCCATATTTGGCATAGCCTCAAAGGAATTCCTTTGAGGATATGTCAAACTTCAGTTGTTCACTCATTTTTTCTTTGATTTCAGCTCCGCCACCTGCTATGGAAAAATATAAACGTACGAAAATCTCACTGAAGCCAATATTTGACATATCCTCAAAGGAATTCCTTTGAGGATATGTCAAACTTCAGTTATTCACTCATTTTTTTTATGCCACTTGCTATGGAAAAATAATAATGTACAAAATTCAAATTAAAAAAAATTGCCAAGCTAGACTGATATTCAAACCAACATCCTTTCAGAAGCTCTTTCCCAAGTTTGTGTTTGAATATTAGCGGCGGGAGTAACGATCGGATTTCGATACTCACTTGTTTTCTAACCGTGTGCCGTGTGACATCCATTTGCTCACATTTGTTTATGTGTTCCACTAGTGTGCGAAGTTTGTTTACATACTGCCCATGGTTTATATCGTGGATATTTTATATTGTTTTTAAATATGAGTGAATAGTAAGTTCAAGGTGCGAAAGGAAATTGACCGTATCATCTCCGTTTAACCAAGAATCTATAATGACGAAAATATATTCAGATATCCGTATTGCTTCGACACTTATACATTAAATAATTCGTTGCGCCGTAGTGTGGTTCTTGACCCGGTAAGGTGTGAAATCATTATAGAAGCTGAAGATATTTTTCCTCATCATAGGTATCGTGTGGAAATTGTAAGTGAAACCAACCATTTTAATGACTCATATGGAACTACGACGGGATGAAGATATTCATGACTGCCGGAATTACGGCGATAAAGTACGAAGAAATTGCCAAAAAAATCGGTCTGGACCGGGCAATGAACTTTTGGCTTGTCAGGCAAATGCGCAGACCACTACGCAATTCAGGCTTCTGAATTCCCGTGGCAATTTTAGGAGGAGGTTGTTATGGGGTCAATATATGAAATCAACCAAAATTAATATTTTTTTTGTGACCTTCTCCGTTTTCTGTGAAATTTGACACAGTCATTCATACCATAGTAAGTAACAAATCTGATTTATTTTTTATTTTTAGGATGACCAGCTCAGGATTTATGAGGGGGTCAAAATTTGACCTTTCGGTGGCCTTTTCGCGCATGACTTTAGTTTACTGGCATTAAGTCAGCTCCTATCAGAGCCACAATGTTGGGATTGGGCTCATTGAAAAGGCAATTAAATTTACTATTTAAAGGTTTGACTTTCAAATACTCATGATTTTAAATGGCATCACAAAGTGGACCTAGATCTAGGTTTGGTCAAAGGTCAAATACACCATCTTCGATTTTTAAAAAACTTGGTGTTCTCAATCTACATATATGTAGGTACGAGCACACAAAATTTGGAGATGGCTTTTTTGTTAGTTTTTTAGATGTCATTTTATATGCTAATTACTCCACGGATAAACTAGCTCTATTGTAGCATGCTATTTTATATGGCCCCTCTGGAAGGAATGAATTCTGGAACTGAGAAACATAATTGGTTATATTTTCTGTTTGTATATCTGGCCTACATACCCTCACACAGACTTGCCCTATCATGCTTAACTTTACCTATCTAACCGCTGAGACTTCCCCAATGAAATTTTGGAAAACTAGAAACACAGGATTTCCAAAAAATAAATTGTGTGCAAATTGTATAAAAATGTGTACATTGTACCCAAATTTAGCTTTACACATTTGTGCACAATGTACACTTTGTATACAATGTACACAACTGTACACTATAAAACGTGTACATTATATACAATTGACACAGTCATTCATACCATAGTAAGTAACAAATCTGATTTATTTTTTATTTTTAGGATGACCAGCTCAGGATTTATGAGGGGGTCAAAATTTGACCTTTCGGTGGCCTTTTCGCGCATGACTTTAGTTTACTGGCATTAAGTCAGCTCCTATCAGAGCCACAATGTTGGGATTGCTATAATTGCTATAATAATTACTGAGGAATATTCTAGTGGAAACTCATAATTAAACGCACTCTGTACCTACACCCATTTGAGACTAAAAAAACAATTAATTAGGGAGATTAGATAGAGGATAGGAAACAGGAAAAACATAAAATTTGACAACACAATGGTGATGTGAAGATGGAAGGATGGCCGATTCCAGGTGAGAAAAAAAATTAAAAATATATTTATTTATAACTGAATATGTTAACAATTTTAATGAATTCAAAAAGCCTAAAGAAGCTGGACTAATAATTAAGGGTTAACTTTTCATAAGTTAATTGTATGATGGCAACTACACTGCTATAACTTCACAAGCATCACGAAAATGAACTGCATTGTACTGAACTCCAACTAAAGAATGTTCAGTTGCCTACTGAAATGAACTGAACTCTACTGAATTCTATTTATCAACTGAAGAACATTCAGCTGCATCCTGAAATGAACTGAACTCAACTGAAATGCAAGGAAATCTTGTTTTTGGTTCCTGCAAGTAGAAATACATACTTGTGCATACTGAAATAAATGGTTTTCCTTGTGACAAGTCAGAGATAACATCTATTAATTTATATCTATATTCTATTTTAATCCCCAATATCCCTCAGCAGTCCCCCATATTGCCTGAATGTTAGCAATGAGATGAGAACCAGCGAATGGCCAACAAGCCTATCAAGCAGCCAATTTTGGACCCATATAGGCAACCTCATGAAACCAAGCATTGGCAACCCTATAAAACCCTACATTCGCTACCACATGAAACCCTTAATATTGCCAAGATTACAGGATTCAATTATAGACCAGCAGATATAAATTTTATATCTAAACAAATCCAATTAATATGCGTTTTCGTGATGCTTGTGAAGTTATAGCAGTGTAGTTGCCATCATACAATTAACTTATGAAAAGTTAACCCTTAATTATTAGTCCAGCTTCTTTAGGCTTTTTGAATTCATTAAAATTGTTAACATATTCAGTTATAAATAAATATATTTTTAATTTTTTTTTCTCACTTGGAATCGGCCATCCTTCCATCTTCACATCACCATTGTGTTGTCAAATTTTATGTTTTTCCTGTTTCCTATCCTCTATCTAATCTCCCTAATTAATTGTTTTTTTAGTCTCAAATGGGTGTAGGTACAGAGTGCGTTTAATTATGAGTTTCCACTAGAATATTCCTCAGTAATATTCCAAGAATCTCACTAGTCTGTTCTGCAAGTTCTGCAAGGGATGCAGCTGAATTTAGTAGGAGTTCACGAGAATGTTCAGTAGGCTATGGAATACAGTAGAATGTTCAGTAGGCTACGGAGTCAAATAGAATGTACAGCAGGCTTATGAATTCCCTATTGAAAATGCCCCATTAGTTTCCTGTAGTGTTTTCAGAAAATACTATAGGAATTATGTACATTGCTATAGGATTTAAAATTTCCTACATGAACAATAACATAGGTTCCTATAGGAACAATAACTTTCCTATAGGAACAATAACTTTCCTATAGGAACAATAACTTACCTACAGGAAAAATAAATTTCTTATAGGTAGGTACAAGAAATTTTCCTATAGGAGTGAGAAATTTTCCTTTAGGAACAAGAAAAATTTCCTATAGGAAAATTTCCCATTCCTATGGGAAAATTTCTCGTTCCTATCGGAAATTTATTGTTCCTATAGGAACCTATATTGTTCCTGTAGGAAATTTTAATTCCTGTAGGAATGTACATAAATCCTATAGTATTTTCTGAAAACACTATAGGAAACCAATGGTGCATTTTCAATAGGGTTCAGTAGAATCCCAGTAAACACATATGGTTGCAGCAGAGCTTCACAAGGATATCAGCGCTGCAAGTGCAGCACATGTCAAATGAAGCGCGTCAGCAGCGCTCTAATCGAGTGAATTATCGAGAAACGCATCTGATGCGCATTCGAAGCTCGTGTTTGAAGCAGCAAGTTGCGGACGCGCTGCCACAGCGCTGAAGGGAGTCATTTGAATAAGGGGAGATGGTGAAAGTCTCAATCGAAAGAGGAAGATATAAATACTCACTCTTTAAATATTTACTATTTGTATCCCTTGTTTTTTTATTTCATGAAATATATCCTTGATATATATTAACATGTTTAGCCTGAATTTCATTCTTCGACCGAAAATTTGGCATAAATGGGAAGCTTTGAAACGAATCGGAGAGACTTGGGTTCTGCCAGTAACAACACTTCATTGATAGCTTTGTGTAATTTATTTCCGTTATACACTAAATTATTGTTACGCTTTTATTGGTACATTCATCAGTTTTCACATTTCTACATTCGTAACATTGTGTATATATGCATATTCACGTTCGTGACATTTCCGCGAGTAAGTTACGTCTTCCTTGAAATGTAAACAAACGTGTGGCAATTGGAAAACATCTTGTTTATTCTCATTAATGTTGACTTTATATTCATTTAATGTGGCAACATAGGTTTCAATTAATTAATGCCTGAAAACTGTTATCGCGATTGGATGGTACGTTTCCATAAACTTTCATGGCATTGACATTTAAAAGTTAGTTCTCGCAAACACATTTACGCACGAGAATGGCCGTATATATACAACTTTCTATCAACGCATTTATCAATTGCGAGTTGAATATGACGTAGAGAACAGCTAGTTAGGCATGCGAATTATATATGACACAGACATACCGTAGGTAGATGCGAGTTTGAAGATGAGTTTATATAGTCCGGAGATAGATTGGAAAAAATTTCCCATTAATAAACTTTTTTTCAGGGATGTTCAGTAGGCTAATGAATTCAGTAGAAGTTCAGTAGGCTAATGAATTCAGTAGAATGTTCAGTAGGCTTATGAATTCAGTAGAAGTTCAGTAGGGTGTTTCAAAAAGCAGGTTGGCTACTGAAGTCAGTAGAAAACATTTCCAGTAGGGTATACAACTGTATTCAAATTTATATAAAAATTGTACATTGTACACATCCTGTACTAATGGAAATTGTATACGTGTATATACAACTGTTTACAAATGTATATAAAATGTGTACATTGTACACATTCTGTATAGAATTTGAGTACAAATTTTTCATAGGGGTTGTTCAATCCTGTCTGGACATACAATGAATTGTGCTGTGCTGAGCCTGTTGCCATCATATAATTTCAGTTTCTTTCTAGCATCAGAGCTAGTAGATGGCTAAGGTCTTAGGCCTATATTCTTGAAGTGTGCGTCAAGTTATTTATTGCAATGTGTTCAATTGGAATTTTCTTAATAGATAAGTGCTCTGAGGATGTTTCTTTTAAACCCTTCATTGACTTTGGCAAGGAAGAGTGCTACTTATTAACAATTTGTTCTCATTGTGATAAAATTGAGGACGTGTGTGCACGACATTTAAATACTTATTTGTATAAATTTTCTCTGTTTGAAAAAAAATGTTGTGATTTGCAAAATGCACATCCTAATGTATGTAAATGGAAAAATTTACGCAAAATCAACATTGATTTTGTCAGTAAGTTTAAATCAATGGTCCAGTTGATACCAGGGAAGAAACTGTTTTGAGTGCTGAATTTCTTTGTCCAAGGCTCTCAAAGAGCATGAGGTAATTGTAAGTGCGAGTGCATGGACACCCTGTGAAACCAAAAATAGTGATGTTCAGTCCGAAGATGCACATGACCACTTCCTCCCATCATGTACCGACACCTTAAAAAAATCGCTGTTTTTACTTGGTGAATATCCCATCCACTGTAACAAGTTACGGGGAAAGAATTACCCAAAAAGGAAGTTACTCAAAATTAAGGCCAACATGTTGAAAAAAGTGAAGATTATTTTTCCTGGAGAATCAGGAATTCTAGATTGTTCTTCATCTGATGAAAGCAATATGTGCAACGATGTGTCAAATGACTACCAGGCTGTGATGACCCAGCTGAAAGAGAAGTACAGCCACCCAGACTGTACGAGATGGGAACGATTCATGATTTTGTCCATGCTGCCAAAAAAATGGAGCTTGAGGAGATTGAGGGAGGAATTTTCTGGAATTTCCAACTACATGATTGTAAATGTTAAGAAGGCTTTTGAAGAGAATGGCATTCTTACTCCACCCAAACCTAAGCCTGGCCCATCATTGCCTGTAGAGACAGCTAAAATAGTCTTTGCTTTCTACGAAAATCATGATGTCAGTCGGTGCATGCCTGGAAAGAAAGACTATGTGACAGTCAGAAAAAATGGTAGAAAAATACACGTAAAAAAGCGATAGGTGTTGTCAAACTTTAAAGAAATCTATGCACTCTTCAAGGAGAACCACCCAGATATTAAAATTGGATTCTCTAAGTTCGCTGAAATGCGACCCAAACATTGCGTTCTTCCCGGTGCATCGGGTACCCATGCAGTTTGTGTATGTACGGTTCACCAGAATTTCAAATTAATGATTGAAGGAGCTAAATTGCCTTCATTGACGATGAACGGAATTCCATTGGCTACATACTATGATGCTCTGAACATGATCATGTGCAATCCACTTCGTCCTGAATGCTCCTTAGGGATGTGTTCCGATTGCCCAGGTATTTACAATATCAAAGTAGAATTGGAGACAGTTTTTGATGATCTGTTTATTGATGAAGTAGTCTATAAGCAATGGAAAACTACAGGCCGATGCATTTTAGAAACAGTTCACCAGCCTTCCAAAGACTTTGTCAACACCTTTACCAGTAAACTGCTCATGTTACGTGATCATCATTTCATCGCAAGACAACAAGTCGCCTTCCTCCAGGAAGAGAAACGATCACTTCAGCCTGGTGAAGTTATAGTCAGCGGAGACTTCGCAGAAAATTACAGTTTCGTTCTTCAGGATGCCACCCAGGGCTATCATTGGAATAATAGTCAGGCTACACTCCATCCATTTGTCTGTTATTACTTAGAAGGTGGCAAGCTGGAAAATTCAAGCTTTGTATTCATCTCTGACTGCCTCACACATGACACTGCTGCAGTCTACTCATCAGAAGCAGAAAATACCCCTTCTATGGGAAAAAGTGCCAGAACTAAAGAACATTTTTTATTTTTCTGATGGTTGTGCTGCACAGTACAAGAATAAAAAAACTTTATTAACCTGTGCTTGCATGAATCTGACTTTGAGGTGTCTGCTACATGGCACTTTTTCGCCTCCTCCTCCTTTCACCTCGCATGGGAAAGGGCCATGTGATGGTTTAGGTGGTTGTGTTAAGAGTTTGGCTGCCAGGGCTAGCTTGCAGAGGCCATACAATAGACAAATCAGAACGCTTAAAGACCTGTTTGATTGGGCTGAACCTTATCTGAGCTCCTCAAAATTTCAGTTCGTGTCTGTAGAAGAGATGGAAGCAACACGTCAATCTCTTAGTGAAAGGTTTAAAATTCTTCAGCCAATTGCCGGAATGCGAAGTTTCCACTGCTTTGAACCGATATCCACAACAATGATACGAGTGAAATGATACTCTTCGTCTGCTGAAAGCAAAGATGTCCTGCTGATCCCAGGGGAAGAAGACACAATCGACACAGAAGATGAGGATGATTTTGAGCCAGATGTGAATGAAGATGAATCAGAACCTGTTTTAACTATTGAGGGCATTGGTGAATATGTCACCATGCAATACGATGGACATTGGTGGTTCGGATTTGTTTTAGAGAAGTTAATGCCTGAAGAACTTAGAGTTCGATTTCTTTATCCCCATGGGCCATCTCCATGCTTCGTATACCCCCAAAAAGACGATGACCTCATGCTCCCTCTAAGCCATGTGCTGACAAGAGAGAGTGTCCAGCTTGGAGGGATGTCCGGACGCACATACAAGATCACAGAAGAGAACAGAAAAGCGGCTACTAGATCGCTCGCAATGAAATGAGATCAAGGTAAGATTACAGAGGAACCAGTTCTTACTTGTATGTGCAACTGCAAAATGATGAACCAAGCAAAACTAATTGGTGGTATATATTTGAATTGCAGGCAAAAAGAGGTGGATTGCCGTTCACCAAGATGAAAATTCTTGTTCACTTTTCACAACATATCTCGAAAACAAAATTTTTAGCCATCTCCAAATTTTGTGTGTTTGTACCTATATATGTTTAGTTTAATGATACCAACTTTTTAAAAAATCAAAGGTAGTGTATTTGACCTTTGACCAAACCTAGCTCTAGGTCCACTTTGTGAGGCGATTTAAAATCATGAGTATTTGAAAGTCAATCCTTTTAGTAGGAAATTTAATTGACTTTTCAATGAGCCCAACCCCAACATTGTGGCTCCGATAGGAGCTGACTTATTGCCAGTAAACTAAAGTCATGTGCGAAAAGGCCACTGAAAGGTCAAATTTTGACCCCTCATAAATCCTGAGCCAATCATCCTAAAAATACAAAAATATCACATTTGTTATTTACTATGGTATAAACCACTGTGCCAAATTTCATGAAAATCAAAGAAGGTAAAAAAAAATGTATTGGTTGATTTCATATGGAATGACCCTATTGGCATTTCATCGCCGTATTTTCGGCAGTCATGACTATCTTCATACGTGGCCTAGCATGGTATTAGTGCTGGATGCTACCAAACTAGACGTATTACCCGACTTCGCACGAGTTGCTCTTGATGTGGAAGCTCTGACTCGGAGGCGTTCCAGGCAAATCTCTCTTTGCTCCAACGTTTCCCTTGCTCATGATGTATAAATTCTGATATGCGCCCGCTGTAGACGAAGCTCTTGTTCTGGTGTTTCCGATGCACGAATGGCTTTTTGTTTAATGGCAGCACGAGTTCTCTGACCAATACTCTTTCGTTTTGTTCGTGGCATTTTGATAGGTTTCTGGTTATTATATTAGTTATCCACCGGCAGTAAATAGTGCACTATACAGTATGCTTATTGATTACAGTCGATTTGTATGCTTTGTTGTCGATTCCCTGGATACCAGAAGTCGCGCATGCGCAGCAAGGGTCAATAATCATGTCTTGGTGGGTCGGAATGAATTTTCTACGTTGACATGGAATTATGTGGAGCCTAAAGGAAACGGGTCGAAATGCATTTTGTAAGACATTTTATGGGCTCTCAGAACATTATCCTTCAGTCTGGTCGACTTCATCACCGTCTTCGAGATATTCGTGAAAAACTGTTATGCTGCACGTTAAACTTTTGCGCTTAAGGGGGTGGTTAGTTTTCTCGAAATGTAAATTACAATTTTCCTATGCGGGCCTAGGCTGCTGTTATTGCAGATGAAAATCCCTGGGAAGGGTTTGCAACCTGTAGATTTTGCATCTAGGAGCCTCAGGATGTGAGAAAAATGCTTATGCTCAGGTGGAAAAGGAGTTGTTGGCAATACACTTTGCAACTACGAAGTTTCATAATTACATACGTTGACTTCCAGTAGACATACAGACTGCCCACAAGCCTCTTTGTCTCCATTATGAAAAAGCGGATTACTGCATTGGGATCTGTGTGCCTTCAGCACTTGCGACTAAAGCTCCTTCGCTATACACTTAATAATTACTATGTCAGGCACGTAGCCAGAAATTTGCTTCGGGGGGGGAGGGGGGGCTAAGTCTAGCGCAGAGCATAAGTGCCCCTTGACTAGTGGTCCCTATGGCGAAAGGCAATTGCCACACCAGGAAAAATTTTGGAGGGGGGCTGAAGCCCCCGCCCCCCACTGGCTACGTACCTGGTCCCAGGGAAACTTATGCATGTAGCAGATCACTTTCCCCACTCTTACTTGAAAGATAAAAGGGAAGAGGACCCCCAGCTGAATGAAATGGTCCATGTTGTTAATAAATACCTGCCAATATCAAAAGAAAGCAAAGGCCAATTTCAGAAAGAAACCGCAGCCGACCCTGTCCTAAAACAAGTCATGCCAATGCACTCCGACAGATGGCCTCCCTGCAAGAAAGTTAGTCAGGAGTGTCAGCCATAGTGCAAACTCAAATGAAACCTGTATGTGGAAGATGGCATTGTTTTTCTGGAAAATAAAATTGTTGTACCCATTAAATTACAGCCATATGTATTGGCTGCGCTGCATGAAGGCCATTTGGGCATAGAAAAAACATAGGCTAAAGTAAAGAAGTTATTTTATTGGCCCGATATATCCAGAGCTATTGAAGTAAAGGCCAGTCAGTGTTAAGTGTGTGACAAATTCAAAGCATGAAACTGCAGGCAACCATTGCTGTCATATGTAATCCCCAAATTGCTGTTTGAGAAGGTAGCAGGAGATATCTTAGGCTTTGCCCACCGCTTATAATTAGTGAAAGTAGATTTCTTCTCAAAGTGGGTGGAGCTGTGCCAATTACCAAACAAGACTGCATCTTCAGTAATCAGTGCAATGCACGGGGTAGTTACACGTAGGTTTCCCAGAGTTTTTATTGCTAACTAAATGCCATTTTCTTTCTATGAAATGGAAAAATATTTTAGAGATCGAGAAAAAGAGCTGAGAACTAGCAGCCCCCACTATCCCCGCAGCAATGGCATGGCAGAAAAAACTGCACATTAGCAAACAAATCCTGTGGAAAAGTCTCGAGTCTAATACACACTAAAGGAACCTCCTAAGAGAGTATAGGGCAACTCCGTTGAAAGGGCTTAATGCTTCTCCTGCACAGATCTTGTTCAGCCATCAACTATGCACATACTAGGCTACCAGTTTCATTTGAGCCATTTGCCCCAAAATTGCAACTTATGAGGAACTCCATGACTACCGAAGGAAGATGAAGAAATATCATGACAGAACGGCCAGAGGTAAAGTGAGAGACTTCAAGACAGGGGAGGTGTTAATTAAAACCTCTAAAGAAGACTGCTGGGAGTCTGGAGTCATTGCCCAGAAGGATGTCCACCCTATAGGTCTTACCATGTGGAAATCAGTAGAGGCCACACAGATAGATGAAACACCAGTCGCATTCGCCCAAACAAGTCAAATGTGAGATCACAGGGGTATTTAATGCTGGAGGGCAACCCTGAGTGTAGAAAACCAAACACTGCCAGGCAACCACATCCGAACCATCCAGTGGGGCTGGTCATAGTAATGCCACGCCGCGTGAAAGACAGGACAGTAGAACAAGAAATGCTATCCGTAGTGGAAGGCAGGTCTGTGCCCCAGATTGGCTGGACTGGCCTGTAGAGCTTGGGTTAATGTAATTGCTTCTATCTTTGTGTCCTTCGTATGCACTAAATGTTTGTAAACTAAGGAGAATGTGTTGCTTTTAAATTTAATTTTATATCCTGTGAGTAGACATTATGAAGTAAAGGAGGTGACATGTGAATTGTCAATATCGTAAAACTTTGTATTCCGATGGCTTATTGTAAAGGAGGAAGGTGTAGCAGATTTCAACCTGTTACAAAGGTTGTCACCCTTGAACTTCTGGTTCTAGGATAGCCCTGCCCAACTACAAGGCTGGCAGCAGTGAGTTTCTGGTTGTTGATGCTTGAATGTAATTTCACAATGTGACTTTATTATCGGATAAATCTATTTCCATCATAAGTTGTGAGTTCTGCCTTATTATTTTAATTATAAACCCTATCCCATGTATAACAACTATTGAAGAGCATTTATTAAGAGCAAGAGCAGAAGCCTGTCAAAAGTTTTAAAACCTAATATCCATTTACCTCACTGAAATCTTGGCTAGAGGAATTCAGAGTATGTTTGTTTATTTATTCATAAAATATTTGTATAAAATCTACAAACATACATTGAATTGGTACCTGAGGATGCTGTAAGTCGGAGAAATGCATCATGCAATTTAAAGGTCAAACTGTTGAAGAGTACAAAGCATTCTAATTTGAACTGCCCTTAATTAGTACAATTTTTATCCTGTCCTTGAATAATTCACAAAAGCAAATTCAGTATAGTCAAGTACAAACTGTCTGGGAGTACAATGATAGCCTAATTTATTTACTATTATTTTTTTGCATTTATCATGCTTAATTTTGGTGCTTTTTCATTCTTCATTCATGGTTTTAAATTGATAATAATTACAGAAAAATGAGATTGTGAATGGTCAAGTATTTGAAAAAGTTAAAATGGCACACTTTCTTAAGAAATTACCTAAAATCCCAGATTCTTTCTGATATAATTAATATATATATACTAACCTTTTTTGGGTTTTTCCATTGGGATCTGAAAGAAAAAATGAAAATATGAATATTTCATTATTTTCGGCAATGCAATGTGTATACTATTGTAAAAAAGCTAAGTAACTCTGTTTTTTGAGTCATCTAATTCCAAGAATTGTATGACTCCTGTGGCATGTTCAATCATGAAGACACTGATTGTAACACATACTTATATGTATTACAAGTACTCCCTCTGGCACACAGGGATGAATGATTATAAATGCAATTGTCATGATAATTGATTATTGTGCCTGATTAATCATAAAATTTCATTTGAATATCCACTTACCCATCTCACCATTCCCTTTCGAGGTAGGCAACGTCAATGAATTTAGTTATTGCTGTCAGGTCTGAAAAAGCTGGCTCTCTTTAAATAATTTCCTCCATTGCCTTTCATACTTTTTCGCTTTATTATACGTATATATGCTTACATTAATTTGTTTTTCACTTATTTTTATTCTTTATTTTTATTCTTACTATTATTCTTAAGAGCCCTTATATTCCTCCTCTTAAGTGTCTCTTCCACCTCACTCATCAATGTCATTCTCAGTTTACTCCTTCCTCTCACTCATTCAAATCACTGATCACACACAGCGGATGATGTCGCTCATCGATGAAATGCTAGGTCGTATGAAAAGTCTATTTATGTGGAATTCACAAAGTGTTTCATTTCAGTCATTCAAGTCACTATTGAAAATCTGTTTCGCTATTTGACTCTCATCAATTCTCTCGACATGACCAAATGCACTCATTTAATATACATATATCCATTACTGGAGCATCCAACTCATAACTTCTTTCATGACCCACTCATTCCTGACCCTATCCCTCCTACTACCAACAAACTTCTCGGTTATCCCGTTCACACTGCACTTAGCCTACTCTAATGCTTATCCTGGCATACCCAGGTTTTGCTACCATATAATAAAGCTGAGAGGAGAACACTTGTGCTCAGAAATTTTCACTTCCCTGGATTAACACTCATTCCTTGATATATTACGCATACTATCTATGGGTTTCCTTTCAGCATTTACGTGCAATTGATAATCCATCCAGGGAATGGAACCACATGGTGGAAAGCCTGGATATCAGAAGACTCATCTGAATAATTGATCCATTGATTATAAATGGAACAATAATCTTCATAATCAATTTTTCAGATGACTCCTCTCTCTCTCTCTTCAGTGTTCTCCAGTACTCCAGGTACTGCAGACGTGGCCTCCCTCTGTTTCTCTTTCCTTTAATTTTTCTTTCTATTATTGATTTCAGGAGTCCTTCCTGTCTCAACAGATGTCCAACAAGCTTTGTTCATCTCTGAACTATGGTTTTCTCTAGGTTGAGTTCTTCATCTACTCGTCATCGAACTTCTTCATTCGTCACTTTGTCTGCCCATCCAATTCTTAACATACGCCTATTACACCATAGTTCAAACGAACTCAGTCTCCTTTTCTCTTCTACCCCTAAGGTCCACATCTCACACCCGTATAACAATGCACTTCAGATATAGGTTTTAAGGAGCCTCTTTCTTATTTGAAGACTATTGCATCGGGACTTAAAAAGTTTCAATTTTTTGTTAAAAGTGCTTTTTGCTTGATAAATTCTACTTCGTACTTCCTCCCTACTTCGCCCATCTCTCGTAATCCTACTCCCCAGGTATAGAAAGGAATCCACTTTTTTGAGGCGTTTATTACCAACCACAATCTGAGCTTTTGCTTGTCCCTCTTTGTCGCATACCATTATCTTTGTTTTAGTTGCATTAATTGCATGTTATACCTTGTTCCTATGATATTATTCCTCTTTTCTATCATGCTTTTAAGATCTTCCTCCTTTTCTGCTAGTACAGCAATATCATCCGCAAACTTTAGCATTTCTATTCTTTCACCATGTATTCTTACTCCCATTTTTCTTATTTTCCTGACTTCTTTCAGGGCCTCTTCAATATACATGTTAAATATCACTGGTGATCATGCGCATCCTTGTCTCACCCCCTTCTGGATTTTAGCTTAGAATTGCTCTTTATCTCCCTCCAGAATAGCTTTTTCGTTCCTATGCAGATTCCATATGAGTCTTCGCTGTCTATAGCTGATTCCAGCTTTCTGTAGAACCTTAAACATTTGGTCTCATTTAACATTATCAAAGGCTTTTTCCATATCTATGATCGCAATGTAAGTTTCTCTATTAAATGACTTCTGATTGCCAGAATTTCCACCATTTGGTTCCATTTCATAGGCTCAACTGAATATTTCTTCCTCAAAAATTATAACTTACTTCACTGTTTTAGGCTTAATTTGTAAAAATTTTTTCATAATTGAAATCCACATACATGCACTTTTCTACTAATAAGAACAAAATTGTTGGTAAGTACACCATCATCATCATTGTATGAAAGTATGGTTTTATCAAGGATCCACCAGTATTGGCTTAGCATCTGAATATTTTGTACCTGATGAAGCAGTAAGGTACCATGTATGATACAGGGAAACTACCTGAAGATTTTTAAAAGTGTGTCATTGTACCAATACCCAAAATAACTACAGGAAAATGTTGCCAACAGTATCGCACACTTAGTCTTATCTCCCGTGCCTCTAAAATATTAACAAAAATAATAGAAAAAAGAATAGAAGGGAAGATTGAGGATATGCTCACCGAAGACCAATTCGGCTTCAAGAAGGGAGAGGCACTCGAGAGGCGATCTTAGCATTAAGATTAATCATGGAAAAGAGAGCTCAAAATAACCAGGACACCTTTATTGCTTTCATAGATTTTGAGAAAGCTTTTGATCGTGTGAGGTGGCAGCAGCTATTTCAGATTCTGAGGGAGATATGAATAAATTACCGAGACCGTAGAATAATATGGCAGATATACAAAGAGGAGGTAGCTGTTATAAGATGCGGTGCACACCAGAGAGAAGCTAAGATAAGAATGGGGGTGAGGCAAGGCTGTTCCCTGTCTCCGCTGCTGTTTAATGCATACATACAGAGAGCTATGGATGAAGGATGAGAAAGGTGGGGAGAAAGTGGTGGAATAAGTGTTCAAGGCAGACAGATTGATATGCTACGATTTGCTGATGACATAGCTGTATTAGCAGATAGTGAAGAAAGCTTATCAAACATGCTGAGGGAGTTGGAGGCAGTCAGTAAAAGATTGAATACGAAAATCAACGGAGAAAAGACAAAGATCCTGGTCATGAGCAGACGGTAAGCGGACACAGAAGTCATGCTTATGGGTCAAAGACTTGATACAGTACAGGAGTTCCAATACCTTGGAAGCAAAATCACATCAGACGGAGGTAGTGCCAAAGATCTCATTGGCAGGATTAATCAAGCCAAGGCAGCTTTTAATAAGAAGAAAGGGCTCTTCACATCCAACAACTTTAATTTGCCTTTAAGAAAACTCCTACTCAAGACATTTGTGTGGAGTGTTTTGCTTTATGGAAGTGAGACATGGACACTTGGTACGAATGGAAGAAAGAGAATAGAGGCCTTCGAGATGTGGTGCTACCGGATAATCCTTAAAATATCTTGGGTGGAGAGGGTGACTAATGAAACGGTACTATGGAGAGCTGATGAGGTGCCATGTCTATGGAACACAATGAGAAAGAGACGAGGCACCTTGATAGGCCACATTATAAGACATGAGGGACTACTAGGAACCATTGTAGAGGGCTCAGTTCAGGGTAAAAATGTGAGAGGTAGACCCAGAAAGGAATATGTCAAACAGATTGTTGAGGATATGGGCTGCCATTCTTACTTGGAGTTGAAGAGGTTGGCTCAAGATCGGGTGGAATGGAGACGGAAAACGACTGCTGCAAACCAATCTACAGATTGCTGACCATAGAAGAAGAAGAAGCTGTAAGTTGGTGAAATGATTTGTACAAATAAGAAAAAAAATGTTGTACAGTTCAAATATGTACATTGATTTCAATCATGAATAAATAATTATTATTTTGTGGAAGAAATTGTATAGGCAAGCTGTGATCACCTTCAAATGGTGGTTATTCTAGGTTTTTCCAGTTGTAGTTTATGTGTATGGTGTGAGTAGTAGTCTAACTCATAAATTGTATTTTATTTGTGGCTGATGAGATGGGGTCATTCCAAATGGATCAAAATAACAATCATTGCATTCAATGAAATAAATAATTGTATTTCATTCCGTTGAAGTATCTGCAGGAATGGTTCATTCATTTTCATTATAGTAATCTACCAGTTAAAGGTAGGTTATTATGAAAGTCAGAGAAAACCCTCTAGATTTTTTAATATATGCAGGGCCTATCTCTAGCATTTCTTTCTTCATCTCATCATAGACTCTACCATTCTTCATCCGAGCATAGGCTCTACCATTCTTCATCTATCCATAAAATCTATTCTCTTTTTTTCCCTTCCCTGCTTGCCCTAAATCCTTCTATCACTGCCTTGAGCAACCCATAACCCCTCATTACCTCTTTCAGCCACCTACCCTGCATCTTGATAATCTCTTCCAGAAGTTTCCTCTCCTCACCAACCTTGTCAAGTACTTCCTCATTTGCCTTCCTTTCCGTCCACCGCACCTCCAGTCTCCATCCTCCTCCACACCCACATCTCGAAGGCCTATAGCCTATATTCGTCTTCCTTTATTGGAGACCATGTTTCTGCCCCCATACAATGCCACACTCCATATCAAGCTCTTCACCAGCCTCTTTTTTACACCCTTACTTAAGGTTCCCATCATCAGCTCCCTTCTATTATCAAACACTTCCTTTGCTAGCACTATTCTCCTCCTAAAGTCTTTGCTACTATGCCCAATTTCTTCTAGCATACTACCCAAGTAATGAAATTGTTCCGCTAGCTCCAGTTTGTGTCCTTCTACTTTTATGACCAGCCTCGCTTTCTTTGTCCTAGAAAATGTCATTACTGTTGGTTTATTATGATTTATCTTCATATCATATTTCTCGCTCTACTTTTCCAATGCATCCACTAAAGCTTACAATCCCTTGATGACCGACTGACCAATGCCTGGTTGTCCACGAATCTAACCGACTTTATCAGCTGGCCTCCTACTTTGATTCCCAGCATCTAGCTCTTCCCATGCCTCTCTTACCATTCCCTCATAATAGATGTTAAAAAACAAAGGCAACAATGGTAAACCTTGCCTAACCCCTTGACCTATAACTTCCCACCCCAATTCACCATCAGCCACCCTCACCTGTGACCTCTGGGCCACAAATAAGTTTCGGATAAGCCTCCAATCCCGTCAATCTATTCCTATTTTCCTGAGTATCTGCATTAGGAGGAATGGTTACAAGTGGCATATTCCAAAGCAGAGAGCTGCATGGGGCTCCATTTTTCGTCCCAATCCTGACTGGCCCGTTCCATGTATAATGTAAATCGTCATTATCCCCCTTCGTGAGACCAGTATAAACATATATGGGTATTCTAAAAAACTTGTGCCAATGCCACAAATGAATTATAAAAGCAAAAATCCAAATTAGTAGATTATCTTATTATATGGGATTTTATATCACAGTGAGGGAGGGGACTAAACTGACTCAGTGTTGCTGATGGGGCATTGTCAGATCCATACTCTTGGGGTCAGAACTTAAAGGATTCAAGTCCCTTCAGACTGCTCTTTTTTCCCCACTGGGAAGGAGAGAGGCAAGGCTCCATTAAATGGTTTCCAGATGTTGAAAACAAAGTGGCAAGGATGCAAGTCTTGAGTTTTGAGGAAGAAGACGTAGAGTGTTTCTGAGATATTTTCAAAGCTTTACTGGCAAAAGGGAAACACTTCGGTGAGTAGTTTAATTCAGAGCACCAAGCAAACAACATCATTGATGGGAATGCAGGTGGGAATTGGGAAAAGGTATTGGAAGATGGGTGTTTCCTGGAAACTACCTCCCTTTACAAATGAAGACTCCTATGTTTGACTACCATGTATTGCCACTTATCATATGATGTCAAAATATGATATAGAACTACATTTTAAAAAATCATATTCACTGTACCTCAGTATCTTCTCTGATGACATTTATTTTTACCGTGTAGCCATCCTCTGTGTTGTCCCACTCGGGTCCAGATTGATAGGCTTCGGGTGATGGGAGTGACTTCAGATAATCGAAGTCATATTCTGTTATGTTGGTCAATGTTTGTAATAACTCTGAACTTAGGGCGTCTTCTTCTGTGTCCCGCTCTATGTAAACTTCCATATCTTGCTCCATGGGTTTCTCCTTCGTCAAAGGATGCGTCTCAAATGTTGTATTTGAATTTCCATGAGGAAAGGCTGCACTCAACATTTTCCTGTTAATCAATTAAATATTTAAATGAGCATGTTGCCATGTTATTCAGGCAGGTTCAAGAAATAGATTTCATTAGTGGATTTAAAAGTAAAGGTTTTGTGCAATGTTAAGAAGCTCCTGCACATTTCACTGCATACATGTATTTATTTATTTTCAAGAACCACCGAAAACAGCTCTTATTGGCCTTTATACCGGAGTATTAACAATCGGTGAGCACACACAACCATGCCCTGGGAGGTGAAAAATCCTCCCCAGGCTGGACTTGAACCCGTGACCTTTGGGTTAGCAGGCGAGGACGTTACACTGCCGCCACAGAGGCCGGCGGACCACATTATTGAGGTCGACATGATATACCTATATTTATGCTAAGAAACCATTTTATTAATTTAAAATCTTCAATTTTAATTGCAGTTATCCTGAGAAATATCAGATTTGAGATTTAACATTACTTTCATAGTGTAGCCCTTTTATGATTGGAGAGAATGTGGGAGATTTTGGCTGGAATGATTGTAAAATGTGCTGAAAGAACGTGGAGAGAAAATGAAAGGCAGTGCTTGGTGGAATGAAAGAGTAAAAATCAGTGAGTGAAAAGAAAGAGGCATGCAAGGGATTGATCGAAGGAAAATATAGGGAAGAGCAAAAGGATGCATGCAATGCATATAGAGAGGAAGAGTATATGGCCGTGGATGAGGCTTAGAAAATGTGGAATGGTTTTGAAGGGAATAGAAATCTGTTATGGAAATGGAGAAAGAGGACTTTGAAAGAAGGCAGAGGAATGAATGTAATAAAGAACAAAATGGTGTGATTGTATGTGTCGAATGTAATGACGGGAACGGAGGAAGGTAGTTCTATGGGCTGAGTGCCGTGGGCATGGGATATCCTTTAATAGTGAGTGTGGAAGAGATAGGGTTATGATTGAGTAGGTCATTGAAAAAATGTGGAATGGATGCTTTGGTAATGGACACTTATGAAAGGATCAGTGTGCTTTGTTGGTTCAGTCATGTCGAGAGAATGGATTAATGTCTAGCAATGACTCATTTATGATAACAGAGTGAATGGTATGAAAGGAAGGAGTAGACGGAGAAAGTCAAGGGTGAATGTGGTGGAAGAAACTATGAAGAGAAGGAATATTGGGAGTCTAAAGTACGAGTGAGTGAGGATGAAGCAGTGCATCAATGTAACCTAAGGAAAAGAGGTATGAATGATTCAGGTAGTATTACAGAAGAAATTATTAAGACAGGGCTATTTTCCTGCTCCTTATACCAATAGTTAAGATTTTTTCACTGTGCCTACCTCAACAGGGAACAGACTAGTAGATATGTCAGCGTAAGTGTGTGCATGCATGTGCAATATTTTTAACTAACACTTCTGTCAATGTGATGAATACATTGTTTGCCACAGCAATATATCCAGTTTGGTGTAAAATATGTATACTGGAATTGTTACTCTTCTGAAATTCCACTGACTGTTTCCTTTAATTAAACTTTGTAATACACTGTAGTGCAAGTGCTGAATTGAATATAAAATATGTTTCTGGAGTTTGGTTTCTAATAGAAGGTAATCAGGTTAAATTTTATGAAGATTCTTGACCCATAAAGGTGCAACTTGAATTATATTTGTGAATAGTCACTTGTGGGTATTTGAAATAATAAGTTGTCCACATTTTTAGAAAAATGTTCGTTAAAAATCCTATAACAAATCAAACTTAGTACAAATTAATCACATACCCTCATTCAGGCATTTCCACAAAACATCGCTTCAAACTGTTTACCTTAGGAAGCAATATAATATTCATACATTTTAATGTAAAGAGTGAATCGATGGGAAATTCAATATGAGACAATAGATGGCTTTGACCAGTGTATTACCCTGCATGTCTCTTGGCTTAATGCTGAAACTGTACATTTATTTATGAATTTGTTTGAATGTAGAAGACTAGCTGAACACACTGTGATTTGACTGCCTGATAATCACTATCAATGTAACTATTCTATTGTATTTAATTGTAAATTAAAGGATCTACCATTGAAAACAGTGCGATATTCCATACAGGAGAAATCATTCACCTTGACAGGGATTCACCCATGTAGCACACATCATTGGGCCAACCTTGGGGATTGGTGCCATTGTTGGGGAACAGTGGGCTAACCATTTGTGCTACATGGTCGAACCCGGATCCCTCGATTTTGCACTAAGTGCTTCAACCAGTTCAGCTACCAAGGCATCCTTCTCCCCTGTAGATTTTTGGTGGCTTTATAGGAACAAGGTGTTCAGGACTGCAAGACAGTTGATATCAATAAGCAGTCCAAAGGGTGCGCTTAGTACCACAGTCAGCGGGATAAAGCCATACATGGAACACAATGATGTGTTCACTCTTTTGACCAATTTTGAGGATACCAGGGCTAGCCACGGCATTTGCATTTACGGAGTCACCCACAAGTGCACATAAGTGCGATATGCCACAGAGGAAAAAACAATTTTGTATAGTCTCAGTATCCTCAAAATTGGTCAAAAGAGCAAACACCTCATTATGTTCCAGGTATGGCTTTACCTTCGCGGATTGTGGTGCTAAGTGCACGTTTTGGACTGCTTATTGACATCAACTATCTTGCTGTCCTGAACACTTTGTTCCTATAAAGCCTCCAAATATCCACTGGGGAGAAGGACACCTTGGTAGTTGAACTGGTTAAAGCACTCAGCACAAAATCGAGGGATCTGGTTTCAAATCCCAGTCAAGGCAAATGATTTTTCCTCCGTGGAGTATTGCACTTATGTGCGCTTGCAGCTATGACTCTGTAAAGGTAAATACCGTGGCTAGTCCTAGTATCCTCAAAACTGAAAACAGTGTATTGCAGTCTAAATTATTTATTTTCTTCCCAACTATAGGTATTGCAGGTCTGTATTTGTAGTAGATGATGTGCGTGTCTTATGTTTTTTGAGTTAATTAGTAATATTCTACCATAATTGACCAGTTTCATATGTCATGTATTTTGACCCTATGAACATGAAATATATTTTCTGATATTGATTCTAAATGCATATTGTGAGGCTTTATTTTTAAAAAAAATCTTAGCTTAGAATCACTAGAGAATATAAATGGAGCATTTTTTTTCTTTCCTAGGTTTAACTATAATGAAGAGAAGATGATAACTGTGGCAGGAAACATGAGTAATTTGGCAGAAATGATACTAACCACAAAGAGTGATGCATTATTTGCTTGATATTCTCATTTTGTAAAATATTGATATGTAAGTAAACTTAAGATTACTGAGAAAAGTTTCCAGTTCATGGACAAAATGAAATGTATTTTTTAAGAAAGGACTACAAAAGTCAATGTGAAATATCTTCTGTTAATAAATACAACTGTTTCAGGCTGGATATGGTGGAAGTTCTCGATATTCATAATGAATAAAGACACTTGGTAATCTTCCACAGATGATCATGGCATCGATCAGGATTTTAAAATACAGGATTGCCTGTTTTGCTGGTGTGTGTAAATATTTGTCAAATTGATCGAAAGTCACTTAAGTGAAAGCCTAGAAAAATATTTGCATCAATTTGATCATGGATTTGACAGAATAATGCCAGTTCTCTTGCACCAAACGTCTCAGGGTAAAAATGATTGAAGAATGATTACTTCCACAGTGGAATATTTGTACCCCTTTAGCTGCAGGAAATGTATTTCTACACTTGCAAAGGCATTAACCTAGCTATAACTTGAGCTGCTGGGGGCGGTTTGTCAATAGTTGACCTTTCCTTGTGGAACACATAATTATAATCTAACCTTTATAGATGCAAATTGAAGTGTTGTTTCAAAAAGTTAATTTTAAATTCTTTTATTTATCAATTGAATTGCAAAATCAAAAATATATCTTTCTTGCTTTTATATAGCCAATTCATTTATAATATTATTAAAATCTATTCCTTGTTAGTTTAATAGGTAAAAAGAAAGGTTTATGAATGGTAATTTTTAATTAATTAATTAATTGTAACTGTTAATTCTCAGGATAAATTTACTCTTCACATTATGAAAAAAATTGTTCAATTTTTGAAAATTTCCAAACATGTCACACCAAGAAAAGTTAAGCTGCCTGGGGTGGATTGCCCTCTATAGATCTATGCCCCCTCTGGGGCATATATGCCCTTCCCTAGTGGGTGAAGCATTATATTTTATGCCATTGTACTAGGGCAGCTGTGGGTAAAGAATTTTTGTTTGACCATCAACTTATTCCCTGTTCTATATTCCTTCTCCCAATTTAACAGCCAGACCTTCCCATGAAAGATTTGATCTCACTTTAATTTTTTTCTGGAATATGGTTCTTGGAGAGTAATAAGAGGAAGACATGTTTTCCTCAAAATAAGCATGATTCCACATCCCTTACTTACTTTAACATTAGATATTATGATTTAAGCTTTAAAACCCTCTGGTTTATTATCATTTCGACTTATAATACCCAGGCATTTTTTGTTATTAAAAACTTGTCATGCCAATCAAAAAAAGTTCTTCTGTTCCTCCATTCTCTGGCATTCATCACAGAGGTTTTTCTTTCAAGATAAAATTTTTACCCATATTCCTGTTCCCTGTTGTCTTGATAACTTGTGCGGTGAACTCCTGAGAATGTTCAGACCCCCTACTATGTCACTGACAAGTGGGAAGTAAGTCTGCTGATTCCCCCCCTCCCCCACCTATGTCACTGAGTGGGTATGATATGCACAGTGTGGGTGGGTACAAAGGCCAAGCACATTTGAAAGAGTATTGGCACCAACTTCGTGGAAATGAAAAATTTTAATCTTCAAGAGATAGATTTGGCTTGCTTTGCCATCATCAGGGTGATCCCACATAGCACGCAAGGCTGCTGCAATATTGCCACTTGCCAAGATTGCCAATCATGCAGCAAGCTCACTGTAGTCATGCCTACGTTAGCTATCTGTGGGCATGCTCAGGGCAATGTTGCTCTCATCTAGTGGAGAGTGTGACAATCTTGCCCGCATCGCTGCAAGATTCTGCCAAAGTTCAATCTTGCCATGACAGTGTACTGTAATATTCTCACAACTTGACATGGAACCATGCAGGAATCTTTATGAAGGTGCCATACCTTTCTTGCAGGGAGCTTGCAGCAAAATTGAACCTTGTAATGGCAAGCTTGCTGAAAGCTTAAAATCTGGCTCTATCAGGCCTGCAGCAGGCTTACTTTACTATGAGGGATGATGGCATAATGTGCCGAAACCTTGGTCAGCGTGCCATGCAAGTGTAGACATTTTACCAGTCTTTCTCTCTTGAAGTCTAAGATCACCCCCGGCCACTTGAGGGGATGGCCGGTGGAAGGGGGGGGGGAGGATCAGTGTCGTAGCTAGGGACTGGCCAGGAGGGCGGCTGCCAGGGGCGCAACCCTCGGGGGGCGGACTTTGCAGACCCACAGCCTGCGGGCCGCTGAGGCACAGGAACACAAAACTAAAAAATGATGCTAACTCACATTTAAAAAAATTGCACTTGATTACGATAGGCGCCCCGAACTTAACACACAAAATCATTGGCCGTTCTTCCACTATCTGGCACACGCCGACCAAAGCGGCCGGGCGGCGCGCAAGAAAAGTAAACTTTTAAGAGATTTTATAATGCTTAAATGAACGAACTCGTATTGTTTCCCTTCCTACATTATAGCAAGTTAGAACTAATTTTATGCCTAAATAAAAGTTAACATTACTAAAAGTAAAATAACATACTTTAAATTCCCTATTCAAAGTTATTGTGTTTTTTCTCTTCCTAGAAAATGTCTTGGGGGGCGCAAAATTCAAATCTTACCAGGGGCGCTCATGACCCTAGCTACGACGCTGGGGAGGATGGGGCATGCTGGGTAACAAGTAGGGTTGAATTCACTAAAATGGAAGTAGGGTTGCATTCACTAAAATGGAAGATCTCTTACGTTAGAATAGAATCACTTTTCGTCCTTTCCGTCTTCCAAACTCTTTACCCCGCGCCCTTGCTGCGGCCAGCAGAGTATTATGTAGGTACAATTATATGTTTACCGCTGAAGTGCCACGCCGAAATGGAAAAAGGGACGCCCCCATTGCCCGCCACTAGCAATTACTGCGGCATGTTCACTAAAGAATACTTTTTGCTTTCAAAGATAAGAGTGAAAGAAATTGCATCATACCGATTTGTTTTTTGGTAATTCAATGCTATTTAACACGTAATAGCCTTATGGCACATGACATATTTTGTAATAGTACGATTACATATATACTTACATATTTTCTTCAAAAAGCGAAACAATAAATTAATTATTATCATAATTGTTGCTAGCAAATATCATCAAGGTGTCTCGCCCAGTCCAATATTCGCAAAAAAAAACAATTTTTAATATAATTTCGTCTAAGTTTCGAATACCGCGCCGAAAACAATATACTTGTCCCATTTCTGCATCTATGGTGAGTTCCACCGCATAAACAGATGCAATTGAATGAGATGTGATCCAAGAATTTTTTTCCGACTTACTTAAAGAATAATTAAAATGTGAGCTCGGTGACCCACGATTATCGCTCCAGCCGCCTTATCTTATGATGTTATGAAAGCCGCGCTTGCATTTGGTCGTCCCTTCTTCAATTTCCTGTGGTTACGCTACAATCGAAATCACTAGCCATGTTTAAGAAGAGTTGGTTGTCCTTCAGTGCTTTTCATTTGAGTACGGCGATATCCGATTATCGAACGCAGGTGCCGTCGATCGCCGACTCACCTCGGAACAGAGAGCCACCGGCAGCCGGCGATAGACGGCGATTAAGGCCCCTTGCACACACACCGATTTTGGACGGCCGGTAAAAAATCGGCCGATATTTTATCGGTGGAGCGCTGCTTGCACATTCGCCGGATTTTAACCGGTCGAACGATCAGTTGCTCGGTTGTCGTGATACAGTGAAGCTGATTTCAAAAGTTGATTAATGAATCGCAAACGAGTTGTTGCAATGTGGTTGCTGTACCGTCGTATCAAGCGCCGTAGGATTAAGCGGAAGTGCTGGATTCATCCAATTAACCAAAGAAGGGAACAAACGGGAACATTCTACACTCTTTTTGAAGAGCTTCGGCGAGAGAAACGGCCGGTCGGCCGGTAAAAATCCGGTGAGTGTGCAAGCTCCCATTTGGTCACGTGCGCCACTGTATAGCCGGCACCAGCCCGGCGCCGGTGGTCTACAGTGGCAATGGCCGGCTGCTAACCGACTTTTTATCGGTGCCGGGTCGTGGTCGGTCAGTGTGCAAGCTCCCATGACCTCCAATGGTTCACTATTGGAATTTGGACGGCCGATTTTTTACCGGCCGTCCAAAATCGGTATGTGTGCAAGGGGCCTAATCTAAATCGAAAGCACCGCGGCGTGGCGATCGCCGTCGTGGCGATGGCCGTCTATCGCTGGCCATTGCCGCAAATCGAAAGCACCCCTTTTAGTAATCATTCGAGGGGGGTTAATTTGAGTTTAAAGTGACTCTTGGCTGTTAGTACCACCCGTTTAAGGACATCGCTGTCCTACATTTGCTGTTATAAAAAATCGGTGATTATTGGGAAATGAATGAAACAATATTGTCTCTTTAACTTTGTGGAAGTAAATCATTTTCACGAGAAAAGAAAAATAGATTATTTGCACTTTTATACTACATCGACCAAGATTTCAACGGATAACCGTTGTTTTCTGGTTGACGACCTTGAAAACGAGTTGAAACCTAGATTGGCGAAAAAAGTGTGGATACATTGTATTTCTTAATCTTTTTTCTTACGAAAATTGGGAAATGAGGTTACATATTTTCAGGAGAAATATTGTAATTATATGGCGAAGAAAATATGGAAACGAAGGAGGATTCTCTGTATTGAAATCACACTCACCTTTTTTTCCCGTGGTCTCGTCGATGTACTCAAAAGGGTTGATCAAGACCTCCGAACCTCCTCAGTGAGAACGGGTGATGATGTATCTCTGACCGAAATCGGTATATTGACTGAGAGAATTTTCTGCAAGGTGTGCGGATGTCTATTGTCGCCCGAAAACCCTGGAAGAATCGCCGTTAATTGAGGAAATAATTGAAGCGGCATATTTATAATTCATAGTACGAGTCTTTCGATTGTTGAAATGTAAGGAATCGCACTTTTGCCCGCAGCGGTCGAATTCTTATGCGTACATTGGTTTTCAGCGACTCTAGATATTTCACTTCTGTTGTCAATTATTTTTTGGGAGGGGAAGGCCAAGTGTCAGCTTGGAAAGCTCAATAATAGCTATGCGTCACTCAGTGTAATTTTTATTTCAGGCCTTAATTAATGTATAAATGTCTCGCTAACAATGGTCGATGCCTCTAGACAGCGCAACCGAAACCTTAAGCTTATTTGTTGTACAATGTATACGCGGTATAATTGCTTAAGAAAAAACCTAATTAATACTTATCACGTGTTAAAGCTTCTATGGTTTTTATGGCTACACTTCAGTGGATGTCACACCCAATGACTCATCTCCCCACATAAAACATTTTTGTTTAGTCTTTCCAAACCCCCAGCATTCCTGAAATCCAGGGTCCTCCCTCCCTAAAAATTATTTTGATGGCGCACTTTGCATCACGACCCCCTTTTTTTGCACCACTGCCACACGTCCACAATGTATTCACTAAGTATTACCGGATTCAATCAATTTAACTGCGTGCCAACAGATCTAAAAAGTTTCTAAAATTTTGCGGTAAAATACGTGTAGATAAATAAACTAATGGCATAATAATTTTGTAGTCAAATTCGTAAATGCCCGCAACTTCAAAATGGATGAGATGCAAATTTAAACCTGACCCAAGGTCGGATCTATCATCCGCGAAACCGCTGGGGGGATGGATCGGGGGCCCGCGGCATTCTCAAAAGGATTTAATTTTTTTAACAAGTACTCTCAAAATTGAACGATCAAATATGCAATATTACCAAATCATTTTTTTCTTTTATGTCACTTTTGTCTTTTACATATACGTCACAAGGTGTCAGACGGGGGCCCGGATTTGTAGATCCGGGTCTGACCCGACATAACCCTCATTACGGAGTGGGTTCAATGCGGAACCATGCCTAAACTTTTAATTCTTTGCCTTAATTGATGATATCCGAGAGGATGGATGTGAGTGGAATAGCGAAACAGATATATGATAGTAGAGTGAATGGTGTGAGACGAATGGGTAGACCGCGGATGTCATTGGTGAATGTAATGGAAGATACTCGTAAAAGAAGGAATATTAGGGGTCTTAAGAATAGGAGAGCGTTTATTAAGCAATGCATGGACGTATGAGATGAAGAGAATGAAGCGAATGAGGTATGCAAGGATAGAGCTTTATGGAGGAAATTAATCAAAGAGAGCCAGTTTTCTAGGCCTAGCAGCAATTACTAAGCTCTTTGACTTTGCCTGCCCCGAAAGGGAATGGCGTGATGGGTATGTAGTTAATAATAAAAATTAATTTCATTAATACCTCAAGTTAATTTAGCCACTCTATTGAAAGGTTTGTACCCTCGTTCGATTTTTCTATGATTTTATATTTAGATTTGTTGTTGCTCCAGTTTTTTTATGAACTCTTTACATAGATGAAGGGAGATTAATTAGCTCTGTTTTTACTTTATAAGCTTGAAATAGTAAGGAAATCCACATTAGTTCATTATTTATTCGCGTAACTTTTCTGCTAAGAACTTAGGACCCGTAAATGTGATATTAAATGTAGCTGAGTGATCCCGGGTTCTGGATACATTAGACTCAAGAATCTATGACGAAAACAGTTTCATTTTTTAGCCTTGCAACTTCATGAAAGTTAAGTAAGCGGCTTCGCATCTGATTTGCACCGATTCGCACCTTCATGAGATTAACGTTGAGCTCAAAATCAGATTATATTTATTGAGTGATGCCATTAGCTTGCTAGAATATTAAATTGATTTTCAATTATTCATTATTGTGGCGATCGGATGATGTAGTCCTCTGCGTCATTAGGATATTATTACATTCAAAATATGACGAGTTGTAATTTTTAGAGATATAAACAAACTTTATCATCAGAATTTATATGCTACTCACTCACCTTAAGTTATGACTTCTTATGTTGTTCTCAAATGAATGGACCGATTACTTTCGATGCGCGCTCATTTATGAGATCAAAATGTTGAATGACGGTTCCTGAGTTTATTGCACATTTAGTACTCTGTATTAAGACTTTTATGTAGATATACGTCGTAACACAAGTATAAATGATTGCAATGAGTACTCGCAAGTTTTTTCGTATGATGACTTCTTTCGTTGTTCTCTTATAAATGGACCGATTACTTACTTCTGCCCATTTATGAGATCAAAATGTTGAATAACGGCGTCTGAGTTTATTGCACATTTAATACTCTGTATTAAGACTTTTATGCAGACGTATACGTCTTAACACAAGTATAAATGATTGCAATGAGTACTCGCCAGTTTTTTCGTATGTGCGTTACTATGAAAGCAATGAAAAAACAATATTTTCGTTGCTAAGGGAGATGCGCATAAATATTCCACCATTTCACAATGACGATTTTGAGTTTTGGGTGGATAAAAAATGAGTCGAATGGTAAAATATAATGTTGGTTTAGTAATGTAATCGCTGATAATTAGAATCGGATTGGTTGGCTAATTTCAATATGAATATCGGAGACAAGAGATAAAATTTAGGTAGACGGGGGTTGACGCCTGAAAGAGAATCCGAGGCTTAGGAACTAATCATGGAAAGCATTCACACGGGGAACCTTTTACTGGCTTTTGAGTTACTAGGGTAGAAAGCTAGTGATTTAAAAAAAAATCGCTGTTTGAACACAAGTTAGCGTCAACCCTAGTAAACTTGCTTACCACGCAAGAGTTACTTGGTTTGAAAGATGGTTACTAGCATTCGAGTTGTTAGCGTAGAAGGCTAGTAATGTAAACGGGGCATTCCAACTAACATTGGCGGCCCCAAGGGGGGCAATTGCCTCCCTCCCCCCCCCAATCTCGCGTGGGGGAGAGGGCGGGGGGGTCTCGGCAAATATCACGTAATTTTTTTCCGCAAGAAACAGCGTAAAATTGCGAGAAAACTTGAGTTTATTTTGCTCTCTCGGACAATTCTGGTGGTCCATATGCCCCTGCGATCCCGATAAGCCATTGTGTTAAAGCGTTAAACTAACAATAAGTAAAACTTGTGGAAACAAATCACATGGACATGTTGGTTCCAGTAGTCACTCTTGAGACCACACATGAGTCCCCACAGCAGACTGAATTAGAATGAGTTTTCTTCTACGAATTTTAGTAGTTCCTTTTTAAGTATTTTATTGGTTGATTTTCTCATTGTGATTCTGGATTACGTTCTAAGTAGTCTTAAATACTAGTCTTAATTAAAAATAATTCAGCAAATTATGTTTGTTTTTAAATAAATCCACCGCAATCAAGCACAGATCAACGTATTTACACTAAAAATACGCATTTTTAAAAATCTCACGTGAGATTACGGGGGGGGGGGTCGAGCCAAGTCTCACGACATCTCACCAAGGGGGGAGGGGGGGGGGGTCGAAAAATCGCCAAAATTGCCTCACGTAATTAACAGAAAACATTTTTTTAACAAACTTTTAAATTAGAAAAATCGATTATATAATAGAGATATATTTTTTTCGAAATTTATTTTGGATAACGTAAGGATGGAAATATTTGACGTAATAATATCTCGTAATATGATTTAATGGTCATTAACAAGAAGAAGTTTTCAATTCTACCCATTCCGTGTATTAATTTATGAAGTAATAATGAATTATTTTACAAAAAATCTACAACATTAAATCTTTAATTGTATCCTATTTAACGGAAAATATATTTCTAGTCTAGTTGCTATACTTATAATTCTTACTTTATGTTCAAAGAAATGCTCAACAGGGATTCTGAACCGTCGAACGAGTCCAGCTTCTTTTTGCGGGTTTTATGTTATTATATTTCCTTTTTTTTTTTTTCAAAAATGCATAATCCCGAAAACGACAGAGTAATTAATTTTGGCCAGCTATTTTCCAATCGGTCCCACTGTGCGCCGTCCGAGGAAATTTCGAATTTGGTTGCAGCTTAATTTGAACTGGAATAAAACTTTACAAAACACTAATTTTTTCACAATCAGCCTCGTTGAAGTCTATTTAATATTCTACCTTTGTAGCCAAGAAATACACAAATTATTGTAAAACACATGCCTTAATTAAACCACGAATGTGGAAAATAAAATGAATTATCACCACTAATGTCACAAAAAAAATATGTGATTATAGTTGGATATGGGACAGTGACACACACGGGTAAAAACCGAAGCACTAGGTTTCAAGGATATCAGTAGACTCAAACAAGTAGAACTGTTCCACATCACACCAGAAATACTGTGCATGTGCATTTCGCTGGAGAAAATAGTATATGCTCCCGAAAAATTCCGCTACAAACCGCAAGAAGGGCTCCACAGATTTTCGCTCAACGGTGATCGTTCAGGGTTCAACGATGGTCGTTCGACGATTTTTTAAGAACTACTTTGTTTTTGAATGGTGCTATTTTGCTCCGAGTAATTGCTGCTAGAGTCGCTAACGATGATCATTCGCTCTGAATAGTCGCACGGTTGGAGGGAGAATGTAATCGTAGTCGCAAACGATCATTTGATTTGGAAGTAGTGTCCTCGTAGTCATAGCTCCCACTTTTTCCGAAGAACAGGATGAGATCCTTGTGGAGGAAGTTTTTTGCTGTCTTCACGCAGATGGTTTGCAATCAGCTTTTGAAATGATCCTTCTTAATGCAAACATGTGGTGTCTTCTAGCCCTTGTTTCCCCGTACATTAGGAGAAGTCCATCATTTTCCATCTCTTCAACTAGAAGGCATTTTAATATCAATTTTCTACTCCTACTCAATTTACTCAGAGTCATGTTTTCGCGACTCTACCTTCCACCATGCGATACTTCTACCTTATCACTGGCGAACAAAAAGGCAGTCTGGGTGAAAATCGTATAGATGTAGACGCACCGAGCAAAATAGTACATCCCCGATTATCGCTCCACGATAATCGTCGTACGATCATCGTAGAACGATAATCGTAATAAACGCACCGATCAAAACGTACCTTTAGGGGGTTGGTGCGTTGATGCCTTGTGACCAGTTTTCAGCCGAGTGGAAGCCGTAAATTTCGGTTTTAAAACGGTTTTCCCGATGGTATAAAACGTTTTTCTACTGATTCTATGCGGGCATAATAATGACGTTACGTCGTATTTGTGGCGTGATACCAGCGTTATAATTACGCTGGTATCAGGCCAAAATTCCAGTACCGAGAACACGTCAAATTATTTGCCCTTTTACAATTAAAATCTCTTGATCAATCAAAAATTGAGTGAGTGGTCTCACCATTATAACCACTCACTCAATAACTTTACGACCACTTTATCACATGCATTCTAACCAGGGAGCATTTGCACTTGGGAAGAGTGAACAACGACATAACTCCGAGACGTAAATCACATACAAGTCGCTGCTAAATATGAAATTAAACGACCGTATTTTCTATAAAGATATAAAACTAGGGAAACTTTTATTAAAAAACTGCAAAGTAACTTAATTAAACATGTGTATATGTTCTTCAACTTGATGTAACGGTCTGGGACGAAAGGAACGGCAATTATTTGCAGTGAGCAAATGGTAACGCTAAAAAATAATTACTTTACGTATAAAACCTACTCGAGTGAATCCCTAAGACACTAAGGAATAAGTCAGCACAACAAATCAACATGTACCTATACACTTTACGCACGTAATATGTATTTCTTAACAACTATTGGAAAATCAACCGGCCGATAGAGAGCAGCACTGAAAAGTGTCATGGCGGATATAGATGTCAGTACGACACAAGGTGAGTAGATAGAAGGTGGTCTCAGCTGGCGGGCAGGGAAATCAGCGAGATCTTACTCAACACACTTACTAATCACTCACTTGCCCAAGTAGTTGACAAGCCTACGAGAGGAAATAAAATATTAGAACTTTTTGCAGTAAGCCATCCTAAGTTGATAAAACAACTCGATATTATTGATGGCATAAGTGATCACAGAGTAATTTTTGCAACCTTAAAAATTGAAGTAGAGTCAGCTGTAAAACCGAAACGAATTATTTATTTATTTGATAAATGCAACTTCATAAAATTTGGCGAGATGCTTAATGATTCGTACACGGACTTAGTCGCTAAAACAGAGGATAAAAGCACTGATGCATCATGGAAATATTTCTTAGAAATTCTACTCCAGGGAATCAATGAATATATTCCGAAAAAATTGAAATGTGATAGTAAAGAACCTCGCTGGCATAAAATACCTTAAGAAACAGAGAAAACTGTACAACTTGTTCAAAAAGTCCATTACGTTAGGTGACAAATCAAAGGAACTTGAAGCAAAAGAAAGTTACGCTGCGCAACGCTCAAAACCCAAGAAATCAATACGTAATGCATTGCGAAATTTCAAGAAAAAAGTACTCGGTGAATTACTCGAAGAAAATCCGAAATCTTTTTGGTTATATGCGAGAGAGCTTCAGGGAAAATCTTCAACCGTAGATTCGTTATTTGATAAAGATGGCAAACTTGTCACCGAAAATATTGACAAAGCTAACACCTTAAATTCCCACTTCGAAAGTGTATACATTACAGACGATACTGCATGTAATTTTGACATTTCATTCACTGAGGAACCGATGAAAGCAATAACTATTCAACGCGATGGGATAACTAAACAGCTACAGTCGATAAAAAATAGTAAATCTCCGGGTCCGGAGGGAATACCTGCGCGTGTCCTCAAGGAGTTAGCGCCACAGATCGCACCGTTATTAGACATAATATTCAAGAAGTCATTGTCTGAAGGAAATATACCAATAGACTGGAAAATTGCAAACGTTACACCGATATTCAAAAAGGGAAACAGACACGTCCCAGGGAACTATCGACCAATTTCATTAACGTCGATTATAGGGAAGATACTCGAACATATCGTCGTTAGCAATATCATGACGTTCCTGGACAGTCGTAACTTCCTCCATGGCTATCAGCACGGCTTCCGGAAAGGTAGATCATGTGAAACACAGCTCGCGCTCTTTCTTCATGACGTTCTCAAATCTGGTGAATCGGAAAGACAAGTGGACGCATTAATTCTAGATTTTAAGAAAGCTTTCGACACGGTACCTTACAACAAACTTTTATACAAATTACAGTCATGCGGGCTAAACGAAACAGTAGTAAACTGGATACGCGACTTTCTGAGTGATCGTAAGCAAAAAGTAGTTCTTGACGGAATTAGCTCTGATGTGGTTAAAGTGACATCAAGTGTTCCACAAGGAAGCGTAATCGGCCCCCTTTTGTTCATTATATACATAAATGACCTATGCTCTCGAATTAGCAGTAAAATACGTTTATTTGCTGACGACGCTGTCATCTATCGCGAAATTAGTGATCACTCTGACTTTGAAATTTTATCATCGGATTTAAACAACGTTCATGTGTGGAGCCAAGAGTGGGGACTCGAACTTAATCTGATCAAATGCACGGCGGTACATTTCTTGCGGAGGTCGTCCAACTATCCCCATGTATATGCTGTGGATGGTGTTAACATAAAGGCGAAAAATGAAGTGAAGTATCTAGGAGTTACGATAACCTCGAACCTATCGTGGGGAACACATATAAGAAATATTTGTGGCAGAGCTTTGAAGAAGCTAGGATTCGTCAAGCGTATTGTGGGAAGATTTCGGATGAAAAATTAAAAGAGATGTGCTATTTCGCACTCGTCCGGCCACACCTTGAATATGCAGCGAGCATATGGGATCCGGTGCAGAAAGACTTAATCTGGGAACTTGATAAAATCCAAAGGAAAGCTGCGCGATTCGTCAAAAACTGCTACGGGCGTACAGACAGTGTTACACAGATGTTAAACGAATTAGGCTGGGAGCCGCTAGAGACTCGGAGGCTGCGCGCTAGGCTTATATTGCTTGAACAATTGAAAATAGATATCTTTCAGAGCGACACGGAGAACATCATATTAGAACCCCACTATATTTCCAAGTCCGACAGAAACGATAAATTAAGAGAGATATTTTGCCGAACGGATTGGTATGGGAATTCGTTTTCCCCCCGAACAATAAGGGACTATAATAAATGCTAGGCGTAATTTCATCAGAGCGTTTCCTTTTTATATGTAAACGGCTGGTGTCCTAACACCCCCCGCCACACGCCTATTGAGGCGGCTTGCGGGGTAGTATGTAGATGTAGATGAAGAGAGGTGGCCATTCCTGGCGTATTAACCGCTTCATACGCGACGGGGTAGTAAAGCAATAAATGGCCTTTCTATAAATGAACAACAATGTGTAAAACATCACAATAACCGACACTCAGTCGTTCAAGGAGCAACTCTGGGAGCAATTCTGGAGCTCCTTGAACTCAAGGAGCAATTCTGGAGGGAAATCTCCCTTTGATAAAACGTTGGGGGTTTGCGGGCACAAAAAGGATCATGACGGTCGGTCGGGTTGTGACCGCGTCCGCGACCACACTCAACTCAGCGGCGGACGGCGGCCTCTTCGTATCATAATAAAGTGCTCTGTATTGGACGGGGGGCAAGTTGGGGCAGGATTTTTTTTCTCAGACGATAGCAGAGACTTAACTCTTAATTTTGGTATAAATATTGCCGGGTAAGAATGGGGATAACATACGTTTATCTCCACTTTATGCAAAAAACACGTGAAAAACAGAGCTTTTTTATGTTAAATAAAAAGCTATACAAAAAATATACAATTAAAAAAATGTATCCCTCATCCTCTTATTTAAACTGCATGCTTTTAATAATGTGTTTAAAAAATTTAAACATGACTACAAAATGCCTCAAGAGCAAGAATTTTAGAATGTTTGGGAAAAACAGGGATCTGAAATTTGTTGCTATTTTTTCTAAACTTCAAAGATGTCTGAGCTCATTATAAAACACTTATCGACTGAAATAGTTTTGAAGTTTTGTAGTTTTAACTGAAGTACAATCATTATATGTCGTTTCCTTATTCGAAATAAAAAGTTAAAAAGGTATTTTTGGCTAGCTTTTTACGATTTCAGCCCACTGTTTTATAGATCACAAGATTAAAGTTGTTCATGGCTGGATCAATTAAATCATTTACTACCACAGATTTTGAATCAGCGTGATTTCAATGTTTTGCATGACAAATAAGAGTCTCCATATTAAGAATAAAATCATGTAAATGTTTGTGATGAATGTTTAACTATACCTAGTCATCATTATTCATTATTTATTATTATTATATATTCATTATACCTTATTAGAAGAAATATACATCAAAAGCACTCTCTCAGAAGAATTCTTGACGGTACTAGATACTTTGGAGGTTAAAATAAATATAATTTAAATAGTATTGGGCATAAATCAGTGTATTGCATTACTATGAAAATAAATCTTGCAATTTTTAACAAATGAAATGTAGTTTCTAAAGCCAGAAAAATATGATCACCCGAAACAGACCGCATGAAGGGCTCCGCCATGTCATAAAACGATCCTTTTCGGCAGGCCCTTTAAGTAGATAAGAGGGAGTTGGGGAGTTGATGCCATGCGACGTCAGCTGACGTCTGATGCCTTCGAAAGAGTTTGTCTCTCAACGAGAGATGCACATTTCCTTCACGATTTCTCTTGATTCACGTAATGTTTTGCCATTTACAATGGAACCATATCCTTACAATCCTTTTTATATCCTTCCTGAATCTCCCATTGGGGAACATGCACTATTTTTTATAACCACTTATATCCGAAGGACACTATCTAAAATGGATGTAGCGAAAATTTCACAGATGGCAAGCGGTTTTTTACTGAGATATCAGTCTTTAAAAATAATTCTTTCTCGCCAGCTTGAAAACACTACGTCATCGGGGAATGGACGCGTGACGTCACGGAACGGTATCGCTAGAGATTGTTGTTTACCTTCTGACGAGAAAGTAGGCGGATGTTATTAATGGAACGAGCATTTGGCGTAAATGATTGCTTTTATTTCATATTTACTGATATTCACTATTCTTACTTGATCATTTCATTTGAGCAGAATGTATCTAAATGAGAAAAAACCGGGAAAGGTATTTAAATCCTGCATCGTGCTTTGTTGCTCAAATACCTCAACTTCCACGCCGGAAAATGTTTTTATTTACGTCCCGAAAGACTCGAAGAAGAGGAGAAAATGGTTGATAGCCAGCAGAAGAGACGGAAATTCTCTCTCTAAATTGTAGACGGCTAATTGCTGCGAGGATCATTTCAACGTAAGTGCCGGTACCACGTATTGCAAAACTTATTTTTGTGAGGTAAAAAATGTTATAATTGAGCCAAATTATGTTATTGCCACGTAATATAAATTAGAAAGTTAAAAACTATCACATCAAAGGCAACATATTATTTATGAACGGAAAGTTATGACTTGATTTCAACAAAAGTATTATTATTTAACTATTCTACCGCCTTAGGTACGTTTACATGGACCTTGCATACTTCCCTTTTTCAATTCATCCATATATATCCATAAATAGATAGAAAGGGAATAAACCTTATATGAATTGAAAAGGGAAGTATGTAAGCTGAATGTAAACCTACCTTAATATATTTAATACAACTTACGTCTCTGAAGTCACAGGGAAAGTAAATTTCCAAGCTTTGAACGTTATTTATATGCGAGCAATAACATTTATGGCGTTGAAAATCGTTAGATAACTCATGAAATACCTATTATATCTCACTATTAGTTCATGATTTGTCTGTTACACGTTTTTACCATTTAGTTTGCAAACTATAATTGATAGAGAGTAAGGGTAGGCGTAAGGTTGTAGGCCTCGATGAGATCTATAAAACGTCAACAGATTGGAGGTGAGAACGTTAGTTTAGAAGGTTTCGCCGAGAAACCGGGTCTTCGGAGTTGGCCATTCGCCGTCATTAATGACAATTTAGGGAGTAAAATATAGCAAGAAAAAGTTTTAAAAGGTATTGCGATGATAAACCTAAAATTTCCAAAGATGTTAGTGAAACTTGCTATGAAAAAAATAAGATAAACAATTTCCCCATTATGGATTCGAACTCCGACCTTGCACTCCACAAACCACAAACTTACCCTTAGGCCACCAGTTACTTTAGACGGGTGGAAAATTTAAGTTATATTCTGCCTTTCTTATATCTGCCTATCATAATTTACTATTTCAGATGATTGTTTTATGGTTATCGTGAGGTCTATGAAGAAGCGAAAGGTTTCTTTAGGAAATTTTAATGGCTACACAATGAAATAGTCAAAAAAGGACAGATACTAACCGTTTAGGAGTAATTGATGACTAACCGCAGGCTTGCGCGTCCCAGCGGACGAAAAATCCGAACTTGGGGGATTGTTGCGAGGTTACTCTTCGGGGTAGCAAAACGAAAAATACATCAAAATTTACGCCATTTCAATAGCTACTAGAGGATTTCGTAACATTGGAAATACTTTTCATACTTTAATAACTACAGACTGAAAGCCGAAATCTACAATACAGCAAATATACTGCTTTGCCATGGACTTCCCTAATATAGTCTTCAATAAAAATGTAGGTAATGCGAATAAAGATTTATATCTATTCAATAGAGGGGGAAACATTACGACTGCATGGGTTAAGTTTCGGTAATAAGGAAATTTGAAAAACAATAGATTCAGATTATGAGACACATTGAGTTTGCTACATATTAATGCAAAACTTAACATGCCGACTCGTATTTTTGGCGACTGAAGCCGTTGCGATAATTTAGAATTATTTAGACATTAATCATACTTGAAAGCTGTTTGTACATCAGTTTATTGTTTCCATAGTTGTATTTTAACAACAAAGCAGCTGATATAAGAGAACCACGTAATGTGTCGCATGAAAAGTTAGGTATTAATAAAATTATGGGCAGATGGTAATTTACCGCAGTCGGTGGATAGTTTATTATATCCTAAAAATAAACATTTATAAGTTTATATATTTATATATTATAACTTAAAATTTTTCTTTTGCATATAATAGTTTACTTCCTGCTCGCTTTTACTCCTCGCATCTTGGCAGCGACGAAACCATGAACATGTATACCACAAACATGCATGCATGTTAGTGGACGAAACAATTGCTGTTTTTCAGAAAGGCGGCCACCAGTAAATTATCCGACTGTGCCTTCTTGAAACCCACTAGAGTCATTTCTTCAAAGGAGAAATTACCAGAATAATTTTAATAGCGAATTTGCTCCGATAACTTCAACGAGGCGCCTATCTCTGCAACTGCGAGGACTTCAGTACCGTTCGGTGACGTCAAGCCAATGAGAAAGCGTTACGAGACACGTGACTTTCGTCGATTTTTGCTAACTTTTAATTAGCCTTTTACAGCATTTGTAATTGACGGAGACAGCTTTGGCTTACATATTCGGATTTGTGAGAAAATTCTCTATATTATGGGCTACAGTTCCGGGAGAAACAAATTCCATGCATGTTACCCATTTTCCCAAAATATACACTTCATTTAATTAGGAAAGGAATGGGGACTCGGAACTCAAGCTTTAGGTGAAAGTATTTCCCGCTCACGTAAAATATTAAGGGTTCTGTAATCTGTCCACTTAATTTTGATAACTTTGTCTATAAATACAGTTTATTACCTACTGGAAAAAAATGGTGAATATTATGCCGTCAAATTCTAGCTGGTATTCCTACATTACATTTTGATTTAAAAATATGGGAAAGAAAGTAGTAGATATTCTTATCCAGCCACTAAAATTTTGTGAGAGCTTGCTACGTATGCACACGTTTGCACTTATGTGTAGAGACCTGCATAAGGTGGGATTAATTTACAGCCAAAAGTGGTGTTATTCCAAGCAGTGGTAGATCCAAGATGAGGTTGGACGAACCGTGTGACGATGGTGGACATGAAGAAGAGCGGAGTGGTCCGCGAGATCGGGCAAGGTGAAGATGACAAACAAGAAAAGCCGACTCCAAGTAGGGAAAGGGGCCAGATAGATGGAGAACTCACCACTTGATGTCACAATCGTTCCTCGACCGAAGGCGAACCAGGACACTTCACGGTATCAGTACTTGGCGGCCGAACTGAAATAAAAAGTTCCTGGATATGAGAGGAACGCAAGTTGTTTTCTGATGATTTCCGTCAACGCGGGTCTCCTTCAGCGCCCTCTGGTAAATGCCGAAGAGGGAAACTTGCATGGAAAGCGATGGCCGAGAATGAATGCTCCTCGCTTCCGTTTTCCCCGTCTTTTGAACCTTAATACTCCATTTTCCCGCCACATGCCTTCAGTCACCGTGATATTCGCGTGAAGAGACATACGTTGGACTTATCAATATGAAAATTTCGACGAAGAACTGCCTCCTATTATCTTCTTAAAAGTTATAAATGAATCACAAACCACAAGTGCCAGCTGAGAGATTTTTTTCGTGGTTCGCACTGATATCGATTTCCGAGAATCGTTGACATAACAACTTGTCGAAACAATTTGTATTTTCGTTTCACCGATAAGACGCTCTCACCAGGATTAAACATCTGAAGTCAGCTGATTTCCGACTGTAAGCAGTTGCGAAGTGCTTCCTCCGAATGTAGAATGCGTAAGTACCATTCGCTAAATTGACTTTTAGCTTAAAAATATAAATCCATGTATCTTGATTGGGTGTGTTTCTTCCTATTACAAATGGTTGTTTGAGTTTTAAAGGAGTTTATCCCTCATACCATCACGATAAAAGTCCTCTAACAACTTACAATACAAAGTTACAAATAAGGAAGCGCTTCATTAAAACATGCATGAAGCATTCTCTCACATGGCAGCGAAGCTTGTACTATAACATGATGCAGAACAGAGAATATTAGAAGTAATATTCCATTGTTGGTCTGTCTCGGTAATTCTTCCCATTTGTTGCTCTGCCGATTATTATTTTAAGAGGCACTATATATCGCAGTGCTTTCGTTACCATTCATCCCTAGCTCTTTGTTGGGCTTCATTATTCTGTTAATCTCTCTGTTAATTTTATCTTCATCTTTCTCCTCTTTACTACATTTCCATTAGTTCCGGTCTTCTTCGTCATGCTCCTGTTATCGTCCAAAGTCCACTACCTTATACATAATAAAACCACCATAGGTATGTTGGCACTACGTTAAGTTAATAGAAAGATATTTTTATACCTTTAAGCTAAAACTGAAACTCCAAAATTTCGGCTATTCGGACCGGGTCGTCATCTTCTCCACCATCTTGCGATTCTACTGGCAATTGTACACGAGGATTCAAAACTAAATATATGGATATGAATACTTTTGAAGAAGTTGACATTATCACGGACGCATGAAACCAGAGATTAAGTTTTTTTTTTTTCAAGGAAAAAAAATGTTGATAAAAAACCAAATGTTATCCACATGTGGCTGATTCCGTCCCTCTGTGATCAAAGTGATGGTTTTAGGGGTCGTTTCTTATTTTTGTTTGAAGACTTTCGCAGCTTATTTTGTCTTTAAATGATGATGTTTTCGGGGTATGCTGCGTAATGTTCATTTGTAAAAACTCAACGTTTCGCTTCTCCTAATGGAAGCGTCATCCAGAGAATGAGCGTTTCTTAGCTTCAGCTCGGTCTTATATAGCATCGATGTCCGTTGAACCATTGTTGGGCCGATTTGAATTTTGTGCGGGAGACGTTAGCCTTTTCACTTTTGCAGGAGCCAGGAACCCTTTCCAAACCCGGCTCAAGTGAACATTACGCAGCTATATCCCAAGAACATCGTCATTTATAGTCGTTTATTATTGTTTGCTTGTCGTTAATAATTTTTTAACACGGGGAATGTATTTGAGGATAAATGCGACGAAGACCAAAGTAGTAGTTTTTGATAGGGAGAGTGATAAGAATGATCTTATAATGAGGGTAATCGATGAAGTAGTACCTACTTGAACTGGTAGATATTTTTGTGTAGCTTGACCGAATATTTGCGAGAGATGGAAGGATAGACAAAGAGGTTATAAGGTGTGTGAATGCCAGTAGGAAAGACGCAGGTAGTACGTCGAGCACATTTAGGCATGAGTCTTTTTCTAGGGAACCAAAAATAGCAGTGTAAAAAAGTGTTCTGCTCCCGATGTTATTATATGTAAGTGAAATTTGGGTACGTCAGGATAAGCATAAGAGTAGGCTAAATGCAGTGGGAATGAGATACCTGAGAAGTGATTGCTGCAAAAGTAGGGTGATAGGGTTGGGAGTGAGTGGTTGATTAAAAATGTGAGTTGAATGATCCAGTAATGGACATATATGAATGGAGTGTGCTTCGTTGGTTTGGCCATGTCGAGAGAATGGAAGAGAGTCGAATAACGAAACAGATGGATGATAGTGGAGTGAATTGTACGGTATGAAGAGGTTGGCCGCGAAAGTCATGGGTGAATGTAGTGGGAGATGGTCTAAAAAAAGGAATATCAATAGTCTTAAGAATAGGAGAGTGTGTATGAAGCAATGCATGAGTATAAAAGAAGCGAAAGTAAGGATAGGACGTTGTGTATGTATTTATCATGTATGCATTTATGATCATCATCTGAGTAATCTACCGGTTGAAGGTAGGTTATGGTGAAATTCAGAGAAAATCCAACACGTGCAGTGCCATATCAACCTCAAGTATTTCTTTCCTTATCTCACAATCAGCGTAAGTCCTACCTTTCTTCATCCCGTCCATAAAACCTCTTTTCCCTTCTCTTTCTCCCCCTTCCCCGCTTGCCCAACATCTTTCCCTCTATCACAACCTTCAGCAAACCGTCACCCCTCATAACCCCTTCCAGCCACCTACCCTGCCTTCCCCTAATCTCATTCAGAAGCTTCCTTTCCTCGCCAACTAGGTCAAGCACCTCCACATTTGTCTTCCTTTCCGTCCGCCGCACCTTCTCCATCGTCCTCCACATCCACATCTCAAACGTCTTCTGCTATTTTCGTCTTCCTTTATCAGAGACCACGTTTCTGCCCCGTACAACGCCACACTCCATATCAAGCTCTTCACCAACCTATTTTTTACACTCTTACTTAAGGGCCTTGTCATCAGCTCCCTTCTATTATTGTACGCTTCCTTCGCTAGCGCTATTCGTCTTTGCTACTGTGCCCAATTTATTCTTGCGTACTACCCAAGTAAATAAATTGCTGTACTTGCTCCAGTTTCTGTCCTCCAATTTTTATGACCAGCCTCGCTTTCTCTGTCCTAGAGAATCTCATTACTTTTGTTTTCTAATAATTTTTTCTTCATTCCGTATTTCTCGCACTGCTTTTCCAATGCATGTACTAAAGTTTTCAATCCCTTGGATGACCGACTATACACAAAGAAAGCAAAAACATCCTGATTATACTGTATACTTCTTTCTCTAAGTGCCCTCATTACCGCAATCACATCCCGAGTTGCCTTCCCCTTCCTGAATCCAAACTGGTCATCGCCTAAGCATTAATTTTCTCAACTCTCCAACTTTCTATTTAATATTCTATGCAAAACTTTTGCCATGTGCGAAATTAAACTAATTGTTCTATCCTCCTCGCATTCTGACGCTTTCTTCTTCTTCGGGATAGATATTAACCCTGTTTTCACGAAATCTTCTGTCCATACTTCTTCCTCGTAGATCCCACGAAAAAGTTCGAAAAAGGATCGCATCCCCATACTACCTAGATTCTTCAGTAGCACCGAAGGTAGGTTATCGGTTCCCACGGCTTTTCTACCCTTCATCTCCCTTAATTCTCACTCTATTTCCTTGTCAAGTAACTCCGCACCGAGTTTATCCTTATCTATTGTTCTTTCATCCTCTATATCTAGGTTTACAGGTCTATTCTCGCTGTCATATAACTGATCTACGTATTATCTCCACCTATCCTGGATACGTACCTGTTCGATTAATATCTTCCCTGTCTTGTCCTTAACCTTTGGTATCGTTTGTCCTCTCTTACCACCCGATAAGATTTTCACTTCGGCATATAAGGCACTAGACTAAGATTATAGCTTGCTGATGATGAACTGTGAAGTTAGATTCAAAAGGCTTAGTAAAAGTAGGAAAATAAAGAGATGGAACCTTAACGCATTGAAAGGGCTGAAAAGGAGGGAATACCAAGAACTGGTGGAAAAGAACATAGGTGAAGCAACGCGTATGGGAACAGTCGAGAGAAGATGGGAGGTCATAAAAACAGGCATAGTAAGAGCGGCAGAGAAAAAGAATAGGAAGAGTAGAAAAGAGGAGGGATAAGAAGTAGTAGGTTCTGGAAGAAATGATTAGGATAATGGAGGAGATAAGGATGTGGAAAAACATCAGCACCGACCTAGGCAAGAGGAAGTACAAGGTATTAAATGATAAACTCCGGCGAGTGACTAATCGGGCAAAATAAAAACTGGTGGAAGAGAATATTCGAGGAAATGGAAAAGCTGCAACTTCCCCTTCTTCCACACCACACATCACTAATTACACATACACACAGGTCATTCCACCGTCCACTTCTTCTGCCTTCTTCGAATACCCACCAATAACTTTCTTCCCCGTCCCACCATATACAACACCACCTCTTTCGTCGTCTTCATAGAAAAACAGCTCATGCTCTCCAAGAACGATTAACTTCAGGTCTCCATCATTCCTTATTCAAAGCTATTTCACTATTATATCTCGAGAGGCGACAAAGAGCTTTGGTCATTTGGAGAGAAGGCTTTCGCAGAGGGTTTTAGGCCTATATACCAACATTCCTCATTCTGAAGGACTTTCTGCCATCCGCCATTTCATCACTAAACGCCCTGCTCCTCATATTCCCAGCTCTGAGTTCCTTCTTGATCTTTCCAATTTCATCCTAACCCACAACGCTTTCTCTTTCAATAACAAATTCTTTCTTCAAATTAAAGGATGCGCTATGGGTAGTCGCTTCAGTCCTTCCTACGCCAACCTTTTCCTTGGACTTTTTGAACAATCTTTTCTATCTTCATGCTCACTAAAACCTCTTCTCTGGCTTCGTTACATTGACGACATCTTCCTTTTATGGCCGCATGGTATTCATTCTCTCAACTCTTTTATTTCCTCCCTCAACGCCTCCTCTCCCCTCTCCTTTACTTCTAACATCTCTGCCTCTAACGTCGTCTTTCTGGACGTAAACGTCTCCCTCTCTGACCGCAAATTTAGCACTTCCGTGCATATCAAGCCCACCAACCAACAACAATACCTCCATTATAACAGCTGCCACCCCTCCCATACTAAACGTTCCCTCCCCTACTCCCTTTCTATTCGTGGCCACCGAATTTGCAACAACCCTGACTCCCTTGATAAATTCCTTACTAACCTCCATCAATCTCTTCTTCGCAGAGGCTATCCAGAGCAACTTCTCAATAAAAAAATCCTCAAAAAACCACACTCCCCCAAACTGCCTACTACTAATAGCATTTCCCAACACAATATCTCCCTCTGTACCACCTACTTCCCAGGTGTGGACTCTATTAGGCGTATTATTAAAAACCTCTACCCTATCCTGTCGGACAACCTAACCACTTCTAAAATATTCCCCCAATGTCCCTCTCTCAGCTTCAGACGCCCCCCCAATCTATCCGCCATTTTCAATATTACCAAACCCCTGTCCAAATCACTCAAACCCACCAAATCCCTTCCCACCCCTTGCAACCGCCCGCGATGTAAAACTTGCCCCATCCTCATCACCCAGCCCTTGCCGGACAAGTTCCTCGCTTTTCCCCTCCCTTCTGTCCTCTCACCCTCCTGCACCACGCCTAACATTGTCTACATCCTCCTCTGCCAATACTGCCCTTCTTTCTATATTGGCTTATCCACCACTCCTCTCAATATTAGAATGAATGGGCACCGCTCGTCTTGTAACGATTGCCCCTCCCTCTCTGTTTCTCTCCCTGTCGCCATTCACGTCTCCTCCCACAACTCCACTTTCAATAACACTTTTAAAGTCGGTCTACTTGCTTCCCTTCCCCCTTCTTCCTCTCCCCTTCAGCTCAAAGATCTTGAATCTTCTTGTATTTTAATCCACCAGGCTTTCTCGCCCCCCGGACTCAATAAATCACACTAGTTTCTCCCTCCCCCTCATCTCATCTCTCCCTGCTTCCTCCACGCCCTCTCCCCGCTCTTCGTCTTTCCCCTCCTTCCCCTCCTACACCTTCCTCTCTCCCTCTTTCCCCTCCTTCCCCTCTTACACCTTCGTCTCCCCCTCTTTCCCCTCCCATACCTCAATCTCTCTCCTTTTCTTCATTCCTACCTTAAACCTTGAGAAAGGTGGAGCTAGACTTCACCGAAATATCGAAAATTTTTATGTGTAAGTGTTCTTTTTTCCGTGTGTATATTTTTTATCGGCCACCCTCTTGGCATACTGTATATTTATCACCCGAGTGATTTTCCTGGAAGTTTTATATATATATATATATATATATATATGGGTCATTCCACCTCAATTCAACAAACGTTTGTCCCTTAGGGTCTCAGATTTTGATAAAAATTGGTGTATGGGTACAATATTAACTCAAACTGAATATCCTCTAACCGTTTTGTGAAAAAAATTTTTTGAATGAATTATGCATATTTTAAGTTTTTCGCATTTTTAGCAAAAATTCGTGCCTTAAACCATATTATCACTTATATCTCCGCTTGTAATTGTCATAAAACAATGATTAATAGCTTTTATTAAAGCTAAATCTTTATTGAGTGTAAATATATCAATAAAAAATTACTTTCTTCTATACCCTATTGTTGTAAACTACTAATGTTTACAAAATTGATAGTAAACTTTTCTCAAATACTCCATCTCAGAATCGGCCGAAACTTTTTTTCCGTAATCTTAACATATTCAGCTAACTATTTCAAAAATAAAATTTAGTGGCAATTCATAAATGCGTTTTTTATAAGTATTTAAACATTTACAATTTTCTCTCGCGCGGCCCGTGTTTAAAAAATTGTTATTAAACTTTTCTCAAATACTCCATCTCAGAACCAGCCAACACCTTTTTTCCGTAATCTAAACGTATCTAGCTAACTATTCCAAAAATAAAATTTAGTGGAAACTCATAAATGCGCTTTTTATAAATATTAAAACATTTACAATTTTCTCTCGCGCGTCCCATGTTTAAAAAATTGTTAATAAACTTTTCTCAAATACTCAGAATCGGCCGAAACTTTTTTTCCGTAATTTAAACATATCCAGCTAACTAGTCAAAAAATAAAATTTAGTGGAAATTCATAAATGCGTTATTTATAAATATTTAAACATTTACAATTTTCTCTCGCGCGGCCCGTCAGCTTCCCATTTGGAATACATGCAGCAGGCAATCAATACATGCAAGCCTAAACATTTCCCTAATTGCTCAAGGTCGTGGCTATATGAGATAAAAATATATTATAAACTATGAATGTTAACAACAATTGTTATTTTTTCTGTTAAATGGATGTTTGCAGAGAAATTAACCATTGAGCCCCACTTTCTCTGCGCGAAGTTTTTTCTAACTACTCCGACACAATCCATTGCTCCCTAGAAATTTTTACAAAATCTACCGATAACATTTTGAAACTTTTATTGAAAAGTGACAGAAACTTCAGCCACATGACTACATTGCTAAAAATCAATCTGATTTTCTTAGAAATGTAAAGCATAACATCCAAGTGGTGCAGGTTCTCGTCATTGAAGATTTTCGAGAAAATTACGCTTTCGTTTTACAGGACAGCATGCAAGGTATCCACTGGAGTAACGGCCAAGCAACAGTTCACCTCTTTGCTTGCTATTACAGCCCTAAAGTCCAGGATAATGTAATCCCATTGAACTTCGTAATCATATCAGACAGCCTGAAGCATATAACATCAACTGTACATGTTTTTCAGAAACTTCTTAAATTCTTGAAATTGAAAGTTCCGAAGCTTCAAAAAGAAAAATATTATTCAGATGGAGCAGCTGCTCATTATAAAACAAGTATAACATTCAGAACTTATCTCTTCACAGGAAAGATTTCACAGTCCCTGCAGAATGGCATTTCTTTGCTACATCGCATGGTAAAGGGCCAAGTGATAGACTGGGACGAACTTTGAAAAGAATAGCAGCAAGAGCTTTCAGCTTCCATACGAAAAACAAATACGTACATTTATAGAACTCTTTAAACGGGCAAAATATCATATTTTAGGAGTGGATTTTGGCTACGCAAAGAAACAAAAAATTGGAAAACATTCTGATGTACTTGCGAAAAGATTTCGTCAGGCTGTTAGTATACCAGGCATTAGGAGGTTTCATGCAGAAATACCCGAATCAAATGGAGTGGTTAAAATGAAGAGACTCTTCGTCCAGCAAGGGACGAGGATTCAGTTGTAGTTGCAGGCAGGAGTATCAGGATCCTCAAATAAAATATTTCGGAGAGGACCCCTTCCTACAAGTTAGGACATCATATGTTTACGAAAAGCAAGCTAACATAGCCATTTTACATTTGATATAAATACAAGGATTTTGCTTTCTCGTTAGTTTTCAATCGATTGTGTCGTAGTAGTTAGAAAAAACTTCGCGCAGAGAAAGTGGGGCTCAATGGTTAATTTCTCTGCAAACATCCATTTAACAGAAAAAATAACAATTGTTGTTAACATTCATAGTTTATAATATATTTTTATCTCATATAGCCACGACCTTGAGCAATTAGGGAAATGTTTAGGCTTGCATGTATTGATTGCCTGCTGCATGTATTCCAAATGGGAAGCTGACGGGCCGCGCGAGAGAAAATTGTAAATGTTTAAATATTTATAAATAACGCATTTATGAATTTCCACTAAATTTTATTTTTTGACTAGTTAGCTGGATATGTTTAAATTACGGAAAAAAAGTTTCGGCCGATTCTGAGTATTTGAGAAAAGTTTATTAACAATTTTTTAAACATGGGACGCGCGAGAGAAAATTGTAAATGTTTTAATATTTATAAAAAGCGCATTTATGAGTTTCCACTAAATTTTATTTTTGGAATAGTTAGCTAGATACGTTTAGATTACGGAAAAAAGGTGTTGGCTGGTTCTGAGATGGAGTATTTGAGAAAAGTTTAATAACAATTTTTTAAACACGGGCCGCGCGAGAGAAAATTGTAAATGTTTAAATACTTATAAAAAACGCATTTATGAATTGCCACTAAATTTTATTTTTGAAATAGTTAGCTGAATATGTTAAGATTACGGAAAAAAAGTTTCGGCCGATTCTGAGATGGAGTATTTGAGAAAAGTTTACTATCAATTTTGTAAACATTAGTAGTTTACAACAATAGGGTATAGAAGAAAGTAATTTTTTATTGATATATTTACACTCAATAAAGATTTAGCTTTAATAAAAGCTATTAATCATTGTTTTATGACAATTACAAGCGGAGATATAAGTGATAATATGGTTTAAGGCACGAATTTTTGCTAAAAATGCGAAAAACTTAAAATATGCATAATTCATTCAAAAAATTTTTTTCACAAAACGGTTAGAGGATATTCAGTTTGAGTTAATATTGTACCCATACACCAATTTTTATCAAAATCTGAGACCCTAAGGGACAAACGTTTGTTGAATTGAGGTGGAATGACCCATATATATATATATATATATATATATATATATATATATATATATATAAATATCTAATGAGAACACGTATGCCAATTTTTCCGCAAATCGCTTCATAAACAAAAATCGCTCCAACCACCTTAAATAATCCTTCTCTTTCCAAGTGAATGACCTCACTTATATTAGGTCCCGTATGGTTCCATCTTCTCGAGCTGTTTCGGGCATAGGTCCGCTTAATTCTGTGCTGCGTATTATATAATATATTATTCGTTACTGTGTATTATCACCTGTGTAGTATACCTTACTCTATGGTATTATATCTTAGCTTTGAGAGACTGAATTTTTTTCCCCGTTACATGAGGCGTCTTCAGGTCGAAGTGTCATTCACGAAATAAAATATTCCACCTTCAACTCTCATATACGCAGCTGTACCGGAAGTTAGAACCTGATACCTAAAACCCTCTGCGAAAGCCTTCTCTCCAAATGACCAAAGCTCTTTGTCGCCTCTCGAGATAAAATAGTGAAATAGCTTTGAATAAGGAATGATGGAGACCTGAAGTTAATCGTTCTTGGAGAGCATGAGCTGTTTTTCTATGAAGACGACGAAAGAGGTGGTGTTGTATATGGTGGGACGGGGAAGAAAGTTATTGGTGGGTATTCGAAGAAGGCAGAAGAAGTGGACGGTGGAATGACCTGTGTGTATGTGTAATTAGTGATGTGTGGTATTGAGAGATCAGAGTGTGTTGGAGAGAGATTATATCGAGGGAAGAGAGCGCTTGGTAACCGTGGAAGAGAATAGGAGAGGTCAGGTGTTTTTGATTAAATAGGGAGAGACAGAAGGTATGAGGAACTTGAGAGAAGACTTGCTGGGAGGGCGGGGGTTATATAGGTATGTTTAGGGATGTTAAATATGACTCCAAGGTAGGGAAATTAAGTTAGGAGCTGTCGAAAACCTATCATTCAGCTGGTGGAATGACCAATGAATAAGGATAGGAATATTGAAAGAGTTAGGGAAAACGATATTTTTAATTTATCACACGGTCGGTGCCATAATCCTGCTTTGGCTCATTGGTGTTCAAGTAGGCGACGTGTCTGTAATCACGGCGACCCACATGGGCGCGGATAAGGAACGTCAACAAGACCTAGATCAACGATGTGATAATATGTAACAAAATTGTGCCGAAATAAGAAATTTACAAAAAAAACTTTTACTACTGATCACGTAGAAATCAAAGAGTAATTTTTTTCCTTTAGAATGTTAAAAAAATCCTGGCTAACGATTTAAAAAATCGATGATTGATGAATTTAAAAGAATGAAAATGGAATGTAGTTAAATAGCGAGTGACTCCTGCTTGGGTAAAAAAATGCCCGATTTCGCAGGCCTACCTGTAACCATTGGGGCTTTCTTACTCTGTCGAATAGTCAAGTCTGCTGATCCCTCCGATGTAATTTGTTAATGTTCATATCTTCTCCGAACCTATTCCTCCACCTCCTCCGTCCTGATTTTCGTCGCGCTCTGCTGTTGGCATAACTCGCGAGTGATAACTGTTTGTTGATCCGTCTGCTTCTTGCGAATCTTTGGCGTGTTGTGATAACTGTGCGTAGTGGTATCTGTCTGATGTAACATCTGAGGCGGCTGAATGAGGAGCCACTCAAGTGTCACGTCAGAATTTTTTGGGGGAAGGGAGTTGGAATCTTCTAATATTATCTTACATAATGGAGTGTGAGGTCCGGAATCATCTTATGTTAGTAAATCAGTCATCAATCCGAAGATTGGTTTGCTGCGGCTCTCCACTCCACTATCTTATCAGCCAACCGTCACATTGACGTCCTTCATAATTATTCCATTCTTGGTTTTTCCTCTACAATTCTTCCCATTTCTTTCTTCTTCAATTACTGTTTTCAATGGGCTATTGTGTTGCAGAATTTGTCCACTAAGTTTGTTTCTTTTTCTTCCCAGTTTTCATTATACTTATTTTCTCTCCAACTCTTCGTCGGTGATTCTATCCGTTTTGTTCAATCGCGTTTAGAAAATAATCTATACATATGTAATTGTACATCGTATTTTTACGAAATATGTCATGTGCCATAAGGCTACGTGTTAAAATAGCATTAGATAGCCAAGAAACCAAATCAATTTCTTGTAATTTTTTAATGCAATTTTTTCACTTTTATCTATAGATTTTACTAATAAGAACACTTATGCAAAGTTTAAAATCTGTTCATGAGAAAAAATTCCTCCAACCATCTTAACCGAGATATTCCGGGACATTTTAGAATCAGTCGGGACAAATTAGCCAACCGGGCGGGACACCGGGACAGACCCTTCAAACCGGGACGTAGGGTAAGCCTAGCTATAGGTGAACCGTTACACATTACCAAACTGCTGTTTGTTTTCATTATTCGGTACTTTAGATTGATATATACATACTCTTTTATAACCCTTTGGTGGTCGTGGCAAGTACTGCGAAAATAGGTTTTGGGGGGAAGGGGGTTGAGCTTTGCTTACGTTTACTTACATAGAGGGGTTAGAAGATCCGAGAGAATCTTACGTAAGATTTTAGTCACTTCTGAAATTGTATTTTTATCATTTTTTAAAATTACATATATATATATATAATATATAATTTAAAGAAATTATAAGATCTATTATTGTTATATCTACTAAAAAGAAGGAACACAAAGAATGACACTCACCCGGGTTTTGAATATTTCGGTGGATCGCCGCCACCTTCTTCAGCGAGAGGTAAATAAAGAACCGACATAGATATATATATGCGATACGCCTGAATTGATGCTCTACAACAGAAAATTATATTAAAGTTCTAGCGATTACTTTTGGTGTGAATCGCGAAATCTCGAAAACCGTTATCGGTATCCGACTAAAAGTTCAAATTTCTCTAGATTTTTTTCTATAGGGCCTTGACTATGTAAAAAAAATATTTTGAAAAAACCGAAGGGGGTGAGATCAGTTATTGCGCACTCCGACGTGGAATCGTCAATTTTTATTGTTATCGAGATGCATGGTTCCACAAATGTAGGACAAATTACGTAAGATTGAGAGGGGATTCATGAAATCTCACGTTGCCTTACATGAGGGGGGGGGGTAAAAAAGGGGCCAAAATCGCTTAACGTAATACTTAAATGGTCCCTTTCCTTAAGGGAAACCAAGCGACATTCGAAATTCTAAAAACTACGTTTTATTCGTCCATCGATATTGAAAGAGTGATACAAATACGATCTCACGGGTAAGTAAAATCCTATGTTTGAAAATGTATGAATAACCCAACCCCGCTCCCCCTTAAAACGTCTTACGCAATACTTGGCCCCCAACGGACAGGGGCATATTTTCCGGTGAACGGGAATGGACCCCCCCCTCGAATGCAACCAACTTGTTTAGGGTACCAACATTAATGTATAAAAAAGTAACAAACAAATATCTTGAAACACTTCAAAATGGGCTAAAAAAAGGTAGTTGTGTTGTTATAATTTTCAAAATATTGCCGGAGGAGGGCCCCCCATTAGGCTGGTACTTCACCTATTAAAAATATCCTGGGCCACCTCCCATCCCACCCAGAGCCAAATCCTAGATACGCCACTGTCAACAGATTAGCCCGCGTGGGTTCTTGGATCATGTATCCAGGTCCGAACGCCGTGTTGAGGATGTGAATGAGATAAATAATGTCATCTACTTACTCATTTGATGTCGTTGAAATATACCAGTGGTAGCCAACCAGGCTATCTCGTCTTCGATCGTATGTACATCGTGTATCGTATGCACTCGGATTAAATTATTTGTCAGTTTCCTCGATCACCCCGATTCAACACTTTACCGCCAGCCATGAATTTCGTTGAGTCATCGAATTTCGGGACCATTGATGAACTAAAAGTTCTACCACGCCTTCGTGAAGCGGTTTAGAACTTATCGAAATCAAATTCCGATTATCAGACGTTATCTGTGTTCGTTATCTTATTCGTCTGAGTGACACGAACATGCGCGCTGCAGAGAAGCTGTTCGCGTAACTTGGTGCACGGTAGTGATGTTGAAGGCCGGGAACCATAGTAATAAGGAGGATAACGCTATTTATTTATCTCAAATCACGATTATATCGATATCGTTTCGCTTTGACTCACAGCGCACCACGGAGCAAACGCCCAAGCCAGCCGTACAAACCTATGAAGTGATACACAATCATCTTTGGGAGCAGTGACGTAGCCAGGATTTCGCGTTTTACGCGGGGCTGAGTTGAGTATAAGCGGGGAGTAGAGGGGGAGATGGAAGTTTTCGAAAATTAGGAACGAATTTGAGTGTTTAGGTAATTAAAAGTGCAATCGCAACTGCGGTGTCACGTACGATATTTAAAGTTTTTAGCTGGGCAAACTTCTGAATGAATACAAAACCTAGTTTTATTTTTATTTTTCAAATATTACAATCATATTTATTTAAAAGTACTCAAACTGAAGAATAAATGAATTCATTATTTTAGTTTTTGAAAATCAAATATAACTTTCTCCTTTAGTGCCACTTTTTAAAAATAAATTTAAAATTTCGGGTCCATTACACTCCCCCCTGGCTACGTCACTGCTTGAGAGTATAATCGTTCTTGAAATTGTGGAAGGTACATCCTCCCTGAACCCTATTGAACAAGTATTCTTATTGTTTTATGTAACTTAATATTACCGATCTTGTGCATATACATAGGTACATAATCATTCATACATACATAATAGAACTTCTTTCCCTTTCGGTTATTTAAGTGAAAAACTTTTATTGTCGGTGATTGGCCTGTAATGCTGAATCTGCTTTAATGATTTCCCCCATGCTACCCTATACTTACGTGCCTCTTTTGCTTCAGTTCTCCAATACATTAATAATAAATATAATTATTTTATTTCGTACAGCGATCGAGTAAATGATATAGGACAAGTAAAATGCAGGTTAAAATATATACATCCATTGCCATAAGCTATCCCTGATGTATTCGTCAATATTATCTATAACATAACTTTTCAAGGAGAAATTGCTTTATTCTTGACTTAAAGAGAGAAGCACTGTGAATAATTTTCAGTCCATGTAGTTCAGTTAAAAGCCGGAGTCTCATTGCATTAGGAGCGAGCAAGGGGGTTTTGGTACGGACACAATGAATGTACAGAATGTTACGAATTCTCGCGAAGTGGTTAACAACATAATACTTTTTAACCAGTTGGTTAACATTTTTGTGTGCGTACATTAAAATATATAATATACGAGGGCAGACTTAAAAGTAAGGTCTCCAATTTTTTTTGTCATATAAATGACATTTATTTACATTGTTGGATACATCGTTGGAAAGGTCATGGCTTCAGCTATTTTTCGATGTAGTCACCCTGGCGCTCGATGATTTTCCTCATCCGCATGATGAACTTTTGAATACCGTCGTCATACCAGCTTCCGTAGCGAAGGCGTTGACCTCATCTTGCACCTCGTCGTCCGTCGCGATCTTCATCCCTCCTAGGTGTAATATGCAGCTGAGTCATGGAGAAGTAGAAAACACGAAACTCGAAAACTCTGATCGAACTTTCAAGTATGATATTGGGTCAGCTGTAGATAAACTCCATAATTTAAAGCAGGACGAAATCTACAACTACTTGATGCATACTAAAACACCAGAATCATCATTCAAATTTCCTGCGTGTATGGAAGGGCAACAGAGCAGAAGGTTCCAGCACAATTGGCTGCAGCGTTTTAAATGGCTTGCCTACAGCGAGGAAAAAAATGGAGCTCTTTGCAAATGTTGTGTATTGTTTGCACCAAAGAGTGAGGGTGAGAAAACATTTCCCGTTGGAAAAAAAATATTTTGATGGAATCCATGGTAAAAATGGTCGTTTTTTCAAATCTCGAATCACATATACGCATGAAACTCGCATTTACTCAACCAAAAATGTTTCCAAACAAAATATCATTCTTGACTAGTGTAAAAGAATTTTTAAACTCATCGCTCGCCTTTGGCTCGCACCTCGATCCTTAGGGAGCGTTCACACCGAGGTTGCAGTGGCAGGTAGCGTGGCACGCTGCATAGCGCGCGGCTGCTACTTACTTTATGTAATACTAGGTGTCCGTTCGCACAGGAGTGGCGTTACAAAATCGCGCGACCATACATGCAGCGTTCCACGCGAAGAGATAGAACCCAGGGCCCGCTCTACCATATAGGCGAACTAGGCGAAGGGATGGGGCGCCGCGATTTGAGGGGCGCCGAAATGACAAGTGAAGAGAAAAAAAAAGAAAAAAAGGGAAAAAATCGAGAAAAAAAATTGAGAAAAAAGAAGGGGGAGGGAAATAGTAAACCCTATAGTCCGACAACCTTATTACCTAAAACTCGATAGCATATCTAACCCTATTTCATGAAGTAAAGGGCTTGTTAGCTGCTTAACCTTCCGGCGGGCGCGCCCGTTTACAAAGTAAACGGTTTTCAATTTACGGTCGATAACTCTGCGAAAAACAATGTAATCTTTTCGAACCAACATTGTATTCCTCTATCAGGCTTTTTCCTTCCAATGTATGCCGGTGTCAGCGAAATATTCAGTCCCAGCTCATTGTGAATCGAGTTTGTGACAGAGAAGGTCGCCCGTTGTGAACGAAGTAAACAGCGCGCCAGGTTTTGTGTAATGTAACCTATTGTGATATTGAAAGGGATATAATGAATAAATACGAGCGCAATAGGCGCCGATCGCGCGAAATTTTTTAGGGGCGCCTTTTTCATCATTCGCCTAGGGCGCCTGTATTGCTTGAGCGGTCCCTGATAGAACCGAACCTATATTTGTCACGCAGCGTCATGCATTGCCGGCTATCCGGGAGTTTACTGACATTGATACGGAGTTTTGTGAATTGCTATCCTCAAATGAGGTACGACGAGGATTTTAATTTGAAATTTGTCCAGGAATGAAGTACACTTGCGTGTACCATTTCAAAGTAATGGATTACCGTGATCGTAATATGAAAGACTGAGCTTGGCATTCTGTGGCCAAGGAAATGGATGGAACTAGTGAGTTAATTTATTGTTTTTCATGTTCAAAGTGGTATGTCCGGTAGTTAGTGTCACCGATCTTCAAAACAGGTCTCATGACAGACGTCAACAATTTAAAGGTTTCCTTCTCATTCTGTATTAATTTAGAAACTTCGTCAGACCAAGCTTCAGTTGTTTGTAAATTAAATAGGCGCTATGCTCCTCCACATTGTCTTAACCCTCGAGCGGGCGCGTCCTTTTTTTTCACAAGACCGGGCGCGCGGCGTACTTTGTCCAATGCATATTTGAAGCCAAATAACACTCGCTTTTGGTTGTATTATTTGTTTTATTTTCATGAATAATGTTTTTGCAATTGATATGATCATTTTGGAAACTATTAAACAAATTATATTGCAATCATATTATATAATAATTTACTTAAAAAATTTGATAGAATGACATACGATACTCAATGACATTTCAATAGTTTCCTTATTCTCCTGAGTTATTGTCATCAGCACTACATGCTTGACAAATATATGTGGCTTTTACATGCATCTTACAAGAAAATTGATTGCAAATATAACATTTGATTGTTGTATCCACATTTTTTCTTCTTCCGCAGAGCACACATCGTCCACGGTTTTTTCTCTCGTGGTTTTGACTTGTAAATTGACACTCCACTACTTCTCGATACTTTGAAAGGAATTGCTTTACATCTGAGGGTAGTGAATTTATTTTTGCTCTCATTGTGAGACAGGGCTTCATCAAAGCGAATGATAATTCCTTTAAAAACTTTCTCCTAGGTTGCCTCGGATTGTCAGGGTTAGAATAATAAAGTACCTGAGCATTTATACCCGCTACATTCATAAGTGAGAAGAATACGGACAATGGCCATCGTCGGGTAATACGAGCTACGGAGTAGGAATTGCACATCTGATCAACGATGTCCACCCTTAGTCATATTGTAGTCCAATTTAATTGATGGCTTGTTTCTCTCCTCATCAACTTCGGGTGTATAATGCATTGTTGACAGTACTATTACAGCCTTATTTCTTTTTGGTACGTAAGACACCATTGTAGTATTTTTTTGAAATCCAAAAAGACATGAACCTACAATACGGTTTTTATTAGCTTGGAATTCCACGGGTATCTCTTTTTTGTTTTTCTGTAACGTGCCAACACATGTGATATTTTTTTCTAATAGAGAAATGGCCAGAGGATAGCTGGTATACCAATTATCAAAGGTAATATTCCTATTTGTCCCCGTAATATCACAAATCAATCTCTTTAATATGTCCTCTGGCTTATTGGACACAAAATATGGTCCTAATTCTTGTTTGCCACAGTATATCTCTGTGTTGCTTGTGAAAAAAGTCTTTGAATCGCAAAGAGCGAAAAACTTTATCCCGTACTTTGCTGGTTTGTTGGGAATGTATTGTATGAAACTACATCGACCGCGAAAAGCCTCTAATTTTTCATCGATTGTTACATATTCACCTACATTATATGTTCTTCTACAGTTTATCACGAATTTATCTAAAAAAAAAGAACGCATTGCTGCCAATTTATCTGTTTGTCTTCTGACAATTCGTGTTTCTTTATCTTCAAATCTAACAGACCGTAATAAGAACAAAAATCTTTTTTAGCTCATGCATGCTCTAAGAATGGGCATTCCTGTTCCATCTGAGGACCAAAGTTCTTCAACATTTGTATGTTTTCCCTTTTTGGTTCCAACAAGATAAAGTAACCCTAATAAGGCTAACATTTCCTCTCGTGTTGTTTCTTTTGCCTCTCTGTCCCTCGAATATTGCACGCTCAATTTTTTCCTTTCAATGTAAAGATTTGTGCATAGCACAATATCGTCTATCATGCTAATTTCAATTATTTTTTGAAATGCAGAAAGAACATCATGTATTCCTCTTGCACACTGCTTTGAGCCAGGTAATATTTTGACAATATTTTGTCTTCTGGTCTTGGATTGTTTGGAAAAGTCAGCTTTTCTCCACTTACACATACGATCTCTCCCAATAAAATAGTCACAATTCGCTGGATCTCCGTCTGAATTTTCTGCCTCATCCTCAGAAGATGTCAGGAAACTCTGCGTAGAATCGTCCCCGTGATCGCACTTGGTTACTACTTCCTCGTCTTCATCGGATTCAGGGCTGTCTAATACTGCCTCTTCTTCCTCTTCGTCACGTAGTAACCTTTCAATTTCCTCACTTCTTATATTACTCTCTAAAATAATGTAAATAAAGCAATTTTGATAATGCAAAGTTTATAGTAAACAATGAAAGATAAAAGAATCTACTTAAAAAATAGAAACGAAAATTTGTTCCTAACCCATTATGAGTATCTTGATTCTTTAATTAGTCTGCTATATTGAATCATTTAAGTTTGTTGAAGTTTTAGAAAAGTAATAGTCTTTCCATCAATTTTTCGCTAAATTATCGTATTTCATTTACCGTGTCTTGATATCAAAATAACGTCATTTTGTGTCGTAAGTTTGTGAATTTTAGAGAAAAAAAGAAATTACAAAACAGGACGTGCCATTGTCCAGTACAAAATATATTCGCCAGCTTCAATCACTTTGTAAAAGAGGTAGTGGATGATCAGCAGCCAAAGTAATCCCGCAAAAATACTATAAATTAAGTCAAAGTCTATTCAATCATTTATAAGAAGTTTTTCAAAACTTTGTCATCAATAAATAAATACTCAATTCCAAGAATTTCGCAGTGCGATGGAAGTTGAATGTATGATTATTTACCGACTAAATAAGAAAAAAGATATATAACTTACATGAATATGGTCATATGCTCAAAGAACAGACTAATATCACACTTCCAATCGCCCTCCAATTCAGTTCCTTGCACCTGATCGAAGGACGGACGCAAAGCAAATGATGAGGCACTAGAGGCACACGGTCGGTCGCGCGGCGTACTTAGTACGCCACGGGTGACTCTCCAGACTGACATTGTGATAAAAATTCTGCTACACTTCTGTGAGTTATGAAAACACACTCACTGGAAAGTCAAAATGACACTAGAGGAATACACGATATCTTAAATGATTAGAATGTAGACACAGAGTTGTAGCAATCGGTCACATAAAATTGGCGTACTTTATACACCAGCGCGCCCGCTCGAGGGTTAAATACGTGTGAATCCAAAATCTTCTTCGTTTCCTCCTTTTCATTTTTACTATTAATGCACAGAGCAACATGATATGCTCTTCACCAGACGACATATTTTACCTCAACTACGAGATGTAGGTACATGACGCTTGTCAGTGCCGCTTCGATGTGAACGTATTTAACGCTGTACGCTGCGCTGCATGGCAAACGTCATGCAGCGCACCACGCTACTTGCCACTGCAACCTCGGTGTGAACTAGATTCGTTAAGAGAACTTTTCTATATAAGTTAAGAAATATACTATCGAATTCACTCTAAGAAAATTCAATTCCTTACAGAATTTGAGAACTTCCGTCTGCATGCCTTTGACAAAATATAAAAAGGCGATTGAAGAAATGAACCGACACAACAATCTATCTTATCATCGTTTCTCCGAAGAAAAAGCGCTAGAGTTTATAAAGAACATTGACAGCCGGAATTCAAACGCAGTCGACATGCTTCTTGATAAGGAGAAGAAAAAGGTCATCGAAAACAATTGCAAACGTTTGGGCCCGATCTTTGACACTGTGCTCTTCTGTTCACGCAATAATTTGCCACTACGTGGACACAGGGACTCCGGTGACATGAGGACAGCCGACAAACTAGAAGATGCGTTGTCTGGCAGAGAGCGTATTTTCCGGTCATTGTTGGCGTTCCGAATAAATGCTGGGGATGAAAATTTGAAATTTCACTTGGAAACAGCACCGTGAAACTGTACTCTGATCAGCAAAACCGTGCAGAATGAAGTTATCGACATCATCGGACAGACTATTCGGTGCAAGGTTGTCGAAAAAATCAGAAAATCCAAATGTTTTGCTCTCATTTGTGATGAAACAACAGATGCAAATAGAATAGTACAACTGGCTATGTGCGTGCGTTATGCTGATGTAGAGGAATATGTCGTCCGCGAGGATTTTCTTGGGTTCATACGATTAAAATCCACTGTCGGAAAAGATATCAAAACGGTGATCTCAGATGAGTTGAAGGCTTTGGAATTGAACATCATCGATCTGCGTGGACAAGGATATGATGGAGGATCTAACTTCTCTGGTAGAGAAAATGGAGTTCAAGCATTAATTTCCGAGGATCAACCACTGGCGTTTTATACGCACTGCTTTAGCCATTCATTGCATCTGTGCGTTTTAAAATCTTGTGAAATCCCTGAGATCAGAAATATGCTGGGAACAGTTTCAACGTTGATCAATTTTTTCACAAGTTCATCAAAAAGAACGCAATTACTCGAAGACGAAATCAAAGCCAAATCACCGAAATCGAAGAAAACCCATTTGATAACACTTTGCTCCACGCGTTGGGTTGAGAAACACGAAAGTGTGAACACGGTTTGTGAGTTCCTGCCATATATTGCACGAGTGTTGAATGATTTGAAATACGATAAGGACATCGAGACGTCTTCGAAAGCGACACAACTACTTGGTGCAATTGAAAGATTGGATTTCTTGATTGCTCTCCAAGTAATCAATGATGTGAATTCTCCAATTGTGACTGTCAGTAGGACACTTCGAAATTCTCAACTGCAAATTTCATCGGCTTGTGCTCACATCGAGCAAACTATCAAGCTGTTTCTCGAGACTAGAAAGGAAGAAAAATCGTTCGACGAAATCTTCCAGAAAGCCGATAAAATTGCTAGTGAGATGGAATTTGAACTGAAGGCCCCTCGCTTGTGTGGCCGGCAGAAAAATCGAGCTAACATCCAAACAGAACATCAAACAGCTTTTGGATATTTTCGGTGAGTTATTCTAACTTATCTTTCGCGTCTTATTATATCTTGCTTACTAAAAATGGATCATCTGCTTGAATTTGTAATATTTTTCCTCACGTTTTTTGATTAATCTAGATTGAAATTATCTCGCGGTAAAATTGTAAAACGTTGATCTGGGAAAGTCATTTGTAGCGCATTTCTGAAATGAGAACTTCTAATTATAAGTAATTAACACTGATGTTGGGATTACATACATAATGTGTTGAATATGATAATATGAACGAACCTATTCTTCTTAAAATTTTTGAAATAAGCTGAAGCTGACGATTGTAACGAATTACTTTTCCTGCATTACAGAGCTACGATTTTTTACCCTTATTTGGATCATATGATCTCTTTCCTGACTTCGAGGTTCAAGGGTGAATTTTTGAAGATTCTACCCCTGGAAAGGCTGATCCCAACGCTCCATACCAAAGTAGCCGTTGATGAAATCTTAAAAACTGCAAAAGTATACGAAGGAGATCTATGCGGCTGCGGCGAGACGGAGCTGAAAAATGATATTCTCCTTTGGCACAAGCACTGCAAGACTACCGCTTTCCAACAAGCTGAAACAGCGATTGATGCTCTGCAAGTCATGAAGTCGAAGGATTATGGCTCGTTTTTCCCGAACGTCGCGATATGATACTGCTACAATTATTCGCTACAATCCCGGTGACTTCAGCAATAGCAGAGCGTACTTTTTCGACACTCAAACGATTGAAGAGTTTTTTGCGAGTCAACATGTCCGAAAATCGACTCAACGGTTTAGCGTTAGCAAACATTCACAAAGAAATAGGAATAAAGGTTGAATAAGTTGTGGATACATTCTGCAAATCTAAGCCCCGACAAATTGAAACTTTAGACTGGTCGGTCGATGATTATTAGATGTGAATTTTGAAAATTAAAACCCCAACGACTCAAATCTTTGGACAGGTCGGTAAATGATTCTCTCAACGTGAAAACTTTAAAACTTTAATTGGAAGTATTATATGAGAGTGCAATGAGTAAAATATTGTAGCCTTCGAAGTGGATGGAAAAATTATCATTTTAATGCTCAGTCGTTTATATTGTCGAATTTATAATTGGATATTATAAAGTGTTCGTAATAAAAATGCTATTCGTTGAATTTAAAAATGTATTTACACAAATTTTACTGAAGAAAAAAGTTTTCTCTGAAAAGTTCAAATGAGTAAACTGCAATGAATCAACTTAACTTGACTTGAGAGGTCTCAACTCTTAAGCCCTCCCCCCCCCCCAGACCTGAATCCTAGATCCGCCACTGGTTATGACGGTCTTATAAGTTTAATTAAGGTAAATATTAACTGATGTATCAATGCAAATCTGTCAATTCACGTTATACATGCAGTGAAAATTGTAAGGCTCACCCGAAATTGCGTCAGAGGAATTAAGAAGTTTTTTAGAGACAACTGATCTTTTTCAAAGACGTATCGTGAATTACAAAGGAATTTTGAAAACAGAGATTTTACAGCTTTTGAAAAGCCAGAAAATCCTTCCACTAAATCAATTAATTGGAAATATTTTATAGTTCAGCTTATTCAAAGCCCAGTCCGCCCAATCCCTTGATAAAAAGTTGTTTGAAAAACCCGCTATAACGGAAAGCTACCTTCAGATGTTATAGTTCAAAAAGTTGTTTTCTAAAGATGGACGCGCCCCGGGAGCAGCATGGAAAACGTAAACGAAAGAAGGGATTTCTGCAGAAGGCTAAGCATTACAGCAAGAAAGGAAGTTTTGGTAGAGGCACTTATGTAAGTGAAGATGTATTTCAGTACTTCGTCCGTGTTTTGGAAATGTCACGTCAAGAATTTGAATCTGAAGAAGATAAGGGTAAGCTAGCACCAGTAGACTGTGAATATTTTGATTACATTTGGGACCTAAATACGTATGTTATCCGTGATTTTTTTAGATGTATTTATCAACAATGCCTTCGATGAGACTGTGGGACAAGAAATTGATTTGTCCTGCAACCAGTTTGTTTCCCATGCGATCGAAACTCTTCTGCCTTTGGCTTCCGAAGAAGTTGTTCAAAGATTCACCGTGGCTTTCAGCAAAGATTTACGGCCTTTGTTTGGAGATCCGTTTGCAAGCCACGTTCTTCAAAAACTGCTGCTGGTTGTAGCAAAACGAACTAATGTAAGTAGTAATTCATAACTCAATTACGCCTGACCTCCCCCTTGAGATTGTGTCTGTTTTAAAGAAATTAAATGTTCCAGGATCCATTTGCGAAGAAAGGAGATTCCAAGAGTGTAAAGGATGATTGGGTGCTTCGTGTCGGGCGTTTTGCTTTAAATAACCTTGAAGATTTCGCGTGGGATACATACGCAAGCCATGTTATTCGAACAGTGCTACTGTGCATCAGTGGCGGTAAAGAATCATCGGATATGTCCAGTAAAGGAGGAGTTTTGGCTTCTAAAAATATGGATGTCCTAAAGTGTGAATACGTGCTTCCAACTCAGTACATAGACCTTTTGAAGGACTATCATCACAAACTCAAATCATGGCCTCAGATTGGCGGTAAGCTACTCTGTTGCTTTAGCATATTTTTATTTAACATTTTTAGTTGAGTTTGCTTTCTTGAAATGCTCATTCATTATTACCTGATTTGCCAGCCCAACTTATAGCTAAAGTTTATTGAGCCGCATTTGGATATTTTTTAAATTATAGAACTTGTCATAAATTTAAAATCTTAATGTCGCAAAAATTAGTCGAAATAAATTCATGCTTTCCTGCCGTTAAAATCTGCCAGTTGTCCGCGTACCCATTTCACGTATTTTGGTTGCTTGACCCTAATGGTGTAGATCATTGATGTAACAAAAGAATCTGCTTTAACTCTACAGATATGGCGTTTGAAGGAGTCACATCAGCCCTAATTCAGTCATTACTGTATGCTCTAAAGAGAGCAGGAGAGGCATCACTATGTGATGAACTTGTAAATGTGTTAGCAAATGAATGCTTCAAGAAATATGGTAATGGTGAGGAGGAACTTCTTAAATGTGATTTTTCTCTACGCCTGCTCGATTCAGCATTCGCGGTAGGATCTCCAGATTTGTTCAAAATGATATTTGAAGAATGCCTCAAGGGGAAAGTGGCAAGGCTTGCTCTTAACAAGAGAGCTAATTTCAACATTCAAAGAGTTTTTGACTTTTGCCCTGATAAAACATTGGTAAGTATATGCTGTCATTAATTCCTATAGTGAAAAATTTTTTCATCCTGCGCCAAAGGAGTTTCATTATATAAATGATGAATGCGGTTAATAATTGTAATCAAAACTGTGTGTTGAGAAGTCCAGACCTTTTGATTGAATGAATATCTTGAATTTCAAAGCTAAATAGTATTTTTTAGAGATGAAAATGTATCGTATTTTCATGTTCCCTGTAAAAATGCTTTCATTTTAAAACTATGTACTTACTCTGAAATGAGCCAGAGGACATACTTAATTTTTGAGTGTGGCACGAGCGAAACCAGGGATATGCCTTGGTCTTCAGTATTGCCTGTGCTCTTTATTCCTGTTAAAGGCTTGGATTTCGCTCCATTCTATCTCTTTATGTGTAATATTTAGTTTACTTTGAGTAGGCATATCAAATTGACTAAATCCCTGGTAACATTTTTTCAATACATTTCAAGACTGAATCCAATGTTAGTTACCATTTTAGACTCCCAAAACTCTTGTTTCTTATGTGTCAGTCTGGATTACCTTTCAATTTGTGTTTCCTACTACAAACAGTTAATTAGTCGACTACAATTTAAAGTGGAAAGGGTAAAGTAAAACCATTTCTCATTGCATGATTACCTGTATTACTGGCATTAAATTTTATGCTGTAGTATTTTTGTTTCCTGAATTCCATCCTTTGTTTAAGCTATGTATTAGAACTCCTTGAAAGAAGAAAGAAATTGAAATAATTATCTTTCAACAATAAAAAAAATATATTTTTCTTTTTTATATTGCTGTACAAAAGGTTGGTTTTGAAGATGGTCTACATTTACTTATTTATACTCAGTAGCAATGAAAATACTTCAAACCAAAATAAAGCTAAATCAATATAACTATGTATGTATTTGTTGAAAAGGTTTGCAATTTACCAAATTTTGAAAAATGTGACATTTGACAATTTATTCTGCACTTGAAGTCTATTTTGAAGTGCTATATCTCAGTTGAAAAATGATGAGAAATAATGATTTTCTCTGATTCTGTCATAGTTTTCCATGTTATAATTTTAGGAAAATCGGCGAGGATAATTTCTGTATTTTCATTTTCACTTCCCGAATTAGGATCGTATAGGACATTTACTGTAATGTGTCCTGCTTACAAAATCCCTCATAATGTGTCCTCATTTTTTCATATACTATGCAGCTGGAAGAGGTTTTGGAGGAAATCTTTGAATCAGACGGTGGTCTAAGTGATATTTTCTCTAGTGGACATTTTGGTGTCCTCACCAGTATTGCTCGAGCTTGTCATAGACTTGGACACAAGCAAGGTGTTTTCATGCAGGTATTTAAAAGGCTTCAAAGTACATAGTTCATTTATTTCCCTCGTGCTTGTTCAGAGAAGAATATTTGGTGATAAAGTGTCATGGATGTTTGTCTGGTTAGAGTAGCTGGAATGTTTTGTAATTTTCATGAAACCTATGCTATTAACCAGTTACTATGTGAGTGGTAATGTTTATGGTAGTTTATAATGTTATATGTCATTAAATACGTACTCTTGTTTTGCTTTCCCAGAGTCCCTTGGAAAGTGCTGTATGCTTGTAAATTATGCTTTGTAAATTTAATTACAATAAACATATGCAGTAAAATACTAGGGAACCAATGACGAAATTTTGCTACAAATTTTTTTTATTTGAAAAATATCTTTTTTAAATTGTGTTATAAATTAAAATGTGTTTGGTGTGTATCTGTAGAAATTTGGTGCAGGAATATTTTCAAGAATATATGTTGACGAATATTTTTCTAACTCTTTGTAACCTTGTACCTTAAATAGGAGCGAATTGGGTGGAGGTTTTATTATTTCTAAATGAAACTTTTTTACTCATGAGCTCAGACCTAAAAGTATGTACATACATATCTTCATTGTTTATTATAATTAAGTTCTCCCCAATTTAATACCTAGTTCCACAGGCTAGCTGAAGGCCTGTGACTTGATTGCCAGTCCAGGGAAGCATTTTCGCTGGCAGTTTACTATGGAATATTTTGCTGTTGTTTGTGGCTGAGTAAAGCATGTTGCATTGGACTGATTTTGTATTATGATAGATTGCAAGATCCATCCTCATGCTAAGTGCTTTCTGTCTAATATCACTCTGAGATATTAACATCAAAGAATGTCTTCAGGTGTCACTAGGTGGATAACTTAAGCTATGAGCATGTTGAAATAACACTAAGACCATTGTTTTCAACAATTATTTTAACTAACAATGACCAGTTTCAATACCCAAGTAATTTTCTGCAAGTTGATATTTTTATGAGTACCATCCTTGATTAATTGCTTCCTTAAACCATCATCAATATCAGGCAAAAAATTTACATTTCTAATATTCTCTATTAGGTCTATGATTATGTGAAAAATAAAAACATAGAGGGTGATGTTAATTTTTGCACACTTGATATGGAATCTCCCATATATTTTTACACATCAGCATTCAGCATGGTTCCAAATATTGAAGACAACTTATGTAAGGTTGGAAGGGGAAGAGGGATTGATGAAATCTTATGTTGGGTCTTACATGAGGGAGATGAAAAATTGGCTAAAATTGCCTTACATAATATTTGAATGGCCCCTAAGGAACATGTGTACCAAATTTTGTTTGAATCCATCAAACGGTTTGAAGGTGTTTAACATGGAGCAAACAGAATTCCAGTTGTATGTGTGTTTATAGATTGACCAAATTAGAGAAATTTGAATATGGACCACTTTTCCACTTGCCCATATAAATGGCCATTTTAGACATTTCTATGAATAAGCCATAACTTGATTAAAATTCTACGCTAATAACAGCCATTGTCCAGGGGCGGTGCTAATGATGGAGAAAACTGCTCAACAGATTTATTGTTTACACGAATTTTTAGGATACTGGGACTAGACACAGTATTTCTTTATGAAGTCACCTGCAAGTGCACATAAGTGTGATGTTCTACAAAGGAAAAATTTGCCTTGATTGGGATTCGAGCCCGGATCCCTTGATTTCACACCAACTGCTATAGCCAGTTAAGCTACTGAGCTACTCCTCTTCCCTTATATACATCCCCTATGTACTGAATATAGGTACTTGAGTATAAGTGAAGACATTTCTTACTTTTTTCGGCTAATGGAAACCTACCTTCAACTTATAGTCGAGTCACTACATAAGGTGACTTTTTTAGGGTCAATATTTCCATGTATTTGACCCATTAAAACCATGTGTATCTCTAATACTGATAAGCAACGGAGAATATTCACTGAGAAATGTGTTAGGTTTTAAGTTCTAAATTTTGTATTAGGACCTACCTTTGGCAAATACTCTTGATACTTCTGTTTTGCAATATTAATGCATTCCACGAGGTCAATTTTACTGTACAAATATCGCATAACCATTACAAACCAAGGAGATTCAGCAATTTTCAACCTCTGCTTACATTCAAATCGACTAATACTCGAAGATGTACGGTAGTTAGTTGTATATGTATGTATCTGGAAAATCCCAGAATTTCCATTTTTGACCCTCATAAATTGTATATTAAAAAGATATGCATGCCTTAACTTACAAACTCATAAGCCCATGTTAATATTTACAGTGTAATAACCTACACAAAGCATGTATAAATAGAATCTCTGTATTCTGCATAATAAGATTTGCATGACTGGATATTTTTTTCATCATTTTTCATGGGGTTTCAGCTTGTTAACTTAGATTGGTTGCATGTTGTAAAATTTTTGTCATAGATCTGTCGCATATGTTTCAATTTGAGATTTCAGTGACAGTGATTTGAGAAGGGCTGACTTCCATAATATTTTCTCTCTTTTTTTCAGAATTTCATGAAAGCTCTCGACTGTAACCAACCTGAAGGTCGCCAAATGCAGTTTGCTCCGCTAGTCCTACAAATGGTTCCATTCAAAGGAGAGGAATCTGAGGAAGCCTCTCGTGAGAAGTTGGTTATCAACCTACAGGGATCTTTTATCATCCAAGCGATGCTGCATTTCAACAAACCTATCAAAGTAACTACAGGCTTTTTATTTTAGCTATCTGTGGTCTATTTTCAAGCTCTTTCCTGGTATATATTAACCAGGTTATAGATATTATAGGTTATTACAATCAGTGATTGGAAGTTATTGATTACAAGGAATCTAATTACCAGTAATCATCATATTTGGCTTACTTTTATTTGTAATTGTTACTTCTAAGTAATTGTTACTCTCGGGATAATTTGTAATCAGTCAGTCATATTGTCAATCTCTCCAGTTTTTTATTCTTATTGATTGCCATAGCATTTGTCGACAATCTTTTATTTCGACTACTTGTTTCAAATATCTTCGGCATCTTCAGTACATTCTTAAGGCACGTCTCCACCAGAAACATTTTTGGTGCAAAATTATGCTGCAATGCTGTTTTTTTCTTTAGTCTAGTGCTCTTAGAATTCATTGTTGTGGTAATCCTAGAGTTTGCGATTACATAAAAAGTAATGATATGAACAGTCTCATACTTGACCCATCACGGAGGTCACAAACAAAGAACCACTCCCACTCCCTAGAATTATTACAAAAAATGACCATTGTTTTAACATCAGAAATCAACATTTGAAAAGAGCGCCGCTTGGCTAGAGTGAGCTACGGGTCCTAACCTGTTCCTCTTATGGCAGAAAAACGAACTACTAGCAGCTGGCGAGAATATTCAGGCATGAGAAGAAAGGGGTGAAATTTTTGGACTTGCCCGAGTATACTCGGGCGTGTCAGAATTTTCACGTTTTCGGTGCCCAAGTATACTCGGGCGTGTCAGGGAAGCGGTTAAATGAATGTAACATGTTATCTTTTGAGCTCAAACATTAATGTACTTTTTTTGTTCTTAGTGGATGAAGAAGTCCAAGAACAATTAAACATTTCTATTCTATTCTAAAGGCAGTTTGCAAGAGGCACTTTTTTGGGCAATTTGATCTACAAAAATTGCAAGAACTCGGGCACAAAACTAGAGCAGGGGGCATTTTTCTTTCTCTCATTCATGCATTTGCGCAGTAATTCTATCAATTCTAGACTCTACATGATGCAATTTTCCCTGCATGTCCATCAATACATTAGACTATAGTAAAGTGCCCTTGTATAAAACAGTCTATACATACATATATGCATTGTGCCTCCCTGAGATAAATTGATTGCTCTATACGTAGGGATAGGAATTTTTCGGTGGTTTGAGAGGGAGAAAAGCGGTACTTTCAAAGTAGGAATTCGGTACTTTCAACAAGACATTTCGGTGTTTTCACAGTGACCAAAAAGTTATATATACAGTATAGGACCTCAAAAGTGGAAAGCATGGGACCAAGTGATTTCTGGATTTTGGAGTTTTCTGTATTTTGGGTCCTCATTAAGATTAAGGCATTTCATTCATCTTAAAAGGTCTAAATTGAGGTATAACACCTGACAAGCAAATTTACATCAGTAAGATCACGTACATCTAACATGAATCGTCTCCAATAGTTCCACGACTGGAAGCGATAGTGGAGCTGCGTGGTGGTAGAACGAAAAAACATGTGGAGGGAGTTTAAAAATTTAAATTAAAATCTTGTGGATTTTGGGTTTTCCTAATTTTGGGATTACGAATTTGAGGTCCTCAACTGTATACACATAAAATACCGATTATTTCTGTCTAGAAAAGGGTCACTTATACTATAGTTTAACCCAATATGATCTGGGCTATTATGCGACACTTCCCCTTCTAGCCATGTTATGACTGAAGACAATCACCTTGGTGGCGGAACTTGTAAAAGTGGCACTAAATTTAAAAATAAAATTAAATACATTTCGTGTATTGACATGTAACTTTAGAGAATTTCCATTCTTGTGAAAGTTTGCTGCAGTTACGTTCTTCGAAGATTTTAAATTTTTCCAATTGAGTCTTTCCCAAGCAACCTGACAATTGTAGAATATTTACATGACCGTACTTTTATCGATACAATAATATCCATCTTTTTGATACTGGAAAGCTCGGTCTCTTGCACTTAATTTTGCATTCGGCATCTCAATAACTCGTCAACATTACTTGCAAGCACAGAAACCAGGAATTAAACTAGGATACTTAACAATTGTCACTGGAAAACAAACAGTCATTTGACGGAAATGGCTAAAAACTAGAGATTCAAACAATAAAATCAATCTAGGTGCCACGCAATAAATAAATATATCGACAATTATATTGATGTCGTAGTTGGCCTTGATTGGTGCTTTAAAGCCAGCTACGCAACCATTGCAATAAGGTCGTTCACTATGATGCAAAATTGCAATTTAATTCACGAATTCGGTAAATGGATTGGAAAATAGATTTTCGGTGGAGACAAAATTCTTCTATATTCAGCCACTCCCTCTTAAATCAAAAACAAAAATTCATGATACTTGCCGCCCACTCAAAAAGTTCGTGACGTCATCAGAGATCTGGTTCAGTTTATAATTCGCTCGCTGGAAAGCGAGGGAAGGGGAATGCTGCAGAGCGCCCATCGTGATTGGACGGAGCAGCGAGTGACTTCAAAACTTTTCATGTTGGTTCTTTTACGTGAAAGTGTTAAGAACCCTGATTTTTCGCCGCCGATATTTGAAAAGCAGGCGACAGATCAAAAAACAGAAAAATACGTCTCTCTTTTTTTTCAAACTCTATCAGAATTGGCATTTAAAAAATTCTTGGCAAACAAGCCCATTGAAATGAAACAACTCAAAGTGGCTATTCACGCATGCGCAGTCCGTCTCATCTTCAAATCCGTAGTAGAGTCTAATGAACAAATCAGAAAAAAATTTTATAAATTGGAAAAATACGTGTCTCTTTAGTTTTCAAACTATAATTAGCATTTAAAATCTCTTGGTGAACGATCCCATTGAAATGAAACAACTCAAAGCATTGGCTTGGCTATTCATGCATGCGCAGTCCATCTCGTCTTAAAATCCGTAGTACACTGTTATGTACAAATGAGACCCAAAATAAAAAATCGAAAAAATACGTGTCTCTTTAGTTTTCAAACTATAATTAGCATTTAAAATCTCTTGGTGAACGATCCCATTGAAATGAAACAACTCAAAGTGGCTATTCACGCATGCGCAGTCTGTCTCGTCTTCAAATCCGTAGTAGAGTCTAATGAACAAATCAGAAAAATATTTTAAAAATTGGAAAAATACGTCTCTTTAGTTTTCAAACTATAATTAGCATTTAAAATCTCTTGGTGAACGATCCCATTGAAATGAAACAACTCAAAGCATTGGCTTGGCTATTCATGCATGCGCAGTCCATCTCGTCTTAAAATCCGTAGTACACTGTTATGAACAAATCAGACCCAAAATAAAAAATCGAAAAAATACGTGTCTCTTTAGTTTTCAAACTATAATTAGCATTTAAAATCTCTTGGTGAACGATCCCATTGAAATGAAACAACTCAAAGCGGCTATTCATGCATGCGCATTCCATCTCGTCTTCAAATCCGTAGTAGACTGTTATGAACAAATCAGACCCAAAATAAAAAATCAGAAAAATACGTGTCTCTTTAGTTTTCAAACTATAATTAGCATTTAAAATCTCTTGGTGAACGATCCTATTGAAATGAAACAACTCAAAGCGGCTATTCATGCATGCGCAGTCCATCTCGTCTTCAAATCCGTAGTACACTGTTATGAACAAATCAGACCCAAAATAAAAAATCGGAAAAATACGTGTCTCTTTAGTTTTCAAACTATAATTGGCATTAAAAAACTCTTGGGGAACAAGCCCATTGAAATGAAACAACTCAAAGCGGTTATTCACGCATGCATAGTCCGTCTCATCTTCAAATCCGTAGTAGAGTCTAATGAAAAAATCAGAAAAAAATATAAAAAATCGGAAAAATACGTGTCTCTTTAGTTTTCAAACTATAATTAGCATTTAAAATCTCTTGGTGAACGATCCCATTGAAATGAAACAACTCAAAGCGGCTATTCACGCATGCACAGTCCGTCTCGTCTTCAAATCTGTAGCCCAGGGATTCCCAAACTATGTTCCCCTGAAGGCTAATGGGTATTCCGAGTAACCTATAATGGCTTTATATGCTGCTATCTAAACACAATGGTTTAATATATGTGAAGTCCACAAGGTGTTCCGTTAAACTTTCAGGATTTACGAAGTGTTCCATCGCAGGAAAAGTTTGAGAAACCCTGCTGTAGCAGATTACTTAGAATAAATGCGCATATCGCTTTTCCTTTGTTCGACTCACCTCGGAGCGGAGAGCCACCGATCATAGATGCCGATAGGTGGTTGATTATCCCACTAATTGTAAATAGAAAGCACCGTGGCGTGACGAACTGTGTATTGCCGGTTATCGCCGTAAATCGAAAGCACCTGGTGTCATCCTCCCGCGATTGTTATCGTAACACCGGTTATGCTAAAATGAACTGCAAACTTCCGCATACGTTAGCAATATTTGCACGCGAGTTCGTTTAAATTGAATTGAGAACATTTGCTTGGAATTTTAATGTTTTTCTTGCGTTTGAAATGTACTTCCAACCATTTTCTCACAAAACAATGAAAATTGCATTTTGGAGCACAATTCACGACATTTTGCGAGTTCAAAAGTCATTTCCCCAGTCAGTATGGAGTATGTTGTAACTAATTACCACTCCTAGGACATTTTTGTCTAAATTCGCTATATTCGCGATCGCGAAATTTTCCTATCCCTATCTATAGAACATTACATTCTATTTTCCATAGTTATCTCTCATCAAATAGCTCAATTCCTTTCTCTTGAAGTTGAACAAATTCCATGAGAAACATCTTATCTATAATTTTCTCTGAGAACCATCAAATTCAAGCTGTTGCTGTATCTCTTGGAGTTCACTTATGAAATAAAAATTGATTTATTTGTATAAAATAATTTGTTTACTTTAGAGTAACATTTGTGTTCACTGTGATTTACTTTACAAAATGGCAGATGCTATTCATGACCATTTTTTTATACTCTATGCAGTAAAAAGGCTTAATTTGCTGTCAAAATTTTGAAAGTCAAGCTGATATGAGGTAAGATATTCATAATACGTGACTCCTTTTTAGTTAATATTAATTTTGATTGTAAATCCTGTGAGAATAGTTGTGATTGTTGGAGATGGTGTGAGGCGAATCCAATGTTCAATAATGCAGTCGTGTCTGGGTCTTTCCTCCAGCAGCTACACATACATACAGCTACTACAGTGATATACTGATGACTTGACTGTCACTTAATAAGGTCGAAATCTTATGGCAATAGATAAAGCTTTCTTAGTAAATTCAGTTTTAACGCAATCAGCTATGGGAAATAGTATCAATAAGAAGTTAAGATAACTGTGAACACATTAATTTTTTTGTTAATAAGTATTTGATTATTTAAAATTTGCCTTTACTAATTGGGATATTACAAAATATATTTTCTTTCACATTGAAACAGCATTTATGCTCAGAATGGCCTCCTATCTTATGGAAAGTGATTTAAAGTCGTCATTGACAGAGGGTTCCCTACGATAACTCAATAAATGTTCCTTTTGAGAAATCCCTGGTTAATCCATACTTCGCCATGCCCAGGCAACCACTAACCTTTTATTGTCATATTACCATGTATTTACAGGGATGTTACTAGTCAGGGAAATGTCAGGGAATTTGAAACCCGTCAGGGAAATGTCAGGGAAAAGTGTTGAGCTGTCAGGGAAAAATTGGATGAGGGTATTCGATGAATCAGTCAGTGGCCGGCGCGCCTCAACTATACATTCATTCACTGTTGCCGGAGTTGATGTTTCATCTTCTGATTTTGTCTTCGTTTCATAAATTTTATGAGTAAAATTAACATTGTTTTGTTTTCTCAACTTTCATTTGCACTTGAAATTTTGGAAAATGTCGGGGAAAATGACAATTTTTGTCAGGAAAATTTCAGGGAATTTCTTTTCCCGAATATTGTAACAACCCTGATTTAATATATTCAGTGAATGATGTATATTTTATTTCCTACATTATTTTATTAATTTTGTTAATTTTCCATTTAATTATCTTCTTTAATCAACCTCTTTATAGCTTTCTTTTATATTGATATTACATAATTTCAGTTGGAAACTACTGTGGCGTTTGATTTGTTATACTCTTATTTTCTTCATCCATTAAGTTGTGTTTTTTATTGGTGAACTTAAACTTGCAATCTTTCAGGTCATAAACAGTCTATTGGAAATGCATCCTCCTGTTCTTCAGGAAGTCTTTTGTGATCAAAAAGGAAGTCATGTCATGGATTCATTCATGGAGAGTGAATATGTCGGGGCTAAGAGTCGGGAGAAGCTATTCAGAAGGCTGATGGTAAGCATAGTACTAAACTAGTGGTGGTTTTTACAAAAGACCTGAGATCCAGTAGGGTGATTACATAAAATCCCATGCTTCATAACGCTGGAATGCCCGAAAACTTCGCCCCCTGCGATTATGTATCTTCATGCGAAGTGTTCGACGTCGACATTATCGGGGCGCTACCGAAAGTATGAGAAAGTTATATTGCGAATTCATACCACTCGGTCCGTCCCTTGTTCGAATCTTTCCATCCAATCCGAAGTAGAGAAAATGGTCACGTGACTGAACTACGGAAGCAGAAGACAAGAAAGGAACTCGGATGAGGAAGAATAAAGGAGGTTGGAATGCACTTTTAAATAAATGGTGGTTCTTAACATTCTGAATTACAATATATATGATACTGGATAAATGATAGAGAAACAGCAATGCATGCTAATAGTATAGAAACGAGAAAAGCGGCAGGCAGATGATTACTTAGAGGTCTTTCTTAGCAAAATCAATCAATTTACCTACGATTAGGCAGAATCAAGTTGTTGTTATTAATTACAACCTACCTTACTACGTGAAGTTAAACGTAAAACACTACAGCGAAATAAGAATGTTTATCGATATCTCAATTCTCTATTGTAGCTATTGGGAACATAGATATACGCGTAAGTGCAAACATGAGCATTGTGTTGTCGAGAGCCTGGCAGAAGCGGAAGGATATATCTTGTAAGAAGTATGCATTATTTTTCTCGGCTTCACCATCCCAAGTAACTGAAAAACTTTTATTGTGAGAATAGCTGCGCCTACATTTGTAAATATTTTCTCTAAAGACTAAAATTATTGTGGGCATGACATTTCCCAAATTTGTACGTCTGCTCACCAACAACTTAATTCATATTTATCATAATTATGACGGATTTGAGCTTAATGAAAATACTTATCGTCGTACAGAAGGTATCATTCTAGCAAAGAGCCACTAACTTTATTTGACAAATACTGGAAATTTATTTTATTGATTAGCTCGTTAAGTGGAAGTAGACTGGGTAACACTTTGGCACAGCTTTCGATTATTCTCTGGGCATAGCTTATTTTCACAGGTCTGAGCATAATATCAAGAATCTTACATAACATTAATGAAAGTTAGAATCAGGATCAAACACAATTGTGAGGAAAAGATCAAAATATCATGCTACACAGTAATTTTATTGTGGCTTATTGCGTACACAATGGGTGTATTTTTGCACTAGGAAGCAATTCCAAAGCTTTCATGACGGCACTAACATTTCGGCACTTGAGAAACACTAAAGCCAAAGAAGTATTTTACAGAAGTATATGATAGAATAACCACAACACCGCAAAAGGAAAGGCAATTACATTTCAATCCTCAATCCCGAAATATATATGTATGTACTTGCAAAATGAACTTCCACTTGGCATGGCACTGTGTGTAACAATTAATCACGACAATGTAAATGAACCACTTTGCTCTTCATTCGAGTGATCATCATCTCCTAGTATATTAAGAGGTAAATGTGACTTTACACCACAATTAGGAATTCCAATGCGCAATAAGCCTGCATCAAACTGCTATTGATCATAACACACTTACCACACAGGAACTTTCTTCGGAACAAAAACACAACATAACATGATCGTAAATAAAACTATCTCTGGTGTGCAGTTTTTACCATTCAAAAAGACTACACTTTGCCATGCGAAGAGACAAACTGGTAAATGTTAGCACTGCCTTGGTAAGTATACTTAACTCATCCTTTTTGACAAGCATTAAAAATTGCCTTCTTTCAACAAAATTTCACACATGGGCACTGCCAAATCCAGTCATTATTAATGTGAAGGAATAATGCGATGAAAAAAAAAATAACATTTCCACAGGAGCTTGAACGTTTCACTTGACGTCAAAACACACTTGTTTTATTAATCAAAATTAAAATTTTCCATTGAAATTCCTTGGATGGCAGCTTCCCCGATTTCTTATTGCATCCGACTGCTGTCATTAAAATACGAAATATTAGGTAATTGGCTCTTATTTACATATAATTCATACTAGGCATTATGAAAGACTGACTGCCAAGACCGTCATATTAAGCACCTTGTTTTTGGCATTCTATAGCATTCTTTCCAGTTACGTGATCGCTTCAAGCACAAACATCATGGGTGGACATTACGAAGCGCCGGCGATGTGCAAACAACCGATACGTAATCACGAGGGGCGTTCTGCTGCAATTTGGCACTCTGGAATGCCGAAATCAGGACGTTATGAGTTATGTAATCACCCTACAGGTCCCCAAGTAGAACATATTATTTAGTACAGTAGAACCCTGTTTTTGAGTTATTGGATTTTCCATTTTCCTACTTTTTGAACCATTTTTTTGGGTTCCCGTCAACTTTTCTATAATTCCAATGTATATTAAACCCTGTATTTTCACTAGTTTTCCCACATTTTGCTCCATTTTGTGCTTGATAATAAAAAATTTCCAATTCTAAATTCAATGTTGTACGCATATTTAAACTACTAAAAAGCATCAAGCAACTTTGTCTTGCAGGTAATTTCATCTTGCGTTTATGATGAAAAGGGTGAAAGGCATCCTGTGACAATTGTGCGAACTGTTTTGTATCACGAATTTGAAAAGGGCAGCATCGGCGGGATAGTATCCACAGTGCTTAGTGGCAGAAATTTGAACTATCTCTACTTGCGAATGGAAGTTCATATGATCATATTGATTATATGATCTGAGGATATTCGCAGGATAGATAGATGGGTAGTCTTTATTAGCATTTTCTTGCTAGTTTCTTTCAAGAAATTAACAATACAGATAGTGATGCAACCAGTGGCGGATACAGAGAAAGCTCAAGGGGGGGGCGCAAGTTATCGCGACGATTGTAGCTTTCAAACTGACTGCCTGGCAGCGACTCTACTTTTCTTATTTATGTAGCTCGGTTGTTTCGAGAACATTCGGTGCCAGAATGTTCGCTTCCAGACTTTTAAGGAGTGTGAACAAATACAAACAGTACAATGTTCGCGATTTTTCTCGAACAAATGCCAGACAGAGTAACGTATCGAGATCACTAGAATGGCCGCGACTTTTCTCGTAGGTTAGCTATCTATGTGCCAGACAGAAACGTATAAAATACGATGACGCACGCACGTGCTACATAAGAAAGTACAACTACTCGATAACTCGACTCAGAGTCGACTGACGAAAGACGAACGAAATGTGTGTGGGCTGACTGGCGTGCGCAAGGGGGGGCGCGCGCCCCCCATATGTATCCGCCACTGGATGCAACTCTCTTCAGTCTCCCCCTTCCAAGTGGTGGAAAGGACAAAAGGGCACATGTACTGCTCTTGAGCCGATCCTTCTGTGGGTGGAGTGATCGTCTTCCTAATTGCATAAACCACTTTTCCTGAGGCCAACTACGCATGATACCCCTTCCCTTCTCTTGTAGTGTCAGTGGTGTCAGCGGGCAACCTACTGGAGGACGGGTGACCGCACCAATGGGCATGCACGGGCATCTACGTCACTCGGGGGGCACGAACTCGGGCAATAAACAAACGGGCTGGAGTCGCCGGGGTTTTCCGACCGCCTGCATGTCTCCAAAGTCCGATCCCTCTACCCCAAGCTATAGCCAACTCATCATGTGTCTGGTCTGCAGTGATTTATGGTTGCCCCTCGGGAGTTACCGAGTCCCATATCTCCCTGTTTACTCAGCCCTATCTCGAATAAAATGAGGCAAGGTCACTGACCATCCCAATGCCCGAACAGATGACGTACTGTCAACATCGGATGTATTCGAACCCTCCATTGTTTACCACTTTTACAAGTCCACTCACGCTATCCGATTTTGAAGCATAGTCCAATAATTTGGCTTGGTTTTTCATTATATCGTGCACTGTAGAGATGCCAACACCAGAGCCCACCCCTAAAATAGCCACTGGGTCTCCCTTGGATGCCCTTTCATTAATCTTCAACTTCTCCAAAATGTGTATTTCTATTTTTTGAAGAATCGGACTGTTTCAACCAGTTGTATTAGGCGTTACTTTGTGGAATTGCATATTCATGTAAAAATAAAAAAATACTGTGTATATTCCACACAATAAAATTTAATTCACCGACCTGGGTTTTTCCTACCTCATAGGCATTTTCAGGGTAAAATATCCTTATATATGGAAAATTTGGAGGGGTGGTATAGGAGGGGTTTGGGGGGGGGGATGAGGGGAGCTCAGGGTAATGCCACACTCATCTGCGGGATCGAACACCCAGCTGAGGACGTCGGAAGGGGAGGGAAGGGAGGGGACAGAAAGAGAGAGTAGGGGAGGAGGTTGTTGCGGTATGATGTACGGATAATCGGCCAGGTGGATAACCAAACGGTGGATAATCAACGCTCTACTGTTGTTACTATAAGCGTGAATTTTATTCATAATACCTTTTAACCACAATGGTACATACAAAATTTATCAGTTTTTAATAAATTTTGATAAAAGGCTGCATGCATAGGATTCCTGAATGGAAGGTGGGCACAATCAAGATATCAGCCTGCTTAATGTTCTTCATATTATACTATATGATATCATCGGTTCACGTTTATACTCGCTCTTAGTTGAAGTTCAAAATTGAATATCAAAACGATCAATGGCACAAAAACAATAGTATCAGTACAAAATTGCATTATTTCTATCCACACGTCCCTTCTATTTTTTAGCCCCGCATTCTCACGAAAATATTTGCTATAAAAACATGAAGTTTCAATGCCCTTCCAAAATCTAAACCCTGTGCCATGTATTTCAGTGCATGCCAGGGTCCTTTACATGGTCGAATCAGACGAACGAAGATAATTCAGCGGCATTATTAAAAAGGATCGAGTTAAGGTTTTAATTCAACCATTTCCCTGTAGCTAGGTGTTGAAAAAATGGAGAAATAAAGGATATAAAATAAGTGTTGTGAGTACGCATGAAAATGTTGATGCTAGGTGAGAACATATTTGTAGAACTAATGTCGCTACTGTGACTATTTTAGGCTTCTTTTCCTTTCTCTTTCAATAAAGTAGCTCTTGTGCAGCAAAAAAAACTTTTTATCCTGTCAAAATGCTTTCGTTGACGGCTGTATTATGCGTTTTATCTGTCTGTTATTGTAATATAAATCTATCTTAAGTATCATAGATGAGCCTTGTAACATTTTCAAGCATGTGAAAACAAGCAGAAATACTAAATATCTCATTATGTTTTCAAGTAATTTAATTATTAGAAAATATTTAAATGTAATTATTCATATATTTTCTTTGGCACGATACGATCTCCTCGAGCGACGATTGAAAGATATGCCACTTGCAGTGGGGGTATTCCCCGCACTCTAATGGAGACTGCCAATGGATTTTCAGTCCTGGCTTCTACATGGTAGCTTTCAATTATGAGAGAGATCAGATGATCTACTCATTCTTGCTCACAAATAACCAAACGGGAGCCCGAAATCCAACCCATCTCAGAAATCCCTTAGCAGGTCAAAATCGTCCTTTGGGTGGAGGTTTTCTCTTGGCAAGTAGGTACACAAAGTTGTTCTGCTTGCTGAGTTTATTGCTCTCCCGCTCAGGGGGGCATGGTTCGGCTGCGTTGTCACATCGTGGTCAACTCGGGACTTAAAAATCTTTCAGCACTGAGGTGGTACAATTTTTTTTAACAGTACTGTACATGCTATGTTATTCTACAGGGTTCTATTGTAAAATGAATAAGCAGAATTGTACCCCAGAACTACTTTTACTAAATTTCATGTTACAAACTAATCAAGGGCTGTGAATTGTGTTGTTTAACAGCCAAGTTGCATATCTTACTTGAGTGCTATCTCAGGTCATATCTTACAATCTTCAATTTTTGAATGACTTTTCTTTGTTATAGGGTACGTGGGTTGCCATGGCTACTTCAAAGCATGGTTCAAGAAGCCTGGAAGCTGCTTGGAAACAAATGGGAGTCAAGTTTAGGCAAACAGTGGTAGCAGAGTTGAGTACCAGAGAAAGTCAAATAATGGCATGTCCCTTTGGGCGCATTATAGCTGCACAGACCTTACTGCCACTCTACAGGAGGAATATAGAGGATTGGCGACAGGCACAACTAGGCCAGGAGAAAAAGAGGGAAATATTTGCTGACATTATTGGATCTGGTGCCAACCCTGCATCTTCCTCGAAGAAGGATATAAGTGACTCATGAAAACATATTTTGTTAACAGTTTTCAAGCATACTTTTGAAGTGTTCAGTGCTTGCAAATTGCTGAATGTTTGAAATTGAAAGGGTGAGTGTCATTTAATATTCCTTGAAATGCCTCCTCCTATGTGTTCTGTGAGCAAAGACATGTCTACAAAATAAGTACACATATGTATTTCAATTCTTTGTACATAAGGGGCTTGAAGCATTTTGTGGATATGTACTCAAATGTAAACAGCATAAAAATACAAAATAATATTTTTATAAAAATATTTAAGCCTGCTGCTAAGCTAAACCCTTAACTGCTATTCCTGAAGTAGAAGCTTCCCTGACATTACACTTAATGGAAACAACATCTATTCTACCTATATTCCATGGAAAATCCTTGATGGAATACTGATGGATCCATGTGGAATCCATATGGATTATTGTAGGAAATATGTTGCAATGTCCTCTAAATCCAATGGGTTCATGTAGATTTCATGGAAATTTCTCATGGAATCCATTAGCAATATCCATGAAAAATCCCATGAACAATTTCAATATGGAATTCATGGAGTTGCCATTCCATTAGGAATCACTTATCAAATACACAAAAAGCTAGTACATATAATCATTATGATTGTAAAACAATGATTTGGGCTTAACTGTGGAACCAAGTCATGATAGGTTTTACTAAGCGATCATTTTTATTAATAGTAAGGTTTTCCTTAATGTAGCCCTATTAAACCTTAAGTTTCCGTGAGGCTCAGGATAGTATTCACACCAATGCAAGCTTTTTAGGTGATAAACATATATAAGTGCATGAAGAATGTCAATTGGTTTGCCATTATAATAACAGTAATAACTAATGATAACTACTGCTACTAATTCTAGAAGTAACCTAGAAAGTCAGGTGCCACATTATCATGCAATTATAGAACAGCAAATGCCTGAGGTATGACCAGATAATTAAAAATACCTATCTTCTTAAACTCACGTCATTTAAAGAAAATACTAGTGATAGGTTGAATCCAAATCCTGCCTTCACCAAATTATGAATCCCAGTTCCTTTTCATTACCAATTCATATTTGTATAAAATGAATTCTAATCCACTTTTAATTCTATTGTTAATTTATGAACCCATAAGAATCTCTTTTTTCCCTCGAACACAAAAATAATAACTTAGCTTTAAAGGAGAAATAAAATTGAGCAGCCATTTGTTTTGATTTGGCATTTATTAATTCTTCAATTAACCCTTTTGCTGCTGTGGGCGTGTTAATGCACCCACCACCAACGTGCCCACCGTGCTATGGTTACATCAACGCGCCCTGTGGATTTTATGCCCTCCGTGCGAAAGATGAGTGTACGCACTCGGCAAGTTTTCGCTTTGCTGAGTTGTGTTTTTAGCGGCATGTTATATAGCCAATTGCTCTGACAAACTAATGGTTTCTACAAGATTCTTAGAAGTTCTCTTGATCGTCACAGGGCACTCGCTCGTATACCTTGGCCTCTCTTTTGTCAGCTTTGTTTTTCCTGCTGAGCTTGGGGATTTCCCTCTCTCAAGTAAGTCTACCTTGGAGTTTCCCCTTCAGTCTTCTACTGTGCTTGCCATTGTAAGTTTGATTTTATGCGTTTCCTCTTGCTCGTATTTTGACCCATCGCATACTGTTTGGACTTAGTCTTAGGAAATAATTCCACTGTGCATTATATTGATACATAATATCTCTGGGCTCTCCTGCACTTCTCTTCTGGCATAGGCCACTGTTTAGTTTAGGACATTCATCTCTGAACTTTTTACCAACCTCTGCTTTTGATTGGTGGTAGGGCATTCTTTGGATTACCTGAACAGTGTTTTATTCATTTATTGTCCTGTGCGTCATCTTAGACAATGCTTATGACATATTTAGGACTCTTTTATTGTTTTTACATTGACCAGTGCTTTATTTAGGACTTTTTGTGGTATCCTTGTATCTTAGGCTTTATTTTGTGCTTGGATTATCGTTGGCTTATTCTCCACCATCCCTTTTGAGATGTTCATTGATTCTGCATGGAAATGTATATATAGAGGCAATACCGTCTTTACCATAAGAGCACACGGGGCCCGAGCCCAGGGCCCCCGACCTCACGGGGGCCCCAAAATGCTGATAAATTTGCTTAGACAAAAAAAGGAGCTCAATTTTTTTTTTTCGGTTTTCAAGTAGATACCTCCTAAAATTACCGTCATATTTTCAATTTTTTCCAGAGAGTGAACAGTGAACATTTTAACAATAATAAATATGTATTATTTGGTGAAACTAACTGCGCCATAAGCATAATAAATTTAAAATCACAACAGAGAAATATTTTTTCTTGTCATTCCCTTTTTTTACTTTCCAACGGGGCCCCAAATTTTTGTGTGCCCAGGGGTCCTGGCATGTCCTAAGACAGCCCTGTATAGAGGACACATGTCCTTCCAGAAGAGCATTCCTACGGAAGGTGTTTCAGAAATTCTGGAGGAAAATGAGAGCAGGGAAAACTTTTTAGACACATTTTCCAAAAATTATTCTGAGGAGGGTGCATCTAGAGCTAAATCTGCTAAACCATTTACGTAAGGCATCAAAGCTTCTGCTAAAGTAAAATAATTCATGAGCTCACCTTCAGAATCTGAAGACGATTTACCACCACCTTTGAAGAAGGAATTCCTGGAATTCGTGTAGCACTCTACGGATCTGAATCCAGAAATTCATGGATTCGATCCCCAAGATTCTGCATGCAAGGCGAAGATTCTGTAATACTAGATTTTTTCCATTAGTTTTTTTCAGTGGAGATCATGGAGTTTATCGTGGGGAAACCATTAATTATTACAAATATTCCAGCGAGCACCTTCCGGAGAGTGCACATTCATACGCACAATTTGAACGCAAAGGACATGAAAATTTCAAGTGAACTCCACGAAAGAATACAACACAGAGGGAAAGAAATCTCAGGAGTAATTAAGCACAGGAAGCTACTCTGCCACCAATTGCGCTACTGCAAAAGGGTTAAGAGTGCTAAAGAAAGCCAAGCGAACTCAAGTAACTTGATTTTTTCTTGTGATTTTTGCTTATGAAATGGAGAATTATCACTCTCAGGTTCTAATCTGTTTCTTTAATTATTAACCAAATTGCCAGGAGTACTGAAGACTCTCTTTAAAAATATTGATGCTAGGTCAGTCCTAAGGTGTTTTCGTAGAAGGCGTTTCTAAACCATTCCATTATATTTTGGTTCAAATTTCAGGCTTTCACTGCTTCACAGGTTGGAACTGACAGTTTTTTGACGTGCTTCCTTTGTGCACTAGAGGCTGTAGAGAGGCCATCACGGGAAATATAATATTGCAGTAAGAGTCATAATTCGCGACTTCATCAAGAGCATTATTCCGTGAAAAGTACCCAATACCCTATTTCACTACAGGGCGATTCCATACAAATGGCCTTACAGGAGTACTTGTGGCCTGACTGGTTTTGATTCTTGTGATATTGACACAAAGGAAGAGTGAAATATTAGTTCTTAATATTCATGAATGACAGGGTGATTTGAATGTATACCTATCTGGAATAGCATGTAATAGCTTGACTGTGCCTCCAATAAATGTCAACCTAATGGCTGGATTTTGAATGTAATGATGTGATGAGGAGACAATAAACTCCTATTTCTTTTTACATTTGGTCTCATAAACATCTATTCCCACATCATAGCACAGTTTAATTTTTGCTTTTTTATTTAATCCATGATTAGAACGAAATAGCTCCTTTATTAATGTTTAGAAAGGGCCAGGCTTAATTAAACTGATCAATAATGATGCAGGATTCTGCTTAAAATGCATGGCCATTTATTTGTGGCACAAAACCACAGCATGACAGCAGCAAATACGGTTAGGTGAATATTTCACAACTCCTGCAGCATGAAAAAAAGTGTGCTTGACAATGCGCTCTAGGATTGGTGTATTATTTATTTGCAAGTCAAAACTTCATTTTTCAAAGTAAAAAAGATAACGTTCGGGTTTTCAGTCCATACACAATGAAAATGGCAGGCAAAATAGTCTGCGGCGTGCACGTCTGCTTTAAAAAATATGCATTGGGAGGTTATGAGGGCGGTGTGTGTATGTGCTGTGCCGAAGTTTTTATGAAACTTTCCATTATTGTTAGCCATAAAATCCCCATCTATGTACAAATTTATGATTTTTCTAAAAAATTATCAATACTTTTGTAGTGAAACCACGTTGAGATGCTAAAATTTGGAGGCGAGATCTTACCACAATTTATTGTTCAAAAGGGCAAAGCACATATGCCACAGACACAACTAGGGTTTAAATCTATTTTGGAAGGATGCGATCGACTCCTGACAACATCACCAGACAAGACATCACACCTGGGTGGATTTTTTACCACCCTGTACATTGATGGACTTATCTTTTATTTCACTGCACTTGAGAAAAATTGTTTGCAATGAACTATCATTTATTCCCCCTTCATACTTGCGTTTAAGTTTTGTGCTCCTACTCTTGTGCCTTCTTTAAAATACACACTTATCAAAATTGGATATTTTCATCTTGAAAAGTGAAAATATTGGCCCGGCAAAACTGGATAAGTCCTGGAATTTAATGATCTTCAGCCTGTATTGCTCCCACCAAAGTTCCTGGCGCAGTCCGCAGCAAGGAGGGTAGGTAGAAGTGGAGAGAGTCGAGTGAATAGATGGGAGGGCAAGAGAGGGAGGCAGCAAGGTAGAGTAGGCAGGGGAACCAATGTACTTTGCAAAAAAGCCATGAGGCACACGCATGCAAGGTTAATTGTTAAGTGATTAAAATCAACCATCAATATGACTCCAATAGGGTCTTGAGGTGTCATTGTAGGATGTCGAAATGAGATGGTAAGTAGTAATGGGTGATCCCACGTCTCAAAGTGCTTGTGTTGGCAGCAGTAAGAGAGGTTTTCTGACCCCCCACACTAAACAACATTACATGTTGTTCATGAACTACTTGCCAAAAATTTGTGTATACATATTTTTGTGAAGTACTTAGGTCACGGTTTCACCTAATGAACAGTGACTGGACACTAGCCCCTATGAAATCGTTTAATATATGTATTAGTTTGGGTTGAGATCCATTTGTCTTCCTCTCTGTCCGCCGAACTGCCTACGTCCTCCGCACCAACTTTTAAAATACCTCCAACTTGTTCTCTCGTCAGGGTCTTCATTGTAAAACTCTACACTTCATATGAGACTCTTCAATAGTCTTGTCATCACTTCTTTTCATAATGTTTCGGAGATTAGTTTCCTCCTATTAGTGATCCTTTGCTGCCACACATCTACATAATATCCTTGCTGCTGCTCCCATTTTCCTCCCAGAAGGGATAATAGGATTAATTAATCCAAGGCAAGCATTGAATTACAGGAGAAATGATTTGGAAGAGTCTGAGCACAAGAGTAAAATGTATAGATTGATGACTAACAAACTTAGGAGAGAAATGTTTGGAAAATGGGAAAGTGGTATAAGGAATAACCTGAGGATATGGAGAAATTACAGAAGTGGCTCTATATCTTTACTCCAGTATTGTCTGAGAAGAATTATCAATTTTTCTCAAAAATTGACGCATAAGAGTACGTACTTGAACTAGCTAAAAGTTTCACTTCACGTTTATCAAGAAACAAAAATACCAACACTTGTCAGTTTGAGAGTATCTTAGAACTAGATATTTGTTGTCTGGTTTTCCCCAATAAAAATGTGTACATATTTATCAAAAATTTACAATTATTGCAACCTAATGATAACTTAGGTAAGTGAAGTGTGTCTGCTAAGCTCACATAAGTGCAATGCTCTAGATGAATTTTGTAGTAGAAGTATATTTACAAGTCCTAGGTTGCTCCTAATGCTAAGATTACACCTCATGGTCTATCTTTATACCATCGACCTTAGGCATTAGATCTACAAGGAAAACAATTTTTGATGAAATTCAGAGATAGGAACCCTCTTCCCTGTGCAATGATGGAATACCAATAGAATTTATTTTGAAGATGTTACTTTGGTGCAGTTGCTAGTGTTGGCTAGGATAGGAAAGGAGGTGAAGAAGAAGAAAGAGGAAGATGGCCATTGGGTAAAGGAATTGAAGTAGCGTTAGTGTTGAAAATTCTTATTCTTACAAAGTAATCCATCCTTAAGGAACATAAAAAGACAGGAAACTTATACAACTATTTGTCCTCTTTTTGTAAAACACCTATTCCCAATGTATTCTGTGGAAAGCACATGATGATAATTTATTTATTATTTTTATTTGTCCAGAAGATCATATGTTACAGTGTGACACAAAAACATAGATATAGGACACGTCATTGAAGTTAGACAGGCAAAATCTATGATTCCAAGCAATGTACATAACATAATTAACAATGAACATAACAGCAAATAATGAACACATTAACAGATAATGAACAAGTAACATTCACATATATTTATGCATAGTTAAGGATTGTTGTAGTACTCTTGTAGGCTGTAGAAACATTTTTCCACTAGATACCTTTTAAGGTCGGCTTTAAATTTTTTTACTGAGGTGATACATCTTAGTTTGTGGGGGAGTAAGTTATATACTTTTGAGCCCATAGCTATGGGGCTTGTGGAGGGTTATGTGCATGTATGAATGTGACCTAGTTAGGTGATCATGGATATCCTGATTTATCTTTAGTCTATCGAGGTTGATCTTAATTAATACACACAATTTAAATGCATATGTATAGGCATGGTGCTGTAAGAAGTTCCAGCTCAACAAACAGTCCCAACAAACAGGATCATTAGTCCCTTATGTGATAGTGAGTTACTTTGAAGTCTTAGACCATACAGGACTACAGATAATTTTACAGATAGATTATTGACATATAAAGACCAAGTACCAGAGTTGAATTTTTTTAAATTTTGAGGGCTTAAATTAATTAATTTAAGTACACAGGAAATGCAGGAATTGTTTATGACTATAATGGAAGGGAATTCGTTACTTCTTGAAAGATAAAATATATAGAGATATTAGGATTTAAGTTGTTTTTGTTCATGCCTCAGAATATGTTTCATTCTTTGTGAAGTGTCTATTCTGAATGTTCTCTTATACGAATGAAATCACAAACTTGCCATTGTCATCATCATCATCATTGCTGATCATCAACCCTATGGTTGGTTTGTCACAGCTTTCCACTCTATGCTTCTATCAGCTAGCCTCTTCACCTCTACATATTTCTTTGTTTCCTCTTCATTCATTATTTACTCCATATGTCTCAGCCGAGGTCTTACTCTGCTTCTGGCTGTCTTCATTAGACACTTTTGTCTTAAAATATGCCAAATTAGGTTGTCCCTCCTTTTCTTTCGAGTCCTTAAGAGAATTCAATAATTTCCTTACTCTTTTCAGTGTCTCTTCGTTAAGTGATTGAATCCTCTTGTAAGTCCAATTGTATATCTTTCCATGTATAAATTCCTTGGGGATGATTTTTTTTAAACAACTAGGTACTATTGATTTGTTTGAAATTCTAAGAGCTGTTTTCCTTACTCATTCTATTGTCCTAATCCATATTTACCCGTTGTTCTTCCTTCTTGGATTTTTGTGACAACAGCATTCCAGTGTCCTAGATATTTTTCACAGACTACTTCGATTTCTTCATAGTCCATCATATGCATGTAGACTTGTACAGTTTTTGTGTCTATCAGCTTAGTTGTTATCTCAACAATGACTATCCTTTTTGTTACCCAGGAGGAAGCTTTTAACATGCATTCTAGCGCTCTTCTTAAGCATAATTCCTACCCCTGTATGTTAAATGATCCAATATGTATGATCCTGTTGCTTCCTCTCCAAAGGTGTTTCACTTCAGACCACTTACTCTCACTGAATTCCGAATGGCAATGCCCATCATCCTCCACTTACCTGTTTTCAGAATTTCCAGTCTTCCGCAGGTCTGAAGTGACGTTACATTCCACGTTCCAATCTGAATGGACCATCAGGCTTGGTTGATGTCCCCAATCTGGTTATCTGATTGGGGAACTGTTTTTTCAATGGAATATTTTACTCTAGGAGGTCCCATTTGCTCTTTGCTTGATAAAAAATTCAAAAGAAAAAGTGTTGGATACAGGAAGCTCCTTGGGATTGTAATGTGATGGTTTATCCTTGTCTTCCATTGTCGAAGCAACAAAGAATCACAAAGTTACAGGCCAGGTAATATTTGCCTTAACTTTGTTAAGGTAAATGTTACCACACCTGTAGTGAAGTGAGTGTTGCTCTACTAACCACTGTGGTGTCCACATTCACTCATGTGAGGAAGGGCTGAAACCCTTTTTTCTGTTTATTCCTCATGACTCCTCGTGTGATGAGTATAGATGATTTTTTCACAACTAACCTGGAGGGTGGCCTACCATGTGTCACCCGGTGGACACCCTTAAGTGTAACGCCGAGTGTACCTTCATCATGATGTGAATGTTCTTTACAAAATAAAATTTGGTATTATAAAGTCACATTGCAATGGTGATACATGGACAGTGGACACCTAAGTGATATTGAATTAAATGCTTGAGCATGACTTTAATTGCAAGTATTTTATTTATTCATTGTACATGGTTCGCAGTCAAAGATTTTGTGCAAACCTTAACTGGAATATTATTAATACTCTTGTGGATCTTAGAAATTATTCCAATAACATTGTTGTTATTATGTTTTATTCAACTAACTACCTACTAAAAAAGCTACCATCCTTTAAGTAGAAAATATGGATATAGCAAAACTGCTGAATGAATTAATCATTTCTTTCTACCACATGGTTCAAAAACTTGGTCTTTCTTTACCTAAAGGGAAAAATATTTTGTAGATATGCCTGAAATATGAATGCGACAAAAAACAATTTTTTTACAATATTAAATTTTCGTCCTATATAATTTAAGAAAATTTCGAGCGCTGGGTGGAAGTTTGCATTAGTACAATTAACATCCCTTGAAAAGGGAGTTATGTGAATTAAAATACATTCATCAACATTAGGAAAGGAAAAATCCTATTGCAACACCTATGTCCAAGCATGCGCCAGTGGTACAGTGGCCGATATGATTGGAAGTTGTCCCCCAGCCACGCAGTCTTTGAAATACGATTGAGTACTTAATATCAATGGACGCCATAAATGAAGCAAATCTGCATAATTTTTGCATATCGACCGTTCATTTTGCACATAAAAATTACATGAAATTCCCTTAGGAAACACCAAAATTAATGATTTATACGTAAAAAAATATTGTTATTGAGTTTTTGTAGTCAGTAGAAAACCACAACTGCGATGATTTTTAAATCCTGGGCGTAAAGGCAGAGGAGATGCTTTTATTGAATGATATCTTTTTTATCTTGCCTTGCCTTGGAATTTCGGTCTCAGCTAGAGAGAACATGTGGAAATACGCTCTCCTTGAATTTTTGCAACTCACGCTATAGGTAGGTATGCAGGGGGCTGAGATGTAGCACTAGTGGTCATATCCCAATATTTTGATTTACGTGTATTTAAAGATTCAAAACCAACTGTTTCACTATATTTTCACTGTTTCATTAAATGGTGTGCATTTGGTGTGTGAGTTAGTGTATTTTTCTCTTATTCTTGCACTTTCTTTAAAAAACCAGCTTTTGATAGAATGGACATTTTAACCTGGAAAAATGGAAATTATGGCCTGGAAAAGTACTGGAATTTCATAATTTCTGGTCTGTAGCAATCCTGATTAGATTTTATACGGGAACTTATGTTAGGTACCTTTATGGATTTGGTTAAATGAAGAAAATGAGATTTACAGTTCAATTTTTGGATGGGTATTTGTCACCCCAATGTCTCCTTGTATAGCAAATGACTTTGCATGGAGTATGCATTATGCACGCCTATTTAAATGATTTTTTCCTATCCCCGTTGAATTTAAACTGACATTCTCTCCAATTTTTGCCAAAAATTATTATTTACGGGAATGTGGTGGTTGAAAAAAAAGAGGTTTCAAATTTTACTTCATGCTTCAATAAGGGGTGAGGTAAAAATTCTTGAATTCATAACGTCGTAATTTCATTGTTATGATTTACCTGTTATGTTTTTAGATATTAATATTTTTCAAATACAAAGTAAAATACACTGAGGGGCTGTCCATAAATGACGTCCACACGATGGGGGGGGAGGTCACCACCTTGTGACAATGTGCGACAGGGGGGAGGGGGGGACTATGCATCATGTGACATCCATACTTATTGACATCCGCTGTATATTGTCTTATTTAACTCAGACTGTGGAGGAGGGGGGGGAGTATAAGTATTTTCCTTTTTGTGACATCATTAAAGGGGGGGTGACACTATTTGTGACTAACTGTGACAGGGGAGGAGGGGGTCTAGTTTGATCCAAAATTGTGTGACATTATTTATGGACAGCCCCTTAGCACACTAGTTATTCTATGTAATAAAATATTTTGAGTGGAAGCATTTTATTAAAAAAATGGATTCCCTTATTGTGCACGCTCTTTTTTGAGACAAGATTTTGGATAATCCTTTTTTTTTCAGGACGTTTTGGCAACGGTTCACTGTTATATTTTCCCGCCGTTTCATGGGGCCGCAGAAAGTTCCGAGTTCGGCCGATGAGTGTCGTCTCGGACGCCGCCAAACCGAATTCGACCGGCCCCGAAGTCGATTGTCCCCGGCGCGGTGCCCGGAAAACGCAGTCGATAGAGGTCTCTGCGTCCGTGGGGCGCAACTCTTGGAGGGGAAGGAGGAGAAGGAAGAGTGACTGTTGGAGAGAGGTGGGGGGATTGGGGGTGGGACCTTTCCTTAGGAGGAGGATGAGGAGAAGGGAGAGCGAAGGACGAGGATGGGAAAACTCCAGGTGACGTCATGCCCGAGACACCACACCACCACACTCACTCTTCTCCTGTGTGTGTTGGTGAGATGCGGGAGGGGAGAGCGACGGTCTTTGGGAAGGGGCGGGGAGGGAGGGGGAAACTGGCGCAAAAGGGTTTTCAAGGCAGTCCTCCCATCCCAGTCGGTGTCGCGGTGCCGTGTGGTGTATGTCGTGATTCTTGACGATCGCCTGTGATCAGCACGCGGTGCTATCCCCAAGGAAGAGGACAAGTTCTTCCGGTGTCAATTCGCTTGTGTAGAGGGGCAGCACCTTCTCCCATCAACTTGCGTGACCAAGTCGAAACAAGCTGTGACAACACCTTGCGACCGGTGAGTACTACGAAAATACATAGAAACCTTTTCGTGTGATTGGCTACAGGATGCGAGGGTCTTGTCTGCAAGGATCGCTGGGGTCTATAGTCCGTGATATGTGTAGGCGTGGTCGTTTCCTAGCAACGGCTTATCCGTCATCTCTTTGAAATGTCGACCGGGGTGTAAATAATGCATTGCGCTCTCCGGCTCGTTTATGTTTATGGAATGTTTATGAGGCGAGGTCACTCCCGGGATAGGAGGTTAATGTTTTCATCTAGGGTCCTGCTGGGGTTTTATTCATGTTACCGGGCCGAACAGCGATGTAAAACTCTTTTCCCAAGAATGCCAGTGATTTTTTTATCGTGCGGTCACATCTTTTGGTCCTCCCCGGCATAGATTGTTCGTGTTCCTTGCTCGAACAATTCGTTCGTTCTTGTTGCAACATCGATTGAGTCGATGCCAGGGGAAAATCCATAATTTTGTGATGTTGTACCTTAGCGCCCTTACTCATACTTGCCAGGAGTAATTTTGATGCCTGATTCGTGATTACTATAATAAAAAGAATACCATTTGTTTCTCTTGTTTTGTTTTGGTGAGCGAGGGACCATCGTTCTACAAAATATTAGAAACTCCCACTGCTGTTTAACATTCATGATATTGTTGTATTATTTATTGGTTGTTGTAATAATTTTCCAAGTTGATGACACTCTTTCGGTGTTTGATTTCAGCGGTGAATTAATCTAATCCTTAATGCCGTCCGGTGTTCATAAACCTTAATCGACTTTACGAGTCGTGACTGTACGCCGGGTCCTCCAGTGGAATTCTGTGTTCCGATGGCAAGAATTCGCCGGCCGGCTTTTTTCCTGCCTATATATGCATAGCTGTCAACCCACTTCTCTTGCGAGTCGTTCGTATCTTTTCCCGCGTAAATGACAAGCATTCTCCTGAGTTCTCGGGAAAGTTGTCGTCGCAATGTGTGGTTTTTTTGAGTGAGTGGCCACCTTTTATGAAACTTTGTGTGTGTGACAAGTATTCGGTGAGCGATAAATTTTCCAATTCAATTACGGACGAGGGTTCAGCAGTATCTTTTTTCTTAGTTTACTATATCATTTCGTTGTATCACTTGACATTTCCATCGTACCGGATGTAATCCACCAATAAGACAAAGTAGGCAGTTGCCTATGGGCCCCGAGGGTTTGGGGGCCCCGAAGAGGCTCTGAGAATTGTTTTCCCCTTTCTTCTCTTGCGAATTGTTTATTAACGTTATAACGTTAACAAGCCTGAGTGTGTTAATCCGTCACTGGATGTGGTCGCTTCTACCCCTGTTGAAATATTTCCAGGATATTTAGCCGAGAAATTTATATAGCATGAGAAAAAATTGAGAAATTAAGACACTTTTTTCACAAATAAGTATCTCATAAAATATCCTATTTTGTCATGTGTCCTGTACATTTCTCATTGAAATCTCAGTATAGGGAGATAATTAAAAGCACCCCTTATCAACTTTGTATTATGGAGCCTCACACTTTTTTCACGAAATAAATCACTAAATCTGTTTTTTATGCATATACCAGTGATTCTCACATATATGTTATATTTTGATCAGGGTGGCCTGTTCAGACTTCTTTCTCTGCAGATTTTTTATCGACCCTGGTCTATGCATTATATGAAACTGAATGACAAATGGTTTTATGGAGAAGTTATCAACATCTACAAAATACCCTGCAAGCCACCTCAATGGTGTCTGGCAGGGGGTGAGTAGTTTCTAACATGCATTTGTTTTGACGAGACTGAAGAAATTCCGTCCCAGCGGGCTGGCATTAAAATATATTTGTTCGACCTCGTCCTCGTATTTTGTTGTTTCATTTTTCATTTATTTATTGCGGGCTTTATCGCAAGTGGGTGGCGTAGAATGTGATAACTGCAGCATTAAGCATTGGAGGACCATGGCATATTTTGACCAACATACGTTTGACGGAACGTTGCAATTATTTAGCAAGACTTGTCAAACGTGTTGTTCTAGATATTGGTGGAGTACGTAAATTATTTACTCCATATATGTTAATGATTATATCGGTTGTTGGTATTGGGAGAAAGTCACGGAAGGCATTGAAAGTGGCTGGAGCACATGTTAGACTTTGAGAGATGCTCGTGTCGTTGTCTCCTTGGTGGTGATGAAGGGTAATAGAAAATAGTTGAACTGATACATGAAACTGTCATTTATTGGTAAACTGTCGTTCATTGTCATTGCCGTGATCACAAAGAATACGTGCTGGGCCTTTCCTCTTCCATTTCCTCCAACCCAAAAAAATTCTGGTCCTTTGTAAATAGTCGCCGTAATCGGCCGCGCATTCCCTTTGAGATGTCATATGAAAATGTCAGTGCGGCTGGTCAAGATAGACCAAACTTATTTAATAAATTCTTTACAGATTGCCTGGCCCCTTTATCTAATCTATCTCTCTCCCTCCATTAATCGTGATCACTTCCTCACTCCAATTCGTGACCACTCCTTATCCATGATTGAGACAGACCCTCGTATCTCTGCAAAATCCCTCTCCATCGTGCTCCTGGTCCCGATGGCCTCAGTCCCATAGTCATCAAACACTGTGCATCTTCCCTCTCCCTCCCTTTGTGCCTCCTCTTTAACCATTGCTTTTCCCTCGGCACTTTTCCTTCCCAATGGAAAATCGCAAACATCATTCCCATTAATAAAAATGGCCCTAAAGATGAAGTGTCTAACTATCGCCCAATATCTTTAATGCCAATACCATATTCAGTTTGTGAAAGGATTGTCCTTAACAGACTCGACTATTTTACTTCCCCTTTTCTGTCCAAGAATCAACATGGTTTCCTCCCTGGCCGCTCCTGCCTGACCAATTTAGCAGTTTTTCAGCACCATGTAGTCAATTGCATTTCCAACAAAACCCAACTTGATGCTATTTTCTTAGATTTCTCAAAGGCCTTCGACTCTATACCCCACTATCTTCTACTTCACAAACTTTCTCATCGATTAAACCTGCATGGTAATTTCCTAAACTTAGTTGACACCTTCCTCAGCAACAGATCCCAGCGGGTAATACTTACCGGCTCCTCATCCCACTGGTCACCTGTAACGTCTGGGGTTCCCCAGGGAAGTGTTTTCGGACCCTATCTTTTTAATCTTTTCATAGATAATCTGGCCTCCCTAGTTCCCTTCTCACAAGCTCATACCCTTCTTTACGCAGATGACTGCAAAATTTTAAGCAAATCCACAATTTCACGGACTGTTGTGATCTTCAGGATGCCTTAAACACGATTTCAGGGTGGTGCAATACCCGGAAACTCAAATTAAACCCAAGAAAATGCAATGTTATATATATTTCCCAAAAAAATCCCCCATTGATTTCAGTTACAATGTAAACTCTCTAAATCACAATCGAGTCTCCTCCATTAACGACCTCTGCGTTTCGATGGACCACAAACTCATTTACTCTGACCATATCCTTGAAGTTAAAAATAAAGCAATGTCTCTGCTTGGCCTCCTCTACCGCTTCACACAAATTGCAGATCCACTAGCCTTACGGTCATATTTTTCGACTTTTGTCATCCCAATAATCACGTATTGCTCTCCCATCTGGTCCATATCAGCTCCTTCTAACATTCAGACACTTAAGTCTGTTACTTCTTTCTTCTGCAAGATAGCTAAATACAGAGTATCTCATTTTCGAAATATGCCAACTGAAACTATTATGCCTACGCTATCTATTCTTAATCTCCCTTAACAATTTCTCAAATCTGACCTGAAACTCATCCACAGCATCCTCAACGCTGCCATTGACTGTCCAGAACTGATTAGCAGTATCAATATTAAAGTTCCATGTAGACCTACTCGCACACATTCGTTACTCCACATTCCCATTCCCAGATTATCTTTGACCAAGCGCTCCCTATTCCGTCTCTCTTCCCTGATAAACTCAGTTCCAAACAATATTGACCCGTTTTCACTATCTTCCTTCACCTTTCACAGCCGTGCTCTTTCGTATCTCACCGGCAATTTTTAATTGCTTCCTTCTTTTTGTGTTTATTTTCATACATTGCTACTTAGCTCATGTTTTTGTTTGAATGCATTCGTATATCTTTTTCTTGTTTTGTTTTTGTTACATTGTGCCACTGTAAATTGGCAAGCATGCTGTATGTGGACAATTTTTATAAATAAAATAATCATGGTATTTTGTCGTTTTTATAAACAATCAAAAAGCTATCTTTTAACAAGTGTCAACCGTCAATTATAATAGTTGTCCATGTGAAGTGTTAATTACTAGCTGCCAGTACGGAATTCGAAGTTTTAGTAATCGCAGTTTTAGGATTCGTCGTTAACACCTTAGCTTTACGTTATCTGATGCTGGAACCTAATTGATAACAGCACATTTGTCCTTTATTTCACCCGAATGTCATGCTAAAAGGCTTGAGGGTACCGTTACAAACGAGGAATTCTCAGAAGGGTATGTTTTTCTGGCCGCCGACTGCGGTGACCCTTATTTACTGGCGATGGCATCCTTTGCTTGAGTGAAGAAGGCTCTAAGCGGAATTCCGCTTCTCCGGATATCGTTCGCCTCTAAGCGAGTAGTCCTCAAGCAAGGGCCGAGTGATAGGTAAGGAATATACTCGATCCCTGTAAAATTTGACATTTCCGCATTTAATATCTTTTTAGGCATTATTATAAAAGTTAAATCGATAGATCGAGTTACGATTGGCAGAGATCTTTGCGTAGCATATCAGAATACATTTTGGCCCTAAAAGCGTTTAGCGTTATTTGTTTTTAGAAATCAGTGATGCGTGTTTAACATTTTCGTACAAATGCCTCTGAGTCCTGATTTTTAGAGCTAGATCTGTGAAGATTATTAAGAAACGTCTTAAACTTCATTAAGCCGTACAATTTTCCACTTTATCCACCGCAACCTTTCTGTGCAAAAACATTCTGACCACTTTTACCTAGCAATGACGTTCAGCAGACGTAGCAGCTCAACTTGTTCACCAAGATACTGCCATTTTTATTAGTTCTCTTTTTAACTGTATCGTATATGCGAAATTAGTTGCAATTTCCTTTTAGAACTTCAATAAATCATTTAATACCTAAAGGGATGGTGAGTAATAATTCTATTTACGTTAATTTAAAATTTCCCTCGTGCCAACTAGGTTTTCCGTAGGTACTACCCTTGTCTTGAATGCCTTGAATGGAAATTGGATATGACTTACGTCCCTATTAGATCTTTCCCTCTGTTCAGTTGCATACACTTCACTGTGGACAGTAATTATGATGTATGTGTTCAACGAAAAATGTTTTTCAGTTTTAATGTGCACTAGCGGCAGTATATTCAAGTGACCATGACGAGTGAATAACCGTCATACATATATAAATAAAGACTTCAGCTATTTAGGGCATTGGAAATGCGCAGTATCAATCCAATGGCAATGAAATTACTCTTGCATCCCTTTTTAGAGCGTGGCAATGCTGAGTGTTTGTTAAGACATCCATGTTGTGATTTTCCGCTATTAATTTCTAATATAGGCGTTAGTGATTTTCGATCCATTCAGCGGTCCAATATACAAGATCTTGGAGTCCATCTTTTTCAGAAGTGTGTTTTTGCTTTGAACAGGCTTACCCAACCTTGATATTTCCTAAAATTTCTCTGAGCTTGCCATTTTCGTTGCGACCCTTTGAGGGTGCTCATGAAAACTACACCTTAAGGTGGTTCAATTGTAAAGTGACTCTGTTATCATTTAATTCGTGTTCTGGCAACTGTCATCCCTTGGATATTAGAAACAAAATCATACCTCTCCATGATATTTTTTCACAAATTAAACTTGGTATTGCATGGTTATAAATACGCGAGTGGCTGAAACATGGAGAAAATAGCTTTTCTAATACATACATACATGCATACCCATCACGCCATTCCCTTTAGGGGTTGGCAAAGTTGGAAAAATTATTTATTAGAACTGGCTGTCTTTTAACAAATTCCTCCATACTGCCCTATCCTTGCATACCTCTTTAATTTCTCTTACACTCTTGCATATCCTTGCATTTCTCTTACACACTTGCATTTCTTCATGCGCGTTCCAATATTCTCAAGACTCCTGGTACCATTGCGGCTACCTGCGGGGTACAATGTAAAAAGGTTATGATTGGTCACAGAAGTGACCGTTAGCATTTGCTGCCGGCGGTTTCTTAGGAAGAACTCCAAAGAGATACGACGAAAACCAAACCGAAAGGGTTTACACAAAGGAAACTGTTGTAGGCTTTATCTTGTGGAATTTATCCATAACGGAAGAATTTAATAACTTTGTTAAATCCACTAATTATTTATTACCACGACCCAGGTTTCAACACTTGGTGTTATTTTGAGGTAAGAAGCACCTGAAGATGACATCAAGTGTTGAAACCTGGGTCGTGGTAATAAATAATTAGTGGATTTAACAAAGTTATTAAATTCTTCCGCATAAGGGTTTAGCTTGGCTATACAATTTGAGAATGGCGAGGATTGCTTGAAACATACGGCACCTATAGCCGTCATCCAGGTTAGAACCCCGGACACGTTAGTAGCCACCTCCCCCATTGAGGTTCTAACAGGCTTTTTAAGGAACTCAAGACGGCTGACATATTAGAAGCTGTATGTATACATGGTAAGAGATGATAATGGAAGAGTCATACACATGTAGATTCGACTAAATGGCCAAGAGCTAACAATTGTATGAAATTCACAGTGAAAAAAATCATTCGCCTTGACTGGGATTCGAACCCAGACCCCTCGATTTCGCGCCGAGTACTCTTGAAAGCACTCGTCACAGTGAAACTCGGCTCTTGAGAGCACTCGGCGCGAAATCGAGGGGTCTGGGTTCGAATCCCAGTCCAGGCGAATGATTTTTTCACTGTGAATTTCACCCAATTGTGTGATAATCAGCGGGTGACTCCGTTAAAGTTACTGCGCGGCTAGTTCCGCAGTTCTTTGAAGAGCTAACAAGACTGCATTACTAATTCTGGGGTGGATATAAACATACCAGCGCTTTGGTATTTTTGTTTGAAGAATTCATCACGAATGCACGATGAGTTGTCAGCAATTGTTAGCACACCTACCATCCAAGAAATATTTGGGCTATGTGTAGTACGACTACTTCCATGTGCTTTGGTTTGGCTTTCTTGCTTTCAAGAACGAAAAATGTGTGTAGGGGGAGGTCAATACGTTTTGGCACACTTGTGGCAGAATTTTGGCCCGACGTGAATATTTTAGTCCTTCAGAAGAACGAGACGTGAGACGGCACAAAGGGTCTGCTTTAGAAGGGGTCAGCATGACGTTCAAGTTTCATTCGTGTCACTGTCGCTCACTTTCACTCCTCGGTCCATCCTTCCCTTTCTTAGCGGATTCAGAAGTGCCCCGCGGCAAATCCTTTCGCTTAGGACCGTGCGAATTTTCTACGTCTACTGAGACACGCGATATGCCCGAGTTATCGCTATCTTTTTGGTCATCTGGGCTATGCGATTCAACGCGACGCACGATGTAATGCAATGCGATATTATTATTAGAGGTGATCTACCGATTATGGCAGGTTTAGATGGGGAAAAGGTTACATCTACTTGTCATTTGCAGCCGCCGGTCATTACATTATTTCTTGATTTCATTTTTCATCTCCCCATACGCCCTACCTCTATTCATCACATCCATGAAGCCTATTCGCTTATTTCCCCTTCCCCGCTTACCTAACATGCTCCCTTCTATCACGGCCTTAAGCTACTCTTTGCCCCCCGTTACCTGTTCCAACCACCTTCTCTGCTTCCTATTTATATCCTCCTGAATTTTCCTATCTTTACCCATCAAACCGAGTACTTACTCGTTTGCCTTCCTTTCTATCCACCGCACTTTACCATTTCTCCTCCACCCTCACCTTTCCCCTATTCTTGTCATCCTTTCTCTGAGTCGACGTTTCTGCCTCATGCAGCGCTCTATTAAACTCTTCGCCAATATTTTCTGTTCATACTTAGTGCCTTAGCCGTAGCTGCGTATTAAAGAAAAGTAATACCTCCTTATAAAGCGAATTGCTGTTATTATTTATACATACATCATACCCATCACCCCATTCCTGTTCGGGGTAGGCAAAGTCAAATAACTTATTTATTGCTGTTATGCCTGTAAAATTGCCTCTCTTTTAATAATTTTCTGCACAATCCCCTATCCTTGCATATACCTCTTTCGCCTTTCTTACTCAGGCATTGCTTCATACGCACTCTCCTAATAATTACACACACCTTTTAAAATTTATATTTCATAAAATATTTTAATTTTTTTAAAATTTTCTGGGCGGTGATGGGGTAAAGGCCTCGCCTGATTAAGCTAAGGTCGTTGGTTTGAGTCTTGCATGGGTGGGTTTTTCCTAAAACAGGGAAGTACTCGGTTTGATGGGTAAAGATGGGAAAATTCAGGAGGATATAAATAGGAAGCAGAGAAGGTGGTTGGAACAGGTAACAGGGTGTTTGAGAACGTGTATGGAAGAAGGGACGTCTAAAGCCTCAATCTCGCCCTAATGAAGACTATCTATCTATTTCGTTGTTGATGTTAAACCCCCTGTTCTAAAGGGCCTTATGGTGCAAGACACCGTCTCAGGCTCTACTTCATGGAATTGTTTCACTATGTAATATTGCAAATATAGCTTTATCTAGGTTTATTAAAAGAAAACCGACCGATTTCATAACAGAGTCCCATCTTCACCTGAAGATGCAACTATTAAGTCAGGAAACTCAGGGCTAACACATCAGACTGGTAATTGGAAGATCCGGGTTCGAATCCTGGTCAAGTCAAATGATGTTTTCATGATGAATTTCACCCTCTTTGGTCAGTTATTCTGTTACAAATATGTATGGGTAAAATGAAATATTAATTGCCTCATATTTATAAATGTCTAGTAGTGCTACTATAAGGGGAAACGAAAAATTAGTAATCACGTAAATATCGCAGAGCGATATTGAGGATCGTACTGTTCGACTTCCTATTGGCGATCGGCCTCCTCGTCCGCAACCCGCTAAGTGGCGTTGTCCGCAGCTTCCTTATGCACTCTGCGATATTTTTAGTTCACTGCCCGACGTAATGTCGCTGCACTCTTGCTATTTCCCTCTCGTTTCACGTGGTGGACTGCCAAGTCATCTTCGTCTTTCCGTCTCCCCTTTGTCGTTTTTTTCTATCGCTCTTGTCCTTTTCGTTTTCTCTCTGCGTGTTCTCTCGCCGATTGCATCAGCTCGTAGAGGGTCTAGGGAGATAAAAAACTCGTCGTCTTGGTGGGCGGTTATGTAAGTAGTTTTGTTGCTTTGAACGCACTCCTACCACTCAAGTATTCATCACAAGTAATATTACCATGCGGGTCGGCGTAAAGACTGGGAAATGAGGTGTTCCTATGTTGATACATTTTCACTGTAGGTGTTCCTATTGTAATACATTTTCTCTGTAGGTGTTCAACCGGGGACCTGTGGGTGTTTAAGTAAGGTTTGGATGGGCATAAAGTACTTTTAAGGTAGTTTAAGCTTGAGTTTTATCTAGTTATAATAGAATCCATACTCGATTTTAAATCTAAAGTTTAGGTAGGTATAAAGCATGAGCTAGATCAGTGGTTCCCAAACTGGGGGTCGCGGGCCGTTCGGAAAGGGGTCGCGAGATGAGGATTGTAATTACTTTAAAAACAATATCATTTGAATGTACACATTGTTTGTTATTTTTAGGGGGTCGCGGCTAAAACGTATGGGCTAAAATGGGTCACGGAAAGAAAAAGTTTGGGAACCGCTGAGCTAGATGGAGTAAGATTCATGACGCATAAAGTCATTTAATTTGAATTCTTAGTAATGTATTAAATACACATATTTAAGGTTTAAACTTGTTTATTTATCGCCGTACAACGTAAACGGCTTCACAACCGAAGGTTTTTTTGCGTTTTTATGAAAATATTAATACAGTGAGTAATAATTATTTTTTAAATAATTGACAAAACATACTAACTACGTACGGGTTGAGCTATGACGCAATCGTTCTCATTTTTTATTTTTTTTCTCTATGGAGCGCACAGTCCTACTATACCCCTGCTGCTATTTTTGGAAAATATCTCGAAATGTATGGAGGTAATTAGATGATATTTTGGTATCATAAAAAAGAGAGACATTTTCATTTGGAATGAGACCTAATTACTTGAATTTTAATGCGAATAATATCTCGCTCAAGCTACCTTAAATACTCCACCGTAGTCACAGGTATCCATTATTTTACGTTAATTCTCTCTCTGTATCCGAAAATTTGTTCTTTTCATCCCATCCGAAGAGCTTATCCATTTCCTCCTCGCTCTTTTTGCTTTATTAACCCGCTAACTATTTGTTTAGTGTTTTATGCGGTGGAACATATATGTCAATTTATGTATCATAATAATGTATTTGAATTAAGACAGTGCGGGTCAAGAGGTTTCAAAGATTTGAATGACAGTGAAGAAAGATCTAACGCTTTCCCGGCGAATAATGTCTAAACTCTTCTCGGGCTCTCTACCGGTTTATAGTATTCATAGTTGCCGACGTTTCGAGAGACGACTTGTCACTTATTATCAAGGCAAACATATCGCAAACCTTAAATTTAAGCCAATTTATACACTAACGCTAGATCTTTCTTGATCGGTCGAAGCCGATAGTTGACTCCGGAGACCATTAAATAATCAGCGGAGGCTTAGCTCTTGCGTTCTTTATCCTTTTAAAAATCATTTAAGACGCCATTGACATTCTGATGGAGAATATTAATTTCAATAGCGATTCCGGTCATAGCTTCCGCAATGCTTGGAATCCAATTTTGAAAAGAATAAAGTACGCCAGAGCTAAGCCTCCGCTGAGTAACGATTTTCGGAGTCAACAATCTGTTTCCGACCAATCAAGAAAGACCTAGCGTTAGTATATAAATTGGCTGAAATTTAATATGTGGGATATTCTTGCCTTGGAAAAGCGTGACGAGTCTCTCTCGAAACTTCGGCAACTGTGAATAGTTCGAACTGGCGAATAGTTTAAACCGAGAAGAGTTTACACTTAAATTTCAGTGATTTGAATTTTCTACATAGGTGTCGCTTAGTAAATAAACTTATGGCGTGTTTCGGGCGCAGACAATGCTACTCATTTCTGTATTCTTTATAGCGTTTTTACTTTTTTCCTAAGTCCACAGTAATCCCCTTCTCTACCGCCACAATTGTTTATCCAGGACGTGCTGTAGAAAATAGATCTGGCGTTGGAACTGAGTCACATCCAAGAGGCCCGTAATCCGCTCAGTAAATAATGTAATGCATGTCAATGTGGTGGTGTGAGCAAAAGAAAGCTAAATATTATCTTAGTGCGTTTTCTTACATCCTCTTCCTGTTCTGCTCAGCCACTTAAACATTGAAAGCATCTCTGAGGAATCCTGTACTTGAGTTGCGTCAAGTTAGTGTTGAGAGACGGGTCGTAACTTCGTTACAATGCGGATTGTTGCGGAAGTTGCTGTGACTAATAATTTGGTCTTTGAGGGGTCTTCACGTACTTCCTTTGTTCCTTCCATCTCTTCCATTTCATCGGTTTTGACGAAATGAGAAGTAAATAGCAAAACTACAACCTTGGTGGTTGTGGGGAGATCTACGTAACTTTGGATATTTAGGCATGCCATCTTTTTAGAGCGCACTCGCCGTACTAGTTTTAAAGGCACGCTGGAACATACCGATTGACGATATATTTGCGGGGAGCAATTATTTTGTTAGCTTTTGATTTAGATATGTTGTTTTGATAAAACTTTCATTGGAAAAATTTACACCATTATTGGAATGACGTGGATTTGTCCGCATGTTTTTTTTTTTTTTAACCATAACAAGGTTCCAAGAAATTTCAAAATTGAGATGAACGTCAACGAAAATTTTGCAGTAGTTGGTGTTTTTTCGTATTTTGCGGCAAACCCGAAGCAAATCCATGAATAGCCATTTTTACTAGAATGGAGTTACGAATTTGACGCGAAAAATAATTTTTATTGACATAATTCGATTTCATATTGCTGAATAGACACAGGCACACGGTGTGCGGCTTAAGTTTACTCCTGCGATTCTTCCAAAATTACTCAATGTCTCATAAATAGTTTAATAAGTAGCCATTTGTTAATTTCAACTTTTATAAAAATCAGTAGATTTGACACGTGAAATACCTATAGTGTTCTATGCTTTATAATTTTTTCTACTTAATGATTCGCCTCGAACCCCTTCTTGAGACTTCCTGATTTATTAAATGCTGACTAACATTTCATGATAATTTGAATTGAATTCACAGACTGCCTTTTTCAGCACAGATTCCGACTCGAATATGGAAAGATTCTTTTATTTGCCCATTTATATTCTTAATGATGATTTCATAATTCTGATACGCTTGGCTTTGTTTGACTACCACTAGCCATAAATGCTCTCATTTGACTTATGTAATTGACATTTTACTTGTTTAATTTTTATCTATTTAACTTCTTTAATCAACTTTTATGCCTTAAATCATGTGTCTCTATCTCTCCAGAATATCCAATTTATAACTCTGCCCATTTTAAGTTTTTCACATCTCACGGTTTATTTTTTATATATTTTTTGTATTCTACTAGCTGATTGGTAGATTTTTGGACAGTCCGTATCCTAACCTCCCAAATTCTCTTACATCATCTCGCTTTCCCACCTCCATGTTACCATCAGATCTCACTTAAATTCCTCGTATCACTTATCATTATTCTCTCGGAGGAAAACGCTCTTGGCGACGATGCACATACATAGAAAATATACTTTTTATAGCCACGACAACTGCCGTAATTTTGCACAAATTTCAAGACTGTGACATAAAATAAGAAGGTGGAAAATCTCGGTCACGTTCGTTAAGGGGAAAATCGGATCGAGGTGGTGGAAATGAGGTAATTTGAAAACTGAAAAATCACAACTTCTTTAATATGAAATATAATGCATTCTTTTAAATTTATTAAACTTCCTAAGACTGTTACCGAAAACTTAATTGAACGATTTTTTGATGAGACCAACCATTAGCTCAAGGGGTGGAACAAATAAGATTTTTCGAACAAAAAATATAACTAATTAATGTATATATATTGACCACGTATAAATAACCTCTTCTTTTAACGAATTGAATTTTGGTCAATTAAAATTTTTTTTAAAATTTTTTTTAAAATTTTTTTTCCTCTTTTTTTTTCTTTCTTTTTTTCTCACTGCCTTTAAAAAATATAAAACTTCATTAGCAGGCACAATATCGTATTCGTTCAAAGTTATTGTTGAGCTTCTAAATATTATCCAAAACGTTTGTCTGAAAAAATTTTGATACGGCTAACCATTACTGCAAGGAGTGAGGAAAATGAGCTAAGTGTATATTAAAATACTTTGAATCCATTTGCGCCTCCATGTTATAGAGGCGCATATCTAAGATGCATATTTTCCACGATCAAAGATTCTTGCGCTTTCTTCCTTCATTCTGTGACTACATAAACGTCTTTCGTAATACGCATTATAATGCTAGCGAGCGAATATGTAAGCATATTTCCTACCTCTTCGTGCTGCAACTCGATTTCGTGCATTACTCCCATTAAAATTCCGCAAAAAAATCCAGTGTATTCGGATTTCTCTGCGGAGACAACCATACATCATTTATCAGTCGTTGATGGGCTATAAACTACGTCTTCATGAAAGTAGACGCCCTTTTTAACGATGGTTACTCTTCAGTTTACTCTATAATTACGAATCCTATGAAATGTTCTCCTAGTCTCTTGTTTCGAGCTCGTGCCTGCTTGGCTACGCCCCATGTTATTATTTTAGCGGCTTTGTTTTTTAATGCATGTTTTTTCTTCTACTTGTACAATGCGTTTTTAATCGGAGGCGAAGAAAGGCGAGAGAGCCTTGTACGGGGAACGATGCGTGACGCGTAATGTTGGCTGTCATTTGAATGCGTTTATTATACGTAATTGCTTGTAATTTTATGGTTGGACTAGAGCTGATGCACTTAAAGTATGGAATTGAAAGTAGAGAATTACGCCTTATTGCACCCGTGTGGGATGACTTAGATAACTCGGTTGTGCCTTGAAATTTGTCTGCCAAGTTGTGTGCTTAGATATTATGAAATGTATGTTTTTTATAAATTTTGATAATGCTATATCTTTTTTATATACTTTGATAACGGTGAGTTTTTCAGTTAATAATCATGTGAAATTTGCTAATTTTCTTGGATTAATGAAATAAACTTGCTCGGCTTTGTGGATTGCGTGAATGGAAGTGTTCCCTTCTGTTTATGTTTTTCAATTCGCAAATTTTCCATTTTTATTAAAGGTTGCCACTCTACTGAATGTTGAATATTTTACTTTGACATGTAATAAGTTTCAGGATCAGGTAAAATGTCAAAGATTTTCTCCCCTTTACAGAAACGCCGTGACAGCTCTTGCTGATAATCTTTGAGGTCGGCGGAAGTTTCTCGAAATGGAAATATTTATTTTTGATAAGGGTGTTATTTTAGGCATCCAAACAAAAGGTTATCATAACTTGTTCTCATGGTGAGCCTTTCCCTTTTTACAATACTCTGTAGTCCTGAGCACGCGCTTGGGATGCAAGTGAGGAATTCGTTCCAAGGGTTATCAGAAGGATGAACATAGGACGCGATTATTTTATTCCGTTATCTGGTTGCAATATACATATATGTACTAAAGCACAATATGAAATGAATTTCGAACGCTTATGAATTATTCTACTTGTAAAATTATTTCCATTTAATCAAGGGAACTATAAGGTGGAGACTTAGTCAGCATTAACCAGCCTGTCATGAAATATTATGTTTCTGTCAAGCAATGGCATTCGGTGTCCAAAAAAGCAAGAACCAGGCAAAATTCTCATTCCTCCCAACTTATCGCCGATTGAAAAAGGTTTAACCAAGTTTTTTTAGAGAAAGCGTTAATTTTCTTTTTTTAAACTTTCTAGCTATTTTTGTAGTGTTGTAAAATCCAGGCTAATTGATGAGGTTCTAGAAAGAAAAAAACATAAGGAATGAGATAAGAACAACAAGTGGCGGCCGTTAATTATTCAATGTTCCGGTATTTTAAAGTCAAGGGATATAACGCTTTTAGATACCACCTTTTTTCGCAAAACGCATTGATCACGGTGCGAGGTTCCGTGCGAAAGAGTGCATAAGCCGCTGTGAAAATATTTGGCTACGTCCATAACGTTAAGGCCAATATTTTGACGGAGGCGAGCGATTACAAGTGCCGGTGAATGAATCTCACCACTACCACTCATTTAACAATAAATAAAAGTTGTAGTGGAAGGTGTTGCGGTCGTGTTTCTGTGAAATTGGAAGTTTAGATCGTATTTTTTTTAAACTCCGATATTTTACTTGTTAACATGTTTTGAAGAAAATATATTTTCCTTCATTTTGTTTTTTCCTTCTATGGTTTACTGAGGATTTTTTGTAACTTATTTTTTCATTTTATTATATTTTTTACTTTTTAGCCAAGAGTAGATTGAATACTTCTGTTTATTTACAGAAATATATTTTAAATTATATATCTTCTCCTATTTTCAAGCGTAATTTTAATTCATAAAAATGATGAAATACACTGATTGACTGGGTGCGTCGTATAGCTGCATGTTTGTTTGACATTAGAAGCTTAGATGTAATTTCAATTACCTCGGCGATTTTTTTTCTTTTCAAGTCTTCAATTTGTTTTTTATTCCTTTTAGTATGTCTTTGTCTTGTATTTTTCCTCCTTGTGGTAAAGTGAGTATTGAACAATTTTCCGCTTGATATTTTTTTTTCTTTTTCAACCAAGAGTAAGTACTTACTAAAGAGAAAATCTGTTATAATTACAAAAATAGGGTGATGTCGATTTCAGGGGGACTGCATGGCGGATGGACCCAGGTAGTCTCCACAACACCCTCATTAGGAAGGCCCTCGCTCGCTTTCGAGCTAATCCGGATCCTCTCTCGAGGTTGGGGACGCACGAGGGTCATCCTTCCCGGCAGGTAGAAAGTGACCCCGTGCAGTACAATTATAAAGTTTATAAATAATGCAATTTTGTAACTTTTTCGCATCGCCATCGAATCCCTTGTCTCAAAACGTTCACGAGCGTCTTTTTGATTGACTCTCCAGGATGAAAATTAAGGATTTTAGTGTCAGCATAGAAAATGCGCCTATGACACCTGGCAACCCAACCAAACCCAACCAAACCAAACCCAACCCAACGCCGCATTTTCTATGCTGACACTAAAATCCTTAATTTTCATTCTAGAGAGTCAATCAAAAGACGCTCGTAAACGTTTTGAGACAAGGGATTCGATGGCGATGCGAAAAAGTTACAAAATTGCATTATTTATAAACTTTATAATTGTACTGCACGGGGTCACTTTCTACCTGCCGGGAAGGATGACCCTCGTGCGACCCCAACCTCGAGAGAGGATCCGGATTAGCTCGAAAGCGAGCGAGGGCCTTCCTAATGAGGGTGTTGTGGAGACTACCTGGGTCCATCCGCCATGCAGTCCCCCTGAAATCGACACTACCCCAAAAATATATTTTAGATGATTTAATTATCTATTTGAAACAAAAAAATGAAATTCGTTAAAAATTTGAAAGAAGTTGATTGCCTGCGTCCGTTCTTCGTCAGCGAAATAGTATTAATATTGCAAACTTTTCTTTGACCCATTCGACGCAGTTTTGGAGGTCACTGTCGGATTCGGTGATTGGGTCAACAGATTATCGCCGATGATCGTCTCTCCTTATTCACGCTCTCTCCCCAGAAAGAATTCTATAAGCGTCCAACGCGGTCATTTTTCCTCCCATAAAAAAACAATCGCATCGCGGATTCCGGTCGCTATGGGGCCCCTCGTCTTTTTTAAAGGTTGACCCCGCAGACATGTGCGTTATTTGGATAAGTGGTGGTTGGGGATTGTGAGCGGTTCTTTAACCCCGTTATCATTGCAGAACCAACGCAAAAACCTGATAAATATATTGCGTCATTGGTTTTACGTGGAGAATGCTGATGCGATTCGGGAATGGACGGTGCTTCGTGTATTATGAGAACCTTTTCTATGAGAAGGTATTAAAGTCACTAATAATTCTGAATCAATGCCGTTGAAATTCTGATACTGAAAATAAATATCCGCTAGGGTGGTAAATATGAACCTTGCTGGCCCAATGCAACCCGTAGTTGTAAAGTGAATTGCCTGCGATAAATCCTCCAACGCTAGTCTCGTTGGCCCTAGGTTTTGTGAAAGCTTTCGCCTAAGTAAGCCCTTTAATTTTTAGAACTACGTTTGCTCTATAAAAAGTTTTGGAAACTCTCGAGCGCCAAAAAAGTTTAAAAAAAATGATTTTGTCATTTAATAGCCGAGGTATTTGGCTGGAAAAATCAACCATATATGAGTTGCAATGCTGATTTAATTGGCAAAAAAGTTTTTTATTAGTCTTTTACCTTTCCACTGACGTGTAGGGTAGTTTAATGCACTAACGTAAGATGCGAGTGCTCTTAGAGTAACGGTATGTATATGGTAGATAACTCCTGTGATTACCCTGGGCTTCGTGCAGTGTGTCAAAGTATTTGACAAACTGGGGAAACTTTGAAGTTGGGAAATCGGTGGATAATGGATAAACTTGAGGCAAGAATCCCCTTTTTAGAGAAAAGTAGCAAAAGAAATTGAAATTCTGTTTGTTGTGTGTTGATCTTTTAACGTCACAGCTGTATCAAATCTCAATTTTTCGAACTAGGTGATCGGCGTTTCTCGATTCGAGTGACACGAAATGTGCCACTCACGTGCTTAGGCTTCGTCGATCCCCTTATGAAATAGGCCAAATGGGAGGGTGTTTGAAACTCTTGAGGGTATGCGTAACGCTGGTTGCCAAATGCTACTTGGAACAATTATCGTTTCCCTTTTTCAGTCACGGCCTTCTAGCTTCCGCATGCCATTTTTTGCCGTAACTTTTTTGAGAGATCACACACACACTCTGCAAATATTATAGAACGTTCGATGTATGGAGTGTGATATTTCAAAGATACACTAGAAAATATCGTCAACGTCTGCGCGCGTTGTGAAATAAACTTTTAAATAAAGTTTATTTCGAAATGCGCTGTGAAATAAACTTTTAAATAAAAAGAAAATTTACAATTTCCTTATTTGACTAGAAGCTGCTCCACAGCATATAACCAGGATCATTATGCATATTATTTCAATGCGTTTCAGACACATTCAGGTTGCTTGGGAATTTTTTCCCGTCGGCAAAAGCTGCATACCGAATGGGCATATTTAAAAGCCCAGGTAATTGTTGTAATAAAAACTCTTAGGATATTTATTTATCCTGTATAGCAAACAAATGCCCACATTTTAATGTACTTATTTTAACAAAATCATAAATACATAGTTTGTTTGTATTAATTTTTTAGCATTTATCGAGATTTTAATCTCAGTATAGTTTTATGCAGTCGCGACGACAATGGCTGTTATTTTGCCACTCGACGCGCAGTAGCGCCTTGCTGTGGCGTATAAGTAAGGATTAAACTGCAAGCTACATATGTGCAATAGTACCTAGAGGCTTCGTCATCACTTTTACGGGGTTTGTTTGAAGACCCTGTGGGGGTGATGAAATTTGACCAAGGTGATGAAGGTCTGCGTTTCCTTCTATACTTATGCCAGCTATGGCATTAGATGCAACTAAAGGAATGGAAAAATTAATATAATATATTATCATTCTGTGAAAACATTCGCCTCGAATGAATGCTAAGGAAATATGATTCCGCTATGTGATACATGATTCATCATCAACGATAAATCTGAATGAGATAAAGAGTGGTACACGGGACCACTCGTGAAAGGCTTCAGTAAGGCTTTCCCACAGAAGCAAGATGAATAATATCGCGACACGTTGCCATACAGGATCGCGATATAAAAGTTTTAATTGTGTTCATTGCTTGCGTTTACACGTGGGCTATTAACACCCCAAGCGTTTTTTTGCAGAAATTAGTTCGCGACAAATCAACATTTTAAGATTGAAGCGAAAGACAATCTTTTTTTAGTGAAAAGTGATGATTTTATCTGAGAAAGAGCAACGACTAGAAAAAACGACGATGTGAAATCAATCTGCATAATATATTAAAATTGTATAGGAAAAATAATTTATACTCACATGTAATCACATTAATCACTTTTAAAATTATTGTTGCATTACGACGTTGCTTTTGCACTTTTAAAGTTATTGTTGCATTACGACAATACAAAAAAACGTATCACTTTCGATAAACACGTGGTGCCAATGTTGGGAGCTTGAAAGGATAGCCATAGCATGCTCCATGGCTGCAGCCTCTTCAAATATTCCATGGGTTAGGCTATGACGTTTCATAAGTGTGTTATATAAATTCATTTGGAAAAAATACACGTTAGGTAGAGTGTCTGTTTTCATTGCAAACGGGTTGCGTGCGGAATGCCGCAGATCGTCTTAATGGATGGTATAAAACGGAGGTCATCATCCTAAATATAATTAGTACACGCAGGGGAAACAGAGCGTAACATTTTTTCCGTGACTGTGATAATTTTTTTAAAATTATTAGATTTGGGAACATTAATTTTGTTCCACCAAATTCGGATTGAATTCTGTTCCAGGCAAGGCCGTCTCATGGCCTATTTTAAGGCACAGCGCTTTACAGAATACGTAGCAGCAGCGCCGAATAGGAGAAACACTTCATTAAGAGAATTCAAAACCAAGGTAAAAAGAGTTCATCATACTTTTTAAAAATCGTAGTAAAAAGGTAAAAACCGTGAAATTTTACTTCCCATTTTCCTTTGCTGTAGGGAATTTTCAACAACCGCACTCTCTAAAATAATTCTATAACTTAGTTACTGAACTTAGATATGAAAATTTTCATTTTGAGCAATATATCGGGTACTGGTAATTAGAAAATAGCACCGAGTATACCGGTATATTAGGTCCCGCACATCCCTACTTTGCACACTTGACACGGCACATAACCTTCACTTAGCATCGTAGCGACGTTATACACTACGTCGATATTTTTTCCAAACTTGGCTACTGCTTGGCCCTGCTTTAGGTATTATCACACATCTTCAGTCCGAAATGTTATCAATAATTTGTATGGATGTAATGAATTTATGACGTATTGATCTCGTTAGAAATTTAACCGTGCGAAATTCGTATGTTTTCTCAACTATCTTTAAAAATAAATCAATTACTAACCGAGATAATGTTTACATAATCACAAAAAATCTTCGGTTGTGAAGGCGTTTTCACCCTATGGCATGGAAATAAGTCAAGTTAAGAGCTTGTCTAATTATTTTTATTTAATTATTGAAAATTTCAGTAATTTAAGACGTTTTTCGTTATTAATGTGACAATATTAACATCGTACATCTAAAATTTGCTTAAATTTATAAATTATATTTGAATATGGCTTCTATTATGACCAGGGAAAATCTCGCTCAAACTACTTTAATGCCTAGTAATTATCTGCATTTTATTGATAAAACTTATTAGTTTAGCCTCGCATTTTTCAAGTTAGGGCGAGAAAATATATCTCAAGGCAGTGCGATGAAATACTTTGTCAATTACTTTGCGGGCCATATCGAGTTCTCATTGGGCCGGATTGGCCGGAGGTTTTTGCTTTCGCAGTTTATAGAGAAAAATATGCCCGAACCATGTATTAATCATCAAGGATGGGGTTCGTAAGGTAGAAAAGTGCTACTTAGGAGGTCATTTTGCACGGATCCTGCAAACCTAAGGTTCATACTTCCATTTCCGTTCCGGCTGAACTCATGACATAGAAATGGGGGGGATGGGGGAAACACCCTAGGGTATGCGGCAAAGGATATGTAATGACCTTAGATATCCCAAGAACTTATCGCAAAATGTCGCTCCGGGGAAATCTTTCTTTAGAACTTCTCCAAGTTCCTGCTGCTTTTATATTAGGCACTTATTTTTAAATATCAAACACAATTCGTATTTTTCCACAGGTTTTTTTATTCAACTATGCGTTTCTATTCACCGAGTCACCTTCAAGTACCTACGTATGACTCTTGAGTTGAAACGCGTAGTAGCACTAACAATCCCGTGGAAAATTGCGAATTGTGTTTGATTCAATATGGATTCCTTCCGCTACATCAACATATGTATGTATGTGCTACATCAAAAAATATTTTATGTGAATGAAGAAATCTCTGAGTTTCACACCGGGTCAGGTTCTCCATAACTTCCGACGTTTCGACGAGCGACTCGCCCATCGTCTTCAGGTATCCAAGAATGCAATGGTGTTATTGGATTTTGGATCCGTGAAGACGATGGGCGAGTCGCTCGTCGAAACGTCGGAAGTCATGGAGAACCTGACACGGTGTGAAACCCGAGAACTCTTCATACTTATCAATAATTTATTTACTTGCATCTTGAACTCGTGCCGGAGTGCCCATGTCTGTGAAAGACACCGGAGGTAGCCTGAGTCCATAGCTATAACTGAGAGCGTCTTCCCGGCCGCGAAAGCGAGGGGTGGTTATTCGCGGCGGCCGGCCTAGTATAAATGTGTACTCCGCGATACGTCTTCGAGGATTACCGTACTCTGCCTCAAATTTCCGATAACTCAGCCTGAGTGAAGTCTCTCTACTTGTTTCTCCGTCAAAAAGTTAGCTGAGGAAGTGGCTTATAACCAGACGACCAATTATAGCCGAGTAGGGAGACCTTTTTGTAGGGCTCTAGTTGGAACTCTCCATACAGGCAGTAATGGATGTGATACAAGAATTATGCATATTTCATATTTTTTCCCTAATTAAAGCATGTTATGGCTAGGGTTTTCGGCGCGGTATCCGAAGTTCAGACGAAATTAGATTGAAATATGTTCTTGAAGTGGAAGGCTTCTTATGGATGGGAGGTAATCTCGCGACAGCCTAGCGTCACGCAACACATCATAATTTTCCTATTAATATTTTTATAAATATTAATTTGATTCTTCATTTACACATAATATTGTGTAGGTACTCCCCACTGACAGTATTATCCTTACTCAGTGTTCCACTTCTGTCGGCCTTGTATCTATAGTTATTACAAATGAGAACACTTATGCAAAGTTTGACGCAAATCTGTTCATAGGCATTCAATCGCTCCAACTACCTTAAATAGTGTGAAGAAAAAAAATACTTATTTTCTTTACCCGGAATATCCGAATTGGAGAATCTGCATATTTACCGACTGCATATTTTACCCGTCCACGTGGTATCGTGGAGTGATGGTGGTCGCGCGTGACGCATCACGCCTGCCTGGCGAGCACAACAGTTGCAGAAGTCACGGTCCACCAGAAGCCACGGTCCACGGTGCAGAAGTTGCGGTCAGGGGGAATCTAATGCCCCCCCTCCTTCTTATCTCCCGCTCTTTCCACCCCGCTCCACCGCTAGTGATCTCGGCTCGCACGAATAGGCGCTGAAGTGTCCGAAATAAATCATGAGAGGGCCTTGGGGGCGACTTGATAACATCCTTTGAGTCTCTCGCATCTACGTAACTCCCAGCAAGTTCCGTGCCATCCATGCGGAGAGGTGCGAAAAACCTAAGGGACTACCGCCATCATCGGCGGAGGGCGTTGGGAACGGACGCTCTACAAATTTCTCTTAAGGCCGTTTTACACGGGGCACGTCACTGCGCAGGTTAGCACTGCATTCATTTCTCAATCTTGCGTGCAATAATTATTGCGCAGACGAATGCGTTACCGCTTTACACGGTTTTCGTAAGCAAGCAATCATTCACGAAATTTCGTCGTCTGTTGAGTGCGTGATTAGCGAGTCACTTGTTAGAACAAAGAAGAAACGAAATTCTGTGCGCATCGTTGTTGACATGTTGTCACACGTCCTTGTGTGACCAGCTCATACTTATTCCGCAAAGGACAACAAGCAACTACAACTGCACACAATGCAATCCACCAATACAACAAACACTTATCGTCACTCAGCTTCTTCCGGTCCCTACTACTGCGACATCTATCGGAAAAAAAATTGTTGAAATTGCGAGAATGCGAGCTCGGAATTAGAACAGGGGCTATTTTGCCATCTCGCGTTCATTTGCGCATGCGTTCTAGCATTTCACCGCTTTACACGACGCAAATTGAAATGCACGTTCGAACATACATCAGATTGTGCAATTACGTGCCCCGTGTAAAACGGCCTTTAGGGTGGGTTTCCCTGGCTAGTTTCTTCTGCAAGGGCGTGCGGGGAATTTTTTTTTCAATTGCGTATTCCACCAGCTGATTGGTAGCTCTTTGGAGAGCCCTTATACTAAAATCACAAATTCTGGTACATCATCTCGCTTTCCATCCCATAGATATCTCGCCATTAGATCCCTATTAAATTCCTCACATCGTCTACCTAAGTATAGATAAGTAGCATGATACGAACTACTGGGATCGGCAGTATGTCAAAACGGAAATAAAATACTTGTATAACTTGTGCAATTATTTTGCATCACAATTTCTCCCTCTGAAAAGAGCGCTTGAGTGTCTTTCGTATACATTCGTGTGAAATAATTTTCAAAGCTAAAATTTCACATTTGTTCAAAAGCGCGGTTAGATGACATGGAAGGTTGTTTAAAAGTCACGTGACTGGTATACGAAGAGCGTCAATCTATGCTAGCTTCATTAGATTAGATGATTCCCTTGAGATCTGTTCATTTCCTCATGCATCTCCTCCTAACAGTTCCATTTCGCAATTTCTTTGAGTAATGCCATCAATTATGGATAACGCTTTGTAATGAATATTTTATGCCCCTATGTCTTTTTTCTTGGCGTCCTGGCAGGAAGCGAAAATGATCCGTCCCTTAGGTTTCTCAATGGAAATTCAGTTTGAGGTCGTGTTGGTGTGATTAAGTGACATCGATTGCTGAAATTGGATTCTTTGTTGTATCGCAAGGGTGTAATCTGCGGTTAATAAATGCGAGGAAACTCGCCAGTGAGACCCTCAATGACATGCTGCCCTTGAGGTCTTCGTGTCTTGCACATTGGCTGACGTCCAATAAAATTAGCTAAAGGATGCTCAACCGTTAAGAACATCAATTATTGAATAATGTTGTACTTTCTGGCGAAAAGAATCGTTTCCGAGTATATGTTACGAATTTATTTCTTGAATGAACTTATGATTGGCTGAACGGGAACGTATCGATTTCATCCGCCTTTTAATGCTTTCAGCTCTCGTTCTTTTGTAGTATTTTTCTCACTGTATTACAATTATGGGCTTACCAGGCTTATAAATTATGCTATTCGTTTACGTATTGCATCATAAAGTCGGCGGTGTGCACTCACTTTTAAACCAAGCTCACAATCAGTAGTGAAATTAGCGTTTGATTTTTTTTACAAATATTGTGTATATAAGTTGAATCGTGAGAAAAAGCACGAGGTACCTAGGTTCAACAGATTCAGTCTTGATGTAGCAGAAAGAATCCTAATTAAATCAAACACAATTCGCAATTTTCCTCAGTATTTTTTATGTTTATACGCGTTTCAACTCACTGTGTCACATTTAGGTACTTGAAGGTGACTCGGTGAATTAAAACGCATAGTTGAGTAAAATATCCTGTGGAAAAATGTGAATCGTGTTTGATATTTAAAACTAGGTGCCTAATTTAAAAGTAGCAGGAACTCGGAGGACTTCTTAAGATATATTGCCCTAGAGCGACATTTTGCGTTGAATTATTGGGATATTTGAGGTCATTATATAACCTTCGCCGGATACCCTAGGGTGTTCACTCCCTATTTCCAGTGTCTTTATAAACGTCGTTGATGCATAAATCAATTTGAACTTAGGCAAACGTTGCAGCTATTACATGCGTATGAATTGCTATGAGACAAAGTTCATCTGGACCGGAAATGAAAGTATGAACCTTTGGTTTGCAAGATCTGTGCACAATGGCCTCCTAAGTAGCACTTTTCTGCCTTACGAACCCCATCGTTGATGGTTCATATTGGCACGGGCATATTTTTCTCTAAAAACTGTGAATGCAAAAACCTCCGGCCAATCCGGCCCAATGAGAACTCGATACGGCCCGCAAAGTAAATGACAAAGTATTTCATCACACTGCCTTTAAATAATTTTTCTCACCCTATCTTGAAAAAGGCGGAAGCTGAACTAATAAGGTTTATCAATGAAATGCAGACTTTTACTAGGCATTAAGGTAGTTTGAGCGAGATTTTCCCTAGTCATATTAGCGACCATATTCAAATATTATTTATAAAGTTTAGCAAATGTAAGAAGTATGATGTAAATATTTCAACATCAATAATGAAAAACCTGTTTTAAATTACTGAAATTTTCAAAATTTTTATAAGCATACTTAGATAAGCTTTTAATTTGATTAATGTTTTTACGCCGTATGGTGAAAAAGCCTTCACAACCGAAGATCTTTTTTACGATTATGTAAAAATTACCACGGAAAGTAATTGATTTATTTTTAAGGTAGTTGAGAAAACGTACGAAGTACACACGATGAAATTTCTGACGAGATCTATACGTTATAAATTCATTTTCCTTTTCAAAAGAAAAATCTCTCCGGAGAGCATACGCGTACCATTTCCCATTGAAATGGCTGCTATTTTTTGGCAAATATCTCCAAAAGTGTATCGGCAAGTTACTGATATTTTGTGTTCATTACAAAGACTAGATCTTTTTTATTCTTATGAGGCTTAAGTCGTCGAATTTTATGTGACGTGATATCTCGCTCAACCTATATTAATAGCTGCTCTCCGTTACTTATTCACGTTCTTAAGTGAATGAATACTTAGTTTACATATTATATGCTGAATATACCTTCCATTTAGCTGAGCATGTTTAAGTTAGTTTCCTCGAAACTTCATTCATATTTGGCCCTGGTAGAAGTAATTTAGGTGTGATAGCAAGGGTAATAATGCGTGAAATATGGTCCTTAAATCATAAGCTTTGTGAATCCTTGCTTTTAAACTTCTTTAAATTGCCACGGGGGTAAAGAAACCTTGGGATGAATCAACGTCACAAAATAGAGCGGACTTTATGTCAATGTGTTGACTTTTAACTTGCATCATTTGGATTTTCCGTAGTTGTAACGTCAAAATTACGTAATTTTTGAGCCTCGAATATTCCGAGACATACTTAAATAGGTGAGTATCGGGTAGAGTGAGAGTCTGCGTATTTACCCGAAATGTCATAGGTCCTTGAATTAATTTTCAGAACCTAATTTGTTTTTTCTCACGATCATTTCTGTGTAGAAATTCGAGTTTATTTCCTGGCTCTATAGCTCTAACTGGTGGATGCTCATACAATTTGTATTATTCTGGCGTATGGCAGGATTAACTCCTTCATGGGTTTTCTGCTGAGTGAACCTTTTTCCGACCTTTAGTCACTCATGATTTTAATTTCATCTTTATTGATACTTGTTAACAGGGATATCAATTCGTGCATGGACTTATGAAAATTATGCTATCCCTAGTCGCTTTATCTCTTCCAATTTCAAGAGTTTTGTCGAATCTGCGTCTTTTTGCAAGTAAGCCTTTAGGTACCCCTCGTTCCTTGAAGACCAAAATTGATGGGAAAATTCGGTCGCTATGGCGTTTTTTTTTTAACCTCAGAGCGGTTTCGCAATATCGCTCGGCCTCTCCAAGTGTGACGAAGGATGCCCCGCGATAATGGAAGGTCATCCTCCCCGTCCCGTCAGCCTCTCCTCCCATGCCGGGAAAGGTTGTGGTTGCGGCCTCTACGCCACAAAAAGGAGTGAACCCGAGATAATGGGTTTCCGATAGCTCCTTGTAAGAGCGGAGCCTACTAGGGTGTAGGGGGGGGAGAGAGAACAGGGGGGGGATGGGTGAAGTGGGAATGGAAATGGCAGGGGCACATGCGAAGATATCGTTGCGCACTGCAACGGCGCTGGGAGAAGGCTCTTGAAGGAGCTTTATGCAATTTACGGGTACCTTAAAGTTGGCTTGGAGTGGTATTCGTGGCCCATTGAGTGCATATTTTAATTATTTAGTAAAAAAATTCTTAGACCACATTTTGCAAAAGTCCATCTGCTTGTGAGTTGGAACTCAACATGCAGGCAGTAATGGAAATGATACAAAATTATATTTTAATTTTTTTCCTAAATTAAAGCATGTCACTACTTGAGTTTTCGGCGCGGTGTTCGAAATGTAGACGAAATTATATCGAAATATGTTTTTTAGAATATTGGACTGGAGTGATACTTTTATATTTGTTAGCAACAAATATAATTTCAAAGAATGTATCAAATCGCGTTTAGAATAAAATCTGTGCATATTTAATCGACTTATTACGAAATATATGTCATGTGGCTTAAAGTGGCATTGAATTTCCAAACTACCAAATCGCTAAAATGCAATTTTTTCACTTCAATTTATAGATAATACGAATGAGAACATGTACACAATATTTCACGCAAATCTGTACATAACAATCGCTCTAACCACCTTAAGGTAGTTGTTCGAGTGAGGCTTTTCCCTAGTCTCAATAGAGACCATGTCTGGATTTTACTTTTGGAAATTCAAGCAGATGTAAAGGCCGTTTTACGCGAATTGCACTCAATTGCGCAGCTTCATGTGCAGGAATTGTGAGAACGCGGGCACGGAATTAGAACGGGCTATTTTCAATTATTTTGTTCATGCATTCGCGCAGTCATCCTAGGCGTGCCCCTGCTTTAAACGACGCAATTTTCACTGTAAATTCATCCATACATCAAGCTGTGCAGTTAAAACACCTCGCAGAACCCGGCCTTTATATGCATGAAGTACACTTTATTGCAACTTTAATGACGAAAATACTTTCTTTTGTGCATCTGAAATTCTCAATATTTAACTACATATACTAAATATAAGGCTTTAATTCGACTCCGTTGTTTTACAAAACTTAGAAAACACATTTAGGTCCGAAGTTTATTTTCTATTTTGTTAAATGAAAATCGTGAGTAAATAATTTATTTCTTTTAAAAATAGCTTCGGTTTTACTTCGTTATTCATACCGAGGCAATATTTGACCAGAAGGGCCATAAAGGCCTAAATCGGGCCTAAGTAAATCTGGAAAAAATGTTTGTTTTTAGCATATTTTTCATATGCCCATCTTGCGGAAAACAGAATCTGTATTCTTCCAGAAAATATAAAGATATTAAAATGAAGGCACCCATCCATCTTGGATTTCGTGTTGTTATCGAATTACATCAATAATTCGAGTCAAAATGCATTCGTTCAATAAAAACAGCGTTGCGGTGGTCTCCCCAGGCTGTAAAATCATTCATTAAAATGTAGTCGTTGACTAATCTGCGTTCTTAATATCTAGCTTTTACGTACCGGTAGCTAGGGCATGTCATCTGGCTTTTATTTTTTAAACATGTTAAACGAAAAGGTGGTATTTCTAGTTGGTTTTGACTCACGCAGTCTCAGGGATTTGGTAGACATTGTTTTAGTCGCTGCCGAAAACAAGGAACATAAATGCTATATACAGTCCATATGTATATAGTCTTCTATGCACGGAACATAGTATAGTTCCACCGCTTTTCTGTATAGGTACCCACTTATCATATTTTCGTGATACTATTTATATTTTCTGAAGTAAAGGTAATCAACCCAAAGTTCTTCGTTATTGCGCGTATCGAGGAGATGGGATAAAGTAAGGTCCAGCCCGAAGTCAGACTAGTGGGAATACGTATGTACATACGTACACACTGTTTGGGATAACTCTAAAAAATATTATGTTAGTGGTTTTTTGAAATGTAAGATACTTACCGGAAGAAACTTACATTTTGGAACATTTATTCACTGATTTATGCCAGTAAAAAGACTGTTAATCGCCTTGAAATAACAATTTTTGTAGGGAATACGACTCATTTGATTTTTACCTGCGTTTAGGACTATATTTTCATTTTGATTTGCGTGCTCTATCCACGGGGTTCAATTTTTATTTTAAATTGACTTTAATATATGCTTCCATTTCTTGATGTGGTTATTGGCGCACCATTTATGATTTTTGTTCTTATTTTACGCCTATTATGATAGGTTCTTGTTTGAACACGAACTATTAATTACGTAAACTCACTGAAAGTTTTGGTCACTGTCAGTTATGCGGGAGTTGCATTTTTTTAAAAAAATGGAATTGGGAAGAAAGTAAGTCGCGGCTATTTGCGAGTAAAGTAATTTTAGTTCTATTTATTTTGTTTTTATCGCCTATTTCGTTTCAAGTTTGGCTGTTTCATTAGAAAGAGCGCCAGGGCTATTCTGATGCCAAGTTTGTTTAGAAAATATGTCAATCACGAATTCTTTCCCTTGTTGTTTCTACGTTTCAGGAACTCAGTCATAGAATTGAACTTTGTTTCTTCTCTTCTCCGAGACTTAATCTAATGGGAAGGCGAATGCGAATATTTTAATGGTATCTGTATACTGCGCCGCATTTTTTAAAGTATTGATAACGTCCTTTGTTAGATATTGAATAAGTTAGATTATGCTAGGCAACTAGTGTGACGCTATGTGCGCATTAGTTACGCTTCTCATATAGTTAAGAGTTTTGGAGATTAGAGCCGAGTGTCGTTTATAACCCCATGGAAACGATATTCAGCTGTGAGTGCGTGACGTTTTGTTTCTCTCAAATGACAGCCGCTTTTCTTTCCGTGTCAGATATAACTACATTCAAATGGAAAATATATGATTGGATTGTCGACTTCTCTCTTTCGAAACACCGTGCAGTATGCCATATTATTCTGTCAATCGTTTCTCATGAAGAGGTGGAGCGTGTTACGCGGGTATTCTGTTTTTGGCAGAGGAAGACAAATTCGGAAGGCCTTTTGGGTCGAATTTTCTAAATTTTCTTTTTCTCAACTGACGGTGACAGCATTCCGTTTTAAAAAATATTGTCTACCCTTCTCTAAACCTAGTATTTAGAGGTATGTTGATGCATGCATATGCCAATTAATTTTTTATGGCAGAGTACTTATAACATTAATGGTCTTTCTTTAAATCTACTTGAATCCATTCTCCATTTATGCCACGATTTGCGTTCTATAAGTAGGTACTTCGTATTCGATCACTTATGGCTAATTTAAAGTTTACTTCTGGCCAAAATCCAATAGAAAAGTTGAAAAGTGAGCTTCAGTGCTACATGTAAGGTCTTTTACTCAGTTTCTCAGTATTCGTGCTCTTATTTCAGTAGTGTTTCCTATTATCTTGTAAGAGCTATAATTTTAAAATGCATTGTCACGTAACAATCGTTGGTCTGTGCATTTCTCTTTCAAAGTCTAAAAGCCCAATCGCGTTGAAGTGATTCCTGTCTAGAATTTTAAATACTATGTAAAATACGCTCAAATTACTTAATAGTTTGGCGCGATCAAGCAGAATAATCTTCTCCTAGCCATCATAATAGTTTTTATGTTCTGGTTTACCTTGATATTTTGTTGATAAACATAATCCTGATAGTCGTGCTGATCGGCAGTAATCTATGCTACTTGTAAAGGTGGCATTGATTCTTTTTAAAAAAATTGCTCAATGTTGCATACGCTACGTTTTTTTTTATCTGAAAGCTTTTCGTTAAGAATTTATCGTTGTTTACATGAGGAGGATCGTTATCTTGAGCGCACTTTAATTCATCGCCTTGAAGGTCGTTTATTCTGAATCCTCGTACTCGTTCCGGAAAAATTACCGATATCCGAGATTCTTGTTGACGAGTCTCTTCGCTTGAAAAAACGAAAAGACTGAAGGGCAAACGCCTCCATAATAGCACATCGGAGTGATGTTCCAATTGCTGATTTTGGCTTTATCCTTGAGACAGTTTTGAGCTCATAACGATTTATCTTTTTCATCGTTTTAAGTTCTAGGGAAAGAAAAAATTCCGCGCTTGGATTTTGGCGGGAGTATCTGATTTGGAGGATATTATTATTATATGGTGCAGGAACGTGGAAATTGAGGAATGGGCGTGTGAACGGCAGGGGCGTATTTCCGGGGGGACCGACCCCCACAGATGCAACCTTGTTAAGGGTATCAACATTAATATGTGTAAAAATTAGCAAACTAAATGTCTTTAAACACATCAGAAAGGGCTAGAAAGTTCAGTTTTGTCGTTGTAATTTTCAAAAGTTTCCCGGCCCCTATTTGGCTGCGTCCAGACCCTATCAAAATATTATGAATCCCCCACCCCTGGAGAAGGTGCAGGGGGTGGAGTAGGGAACAAACGGAGAAGTTCTGGATATGGTAGGTGACTGGAGGAAGCTGTTTGAGGAAATTAGGATTCGGCAGAATATAAAGACTTCTGGACCGGGAACAGAACCAAGGACTTGCGGATCTATTCCTGTTACAAGAAATCCTATTTTCTCTGGCGATTTTTAACGCATTCCTTGCCGTTCATCACGGAATTCATGAAGATAAGCTTGCATCACAAGGCAAGAGTAAGTGGATACAGCAAGCAATGGGATTGAGAGGATTTTCAAGGCCGTGATAGAAGATAAGATATTGGATTAACTGAGAATGTGGAGCAAAACAACGTGTAATCGGGTAAAAGGTAAAGACATGATCAACATGAATCTATGTTAGGTACCAAAGGGATTAAATTTGCGTAATAAATAATTGGAATTGACAGGCATTCGAACCCGGATATCCCAATTGACGGTCAGGAGTGTTAACCTGTTACACCGCCAAGCCATCTAGTTCTAGGCGAATTTTAGCGTGGTTGATGCGAACTAGAGGCTCCGCATTGATTTGGAAAGAATCTCTTTTGGTATGTGATGAAAAGAGGCGGGGAAAATGTCTTGAATAAAGAATTGGTATCAAAGATTATGTGTATCAGCGCTTGCATGACAAATGGAAAAATATTTCTACATCCATCTAATCGTACATTAATCAGCAGGCTACCCTTAATGAATAATTAATCTCGAGGGGCCTCACCTGCTAATGAATACGTACCTTAGTGTTCGTAGCCAAGCACCCCGACCCCTAGGTCGAAATGAACGATCGGGGCGTTTATGTTGTGCATGGTACTAATACATTGGTACTAATACATAATGTGTTAGTACCATGATGTTGTGCATCCCGAGTTTATCGTGCTCGAACTAAGTATTCCTGATCGGTCACCTCAAGGCTGATTTTTTTCCACCACGCATCGCTTTTACTTAAAGCGTTCACCTGTCGTCGCTCTGATTCGTCCCAGTTGGAAGGTTGCCCTCGAGGCCGAGAACTAGACAAGTGGTTGGTTGTTCGTTCGTTTAAATAGGCCGGACCATTCGCGGTATGGTGCACTCTCCTCCACAGCGGAGGCGGTTCGGGTCTTGGATTTCTGCCTCGACTCTTTTTGCCTTCCCCGTGCGTCTTGAAGCAGTTCAGTCCTACGTCTTCTGCAGCAGGCAACTTCTCTACGCGTTTGAATTTTCGTCTCTCGGAGCAGCATGTATAATTGCGCGCGTGGCGTGTCTCGGGTAGATCAAAGGTCTTCCCTTTCTCCGTTGAGCTGGAGTGTGGCGTGGACGACAAGGACGGTCTTGATGGACGAATCCAACCCTGCCAACGTCGCCTTATCCTCCGTCCTTGCCTGCCGCACGGGGGTGGTTTCTGAGAGCTGCCCTTTGTACTGCTCGTAGATCATGGGAGAGAGAATTTATTTTAGCGTTTTGGCACACTTAAGCTAGTTTATCATTTCCTAAGCTAGTTTAAGAGCTAGATATCATTTCACATAAAATTCAATGAATTAAGCCTCATCATAAAGATAAATATCTCTACTTCCCGAGTGTACCAAAATATCAGACATTTGCCGCACTAATTTTCGAGATATCTGCCAATTAATACAATCCGTTTCCGATGGCATATGTTAGGATAATACGCTTCAGAGAGTGTTCGTTAAAAATCAGAAATTTCTAACGCTTACATCGCCTTTGCCATTAAACGGCTTGCAGCTCTTTCCCTTTTTTCACAAGTTCACTTTTTCAGTCACTTTTAACCATTAATTTATTACTTACCTGATTACTTTTTACCAAATTGCAAAAGCAAGCTTTGGTTATAGAGACACTTCTACCATAATGCGTGAGGAAAATGAGTGACCACACATTTGAGGTGTGGGTATGGAGGAGAATACAAAAGTTCGATGGAGAGAGAGGGAGCAAACTGAGAATTTCTGGGTGATAGAGAATTGATAGGTGAGGAAATGGGAGCTGCTGGAGAGAATTAGAGGGAACAGTAATTGGCTGGAGTAGAGTGTAAAGGGTTGACGGTGAAGATAGTCTCTCAAAAGTCCCGATTTACCGAGTTTCCGTATTATCCAAGGTACCGATGCTTATATGGCGACTGTACCAAGGCAGTTAAGCTCTTGCAAACGAATGTCAGAATCCGTCAATGGATCAAGTCTTCATAAATATGCTGGGAATCTAGGAATATTTTATCCATTCAGAGTCATAAACTGAGTTACTGCAAAACACGGAAGTATCTTACTACTGTCAATATTTAAGGCTGCGCATAACCGTTTCGATGCTTTAACTATCCAAAGTGGCCTCAGTCCACATTACCTCGGATATTTGAGGCTACACTGTACATGTAAGTAGGTGCCTGAGTCAATGTTTCTACATCCATGCAAAACTATACCTTTGATGATAGGCATTCCATGAGGTAACGTCTATTCTTTATTTAAGTTAGTTTGAGCAAGGCTTCACCACGCATAAAATTAGCGAGTCATTTTGCCTCATTGTAAGGAAAAAGATATCGTCTTCATGATGATACCGGAGTATCGGCCACTCATCGCACTACTTTGCGAGATATTTGCCAATAAATACATGCAGTTTTCCATGGAGAATGGTACTGCTTTGAGGTCCAGGGAGACTTTATTTTTTAAAAATTAGAAAGTTCGGGCGTACAGTTCGTGCTAGAAATGTGACAGTTTGTTGTTCGTACGTTTTTTTCAATTATTTTTAAAGATAAATGTAATTCTAATTGTAATAATTTTTATTGGGTAAATCATAAAATATGATATAGGTTATGAATGCGTTTTCAGCGTACGGTCTTCTTAAGTTTTACATGTTTATATATAGCTAATTACTACCACGTTTTTGCGTCATGAATATAATTATATTTACTTCATGACTCTTACTTCTGCTTAAATTTTAAAATCAATTTCTCATAATATGGTCTCACTTATGACTGGAGAAAAATCTCGCTCAGCCTAACTTGAAAGCATCGATAGAAAGAAAATATTGGTGAGTAACCAACGTCGGTAAAAAATCGACCGTCGATGTTTCCAGAATATCGCCTACCGATGCTCATACCTGGCATCAATGGCGTCGCCTGATTAGGCAAGGAGGTTGGAGGAAATGGATAATTTCGATCCCGCTGATGAATCAATCTCCCTGTCGCCTCTTCCTTCCTGGGACTGTGCTTAGGTCCTTATGGCATTCTCTCCATCTCCCTCTCCCATTCACTCGCCCCGAGGCTGTTGCAAATTTCTTTACAAATATTCTAATTACCTCTTTTCCGCTTAAAACTATTCCTTAAGAAATTTTATGATGATTTATTGCAATTATTTTTACCTACATCACATACCAACTTTCAGATATAATTCTAAACTCAAAATCTGGGGAACTTATTTGAGGAAATTCGGAATAGTTAGTTAGATAATGTTAGTTGAGATTGGTTAGATTATTTTCAGGGAAGATAAAGAGAGAACACCTGACTAGTTACCCCCTTCCACACCTCATTGCGATTTAGCGATAATACAACGTTTTTCGGTCGTCAATATAATGACAATCATCACAGATATATTTCGCCATCATATTTACTCCCAAGTTTCTTACTTATGCGTAAATGTTCAAATGAAGTTCGAGTTTGGTATCTCTTATGACCAGAGACAAATCTCGCTCGAACTACCGTATCGTTTGGTCCCGCTGATGAATCATTCTCGCCTCTTCTTTGCAGGAACTCGACGAGCTAAGCTTACCTGTGCTCCGGTTCAAAAGGCCCGCTCTCCTTCTCCCCCATTCACCCGTAGGTCACTGGGTAGCAAAGGTCCAAAAATATGTATGGCCTCCGGGTAAACTCGTGCGGCGGTGTGAGAGGGGAGTCAGGGGTAGCGGGGGCAGCAGGTTATGTAATTCAACGGAGAGAGGGGAGGGGTAATTCAAGAGAGAGAGGGGTGGAGGAAGTCTGGGAGAGGAAAGGAAGAAGAGCTCGCGAGAAGGGCTTAGCTTGACTCGATTAGCAACAGATCACTCGAGTGCATTTCGTTAAAATACCACACTTTAAATTTTACTTGATGCGAGAAAACTGTTTTGCCTTTCGACTCTCTCCCACTTATTTCCCTATTTTGGCTATTCGTCGGCTCTCACTTCTCGTGTCCGTTTCACGCGTAGTATCGATTACGTGGTGGATTTCTCAGGGGGTCGATTCTCGAAACTCCGCGATGATTATCGCACATGCGAAAATAGCAAACTTTATTGTATGATATGGTGGAAGTATCGCATGCTGAGCAACTGCTCGATAGTTTCCTATCAATAATTATCGCGTGCGGAGATGATGTGACGACGTGAGAAAACTAAATCGACTAAATCATGCGATGAAATTTGAATTTTACGCAAGCGATAACTATCGCGGCGTTTCGAGAATATACTTCCAGGTCTTGGTTGTATTTAGGTGACGAATCTGGAAACCGGAGCGTTCTAAATTTAAATACGCTATAAGTATCAAAGCGAGTGAATTACATGGCTTTTGTTTCATGTCGGGGATGAAAATTTTAGGCAAAATCAATAAAGGGTAGTTTTGGAAGTATAGCAGTTGAGGGTATCGTAAAGCCGTATCTCGAGTCGTTTCAAAATTTTTATTTTTGAGTGGAAAGGTGGAATTTAATTCTCACCCCATCGAGGTTAATATCTACGCCTGAAATACAGGACAGAAAACGTGTTTATTTTCTAATATTTAGAGCATGCGGGTATCATTCGCGCATACATTCTCTGGGGCATATATTTTAGTCCCTCTTGGATAGTCCAAAAGTCGATCACGGCCGATCTTTAAGATCTAGCAGCCATATTAATCTCATCTGTCACAAAGGGTATTTTCTATTCAAAGACGTTATCAATATCTTCAAATTCACATTATTGTGCCTTTTTGAGGCAAAAATTTTCTCTTATTGTATTGCAGTTTATTTTATTGGCACTCCCCACGATTTTGCATGTATACACCTCCCTTTAGAGTTGATTCTTTATAAGGTAATTACAAAACATAAAACTTGTGCAAGGTGCCAGAATGTAGTTTAAATTAACTCAGGTATTTTTGCCTTCCAAGTCATTTAAAATGGCGCAGCTGTACAGAAACGACCCCTTTGGCATTATGCCGCAGTGCATGTTAATATCCTGTCGACTTGAGCGGCTTGTGAAGCGGTTAGACTTGGCGTCATTCATCAAATTACAACTCGTATGTCATGCATAATTTCTATGTCATGTCAAGCGAAAGAAAGCCACTTACCATGAGGTTATGAAATTTTTTCTCTCTAAAGTAAGTTCTCAACTCCGCCAAGTTGAATATTCTTATTCAGTAGTCGTAGTTGCACTAACTTTAATCGGGTTTAGTGACTACTCACCCCCTGACCCACACCCTTGAGGTGGCTGCAGGGTATTCTATAGATGTGGATTCCTTCCGGTTGAACCCGTAGGGTACGCTGTTTTAACCTCGGTTTGTTCCTGAAATAATCATAGGACTAGGACCATGGAGAACTTGATTCTCCGTGGCTAGGATTCTCAAACCATGTCGATGGTCAGAATGGAGTGCAGCTTGGGACCTGGAGAGCCTTCCACTGACGCTTGATAGCTATAGGTATCCTGCGTTCGCAGTATCATCGTATAATACTCAGGGCGAGTCGTAATCGTCGTTCAAGAATCGTGCATGGGAGTTCGGGCTACTCGAAAAAGATACATTTAATCGAATGGTGCTTCTTTTAAATGTAACAAAAATACATGTAAGGTCACGCTTTTTGCTTCCCCATTGCCTTCATCGCAGCAAGGAGATGCAAAGTCGTGATCTAATAACGTTTAAGAAGGTGGCATAGAGTGCGCTGCCTCTCATAGATAAGAAATTTTAAGAATCTTGGGAGAGCGAAATTCCGCACTCTTTTTTGGACTACTCAGCATATACGTTGCTTTTATTAGATACAGTAGTTATTACGCTTGTAAAAATCAAATTTACGATTAAGACTCGTTCAGTAAGGAAGAAATCCTTTTATGTCCAGCAAGAGTGAAATTCTCTATCCATGTAATCTTTCATGTATATACATAGGTATTAATGTAACACCTCAAACCATACAGTACCAATTATAAAGTCTCCAAGAAATGTTAATCCCACTGTTAAAATTGTGAAGGTTGCCAATAAGTATTGATTTGATATGAAGATTTTTGTACGAGTATACGATATATAAATTGTAAGTTAAAAGCTTGTGATCGCGAGACGAATCATTAGTATTTACATGGGGTCAGGGCATCATGTGAATATGCCTATTATTTTGGATTACCTATCAGGTTCCATGTTCCGGTACAGCAGCTCATGTAAGCGTGGGGTGAAAGGTAGGTATGCTAGAAGCCTAGGTAAGACGAAACCGGATACATCAAGCCGCCACGGAAGTCTTCGCTCCAATTTGAGTATTAATGCTATTACCTGCACTGACCATAAAAATAGTAGCTAATGCTATTAAGATATTTTCTTTAACTCATTCCATGGAATTACCTTTTTTGAGTACGTACTTCCTCACTGTGTTCCTGCTAATAACTGTATTAGCTTTAAATATCTTTTAAATTGATAAAAAATAAAACCTCAATATTACGGACAGCGGTGATCCGTGAGAATACGCCCTTATTTGAGAGGTCATAAGTTAGAGTTTTAGCTACCAGATTGGTACATAAGTACATTCTGTTTCCAGGATGAAGGTGATGTATCAAAATCTGAATGGAATTTAAGACTATCAACAAGTTTTTTTTGTGGAATCATGAATGAAAACTGTAATAGAATAAAAAAACTGCTAAGAAATTGTAGTGATAGTGTAAGATACTCTAAATTGTTTAAAGAGTTATGTAGATTGAAAGAAATCCACCAAAATTGCCTGTTTTGGAAAAACATATATTTCCTAGTGGTGATCCGTGGGCTTGAGTCCGTATGTTAAGAGGGTTGGGTCGAACAAAGCTGTATGCAACTTAGCTTGGGATTTGAATAGGTACTACCCGAAAGTTTGAAGTTTTACTGTGTGTATTCTAGAGACCGCTGCGGTGTTTGGCGTAATCTAGTATGGAAATTGTAATTTTGTGCTAATTGGTTATTAGACGATGGCCAATCCCATTCGACAATCTATCGGGTTATTAATAGGTAAGAATGCTAAGTTGATATGGTGCGCAGCGCTGGTCGCCAGAATACCATCACTCGCAAGCTGAATGAGATTATACAAGTGTGGAACTTTTCCTGGTGAGATAGCGCTTATGGCCTCTTATCCTTTTCGGTCCGTTCAGTGGTGGTATTGTGTAGAAACACTGTGCCTTATGCAATGCAATGTGATAATCGCAATCGATGCCGCCGCAAATGATGATCGCAAACGATGGCAGTGGTCAAAATGACTGCTTCAGGCAGCGATGGTAGTTCGGAATGTCAGGCCTTCTACTGTTAAAGGAGTCTCATGCTCAAATTTTTTCTCACCTCTAATTTAATGTTCTGCGTATGATGGCATATGTCTACTTACGATAAAGTTTCTGCGGGGAAAAATTTCTGTGTTGGACCGTCGAACGCAATCCTGGCATTCCTTTCTCAAATATGTCGGTGATGAAACTCGGATTTGCGAAAGATTTGCGGATGGTTGCATATTATATTCTGATGATTCAGGCTTAAGGAGTGCATCCATGCTGGCATAGACCACCACTTTGTCTGTTTATTTTAAAAATCTGAAATGTTAACAATAGTTTTTAATAATGTAATAGCCGCGGAGTGTCTCTTTTGGTGGTGTATCTAACATACGGATTTATTGGCTTTAGAATAAGTTTTTTTTAAAGCTTTTAGTATGCTGCATCAAGTGCAATCTGAAAATTAATACTATTTTATATTTCTCTTGTCTCTTTGAAATTATCTGTGCATAATGTCGCAAAAATTATGTGCCATACCATCACAAATTAAAATAAAATCATTCTTAGAATAAAACAGTTTAATGTATTCTTCTTGAATTGCTCTTCACGTAATTGCGTCGGCCTTAAGCGAAGATTACGTCACTCCATGTTCGTTTATACCTAGCCTACTATCTGTATTCTCAGATCTTTCCAGAACTCTTATGTTGGCATCATGTCCTTTGTAAGTGTCGGGGAAACATGATAGGGCTGCGAAGTGATTGAATTGCCTGCATTGCCGTTGCAATTTCTTGGGCGAATTCCTTCAATGCAGGAATCTAAATTATGCTTTAATCGCAATGCATTCCAGTCGTCCCTGCCTGCGCTTGGAATGTGCTTTGAGACGCCAAGTAAGGCAGGGAGGAATTACGGGAGATCGCTGTTAGGTTATATTAATTGTTCAAGCATTCGCTGTTCGTCGGAGAAAATGTTGTTCTGCCTCCAGTGTCTCGGGTTAATAATGTATTTGCTGAATTTTGCCTTTATCTTGACCAACGGAGGACCATAATCATCGCCCTTCATTTTGCTGTTTCTTTCAACGCTGTACAGTTGGACTCCGTTCCTAACTATCTGATTCACCATTGAATAGCATTTGAAGTAGTAGTAAACTTTTCCAGCATTTTCCCCCATTGAATCAATCCTTATTACGGAGCTAATTCCAGGAACGAACTTCTTATCTTTAATCCTCTTCATCCTGATTCCTCTCAGGGTAAGCTCATCTAACTAGACTGTGTCTAAGGACTAAAGGCGCTAAAGACTCGAGTAACAGACAAGCTATAGTCACCAGGAAAATCGGATCAACTGTGTTCCAGTTTTACGGAGAGGGTATTATTTTAGCCATATTAAATGAAACATAATTCGCACTTTTACACCTAATTTTTAATGCTAATAAGCGTTTCAGCTCAATCATCTTCAGATACTATAAGATGACTCTTTGAGTTGAAACGCGTAGTAGAATAAAAAAACCCCGAGGAAAAGTGCGAATTGTGCCTGATTTTATGTGGATTCCTTCCACTACATCAAGCCTGAATTGTCACCATTCACTGTATATGATTTTTTTAAATTATGCATTTTCACCCATAGCTGAGTGACAAGAAGTTCCAAGGCGTTTGCTTTGGGAAGTCACAGGGTTAGAATGAGTTTCTCGGTGTGAGGGGAAAGGAACATTCCTAGTATTCGGTGCGATGAGGGTCACCTTTCCATCATAATTATTTTCGTGGAGAGGCTCTGGTAGTAAATGTTCGTAATTTGAATGATTCATGGCCATTGAGCTCTTGCCCATAATTTGTATTGATGAAAGAAAACGTTTCGTACCCTTAGCTGCTGCTCCCTATTGGGGGAGTAATGATACCGTCTCACGGAAGGGTGCGTGTGGCTACGCTTGATGGGTTTGCTGATTAAATTGTCGATTGCAGAGTGGTTGGCGGTCATCCATTACTTCCGCCATTAACAAAATGTAAGAGTGACACATCAACTGTCAGCGATCGTCCTTCAACCAGTTGAAGGTCGTTTATGTTTTGGACGGACACCCTTTATATAAGGATGTTTAGTATCTTGGGACTTCCCCGCCTATTAGACAATTACATGATGCCATTATTATAATTTGAGATTACCTAAAGGAACATTATGATTCTAATAAAATGAACTTCACGCAGTTGAGCCTGAAACCATTGATATGTCTCTTTTATAATAATTTCCTCCATAATGCCCTATCCTTGCATACCTCCTTTGCTTCTCTCACATTCAAGCATCTCTTCATACACGCTCTCCTGTTCTTAAGACTCCTTTGTATTTCTCCTCATGACAGTCTTTCACACATTCACCCATGACTTTCTCGGTCTACCCCATCCTCTCACACCATTAACTTTGCTGTGATCAATCCGATTAGTTATTTTACTCATCCATTCTCTCAACATGACCATGCTAGTGAAGTACACTCCTTTCTAATTTCCGTTGCTGGAGCATCCAATTCGCATTCTTACATTGCCTAGTCATTCCTAACCCTATCCATCCTACTTTTGCCGCAAATACTTCTCTAATACCCCATTCCCTCTGCATTCAACCTAATCTAATGCTTTTCGTAACATACCTTTTGTTTCACTGCCGAATAATAAAGTAGGGAATACTTTAGGGCAGTTTTGTACATTGCTATTTTTGTTTTCCCTGGACGAACACTCATTCCTTGATATGCTCTACGTACTATCTACAGCTTCCCTTCCAGAATTCGCACGTCTTTTAATCTCTTCGTCTACCCGTCCATCTTTGGCCAGCACTCGGCCAAAATATGCAAAATTACTGTTTAAACGAAGGCTGTATTATTTCATATTCATTTGAGTAATATTTATTTGCATTATTATAAGTTTTGTCTAGTCTACAATATTAAAGCAGTAGGGAATTAATGGAATTAGTGGGTGTAAATATGCAAATCATGAAAAGTCTCTGCTGACGAGGATACAGAGAGTTGATTGGTAACTATAGGTATTTTAGCGCTCAGATAGTCCCGTGGGGGAGGTAATTACCTCATTCTCCCCCTCGAATCTGCGCAAGGGGACGAGTGGGCGAGGGCTTTACTGAAGAAGATCGTCGCAACCCCGCCTTGATAGGCATCCATCAAGAATAGACACAAAAACACCCCCGCCGTCACACTACCGACCTCTCATTGCGTCCGGTCGCATCACCATCCCCCACAGTCTCATTTATTCGAGCACGGAAGGCCTTCTAGAGCCGTTAAAAAAAGAAACAGAGGAGGCTAAAGGAGGAGGACGAAATCTCTTTATGCACGAGACCTGGAGACAGACAATCGCATCGGCGGGAAGGAGCTGAAAAGAGAAGGGGAATATTTCCACTAAGCAGCAGACTTACTTTTTAAAACTAGTGAAAGTCAACTTGGTACGTTGCAAGCTATGTTCAGCCCACAGAAATAAGATGAATAAAAATCAGTCTTGATAACACTGGTAATATTTAGCAATTTTATTCTAATCATCCTTAATTCTTACATTCTAGAGTACACAACGGTCCCGTTCAAGTTTCAATCTAGCCATTCCGTCCGAAGTTAGCGGAGTTTCACAATACGTATTTGCTACAACTTGTGCGATTTTTGAAACACAAAGAAATCGTTTTCAGCAAACTGTTTAGAATACACCTGGCTTTCTCATTTCAAAATCGCAAGTTAGTTGGGTGAAAAGTAACGGAATACCAAGCGCTCAAACATGTACGGTCAGTGTATACGCGCCGAAAACAGCGACTTATTGCAATTAAAATTAAGTGAGAGTACATCTAAGGTGGCAAAAACTTTTAATATGTAAATTTTTACGTAGAAATAAACAAGCGTAAATGTTCACTTTACTGTATTAAATTCTGTTTCCTCGTTTGGAATATAGAGCATCTCAAACTCGGGTATATCGTCATTATTTTTACAGGCAGAAGGTAGTAGTAGTTGCCCGACAAGACGGCGGCTGGCCATAAAGTGAGCTTAGTGCTGGGAAGGTCATGAAACGAAGTGGGGAGGAGGAGGAGGTAAATGTCCCCCATCGGGCCGACACCCTTCCCCACCCACCTAAGACACGAGAGGAAAAGGCGGTGGTCGAGAAAGGAAAATTTACATAATGGGATGAGGGCAGAAAGTGGTGGAAGGGGAGGGAGGAAGAATACTGGCCACGAGGAAAAATGGAGAGGATAATGAATTCTAAGAATGAACCGAAGGTGGGCGAGCTGGAGAGACAAGTGAATATCGACAAGCGGGAAGATTGGCGCGCCGCAGCTGCCGAAATGAAAGGTCAACCGGATATATAAAGTGGGTCGGCAGGCTTTTGTTGATATTTTTCGAATGGATTTAGTGAAGTGAAATAATCAACTTCTCAATTTATGCATAGCCTGAACAATTTTAACCCACATCATTGATATACTTTGAAGCTCAGGCACCCGCAAAGAATTTTATAATTGAAGTGGTCGGGATAAGACAAGTATTGCTATGAGGGCGAGGCTAAAATTTAGGGCAAAATACGTCGTATTTTTGTAATAATGACATAATTGTTTTAGTAAATTTTGATTATTTGTGCATACAAATACTAGTTAACTAGACTTAGCACTCTTGTATTGCATAATGAAATATTTGAGTGAGTTTTTACTTGTACACGCTTCTTTTATATGCCGAAGTTCAGGACAATTCCGCTTTTTCAGAACGTGTGGTATACCTAGATAAGGCAGTTTTAACCATCACATATATTGCTCCCAGATTTTTTGAAAATATGACCGAAAAAAAAACAAACTTCTGTCCACTTTACAATAAACTGTATTTTACACTAAAATTAAAATCGTAGATCCTGTTCCATTCGATTGAGCTGTGACTGTGCATGTGACTTCGATTGATCCGATGTCGAAGTTTCCTAGAGGGGACCGGAAGGCTCACCAGTTTCCACTAAGCCGATTTTTCCTGGCCTTGTTACACGTGTTTCGATTTGGAGTCGGTGCTCCATAAATTGTAGCCTCGTATTCATTTCGCCTTCAAGAGAGTCATCCTCAACGTAAAAGCTTCGGGTCGATGACTTAAGCGATAGAACTATCCCAGTTACAGCTTACGAATTTAAGATGACGTACTTCATTCTCGATATCCTGGGTAGGCGGGATATAAAGATTGCATCGATTTTTTTCGGGAAAGTTTTGCTTTTAAATATTTCCTGGAACTTCTGACCCGGAAAACATTTTTCGTGGAAGGGCTCCAACCGTTTTGGAATTTGAATTACCTTGAGACTATGTTGCTGACTCGAGGGAATCATGGTATATGTGTGCGTGTGGAAATTTATTACTTTGATTTACGGGCTTTTTGAAGGTTGATTTTCGAATGCTTCAGTCAAAATCTGATCAAAGAATATATCTGAATAAATAAGGTGTCGGTGGACACTGGTGATTGTTCACAACATTATGGGGATTGGAATTTCAGCGTTGTGTAATTCTTCAGAGTTTTTATGTGCTCTTTATTGAAGATAATGTGTAGGACACAATCATAGATGAAAGAAGAGAAAATATGGACACATTCGATACGATAGCACAGTGGAATCATACGCCATCGGCTATATTGCGTGGGTCAGTTGTACAGTTAATACGGGGAAAAGTTTATATTAGTTGCGAAGCTTTCGATAAATCGTTATGAATTGTCCAGAAAAATGCAAAATGGATATAATTAAAAAAAAGCACCGTATTATCCATAACATTTATGGATAAATTTCGCTCGGTAACCATTTTGATTGAATAATTTTTCGTGAAAAAACAGTTCGTGAAAAACTTTCGTGAAAAGAGTTCATTTTAGTGCGTCCAGATGCCATCTACTCCTTTATATCATTTTTGGACTCACATCTATTTGCGAAATCACGAGTGCTTATCAATCAAAGAATATCAATGTATTCTGAAGGCAATGCATCTCACAAATATCAATTTCATCACACCCAGTCCTTGAGCTACTTAGTAAGTTAGTAACTTAAGGATACTTGTGCATTCGAAACACTCGTTCTTACTTGGCCGTGATTCTAAAGTAATTTTTAATAGTTTTTTATTTATTTTTATTCACCATCAGCAGTCACCGGTATGAAGATAGGCTTGTTGTCGCTCTCCCCTTCCACAGAAGTGTATTTATACTTAAAAGTCGATTCAGACGTTTTCCGCCACTTTTGTCAGCACGGTTTAGAGAAAGAGTAATATTTGTGGTATGCTCGTTATTTTGTCCGTGAATATTAAGTCCACTCTCATCAGCCTGAGAAAGGTAAAGAAAGAAACCCGTCCGCACTTGAAAATACTTCCGAGTGTCTCAATAACTAAAAATAGTTTTGCCCAATTTCTCTTTGCAGAGACGAAAGCGACATGGATGTATGAGAACGCGATACTTCATCGCCGTAAATGTTTGACTGATTTAGTGGCTCGTGGACAAGCGCAAATTAAGAAAGCCCTTATTGATAATATGTTATTGAGAGTTCTGTATTTATTATGTCTCGTTTTTATGGGAAGTGAAACTTGGTTATGCCAGGATAAACATACGGGTAGGCTAAATTCAGTGGTTTCGAGTTATATGAGAAATTTTTGGGGTAAAAGTAGAAGAGACTCATTAGTGGGTGATGTAAGAATTAGTAAAGGATGCTCCGGTAATGGGCATATATTGAAGAGATGTGCTTCGCTGGTTTGGCCGTGTTGATGTAATGGACGATAGTCGAGTAACTAAACAGTTTGTATGATAGTACGGAGAATGGTTTGGGAAGAAGAGGTAGTCATGGGTGTATGTGGTGGAGGAGACTCTAAATACGAGGAATGTTATGAGTCTTAAGAGCGAGAGGGCGCTAATGGAGCATTGATTGAATGAGACTGAAACAAAGCAGGTTTGCAAGGATAGGGCAGAATGGAGGAAATTATTAAAATCGAAGCCAGTTTTCTAGGTCTAACGCAGAGATTATCCTAAGTTGACCATGTCTACCCCGAAACGGAGCGGCATGATGGATTTGTGTGTTATGTCTCGTCAATTTTTATTTTATTTATCTTAATTCAGTAATTTTGAAATTTATCCTAAAAATTACTAAGAGAAAGGCATTATCCTAACATCTACACTGAAGCCTTTCAGGAAATCGTGGAAATTCAAGGCCGTTATGGGGATTGTTTGAAACCCTGCTACCCGTAAAAATATTGGCTTCTGTTATTTCACAGTTCCTCGCTGGAATCAGCCGCCCACGTTATTCCAAGCAGGACACGTTATTCCAAGCAGGAAGTCATATACCACGATGGTCACCGGGGCTCGGAACAACTAAATTTCGCGCTCAATCAACCCAATATGGATATTGTGTGATAGCGCGTATGTGACAGAAGGTGACCGCTCTCTACCCAGCCGCAAAGGCGACACATTTCTTTCGGATCAAGGTTTGTGGCGTTGACGGCGTCACGGACCTTAAATCCCATTCTTGACCTCAAAACCAAGCTGTGGTTGCGTCATGCGAGTGGGATTTTAGTGACCGTGGTCGATTTGTTTAAACAGGATTTGGTTTCTAAATTTCCGCTACCGCGGAAGCGTCCTTCCTTCGTTCAGATGTGTTTAGACGCATTTTTTTTGCGTTACTTTTCGCCGTGTAAGATTTGAGACTTTCTCGGCGAACGCTTACAGTCCGTTTTAAAATTGTGGTACCCAAGTTTGAATCGTAATATCTCAAAGCCAGAAACGTTACTTCTGTCACTAGCGTCATCCAATGAAAGCCTAATATATTCTGAGTTGATTGAAAGGGAACACGTTTGTCAAATGATGGTTTTGGTGGGCACTATTTTGTTAAGAGTGGAAAAGCTGCCACTGTTTTGAGCCTCTAAACGAATACAGCGTGTTTGGTTATTCATTTTAATGAAACTAGGAAAGTGGGCATAATTTACTGCTTACTCTTTGTAGCTTTGTCTAGCCTTTGCAAGTACTCCTATGAAATTACGCGACGCTAACTTCATCCGTTTAGATATTACTAAACAATTTATGGGACTCCATTATCTCCTGAACCGCGCCCCCGCGAAAAAACGTCTAATGAGCCATTTGTTAGGTCTCGACTTCAATATTATGAAATGCTTCTCTACTATGGCCATAGGACTGGGATAACCAGGGTATTTTGTAATTTTTTTACATTTATTTTGATAAAACGCGCTCCGAGGAGTAGGATGTTGAACTCTCGAGTTTCCAACCGGGTGATGGTGTTGAGTTGCACCTAAACACCATTCAGGGATCACCTGGTGATGGTGTTGAGGTGCAATTCGGTTTGAAACCCGAGAGCTCTACATACTTCTCGCAGTGTTTTCAATGGAGAACTTAACACTCCTAGGAATCTTGTTGAAATATCTCCTGGATCCTCGTGAAATTTGTCGCCGAGATGGTGGGAGAAGAAATAATTATCTCTGAATGCTCTTGAAAAACTTAAAGAGACTCAACCGGTCGATAATGTAATGAATTTTAATGTATCTTACTCCGGCATTTTGAAGCATGTTAATCATTAATCAACAGATTACGTGCTACTGTACTTCGAGTAACAACCGATTTCAACAACCTTTCTCGGCCTTTTTTAAAGTATCTAGATTACCTTTTATAAGTTATGAATATTGATGAGGTAATCTTTGTCCTAAGCTCATTAAGTCGATGTATTATGTATCATGCAAACTGCTGCAAGGACTTGTGAGATATTTAAGCTCCAACACCGTATTACGATAGGTGTAAGTTTTGCATCGCAAAATACGCGTATCATTTACTGTCGTATTATAAGATTTAACATATCGCATGCTTGGCATTATATTATATGTATCATTTCATGGAATACATTGCGCTGCATAGCGTAGCCCGGATGATCAATGTCGCAATACGATATCTCCGTTGTATCCGCGTTGCAACATTACCCAAGCTAGTTGTGGTGAGTGTTTCAGTTCATTATCCAAGAAAAGTGGAGAAAATGGGAAGGTAATCGGTAATGCAAAAGGAGATGTGTACTGATGCATGAACGTTTCGCTCTGCTGTATTAAAGTCTCGCTCTGCTGTATTGCGCGCGGGATAAGAATGCATGGTTTTCCGGGTATTTCCGCTGCGATGATTCAGGGTTTCCTCTGCGACGTTTCGGCTACGCGCCAGCGTACGGTGATGTTTCTATACATTCTCTTCAGACTTAACTATGGATCCTGCAATATGCATCCGAAACGCCACCGAGGAATCCCTAGTATCAACGCAGCGGAAATCCCCGGAAAACTTAGCTCACTCATCGGAGGAACTCGACGAAAGCCTAAGTGCGTTGGACAGAATAAATATTTTTGAATCTTTCTATGTAGTATTAATCCAATACATATATGTATTGGATGTATCTTGATGTGCTAAATATTATTGAAGTGGTTGGGTCTCTAATTTTGTCGCTTTTCTCTGTTCTGCAGGTGTGGTTCGGGGACTTCCTTTCATCTTTTAAGGCAGGCTCAACTTATCTGGTAAGTTTAGCAAATATGGTCGTCTCTCTCTCTTTTTTAACCTATGATATTAGACTTATTTGCTATAGAGGTGGGCAAGTCCCCAACAGCTGCGATGTTAGCAACTTAATCGTAATACTGTGAATCTCTCTCAATCCCTTCGACGAAAATTAGTCTTGTTACCGCTTTTAAAACGTGTACCAAGTAGCTTGGCATTGTGCAGTATTACGCTAACATATAATTTGTTTGTTGTTAGGTTTATTAGTTTATTGCTCCAGAAGAATTACTTATTTAATTCTATTGTCTGGAGGACTGCTCTATTGGAATTTATACCTGTTTATTATGGCGAATACACACAGTAGAATGTACTCTAGATATAATTGATGGTCGCAGTAATTAAAATATCCAGAATTCCCTGTGAAAACCTCGCGAATTTCTTCATAGTACTCCTCTATGAATTGCACCCACTTCGCATCCCATTGCATTTACTTCGCGCCGGACTGCCGATGAAATCTGTTGATTTTTTTCATGCGTGGTTTGTTTATGCTATTTGAACCGGTAATTTTTTATTTACGAATTTAATTGGCTGAATTTCCCCCAAAACCTTACGTATCCATCATACGCAATGTATTGAATATCAATAAATGCACGTGGTATCCATTCACCCATAAATTCTGTTTATTTTTTTATGCATGGTGTGTTTTGTGGTAATTCGACAGAAAAAGTGGGGTTCCGCTTCCGATACCCGCCGTTCCATTCTGGCCTTGTGAGCAGCTGACCCGGGTTTTTCCCCCGCGGAAGGAAACATGATAAGCAATTCGGTGCGGTTACTTCCTCCTTCGCTTTCCTGTCGTCTTAAGAGTGTGTAGGAAATCCGTCAGAGTGGACAGAAGGAACCTCCGTGCTTCGTTCTTGTAATGACGTTGTCTTCTCGATATATTTGTTTTACCGATTGCGATCTTGCTCCCACTTTCGTTCCCCCATATCGGTCGTTCCACGGAAATCCCATCCTATTTGGTCAATTTCATTCCATCTCTTATGTTTTTTACTCGTTTTCTTTGTTTACGGTGCTCGGTCAATCGGCAGTGTATCATTTTGGGTTTGTTTGAGACGGCCCGGCGACAGCATGTAATGGCATGCAAGCATACCCATCACCGCCATTCCTTTTGGGGTAGGCAGAGAGAAAACTTCGTCTTAAGTATAGCTTAGCATAACTTAGTTATTGTTGTTAGGCCATGGAAATTGGCTCTCTTATAATAATTTCCTCCATAATGCTCTATCATTGCATAACTCTTGCATTGACGCTGTCATCTATCGTGAAATTAGTGATCACTCAGACTTAGAAATTCTATCATCGGATTTAAATAACGTTCATGTGTGGAACCAAGAGTAGGGAACTCGAACTTAATCTGAGCAAATGCACGGCGGTACATTTCTTGCGGAGGTCGTCCAACTATTCCCATGTATATGCTGTGGATGGTATTAACATAAAGGCGACAGATGAAGTGAAGTATCTAGGAGTTACGATAACTTCGGACCTATCGTGGGGAGCACATATAAGAAATATTTGTGGCAGAGCTCTGAAGAAGCTAGGATTGGTCAAGCGTATTGTGGGAAGATTTCTCGGATGAAAAAGTAAAAGAGAGGTGCTATTTCGCACTCGTCCGGCCACACCTTGAATATGCAGCGAGCATATGGGATCCGGTGCAGAAAGACTTAATCCGGGAACTTAATAAAATACAAAGGAAAGCTGCGCGATTCGTCAAAAACTGCTACGGGCGTACAGACAGCGTTACACAGATGTTAAACGAATTAGGCTGGGAGCCGCTAGAGACTCGGAGGCTGCGCGCTAGGCTTAGATTGCTTGAACAATTGAGAATAGATATCTTTCAGAGCGACACGGAGAACATCATATTAGAACCCCACTATATTTCCAGATCCGACAGAAACGATAAATTAAGAGAGATTTTTGCCGAACGGATTGGTATGGGAATTCGTTTTCCCCCGAACAATAAGGGACTATAATAAATGCTAGGCGTAATTTCATTAGAGCGTTTCCTTTTAAAATGTAAACGGCTGGTGTCCTAACACCCCCCGCCACACGCCTATTGAGGCGGCTTGCGGGGTAGTATGTAGATGTAGAAGATGTAGATGAACTCTTCCGCTTCTCCTAGATTCAAGCTTTGCCTCATACACGCATATTGTTCTTTAATATTCCTCCTCTTCAAAGTCTCTTCCACGCATTCACCCAAGACTCTCTCGTTCTACCCCCTCCTCTACCTACCACTCACTCTATCATATATGTTTCGTTATTCGACACTCTCCTTTCGCAAGCGCACTCCTGTCATACATGTCCATTACACCAGTCTGCATTTTGAAACTTTTTGTCCGATGATTTATTAAAATAAATTTAAAGGTGTTCTTGAATCATTTTTTTAATGCTGATTCTAAAAATGACTTCCATTTTTTTCTATCGTGTCAGGTTTTTACACAAAATAAGAAATATGGTTTCAAAATTTAACTACTGTAAGCATAGTTAATTAAAATTACTTCATGAAATGACAATGTTTGTAACAAAAATGAATGAAGTATGATGAATAACACTTCCAAAGTCACACAACAATGGTAGCAGTTGTACCAACCAAAGACTCATTAGCTTGGGCCAGCTAGCTTGTATTGAGAAATATCCCTCTCATATTAATTACCCACCGGCAGTGGCGGATACATATGGGGGGCGCGGGGGGCGCGCGCCCCCCCCTTGCGGGGCCGCCCGCGCCGCCCCCGCAGTCAGCCCGCACGCTATTCGTTCGTGTCTTCCGTCAGTCGACTGAGTCGAGTTATCGAGTAGTTGTACTTTCTCATGTAGCACGCGCGCGCGTCATCGTATTTTATATGTTTCTGTCAGGCCATAGATAGCTAACCTACGAGAAAAGTCGCGGCCATTCTAGTGATCTCGATTCGTTATTCTGTCTGGCATTTGTTCGAGAAAAGTCGCGAATATTCTACTGTTGTATTTTGTTCACACTCATTAAATTCTGGAAGCGAACATTCTGGCACCGAATGTTCTCGAAACAACCGAGCTACATATGTAAGGGAAGCAGAGTCGCTGCCAGGCAATCGTCGCGATAACTTGCGCCCCCCCCTTAAGTTTTTTCTGTATCCGCCACTGCCCACCGGCACATATAAATGCACTTATCAATGAATCTTAGACGTTAAATTAGGTAATTCTGAAAAAAACTACGTGATAGAAGAAAACTGAGAACAGTTAAGAAATCAGCATATCAAAGTTAGGTACTATCACTAGTTTTCAGTCATCTGATATCATGCAGACTAGTGTTATTGGAGGAAGGGTCAACCGAGGGGAGAATTGGAGGAAGGGGTCATCCCACGTTCTTTCATGACCCACTCATTCCTAACCTATCCATTCTGCTGTCATCGAAAACACTTCTCAGGTACTCCATTTGCTCCAACCTTAGCCATATATTATGCGTATTCTGGAATATCCAGGTTTCGCTTCTGTATAATGAAGTCGGGAGGAGAACACTTTTGTATGCTGCAATTTTCACTTCCTTAGACAAACACGCATTCCTTGATATGGTCCACATGACTTCCTGCGACCTTTCCTACGGCATTCGCTTTCTTTTATAATCTCTTCATCTATCCTTACACATTTCACAAACATTCGGGTAACAATAAAATACAACAAGTCTTCCACTTTTTCAATTATTTCACCAACACTTCTTTGTTTCACCAACATGTATTTATTCCACCATTTCAATGTCAACTTTCACTACTCTATCATAAATCTTTTTCGTTAATGAACTCTCATCAATTTCTCTAAACATGGGCAAACCAACGAAGCACATTTCTTTCATATATATATCCATTACTGAAGCATTCAACCCACATTCTTTCATGAATCACTCATTCCTAACCCTATCCACACAACTTTTGCCGCTATCACTTCTCAGGTACGTACCTCATTTCCACTGCTATTATGCTTATCCTCACAGGCCGGCGAAATTCCTTTATCTTTCGGAATATTTTTGTCCCGTCTTCCTGTAAATCTCCTCGAACTGTTTTTGGGTTTTGATTAACTTCATTATGCGACACTGTGGTCTCGTCGGCCGCTCTTTTCCCATATCCCGTTCGAAAATTGGTCGGCATGTCCAAAAATTCGGTCTATAAATCCCCCCCTTTGTGTTTGTTTTCGTAGTTCGTTCTGCTTACTGTGCGAGGCCAATCGGAATTGTATCGTTTTCTAACTTGTTGTGATGGCCCAACGACAGCCTGTAATCACAGTCCGGTGAAATTCCATTATCTGTCAGGATATCTTTTCCTCGTCTTCTTTTAAACCTCGTCTAATTTTTTTGAGTTTTTACACACTTCATGATATACGACCCTGGTCGTCTTCAACCGCTATTTTTTTCCTATCTCCTGATCGAAAATTGGTTGACATGTCCGCAAATTCGGTCGGGAAATTCTTTCTTCCGATTTATTTCTCTCTGCGAGAGTTTTGATGGGCGTGTTCCGATTTTTAGAATCTCATCGTGCTCTACGTTTGTCGTGCACGTCCATCTCCTGTTAGATTTTGTTGCTTTTCTTTTCTTTTACAACGAGTAAAAAACCTACCAAAAAATGAAATTGTGAGGCGTCCATGTGGAAAGGATTTATCATGTTCGGCATGTTTTGATGAACACACGATATTAATATCATTTTCCTTCCCTCGTGTGGATTTTTCACATTAAGTTTCTGAAGAGACGAGTTGATGGGAAACAGTGAATCTCAACGGGAACGGTACCGTCTCCTCTCTTGGGACGACCATTTGGAAATTTGTGGTTAACTGAGTTATCACTGTGATTGGGAGGCACTTCTGGTAGCAAAATGGGCTCCGGTTTTCTCGAATTTCTCCGTGATGCGCTAGTCTATTTTTTTATTTAAGGAGATAACTTTGTTACTTTCCTTTCTTGGATAGATCTTTTGTAAGCGATATTAACGTCATTTTCAGGTGAAAGTAATGGCGGAGAAGGGAAATAGTATGAGGCTGAAACGTTGAAACCGATTGGCGCTAATGTAAACAAGAAGAGAAAGTTACGAAGTTGAATTTTCTCGATCAAACATGGACGAATCCCGCGAAGTATTGCCTGTAAGTTTTAATGAGAGCCTCATTAGTCAAGATAGTTCTAATATCCAATTATCGCTGGTGCGGAAGATGAGGCGATTTGATCATAGAGCTGAAAAAATTGTATCTTGTCTCAAGACCAAGGTCTTCAGTTTGGCTGTGCGATTAAGACTGGGACCTGGTAGCCAAGATCACTAATGCTACAACATTACCAGAGAGAAATAAGTATTGCATGTAAAGTGATGGCGTTGGATCTGGTAATTACATTTTGATATGCCAGCGTTTTAGGGTGGAATGGCGCCAGATTCAGAAACCATTAGTAGCAGCAATAAAAAGCTGCAGCTGCCCTAAAGTGTAACTGTGTTGGAACAATATGGCATTTGGGCTGAAGATTCTGTTCCGGGCCTAACATTTTAATAATTCCTTTCATTGGGAGTACATATTAGGTATAAGCCGCTGCATCATATGTATTTATGCTTAAATAAGTAAGATTTATGTTTGCAAAGCATTCAGTTTTGCCATATTTATTTATCAACCAACCACAGAGGAGAGGGAACTATGTTCATTTGAGCCTTGGAAAATAGTTCAAGTATCTTGTTTTTTATTACCCAATCACCTGCTGTCGGAAATGAATGCAATGTGTGATACAGCTGAAGCACGAAAGGATTTTTTTTGCATTGTCTTCTAGCGTCCTTGGCGAGTGGTCTCTGTATTTTATGACATCCATTTAATATTGCACCCAACTAGATGTTTGCGGTAATTGTTACGGTGCCTGACGCAAAAATAATACGGGGTGAAAGGCAATCGAACTAAGCTAACGTAACTTACTTTCAGAGTTCCCTTTTCTTGATCCTTTTTTCAGGTACGCTGAGCCAATATTTTTTCTTTGAATATTTAATCGTGTGTCTTTAATTCACTCCTGATGGTAATGGAGCAGAATGAAGGCATCCAAGTTCTTATTCTTAGGACGCTTCATCTCGAATGTGACAACATGGCGCGAAGTATAAAATAGTGGAGTGTAACGAGTAATTTCCAAAGATTATTGTGCTCATTTCGGCTGCATAATAGGTTTGAATTGGACGTTTTATGTGTGCAGGGAGAGCGTGCGTGACATCCTTTATGGGAGCCATCAGGTGGCGCAACGTGGCCTTAAGTGTATAATTAATTTGTCATTCCCTTTTGTTGACTGGTCTCCGTGGTTACGGCAGCAACGCATTTACATTGAGGCATTGTTATTAAATTAAAAAAAACGACTGTAGGGGATTCTACTAAGTTCACCGTCGTGTTTGCTCTGTTATTCTTTTGTTAGTTTGCTTTTTCTCGTCATTCTGGAATACCAAATTTCCGTAGCGGAAGACGAATGAACGAGGCATTGGGACTGAAGATCAATATCTCGTTTCGAAGGGGATGTTACAAAAACAAGAATGGGTTGGAGTTCATTGGCCCTGGAATTGATTTCCAAATTCATTTTAACTTTAGTTTTCATTTTTAAAGTTAATAAGGGGTGACTAAATTACTAACAACGAAGGTGTACATATTTCATTTGTAATTTTTTCGAAAAAAATTAACATGAAAGCAAAGGAAAGACTATAAAAGTATGTATCTCGTTATTCACTTGGAAGGTTAAATGAACTCTTGAATTTAGTGCAATCTGTTTATGTTGAAATGGACTAGTTTTTAGATTGATCGGCGATGCATACTTTGTGCGAGTGTTTATCGAAGCATTAGGTCTTGACATTATATTAGATTTCTTAAGAACAAATACTCCAAAGTAATTCTTTTATGAGCGAGCGCTATCAGTAGCCTGATTGCAACCTGTTGGTTGTGTGTTTTAGAAACCCACCAATTAGCTTATTATGTGTACACGACCTTATTTTAGCTCTCTTGTCCCTGATACTCTTTTGATTGATTGTATTTAGATTCTCTTTGGTCGTAAGTAACCATGACTATTTCAGTCTGCATTTTTTACACTTCATCTACATCTACATCTACATATTACCCCGCAAGCCGCCTCAATAGGCGTGTGGCGGGGGGTGTTAGGACACCAGCCGTTTAAAGATAAAAAGGAAACGCTCTAATGAAATTACGCCTAGCATTTATTATAGTCCCTTATTGTTCGGGGGAAAAACGAATTCCCATACCTATCCGTAAGGATAGGTATGGGAATTCGTTTTTCCCCCGAATGGGAATTCATTTGCCCTTCGAAAACGAACCTGAATTACTCTTGACCATTCTCTGAACATGTCCAGAAAAATAATACGTACGCCTATCCTGTTTGTCCAGCTGGTTTGCTGAAGGCCGTAATAGAGGGTAGGATGTTGGGTAAGCGGGGAATGGGAAGGAAGAGAATCGGTTTTATGGACGGGATGAAGAAAGGTAGGACTTACGCTGAGATGAAGAAAGAAATACTAGAGGCAGAAAGGGCACGGCACGTGTAAGAGTTCGTTAGATATATTTCTGACTTTCATCACAACCTACCTCTAACCGGTAGATTACTGTAATGAATGAATTCCTCATTCAACCGTTTGTTTTCTGTTTTTACCGTAGGCGCATTGTAAGTTACCTAAAGTCTCTGCATTTAACGGACACACTTACTTGGGATGTTTTAATTTTCATCAAACGATGATAAGAGTATTTATCTATTTTACTCTGGAATATTTCCAGAGTGTAACTATAGGCGTAGTCAGTTATGAACAGAAAATACGCTTAACTAAGGTGATAGCACTCATACGGCGGCGACGAGAAAAAAGTTTGGCATGAAGTAAAAATGCAGTTGGTGGTGAAGAATATCAATTTAAATAAAAATTCTAATTAAATCTACAGAATCGGAAAAGTGGAAATTAGTGGGAAGTTTTAGTACTCGCCGGAATAAACTCACTTTAAAAACATCTCTACCTATTGTTTTAATTTACTACCAGAGGTACGATCATGAATCATTCCTGCACGTCGAGGCTGTTGATATCCAAAACAAGAACGTCCACTTCTGCGAACAGTTCGCATAGTTCGTGCAACTTGCTCTGCAAATCCAAGAGCGGTTATTTTAAAGAGCAGGCATAGTTTGAAGAACATAAATCGTATTTTTCATATTCATTAAAGCTATAGCAAAGTTACGATAGTTATAGAACCGTCATCACGCCTCTGGTATACATATCTGATGTTGACAGTGTATTGTTGAAACCGGATTATGATTGAAAACTTCCCAAGTGCAATTGGATGGTGCTCAAATCATTTGTAGTATGTAATTGTAAAAAATGTGAAAGAATTCGGGGGTTGAACCACGGATCCCTCGCTTTCCGTGCCAAAGTGCTCAACACTGCAATACTCAGTTGACAGACAATTAATTCACTGTGGAATTGACGGTAGTTCATGCAATGCCCGGGGTTATAAGTTGTGAATACTGCCTCTAACTAGATATTATCTGCCTAGATATAGCAATTAGGGTTTTATTCACTGCCTGGTATAAATGTCTGGGGGTGAACGTGTATTGTTAAACTGATGTATAAATGTAAATTTCATGAGTGCAATTTTATTTTACTTTGGAGGAATAGAAAAAGTGCTCACAATCGGGGATTGCATCCCGGATCTCTGGCTTTCCGTGCAGACGTGCTCATCATTACAACATTCAGCCGACAGTCGTCTCTCTGTAGTAGTTGTAGCATTTTTGTTTATCGTGCTTCGACGGTTCATTTCGTACATACTGCCTGCCACTTGCAGAAAGGGGCTACAGCACTCTGACGAATAGGAAGATCAATCCTCCAAATTCGAGCCTAGTCGAACGATGCTTAACCTCGGTGACTTCTCGGGAGCCGATGTTTCCATCGTGACAGGCCGTTGCCCCGTCTCAATGTAGAATCGACGATAGTTTATGCAAAAGCAGGGGTTTTAAGATGTAATTACTACCTCGATGAGTGGCAATTGAGTGTGTATTAGTGTTTAGTGCCCTGTGTAATCCCTAGATTAAAGCAGTCACTCTCCGATGATCCTTCATCATCGATCGATAGTCTTTAAGTGTCCCTCTCCCATTGAAAAGTCTCATATAAAGCTCCATCCATTCGTGGCAGAATCTGTCGTCAATCTTCCGAGAATTTCAAGGTTTGTTTTGGGTAGGCGGGACAAAGGCTCTTATCCCAGATCTCCCATTTTTTTCTTATTTGTTTTTATCGTTCATTGATCAATTCCCCTGAGCCCTACAGAGTAGCGAGGGATGAGTTTTTGTGGTTTTGAAAAACGATGAGTCTCCCTCTCAAGTTACTATTCTAAAGAGTCTCCGGCGACCTTGGAAGAGTATTTATCTCAGTAACCGTCGGGGGAGGTATTTCCAAATCAAGGTTAACGGCGTCTCGCAGTGGTGATTAAAGGGTCGGTCGGTCTGGCGGAGAAAGGGTAAGTTCGCCAACCCTTTTAGCCTTGAGGGAAGGGAGGCTTCGTTGTCTCTGCCTCGTTTCCGTTGCTTACATTTTACCATGGTTATTTTAGCTCTCATAAACCTACCAGATTTTCAACTAGCTGCGTTTTACCCTGGTAAACCGCTCGTCTCTTGACGTATCAATTAGGTACCGACATTCCAAGAATTCCAGTTCAGTGGAATGCGAACGCCTTTTTAAAGCGTACGTATTCTCGTTAACTGAAGTAGAAGCATGTTAAATAATTATTATCATCACCAATATGCTAAATTAATATTCTTTCAACTCTCTCCCTCGTTCTACACACAACTGTTGAGTATCAGCTATAGGAATTATTCATAAACTCTAATAATAATGCATTTTTCAACTATTGACGTATGATATACATTGATGTGAACTCTTCTGTTGTGCACCCACATTTCTGAGACGCCTTAATCTTCCGTTTTTCAGCATCAAATTTGCTGCGCAAAATGTTTAATTTTGCCTAATTTAAAATTCTTCTGCGCATTCCGCCATATTCGGGAACTAAAAAATTAGCGACTCACTTAAATAGGTAGTCCGCACCCTAATTAAATATATCAATATTTTAACTATATAGGCAGCTACTCATCGTTGTTAACTCTAGATCTTGGTTAAATATATACTGAAATATTGTTCAAAGTTTTCCCCGATTCAACTTTTTTCCCATAGCACAATCTTAAGCCCGTTTCACGCGATGCTTGATCCATCACAAGACCTAGTATGCTAGCTGGTACTTGATATTGAGGACGGAACCCAGTATGATAGAAACCATGATAGAAGGTTTCACACGAGCATTGAACTTGTGCTTGCGATGAAGCGGTACTGTCGTCCACTGTTGCGAACTGTTAAAATAAAATGGAAGATTTCCATGAAAGAAAGTGACTTTCGGCTGCTGCGGTAATAGCAGGGATTGTCGAGACGTTCACGGCACATTGATTTCACCACCAAAGAGTGCGTAAAACCCGCGAATAAGTGAGACGCTGATTAAAAAAAGTGAAGACCGCACTGCGACTGTAAAAGCTAACGTGATTGGTCGGCGGCTACTAGGTCCTACTAGGAGCTAGTAGAAAACTAGTAGCTCAGCCAGTATGATAGCGATTATATTGGCTAGCCTGCATGCTGGCTCTATATCACACGATACTGGAAAGCTGTTATACTAGCGAGTATCCTCGGACTAATGCTGGATCTAGTATCGTGTGAAGCGGGCTTTAACAACATTTTGCCGTACTTTCGTCCCCACTACGAAAGGCTACGAAATTACCACGGTAGGCTAATTAGATCTGGTTAGCTCAACCTTAGTGAAATGATCTAGTATGGTAGGCGTTTTTGAGCATTTTCATTACTAGCATTATGTGGGCAGAGAGTTACCGCAGTAGGAATGTTAGTTTGGCAATGAGGCATTAGCAGCCTCTTCGGGAAGGGAGGCTACGTTCTCGATGCGAGCTCTCGAGTCTCTAGGCGATAGTCGTCCCCGCTTCGCTTCAAGGTTGAATCGCTTTGGTGAGGTACCGCGATGTCAACGGTTCCTCGAACTGCTTGAAAATCCCGCCACTTGTTCTCAGTCAAATGAGTCTATTATTAAATTCTTCCAATAGTTTTCCATCCGCAGCAGTTACCTGTCACACACACACACACTTGAAGGTGGCTTGGAGACGAATACAATTGTCTGAAGCTGAGGGCAAAGTTCTCCTTTCGAGGTGATGCAATCCTTACGGCGATGACGTAATGCACAATAGCAGGAATCGAAGTGAAAGATGCGGAACTTAGCGCCTGCGTAAGACGCATTTGATGAACGCTATCATATTTCTCACTTTTGAAATGGAACACAACGCTCCTGTTGATTGTCAACAGTGGGCACGTGAATGAATTTTTTATCGATTCGATGCTGTCACTGGAATGAAACCTAAGTGTGGATATTCGCAATGGAAAAATAATTTGACTTTTCCAGTTAATGACCCCGAACATCCCAATTGTGTTAGATGTGGTAGTCAGTTTCACTACCTTGTCATTTTAAGTCATTGAGTATTTGAAAGGGGTTTATGCGAACGAGATGCTATAGCGATAGAATACTAAGGTTAGTTTAAGGATTCTGGATGAACTAGGGTTTAAATACTGGTGGAATCAAGTGATTTTTAGTGGTTGATTCCTTTGCTTCAATTTACAATTCCATTGTGAAGGCCAATACCTTGTATTCCTAAGCGCGTCTCTGTACCATATCATTTTATCATTTTCGCGATGGGTATTACCACTTGAAGATGTTGCCTCTAATTTTACAATTGGTACCTGGGAAAATATTTTGGCATAAATTGATTATTTCGGGTTTTTTCCAGTAGCATTTGCACATCAAACATCAAGATGTAATGGTATTTTCGAACCCGAAAATACCATTGAACCAACTGAAAAATACGATCAAGTAGGTAAATATTAGAAGGATCTACTACAATTGAAAATGTTAATCCTTTAAAATACTAATATTGCTTTAATCAGGCATAGTAGTTGTTTGAAGCCTACACTTCAGTCCACTCGCTGACTCACATAAACCATTTTCTCCATTTATTAAGTACAACTCTCCTCACCGCTTCTACGCAGTTTCTTGAGACATTATTTTTAACCCCAAAATGCCTTTTTCCACGATTCAACGTATTATTTATCTATCTCTAACATCATACGAGTGGCTTATATTAGGTACCTATCTAATAATCTAGGAGTAGTTTCCTCAACATAATACTGCCACGTTATTATTTAGCATTGTTAATGAAATAGCGTTTTCGATTAGCCTCGAAAAAATGTTTTTTACTTCGCTTTTCTTAGGGTCTTGGAATTTGTTGTTGGATCTGGGAATTTTATTGGGAAAGCCTCCGAGCTGACAGAATATCTTATGGCCAATAAAAAGATTGACTCGACAATCAATTCAGAGGTAACGAATCATAGGCCGTTAAAGTTACCTAATTTTTTTCCTGCCGATTCTCCCTTTCAATACTAGTGAGAGTTTTGCTTTGAGTTGTTGATCAAAACATGCACTCAATTACGAAAAAAAATCCTCGATTCCTTCAAATTTTATTTTCCCATTTATATATTATACATATTATTATAAGGAAAATCTGCTGGTAGAGGTAGTTAAATGGAAGAGTTTTGGAAGAGAATGGTTTGAAAGAGAATAAGGATCTTTACAGTCGTATGCCCCTATCTCCTTACTTAGTGTCTTGCTTCATCTCAGCATAACGTCATACCTCTCTTCATCCTGTCCAATAAGCGGCTATCCGTTTTCTTCCCCTTTCCCGCTCATACAACATCCTCCCATCTATCACGGACTTCAGCATTTTATTCGCCTCTCATTGCCTGCTCCAAGCACCTCAGCTGCTTTTTCTTAATCTCATCCAGAAGTCGAATCAAAAGCAAAATATGATTACTATGTATTTTAATCATTAAGTTTCCTTAAGGTCTGCGAAAATATGTCGTTAGTAGTCGTTTTCGTTATTTCTTGATGGCCAATTTCGAGATTGACATTTCGAGGTGTGAACTTGATTAAAAAATGAGTTTTTGCTAAGTTTTCGAAGAGAGCAAATGCCAGTGTTTCAGTCGCTGAGTCCCGGGATCAGCCGTTTGCGGCCCTAGTTAACTGTTGGCCTAGAGGATCTCCATGAGAATTGAGAATGTCAAGAGTTTATTATTCTTCACCAAGAACCTGTAATGCTTACTATTAGAGTGAGAACTTCTGCTATCGTATATGTGGATATCGATTGTAATCAACTGATTGGAAATGTGAACTAAGTTACCTACTGCACAATACTACTGCGGTATGGAGTATTGTAGGTATTTATTAAACCGAAGAAGTATTGAGGTAATTTGAAGTAAAATAAATACTCATAAACAAAGTTTTTGATACTGTCGCCAGTGTTTGTGAAATTAGTTGTGTGATTATTAATTTATTCTCTCATGAGGTTGGCAAACTTGGACAAACGTCTGATGGAAATGAATGGAAGATGAATTTTCTAAGCCACCATTATTTTTTAAGAAGCGCTAATGTTGGTATTTTGCCCCCCGAATGACCTTAATCATTGAGGCTTTTTCGTAGATATTGTTAGGTTAACTTGAAGAAAACATACGTTGTTGTCTGTTAGAGGTAAAGACAATATGCCCTCATGCCTTTGCGCAATTGTTGGTCACTCGGTGATCACAATCCCGTTGCTCCAGTTGCTTCGCGGTCTGTGTTGCGAGATGAAGTTTCTTTTCCATTTCATATAAAATGAATTTCCTACGCTGCGCGATGGAAATATTGAAAATGGTATTTAAAGGGATGTAAACAGAACCAGGAGAGGTGTTTACTTAAGCGGCCGAATGGGAAAGAGGCCTCTCTTTTCCATTCATCACCTTCATGCGTGATTCTCACGACGTAACATTTGTTCATCGAGGAAGATAAAGGGGAGCGCGATCTCTCGAGTCAATACGATTCATGAGTATCCAGGTTATCGACCGTGATTGTCCGGTTTCTCGGCTGTTCGATGGAATCTCATCTGCATGTTATTTTTCCGAGACAGGAAGGTTGATTAATTTACGTCTACATATTACCCTGCAGGCCACCTCTTGGGTGTGTGACAAGGAGTGAATTTCCACCAAATGTGAACTCCATTTCTTGCTTCGAAAATTTTTAGGGACTGATGATTTTAGGAATATAGTATTGTAGCAAACTTGTGAAAATGGATTAAGGCCATGGATACCCGAGTGGAGATGTAAAAAAAATCGAATCTATAGCAGGCTTGCGAAATATAATCGAATTCGTCATCAGCAAAACAAAAATAAGCTTTATGCAGCCATTAAACAAATCTAGTTACTTGTCTGAAAAATTGATACCCAATGTTAATGAAAGCCATACGGTCTCTAACTGCTCGCGGACAAAATAAATTTCAAAACCTGTCAGATTGGAATTTAATTCCCTTATTAGATGTTACAATGGCAATGATCAAGTGGCAGATGTACGGTTGTCTGTCCGTTTAGCCCCTAAGGCAGTTTTACACAAGGAAGCTTACGGCACAGTGTAACGTGGAGAATTGCGGCTGTGACTGCGGTTCCAGTGAGATAGTGCTTCGCGTAAAATTCAATGAATTTGACCTCACAATAAAGGATAATATCTCGCCTTTCCATTAACACCAAAATATCAGCAACTTATTGCACTACTTTTCGAGATATTTGCCAAAAAAGAGAAGTAGTTTTCCATGGGATAACGTACGACTATGCGCTACAGAGAGAGAGACTTCGTTTAAAAAAATGATGGATCGCGTCATGAATGAAACGGTGTGTAGTTCGTCAGCTGCCTAGCAAAAGGGATCGGAAGCAATGGAGGTAAGATGTAATTGGAGAATCATGAAGATAAAATGGACAGAGAGAATTACCAAAGAAGAGCTCCAACTATGAACTGGAGAGAAAAGTATAATGAAAATTGTGGGTGGATGGAGAGATAAACTTATTGGACACATTTTGTGACGCAATATCCCATTGAAAACAATGCTGGAAAGAGAAATGAATGGTAAAAATTACAGAGAATGATGAAGAAATACATCAAGTAAATTATGAAGGATGTCAAAATGATGAACTGCGTCGGAGTGAAGCAGTTAGCTGATAGGAGAGTGGAATGGAGAGCTCCTGTAAACCAGTCTTCGGATTGATGACTGCAGATGATGATGTAGGTCTTTTGTTTTCCTAATTATTAAAAAATAATATATTACTCATCGTGATATTTTTTACAAAATCGCAAAAAAACTTCGCTTCGATATAAGGTGTGAAACAAATGAGTGAAATTGAACCCTTGCGTTAGTACATCAGTTAATTACTGAGAATTTTAGCAATATAAAATCAAGTTTTTGCTTCATAAATGTTAAATTAATTTACTTCGTCCTCCTTACATCCGCTTAAATCAAAAAAATAAAATGTTAATATACCTAAGTACTTTCTATCATGGCTAGAGCAAAATCTCGCTCAAACAACCTCAATACACATGTTGGTAAGTTAGATTCGTTATACTATTTGACGATTTTCGATAAACCGATGGCCCAACGACTTACACTCAAAACTCGGGCCACAGTGGTTGCTGAATAGCTCTACAGTCATGGATATGAATTTTCCTCATCCCTTGCGAAATTCAGTGACCTCGGTTCGGGTGACACGCGAGTCGCGAAGGTCATTTCTAGTGTCCCTGCCACGAGCGAGGGACATCTGCCTCGCGTGGGAGTGGATGACGGGTAATATTTCAGCTTCCATCATGGAAGGGAAGAGAATGGGGATAGATAGTGCTGAAGAGTTGTGTATATTTTTTTTTAATTCTGCCTTCTGTCAGGCCGTCACATTCCCACAGTAATACTCTCGAACAGCATCTCTCTTTCGTTAAGAATGCTGTTCCTTTAGCGAACGATGACGTAATGCCTTCTTGGAACGGATAGAGAGAGAAGGGAGGAGAATTCTCCTTACATATTTTTTCCCATGCTGCCATAAACGCCACTTGTCACCGTGACTTGCTAGATAGAGCCCTCAACGCTTAACCTCCCTACTCCCACCCCTTACTCCTCCCTGCTACAGTTGCCGTATCTAGACTAAAGCGGCACATTATGCGTCGTAAGTTGTTGGTTGTGTTATCTCTATTAGCGTCCCGTTTTATTGTTGCCTGAATGAAGATAACTTGCCGATTTGTTTGTAGCGAAGCGTCGTGGATCGTAATTGGTTCCCCTCCACATTCGTTAAGAGTTATTGATATCTCTGCGGCATCGGAGGAGTGTCGTTCAGTCATCGGCGTAAAGGACTGTAGTGCGTGTGTCTCTCAGGAGGAGTATTCTCTGTCTCTGGATCGTGTTGAAAAACGAGTCATCAGCGTCCAGGTGCTGAAACAGTTCATCAGTGCAAATTGCGTTGGAGTGGGTGTATTTTCACTGGAGAATAATTCTCTTTCTGGATTATTTATCTCAGAAGTGAGGGAAGCGCACACAGTGGTGAGTGCTTGCCAATTATATTCTTGGTGCAAGGAGAAATTATTCGAGTCATCTTAGGTTCTCCCATGATGAAGGTCATTTCTATTTGTACCTCTCTGGCGGCTGTCCTCGCAAAAAAATACTCCGCGATCATCTAGCTGGCGTGTCACTGGTGTGTCTGTGAAAGACTTGCGGAGTGTCCACTACTAAGATCTCCAGGCTCGCTGTCTATAAACTCCGTGCTCGACGGCAACTAGCGCGAAAGTGGCCGCTTTAGACATGAATGTGAGGAGAGGGCATGAGTCAGTTAGTACTATGAAATAGTGGTTTTTGTGGACGCTGAGGACACATTTTCACTGCAAGGATGGTGTTATTTGTTGGTTTTTGTCATTGCCAAGTAGACTTACGTAGTTTTTGGTCTTTGTTGGCGAAGGGGAATGGTAATCGAAATTGCTGTGTGTTCCAGTCCAGAAATTTACTCCAGTCAATACGGATGCATAAAAATAGTTTTTATTATTTCCTTAATCAACCTGACATGAAATAAGTAAAAGAGAAATACATATTGAAAACGCAACTCTCGCAAAGCCACCTGCTGAGGGCGACCCGAATATGGGAAGTTTTGAGTGAAGGAATTACGCTGGAATTCGATCTAAGTTCCTCTGATGCCACGCCGGCTGGATGTGATCCAGATTAACAGATGAAGAGGACTTCTTGAAGGCTTTTTAATTTGCCAATGCTCCCGGCTCTAAATTGTGGGATCTGGGTTTGAATGTCAGTCCCGGAATGTGATTTTTCCTTCTCTGAATTTCAAGCATTCTCATCGTCCATGTTTGAGTTCGGTGTGAAAATGAGGCGATTTTATTGTGCAATGTCTGACACTCGGGACTAACATACCGCTACCGAGTGCGTCCACTGGGTTGCGGATGGTGGGTCGACCTTAAGATAAAGAAGTTAGCAGCGAAATAAGCGAGTTGACTCGAAGAATAAACAGTCGTGAACAAATAGTAGCGGTATCTAATGGATGTAGGGACCATCCTTGGGTAAGAGGGCTCTGAAAAGCGACGAAAACCGTTGAAGAGGCCGTGACTTAGCGAATGGCTGCCGCCAACTAATAGGTAGACAGTGACCCGAAGGAGGGGGCAGCAGCCCTCCTTCATACGATTGAAGGTGGAGCCCGTGTGGGTCAGTACTGCGACACTCATCACACTACAGGCGCGGTAATTTATTTACCTAATCGGCTGTAGCACTGCGAGATGGAACGCATTGGGAACCCACCACGTTATTATACCGAGGAGAAGCAGCTCTGCAACTTTTTCTCTAATATGCTTTACGCGGGTGGCTGATAGGAGAGTGGAGAGGAGAGCTGCAGCAGACCAATCTTCGGATTGATGACTGCTAATGATGGCCACCCTGCTGATTTTAGGCTGTCTAGAAGTTCGCCGTGTCCCATCTTATCCGTCTGGATCCTATTGTGAGGTTTCCCTATTTCAAAGGCATAGTAATGAAGTGAATTCAGAGAAGCTAGACGAATCATCCTCGTCGATTGTGATTCGTGTGTTTGTTCATCAAGGTAGGCGGTCGATGTTTCGTTTCATTTCTTCAATCGCCGATCGCGTTACCATGGAATGGATGGCAGTGAGAATTGAAATGAGCGATCCGGTGTAAATTTCCTCAGTCGTCCGTCAACGTTGGAGAAAATTTATTCTCGGAACCTGTCGAATTTATCGCGCTTGGAGAAGAGGGGGAGGCTAATGTACCCAAGAGTAGCTTTTTCCTTTGAGTCATCGGTGAAACTGGTTGTGATGAAGGTCGGCTGTAAAACCTCGTAGTGAATGGGATTGGTACCACGGTTCCTCAACCTCATGTTAAGGACAAAAAATGGCGAGCACATCTTTAAAGGAGGCACACCGTAGGTGATGTTGTACGTATCAAGAAGTAGTTGCGGGTAACTTTGCCAGATCAGGTGACTGTATTGCAATAATGTTTGGGCTTGAGGGTTATATTCAGTCTTTTCAATTAATGTCCGTCGTGATTTTGAATCAGTAGAGGGTATTATACAAGAGATACCGCCAAACGTAAGGAAGAAACCTTGGTACATACCTTATGTTTCTGAGTAGAATCCGACCCTTTGATAATTGCCTAGTTTTTTAATTAATGTAGTGGATACCCTTAAAGAATAGTTTGCCACTGCTTAATGTGGAAATGTGAATTAATAGATGTCATTCGTCAAGTAATCACATTACGGTCAGTATTTAAAACGTGACTCAAACATGACAAGGAGAGATGCTGCCATCTCATAGAATTATATTGGTCTTCTCTTTATTTAAAAGCTCGAATTCCAGGTGACGGATGATTTCATCTGGGTATAATTTGATAAAACTTTCGGCTCATATTTGGAAAAGGGGTTCATTAAAATGAACGATATCGAGGCCACGCAAGCAATATTTATTGCTGTCGATATTTTTACGGGCTTCATATTTCTATTTCGTACGCTGAGCTGCTTCCATTCTTCTTAGGGATAAAATCTTGCGTTCATCCTTTAAGCTGAGGAAATTTTCCTCCCGTCGACGACTTTTGTTCGGTAGAATTAGAAGGTAGAGACGGTTGAAATTAATGTGTGGTTTATTTTTATTTTTAATCAAAACAATATATGCAACTATGGTGAACCAGGCGGAAATGTCACTAACAATAAGCAATTTCCCTTTTGTGTATTTTGAAAAAAGCTTACGCCCGCGCCATGTGTCAGTTATTGGAGAACGTATATGGGACGTATGTAACGCTTGCCATCTATTGGCGTACATCTGAATCACTACTACTTGCATCTGAATCTTACGTACGTACGCGTAGCCTCTTATATAGTATAGATATTCAGTTAAGCTATTAAACGTGGATAATGTAACGTTTATTAACTACCCTGTGGCAAAAAGCTTGCGTTTTTAATTTCACATTTTGGAGGAATTCCATAACTATACTCAAAACATATAGCCGTGACTACTGTTTGCCGACTCTTGTTTGCAGAATACCACCTTCCGGCTGTTTACCGAACGTTTCACTTGCGCTCATCGTTCAATTCATCGTTGTCCGTGTTCGCTAAAGTACGCTGATGTGTTCCGATCTGCGCTAAATTCAACGCCTTGAATGGAAACCTCCGTAAGTCGACCTTCTACGCCGTGTTTTTCCCTCCCAACAATGCAGACAGATGAGCCGTGGCTAGTTGACAGAGTCTTGGGATAGCGCGGAGTATGCAAGAAACTATTGGATCTGATATAAGTCCACCGATTTCTCCAACTTTGGCCCACTGTTCCCCGAGAGTCATGAACTTTCTTATCCTTGTCACTTTGTACTTCCTGTATCGGTTCGGAATAGCTTTTTTGAATCAGATAGTACTTCACTATTTTGGTTTTTCACGTCCGCAGCTTCAATGGCAGGCTTGCCGACGACCTCATTCAATTTTCCTCTGACACCTGACTGCTTCTCGAGATTGTTAACTCTTCTCTGACGGATCGAGGATTAATATGTGCACGTTTGATATGACTTTCTTGGAAGTTTGAAGCAGATTAATTTCGCGAGGCTGTTAAGGAGATTCCACCGCGGCTGTGCGAGTCACGGGAAATACTGAATTCCTCTTTTTCGTCTAAATAGTTAACAAAATACTGGTTTCACACATGAAAACCCATAGCGATTAGAAACAAATGTAGAAGTACAATGTATATGCAGCTTATTAGACGCCGCTTATTAGACTGCAGCGCCATTTCTGTTTAACTAACCCATTTCGACTTCAATTATTGCAGTAATTTGCTAATAACTCAAAAAATATGATTGGCATTCGCCTAAATTTTATTGCGATTAGATTTCCTTGGATTATTGGCGTCTTTCAAACAGTTTTTCGCGAAACCGGAATTAGAATTAGATAGAAAAACACATTTTCCTCATGATTCATTCCTTTTCACATTTAATTTCAAGTTTAATTTGCGGCCAAAAAGTAGCATGGAAAGGTAGGTTTTTGTTACTCACAAATTTATAGCCATTAAAGTAGTCAGAATATGAAATGAATGACGTCAAAGTCATTTTAGGGGAACCTATTAAAAGGTGTGGCATTCTCGGGACGGCCGATAAAATTGGAACAATTGAGTATGGATAAAATTATGAAATGAATGACGTCAAAGTCATTTTAAGGGAACCTATTAAAAGGTGTGGCCAGCTCGAGATGGCCGATAATATTGGAACAATTGAGTATGGATAAAACTGGCAGTGGGGAGTACACATTATTGTATACAAGTAAATATAAATAACTAAATAAATATTTCTAAAAATATGAATGTGGAAATTATATTTATACATGAATGATAATTACATGAAATACGCATAAACTTAAAATGTTCATATGAAATTACAATATATCCTTCTAGTGATAGCATTGTGAATTAATTCGAAGCGTTTGTATTGTTGTGACCACGCAACGACTCAACGGTCGATCTGTCCGGGAGTCGGGTGTCGCGTGACGCTAGGATTTCGCGAGATTACCCCCATCCGTAAAATGTGTTCTGTTTCAAAAATGTATTGATAAGACGCACATATTGATGTGAATGGGGAATGTATAGGGTTGGAAGGATAAAGTAGGTAGTGCAATAAATTCGGCGGAGCGATTTAGAATGTTCGTTCCACGCATGATAAGAGACAGTTGTTAATCTTCAGATTAGGTTGCGTAGTTTTTATCCATCCATATGTTAAGTTCTCATTTTATGATAACCGTTGCTAACTGCTTGTTTCACCTCTATTCGTGGCTCTTTTGAGAGTTTAATTTTGCTCTGCATTTTCGTCGTGAGTGTCTGAGTTACTTTCACCTTTTTTATTTAGTTTTTATGATTCCTTTTTTTTACGGTTAAGCAGGCAGTGTATGCCTATGGAAGAATCACACTCGATGTGAACCGAGTGTAGGTAAACTCGCCACACAAGCCAACTTGCATGAAAACTGAAAAACCATATTTTTTTAGGGAAACCTTAATGCTCTAGTTTTCCTGTAGCGGTGGGATGCTGTCTCCATCGGTAATTTTTAATGCGATTTTAGCGAATGTGTTGTGCCCTTAACGGAGGTCACTTCAATTTAAACCATATTAGAATTATATCTCGTTTCAGGCCTTGATAAATTCGATGCGGATGAATAACAGTCAAGATTAAACATCTTCAAGATTAGTCTGCGTAATTCTAATATCTCACTACTTTCAATGAATATCAGGAATGCGAACAGACCAATTTTCCTATCATTTTGCAACCTGATCAAAATTTTACCCAGTCTTATAAAATAGCCTGTGACTGTTAAAGGCAATGATACTATAACACTCGTCCTTCTTTTTTCTCCTTTTAGGCTCCTCTCAGCTAACTCCTGTGTCTCCAGAAAGGTAGTTTAATGCATTAAAATGAGGACTGATCTGCACATATGTTGTAAATTTCTATTCTTATGTTTTTTTGTGTGACTCCTTTCTGTTATTGTTTTCTCATCTCTTCAATTGAGCACCTACTATCCGATCTCCTCACGGTGACTCAACAAGCCTCAAGAGTGTGCTTATTTTCGATATCGTGGTTTCAAAATCGCGTGAACATGATGACTCGGGAATATTTGTTTACGCTGTGCTCTCCACTGTTGGAAGAGAGTTACTAAAAGTTGATTCTTTAAAATCTCGGGACGATTTCGACAATAAATGACCTTTTCGTGGTATCTCAGTTTTATCAATAGCAGTTGACTGATATATGCGAGTGGGCACGTGATAGGAGTCGGCGTTGCCTTAGGAGGAGGTGAACGAGTATCTTTGAACAGCTTCATTGAGATGCTGCTTATCTTTTCATATTCTTCTAAACAGAAACAGGCTTTGTCTTGCGGAAACATAAGCGAATGATTCTTTGAGGGAGGAGAAAACTCAATAATTCAAAATATAATGCGAGGTTTATAGGGAAAAGGGCGTTATGTTCCATAAGATGAGGCCTTATATAAGGACGAGGAATAATAATATTATATTTATATATTTAAATAATGGATATTGTCTTGACATCCCCTGCTGCAAGTGCTACACTCGGCTCGCATGGTAGTGTGTACATGTAGGTGTCAGACTTATAAATATCGAACCGGTGGCACCTCCACTCATAGTTACTTTTTTACATCATACAATACGGCCAAACATATGTTACCGCAAGTTAAAATTTTAACTTAATCTTTATTGCTAGTTCGAAATCAAACTGTTATCGATTGAATGTTAATAGCGGAACAACGCCCGTCTTATTACTCTAAAGCCGCACTCGGCCTCATTTCGCGTATTATGGTCCCATAACGATAAAACAATATAGACTCCAATTTGTATAGTGTAATTGGAATTGTTGGTGGAATTCCCCTCCATCACAATTATGACCCTCGCAAAAGTTCCTGGCGCTGCGCAGTGGACAATGTTTGGGACATAGGCTGTGAAAACTTTCGAAATCCTACGAAATGGGGGAGGAAGATTGTTTAGTGATGGGAGGGTCGGGAAACATTTTTAACTGCTGCCCACACAAGCGCTTCGAGAATTTGGGTATCTTACCACTACCGGCCATCCCATTCCGACTTGTCTCACGTTAAGTCATAGCGACGGGTGATCTTAACCACTTGCATGTGTGCCTCGTGTCTTCTTTGCGAAGTCTAGCAGGTTCTCCTGTCTCACTCTCTCTCTCGTTAACCTGAGGTAACTTACTTCCCTCTCTTTCCCTCAGTACTTCTCCTTCGCCGCCTCCGTTTCTACCGCCCCTCCATGCCGCGTAGGGTCTGCGACAGGAACTTTTGCGGGAGCTCTACCTATTGCCACTCTGCTGAAACCTACATTACCAATTCATATCAACAAATGGCCAAAATTATTTTGTATTTTTGGAGGTATGTTGTGAAATTCATACGTGAAACAATATATTCCATCGTCAGAATATATACATGCATATGATAAATATCCTTTATTTCATGTAAATAATTTCTCTGTGGAGGGAATTCTTAATTCATCAGGATGGCATTATGTATGATGCAAATTTTCTAGCCTTCCCTTCCCCTTCCCCAATTTATCGATGGCAACTCCACCGCTTATCTGCTATCATAATTCGATTGCTGTTTTTTTTAACAATTGATGAAACTATGCTCCTAAATCAAAACATTGCTCAGCGATATTTATGAAGATTGCGTCACTCCATCTGCGTCTATCTTTGATTGACCTTATCTTATCAGTTGCCGAGTTCAATTGAATTCGAAATCTTGTGCAAACTGAGTGCGATTAATAAATTATGCATGTTGGGACTCATAGTTACGTAATGTCTCTCATCAGTAAAGAAATATTTACCACGTTCACTTTCTCGGCTCATGGTTTCCTTGTAAAAATTGTGGGAAGACATAGGTTGACCGGGAAATCAAGAATGAATGACCATTGAGAAATGTACGTGTTGGAGCTAGAATTGGCTTTGTGGGGACAGCTCCCATTAAGTTTCATTTTTTTACCTTTTATTTGAATTACCCTTCTCTTAATCTTACTCTTCCGAGCTGTGTTCCCCCGATTCGTAATTTTTGTTCTCTAAGTTGCCGCCAGGTGGCATTTTTCTTTTTTTTTATTAGCTGTCGGCAAGGACGGCTGTTCAGTGAAGGTAGTGTTACGGCATGTACAGTGTTCACTCACTTGTTCACTCTCTCACGTGTACTCGAGTCAAGACGGCACTACCCCGTGATGGAGCGAGGTGTCTTCACGTATTATATTGGTGAGCGAGCGAAATGTTTGTCTACTTTCCTTTCCCTTTCTATGTCCTTTCTTCCCAGATTTTTTATTCTGTCCTGCTTCAAACCACAATCCTCTATATATTTCTATTATTTATAATTCGTGGAATGGGAATCAGTTTCTTTTGCGATCAATACTTATTCGCGGATTTTTCTCTCGCTGCTCATTCTACAATACGAATTACCGCAAATGCCTCCTCTAAGGTGTGTGGTACGGGGTGATTCCACCCCAGGCATGCAATATATCTTCATTCTAGACTAATCCCAAAGTTTTAATTTTTTCTTCAAAGACCGAAAAAACCCCGCTGGATCACTGGAGGATTGTACATAATGAAACGAAAAATGTTAGACGCATAGAGAGGACGTACCGTGGTGCATACCCTTTACGCTGCTTCATTTCGGATAGAGTTCGCTAAAAGAAGGTCTAATGGCCAAACGGGTTTAAGTATCGTGACTAGTAAAATGTGAAGAATATAAATTTTATTCCTTGTCTTCAATAGAATTATTTCTTGGAACATATTTATTTTTTCTTCCAATTCATGCTGTCGTACAATGCTGAAACTTGCTTGTTTAATTTATTTTTATTTTACCGTGAGACATCGGATTTAGCTATCGAAATTTTCTTTGCATCAAAGCTTTTACGATCTTTATGATAAAGCCCACGACCTAAGGCATTGTGATGATTTTAATTCATCAAACGTTGGTTGTGAACAAAAAAGAGAAGTATCAGGCGATATGTGATGGAATTTCAACATGATGGATACAGAAATTGCAATTTTTCACTGGTATAAAATAGATTTATTCCGACCTAGGTTTCGATTACATCATCATCAGGCTATGTACATATATATGTACCATATCGAAACTTAGGTCGAAATCAATCTTTTTCACCAGTGGAAAATATCAATTTGCGTTAAAAATATCAATATCTATTACGTTGGTTGCGAGTCCCCTTTTAGTTGTGGCTCTGTAACCGTTTTTTGGATTAATAAAATTGATACGATATTGTTGTATCAAGTTAATGTTCCAAAAAATTTTGATTTCATTAATATTTTCCATAATTTACTAGGCATGACGGTTAAGTCGTGGGTCGACAATGTAATTAAATCGTCGTATCGGAAAGTTTTTCAGTATCACTTCAGCTGCAAAAAAACTCCTTTGTGTTCTTCCTTGCAATCGAGTGTATGTCAGAAATCATGCTTTTCCCTCCTTTTCTTCTCGACCTTTCCTCGTGAAAGAAGGTCCTCCTCCTTTGGTGAATGGGTAAAAGGTAGAGCCTGGGGTGCTTCTCAGCTGCGACAAATGGGAGGGCTTCCGTGTTTTCCTAAAGCTTCTCTCGCAGAATGGGATCGCTCGCTATAATTTTCCACTGCAGTATGTGATAGAATTTGACAGGCAAAAATAGAAAAAAAAATTTCAACGTCAGTCCTGTTGCTCGGTTTCTGCTTTATAGGAGACTGAACTTTGCGGCGATTTCTTTCCTTCGCGATTGCGTGAATCAAAAATTATGAGAAATCACTCATTTTCGTCCGTGTCAATTAAAAATTTACTGCATTCAGTGATGACATGCCTTAGTCATTGGAAATTATAAGTATAAAATATGCGTATATCATGCGTATAATGGATAGGTTAGTTGACGAATTCATTTATTAGCAAGTACATTTACCTGCGCTGGTTAGGAACAGTAGTTATTTTTTGTTATCAATTCGTGCTACAATTTAGATAATCTTGCCAGGTTGCCATTAAGTTAAAAAGAAAATAGCATGAGAATCACGATTCCTAGAGTATACTGCAGTAGAGCAGTCAATTAAAATAGAACGAACCAAATGAAATGCAATTTACAATGAAAAATATATCAGAAATGCAATACACAATGTCAAAATAATTCACAGTTTTTATAATCACATATATATATATAAAGTAGAATATTTAAAAAAATTGATTAATCATGTAGTGAAACACGTTGTATACGGCGTTTTTTTTCTATTCTCTTCACCATGTTAGACCGGGCGGGCTTAGTCTGTGGATCTTTTTTGCTAATAGCTCATAAATTAAGATGGTTTGTTGCCCCAATTTTAATACCATTCTGCGACCGAGAAATATTTTCTCTTTTGCCAGTTTTTTAATAAAGTGTGTTGAATATAAACTCGATGGTTTCAGGCGTGACTACGTGGAAATTCATTTTCAATTAGGATAAAGAACTCTTGGTATTTTCCACAGAATATTATGGTTTCAACGCGTAGGGTTCATCTTCAGGGCCGTTGAAACTACTAGTACCTCAATAAAATTCTGTGGAAATTACCTAGTTCTTTTTCATGATTGGTAATTTCTTTTGTTATCCCCTTACTACCTTAAAACCCGTGTAACTTAAGGTTTTATTCTTAAAAAAAACTTGAAAAAGTCTTTATTTCAACTACGGTATTTCAAAGCGTTATAAACTTTAACTGACGTCATTCACGATGAAAATACACAATGTTTAAAGTTCACAATGAAAAAATATCTCCGTCCGGACTAATGATTTTTCTCATCTTGAAATGTGCACATTCACGTTCAATGACAGTCTTCAAAATTTCCTCGCTTGTAATTACTTGTTTTAACTGCTTACTTTTCCTGATCCCAATTTCTCAGGACAACTTTCTTTCCTGAATCAGTTAAATAGCTTTGTTATTTTCTCTATAAATGTATTTGTCACCCTGTTTCATCGCAATTAAATAAATCCATTGCTAAAATTTCTAAGTTATTTACTTGATTCAGTCGTCATTAACTTCCACGAAACTAAGCCTGAGAATATTGAGTTCAACTTTCTTTCCTCCCCCACGTGGTCGAGCACCTACGTTGGTCAATTTTTGTTCGTTATATTTTTCCCGAAATTGACAGCGCTTCCTATAATATTTTTTCTAACAACCTTACGGAAATATTTTCGCGTGCTTGCATGCTCTCCCAAGACAGGTGCCACATTCGATCGAATCTCCCACGCTTCTTTGAGGTTCCCGCGCCCCTCCCCCACTCAGCCAGCCCCCCCACATCCGTTACATCCCCCTCACCCCCTCTGCACCCTACTCTGTCGGCTACCCCCCATATTGTTCCCACTCCACCCCCCGGGTCGTCTCTGATAGTGAGAAATGAACATCTCTCCCTTCTCCTCCTGTTCGAGGCCTTCAATAAAACATGTGACGTGCGTCAAGCGGAGGGGGTCACGGAGGGCGTTACTGGGAGTCGCTTGTGATTGGTCGAGGAGGGCGGGGGGTAGGAGGACGACGGGGGAAGGTCACGCGTACGTCACGTGTCCGTGGCTGATTCCTTGCTTTGGCATTAATGATGCCTTTGAACCTTACGAATATTTACAGACTGGAGACGCCCTCAACGGAACAATTGTTTCCAGGTGCGTGACGTCAGATGAGGTATGACCGCTTTTTTCCACGGCATGACTTATTCTATCCCGTAGTGCCTATGTAATGGTTACTTCGATGAAAAAAAGATTTGCGTTAGTGATGGTTTTTTTTTCATTCTGCCGAATTGTGGCGATGAAATAAAAAAAAATTCGGGGTGAAAAACATCAGCCTGGGCCGGGAATGGAACCTTTGGTTTTCCGGGTCTATGCGCAGATCATATGCGCACGTATGGGTAACCTGGATGTCTGTGCTTTGGCGCGGCAAGCCAAAGGTCCGTGGTGCGATTTCCGATCCAGGCCGAAGTTTTCTCGTGGCACTTTTCTCGAAGGTTTCGTCCATGGATTTTCATTTTCAACAGGCTATGAGTGTACGATAGATAAAAAACATTGCTAAATTTTAGCACTCTGCGTAATATAAAAAAATAATATGTTGCAAAAACTACTTAAACACGTTATACACAGGAATTTTCCACAGTTTTTGACGTCAGAAATATCGGTTTACTTTGGACTATCGAGTTGCACAGACACTTGAGCGCCAGCTGTAGCGTGTGTGTGCTCGAAGGCTTGAACTATATGATCTTTTCCTGCATATGACTGAATCAACGCTCCTCTCCAAGTTAAGAAAATAAAAGTACATTCATTTTGGGGTTTTTGTTTTTATTTTTGCGTTCGATGAAGGATTATAGTGCTGTGGATTTATCTTTATAAATAATTCTTGCGCTACTGATGGATGATGCACAGTAACCTCTTGAGTGGATAAGAAAATAAAATGCTGGCGACTGAGATTAGTGTTATTCCCGATAGATCTGGCAGCAATTTCAGTGATGGCGCACACATTCGTACTGCCTTTTTAATGAGCAAGATCTTGGGTTTGTCTGTCATTTCCTGGGTTCATCAATCGACAAACGCAAAAAATGTGAACGCTACGTCGTAAGAGAAGGAGAAAAGGGTGTCTGTGATTCCAGTGAATCCTATCGATTTGAACAGAGTTTTGGACGCAGACTTCCCGGAGTGAATTGACTTAAACTATTTCGCGGGTGATGAACGTGCAGCTACCCACGGGCGGGGTTTTCAAGAAAAATTTGTTTTTACTCTTGCGATTCGCGGTATTCCGTTGGCTGACAAAAGTATGTAAAATCCACCGTATGTAAAATAAAGTGGACTATACGAAATCTGTAATCTTTTCAATTTCTAAAAGTTGGGGCTCGGTCATCATGAGTTAAAACCAACCTTCAAGGTAGTTTGAGCAAAATATCACTCCACATAAAATTCAATGAAATTAGCCTCATTATGATGAAAAAATATCTCGTCTTTATAATAATACTAGCTAAAGGTACCCGGGTACGGGATGAAGATAAATTTTAGGAAAACAAAAGTAATGAGATTCTGTAGGACAAAGAAAGCTAAGGTGGTGATAAGAGTAGGAAGTCACAAACTGGAGCAAGTAGAACAATTTAATTACTTGGGTAGTACGCTGGAAGAAACAGGACATAGTAGCAAAGACATTAGGAGGAGAATAGCGCTAGCGAAGGAAGCGTTCAATAATAGAAGGGAGCTGATGACGGGGACCTTAAGTAAGGATGTAAAAAAGAGGCTAGTGAAGAACTTGATATGGAGTGTGGCGTTGTATGGGGCGGAAACGTGGACCTTGAGAAAGGAAGACGAAAATAGGCTGAAGGCTTTCGAAATGTGTGTGTGGAGGAGGATGGAGAAGGTGCGTTGGACGGAAAGGAAGACAAATGAGGAAGTGCTTGACATGGTGGGCGAGGAGAGGAAACTTATATATGAGATTAGGGGAAGACAGGGTAGGTGGCTGGAAGGGGTAATGAGGGACGATGGCTTGCTGAAGGCCGTGATAGAGGGAAGGATGTTGGGTAAGCGGGAAAGGGGAAGGAAGAGAATCGGTTTTATGGACGGGATGAAGAAAGGTAGGACTTATGCTGAGATGAAGAAAGAAATACTAGAGGTAGAAAGGACACGGCACGTGTAAGAGTTCGTCGGATATTCTCTGACTTTCATCACAACCTACCTTTAACCGGTAGATTACTGTAATGAATGAATGAATGAAAGGTACCCGTTGAAACTCAACGGGTGTGAAAAAAACTGAATTTATTATATATACAAAAGCCACAAAACCTGAAGAATACTGAACGGTCTTCTTTGAGTCGTCTTCTGAGTGAATGAACTTAATCGCTTCCCTTGTGTACATACATATATTTGTATTCATAGACTTATTTCAGTCTGCTAGCAAAAAATGAAACCACTGCACCGAACCCAATAATTAGCATGGACCACTAGAGTGGCCTTAGGGGACCCTTAGGACTTTTTAATATAGCCTATATATTACCCACAGATATATTTTCTATCTACATGCCAAATTTCAGCTCAATCGGTCCAATAGTTTTTGCGTGATGAAGCAAAATACAGACAGACACCATTACATTTTTATGTATTAGTAAGGATTATTTATTCAACATCGTAGAACGCGATTATTACAGAGCACATTATTTCTAGACAAACATCAAAATCCGATTAAAAAAGGAAAGGAAAAAAATAGCGATAGAAAGAGATCGTGAATAATTTTTCTTGTAGTATTTGATCGGCGAAATCAAATCTAATACTTAAGTTTATTTTTTTAAATCTCTAACACTGCGTTTTAGAAACTGCATTCACCGATACAGCATTGTAAGCATGCATGACATAAGTATGTATATATGCATTGTAAATGAAAAGTACAACTTAGTTATTCCACATAGAATCTATCTGGAATGATTAAGTTGTACTTTCCATTTACAATACTAAGCAAATTCCACCAAATCACGCCTGAGACAACGGAGTATGTAAATATGCATTGAATTTACCGATTACACCTAAGCAAGCCATCATGGGGCCCTTGGGACTCGGGACCCTTCTAATACAGATATACTTTCAACGTGATGTCATGGGCCTGCATGAAAACATGTTATTTACATGCTAGTGGCGTAAATATCTTTTGAACATAAAATATTTGGTTGCCAAGGAAAAATGATATTTTTGATTTAAGAGAAAATGTGAAATTTTTCAGCTAAAAATATGAATTTCACACGAATACAAAACGTGATAGAAAATCAATTGGAAGAATTAGAATTTTCATTTATTAAGCCATCCGATAAAAAAATCCAGCCCTTTATCTTGAGTGAAAGTACTTTTAAAAAGCAAAAAATAAACCCACTGCACCGAACCCAGCGATTAGCATGGACCACCAGAGGGGTCTTAGGGGACCCTTAGGGCTTTTTAATATAGCCTATATTACCCACAGGTATATTTTCTATCTTTATGCCAAATTTCAGCTCAATCGGTTCTGTAGTTTTTGCGTGATTAAGTAACAAACATCCAAACATAAGAACATTCACATTTATAATATTAGTAGGATTAGCCTCTTTCCGTTTTGCTTTTCGAGATATGTACCTATTTTCTAAAAAAATACCGCCAGTTATCCATGAGATTCAATTTGGCTATTCACTCCTGACAGACTTCATTTAAATATTGAGGAATTTATGACGCATGGATCGCGTCCAAAATGCAACGGTTTGTATGTTTTTTCAACTGTTTTCAAAAATATATTTATTACTCCCCGCAATACTGTTTACAAAGTCGCAAAAAAAACTTCGATGTCTCGAAGATGTCTCGATGTCTTCGATGTCATTATCATCAATCCCTCGAAACACCGAAACCGGTTGCATAAAATATTTCTGTGGAAAACGGCGAAGCTTTCTTCTTTCGTCATGTATAATTTCCACCACATTAGCCCTGAGACGACATTATTAACACTTCATAAGTTCGACTCGTGGTCTGCCCTCGTATTCTATGAAGTGTAAGTCTCTAAAGTGTTGACGCTGGATGCATAAAAGTACTCGCGCCCTATTTGAAGCCAGGGGTCAAGTCAAGGAGTTCTCCGTTGCTCCTATCGTGCACGGCACGCCCTCTTTTGAGAATTAAATGATCCCCTTGCATCTTCGTTCGCGGAATAGAAATGAGGCAAGGGATTGCGAGGGATGTATAACCGTTGGTGCCTCATGTTTGAATATTTTTTGTCTCCCCCATTAGATGGAATCTTCCTCCTCGGACTCTGCTGCCATTCGTCTTCAAGCAGCTCGTCCCCGATGACATCCGTTCCCCTGGAGCGAGTCCGATATAGGTCAAGGTCACCGGCTCGGTTGCGGTCCTACTCCCCTCCACCACCCTCTCCATCCCTCTGGATCTATTCCATTCCCGTCTCTTCCCCGACCCTTCTCCCCCTCCAATCCCTCCCTCCCTTCCCGTTTCTCAGTTGGACGTAACTTTTTGGCTTTAGTCCCAGAAACGTTGAGGTAATTAACCGAATAGCAGCGACGTCTTAGGCTGATTTCCGGCGTTCTCGTAGTCGCCGCCGAATGTTACGTCTCGTTTTTTTGGCCCAGCGAATTACAGGCGTAGAAAGGACTCTTCATGGGACTCCACTGCGACCATGTAAGTCATGACCAAGGAATTAGAATGAAATGGAGGAGGCATTGCCGTAAACGCTCACGAGCGAAGGTTAAGTAAGAACAGGGGTGCGTGGGAAGTATTTTGTGCCGGATAGGCGTGGCTTAATAGTCACAAAGCATCGCATTGCCAATAGCGCGACCACTGGAAACGTTAGCCAGATCAAGGTGTAAACTGAGCTGACTGTAATGACGGAAGTGGCTTCAAGAATCAAGCAGAATGCGTCCTCCATTTCTTTCGAACCTCCTCGGTTAAAATAAATACTAAATTCCCCCATTTTAATTGTCTTGTTTAAAAATAATTATTTCACGATACGCATGTGTAAGGTATAAAAGCACTTAAGTTAAGGCACAAAATATTCCGATTATTTGACGAATATATTTTTTTAATGAACACTTCTCCAGCCACATATACCGACTGTTCAGATTTTCTTCTGAACGCGAAATATTACATTTCTTATGATTATAATTGTTGCTAACAAATGCCAAGGTGTCACGTCGGGTCCAATATTCGAAAAAAAATATTTCGATGCATTTTCATCTAAATTTCTCGACTTGAATACCGCGCCGAAAACTTAAGTCATGACTTGCTTTAATTAAGTAAATAAGTTAAAACATTTTTCTCGTATAATTTCCATTACTGCCTGTATGGTTCATTTCACCGCGTAAATAGATGTACTTAAATGAAATGTGGCCCAAGAATTTTTTTCGGCTTATAATTAAGGAAAAAAATGTTAAATGTAATTATTTTATCGTTTCCATTACTGTCAGTATGGTGAGTTCCAGCGTATAAACAGATGAGCTTAAATGAATGTGGTTCAACAAGTTTTATATCGTCATAAAAGATTATTAAAATGTCCACTCAACGGCCCACGATTAAGCTCCAGCCACCGTAACTGAAAAATCTCCGCCACTGGCGGGGATCGAACCCTGGGCCTCGGGATGGAAAGATAGGACTGATGGCACTCTAGCCACCGCAGCAACTCCATCGCGTACTGGCTCAGGAGATGGATAAACGTTGCGATATGTTGGTGAAATCCGTTTTGGTGATGGCACATGACCTGTTTTGCCGTGGCTAATGCGGAAGTTTTCCGGTAGTGTGTTTATATTTTATATGTTTTAGGTATCGTTATCCCACGGAGGACAGTGAACCTATACCTATCTTATATTGTGGCGCCGGAGAACCATTCCTTCTATTTCGGAAGTGTTATCATTACAAAACTGTATTGACCTTGTTGAAAAAATCAGAAATGATAAAATAATAGGAAAGAAGAAACAGCCAAGCATTCATTTTTCCTCCTTTCCTCCTCAAGCATCGAAGATGTTTTGTTGAAGTTTTCAAGTTTGCTCTCTTGAAGTTTTCAAGTTAGCTCTCTATAGTTGCGAGTTCTCGCGAACTAGCTGTTGACATTCCATCCATTAAACGTTAATATTTTCTACGAAGTCAATTTAGAAGTTGGTGGTATCGAAATTTGTCGTGAAAAGTGAGGTGTGTCGTTTTTATGGACTAGGTGACAGATGGTTTTTTTTATTTAGAGGTTACACGCGAGGTTCTTTGTGATGATTCACGTCTGTTTGTCTCTAATTCGCGGCTGAATCAATGAGACCATTTCTCTTTCGGGGAGGAATTGTGTTTGTTGTTTCGAAATGATGGCTCACGCTCTGATATAACGTGTGAGTACAGCTTATAATTTCATTTTGATGTTTCCGTACTTCACCCGGACCAGTATCCTTCCAAGAAGTACTTTTCTTAAATTATTAGGAACTAACCGAGGATTTTTCTATCTCAGCCAATTATAATCTATATCTACGTGTAGCATTCTGCTGCGCTTATAAAATTTGAGAGAACACTGTGAATCCTTCCTGTAAATATGTTCCTGGGTTTTTAAAAAACCAGTAAATGTTTTCACTGTTCATAAATGTTAACAAGCTTTGGGCTCATATGCGATATCTTCTATCTATACCATTTAAAAATGAATACAGAATATGTAATTTGGTTTTATTGAAATTAATTACTCTTCTAAGTCCTCAACCTAAAGGTTGGTTAGCGGCAGTTCTCCATACGCTTTGGTCCTGTGCCATTCTTTTCAACTGCACATAAGTGGAGCAGCCTAACTCCTTCATTATTTGCCCCATAAACTCCAACCTAGGCCTGCCCCGGCTGTTGGTTCCCTCCACAGTCCCTTCTAAGATGGTGGCCAGCAATGTTTCGTGCCTTAGTTGGTGCCCGATCCAGATATTTCGTCTCTTTTTCAGTAATTTCAGCAGACAAGGAGACTCCCCCACACGTTTGAGAACCACCTCGTTACTGATTTTGTCCATCCAGGGAATCTTTTATTAAATTTCCAGGGAATTAATTACTAGAAATGATAAAAACCTAAGTTTTATTTGTGTAAAGTCAAGAAGCGTAGACTATAAAACCGTAAATGAGTTTATACTAGCAAAAACGGTATTTTACTATTACCTTTCCTTTGGAAGTTGCATTCCTAAGAAAACTATGAAAACTATTCCATTGACTCAAGAAAAAAAGATATCGATAATGATGAATTGGAATTGAAAAAAGTGATGTGCACGGGTTTATCTTTAAGTTATATAAAATCCAAGATAAGTTTTTGCCAATGGATGCGTTTATTGCAATGGTAATTTTGACCATGCAATAGTACGATTATATGCTTACTATCGATGAGTAGCAGCATAAAATTTCATTACCTATAAATTTGCGCAAATACGCGACTTATTGTTAAGTCGGCATAGAAATCCCTGCACAGGGTCCGTGAATCGCTTTTGCATATTAAACTCGAATCCGCCTTTTAAAATACTCTAAACTGGCTTTCAAAGAATTAGTTTGTGTTGGTCTCGTTTATTCACCACCCGACGCCGCGAGAACTGCTCCTCGTGGTGAGAGTGTCACGTGGAATGGAATCCGGATAAGATCTTCGGTCCGGAGGTTTTTCATGTTAGACTTCTTGACGTAAAGGCTACTTCAATGGTTGCATGTCATTTACACTACCGAGGAACTCGGACGGCTTTCTTAGCTTGGCCTTCAGAAAACAACGAGGAATAAAAAGATGGATTGGCACGTTAGAAAACCACTATTATGTCCTGACAATGTATATTTTTCATAAAGGGTTACTTTATCCTTGAGTTCTCAATTTTTGATGGTGAGGAGCGTTTGCTCAAGTTAAGAGAATGGGTAAGAGTCTAATAACTCAACATTTAAGATAGAGGATTTAATAAGGTCAGGGGAAGGGGTAGAAAGAGAAAATCATTCGACATAAATGCGACAAAGAAAAAAGTGGTAGTTTTTAATTGGGAGAGAGTGATTGTATAATGAGAATGAATGATGAAGTGACTGAACAGGTTGACGATTTTGTGTATCTTGGCCGAATGCTTGCGAAAGAGAGATGGATAGACGAATTGATTATAAGGCGTGCGGATGCCGGTTGGAAAGTCGTAGGCAGTATGTGGAGAATATCTAGGAATGAGTGTTTGTGTAGAGGAGCGAAAATAGTAGTGCGCAAAAGTGTTCTCCTCCCTACGTTATTATATGGAAGTGAAATGTGGGTACGTCAGGGTAAGCATAGGGGTATGCTAAATGCAGTGGGAATGAGATACCTGAGAAGTGATTGCGGCAAAAGTAGGACGTATAGGATTGGGAATGTGTGGGTGATGAATGGATGTGGGTTGAATGCTCCAGTATTGCACATATATGAATTGTGTGTTCTCCGTTGGTTTGGACATGTAGAGAGAATGGAAGAAAGTGGATGGAAAGATGGAAGAGAGAATGGAAGAAACAAATAGATGACATTAGAGTGAATGGTGTGAGAGGAAGAGGTAGACCGCGTAAGTCATGGGTGAATGTGATAGAAGAGAGACTAAAAAAGAGAAATATTAGGAGTCCTAAGAACACGAGCGCGTACATGAAGTTATTCATGAATGTGAGAGAAGCGAAGGAGTTATGGTTACTTCTATAGTGTAGAAGAAATTATTAAAACAGTCAGTTTTATTTGTTTAACACCGAGAATTAAGGTTTTTTACCGCGTTTTCCCCGAAAGGTGGTTATGTAGGCATGAATTAAAGTAGGATGAAAGTAGATTGGAGGCGATCGAGATGTGGCTGCGGAGGAGTTTATAGAGTATATATGTTGGACGGAAGAATGACAAAAAACTAGGTGCTTCAAATAGAGATGAGGAAAAGAGGTTACTGGTAATGAGGTGAGGTAAATGGATGTTGCAGAAGACAAGGTGCTAGGGGGCGCTGAAGGCTGCGATGGACGGGAGGATGTTGGGATAGCGTTGAAAGGAGAGATGAAGAATAAATGGATTTATGGGTGGAATGGAGAGAGGTTGGACTTGTAACGAGCTGAGGAAAGAAACCGTGAAAGGAGGTAGGTTCCTGTAGTCATTTGGAAGATTATTGCTGGTAATCTTAATCTCCACCTAAGCCTAACTTAAATGGTTGACAACTGGAGTAATATAAGAATTGAGAAAAAACCGTTCGTCACTGGTAATTTGAATTTGTAATTGCAGAATTTTCCGCTACCACAGGCTCTTTAACCTGTCGTTTGTTTTGTCTTCCTTGATGAAAAAGTGGGAAAAGGATCCGGAGTAGTTGCGTGGCATTCAATGAACAATGATGTACTTTGGATTTTATGAGTGAATAATGTGATTACATTTTTCACTCGTTCCTCTCCAAGAAGATTGATAAATTACAGACTGGCAGGTAGCTGACTCATGCATCGTTTTCATGGGCTTTCAGATTCTCATCAATCTTTTCAGGGTGTTATCCCCATCTTATTTCAGAACTTATATTTAAACCTAATCAAGCATTTCCCTTATATATTAAGTCTGAGTAAGCTATCGAAACGTCAATTTTGTACCAAGCTACTCGATGGAACTCAGGGAAACTTAATTCTTTTTCGGCAAGAAGTTCATTGAAATATCTTTTAAATATTTCTGACTTTAGATAGGGTCACCCATATCGGAAATTACGTTCCAACGTCTATCGCAGCCGGTCGAAAAGTTTTTCTGTTCAATAAATCTTCGCGCTCTGTTCGTATTGTGTTCTCTGTCTTCGGAAATGTTTCCTGTGCCTTTGGCGCGGGGCCTAAAAGTCTCTCTCCAGCCCTCCTTGAAATTGAAGCTTGGCTAGAATTGGAAGAATGAACTTCGTTTTCCACAGAACTTCACTTAAACCCTTTAGCGCAACCGTTTGCTCTTATTTCGGAAATAAAAATACCGGGAAGCTATTGCTTACTCTGGGACAACCATTTAGTCATAATGGATAATCCTCTTGCGTGGCTTCCCCGCTTTTAGCAAGTGACTCGATAGGGAAGGTTGGAGGAAGTGTAGAGATATATATATTTCTTGCTCAGTATTTGAAAAATGTGTTAGATCTGCAAAAGAAAGGAACTATAAGGTATAGGAGTACTTCGGCATTGGTAGTCTTCTCTTGGTGGAGTTTCTTCATTGTGCTAGTACGCTTAAAAACTAGCTTATCAAAATCCCAGAAAACACACTTTAATAGATATACAACCGGTTTTCCAGTTACGGCATCATCAGCTATAACCACAGGAACCAAACAGAGGTTCAGTCAAACAGAGAACATGGGAAATATAAGGGGAGACAGTATGGTGATGGGATAACGTAGAAAAGGAGATAAGTTTTTCAGGCGAGAGAGTCCATGGATATTTTTAAGTATATCCCTGCGTAATTTTTTTACTAACTCATTCGTACCTGTCCTCCCTACTGTTTTGCGTCACTACTCTGTGGTGAGCATTCCGTTTTCTAAATCGCCGATTCGAGAAATTCCCCAATATATCAGGAGAACATGCGAAATCGAACATATCCACATACCAGCGCGTTATTGAGCGAGTTTGACCATGTAGATAGCATGTGCATAATTTAGGCGTCATATGTGCAGAAGTTTCTGGGAACGTCTGAAAAATGAAATTTCCAAATTGATTGATGAGTTGAGTATGCAAACTACGGCCCCCGTCTCCATCAATGAGATACGTTGCTTTGTTGTTCCACAAGTGTCGTGTGAACGTTGATCGATGGCTCCTGGTTCCGGGAAAGCGGATGGTCTTAATAGAACGATATATCGTCTAAAATCGATTATTAGCTTTCGCTTACACTGTTTCTTGTCTCTATCTTTCTCTTGGGGATTGAGGAGGTTTATTCCGTCCGTCGCGTCCGCGTACGATTCCGCAAACAAAGAGGTTGCCGCTCCAGCGAAGGTGCGAAATGTGTATTGACATACCTACAGACTGTGTGCGTCACTTCGTCGCTACTTGTCTCGAGTGGGGCGCGGGAATCGCTGTGTAGCGGTGCGGGACAAGTTTTGACGCCGTGGAGGTCAAGGCTTTGAAAGGCGAGTGAATGATGGCTTTTCTCGTGACAGCGATCAATGGACGTGGGAGTCGAAACATTTGGCCTTTTCGGACGTTCCTAAGAGGAATGAAATTTCGTGTCTACGAGGCTGGACTTAGTGGAAACTTTAACCGTTGCCATGGTTTCATTGCAACCTGTTTTTTTAATGGGATTCACGCCAAAGAATAATATGTGCGCGAAAAAATTCACGACCAGGGTGTTTGTTTCGGAATTTCTGGTTTCCCACGATGACCATTTGTTTTGTCTGCGGAGTAGAATGAGGAATATTTTGCCTCGATGTTAATTTTTCACTGCGTTTGATACAATTTTCCAGTCATGCCGGTAGTTGCAGATGTCACTGAGCAAGGATTCTCATTGAAACAAATTCTTTCGCGTTCATTTTTATCTTGAAACCGGGCAATCATGTTTTAGATAGTAAATCTAACCCTGAAGTATGTATAGCAATAGGCTAACTTTCTTCTGTGCCGAAGAAATTTCGGAGCCATTATCCCTGAAGATCGTTAGCGACTTCATGAACATTACTTGTCCGTATATTTTCATAATGGTATTCCCTAGTATTGTTTGTAAATGAGTTATTTAGAATGCTATAGTAAAAATATGCCATTAAATCATAATTATTACTACGTTACATAATATAAAATAGCTCACATTATCTACTCGTGGAGATTATCCCCGCCAAGTCATAAGAGTGATGACACACGTTTCAGTGGGTTATTAAATTTCTACAGCTAATGTGTGCTTACATAAATTTTATTCCTCATAATTATCGTTATTCTTTCATCTAAATTTCACTCATTCTTGGCTATGTGCTCGAGACGGCAGATAATAATCTTCCCCTGGTTTAATTAAAATCGCAGTGACGCTGTTTTCTAATTTAGTGTCGTGTCCTACTAACTACCATTTCAGCTAATTAAATCTTTTCATCTATGATCCATTTATTTTCTTAAATTTGAGTTCAGCACTGCGCACAAGTTACGTCATGAAGCGAATCGAAGATTTCAGCGATTGATTTTTTGGGTTTCAGATGTGTTATGAAACTGTTAAGGCTGTGTGGGTTGTTTCTAATGCGCACAAATTAAAGCATAATGTATTATTCTTCATGACGGATTTATCTCGATAAGTATGTAAAGAGATCGTAGAAGAAATAGAAAGAAATTATACTAAATTCCCAATTCACTGTTAAACATTTGCGTTTCAGTTTTTAATTCTTTCCTCATAAACTCTGCCTTGTGAACTGGTACGATGTGCAATTACGTTGTCAAATGCGTGCGATTGGCCGACAAATTATTTTCGTGTAGCAAAGAATTCAGGAGTCTCATTGAATCATTTGAGCGCTTTCGGAGGTCGTCATATTTGCCCTTTCGGGAAGGTCCAAGGAGCGGCATGCCAACTGCCCGTAGCGGTTTCGGTCACTGCTCTCTCGATAAGGGCGCCTGACGTTGATAGGCGTCGGCGAGCGCAAATCAATCGGGCATCGTATGGTCTTCCGAGAGTCTTTCCACACACACTCAGACTCTTGGATATCATCATCCCTTATCTCTCGCCCGCTTTCGATGCATTATTTTGTGCCATGCGCTTCTGTGACGCGAGTTGGGCTTTCCGCCGAGCGCGTCTGTTAGCATTCAATCATTAAACATTGTAATCGTAACTTGACCAGGTCTAAAGGTAAACCTGAGGATGTTCTTGCGGGCTTATGTTAAACTCGCATTTAAGTTTTAGAGCTGACTGTCGTAATTCTCGGCTTCTTTATTCCGGATAAAGTTACGCCTTTGGCATGTCATGGCACGTAACAGCGAGTCATCAACTCCGTAGCGAAGTTGAACGTAAAAGTTGAATCCCTTTGTCCTTTTTACTCAGGCCAGGGGGGTTGTGTTTGAATCGCTCGTAATTATTCCGAGCACGTAACCAAGAAGTCACGTGGTGCAATCACGAAGGGTTCGAGATTTTGATGCATTTGTACCGTTCGTAAAAATCTCAGGCAGTCTTCCCAATCGTATTTTTTCACCGAAATTCTGTTGATGGAATATAATAACCTGATTATAGACACGATAAATAACATATCACTCGCTTAAGATGTCTATCCGAGTGGTTTAAACACGCCAAAATCTCGAACAATTTGTTATTGTGCCACGTGACTCCTTAGTTACGTGCTCGGAATCATTACGAGCGATTCAAACACAACCCCCCAGGACTGAGTAAAAAATCTTCAATTTCAATCTAGCATAATGAGTATGACTGAAAGTCATTTCCTCATTCCTGGAACTCGTGGCTTAGTTTCATTCCCCGCGGTTTTCATAGCAGATTATTTTTCAAGCTCGCAGTGAATTAATTCTTCTCTTCCTACTCACGTCAGCTGTTGATGGATATCATGATGGACGAAATTTCTGAAGTTCAAGAGTTGAAATAGGCTTTAATTGCACAGGATCTGTCAAACAGAAATGCCTACTGAACAGCTACTTCCGTAAAAAAATGTGTTTTGAAAGCGCGAGTTTTGAATCATCTTCCGTCCAGTGTAACTTGTCATTGTATTTTTTCTTAAACAGCACAATTTAAGCTATAATAGATTAACCTTTTGACGCTCAAATTACCGATACATATGCTTCCTCATTATTATCATTATTATACATTGGCTTCCTCTGGTTGCCTTTAAACACTCGTAGTACCGATTTATCGGATCTTAAATAAAGTTCTTTAGTTGAAACTTCGTTCTATAAAAAAATTAATACTCCTTTATCCCGTGTTAATTTTTTTATTTAAACAGCATTTTATTACGAGTAACAAAGAAAATTGGACTTAGGTAGGCACTGGTTGAAACAGTAGACTCGCCTAAAATATGTGGATAAGTAGTTGATATTTTCAAAAATTAGCCCCGAGTTTTCTGAGAGTGGAAAAAGAAAATGCCATAGAAGTGAAAGGGCTCAAGTTTAATGGAAATGATTTTCACCGAAAGGAAACCGGTGTCGGAGTGCACGACCTTCGTCAGTGCTTTCAGATCTATCTTCGGTACCGGAAATTATGGTCATCCTTTCGTTTAAACTCCCTTTCGAAATTCCGACATTTTTGAATGTCAACTTTTGTCAAACTTCTGCGAAAAAAAAGTGAGTCATTTACTTTGAAACGAGGCGAAATAACCGGAATTTCATCGAGGGCGTTTCGCATAAATGTATTATGCGTGCTCGGTGAAGGCTCTGGGTCAAGTGCACACAGTGCACTTGACCACAGTGATTTTTCGCACGTGCCGGGTACACACGTCTGCTTTGGCGACGTCACGTCGTTCATTCCCGCCTGTCCGAACATATGTGACAGCGCGAAGTGGACTGCGGATGTTCAAGCGATAAACGCCGTCGTCTCTAATCCCTCTCTCGCAGTAAGCTCCCTTTCGCCCCCGACGACGCCGAAGCACACGCGGTTCTGTGTAAATCTGTCGCCAGGTAGAACCCTGCATTTAATGTCAATGACGTGACTGTTGTTTAGTCACTCGTATTGACGTCGTCGAGCAATGAATTCTAAATATCTATTGCTAGCAACAAATATTTATCCATTGTAATAATCACCGTCGTGTATATATAAAATTTATTTCCAATTTATATATTTGTCAGTAACTCCCATAAGAAATATACATAAAAATTTGATTTTTCTGGGGATATAGGTCCAATTTTTTTGGGAGCGCTATTGTAGATTTCGCTATCGTCGAGTAGTTCATGAGTTTTATATCATATTCCTTTTTCTATCTAACTGTTGAGTTGTAAGTTTTGTTTTCCTTAAGTATAAAAATATCAGGGTTATTTTTCAAAAATATTTTAGTTTTTTGGAGAAATTGGTTCATTGGATTGAATTCTCATGAGTTTTGTGTTTCTTTTTGCATGAAGTTTGTAATTATTCACTAGTTCATCATTAACTTTGTGGTATTCCGTTATAATGTTTGTCTAAATAATAAAAGTGGTATTAGTAACATTTATTCAATGACAAACACGTTTGTAATTATATTGGTGCACTGGGCTCTAATTTTGTCTCTCATGGACGGATTTTTAAGTTCGGATAAAATACAATCTATATCTGCTAGCGATTGTGTCAGTGGAAAATCTTTGATTGTGTATGGAAACCAAAATTTGGTCTAAAGCTGAGAAAATAAGTTCTATCTTTAGGTATTGAGACGGAAGTAGAGTGTTTTATGGAATTATGTATTTGGAATTGAGAATTATGTATTTGTATACACTTTTTGGTTAGCTTTTGAAACTTTTTTTTTCAAATGAACCTTTATCTCCAGAAGAAATAAAATCAATAATTATATAAAAATAAGAGGTCATGAAGAGAAATCATCTAATTACACACAAATCTGATTTTTATTTTTTGCTGACCTTTTTCTTTTGCAAAATGTAATTAAATAGAATGGTCCTGCGAAATTCGATGAGGTACCAATAGAAAGACTATTGAATAGAGATTCTTATTTTTATAACCAAATGTTGTTTTCCAATTGAAATGGCTGAAAATTTTATGAAATTATCGATTTTTAACTAAATTTGGCGATTCGAATCTGAGTGATTAATTACTCCTGCATTGTAATTGAATTAAAAATGTCAAATTGAAAGGATTCTTACAATCCTATGATCAGTTTTATTTTTTTCCTTCCCGTTGAAATTCAACGGGCACCCCCTCCTAGTATCGTGATAATTAGTCAAAATTTCTTTATTCTACTCGCCATTCTAGGACTATAGTCTCGCGACCATCCTACTCCAATTTGTCCTTTCAAGTAACAATGCTCTTCTTTTCTTATAAACACATCACTAAGGAACTAATAAATATATGGCATTTGACTGACATGACAACATATATTGACAGATAAATAAAAGTGACAAAATGTGTTAATAAATAAATAAATATGACAATACTTGTTAGTAAATAAATAAAGTTTTCGACTGGCTTAAAAAATGTATATTTAGATTGCCGAAGGTACTATTTTAGTCATAAGTATTTATTAGTAAAAAATGTCTGAGTGATGAAGTTCCCATCGTGCATGAAGTGGGGCAAAGTTTTTTATCGCCGAAATTCCGTCAAAAATAGGATGCATATATGTACATATGATGGATATGTGTAAATAACTCGGAAGAAACTCCCAATCAAACAGATTCGAAAGAAACATGCCAAGTAGCGAATTACACGCTTTTTAGGCTGTAGAATCTTGTATATTTTTTGCGGAAATCAGGTAAATGATATGGTACGTAATCACTCGCACGGTTGCAAGGTGTAATGCTCATATGGCCGGAAAGCGAGACATCCGGTTTCGAATCCCGGTCTTATCAAAAGATTTTTTCATGGTCAGTTTCCGCTCTACATCTTTGATGCTTAAGTTTACGCGCCACAGTCGAGTGAATTCCTCATCAGCCTGTCAACCATGTATCGCTGCTGCTAGTTGCAGAAAGTGTCCGTAAGGGCGTAAGGCCAGGGTTTTAAGTCCCCATCCCGTACTTGTGTCATGTGTCGCCAAATCGGAGTAAACGGAACAACGAGAGCACGCTTGCGATATGTTATGTAATCGATCGATATCATGCTGATTTAAATCGATAAGCACTAATTCCACTTATTTAAAGAACCTGGAAATTTACTTTCGAGCAAAATCTATCTGAATGTCTGCGAGTCGAGGTCAACTGTCGGGGCAGGCTATTCATACGCTTAATCCGAACAAAGTGGAATAAAAAGCCTCTAGGTTTGCTGAGACTCGCTTCCGATAAGTGTTATTCTCCCATTAAAGAAGAGACTAGATGAAATCTTCGTGTACTAGAGTGAAGCATTGTTTCCCTTGCAAAAAAATAACTAGCAGGCGTGGCGAAACATTCGGCCGATAATCATTGTCTGACATGCTTTAATTGAGTGAATTATTTTATATTCGTGTAATCTTGCATAAATTATTATGATTTCGCTACAGTACTTCATGAAATAGCATTGTTTTCAGCGCTCGAACTGTGTGGTCGATCCATGCACCGCGCATATCTGATGGATTCAGAATGTCTCTGAGCTATCGTGTGATATTGTTTAAATACCGCATAATCACTCATAAAAATGCTTGGAAGAACAAGAAAATATTGTAAAAGTAATAATAATATAAGCTAGGAATGCAACCTAACACCAATGAACGCTCCGGATAAAGAGCGAACGAAGATGTGGAATGACTATATAAACAGAATGGAAGGCTGAAGACAGTGAAGATTTCGAGAGATCAGTGCCTAGAAGGAAACAGAAAATCTCGACTGCCCAGGAAGATGGAAAGAGTGTTAGGTGAATAAATTTTTAAAGAAGAGGCTGAAAGCTTACTAGTAGAATATGATGATGCTCATTTATGCTTTTATCGGGGTAGTCCATGCAAATTCTACCTTTGTGTGAAGGAACACATTGCTCGATCACCTCATGTCCCGGTTGACTTTCGCAGGGAAAACCCCTGAATGCGTTATCTCATAAAAGAAATATTTTCCCGGGCAGCGTAGATAAAATAAATGGCATCCTGTCCGAGGTTTTTGAGTGTAGGCCATGGGATACGTATTGCGCAGATAGTTTATCTTTCGTCTGAGTCGTGCAGATAAAAGTAAAACACTCTTTGAGGGAACTACGGGAGACAATAATGAATGAGACTCTTTGTTTCCCTTCGACGTCTTTGCATTTTCGTGAATTATGACGGGAGAAATAAAAAACCGAAAAGTCGAAAGAAATGCCCGAATGTGAATTTGAATGCGAATTCACATTCAAATGTGAATTCGAATGTGAATGACCGCACTATGAATCAAACCTTTCTTTCGTCGGTTTATTAAAAAAGTAATGAGGGATCTTGAAGGTTCATAGATGAACAAAAACTCGGCAATTCCTCATTAAAATATATTAATAAATAAATCGTAGTCGTTCAATTAATTTTAATGTGGCATTGTAGTGCTTTTGTGTTTCTACTTCTTCAATATTGAATAATTTCTCCAGGTTACACCTTAAAACAGTTTTTTTATGATGAGTGTCATGGGTTGTTAGTCGAGGGTTTGAAATTTCAAATTGTTTAAAATGGTTTTTTAAATCGCGAATAGCAATGGCTTTAAACCGAAATGTCAGCCTCTTTATCATTTCAGTATTTTTTTCTTATTAAGTTTACCCAATTAGACTGTGGGAGTTACATCCAAAGTGTTGAAGTCGCATGTGAGAACCCAACAGCATACTTCGCAATCGAACGACGATGAATGGAATGAGGAGCGATAACAAAACGTTGGGTAACCTGCTTGTGAGTACCTTTCCGTAGGTTCACTCTAGTCAAGGCCGAATGTTTTATGTAGAGTAATTAAATTTGTTAAAAAATATAGTTAAATACCTACGAGATCTTTTTACCACACAGCAATTCAAAATTTCTCATCATTCATGTTTGACGCCTTTCCTGAAAATCAACACAAATATCAACAATCGTGGATGCGATAAACAAAGTTACTCTGTTGTATAGTGCACATGAATTCTGCTCCCTATCTGTTTTGTAGAGCGCAGGGTATGAAACGAATGGAAAGTAAGTGCGCTGTTGTTTTGCAAAGTGAAAAGCGCACCAGAGCGAATGGAAACTTGGCTAAAACTCAAGTCTTCACAGAATATATTTTATTACAAATAAAAAGAGTTGGAAATCGTACTCCGTTGTGCAGGTTCTGAACTGGGTCGCTTCCAAAGATGTGCCGCGTTCCTTATTCAGTGTTGTCTTCCGTATTGTCATCTCATTCCCTTGAAATTAAGCTCATTTTCCACCTCGGCCAACGAATTGTTGTTCGGCCAGCCGGCGCGGCGGTCGGTGAGTTTCACGGGAGGAAAAACCGCGTGGAGCCTGCGTCAGAGGAAGTCTTAACTCTCCGATTTCATGCTCCTCTCCTCTCTACACTCGCCGGCCAGAGCACTTGTTATCTTTGCGATCGCTTTGCTCGCTTCCTTTCCCTCCCTCCCCGCCCTCCCCTCTCATTGAGGTGGAGTGGTGAACGGGGGGAGTTACCACGGAAACGCGTGCCTTGTGCAATCATCTCGTACGCTCGCGAGATGTCGAAACGGAAGGGGGATTACGTTCTCAGCAATGTGTTTCCGTCCTCGGCGCTGGAGAGAGTGGCTGGTTGTCTGACTCCTTCTGCTGTGCTTTTGTGTTCTCTGCGCAGAGGTACCGTCATTACCCGCTTCTTGGTCTCCTCATCATCCTCCGGTGATCGCGAAGGTATGAGAAGTGATTTCACGTCCATTGCTTTTACTGCACTTCGCTGGTGGCCGAGTGCCTTGATGGCATGCGTGCCCGCGTGGTTTTGTCGGCGTGGTTTGGCTCGACGGCCCTACCCGGGTGGGTTGATGGTCCAATTCTTTCCGAGTGGTGTTGCCCATGCCTGCAAGTGATGGGTAGTGAGTGCGAAATTACCTTAGCTGTCGAAGCGCGTTAAATTTAAGTGCTGCGGCTTGTTTGAGCGCGTCAGTGGAAGGGTTGTCTTGGAACCTAGAGTGAAATAAAGATAGAATTTAGCTGTTTCGGGAAACTTGAATGTGTAGGTAACAGTGAATAGTGACAGTGCCTGCTTGCATTTTTCCCCTTTCGTTGAGGGGCAACACTTTTTACGGCGATATCGCTGGTGTAATCCATAGTGATTTGACGTCAAAAGGCGGGCGAGAACCTAATTTTACGAACGTTCTTGTGCCCCTCAGTGCGAAGTCATATCTTCTGTTAAATTTACAAGTTTCCCTAAATGGTTGAGTTCTATCTTCATTTAACTCGACGCTTTGAGACCACCCTCAATCTAACTCACGCGTTAAGGAGGACCGTGGTGGCGCCCCTGGTTAGCTTTAACCGCAATATGACGTTTCTATTTAGTTAACTTGACGTTAATGAAGAATTCGGGTGTTGTATATTACTTCGGGCTGCTGGTCAGTTAACGTGGAAGTTATTGAAGGGATAGGGTGTATTAACTTTGGTTTTCACACCGAGAAAACATGTAACGAGATTATAAAAGTGTTCCTTGATTTAAAAAGACCTTGAAGTGTTCTCCACTTCGAGTAAGGATTGAGATACTACTCAAAAACCGTTTTCGCGGCCGGCATTCGAGTGCAGAGCCCTCCGGATGGGAAGCCAGTACTCGAGCCACACACCTCCAACTCAGTCCTTTAAATGCTGTCGTAGGATTTCTATTCTGTGAACAGGAATCGGACTAGGTTTTTCTGTTTTCTCTCTGTAACCTCGATCTAACTCTTCCTCTGACTCGTTTCATTCTATAAATACCGAATTCTGACCATAATCGCGCCTAGTATGGGATGTAGGTTTTGTGCCACCAAACACTCACCTTTCTCGACACGATGTCTTAGTGCTCTTGTGTTTTTAGCGGATTTGATAATGGCAAGTTTCATATGGGTGGAGACGTATGTACATAATATGACGTCAAAAGAGTTCCTCGAATTGGGAAGGTTTATTCGAAATTGTCGGCGAAAGCGCTTTTCATCGTAGAAGGCGGACTCGCCCAAATGCCATTGGCGTTGCATACTTCCACGGCGAAAGTTCTCCGCCGGCTCTTTGTGTTAATATGTGACGGGCGCAGCTCATCGGCTATCGGGAACTGACTCAAAGTTCATTCCTAGATCGTATGCCATTGCTAGTGCCAGGGGTCCCATGCTATAGGAATATGCTAATCCTTAGTTTCCTATAAACTTGCTGCAAGCTTCAATTAAATGTAAACATAAGAAATCGTGGATTTTGAAATATCCTCCATCGATCTGTTCACGTTTTCCGTAGCCTTCCCATGGGTCGCACGTAATAATGCTTTATGCCGTCATTTTTTCATCAAAGTTCCAAAAAGGATCGCATTTATTGACATGGTTGAGGTCTTGAATAAAGACCCCTGAGTGGAGCGAATCAAATCACCTCAGTTGTCGCTCGCCTCCCCCTAGCAACTGACCATCACTTTATGTACCGGGCTTTTTGTGTGATTGTGACTGTGATTTCAACCGATTCTCTCTCTCTCTTGGAAAGAATTTGAGGTATCTTAAAGTTTTAGGTCGGTAGGTTTCCTCGACCAGGATCCAGTTCCGGGAAATTTTTTTTTTTCAAGCGGGCACCACAAGGAAGTGTCCATGTGGAAGTGTCGAGGTCGTCCTTTCGTCCGTTTCATCTCGTCGGGACGAGAGACGAGCTCTCTTGAGGTGCGAAGGCTGTGTGAGTCCGAGCCAATCCCCTGGGCCTTCCGCTTCCCTCCCCTGACCATTCCCCCCCCCCACCCTTACAGAGTAGTGTTTCCTTACCTGTTTCTCTCTTTTGACCTCCCCCTCCCCTCTCAGGGTGGTCCCTTCTTTCCTCCTCTCCATTAATCTTCCATATCCCTTCTTGCTTCGACCCTCCTCGCTCCCCCCCTCCCCCTCTTTGCCCTCTCCGAGCTGAGGGGAACCGGAGAGTGTCCCTTGCCCCTCAAGCGCGTGTTATATAACCTTGCGTAGCCGCGCGCACTCACAATCAGTGTCTTGGATCCAGAGAGCCTCGGCAACCAACTTATTCTCCTTCGTTCCATCGGCAGGTGTTTTAAGGCCTCGAGAGGTTCCTTCAGAGTGTACTTATTGCCGCCCAAAGTTATTTTACAAGAGTGGGAAACATTTTCTTTGGCCGCCCAGAATAAAGAATTTTAAAGGAATAAATATTATTGGTAGTTGGGGTTCTGCACGTGTAAAACTCTTGAGGACTTTTAATCACTTCCATTTAAACCTACCTTAACGGGTAGATTTAAAATTACCGTAATCGGTAAATAAATTCTTCATTTATTTACCGATTGTGATTCTCAAACAGCGCGTTAATTTTTAGGGATACCTACTCTGTGGTTTCACCTCTATATTTTCGACAATTTAGTTTCCTTTCCCGCCAGGAATTGTAATCTATATGTTGGCTCCAAGCTTCAAGTTGTAAGAGGAAAATCATTTATATGGATTATTTAAAAACCAAGGTTTTCGGCGTAACTTTATGGAATTGGCTCGGGTCACTAAATAAAGTTCTACTTAGTATATTCCAATGGTTTTTATTTCTGACCATGGTTTTGAAATTCATCATCATCAAGGTACAGTTGTTTCAAGTTTTAGAATGTACAAATAGATATGATTTACATCACGCCTACTTCTTGTGGGTGGGTGTAATTTCAGCCGTGAATTGTAGTGCAATTATAGCCACAATTAATTTAAATGGGTTGGTGACAAGAATTCCAATGAAGGAAAACGTCAGGCCTCATGGTTCCCTTTTTTGAAGTTAGTTGTGTGTGTGTGTGTGTGTGTGTGTGTGTGTCACTTTTGCGAAATATTTAAGAAGGTCATTTTGGTTGAAAGTATGTACATTCAGAGAATTAGTATAATTTTCCGACTTTCATACTTTCGGTCCCCTATTCTCATTCGTTAATAAGTCGCAGGCTGGCCGCCTCTTGCTTTTGCCCACGCTACTCACGCCTTGGGCTGACATTGTAATTCCCGGCCTTTGATGAACCCTGTGTATGCGAGACTTGTCTGTTTTATTTGCCCTTCACAGGAATCTTCTCGGGTTTACTCTTAGCCATTATGACTTCTGCTTATTAGAAGAACGAACGAGAAAAGAAGCTTGTGGAAATCTGTCGTTAACAGAAGAGTCCAGCTTGTAGGGCATTTATTGAAACTCAATAACTCATGATAGACTATTTTAAAGTTATATTTCAACGGGAAAAAATCCAGTGGAAGAACATGAACTGCAATTTGTAGAGGAGTTCATGGAATATATGGGATAAGGGAATTATGAAGGTGCGATAAGAAAGACTTAGAAACGTGAAGAATGGAGAGCGTTTATCAACCAAACTGCTGCTAGCCTATCTTGGGATTGATCACCAAAGGGGGAGAACTCCTGCTTATTAAGATGATTCTTATGCCTCTCTAAGTTATCTGTTCGAACGAGAGCTATATATGGCTCTCAAAACACCAACTTTGCTTAAGATATTGAGTCTATGGTGATTATCCATCTAAATTTTCTTATTGCTAAGGGTTATGATTGGTATTTATTTCTTGATTTTATTGCTAAGTGATTATCAGGTTTACTTAATCTTGCTGTGTCAACAGGTGCAGACTGATGACGACGTAGCTGTTTTGATTAGCGTAGCAAGAGTAAAAATAATTTAACATGTGCATTACCATAAACGCAATCAATTTATTATGGAAAACGTTCATAGCATTTTTCTGCTGCCATTAATACGTTCATACTTTTGACCTTGCAAATGACGTAGTAATTTGTAAATACCATCAACTTCAGTCATCACTACGAAGACATTTCTGCTGCCGCTATATTTTCCATTCGTCATTCGCTCAACCGCTTTATACCTTCATAAGTTTTCGTTTTTAACATCCCTCACTTGTCTCGCGTGTTGATCTTTCTCGATAATTATTCTTATACATCTCTACTTCCGTATGATTTTTATGAGGCTCTCTGTTTCGGAGTGAGTCTAAGTAGTTTGTCCCTCACTTACCTATTGCATTTCATCCTTGATCTTTCTCGGTATTTCTTCCGATTCATTTCTGTCTCCATATGTTTTTCAACGAGGCTGCCATGTCGAAGGATTAGTCCAGTTAGTATTTTTTAATCCGCAGTTTATAATGAATATCATTCGTTCCTCCCCTGCCCTTTGTAGGACTTCTTCACTGGTGATTCTCTCCGATCATTTTATCTTCATCATTATTTTATTACACCGTACTCCCATTGCTACCACATTTCATTGATCCGCAATTATTATGTCCAAGCTTCACTGCCGTTTAAGGGCATACTCCATACATTTGTTTAAACGAAATGCTTCTTCACGTCCTACCTTGTGCCGATTTAAACTAATTGGCGAGCCCGTACTCATCATCGTGATCATGAAACTGCTCCTCAACGTATTTCTATACAACGTATTACTTTTCAATGATTGTGCTAATTTAGAACCGTTATTTTCGGCCGGGTGACGGGAAATTAACACGTAACTATTCTTTCACGGTGATAAAAAATAGGCTTATGCATCACGGACGGTAAGCTTTGAATACATCTTATTCCTCCTGAGTATCATCCCTGATAAATCGTCTGCGTGCAAGAATCGCGTTCCTTCTAAATCTTTCAAAAATTGCTTCGTGACTCAGGATTCCTAGGTAGCGTGTTGGTCCCAGCATTGGCCCTGAAATATGCGCTTCAATTTTGAGTCCATGCGAACGGTGATTTTCGTGTAGCTGCATCTCTTTGGGCATTGAAGGTGTACTGACTAATGCTCCAGTGAATTCTATGAGGTGCTATATGCTTGAAACAGTAAAATTATGGATATGATAGTGTTATGGATGAATGAAAGCCCTTGGAATTTACTAGAGTTGACGTATGGTCCACCGGCATTTTTTTTCTTCTTTCACTGAGTCTCAGAAAATGTCGGTTGGTACGTTTTTCATGCGTTGTCGTCGAACTATCCCGCTTTTGTGACCAACATTTTTTCCCCGATTGCCGAGTGAAAGCTTGGGCGGAAATAGGTCAAAGGCATTTAAACGCCCGAGTAAGTCGGTCATTGGGCTTAATTAGTTTAGAGACACGTTTAGGTTGCTCTTAAAGGAATCGCTGACAAACTGGGATGGTGACTGGACTTGTCTTCATGACTCTCAATATGCTCGTAGCGTTAGTTTCTGGACTAATAAAAGAAATTAGGTTTAATGATCGTGAGACCTTGGTCAGTAGCGCAGTAATAGTATGTTCTTGTCTCTAAAGTCATTGCTATCAGCTTATTTAATGTTAAAACATTGTAACCGTTGCTATTATACTTTTAGCATTGATAAGTATTCCTGAAAATATGTAAGTTTCTAAGCACATCAACTCTTTAATACCAGGTGCTCCGAATTCGATACATACCCCTGGAGTCATCTCGGCTCATTTGCCAATGTGCTAAATTGGGTACATTAAAAATTATCGCCTAGCTCAAAAAATTATTATAAGTTTTTATTTTTTCTGCAACCTATATAATTTAATGATGAGGGGAAAACGTTGTTTTTCATGAAGTGTTAAAAAGAATATAATCAAATTTTGCCGGTTCTACTTTGAAATTCATTATAATTTGAAATAAAACACTTTGTATTTCCACATGATTTATCGCGGTCGACCTATTAAATCGTGCGGAAATACAGTGTTTTCCTTCATCTTTTTGTTGAAAAGAACTTTTTAAAATTCAGTGTTTAACAAGATTTATGGACGTAATGGAATCCATTGGGTTTTAGAGTTTCTCTGACTGAGAAACTGAGTCACTAAATGAGGTTTTATTGATAATGTTAATGGGTGAAGTCTAACCCTGATGTACTGGGTAATTCTCATGAGTCTTCTTGAGCCAAGCCTTTATTTAGCGTTTACTAAATTTCCGCATCTCTAAAGAGAGGACTACTAACATTTTTAAACGCTCAAGTGTTCGTTCTGCGATTAACGCTTAGTTGCCCAGAATGGGTACTCCAAAATGTGTTTCACGGAAGTATAGCGTCCATTTTATGCGTAGAGTAAGCGAATTTCCCTCAGAATATTTCCGTAGCACAAATATGATTCCATGCGTCGCAGGGATTCAGAGGATCATTCGAGCTTTCGTTTATGCTGTAAGTACAATCGGGATTTTGACCACCATGGAACTGGATTTGTGTGTCCATTAGGCTTTGGATAAGATTTTTCCAACCCGTAATGGGTTCATTGATAATTTGTTGCAGTATAACCCCGAATGGTATAGAGTTGAGAGATCGAATTGGTGAAACTCTTCAAACCGTGATGAATGCCGAAATTCACTAGCATTTTATTTGCATGTAGGATTTGAGAAGAATTCTAATTGGCTGAGCTCAACTACTTGCGGTACAATGGCAGGTAAATTTTAAATAAATATGCCCTTGCTTGCCAAACTTGGTTGCGAAAAGTTATTAAATAACCATTCGCGGGAATTGATGTTTTCTATAAAAGTCTTTCGACGCTTGTCAGGGCTGTGAAGTTCTTAAAACCTAAACTCTGTGATAGGACTTCAGTTAGGTTAAAGGGTTCAGGGACGCGATCACGGTTCTCGATAACGCGCGTGCTCGCGTTATCGCTGTTTTTTAACTGCGCTCTCGAGGAAGAAAACGATATTAATTCTAAAAAATTTGTCAGGTGCTTGAAATCATTAATTTTAATCGATGGAGTGCGTCCTTAGGACAATAACTGTCAGCACTGCCTGTATAGAGCGATTTTCGTTTTGGATAACGATAACGACAACGCGAAATAATGAACCATAGTCTAACTCCAGATTTTTCCCTATTATCTCTCGATAGTACAGCGTGCATCGCGTATGTCCAAGCTTTTGGTGAATAATAGTAAATCGAGAAATTCATAATTTACTTCGCAAATTATTTAGGTGTGCTGAGTTTACGAAACAAGCTAAAGATGTCTTTTACCTTGGCCGATTTATTCATTATGATTTGCATCAGACAGATGAGAAAATGCCAAATTGGATTGGTGTCTTGTTTCTGGTTTCCCTTTCCGATGGTCCTTTCGTCTCCTTCCTCAAGGCGAACGCTTAATGGAGAGTCGGGATTTGGAGCGCGAAGTCCTGTCTCCAAGTCAAGTGTCTCGTGAGGAGAGACTCAGCCTCCTTATCCGGCTAATGAGATGGATCGTCTCCCCGAACGGTCGCTTTCGCTTTTAGCAAAAATTGTTGCGCTTATATTGTGTGCCTGGCCTTGCTCTTGGAGTACTGTCGAGTCTCGATTATCCGTGTTTCGATTGACTTAGGTTCCTCATTATCCGAGGAACACATCTTTTATGCTGTGGCTCAACCAAGCCAGTTTAGGTCGTGTAAATGGACGTCAGAATTTGACAATCAGTCGATCTCCAAATAAAAGGTGATTCACAGAAATATTTTATCCCAACAATGTCAAAAAATGAAGTAGGTACGGTGTAAGGCATAGAAATGTCTCATGTTTGTAGCAGTTGATTCTCACTGATAAGCCTTCCGTAATATCAGAGATCTCGAATACCCGAGGTGTCTTCAGTCTACATCTGCTCGGATAGTCGAGACTACTGTATTTGAATTTGTGCATAAATCTCGCATTCGTAGATTTCTCCTCCTTTTGGGTCTTTCTTCCGTCACAGTAAGCAATATAGCTTTACCGCGTCTGGATTGTGTGTTTCTTCCACTTAATTCTCTTCGTACCTTCCGCGTCTTGTCTTGAATTTGCACGTAAATCTCTGGTTTGAAAATTATTCCGATTTTTTGAATGATTTTTCGCTTCAGTAAGCAATCTGGCTTCACTGCGACTATGCAGTGTGTGTGAAGTACTCTTAATTCCCGTTGTCTCTTCTTCCTGCCTCTTTCCTCGATTTTCTCATTTTGGGAGGCCGAGATAAGAAGTGAATAAACCTCTTTGGCCTCGATGAGGTAGGTAGGATACACCCACCTTGTTCGCGTGTCCGACGCCGATAAAGACTCCCGTCGTGGTGGCAACCCTATCGCTGGAAAATTAGGCTCTCAAGTCGGGTGGGCGGCAGGAGATGGCTCTCAACGGCCTACGCGATTTCCGTGAAAAACCGGCACCTAGCGTGATCATAAGTCTCTCTTTCGGAAGTGTAGCGATGGGTGACTCGGAAATAGAACAACGGTTAAAACGTTGTTTTCATTTCAATGTTACGAAATTATGTTCGTCAATAAATTGTAAAAAAAATCGATTCCTTCAAAGACCGATAAAAACAATTAAATAAATTAGAAAGTTCTGAAGATTTGCAGTTGTCTCATGTCCTTCATAATGTGCAGATTGCGTACCTGTTAACTAATGCCGCTTGTGAAACACAATCAAAAGTGTAGCAAAGTTTATATAAACGTTATTTCGAGCAGGTGTTCGGTGGTGTAAGTTAGCTGACGAGGGCATAAGTCATAGACGTTTTTGCGATTAATGTCAAGTTTTCTTCCTTGAACGTCTCGAAAGCAGTGTATGATGTCAAGTGCGGAGTCATCAAGGTATGCACAGTCACTTCATTAATTTTCAAAACATGTAGTGCTCGAAAGGTCGGAATATGTTGGTTAGTCTTTGGTGACCCTGAGAATTTTCGGGTATACTTTGCATTATTCTATGCAGATTGACACCTCCTAGTTAAATCGAGAGAGTTGCAAGTTCACGCTAAATTTTATAGCTCAACCTGAAAGCTCTTCGGACCTAGACGTCTAAGGTGTCTTTCGCAGTGTACCCGAAAATTTTCACTGCCACCGGAGATGGCATACCGTTGCATTTGAGTTCCGAGCACATTCCACCCTCCTGTATGAACAGCCACGGTATTTTATCCCTATACTTCATGACGTGAAGAGGGGACATGGAGGCCTTGGGTTGGTCTTCATTGATAACATTACAGCATATACGGTGAAAATATGAGGGGAAAAATCATTCAAGCCATCGAAATTTGGCAGACCACTTGCGGAGACGCACAAATATTGGAAATTCTCAGTGAAAAAAAAAGTCATTCGCCTGGATTGGGATTGGAATACCAAATTAGCACCAAGTGCCGTAACGAATTAAACTGTGACTTTGTCTGAAAAAAATATTCCGAAGAAAAATGAGGTTTAAAGGAAAAAGAACGTGTTTTTTACCATCATTTGGGAAGCGTCATAATGACTTAAGTCGTTTTTCTCAAGCACCCAGTCACCTTTGCGCTGGAATCGCGGGGATAAATAAGGTCCAGTCGGGTGAGGGAGGCCTTCCCTCCGACTTCCCTCATCCTCTCCAGTTGCGTGTCCCGCTGGAATCTATTTCGGAAGGTGTGACAGGTTTAATCGCGGTCTATTTTTGGGCCCTAACTCGCGAAAGACCCTCGGCGAAGGAGCGCGTTGGCATTGAGGGATTCGTTTTCGGGACGACGTCATCCGGAGGCCAGTGCACCCTGCGCCCGAATCGGGTCATCACAGGTGACCCGCTCGAACATTTATGCCGTGGTGTGGAGAATTTCGAATTAGTCGTTGTTTTATTGTATAGGATCCGTGCTGAAACGCCAGTATTTTGTGGACGGTGGAAGTGAGAATTGCCGCGCGGTGGGTTAATGCCCTTGTTTGATAACCGGAGGTCGCGGGTCACAATCTCACGGGTGGGTTTTAACGCGGCCTGTGTATGGTGTTAGCATTCGTCTTGATTCATTGAATATGTCACAGTTGGGGTCGAATGGTAGTCCTTAAGGATAATTTTCGGCATCGTAAAAGCTAATGAACGTGAAATATTTGACTTTCCCCGAACGGGCGCGTTGATTTAGGACAAAGTCTTGATTATGGTGGGCTATTCTGTGATATTGATTTGTCTCACCCTCGGGAAACTTTACGAAATATCAGTCTTTTTATATGATATTAATTTGAATTTAAATTTATTAAAAGATAGACTGTTACTTTAGTTAGAAGTTATAGTTAAAAGGGAATGGCATGATGGGCATGTATGTATGTTGATTCGTATTTCAAGCCCTGTAATGTCGTCGATATTTGGCGCTTGCGGATTCGTTCATCAAGTTTTGCAAAAGCTCGCTAGACTTAAGCGCTCATTTATCGTGTAAATATTCGATATTGCGTGGATGAGAAATATTTTTCTAAGCGACGTATTCCATTTAGCTAACTAGAACAGAGGCTTCCCTCTTTCTAAGACTTGCGTAATCCTTGGCCCATTTCCTAAAATTGTAGCTCCAGAAGTAGACTAATATATATTTAATTAGTACATTCGCTAATATTTCTAACATGAGGATCGGGTTGGTGTGGTGGCTAGAGCGTTTGTTTCTTATCCCGAAGGGTTCGAATCCTGGCAGTGATAGAGATTTTTCAGCAGGACAACCATCCCTACTGTGATGCTATGTGTAGAGCACTCCAAGAACAATGCTACCTACGTCCGTCGGATGGGACGTTCAACTTTAAACTCCTTGGCGCCTTTCATTAAGAGGAGACTAATGCTGACGCCGGGTTTCTCTCCACCCTTCCTCCGTTCCACAATCAATGCTTTCTTTCCCAAACTACCCACCTGGTCTGATGACGTACCAATAAGTTACCAATGGAAATAAAATAAAGATTCTGTTTCCTTCAATCGAATTTTGTATTTTGGTCGAAATTCCGAACTTTTTGCTAAAACGTTATAATTTTTCGCAATATTTTATCGCTTTTTGGTCATCATCCCCATAACGACCATACTTACTGTTAAATAATAAGTTCTCGCCTGATTCCTCCCTTTTTGTCTTACTGTTAAAGTCAAGATTCCGTATATATCCATTAACTAAATGATTCTTTTAACTAAATGGAATACAAAAGAATGTTTATTGATCGGGGAAAATAATTCTCATGGAACATGATAAATAAAGCAATTATTACAGAAGTCACAATCGAGCCAGAACAAGCTTTCCAAAATCACCAACATTATAATCAAATAAGATATGAATGGTTTTTTTTACAAAAAATGTAAATGTTAATATTCTTCCCGTTGATATTCAATGGGCACCTTCTCTAGTTCAACATATTTCTCCAGTCACAACGTAATTAACTGTATTAATTAGCTATATTAGCTCGTAGCCTTTGCAGCACGCGTATCCAAGGTTGAGATAAGTTAAAAAAAATAAATTGCTGGTATTTCCTTCGATATTTTGTGGAAAAACTGAAGTGTATCGTTTTATTATTATTATTTATTACTTGTTTTACCAAGGAGGGTAGGTTAGGTGGATAGTTTTTGGTCTCAGTTTCACTTATTTAATGTGTTTTTTGCTGATATAATTTATCTGCCCAGCATTATTTTTCTTCATCTAGTTCAAAATATCTAAGTATCTCCTCCCATTTCCCACTTCTAGTTCTAGTTTGTATCTAGTTCCATTGAGTATCTAGTGCATTATATCTAAATATCTCCGCCCTTGAAAACGGCCTTCGGTATCGCATCGCCTCTAATTACTATTTTCATTGACCTACCCTAGCCTCTTCTTGATCTCCTCGAGCAACTTTTATTTCCTCTTCTTGTATGCCTAGCTCGTTCTTTATTCGTCTTCCTTTCTGTCCATCGCACTTTACTGGAGGGGAAATGGAAAATTTTTGGCCAGTTCATATTTCTGGTAAGCTTACCTAGCATTAGACATCAGCCGAAAGGTAAGGTGAAACTTACTCTATGCATGCATATCCATGACGCCGTTTTTTTCGGTGTAGGCTCAGTCAGAAAAGTTTGATTCTCGGTGATAGGCGTGTAAAGTTGACTCTGTTTTAATGTTTTCCTCCTTATCCTTACTTCCCTACCCTTGCGTACCTCTTTTGCTTCAGTTATCCCCATACACTGCTTCATGCACGCCCTGCTGTTCTTAAGGCTCCTAGTGTCCTTCCTCTTAAAGGGTATCTTCCTCATCATTCACGCATGACTTTCTCGGTCTACCTTTTTCTCTCACGCCGCTCACATCACTTTCATATGTCTGTTTAACTATTCTATTCTCATCCACTCTCTCGATATGGCCAAACGAAGAAATCATTCTTCTTTCATTCATGTCAATTACTGGAGCATCCATTCGGCATTCTTTCATCGCTCACTCCTTCCTAACCCAGCCCCTTCTGGTTTTACTGCCAATACTTCTCAGATACCCCGTACCCACTGCATTTAGCTTACTCCAGGCACGTAGCTTGAGGGGCTTCAGCCCCCCCTGAAATTTCAAATGATATTGTTTGTTTAGTTTCACCATGTATTATATTGGTTAAAAAATACAAGGGTTCGAGAGGGGAAAAAGGTAATAAAAAATCCGTTTTATTAAAAAAAAAAAAGTATCCATAAATAAACTGCAATAACGATTGAAATTGTACCTAGAGAGGACCCCCCCAGGCTTCAGCTCCCCCCCCCCCCAAACCAAAATCCTGGCTACGTCACTGGCTTACTCTTATGCTTATATCCTGGCATACTTAAGTTTCGCTACCAGGCATAAAGTAAAAAGGAGTGTACTTCTTTACACCGCAATGCTGAAAGGAAAGTCGTAGCAGGTATGTGGAGTATATAAATTGGAATGAATGTTTGTCTAGGGAAGCAAAGATTACGGTGCTGTAACTTACTAACGGGTTGGTATAATGTTTACTTAATTCCCATTTGTCCACGTGCAATGTTAGTCGCTTGCTGTCCCTCAAGGACCGCGGATTTCCATTTTGACCCACTTTACACTCAGCCGAACGGCTTTGAAAGGACAAGAGCGCGACTAATTTTTTTAGGACTCCGGTATGTCTCGGTTTGCTAATCACTCAAGGACTTCTTCTCCTTTGTTCCGATTGAAAATCCGCTCTTTTCTTGTGGATTGACATTCTGCTCGAGTTATGATTAGTTCTTTGGTGTCGTGTACTTTTTTTATCCGCTTCTCCCGATGGAATTGACTAAGCGGAATGTCGGAACAAAAATAAACGAGTGTCGGAAATATAGGGCGGGCAGTTGTCCAAGTCTCCTACTCCACGTGCTACGGAGCTCTTCATTATACCCCAGCTTCCTATTTTTTAAGTAGCAGCGATTGTTAAGATCTTAACGTTTAACTCATTAACCTGCTAACCGAGGTGTGGTGTGTTTTCCATCGTCAGTCACCTGCTGTCATATTTTAAGCCGAAAACATTTTTTTAATTAACGTATATTCTACAACAATCTTTTGTGATTAAAGTTAACTTATTGGCGTTTTAGCATCAGATGGTTAGTATTTTTTCAGCTCTCATGCTCGTATTTTTATCTTCTATGTTCTCTCCTATCTATAAGCTCCCCTTGAGTATTTTTTCAGCTCGCCTCTGGGAAATGAACCTTTTCTTTTGATTAACTGGCTCTCAGTCAATTGAACATGGTGGTTATTAAGGTAGGATTTAATAGCTCGAGACGAAGCATTGTCTACCCCTCTGTGAGCAACTTTTATTACGTTATGTTTTTGGAGACTTTCCTCCAGTCTTGTCCTCTTCCAGCTTTGAATTGTCTTTTCTTCTGAAGGTCCTGTAGAAGATTGGGTATTCACCCATTATGGGTCATGTGGACTTCATTTGGACTTCATTTGCAATGGATGTGTTACCACCCCTTGGAGAAAATTGATTTTCACCACTTTCGGTACCTTATCTAGAACTCATTGGAGACAAATCCTTCCTCGCCATTATTCTTTGTGAATCTTAATGAATAAAGTGAGAATTGTATATCCCGGCCTCCATTAACTTCACATTTTACACTGTATGGAATACCGATTTGGATTTTGTTTCGTCAGGATAAAATTAACTTCATGAAATTATGAACATCAATTTCATCAGCACATCTGAAGATATTCTCTCCCAAATTAGAGCCGCTGGTGATTCATCGTACCTCTAGCGCTCCAAAGCGGCTGACGGATTAACATATCCCCGTGAATTGAAATGTCCTTCTTGCGTACTCTTGATTGCAGGTAGGCTTTAAGAAGCCATTTATCATTGACCCTAATAAGGTTTCTTATCGATGTTTCCGATATTTAGACCGTTAACTCTATTCAAGGTTATACACATATATTCTATACTCCCTTATTCCAGAACATTCCGTACGTCACGCCGTCAAATGTCGCCCACCCCCACGTCACAAAATCATTTTGGGGTGGTTATTTATTTATTTAAAACATTGTTCACATACAGCAGTAGCGCCAATTTACAGTGAAACATTTAACAATTAAACATGACAGAGGATAACAATACAATAACAACATAAAAATCAACAACGCTGAGCCCAACATGGAAAGGGGAAATATTTAATTTGTTGACAGGTGGGACATAGCTTGGGTGGTGAAATGGTTACATGATAAATAAAAAGGATCGACAGTGTGGGGGAGTGAATTAAGAAGGGAGGAGAGGCGAAATAAAGGTGAGCGCTGGGTGAGTGATATCCTAGGAATAGGCAGGTGGAGTAGTGAATGCGTGCGGGTGGATCGAGTTGGTATCCTAAAGTTGAAGAGAGCAAGCAGTTCAGGGCAGTCAATGGTCGAGTTAAAGGGTGTTGTGGAGGAGTTTTAAATCAGTTTTAAGTCTGTGGTTTTGGAGATTAGAAATGGAAAGAGAAGACAGAATAGCATTTGAGGACATATTGCGGAAATGTGGGACTCTGTGTTTGACTATTTTGGCAAAGAAATGGGGGATGCAATCAAGGGATTTTAGATTAGTCGGGGCTGATATGGACCATATTAGACAGCAATATGATACTACGGGAAGAACAATTGTTGAGAAGTAGGAATGGAGTGCTCCGGGATCTTTTATTTCCGTGAAGCGGTAAAAGCAAAAAAGCGGTTATGAGTCTCATGAGTATGAAAGTTGTGATTATTCCATATCTCTTTGCATGACGATTTATTTTAAACCAATACTCACGGTTTTGTAAATGACTAGCGTTAGACCGGACGTTTTTTGTTCGAGTAAAGTGAAAAATAATGCAAACTGATTCAAAGAACTGCGGAAGTGGCCGCGCAGTTACTTTAATGGAGGCACTCGTTGGTGATTTCACAAATCAGTGAAATTCGCAGTGGACAAAATCATTCGCGTGGACGGATTTAACTCGGTGCGATATCGAGGAGTCTGGGTTCGATTCCCAGCCGACTTCCAGGAGAATGATTTTTCTATCTGAGAATATCACATTTTTGTGTGGTCACTCATGGGTGACTCCGTCGAAGTAACTGCGCGACTAGTTCCTCAGTTCTTTGAATTTGTCATCAGCAAACGCCTGTGTTTAAAAGGTTGGCTTTACCCCGTGGTGAGGATGATGCTATGCGCCTGAGCACGGGAACTTCGTGAAAACATTTTGCTCCTTTAACCCTCCATGAAATTCACAGTGGGGGAGAGGACGCTTGGTTCAATGCCAATCCAGCCGAACGATTTTTTTCACCGTGAACTTCACACATTTGTGTAATGCATGCTGATTTAACATTTGTAAAGTTTAAACATGTGATGAAACCGAATACCGACTTTTTGTCTTATTCAAATCCTCACTTAAAATATGTTTATGTGAAACCTCCTTAACATGGGATTTGCTTAATATCTGTGACTGTGGCTGAAAGTGTTCGTGTGTCGAAAGATCTGGTGCTTTCCGGAGTATCAGATGGATGAATTCTTCTCGGGATCAACTCTATTTCAGCAACTCCATGGTTGCCGACGTTTCGAATTATGACTCGTACATGACACGTACCTACAAGCTCTGAAGCCCCGAGGACGATACAGTAGTCCTGAACGAAACGTTCAGCAACAGTGAAGTTTCCGACCTTGTGAAGATCTCGAGAGAAATACATTTGGCACTTCTCTGTTAAAGCCGGCGAAGGTTCTGCTTTCTATAGCCACGTTAAGTTGGATAGCGTTGGGTGGGTTTTCTGCAATTAAAGTATTATTAAAGTATTATATATTAGCCCTGACGAGGTCTCCGGCAGAAGGAGAAGAAACGTTGGCCATTTTAAATTCAGACGCGGGAAATTCCACAAGCTACTATTTAACACAAAGTATTATTTTTCCTCAAAAATCGTTATTTTAAGGTCTTTATAATTCCAAAATTATCTTTAACAATACTAATACAATAATAGTTGGGTAATCAGTTAGATTAGATTGTTGTTGGGGGGGCCTTCGTCAGGAGCCCGGGCACTTAGACCTTTCTTGGTCCATTGTGCCAACCCCATGCCTGTCTGCCACTTGCAGACGGGACAAGAGCACCTCGGTAGAGGTATGGAGGATTGGCCTCCCCCTGCCTCACCCCAGTACCAGGTATGGAGGATGTCCTCCCTCCAACCGGCCCGGTTTGGCCTGGCCTGGCCTCTCAGGCCTGCCGGTATAGGTATGGAGGGAGTATCATCTCTCCATCCATGCCTGGTTGAGGCATGGAGGAGGGTCACCCATCCAACCACCGTCCGGGCCCAACGTTGCTTAACTTCGGTGTTCTGATGGGAACTGGGTAATCAGTTAGTTAATTGTTTAGTGTTTAATTTATAGTTATGCAATTATTATATGCAACGGAATACTACTCATGTGGTGGCTTTAATAGAACATTATCTTGCGCACTACCTAACTTATTTTCTTGGTACCAGATCGAGGAAACCACTAGGAAAGTCATGGCGTGTCTTTCCTGGAATATCAGTCGCAGTTGGGCTTACTGTCAGATTCAAAATTCCGTTACCAGAATTTCTGCTTAGTAGTGCTTCGCAAATTCTATCCTCTCAAAAAAAAAAAAAAAAGTGTGACTTCGGGTTGTAGATTGTTTCGTGGTTCACTTTTGTACTCACGAGATGGCGAATAAATCATACCCAAGCCGAAGTATATTGCGTCACTCGGGTCTAAGGCCATTGACTCCACGCATTATTATCTTCGTTCCAAGCGTCCTTCGTTACATAATCTGCTGATGCCCTTCTTTGCAAGACTTAATTTTGTCTCGACTGCCCTGTATACCGACCCTCGGTCGTCCGTTGCCATTTAGCATGAAATTGCGGAATAAATCGTTCCATAAAGGGAAAGGAGGATGAATTGAGCTAAACTCCTCAATCAGCCCCCGTTTATAGTCGTTTGTAAACCAATGTTAAGCGTGTAAAAGCCACATTTATGCGATTTATTCCCCAGGAAATGTAATCAGTTTGGAGGGAGGAAAATTATACGGAATGATTGCAGCTTAAAGACAGATGACTGCGACAAGTTACTCTGGTAGTGATATCAATTGAAAGGGAGATGGATTAATTGAATTTTGAAACTTAAAGGAACTTTTACAAGGGTGAAGATATTATGTTTCTGTGGTTATTTCCGATACTAATGTTCTGAGAATAAATAACCACGATGTGGTTTTAAATATCTTATCTTAGACTCTCCGTTGGAGTTTCCCGCTGTCACTTCAAGGACACTCAATGCGATCACTTTCGAATGCAACCCTGTCCTTGCACTCTACCGTTTCCGCGTCCTATTGGCCGAGGTCGCTCTTCAATTGACCTCATTACTTAGCTCAGCTTATTGTCATCAGTCCACTGCACACACTTTGATGATACAGAAAGTTAGCTATGAGATGCCTGCCTTAACATTGCATCGCCGCGGAAACCTGAGACTGAACATAAGCTGTGAGATGTTAGTCGAAAGTTGTCTACTCCAACTTACATTAGTCTTAAGTGCTATCCTTCGAAGGTTAGAACTGCTTTCAGGGACGATTAAAGCTTTGTCTTTAACTCCGCGCACTATTCCCAAGGTGACTTTCACTACAGCGATTGCCATAAAATCTAATGGTAAGGTGTGATTTACATAAATCATGTTCTTCCACGTGAGTCAATGATAGGCACTGATTGAGGAAAACTACTGCAAAAATAAATTACTGTGCAATAAAATGGCAATTTGAAACCGTGATAAAAAGGAAAGGCTACTACGATCATTTACCCTTGTAGAATGAAAAAGCTAAACCACGATCGTATGCATTTACTGGGGACAAAATCAATTGATGCAATGAAATTGATGGAATCCTCGGTTGGCATGGTGCTGTTTATTGTTTACTTTTTTCTGTTCTTGCCGATATTTTCCTTCTTCATTAAAAAAAAAATATGCACACTAAATGCTCTAAGTTTTATCGTGCAAAATTCTCACTGCGCTTCCCCTGGAATGACATCACATGACTTTATCAGTGTTATTTCCAAAATTTTGATTTTTGAGTCATCGACGCTCTCTCGTGAGACTCATTTGGCCTGAAGAAATAAAAACACTGGGATACAGTCCCTGAGATTTCACGAATGGATCAAAATTTTAGCGATGGATTCACTGACATTTTATCGTGGATACTACTATATCATTGCATGGACGAATAGTTTCTCTGTCATAAAAGGTTAGTTGTCTCTTTTTCTGGTGCGAAGAGAAACTGCTGTCGAAGCATGGGCACCGTGGAATTTTTGCAGTACCTACTGTATAGTCGTCAACATCCCGTTCGCCTTATTGCAATAGACTGATAACTTCCTATCGTGCTGTTTTTTCTTATGTTCGAATTTGTGGTAATAGGAACTCGGTTGCGTTAAAGTTTAATTTTACTTTTTGAATTGTCGCATTATTAAGTATATAGGGAAATCAAAGAGTTAAATTTGTTCATGCTTTAAAGCGCACTAGTTGATAATTGAAACTATGCATTCCTTCCATAGTTGGAGCTAAATGAAGTCACATAGTTTTTTGCTTATTTACAGGTGGCGATCATTTTACAAGAAGGCATATTTATTTAAGAAGAGTCACAACCTTTGGATCTGAAGCTGCAGCCATCTCGGAAGCACCACAATGAGAGGATACAGCATAGCAAACTGCGTCCCTGAGAATGCAGTTTACAAGGAAGTGGTGGTTGTTGGTGAGCACTTGATTTATCCTTTTGGTAAAGGTGAGCTTTCGTCCCGCCAGCGTTTTCGCGAATTTCACCCGCTTATAATAGAGATATCGGAACCAAATTCACATCACTTATAAAGCAAACCTTGCGCATTTGTAAAATACTTTCAACACAACAATGCATCAACTACTTTAGGAATGGGAAACTTTCAAACCTGAGAAGTGCGTTTTTTCCTCTCCGCCATCTTGTGAAAAAATGCCGTTTCCTCTTATCCACTGTACGTGGCGCAGCGATCGAGCAGTTGGTTCTCTAGCATATGCACACTTCTCCTACACTATTTCTTCCCGCCTTCCACTCAAACTCGCACCGCAACAGCCATTTACTACAATGCAATTCCATTCATTCCACCGCAGTAAACATTGCACATTTCACTTCAAATGAAGGATTTACACTTCCTTTTCACTCGCATTCATTCCACTGCACTAATAACATTTCACATATCACTTTAAATGGAGGATTGCGAGTTCCCGCAGCGAACAAACACCCGTGCCTTTCGAGGAATTCCAAGCCTGACTCAGGCGAAGCGAAAGTCTGGATCGCAGACATTGGTGTGTGCGTACACGATTGACAACTCATGGCGACCGTACACCACACATGCAAGAAAACGATTAACGCCAGCATGCTTCTCAACTCTCGTAGGCGAATGAATACCGGTTGACTTTTCAACAATCAACTTCCAATTATTGACAGTTAATTTCCCCCTTCCACACTACACGAGAGAACTCCATCAACAATACTATTTACTTAGCCTCTAACAAAAGCCCACTTATAATAACCTTGTCATCTGACGAATTTTATACCAGAAACAATACGCAGAATAACAATTTAGCCTTCTACCAATGCCCACGAATTTTTACCAATAAGCGTGAGGGATTCTATTCTTAAAATAATACGCAGAATAACATTTTAGCCTTCTACTAATGCCCACGAATAATCACCAATGAACGAGAGGGATTCTATTCTTAAAATAATACGCAGAATAACATTTTAGCCTTCTATCTATGCGCACCGAAAATCACCAATAAGCGTGAGGATTCTATTCATAAAATAATACGCAGATTAACATTTTAGCCTTCTACCAATGCCCACCAATAATCACCAATGAGCGAGAGGGATTCTATTCTTAAAATAATACGCCCCCCAAGTGTATTGGAGGGGTGGGTTCAGGGCAAAGGAATGGAAGGGAAATTCGTTTTTCGGTTTAACAAAAGACGTAAATGCAGTACAAATCAGCATTTTGAAATTTCCTCCACTCCCAGAAATGCCCATTTCCACTTTACCATTCCCGCGAAAACTGCGTTTTTCACTTTTGAAAATGGCCAAATCGGGCCCGCGTACCGTCCCACCCCAGCACCACTGTTTCACTCCATAGGCCCGTAAGCTTGTTGGGGGGGTGGGGTATAGGAATATAGTAGAAGTGAAATTAGTCTTATCCCTCTACCGGTTGTTCGTGAAAACCTCCAAACATGGCGTCGAAAACGGACGAAAAAGTCGAAAAATTGGTCATTTTCAAACGTCTATATCTCAAAAACTACTGGTCACACGGGTATGGTTCTCACATTTTTACAAATGCGCAACCTTCCTCTACTTATAGGTATCACAATCAATATCGTAAGTTTCCTAGGTTTTCCAAAAAAAAATGTTGACCGTGCGGGACGAAAGCTCACCTTTACCATCCTTTTTTATAAGAATAGATATAAAAACCTTCTTGGTCATTTTCGTCATAAGAATTGCTTATAAATGTAATTCTTCTAGTTTCTGTCGTGCTGATTGATTTTTTTAGCCGTATTGTTAGTGCTTAGAGAACCTGTATTGATGCCGATTTATATTCACCGGTGACATCACTTTTGTGTGTGATATAGAATACATTTAGTTGATGATGCTGTAGTATTTTAATTATGTGCTAAATGTATTCATGGTAAGAATATAATGATGCGGATGTGAAAAATGCCCAGTGAATATGAATGTTTCATCATTTTATTTGTCAAAGATTTTGTCATACATAAAATCTAATCTTGACCAACTTACTGACGTTTGGATTTAATTTTAAATCATCCTCAGGGCTGCAAAATATGTATAAAAGATGGTTAACCACATTTATTTTGTAGCGCTGAAGATAATTTAAAATTACATCAAAAAGTTGGCAAGTTGGTAAAGGGTTGATTAAATTTGTGACCAAGTCCTCGGCAATTACAATGATGGAATTAATAAATATGGTCTACATCAGAAGTGATTTTTTTAATAAAAAGTGATTTTTTTAATAAAAGTTGCTGTGAATGCACGAAGTTGTGGTCTAAAATCTTTTGGTAAAAGATGATCTTGTCCGCATTCCAGTATTTTAGCACTGCATCAGTTATCGCGTCCTTACCGGCCGCTTGAGTATTGAAGTACTTAAGACTGTAGTTTAAGACATGAGCGTTAGATTACTAAAAAGGTCATTCCCGACGGTTCTTCGGCCGTGAAAAGCTTTTGCCAGAAATCATCAAAACTAGGCTTTAAATTTTTAGATAAACTCCACGTCCTCGTAACGCGTCTGTCACTCAATATCCTTGCTCTTGGGTCGATAATAATTAAATGCGAAGCGTTCGCTCGTGTAAGAAAAACACTCGCGATTCATTCTGCGGCTCCAAGTGGTTGACTCGCACGCTCATAGTTGGCGCTCGGTCGGCCTTTCACGATTCCATGTATTCTTTGACGTTTCCTCACCTCAAATAGTTTGTGAGCATTCAACTCGTTTTCTTTTTTTTTTGCCGTTTGGCCATCAGTCAAAAAAGGCGAATAAAAAGCTTTGGCGTTTTCTCTCACCGTAATCGTGACTCAGCAGTTGTTTCCACGTGACATTTTTCTGGCCGCTAACGTGCTGGAGTTAATTTGTTTTCCATTCACTAGAATTGCCATGATAGCGTGCGTGACGTGGGCAGGTGCTCAGCCTTGACCTGAGCATATACGTCTTTCAAAAACTTTAATCGTAGGTACTTATCATTTTTGTCTTTTACTGCCTTAAGTTCCATTCGACTGTGATTGGTTGGAAAATACGATTATGTACTATTTTTCTATTTATTCTCTCGAGGATGTAATGATATTCTAGATTGTCGATTCAAGGAAGTTGATTTTAGCGATTGGAATCGTTGGACTTTCTTCGTTCTCACCTTCGCTGCAGCTGTCGATTTCTAATGTGCCCCATGAATCAAACTTTTAAAATTCAGGAACAAAAATAATATTCTTTTTTAAGCGTTCATCAAAAATTTTACTGGTCACTGAAAAGAGATAGCATGGTGGCAATCATCTTGATGGTCCTTTCTCTCCGTTTAGCTTTTTCATTGGTGATGTTGGGAGTCGAAGGCGAAAGGTCATAATGTAAAACATTCCCATTAAAGCTCACAATTCTGGTTTTAGTGTTCCAGGTTTACTTGAAGATTTCAGGAATGTCTAAAGGGGATCTACGTTTGTATTTCCCGAAACTCGGAGAAATAAGTCAGCGCTTTTCACCTGCACGATTCTCTTCACGGCCCCACCTAGTAGGTAAACGAAGTAAATTACCTATTGCGTATATTCCAATTTTTGCATTGGTAGCTTCAAAACTTCACTCTAAACAAATGCTTTAGAAATGAAGTATCAATATAAGCATTATTCAGAACCAAAACATTTTAATGAGCATTGGGTTTTGTCTCACCGTATGTTTCGCTCCTTTTTTGTAATAGTTGCCCAAAATGACTAGAAAATGCTCGCATTCGACTAAAAAAATGCTTAAAATATTGAATGCATATTAAAAAATTACTAAAATGATTTTAATATGACACACGCAAAGTTGTGTGCACGGGTGTTTTTCCGTACTTTTTTTAACGCACTCTGTCGTACTCAGTTAATGCTCGAGGGTAATCGTCAACTTATGTCATTAGGGCTCGCAGTCCACCCATCTTGTGCGGGCACTTTCCAATTGTGGGTTTTTATTCTGAGAAATCTTTCTTTCGTGAGTCACATTGTTATTTAAATATTATTATGACAATGACCGCTCTCTCGGACTACGGAACATAATGTACATATTTATGTAGAAAATATACATTTGTGCATGCATTTTTATTGATATGCTGTATTTTTTTACGAGGACTCTATAGTGGAGATCGTATTGTATTCTCTATTTATTAGTTGTTGTTGCTGTATAGGGTTTATTTAAGTTTGACAACGGGATATGCAGTGACGGATTAACACACTTGGGGGCCTATAGGCAGTACAAGCAACGTTAATAAACAAGTTGCAAGAGTAGAAAGGGGAAATCAATTCTCGGAGCCCCTCCGGGGCCCCCAAAGCCTCGGGGCCCATAGGCAACTTCCTACTTTGCCTTATTGATAATCTGACTCTGGGGCTAGGTGGGAAAAGAGCCTGTTAATTCTCAATTTTTCCCCACAAATAAAAGTCGGTTATATATATATACAAGCTACTATACTAATGTTTATGAAATATAAACATCTTTGCTAAAGTGCAACGCCGTTGACGGTAGCTACGTAGGTGCTATGCACATTTAAAATTAGCGTACGAGTTTGAGTGTTTATTTTTTCAATTGACAATTTATCTTGGTCGTAAATGGAAATTCGGGGATTTTTTCAGGTTATCTCATGCTATACGAGAAAAATGACGCACAGACCAACAAAATCGGTGCAACCGTTTTATCCATCATTTGCATCTCCCCCTCCCTCCCCCGTAGACATTGGCTTTTATAAGTGTAGATTTTTATTTCTCGGTTGTTGACACCGAGTTTTTCAACGCCGTCGCCTGGGTTTGGTAGTAGTTCCCGAGTCCTCTGTGGAGATAGGGCGAAGCGTTCTCTTCTCGAGTAAATGGAAACTGGGCTCTGCTTCGGGAGTCTGGAGCCCTGATCTCATCTCTCTCTCTGCCTCCTCGCATCCATAAGCTCATTCAGGGGAACCCTAACTCACTTCACGCTGCGGTGGGTCTGCGTGCAAACGGCATCGATTGTCTCCCGAGTAGCTCTCATCATTCCGTGGCCGGGATGACGCTGTTTGTGTGTGCTTCTCCGTCCATGGAGATTGGCTCCGGAGAAGCAGCCCTCCCTATCGTCCGGCAAAGGATTTGGGTTCCATCATTTCCTCCCTAGCCTTTCCTCCTCCCTTTCCCAATCCCTTCCCCAGCCGGTAATCCTTTGGATCCATCAACGCGTGGGGTTTGCTTAGCGATAAGCGAGCAAGGAAAACGGTGAGGATGGATGAAGAGTGCATTATTCGGGCTGACCGGTGGAGGAAGACAGTTGAGGTTAGGGCTTATCTTGATGCCAGTCCCTAAATCCAGTTCCGGGCATCGGAACTGTTCGTGTTCTCTAATAAGTTGTCGTTGACGGTATTGACCCAGCGAAATGACCTAAGACCAGCCCATTTCTGGAGCACGAGGGCTTCTCACAATGCAACGGTCTTTGGTGTGATGCATTACTCAATCAAAGAATGACAGTGAAACGTTCATATTTGAGTAACACTTCTTGAATAAATGTTTTACGACTTCAACGGAGTATCAAATAAAAGAAATAATGGCGGGAAACAGTTTGTTGGTATCATGTGAGCACATGCGATCGACGCTAATTTCAAAATCGAGAAAAATACGTTGAGGTTGTCTCGAATGCTGCTTTTGTTGCAATAACCGGATAAACTAATGTTAAATTTCTCTCGGGGTTACATTAGTGACTTCAGACTTGTGAACATTTCGGAGTTAACAAACTCTTTTGCCGCTTCGTGTATCCTAAGGTGCAGTGTCGGCGAGAAAAGGAAACTACATTACTCGAAATGATTGAAACATTTTAACGAAAAAAACATGAATTTGACTGCTTCGTCCTGAGGCATACTGAATACTACTCAATACTTATGCCTCGCGGATAATCTTAGCTTTCTAGAAAAATATAAGATTTAAGTTTTTGACTGAGAAAACTTAAATGAAGTATATGCTATTCAGGCTTTTGGTTCTGCGATTAATTATTTAATAATATGCAACAGTTTCGCTGTGCTATGCTGCCGGATTCAGAACCAAAAGCCTGAATAGCATACACAATGAGCTGCGAAAATCTACAAAAAAACTTAAATGAAGTATGTTTGCAATTTCTTATCCTATTATTAATGATACCATTTTTTAAATTTCTTTTTTTTTCTTCAGCTTTTCCAATTTTTGCTATAATAGGATTTTTTAATCGCCTTCTCCGTTTTTCACAAATTTTCCGTCACTAACGAGATGATCAATTTGATTTTGAAAAAACGTAATTCATCCTCTTCTGTTTGAAGACAACTGTATAAAGTCCGTGGAAATCCTCCTGACGAAAATGAGTGTCTTCTCCCCCAGTCTGGCATAAATACGTGCATAATTATGTCACGTGACTTAACGGTGCAATTATTAATCATTTTGCTGTAGTTTGCGAGCTGCGCGGCGTTTAAAATTGGAGAAAACCATCTTCTTCCTCTCGCGTAAGACTCTCAAAAATGACACTCGGGGAAAGGCGGCCAGGAAGGCGTGTTGAAGACGTTGAAACTCTCCAGTCGGCCTCATGTTCTCCGAAATCGGCGGCGTTACTAACTTTGGCTCTATTCCCGGTGCTGGGAGAAAATACTATGCGATGGAAGCTTAATGTTCATGACGTATAAGGTCACCGCAAAAAGTTCTCCGGGGTTTTGTCGTTGGCCCTCCTTGAACTTGCTCTCGTCTCGCTGGACTGGTACTTTCGACGTACTCGCGGAGAATTTCCACGAAGGTCTCTCGATGACGCAATGCATTGAATAGGAGTGCGTTTGTGGCAATTCCAATAAAGTATCGAATCTGGAAGTTGGCCAAATAGCTCCCGTTTTCCTCTCCCGCCCGGTCGCATCAATTTCTCTTCCTCGGAAATTGGCTCTTTTTGCCGGAGGGCGGCAATGCCGGAGACGCTCAATCTCCCGTCCGAGGTGACGTCATTAGAGCAAGGGATGAGCATCGGTGGGCGATAGTCCAAAAACATCGATGGCCCATGTTTTTTCCATCGATATTCAGGCACAAATATTGTTTATGCTATCGATTTTTCAAAGGCATTTTGAAAGAGATTTTTTTCTCGAGTCCTTTATAGAGGCATTATTTGGATTTTATTTTAAAATGTAAGCTGTCGTAAGAAACATGAAGTGAATATTGTATACACACACTTTATATGACTTATATATTCTCAGTAATGGACTAAATATACATATTTGAGGGTTTAACTCGAATCATTCGTTCCGCGCCGCCGTACCTTGGAAACACATCAACAATCGAATGTTTTTTTGCTATTTTATAAAAAGAAAAAAGTTCGAATTGAATTAATTTTTTAAAATAACTGAGAAAACGTAATACTTAGTGCACACAGTTACATTTTAAAGCGATCTATGAGTCGAAACTGAATTATTTTTATTAATGTGTCTCCGGATCCTAAAACCGAGCCCTATCCAAAGGCATAGGCTTTTTTTTAGTATCACATAAAGGGCCATGCGTGACTAATATTGTGGTATAGGGTGCTTTCCAATCACGTATCTGCGCTCAACTGTTTTAATCAGTTTAGCGCTGAGCATGGTCCTATTACATTTATGACGCCATAAGCGCTAAGCAGATTGAAACAGTTTTGTTTCTGTAGTTTTCCTGCGTTAGTGCTCACGCTAGCAGACGAAACTTGTGTTGGTGGGGGAATATGTAGTTAGTGAAACAGGAATATCTCAATTTCTGAGCTAATTGTGGTGATATCTCTTAAAAAAATAAATATTTATTCGGAGTACAATCTCTCAAAAGGCGAGTTTGATCTCTTCTTTATAGAAGTTTAATATCGTATTTTGTAAACACAAAACTTACTTGTTAGATCGTTCCAATCGTCGAATCGAATGTGCGCTAATCTGAGCAAGGTGATTGGAAATCACTCATACTTAGTAAGCTAGGATAATTTTCTTTATTAGGAGACCAAATTTATTGAATTTTATGTGAAGTGAAATATTGCTGCAATTAATTATTTATATTCCTTGTGGCCTATAAGCTTCCCGTCTGGAGACGATCATACTTCAGGGCTGCAAGTCGGTCATTATTACCATTATTGGTCATTATTTCTGATCTTGGTTATTAAAAGTCATTATTATTCTGAAAAGCCACTAAAAGTCATTATTATACCGTATTTACTTGCATATAGGATGAAGTTTTTTGTAACTTTTATCCGCTTAAAAAATCGGGGTCGTCCTATGTGCGCGAGCGAAGGATTCTTTGCTGTTTTTTTTTGGGTTAGTGTCAAGGTCGAAATCGAAGTCACCGTTGTTGGATGGTGCGATAATAACATTGCATGACGGGTGACTTGTTGCAATTTATGACTCTGTGTTCCACACTTTGTTATCTAGTCTGGAAAACGTGTCTGATGTAATAACATTATATTTATCACTCAACGAAGTAAATATTTTATTTTACTATTTTGTTACCGTACATTTCTAGTTAGGAAGTACGTGCAAGTTATTTTTTTTTGGAAATTAAGAGTTTTTTTATTTTGCATTACTTTCATGTGAATAAAGTTTTATTTGACTCATTTTTAATACGTCGTTCAATTACTTTCCCTCTTCAAAGGCACGATATGTACCAGGAAACATCAGAGCCCTGCATTCTCTGCCAACTCCCCAACTGGCGGCCGACTGGACCCTAAAAATCCCTTGTATTGCGCGAATTGAAGACGCCCGAGTACAAGATATGTGTTCGAAATGTGCATTTTAGAGATTTACATTGCTTAGTCGGCCAGTTGGCCGCCAGTTTGCGAGTTGGTGGAGAATGCAGGACTCTAGGAAACATATACTCAAGTATGTTTGGCCGGTTTCAGTAAGGTTTTGGCTGTATTTGGTCAATGTTTGGTCATTATTTGGGCAAAAATAAGTCATTTTTCCATTAAAACCATCCGGCAGGACCGCTTGCAGCCCTGTCATACTTGAAATCTCTTTATTTAGGTATGTAGTCTAAGCCTCCATCGATAGTCGTCGTTGCTTGATAGAGAGTAATGTTAAATTTAAAAACGAGCCAACTAATTTATTAATATGGGGAATAGACTGGGAGAGAAATTGGCTGCCAGTATAGTTATTCGGTGACAGTAGGATGTTTTTGATTTCACCGTGCAGAAGTGAGTCACAATATGTGCTCTCCGCAGGATTTTATCACTTCTGTCAGTGACTCCGGAGATGTAGGGAAGTTTTGCGTACACCAATGGTTTTTTCTTGCGGTCGTCATCACTATGGTGTTGTTGCCTTTCTTTCATTGCTCTTTTTATGAAGGATGATCTTTAAATCTATACATTCAAATTTATTTAACCATTATTGTATCTAGAATTATCGTTCTTCGCATAAATATTTTTGTTTTTAATGCAAGGAAAATTATTTTTTCACATTAAATTTATTTCATTTGGTTGGATGGTTGCTTGTGGAGGTGAGCACCAAAGGGGCTCTTTTGTGACTTTGGACTACAGTCATTGTACAAGGGGTTGTAATGTCTTACTGCTAAATAAGGTCCATGGAAGGTACAACTATTTTCGCACGAGAGCAACGTTCCATGGACCGAAGCTGCGTATTTATTTCTCCTTCCCATAGAAAGTAAATTATTTCAAGTTTCCATTTGAGGCAATTATTAAGGAATTTACGCGAAAAAAGTGTATAAAATTCCCCATAAATTAAACTGACTGAGCGAATATTCAACGTATTATTTTAATTCCATAATTTTTATTTTCTCAATGTCTTAGGTCCTTAAGGTGGTTGGAGCGATTTTTTTTTCATGTACAAATTTGCGTGACACTTTGCATGCAAGTTATCATCAGTGATATCTATTGATAAAAATGAAAATAATTACATCATACAATTTGGTCTTTTGGCACACGATAAATCTTTCATAATAATTCGATCACATATGAACCGATTTTCTTCCAAACGAAAATAACACATTTCTTAAATTTATAATTGTTGCTGACAAATATCAAGATGTCACGCCGCGCCGGGTCCAATATTAAAAAAAAACATTTCTATGTAGTTTCGTCTAAATTTCGAATACCGCGCCAGGAACTATAGTCATTATAATCTTTAATTAAGGAAAAAAATGTAATATTTTTCTCGTCTAATTTTCATTACTATTCCACAACGTAAACAGATGCACTTTTATGAAATGTCGCTCAAGGATTTTTTTTACTCTTTTTTTAAATATTAAAAATGAACACTCAATGACCCGCGATTACCGCTCCAGCCACGTTAATATTTCATTGGACCTTGGCGCCGTGCGTAAAGTGACTTTTGGATAAAACAGTACCGTTTCCAAGTGCTGTTATTACTTTGTGCGTGAATAGTGCGCAAACTCAGGGCGCCCTGAAATTGCTCCCCGTCGTCCAATGGGGCAGCTGAGATGGAGAGCGCGGGGGCGAGGGACGATTATTCACCAATCGGGAGTAGATGGCTCACGCGCTAGAGGAAAAGGCTCTCTTTCTTACCCCGCCCCTCCTCCCGGACCCCCTTGCTCCCCCGCACCGGGGGCCGGTTGCGTCGGCGCCTTGGGGGCGGCCGGCCGGCAATGGATGGGAGTCACGGTCAAGGTCGACGCTCTCTCCCGTTCAGTCTACTCCAACACCCTTTCTTCCCCCTCCCCCAACACCCAACACCCCCCCTAGCCATTTAACTCCCCCCTCTTAACCCTCTTGTTTCCCCGCCAGACTCTCCCTTCCCTCCCTCGCGAATTTCGATCTCTCCTTCTCTGGTGATGCTCGATACATATCGCATGAAGTGTGGTTGAGAGACGGATGCTGAAAAGTTGGTTGGTTGGTTATTTTAAGAGAGGTGACCTTTAAAGTACTTTGAGCGAGATTGTTCCCTAGTCATAATGGAGACTATGTTATAATTTTATTCATTAATTTCAGCGTTTGTAAGAAGAATGAATTAAACATTGTAACATTGATGGCGCAAAAATATAGTCGGCAAAAATTATCAGTAATGAAATAACTATCTTCACATAAGTCTCTAAGTTGACTCATTTTTTTTACGCCGTACGGCTAAAAAGCCTTCAAAACGGATGATTTTTTACGATTCTCTATAAATTGCTGCGGTGAGTAATAGACAAATTTTTATAAATAGTTTAGAAAACATACAAGCTACACACCGTTAGTTTTTTTTGACGAAATCTTAGTGTTATTAATTCCTAATTTTTTCAATATTCTCCCTCTGGAGCGCACAGCCGTAATCTATCCCATGTAAAACAGCTTGTATTTTCAGGCAAATTGCTCAAAAAGTATTTCGGTAAGGGGCTAATATTTGGAAAGATAGGAATTTTTCTTTAAAATGGGGCCAAATTCATCAAATTATATGTGAAATGACTTCTCGCTCCAACTCCCTTTCGGTGGCTGGAGTGGTAATCATGAGTCATTGAGTGCAATATTTTAACAATTTTTCAATTCCTTTTTAAATTCAACAAGAAATTCTTGGACCTCATTGCATTTAAGTGCTTCCGTTTGTGCGATGGAACTCACCGTACAGGCAGTACTTAATTGAAATGATACAACAATTATATTTTAATTTTTCCCTTAATTAAAGCATGTTACTACTCGAGTTTTCGGCGCGGTATTCGAAATTTCGACGAGATTATATTGAAATGTTTGTTTTTGGAATATTGGACTCGGCATGACACCTTGATATTTGTTAGCTCCAATTGTAATAATAAGAAATGTATTATTTCGCGATAAGAAAAAATCTGTGCGTATGTAATCGAATTATTACGAAATATATGTCACATGCCATAATGGTACGTGTTAAAATAGCATTGAATGGCCAACTCGGTCAAATGCAATTTTTTTCACTTTTATCTATAAATTTCACAAATGAGAACGCGTATGCAAAGTTCCACGCAAATCTGTACACAATCAAAAATCGCTCCTACCACCTTAAAGTAAGGTCATTTACGTCAGTGAGAATAGGAGGTAGCGTTGGTATCCATGGGATCATTTGTTGTGTATGGAGCGATACCTACCTAGGCGTGACATTGGCTTCTGCTCTGTATCGAAATGCGCCATGAGAACCGCGGTTTAACCTTTAACTTAAACCCCTTCTGATGGGCTGACAATGAGTGCTGAGCTTGAGGTTGTCTCTATGTGGCATTCATATAGGGATATGGTTTTCTTCGGAAAATCTCCGCAACTGCCGTAATTTGAACTCAGATCCCATAGGATGGGAATACACTGCTAATACACCTACCAGATCCCCGTAATTAGGAATAATTGTCACAGGCGTTAGTGACGGCTTGAATCTTGTTTGTAGGTAAGATTGGTACATACTGTGACTCTTACCGTTATTTGTGCCGTAACCAGACATTAAGAAACCGGCGCTAAATAGATCGTGATAAGCTTAAGCGGCAGTTGAATGCGCTAGTCTGCCTGTGAGTGTGGTTGACATCGAATAGAAATAATAGCTTCTCAGTGATGTGTATTTATGATAAAATATAAATAAATATAAAGATGAGTCTTCGACTCGACTCATTTCTTTCACCCCGTACGCAGGAAACTCCTTCTAAACCGATGTTTTTATCGCCATTAGGCAAAACGTATTATGGCAAATAATTAATTTATTTTTTAAATAGTTGAGAAAGCATAAGAAAAACACACGGTTACTTTTCGGACGTGATCCTTGCGTCAGAAAGTAAGACTCTCTAGGTCGCATAGCCGTATCATATCCCACGGAAAATGACTTGTATTTTTTTGGTAAATATCTCGTTAAATAGATAGGCAAGTGCCTGATATTTTGTAACCGTTAGAAATATGAGAACTTTTTCTTTTATGATGAAGCCAAATTGATTAGAGTTTTGTGCGCAGTGATATCTCACTCAAATATGATCGCAGTCACTTTTAATAATCACATATATCGTCGAAGAGAATCTGCATTTAAATGAATGATGGGATTGTCTCGGGTTGACTCATCGGTTTTCTCTCCGCTCACTCTTCATTCTCCGTTTTGGGTCGTATTTTTATTAATCGCATTAGCGAATCGTCAACCTCGTTTCAATTCACAACCCAATTCCTCGCCCACACGCGGCTTAGACTCGCATCGGTCACGGCAGTAGCATTTCCCCCTCAAGATACCCATCTCCTCCCGTCACTTTCTCCATCTCACTCGAGAGTGGAACCTTCTTCCATGGAGGAACGAGAGAGTCCTCTCGCGGCGGCGCTCCGAAGTGGAATGCACTCTGCGCGGGGCCGCTGAATTCTCGAGAGGCGGGGAAGTGAGGGGGCGGACCCCTCCATCCACTTAAAAAAAATCGTTTGCCATTTCGACCCGGGGAATGTGACCTTGGAGGAAAACTGCGTTTTTCCCAGGGACCGGTGATGGGGTTATGGGGAAGGTTTCAGAAACGCATGACGAACCCTCATAACTCTCCTAAAATATTAGTTGTGAGCGAATTGAATCCGGGAGTACGGATTGTTTATAAGTTAATCGATAAATGAAAAGATGAATTGTATCCTGGAGACTGGATGTAAATATGAGATTCATACCACACTTCATTTTAATTAAGACACATGATTGAGAATTGCATTTTGTAATGTATAAGCATTGGTGAGAATAAAGGAAACAGTGAGGTGGTCTTTGAGGAAAGAAAAAATATAGTTAAAATTGAATCTTAGATCGAAATATTAATACATTGTGGATGAATTGTAAAAAGTAAATATATCGATTTAGAATTAATGACATTATAATTAGGTGCAATTTATCTACGTGAGAAAGGGTCCATTTTTGATGGCCTATTTTTACTATAGTATCCAGTTGTACAAACATCTAGGCCTTTCCTTGCCGCTTGTGTTCAGCTACTCCCTTGACTTACTAAAAATATGGAGTTCTTGTGCTTGTTGTGAAGAAGAAAGCAACAGTTTAAGTATTATTATCAGTGATTTAAGATTCTCAATCTCAATTGTGCATATGGCAGAAAAGCCTGCTTTTTTCTATAGTGTACCGTACTGCTGGGGTGATATTTAATGAGAAAACCATATTGATCCTCTTTCAGTGATCTTTTGGTACAGGTAACAACAAAAAGTCATTGAAAATTATGATGCAGCTGTAATTCGAAAAAAAAAAAAGTGTTATAGTGGTGTTCTTTGGATGATGGATGAGGTGAGATTGGTCACCAGCAGTGGATGAGATTGGTCGCATATGACATGGCATTTTAATTTTATTTTAGTCATAATGATCTCACTTTTATATCTCTGTGGATGAATATGGATGCAATAATGATATGGTGAAGGGGTGATGAGTGCATAAGATAAGTTCTAGCATTCATGCAACATTTGGGTAAAATACTTTTTTTAAACGAACTTCTGTTGATACATCAAACTTCGGTTTTGATTCCGATGATCAGGAGGTATAAAATAATGCCGGGAGACATACCGGATTTTTGTTGGAATTGAGTTGTACCCTTCAATTTTTAATTGGTTACTTTTTATTTCATTAGTTCAACTTAGAGATGATTTATTTGAAAAAAAATGCTAAGAGGTCTTGCGTGAATGGGCGTTGAGTGTTTTTGGTAGTTCTCTCTTTTGTAATAAATAATAAGTTACATTCACTGTCATCCAAGCATAATGCAAGAGTTGATCAATGAAAAATGTCAGTGATGGAATGCCATGTGTTAGTTTTGATAAATCAACACTCAAGTGCCAAAAATTAGATTTTATCCTTATATGAGAAATCACCACTCACATCTGTTCTCTTTTTGATATCTACAGGAAATGGACCTTCTGGAATCACTCTTTCATACATTCTTTCTGGTCACTGGCCATATTATGCAGGCCATAAAATTCCTGAAAGTTTAAAGCAGCACAATCGTTCTGGGAAAAACCACCGCCATCATGCACATTCTTCTGTTGCCTCATCATCATTGCCATCAAGCCACAGTCTCACAAGATTGAATTCAGAGGATGAAGATGACGACAATCAGAAGTTTCCTCTCAATCACCCAGATGAATATCTCACTGCACGGCTCCGAGAAACACCAGCGAGATCCCTTCTTCTGCAGGACTTGAGGTTTCTCTCTCAGGTACTGCACAGTGCTGAATTCATACATTTTTATTTTACTACTAATGATGTAATCTTTTATTAGTCATCATTAAATTAGTTAGAATATTGATATGGTATGAAATTCAGCATTAAAATTTTCATTTCTAGCTGAACTTATTGGCATTCAGAATTTCTATTCATATGTGAACGTGATTTGAGAATCTACAATACTTATCTTAAATATCTTTTTTAATATACCATGCTGCAGATATAATATATTATTCTTCTCTCTTTTTTTAACATTTCATTATTTATCTAAGTTTGTCTTTTGTAAGATTTTGTGAAAACTATGAATGACTTAAGTTTTTTTTTCAACCTTAGGGTTTGGAAGGACGCTCGAGGAATCCCATTTCTTTGCTGTTTGATGCCCTTTCTCACCCTGGAGCTGACCTTGGATTGGAGCTACCATCCTTATTGAAGTGGAGATATCATCCCAGCCGCAAAGTTGATCATGTAGTTCTCGGGAAAGGTCCACCTGGTGGATCATGGCCAGTAAGTTTTATATCAGCGGTGAATGAGATTTATAAATATCTCTACAAATTAGTCACATCTTTATTTCACATGCCCTGATTACTTGTAAAATTTGAGTGGGCGAATTAGTGTAATTTTGTCAGCCATTGATGCATATTTGCTTTAGAAAGATAGTTATCTAAAGGTTAAAAGAGGTTTTTCTCTTGTGAGAATTTCTTCTTAACAGTGATGATACCAAGTACATATATGGCAACAAAACGATAATTCTTAGAGAAATTATGGAGGAGAATTTGGCTATTCACTAGTAGTTTAACCCCATAGTGTGTGAACATGCTGTAGGAAGAATGAGTACTAGCTACTTAATAGCTATAGATGAAATCAACATTAGACCACCATTGAATTTTAATGTTTCATTTCAGTCTATGAACAGCAGTATTCTGACTATAAGTTTGGGTAGCTGGATGGAACTACCTGGCTTAGACTTTCGTACCTGGGAAGCTGAAGCAAGATCGAATGCTGGAGGGATGTCTCCAACTGGACCACGAGATGCTGCACGTGCATCAGCTGCAAGTGTGGCCTTATATTACCAAGATTATGTCCATAACATGAACTTAGAGGACAATTTCCAGTGTGGCACTGTGGTGACAAGTGCTCGACCCATTCCATATCCTTCTGCATGTGCTGCGTGCTGCCAAAGACAGTTGAAGGCAGATGAAGAAGATGGTAATTAATGTTTGGAATAGCTTCTTGCCCTCAAATTTGCTCTGAGCTTCTTCTGATAAATATCTGTTAACAGTCTGCCAAATGTACAGCTCTAATTCAAAATTAAAGCAGGTTTAAACTATGCAAGCTCGATTAGCTAAGCTATGTTTTTATTTACTCAAGTGATTTTGCCTAGTAACTCTTCATAGTGCTTGGTAGTCTTTTTCAGTCCTTCAGAACTTAAGAAAAGAACTTTAAAAGTAATAAGTGTAGTTCTTCTTCCACACCAATTTATTGCTGTTGAACTGTTTTACCCCTATTATTATTCAGAAAAGAAACAGTAGAAATCATATTTACTACTGTCTTTTTGATGCATTTGAAATTCATTTGGATTCGTTGAGTGTATGTTCTAATGAGGGTGTATAATAATTATAATACGATAATTATCGTTGATATTCTACCGTTATTGATAGATTTGAGGCCTGTCCACATCATGTATATACTTGTGTGAGTATATGCATATATAAAGAAATGTTCCTTCATCCTAACAATGTGTAAATTCATCAGCTTCCACAAATGTATGGAGAGACCTCTCTATATAATTGCCCATGCTTTAATGCTGTGTTTGTGTTCTTTAAATTCCTCACACGAAGTCACACATCAGATGAGCAGGCCTTTAGAAAATCCAAGCCCTCAACTTTTGCCCCCGCTGGTTCTTGGCACTTATCCTCAAACATATCCATACATTCTGCCATACCTTTCCTTACCAGATTAACTGCCCATTTTCCAAAAATTTAAGTCCATTTTAAGTGTTAAGGATATTATGATTGAATAAAGATTTGCGATTTTCCATAAAAAAATAAAACTGTAATTACTATCTAGATTTTCAAATTATCACATCATGTATAGGACATTATTTATTATATTTATGCATGCATTTGTGGAAAATTGCAAATTGATATTTATCATAACATTGAAATTCCACACATTATCACTGGCATCTTCTGAATTCATCCCTAAGAGAAATTTTTTCCTTCTCAGGTTGTTCTCCTGAGGAGTATTGGAAGCCAATGAGTGAAGAGGAGCAGCAGTGGTGGCTGTCATCGTCATCTGATGATGAAGACAAGCCACCAACTTGTCCGGAAACAGGAATGTCTTGCTTGTCTAGGCCAACTCTGTGGAGAGTTTCTGGTTACCAGGTGGAAGAAAAAGTGGACGATGATGGTAGGGTCAACGAGGTCTGCCATGAGTTTTCGTACGTGACTCCACATTTAGTTCTTGCCTCTGGCTGCTCAGACCGACCCAATCGTTTGGGCATACGTGGAGAAACTCTCCCATTTGTTGTGCATTCCCTTAGGGACTTGGACCAGGCATTAGTGACCCTGAGAAGTGGTTGTGAAGGAGGTGAATTGGGTGGCGCAAGCTTGGATGATCCAGTTCTCATTGTAGGAGCTGGGTTGAGTGCTGCAGATGCTGTTCTTGGCGTGCGGTTTCATGGAATGTCTGTTCTGCATGCATTCAGGAAGCCTACTGATCCTGGTGCAGCTTCCACATCAGGAATTCTGCTGAAACAGCTCCCTGGACATATCTATCCAGAGTATCATAAGGTTTTGCAGATGATGTCGGAGGGCAGAAATGGAGGATCATACAGGGGGTACCAGCCATTGTGTGGGGGAAGGCTGGTAGAAATTCGACCGGATCATAAAGTTTGCGTGGCTTTTGAGAATGACGATGACCTCTCTGACGAGAGGGAAATTCATCGTGTGTCCCTGGTGGTGATTCTGATTGGTTCAAAACCTGATTTGAGTTTCTTACCTCACGGTGGTCGGCATTTGGCCACGGATTCTTACTCTAGCACTCCAGTTAGCATAAACCCTTACACTCATCAGTGTCGTTCAGCTCCAGGGCTGTACGCCCTTGGACCTCTTGTCGGTGATAACTTTGTAAGATTCCTCAAAGGTGGTGCCCTAGCTGTGGCTAGTCACATCCAGAATGAGTTGAAACAATCTAAACACAGTTTAATTAGGACACTCCCTTCAGACTCTGATCATTCCTGAAATTGCACATAAAAACATTTTCCCCTATTTTGTGAAAAACTTAGTAGACTCATCGGGGTAATGCCCAGTGCAGAGATATTGTTCAAATTTACCTTCAATGTCGATTGGGATTGTGAGATGATGAGTCTGGTGATAAAAATATCTGTGATTATTGCAAATGTAGGTTAATGTTGTTAACCAAAGTATTAAAACTTACTACACTCTGTAAGTAGATTGAATTTTACAAGCATGTTTCTGTGCAAGAAGCCCACTATTTTTGTGTGCATTATTGCTGTGTAGAAATGAAGACCTTGTTGGCAATTCCATCTAGTCTTAAGAGTAGTGGAGTCTTGCAAAGTTGTCAGATCACAGTGTCGTGACAAAATGATCACAGAAAAATACTATTTTGCAAATTATTCAAGATTTTAATGTTGCTCAGCATTTCTTTCAATGAGAAAAATTGAGTAGATTACTAATGAAATAATGAAAAGTATTTATATCACAGTATGTGAAGTATTAAGAACTTTAAAGTGATTTTACAACATTACCTATTTTTTATGCCATGTAAAAAGTAGCCTGGGAACAACTTTGATTTTCTATAATTTTTAACAGAAAATGAAAGCCCTTAAGCATTCTCATTTTTTTATTAAATGATCCTGAAGCACTCTTTCGAGTCTCATATAAGTTATGCCTAAATTATTTGGTGTTATCATTCCAGTGAAATCATTATCTGTTTTCTTTGACCAACTCAGAAGTATTTGCATAATTTCAAAACAGCATTAACATTTACCATGCTTGTGTAAAACCCATTTAATGTATTATTTAGTAATAATTTTGCTAAAGCACTGTTTTAGAGGTGATTTGTCAGTGACATGGATTTTAGAGTAATTCACTCAATTTGTTTAAGGAAATAGTTGGATCTTTTGTATCATATTTTATACTAAAAGAAATAGTTTTAAAAGATTACAGAGTTATTATTTCAATGCTGGTAACCCTTTAATACTCCCATTGAAAGCTTTTTCTTTTGGGAGTGAGTGATATGGCCTATTTTGGATGAGAAATAGTTCCCATTGTGATTTATTACTTTTGAATTTTTAATAGGGTGTTTGTTGTAATTGACTCTATCTCAGGTGTAATATGAAGAATTTGAGAAGTTTTTTAAACATATCATAGTTGTTTACACTTTCCACTCTGCTGTTAAACTTGGCTCACCAGAGCCAAATTCACTAGCCACTCAAGGGTCGAGTGTCACTTATATTTGCCATGATGAGAAAACCACCTTTGTTAATTCCACAAACTTTCTTACGCTGGCACGATGCGCGTTTCACCACACTGTGGCATAATCATGTGCCAGCGTAAGAAAGCGTCGTGCCAGCGTAAGAAAGTTTGTGGAATTAACAAAGGTGGTTTTCTCATCATGGATATCCATAATTTCCACGAGGTCAGGCCTGAGATCATCAGTTTTAACTTATATTTGCATTTATTCATTATTTTAAGGCATTCATTCAAATTTTAAATAATACATAACATTCTTTGGGAAATACACAATTCGGGAGGAAAATACCCACAATTAATGCCTGCAATACTTTAGGAATTAATTTTTTAATTATTTCCATTTAACCCTTTCAGTGCGGAAGACTCACCCGTGTGAGTCATGGATGTATGTTTTCCAGGGGTGGATGACTCACAGCATGAGTCAAGCTTGTAATGGTAAATAATGCCCTTTTTATTATTCCGCCGCCCACAGAAAAGTAATTCCGCACTGAAAGAGTTAAGAAGTGAAATTCCATTCTGACTTTCCTGCTGTGAATTAGATAGAATGTTCCAAAGGTTTAATTGTGATACCCCTGATGCAGTACTCTTTGAAAAAGGCATTTACATATTAATTTATTTTGCCCATTAAATTGTTTATCTTTCCTTTTCTCTTTCATAATGATTGATGGACAAGCCAAGTTTTCATATGATACATGTGTTTTTATCACTGTATGGAGATTTTAGCAACATGAATCCTGTGTATTTGTCAATTTTTGCAGTGGTTCACACAAAGCAGTTCCCAATATTCACATTTGCAAAGGTATGTTCATGAAAGAGCATTTTTGCAACCATTTTGAGGGTACCAAGTGAAGCAGATGTTAAAAGATTCTATTAAGTTTAATTCTTTTAATTGAGCTACCTTTTGGAATATTATAAATATGATGTTAGAGAATAAAAATTCATTACTTGTTTGATTTTTGACAATTTGTTGAAAATCTTAATCTTGACCTGAAAGAAAACATGTGAAATGTGTATTTTAACTGACATATTTGTTTCAATGTTAGTTTGGTTCATCTACCTGCAATAGATTTGTGGATTAAGGGGTTAACTCCTTAAGATGCCTCAATATTGAGGAGTATCTGGTTAATTAGGCAACCTAAGGAGTGGTAATGAAACAGATATGCCATGTAGATGGAAATATACTGATATGTCAATCAATGTGTACTATTTTAATATTGTTAGATTCGTTACACTGAGTACATAAGATAAGGTGATGATGGAGGATGTGCTACTACAAGACTTGTGGCTCTATTGCTTCAGATGGGATCTCTACAGTGTGGAGTATGGCATTATGATATTCTATTGTTCTAATAAAGTTGACGGTTGCCACACGAGGTGGCTTGGTATCCATGTCAGAGTCCTGGATGGCCGTTCTCAGCACTACTCCCTCATAGGGTTGAGTCGCTATTACATTTCCACTAAAGGAATTGATAATTCTGCCATCTCTGTTCAAATGTCTCTTTGAGTCTTATGGGGGAAAGTGAGATTAACTTAATTTTTTCATAAATACGCGATTCCCGTTGCATTCAGGTGATCATTAATTAAAATCAATACAGTCTGGACCTAGTAGGAATATTTTACCAATAATTTATGAATTGGAAATCGTGAAAAATTACAAATTAAACACCTATCAGTCAAGTTTTGATTCTTTTCAAATGGGATGTTTTTCTGGAGATAAAACTTACTATATTTTAGTTAGTGTTGAACAGGTTAAGTCATTCCGAAATTACGTACTATTACCGCTCTCAAGGCTATTATATCGATGCTTACTCTACAAAGGAATAATTACGGCATTTAGTAGAGTTAAATATCAGCAGAAATACAAGGGAGAAAGATATTTCGCTTATAATTTCCTAGTAAACTTCCGTGAAAACAGTGCAATGGAAATAATCTGAGGAATATGAGGAAAAATCTGGTCAATTTATTTATGTACTGACAAATGAAAATATTATCCTCCCCAAAAATAAAAAAAATGAGGACGGCAATTGACTAGGGAATTTATAAAAATCAATGTCAATATTCACTTCGAAGTTGAGTAAAACGAATAAGTTATGCATGTACAATAACTACCAGTATGTTTATTATAGGAACAACAGGGTTCGGAGCCAACTGTAAAAAGGCCATTTAACAAAGGAAACTACAAGCTACCACACACATAATGCACCTACAGTATATGAGAGTTGTACCATTGATATCAGCTGCATTAAATCAAATCATTGAAGGAAATATTAAAAAAGAAAAAATATCAAATTTTTTCAAAGTATATAATGTACACACAGCACAAATGCTACATTTTCAGGTTTCCAGAATGATTTAACAAATCCATTGAAACAAAGAATCTTTCTATCATCAATGCTAAATGAGCAAATGAAAAAATAAATCTTAAGTACTGTGATGTAACACTTCCACTAAAATACATTCAGATGTTGGCCCTGGTGGCGACAGGGTATCGTCCTCGCCTGTCAATCAGAGGGTCATGGATTCTAGTCCCGCCTGGGTGGAATTTATTCACTCAGGACATTGGTGTTTGTGTTCGTCTGCTGTCAATGTTACATCACCCGATGTAAGAGGCCATTGCGAGCTGTTTTTGGGGTAGTTTAAATAAATAAATCAGTGACAGAGAATGATGAAAAGCTGATGAAAGTTGCCAAACATCTTGCATTATTCTCAATGGTACTAGGTTCTTATACAGTCAATGACGTTGGCAGCTGGAATATCAGACACCTGCAATTAAAAATATGCATAAATTGATTGAACTTAATTGCACTGGTAAAAGGGATTATTCAACAATTGAAATCAACAGTAGGTATCTGAGTGATATATCAAACGCTCGGTATCACTAATCATAACGAAGTTCTATAACCTCTAGATGTATATTTAACATGCTATCACTCAAGTTTCTATTTCATCTATCATGGTTTGTGCAAAAGAAGAAAACATTCTCTGAGCAATATTAATTTTTAGACAACTTTCTGCAAATTAATTCTTATTTCCAGATGGTGATCTTTCTGTCGGCACCCAGTCTTCCTGCAAGAGTTTCCTATTCTTCAGCTTTTGGGCTGCAAAGGTTTTATCCTAGAATATCATGAAAAATCAATAGTCTACTGGGCATAGAAGAACATCCAGCACTACTATAAAAAGAAGAAATTAGAAAGTGGGTAAATGATGAAAAAAACATGGTACAAATTCATCTATTTTTGTATTGCTGTGGACCGGTTTTGACGCCTAAAGCATCATTATCAAGGCAAACAGCTGTTTGTCTTGATAATGATGCTTCAGACATCGAAACCGGTCAACAGCAATTAAAGAAAATAGTGGAATCGGCACTGTGTTTTTCTCATCATGCATTCTATCAATAATTTCAAACAAATATCGCCACAATCAATTAATTTGATTTGACAGTTTCTGGTTGGACCAGGATCCTGACTGCTTTTTTGGGGTGCGCCTAGCACCCAGGGGAACGTGCGAGGTCCCGATAAGTACTGGGACTAGTGCTGCACTGCTGCATGCCTGGTGTGGAATCACCCCGTGCCACACACACTGGTGGTGGCTTGCACGGTACTTCGTAGGTACGAATATATGCTTTCAAGCTCACTCACTCCAGTGGCGCGTGACTTGACGAACCTCACGAGTTGTTTAGGATACATCCATTTGGAAGTTAGAGCAAGATCACATCTTCCCAATAGCATCAAAATGTTAACCTCTTGCCGACCTACTTTTCGAGCTATTTGCCTATAAATAGAAGCTGCTTTACATGGGATTGATTACGGCTGTGCGTTCCATAGGGACATTATAGAAAAAAAAGGGATTTATAACATCTAGATTCCTTGAAAAACTAACGGTCTGTAGTTTGCATGTTTCCTCAACTATAAATAGAAAATATTTAATTACTCCCGAGCAGTTATTTTTACAGAATCTCAAAAAACCTATCGTAAAGACACTTTCACAGTACATCACCTCATTCAAGTATTCTACCAGCTGATTGGTAGGTTCTTGGACAGTCCCCATTCTGTATCCCAATCTAATAGAAATTGTCTCGCTTTCCCTCCTAAGGATGGCCCGTTATTAGTCCCTCTTCAATTCTTCATATCTTCTACCTCTTATTTTGTCCAGAATTCCTATCCTCCTCCTTCCTCTTCCACGCTTCCCCAGTGTTCTCCCCTCTATCACTCTTTTCAACATGCCCTCTCCTGTCAAAACCTCCTCCATCCATCTCTTCTGCCTTCTCTGAACTTCTGCCACAAGCTTCCTCTCCTCTCCGACCATATCCAGTACCTCCTCGTTCGTCTTTCTCGCAATCCAGCTAACCTTCTCCATCCTTCTCCAAACCAATATCTCAAACGCCTCAAGTCTACGCACATCCTCCCTTCGCAATGACCAAGTTTCCGACCCATATAGCGCCACGCTCCATATTAAAGTTTTCACCAGCCTCTTCTTTACGTCTCTTCTCAGACCCCCCCTCATCAATTCCCTTCTCTTCGAAAATGCTTCTTTAGCTAGCGCAATTCTGCATCTGATGTCCTTACCACTAAACCCATTATCCTCCAAAATACTACCCAGATACGTAAACTGCTCGACCTGCTCTATCTTCTGCCCTCCCACCCTTATATTCAGCCCCGCCTTCTTACTTCTAGAAAATCTCATTACTTTCGTTTTCTTGTGATTGATCTTCATCCCATACTTTTCGCACTGCACCTCTAATGCATTCACCATTGACTGTAACCCCTTGGCCGACTGACTAACCAATGCTTGATCATCTGCAAATCTCACTGATTTTATCAGCTCCCCTCCTACCTTTATTCCTACCTCCTCCTCCCCCCATGCCTCCCTTACCATTTCTTCTGAATACACGTTAAGGAGCAACGGCGATAGTGGGCACCCTTGCCGCACTCCCCGTCGTATCGTGGCCCATCCCGATTCTCCATTGGCTACCCTAACCTGCGGCGTCTGGTTCATATACAAATTTCGAATCAGACGCCTGTTCCTCCAATCGACCCCTAATTGCTTCAACACTCCCATTAATTTCGTCCATTCCACCCGATCAAACGCCTTCTCGAAATCTACGAAGCATGCAAAAACATCCTGCCCATACTTTAGGTTTCTATCTACTAGCGTCCTCATCACCGCTATAGCGTCTCACGATCCCGTCCCTCTCCTAAACCCGAACTGGTCGTCATCCAGGTATTCATTTGTCTCCTTCTCTAGCCTTCTGTTTAGAATCCTCAGAACTACTTTGGCCGCGTGGGATATTAAGCTTATTCTCCTATGGTTTTCGCACGTTTTTGCCTTACTCTTCTTTGGCAAAGGAATTAGTACAGTTTTCGCGAAGTCTTCTGGCCACACTCCATCCTCATAAATCCTACGAATAAGCGCAAAAAGTTCTCCTCTTCCGTTCTTCCCCATGCTCTTTAAAAACTCTGCAGGTATGTCATCTATTCCCACCGCCTTATTCCATTTCATGTCTCGTAGAGCTCTCTCGATTTCGCAATCTAGGATACTTGGTCCGATTCCATCTCTGTCAATATCGTCTTCCCTTTCTATATCTAACCTATTGGGCCTTATTTCTTTACCATACAGCTCTTCAACATACTCCTTCCATCTCTCCTGGATCTCTCTCGGTTCTACGATCTTCTTTCCCGTCTTGTCTGTTATCGTTGTAATTCCCCTAGTTCCTTTACTTTCCTATATAATACATCTGCTCTTCCCTCTTTTTGGTATTTCTCTAACGCGTCGATCTGTTCTCTCCACCACGCCTCTCTTGCTTTCTTTGTTTCTCTTCTAAGCCTGTTATTAAATTCTCGGTATTTTCTCTGACCTAGCTCTGAGTTTACGCTCTTCCATTTCCTTCTCTCCTCCATCTCCCTTATCATCTCCGTGATCCACGGTTTTCTAATTTTAGTTGCACTCACTACGCCTACTGTTGCTTTCGCCGCTTCTGCAATTCCATTTTTCAAACTTCCCCATTCAATCTTCCACTGATCTAACTCCATGATCCTCACCCATTATCTTATCCACCTTCTCTCGGTACTTCTTCTTCATTGCCCCAGTTAATGACTCCGTATTCCACTTTCGTACCCTTCTTCCCATTCTTATCTTTTTCAGTTTTACCTGACATTTCATGACTAATAAGTTGTGGTTTGTGTCTGCATCAGCTCCTGGATAAGAATGCGAGTTTTTAACACTATTCCTGTATCTGTGACATACCATTATATAATCTATCTGGAACCTATCTGTGTCTCCCGGCTTCTTCCAAGTGTACCTACGTCGAGGATGATGTCTGAACCATGTATTTGTAATTACTAGGTTATTTCAGCGGATAAACTCCACAGCTTTCTCGCCCCGGTCGTTTCTCCTTCCTAGCCCGTAATCGCTCACCTCCCGCCCATCTCTTCCTTCACCCTCCACCGCGTTCCAATTCCCCATTACTACCAGAGCTGATCGTACACCCCATCTACCTCCTCCTCTTTATGATTAGAGGTAGGCATATAAACCTGGATTATAACTAAATTCGTTGGTTCTGCTTTTAGTTCCACTACTACTATCCTATCACTCACCTATTCTGCATACACTACTTTTCTACCGAGTTTCCTATTCATTACGAATGCAACCCCGCGCTGACTTTCATTCCCTCCACTATAAATTACTCTGTAGTCGCCGCTCCAGTAATCCCCGTCATCCTTCCATCTTACTTCACCCAGACCCATGATGTCCACACCCACCCTCTCCATGTCTTGCTTTATATTCTCTAGCTTCCCCGCCCTCAGCATAGTCCAAACATTCCACGTGCCTATTCTGATAGTTTCGTTTCTCTTCTTTATCTTCTTTTCCTCTGCTGATGCTACGTCTGAGCAAGGATTTCGTGTGATGACGACCGCAGAGGCCTTGCTCCCACCGCTGCCGGGCACGACACCCGGCCCTCTTGGCCGTGTCCCGTAGTTGCCAGGATTCATTATCATTTGAGAACTGTCCATAATTTCAAGGTTTTCGTTTTAATTGAGATAGTATTCCGTGGCCTATTCCAATAGTGTTTTTTACGTGACACCATCACTTCAGAGGCCGCCCCACTGGGGTCAGACGCCTTTTGCAGCCGCCTCACTGAGGTACAGACGCTGCGCGGACTACCATTCGTCTGTCTGCTAACCTTCGACCAATCTGGCATGGGTGACCCTACTAGGAGCAATGCTCCCGCCAGTGCAGTTCTAGGGGTCATCGGAGCACGCAAGCCCTTCAACCACGACAAGGTTGTTGTTCAAGAGAAAGGAGTACATTACCTATAGCGTGAAAAAATGAGTCAAGTTAGAGACTTACATAGTTATATTTATTTGATCACTAAGAATGTTTATAATTTCTATCTATATTCGCGCCATTAGCATTATAATATTTACTTCATACTTCTTACCGACGTTAAAATAAAAAAAAAATACTGGTGTGCTTAAGACCACACGGGAGAAGTGTAAATTTCTATGGCGATATTCTGATATTTCAAAGAGTAACATAGAGGTCTCGCCCCAGCGTATGCGTTTTTGAAGAAGTTCAGGAACTGACCCCGGATAGGAGCCAGTGGCGGAAGAGCGACCTTGAATATGGGGGGCGCGCGCCCCCCCCTTGCGGGGCCGCCCGCATTGTCGCCCCCGCCAGTCAGCCCGCACGCTATTCGTTCGAGTCTTTCGTCAATCGACTCTGAGTCGAGTTATCGAGTAGTTGTACTTTCTTACGTAGCACGCGCGCGCGTCCGCGTCATCGCATTTTATACGTGTCTGTCTGGCACATAGAGAGCTAACCTACGAGAAAAGTCGCGGCCATTCTAGTGATCTCGATACGTTATTCTGTCTGGCATTTGTTCGAGAAAAGTCGCGAATATTCTACTGTTTGTATTTGTTCACACTCCTTAAAAGTCTGGAAGCGAGCATTCTGTCACCGAATGTTCTCGAAACAACCGAGCTACATATATAAGGGAAGCAGAGTCGCCAAAAATATTTTCCATGTTTCATTGTATTAATGTTCAGGCGTCCGTTTTGCCTTAGGTTTAGTTCTTCTTAATTTAGTGTGCACCATTTAGCACCCACTCACTAGTAGCCTTTCATCCTCTTCTCCTTCACTAACACTGTAAAAGTTAAACTGGTCCCTTCACACAGTAGCGCCATTTTCCCCCTGCGTGCAAATTGCTCAAACATTAACGCTGAAGAGGTGGACTCTAGTCGCACCGTTGCAGCGCTCCACTACTTTGGGCCGAGGGCCTTGCCATTGCCCGTGGTCTGGTGTCTGGTCTGCCAGGCAGTCAGTTTGAAAGCTACAATTGTCGCGATATCTTGCCCCCCCCCTGATTTTTTTATGTATCCGCCTGCTAGGAGCGTCTTTTGTTAACTAGTTCCATGGTCGAGCGTCAAATTTGAATTCGTTCCGAGCCGCAGCCTGCTCCGACTCGACTTTTTTTTATTTTCAGATGAAAAGGTAAAAGAGAGGTGCTATTTCGCACTCGTCCGGCCACACCTTGAATATGCAGCGAGCATATGGGATCCGGTGCAGAAAGGCTTAATTCGGGAACTTAATAAAATACAAAGGAAAGCTGCGCGATTCGTCTAAAACTGCTACGGGCGTACAGACAGCGTTACACACATGTTAAACGAATTAGGCTGGGAGCCGCTAGAGACTCGGAGGCTGCGCGCTAGACTTGGATTACTTGAGCAATTAAGAATAGATATCTTTAAGAGCGACACGGAGAACATCATATTAGAACCCCACTATATTTCCAGGTCCGACAGAAACGGTAATTAAGAGAGATATTTTGCCGAACGGATAGGTATGGGAATTCGTTTTTCCCCCGAACAATAAGGGACTATAATAAATGCTAGGCGTGATTCCATTAGAGCGTTTCCTTTTAAAATGTAAACGGCTGGTGTCCTAACACCCCCCGCCACGCGCCTATTGAGGCGGCTTGCGGGGTAGTAGCATCTCGTAGTATTCATTAATTAACAGTATCAGTAATATTAACCACTAGATGTGTCTATATCATTTCTCTGCATGTTTGTATGTTCTTTTACGTATCACTCTCCCAGTTTCCGGTTGGACTGCGCACTGTTCTCCTGACTGCTTTTGGTCTGCGCCTAGCACCAGGGGGAGCGTGCGAGGTTCTGATTTGTTCTGGGACGAGTGCTGCATGCCTGGTGTGGAATCACCCCGTGCCACACACCCTAGTGGTGGCTTGCACGGTACATCGTAGATGTAGTATGTAGATGTAGATGACTCGTAAAAAGTCGGGCGTTCTCGTGAGTGCGCGAAGGCTTTCGAGTGAGAGGGGAAATTTGAGGAATGGGCGTGCTTGGGGAGGGGCAGGGAGGGGCGAGGTAGGGGAGGGAGAGCCACGTGCTCATCGCTTCTTTTGGAGCCAAATGATTCCAGCAGATTAGGCGGGGTCTGCCATAAAATAACTTGCGCTACAAAAAAGCAAAGCAAACTTGGTTTTCACTAAGCACTAAAGTGAAATACTTCCGTTACGAAAGCACCCGGAATCCACAAAATTTGTGAAAAAGCACACGAAAGTCTCAAAACACCACTGTTGCTGAAGGAACGCACGTAATAAAACTCGAAGAGATACTGAAAGACCGAGGTATTTCCAATGATTCATATCCATGAGACAACGTTGTATGACAAGGCAAGAGTGTGGGGTGCAGTTGCGGGACAGTGATCGGCTGCTCGACCCATGCAGGGGCCAGGGTTTCCCGCCCCCCCCCCCCCCCCCCCCCCGCCCCCCCCCCCAACTTTCTCTTTTTCTGTCATCGGACAACTCTCGCCGGCTACTAGCCGGCGGCTAGACGGGGGCCCCAGTTCCGAAAGAAGTGTTTTTCGAATGAGTCCTAGGGGAAGGATTTGCGCCTCTTGAAGGCGGCCGAGGCCAAGGTCGCTATACCCCGAGTATAGCGACCTTGGCCGAGGCCGCCGTCTTTGATGCTCAGTTGGGAAAGGGAATAAGCACCCTTACCGTTACAACCGACCACGTCACGTTACTAGTTCAAGATCTATGTGCGAAGGTAGAGCAGTTGGATTGTGCAAATACATCGACGATCGTCGTATTTTGAGGAGTACCTTAACCCTTTTGAGTGCCACTGACATTATGGTGGGTACTCCCGGAAGTGCCATGGGTATTTTGCTAATTTTGTAGGCTTTTATTAAAAAATCATAATTAGTTTATTTATTACTATTTTTCCATGATTTTTTCTGAATTTGAAAGAAAATGCTTTCTTGCTAATGAACAAGAAAAAAATCCGCTGTTTTAGTCAATGATATTTAATTGTTATAATTTGATTTCAAATTTACAAGATGGAATAATTTTATTTTTGACTTTTGACCAAAAAATTGAGAAATAAAATCAACTTTTAAAACTTAAAACATTGATGAATATAAAATATTATTATTTTTCCAGGTAATGATTACATAATGACCGATGAAATTGCACAAATTTTCCATTAATGTTCACAATGTCAATTGCATAAAATTCAGGGGAGATTATCAAAATTATTGGAGATGTATAAGGTAAAACGTTTCCTAGAAAAGGGAACAATACCTGAGAAAATGTTATGGCACATGGTATCTGAATAATAAATAGGAAAAATTTAAGTCTCTTATTACAGAAAATATTAACAATAAGGTACATACATAACAAATTATTGACAATGAAAAAAATTGAAATACATAGATAACTATGACAACATTACAAACTTTCTTTCAAATGAAATAACTATCACAAAATTCACAAATATGTTGAGAGACACAAATTCCTTCTAGACCATTTTTACATTTGACACAAAAAATTCTAGATATATGGACTGGGCCACCTACTGCATACTAGTTAGTGATGGGCAAAGTCGGTCTTTTGAGAGATTTCGGTCGCGTCGGTCACTCCCGTTTGTGATTCGATCTTCGATCGTCGATCAGAGAGACCGATTTTCCAGCTAGTGAGCAGTCCAAGTTGCCTACGATCAATGATCTCTCAGGAAAATCGTGATAGATAAAAAATCTGGTCGTTCGTGAGTTTCATATTGTAAGCATGACCGAGGTGTACAGATTTGCTCTTGATAGCACAGAGCAGGCACAGAGTTTCAGTGCAGCTACCTCGTTCAGTGCCGGTTTCCGTTGAGTTGTGGGTAATTCTTTGAAAACAATTGAAGGCACAATTGTGCAATCGTGCGAAGGTTTGTTTTGTTTTTACACAATGCTCTTGGTTTGTGATTTTAAGTATAGTTATACGAAGAATATTAGGAATACCCCACTTGATTACAAAACTATTGAAGAGTGACATTTTATGGACCACAAATTATTAACAACTCATTATAGAAACCAATGATTAATACTAATTTAGTAGCGAAATTTTATTTTGGCATGTAGTTCGAAACGATCAACGTTTTCTTTTGGCTGTAAGAATTTAAAGCAAATTATCCGACTGTAGCACTAAAATTCAATTTTCAATTACAGTCTGTTTCACTTGTTCACGAGACGTAATATTTGTCGAGAATATTGAAACGATGGTTTATCGTGTATTTAAGTGACAATGCAATTATGGAAATTCAGTGATTACAAATGTTATATGTGCTGTGATGTATTGCGTGTGTTCTTGTGGTGATATTTTGATATTTAAAGGTTATTTGTGTTAGGTAGACTTACGCTCCTAATGGATGTGTTATGACAGGAAATACACCATGGAGGTTATAAAAGTTTCTGTGCTTCTGAAATGGCATAATATTGCGTTGTGTTTCTGGACGTGAGTTACACGAAGAAAGTGTATGTTCAACTTATGCTAAAGTTATAGTTTATGTCGTAAATTTACCAAGAGTTAGTGCTTCAAAAATAGCCTTTAATGGTGGGTTTTTGTTTGTTTACGTCGTAGATTTTTAAGTTACAGTCCCCCCTGAAATAATCTCATAGTTTGCTGCTGTGTTTGTCTAAGAGTGAATTGCATGTAAAAAAGCGAACGTTTGGTAAAGGTTTGTTTACATCGTACTATATATCTATAATTTAGTTACTGTGCTTCGGAAATACTGTCTCGTGATCGTCGAGTGCTTACAATATTAATAAATGCCAAAATCGAAGATTTGTTCATAGGTTAACGTAATATTCGTCGTTTATTGTTTACATCGTAAATATAAAGCATAAATTCAGAGTATTAGTGCAAATACAGGAGTCCAAGACATTCGCTGTGCATATATATATCTGTGATTCTAATAATAACAATCAGTCCTACGATGAATACTTTTTTGTGAAGTTGCTTCTGTCGTGATGTTGTTTTCTTCTCGTGAAGCACTTCTTGTGCCAAAGTGAACTGAATAGGACTTCACGTTTACTATTCTCAATATTTGTTGAAATATATGCATTTTTTCAGCCACTTGAGTGATTTATATCTATTGTAAAACGCTCCTTACAAAACATGCTTCGTTTGTTGCCATCGATTAAAATCGTTGGGGTTTCACCATGCACTTCGTCACTTAGATAACTAATCAAACTAGTCAATTATATTGATGTTCAGTAAATATGTTTTTCGCAATGCCACATAGATTCTAAATGTTTAAAAAGCATATTATTAAATGATGGTTTGTATATGTACCTGCGTACCTTTCAATAAAATGTATATTCAGTAAAAATGCACTTTGTTATAGTATTGAATCTTTAGTGCTATATTAATTCCCCCTCACAAAATGCTTTTGCCCGTACATTGGAGATGTTAATTGGTTACGAAAACGATTTGATTATTATAGTTATGTCTTACAGGGTATTCAACAGTTATACATATCTTAATTCTTATCAGTTAACATATATTGCTTCTAAGCTACCTATAAGAGATGCCTAATACACACAAAATATTTGTTATTATGATGTGTATGAGTAGGGATTTAAAAACTGATTGCAGGATGTGATGAATCTTCTTAAATTGTTTGGCACTGACAGTGCTAATTTTAAACCCACTACATTCGTTCTTCCTCTAGATGATATTTCTGCTATCATTAAGAAGCACCAATGCAATGCAATAAAATATGTAAGCGTCAGTGAGTTTCTCTGCTATCTGATTGCTACTCTAGTTGCCATTTACTAGACTATATCATGTAACAGGTAGGGAATACTATATCTAGGCAAAATTATAACTAGTTTACTCTGTAGATTTTATGAAATGCATGGAACAATCAGGTTATAAGAATGTTTACTAAATATCTGACCTCAATATATATGTTTATTATCTTTGCAAGGAATAGCCTCTGATCAATTATTAATTTACACAATGGTTTAGTGCTTATCAATGGTTATAGCCATCAATAACTTCAGACCAATATCCACTCTGCCAGTTCTCTCTATATTATAGAACTGTAATCAGAAAACAGTAGTGTTTACATATCATATGAGTGATAACAGTTGTATGTCATACCTAGTTTTGATTCAAAGAAGAAAAATCAGCTGTGCATACTGTGACAAATGTTTATTTCCCCCATGCAATCATTGAATTTGCTAGAACAATATACATACCATCTTGGATTATTAAGAGTAAAGATTCTGCGTGTATTTCATGTTGATTTTTGCTTGATATACTTACTGGATACTTATGGGAACTAAAGCTAATATCTTTTTATTAATTTTCTTTTGACATTTTGAAAATATCTCTTCCTTCATGCTACCGTAATGGACTTTATGAAAGGATTATTCTCTGTGGGTTTGGCAATGTTTAAATAATAGATTAGAGTTGAGTATTGGAACAGGATTGTGATTGAGGAGTGAATAGCGTAAGAGGAAGATGGAAAAAATTGTGGAAGAGAGCCAGTTTCATGATGTGGTGGAAGAGACATTAAAGGAGGAAGATTAGGAGTCTTAAGAATAGGAGAGAGTGTGAATGAAGTAATGTATGAATGCAATAGAGGCAAAGGATATATGCCAATATAGGGTATTATGGAGTAAATTATTATAAGAGAGCCAGTTTCCAAATCCAAACAGACATCACTAACAGCAGAGAGCAAACAATATCATGTGATAAGTTGTGTGCCTCAAGTTATCCAGGTACTCAATTACTTAGCAGTCAACTTAAGTGTACAGATGTCGTTCCTGTGTGACTTAAAGTCAACTTGCCCTGCTGGAAATTTCTCCTACTGTTTACAGTAGCCTATAGGCTTTTTGGAACACTCTACTGTTTTCAGTAAGTCTACTGTAATCCTACTGTTTTCTACTGTTTACAGTAGGTTTACTGTACTGCCACTGTTTTCTACTGTTTACAGTAGCTCTACTGTACTGCTACTGTTTTCTACTGTTTTTACTACTAAAAATATAATAAGCCACTACTCACTTTAATACTACTGCGCAATGGCATGATTTACTTCGTCGCAGTGTATTTCCTACCTAACCCTACAAACCCTGCCCAACAATTCGGCTCGACGTACCTGTGCTCGCTCCCATTACTAATGAAGAGGCGTTAAGAAAGACGTATATATCTAGTAACTTCCGTGGATAAATGTGACTTCGAGAACTATTATCATTAAATAAAAATTCCGTGATGGTTTGAGGAAATACCATAAAATCTTGATAAAATTTATTTGCCATTAATTAATGCCAGATAACTGTTATTCTATGTTGCCACATAGTATGAATATAAATGCAATATTACTGCGAATAAACAAGATTTTTCCAATTCCCGCACGTTAGCTTCAGCGTCGTAGCTAGGGGCTGGCCAGGCAGGCGGCTGCCAGAGGCACAACCCTCAGGGGGCACACTTTGCAAACCCACAGCCTGTGGGCCATAAATCGAGGTAATATTACCTCGATTTATGTGGTATCAACCAGTAACTGTCGTTTCGGGGCAGCTTGATTCTTCTTGAATCTCCTTGTCTTACCTAGAGAGGAATAGGTTGTTTCATCGTATTGCATGGTTTCAGCTAGTAACAAACTACCTCGTTTCACATTGTATATACTCGTTTCAAATGTGCAATAATCAACTCGTATTATGGCGTAATATAGGCGAACGAAGGCAGTAAGTGGAATAATATCGCAGGGTACATTGTGCACGGTACTTCAACAGTAAAAGAACTGTACCTACACCGAACGTTGATTCGCTTCCTTAAGCGAATCACCGCTTCGTGTACCCTTCATGACCGGTCGAGGAAGCGGAACATTTTTGCCAGGGAGAGACTTGGGCCAGAAGAATGACTCCTATGTTGAACTTGTTGAAGGATAATTAGGTAAAATTGTTCATATAGTTGCTGTGGGGGATGCACATGTGGAACTTTATGTTGTTCTCAAGCCGCTTCGCACATTAAATGTCTGTGGCCTAGGTATAACCTGAAAATTGTAGTTGGTAGAAGAGGGAAGATTTGTGCACAATTTTCCACTATTAAATGTGTCTCAGTTCACATTCAGGTTGATAATTATGAGTATGTAAGCTCAGTTCCATTTAAACATTTTTGTTATAATATGTAAATTTGTTTGTCTTTTTGAATTTTTAATCATGTATACCTATTTGATTGTTTATGCACCAAAGTACAATGTCCTTCTATTGATTAAATTTTGTATTGCCATTTATTAACTACCTATATATATATATATCTGTCTGTACCTATGTGTTCCTACCTATCTGAACAGTAGAAAACAGTAGAGTTCAGTTGGATCATAGAAACCAGTACAATTCAGTAGGCTACTGTACCCATAACAGTAGAAAACAGTTGGGATCCAGTAGAGTCCAATAGAGTGCAGTAGAGTTCAGTAGGACTCAGTAGAAAATCCTACTGAAACCAGTAGACATTTTTAGCAGGGTGATCAGAATAAAATTATTTTTTATGCTTTCATTTAAATTAAATGTCTGTCATAATTTAAGTCAAGTATGCACTCATAGTTTTGGTAACACCCTTTTATAAATTGAAGAAGTTAATGGAGAAGAGGGTCATGGATGGATAATACAGCAATGGTAGGTAATCAATGATTTTTCACTTATAACAAAATTTTAGTGTAAAATGGATTTGGTCTATAATGCTTCATCCTTAATGAATGCTGTTACATATTATTAATATTATTTATTTCACTGATATGAGGAACCTAAGAAGCTTTCTCGGGTTTCCAACAGGGTGATGGTCTCCATGTAGGCTGACGTTTCGATGTCTGACTCAGTCATTGTCATCAGGGGTGATGAAAACTAAGGGTTGTGCAACCATTCATAGATCCATTTATTTTTAATAATCAATAAGTGAAATAAATGTTGGTGTAGGTTTTTTACAATTACTACTTGGCTTATTTTGAATATGTTCCTTGAAACCCCAATATGATTAAGTCTTAAGTCGACTCCTATTGTCATGATCTTTGGTAAATTTATGAATATTAATCAACTGTTATCAAAGGACATGCTATGATGTATTGTTTACCTGTAGTAGAAATTAACAAGGGTAATTATAGCTGTTAGGCTCACACATGCCAGATTGGACGAAGAGCAGGAACGAAGGGAACATAGTCCACTCAGCATCTGTGGATATTTTTCCTCATGGTAAGTGGCTTGCCATCTCACTCCAGAGTATAGATTGAGAATGGTCATTGAGTAGAAACCATTAGAGGCTTAAGAAAAATAGCAAAAAACAAATAGTGGAATGAAGTTGTAACTGGGGCAGAATTTTAGTGGAACGAGGTGTCCTACTCAAGATATTAAATGTCTTGTATCAGCAATATTCAAGAATTATGGGGGATATGTAATGCCTCAAGTCCTGATATAGGATGTAAACAAAAGGTTGGTTTGGAAGGTTTTATAAAGGGTTGTGGACTTCGGTGGATCTAAACCATTGGCTAATGTTGAGAGGGTGAGATTAGACTAAAGTTATATGAGGAGTGGCTCTCGAGAAGGATAATGAAAGTAAGATAGAAGAGAAGTTAAGAGATACTTGACTAGGCATTGAAGTTACATATAACAGTGAAGGAAATTTAGGAGTCCACTTTATGTCAGATAGTAGGTAATTAAGAGGAAATGAGGTCCTGAAAGGCACTTTTGAAGGGAAAGGTTTGCTTCATTGGGAGAGGTAGGAAAAATATAGGCAATTGAAATGAATGGATGTGATGCGCAGAACTAAATTGAAACATTTTAAGGAAAGAAATTTTTGAAGCAGGAAGGGTCGAGTGGTAACTGACCACTGAAATATATATGTCTGTTAAGCTATCTGTATACCATTATAATGGTGGTCAAATGTCATGGTCAGGCAAATATAAGAATTAAAGTGAATGTGGAATGAATAGACGTTGATAACAGTCCAATGCTATAATTGCATTACTCCACCAATGTTTAAGATAGGCATCAGTTTTTAAACCAAAATAAGATTTTCTTTGCCACTATAGGTTTCTGATTATCCTCATGAATGTTCTGCTAACTTCCTGCAGGTTCCTTCTAAATTTTCCTGCTAAATATTTACCAGGGATTTTGGATGTACAATGAGTAATTAATACTATCAGAAATTTTAATTTGTCCTTTCCAAGGAATTAAATTTTAAATGAATATGGTCTAATTGTAAGCTCCTGTGTACAAGCCATGTTCGAATACACACTTTGATGGATGATACGATGATTACAAATTTCCAGCACTATTTTACAGTATATGATGCTCTATTGCACGCAGAAATACAGTCTTTATTTATTTAATTGCTCACATGCAGCATTTCTGCCAATTTAAAGTGACACAGTATCGGTGGTATGAAGTCATATATTGCCTTACTAAACATGTTAGTACATTTTGATTGAAATAACTCCTTGCCCATTTCAATGAGATGCCTAAGGCTGATGTAATGGCCCACTCATGTAATTCATTTTTGCTTACAACCAATTACAGTATTACGATATTTACATTGCACCGTTTATTGAAGCTACACTCAGCGCAAATGCAAATGAAATTCCGGAAACTCATACTGATATTTACTGATCAAGCCTATGTAAATTTTTTTAACTTACTATTCACTACAAAAGTATAATGATGAAAGTATGAATCAAATTACCTGTGCGTAATCATAATTTGCAGTTATCATGTCTCGAACGGTGTTTGGATCTAACCTATATTAACTGGAATCACGCTATTATTCCCTGAATCAAGTTCTTCAAATACCATTCCTCTAAATGAAAAGGAGAGTTATTGGCACATACTAAATTTTATTCTCCGAAAAAAGGATTCGCTGATGAGATTGCAGTTAAAAATATTTGAAATAACACCAAAAGCAAACTGCATTCCAAAAACAAACAATTCTGGATGAATTCACCGGTGATTTTAACACGCCAATACTTCGGAAGACATATGGGAAGAAAATTCAGACGAAGGGAAAGCCAACGGACATCCAATGAAGCACTGGAAACATTCTTGATTGACAGCAACACCATCAAAGTCTAGAAAAAGTGATTGAAGAGAGAGGAGCGGAGTTGAATTTTTAAAATGCATTGGCAATATGAATCACAGTTGTTTATATAAACGGCCGGTATATATATAATACAGCGGCATGGGTATCAGGGGCGGAATTCTGTACATGCGACCGACACCTATCGGTGTCGCTAACTCGCCCGACCGACACATGTCGGTCAAGAGGTATTCCGGTGGCACCTTCGACCGATACTCGTCGATAACTTGACCGACAATCGTCGGTCAGCCGGGGTGATCCCACCGACGATTTTGAAGCCCACGGTAGGCCGACCGACACGTATTTCGTCGATTCGCGATTCCTTAAGTGTATCATCTTTAGTGTGAGAAATTTCCTGCACCGAAAGTGCAATAGCTGGGTGCAAGGAGATTGTAATTAGTTGATAAATATTAACTTTCAATCACCTTAAATGAGTGGCGGCGTTTTAACACAACCTTCGTCCCATCATCACAAAAAGGAATAAATCTGCATCTAGATTTTATACATTCTGGAAATAAAATTGAACAAGGGTTATATCCTACATCTGAATACATTTTATTTACTCTTTTCTGCGCATATTTAGCAATTAACGGTGACCCATACTCAATCCTATCACTTTTAAGGTCATTTACGATAACTACGCTCAGACAAATATGACATCTTGGTATATATAACTTCAGACATAAATTGATTTGATATTTATTGACACAATTACTATCCTCGAGCCAGTCCCTGGCATTAACGCGCTAACCAACACAACACACTATTAAACACAACGTTCGTCCCATCACGTCGAATACAAATACTTATGTAGCTCACTTTTAGAAGACCATTTACCGCTTGTCAAGGGCTTTCTTGTAGCATACATGAATACCTACCGTGAGATATATTTCTCCAGGCACACACAGCGGCACTCAAATAGAGGAACAATCCATGGTATTGACAGCAAGTCGAGTAAATGAAAACACAACTTTTGAGGTGGTAAAATTTACTGAATGAAGGATAGTGAAACAACATAAATTGTATAAGTAGACAACAAATAATCAACCTTTCACTTGGACGTAAACAACCAACCACACTCACAATTTATGGTATTCTACAATAACACAATAATATCTGCCAATGACAAATCCTAATGCCTATTGCTAATTAGTCATTATCTTCCTAAAATATAGACGGATTAATTACTTATTTCAACAAAATCATATTGGACACAACAATACAAAGAAATGAATAGATGAAACATGGGGTGGCAAAATTCACTGAATGAAGAATAATGATACACTTTAAACTTCACTGTTTATCCATTCACTGGGACGCAGACACTCAATTAAAAGACAATAACAATTCACCTAGTCACCGTGACTTCAATTCAAATAGATTCCACATCATAATTTAGTCAAAGGTAGAGACAACGAACTGATTGCTGTTACGTCTTCTCCAACACTCACTACGTATTTGTTACACTTTTAATTTAATTCATGTCATAACACATTATTTAAAGATATCAAATCGACAAATTTACGCATAAATATCACCACTTTGACACACAATCCATCGTAGCACATAAATAACGCTTGTAATCACTGGCATGCCATAATGTAACACTCACAGCCAAAACACACGCAAAACCTTCATTTATCTATTATCACAAAAAATGACGCTGTTGTTACTTGCACATTGAAACCTAATGATGCAAACTTTATTTAAAACTTGAAATTAAATGCTCCAATGGGATAATCGCCACAGCTTAAAACCGAAAAAGACGTGCGATAGAAACTATCTTCCAAAATTACGTTGCACAGCATTCAAGACCACTATTCACATTTGAAGTCCAAGAATAGTATGTTTTAAATTATTTGTATTTAAAAAATTATATCACCCTGCGATACTTCTTCAAATATCATGAAAATTAAAAACTAAAACAACCTGTGCAAATAATCGTCGCTCGAACGTAAACAAACAGGAATTCGCCGGAAAGCGCCGTGTTCTTACGCCGTGTCCATAGTAATCATCCGCACCTTAGACAAAACAAAATAGTCCTTTTTAGGAGTTCGATTAAAATACTTTTATAGAGGATTTAATGCACATAGGTCGACTTAAATAGCATGCTCATATTTTTGTGAACTTATAAATAAATAATAATCTCTGTTCTTTTGCAAAACTTCAATACGAAATATTTAGCCTCTCGCGCAGATGCCAGTTTCCGACCGACAACTGCATGACGTCAGCAAATCGTCGCTTGCATCGACAGGTGTCGGTATGTCTCTTGTAGAGAATTGCTCGGCTGTCGGTGCAAGCGACAACCGTCGGTCGCGACCGACACCGACAGTCGTCGGTCGACATGTACAGAATTCCGCCCCAGGTTTGATTTCTAAGCGATCACGTCATAGACTCAGATATTTAATTATCACACAATTTACGACTCGTCGCGGCAAAGGAAAACAATTCATAGGGATATAGTATTGTACTATACTACTTACAAGTGACGATTAACCTATTGCACGTAATAAATAACGGCACTACATAGCCAACGCAGTAACAAATAATGCATTGCTTGGCGAATTAACAAACGGATAAGTACCTGGATCATGTTTAATTTCCATTGCATTCCTTTTGAATCTTAACCCAGCTGTCTCTTTGCCGGCAGTGTAACGGATTCGGTCTTCATTTTTAATGATGTTATTATTCTACTAAAAAGCGAGCCAGCAAAACTGGTAAAACTCTCTCGATGCAAGATATTTATGTCGTGATGTAAATTGTTGACTGTTATTACGCTGCGTCTTTGTTAGCGCAACCGAGCGGAGGGAGCGGAGCATCGAATAACTGCCTACATCTCACGAAAGAGCGAGTAACTCTGGAATCTCTCGTTATAAAACTCACTCAAGATTTTTTTGGTCGGTCTCAAGTCTCGTGATCGATATTTGATGTCATGCAATCATTCCTGTCGCGATCGGTGAAGATCGCCTCGGTCATTGGAGAGAAGTCGTTCATCGATCTTTCTTTTAAGAGAACTTGCTCTCGGAATTCGATCTCTCACGACCGACCCATCACTACTGCATACAACACAAACTTTTTCCCTCCGCCCTGGCAGTTTCCTTATCCCGTATATTCCTGGGGATACTGTCCTAGGAGTTGACTGACTCGGATTATTCTTTCTACGTAACCATTCACCCTCAATGCTCTCTATTATTTCCGACATAAACTGTATTCTAGATATTTTTTACACAATTGTTTGATTTGTAAATTATGTAAGTTTAGCACCATTCTAGAAACTATATTGAAGACCATTTTCTTCCAGTATTTCAATGATCTTCTCTCATCTAAATGCACGTACAGCATCATATCCGAAGAAAGAATCGATGCCACCCATCTAACGATTGTAGTGCTCAATTATTTGTGACCTTTCCTTTGGAAATTCTTGACCCTTGCGAACGACTGAATTGCTTTTGGCTATTGAGTTAGTGGACAGCAATAAAACTGGATTTTTTTGTGATTTATTTTCACGGTTTCTAAGATAAGAAGCTCGTCACTTCTAAAATACTTTTTTTCACCCACACTAAATTTTTCTTTGAGAGGTTGAAGAATCCTTTCCTATTTCGTCTCAACGTACCTGTTAAAAATGTACAATTTTTAAACAAATCACGAGCTAAATCTATACTGGTGAAAAAATTGTCCACGACTACATGATATCCTTTCATAGAATAATTTCCAGCATTCAATAAGTTACTCACTACTACATGCCCTGAACCATGTTGTTTATCACACTTTCATCTGAGTCTGATAACACTTCCCCTTCCCTAGTGTCTCGACGAAAATGGGCACTGTCTTCACTTTCCACAGAGTCGTCGTCATCATTAGGTACTTAGCGAATTTATATATTCAACTAATCTGTCATCGTCAACACCAGGCGCAAATTCATTTCTAGAAGTTGACACCATTTATTAGGCCAAAGGGTTATTTCAATTTCAAAAAGCCACTTGGTCAAAACCCGACCACAAATCCACTCGGCACTATATGTTACTGGCTACACGAACGAAATTCTGGGCTCTATATAGGAGGTGAAATTTCATTGTGTAAGCATCAGTAAGAGACGGCACACATCTTTTTCTTTTATACTCAACATCATCTTTCAATTACTACTACCGTAAGCAACTATGATAACGCGGTTGACAATCGGAGCCACATTGCCGACTCAACACATCAGCTGACCCAACTCACCAGCTGTGAGAGAGAACATGGTAGCAACTACGTTACATCCCGGACAGTCGTTATTACCTAACCCTGATGAGGGACCTCAGGCCGGTGCTGGATTCGTGCCGGGTGCCCATAAATCGCTCGGGAGTCCACTATACATACGAGGCATCGCAGGATGTAGCGCGCAGGATACTTGAGCACACTCGTCGAGTTTAACATAGACGGAAGGCTACAGGGCAGGTCAAATAGTGGGGTCAATAATTATGTGTTACCAGTTAGTAATTTAGCTAAGAGTACTCCGAATATAGGGTCCAAGAATAGCTTAATTGAAGACAGTAATCTTGAAATTTCCCCGAATCGCATAAACAATAATCATGAAGCATTAGTCGTTGCAGTAGTGAACTGCCGTAGTTTAAAAAATAAGATTCCAGAATTTCACCACCTTATTCATAGCACGGAGTGTAACGTCATTATTGGCACAGAAAGTTGGCTGACGGACGATATTTCTGATAGTGAAATTTTTCCTAAATCATTCAAAGTTTACAGAAAAGATAGGCCCAACCGAACCGGAGGCGGAGTATTTATAGCTGTAAAGAAAACCATTGTCAGCTGAGCGGAAACCGTCCCAGATACCAGCATAGAATCTGTATGGTGCTCTATTAGATGCCCTAAATCAAAAACAATATTCGTGTGCGCATACTGCAGGCCACCTAACACCGACGTCACCTCAATTTTAGAACTCGAAACACAAATAAAGAACATCACATCCAGGAACACCGAAATAAATTTAATCATAGGTGGAGATTTCAATACGCCCTCTATAGATTGGACGACATACAGTTACATATCAGGAGGAAGAGACAAAGATATATGCGAGTCCCTGCTGCACACGTTTTCATCAAATGCCTTACATCAGATAGCTACGACGCCTAACAGAGGGGACAATATTCTTGATTTATTGGCAACAAATATACCGCAACAAGTAATTAAGGTAAACACTGTTGAGGGCATTAGTGACCATAGAGTAGTTACCGCAATGTTCTCTTTGAATATCATTAAAAGTTTTAAACAAAGAAGAAAATTTTACATTAAAAAAAAAGCCGATTTCAATGCGTTCAAGAGTCATCTAAAAAAATCGCTTCCCGAATTCCAGGAATCAAGCTTAAAGTTAGACACGGAGGGTAGTTGGAAAGCTTTCCTTTCGATCGTACTTACATTCAGGAATCAGAAAATACATTCCAAGTAAAGTAAAAAAAGAGGGCAGCGAACCAAGATTGTACAATGCAGAAGTGAGAAAATCGTTAAGACGTCAGAGAGTATGCCACGCCAAGATGAAAAAACTCCGTAGAGATTTGTCCACTAGTGATCAAAATTTAATATTTGAAAAATACAAATTGTCTAGAGCCACTACAAAGGAAGCCTTTCGGAATGCATTCATGGATTTTAAAATAAAAACATTAGTAGAACAATTACAGGACAACCCAAAGGCATTTTGGTCATACGTAAGGGAAGTTCAAGGCAATAGATCAACAGTTATTCTACTACGAAACGAAAATTGCGAATTATTAACAAGCAGCTCGGACAAAGCAAACTTAATAAATTCTTATTTTCAAAGTGTGTTCACCAAGCCATCGCAGAGTACATCCGTAAAGTTAAATGATCACTTCCAGCAAAAGATGCCGCCTATCGACATTTGCACTCACGGAATAGAAAACTTGCTAAAATCTTTAAGTCCAAATAAATCCCCAGGTCCTGAAGAAATTCCTGCCCGCGTGTATAGAGAATTAGCTTGTGAAATAGCACCCTACTTGCAGAATATATTTAGTAAATCCATCAACGAACACAAAGTACCCATGGACTGGAAAATTGCAAATGTCACTCCAATATTCAAAAGCGGCGATAAGGAACAGCCATCGAACTACAGACCGATATCTCTCACATCTATCTCTTGCAAAGTCCTTGAACATATAATTGTAAGTTCAGTTATGAGACACCTCGATATAGAGAACTTGTTAACAAAAACACAACACGGATTCAGAAAGGGAAGGTCTTGCGAAACTCAATTAGCACTTTTTGCTCACGATATTTTAGTCTCGGGTGAACATAACGCTCCAGTTGATGCAATTTTTCTTGACTTTAAAAAGGCATTTGATAAAGTTTCCCACAGTAAGTTACTCATGAAAATAAAATCCTACGGTTTAGACGACGACGTAACTTCCTGGATTAGAGAATTCTTAAGTAATCGCGTGCAAAGGGTTGTATTAGATGGCGCTATCTCTAATGAAGTAAAAGTCACATCGGGTGTCCCACAGGGAAGTGTCATAGGCCCGCTTCTGTTTCTTTTGTACAAAAACGACATCGGTGACAAAGTTGACAGTAAGCTTAGATTATTTGCTGACGACGCAGTGGTGTATAGAGAAATTCGTAGCTTTAATGATAAGGAAGAGCTAACTAAGGACCTCGAGGCAATACAAGATTGGTGCGATGCGTGGCAGCTAGAATTAAACCTGAAAAAATGCGTTGTTGTGAATTTTTGGAAACGGAAAAACGCTCCTTGTAACAGCTATTGCATAAACAAAATAAAATTAGAGACCGTAGAATCCGTTAAGTACCTCGGAGTTAAACTGACTAATGATCTATCGTGGAGTAAACATATTCGAGAGATTACCGGTCAAGCTAATCGTAAATTGGGATTTGAGAAAAGAGTACTTGGCTAGTGCGACGATAAAGTTAGGGAAATCAGCTACTTCTCCCTCGTTAGACCCCACTTAGAATATGCCGCCAGTATTTGGGATCCTTATGAGATAGGCTTGGAAACTGATTTAGAACGCGTGCAGCGAAGATCGGCAAGATATGTTAAAGGCCGTTATGATAATCTCGTTAGTGTTACTGACCTTTTGCAGCAACTGGGATGGGAAAAGCTTTCAGACCGTCGATTAAAATTTAGACTCAATCTATTATGTAAGTTCCAAACCGGTCTATTCTCTGACGACGTTGATAATATTTTACGAAATCCGACATACTACGGTAGATCAGATCATGAGAGTAAAATTAGGGAACTAGACTGCAGAACGGACAGATTTAAGATGTCATTTTTCCCACGAACGATAAGGACCATAACAGTTGCAAATGAGACTTTTATCTAGGTTTGTCGTTAGGTAGTGTAGCTCTTAGTAGTAGTAGTACTCCTAATACTTGAATCCTTATCTGTTACCTAGTACACACTAACAGCACGCCTAGCATGTTTTCTACATGGGTCTTGAGTCCCTGTCCATCTGTGTAGTTGTAGAATGCATGTATATTGACGGTCACTCTCCATTTTGATGACATCTGTAGTGTAGTGGTGCATGCTTGTGAGGCTTCGCCTCGTGACAAGCATTAGCGATTTATGCTAATGCATAATTAGTCGTAGTTACACTAACTCTAGGGTATAGTGTAATGCATGTTGGTGATTACTCACCCCCTGCCACACACCCCTGAGGTGGCTTGCAGGGTATTTTGTAGATGTAGATGTAGGGGTCGGGTCCTACCTAAATGATGCTTAACGCCTTCAAGAGGCTTCGAGAGGAGGTACAATATTCTGCGGCCCCCGAAAACGGATTAAAGCCACCGGACACTCGTATTCACACTATGCTGAAAAAATGTTTCTCATATTCATAACGAGAAGCTCAATTTTTCTTATTTCTCATTAGTGAATGAGCCATCTGACCCTGGAAATATCACAACCGATCCATTTATAGTCTACATATTAATAATCAAATCAATTCTCTCTCCTGTATGGTTATGATTGTTATCAATAATTCTTTTCTTATCTTTTATCAGGCGTATAAGTGCGGAGGATTGGAGATCCTGCTTCTATTGCTCCAATCATATTTACGAAGAAGATAACAACTGACTTGAGAGCTATTATAGATCTGAACATACCACCTACAATGGCTGGAAATAAATGTGTCTACCTTGGGTGCAATGCCAATCGGCGAGGATCCCCTGGAGTCAGATTTTTTGGCATTCCTGCTTCGGGTGGTGAAATCTCCCAAAAATGGGTTGAAAACAGTGGTACGTAAATTTGGTGTTGTAACAGTAAATAAACTTTACTTTATCAGCCTTCAATTAGAGGAAGTTGCCTATATTCATGCTGAATAAAAGACACGTGGCAATCTTTCATAAATGTATTTGATGACAATGCGTTTCGCCATACGGAGGCATAATCATGTGCGAAGTTCTTCGGTTAGGGCCTTGAATATACAGCCCTAAAGCGAAGTGCTATGGACGGGGGGAGGATGAGTGAAGTGAGAGGAAATGGGGCGAAGAAGTAAAAATTTTTTGCATCGGGCCGAAGAGGGAAAAACATAGGAAGTCTGTGACGGAAAAGATAATGGGTAGTAAATACAAAAGGGAAGGAGGGAGCGTGATGCTTTTTACTGGCTATAACACTTCACCGGACACTGGTGGAGAAACGGCGGGGGAGAAGGTGTCATTGGGAATGTGGAGATGGTAAGTGAATGTTTTGGGTGGTGACGGTGGGGTGCGGTAACCATTGTGGAGGTGCAGGACTCCCTGCTTGAAGGGGATGAGTGGCTAAACAAAAAATTACCACACAGCTGCACATTTTTAAGTTTGCCAAGCTTAACAATGTCTATGCTTTCTAAGGAATTTATGTTTAATAAAATATCGACAGGATTCAATAGTTTTGGGATAATAACACTGTCGTGAAAACTCTCCAAAATATGCTTCGTGAAATTTGAAGACTTGTGTGTTCCAATCTGAAGCATCTTTCGTGCTCCTTTGCCCTAGTTTTAAGGGCTCTGATACTCAGCTCTACACGGATGTATAATGTGAAGTATCCTAGCATCTTGCACAACAGCTTGTACAAGCCAGATTGTTCGAGTACTTCATCCTTGTCTTTTACGTCACTGACTAACTTTAGAATATTCCGCTGTGTATAGTGGGAGATCTCCAGATGAGGGGGTAGCAAGTTGTCGAGATTATATGTAACGCCGTTCATTAAAGGCAGCATACACAATTTCTGGGAATCTAAAGGCGGGGTGCAAGGGACGAATAAGTTTCCGTTTTCATTTCTTTTGTAGTATTTTATCCACCATTTTCATTCCATATCCATTTCTAGCAGAAACTGCTTCGATTGTTGCCCAATCAGATTTGAAATTCATCTCGTAGAGGGGCATACTATCTGGTGAATGAACCAAAGAATGGAGTGTGGCGTGTTCGTGTGAGTGGTGGAGGGCAGAGTCAGATGGGATAGTATGTCCAGCAGAGGATGATTTACGATATGTACACCGTGCTTTGATCAAATTTTCGATCACAGGTAAACAAATAAATAGATTTTTTTATCAAAGAAAACAATTTTTGCGTAAAGGGGGTCTGATTATGTTTTCAAATCTTTCGCCTATTACGTTGAATTTTTGATCGAATACCTGGGTTGACTTTGTGTGAGCGCCCTGAACACGGCGTTTATTTTCTTGGCCAGGCGATGGGAGGAGTTTGAAGCTGATGACACCACTTGTCGTATAGGAATGTCTATTTTTATGTAACTTGGGAAGGCCGCAAAGGGTAGGGCAAGTTGGATTCAACGCGTGTTGCCAGTAAATACATTTGTGGAAGATTACCAAGTGTTTTTATTCATCACAAATAACAGCATAGAGTAACAGAGTATACTCTGTTACTAGTAGAGTATACTCTGTGAAAATAATAAATAGATACATGTCTGCTAACTGGCGGGAACATTCCTAAACATCAAGTTCACCAATTGCTTCGAATGAAATGGCTCTAAAAGTCGGTATCATTCTGAAAACGACAGAAATTCACTTCACAGTCTTCTCTAGTCCTTCAATTTTCTGCCTCGAGTGATGCAATTACAAATCAATACCTCTGTTCCTTTGTTTTTCATCATTAACGTACTCGATATTTTTCTTTGTGAACAGGTAACATCGCTTTAATTGGTCTATCACCCAAGACTTTAAACAAGAAGTTGATATGTGAAAAGCATTTCAAAGCAACTGATGTTAACCCAAGTGGTCGGCTTGTGCAGGGAGCACTTCCGCATCATCACCAGTCAACCTCGGAAGTGCAGCAGATATCAGAAAGAACTTCATCCCCTCGTAGTAATACTACTCCCGAAAGAAGTTTGACTCGACGGATAACACATACGCATTCTAAAAATGCCGCAACGCTATCTCCTGCAGGTGAATTGACATCTCATATTACTGATCATGGGCATGATGAGATATCATATCTTACGCCACCTAACGGACGTCATACCTCACCTAGACCAACTCCTATTAAGACTGCTTGCAGAGCGTTGTGGAGGATTGAGGCGATTTCCCCGCTTCCCGCAGATCCACATGAATCTCCAATCGCAAAAGAAGTAGTCCGAAATGAGACGCCAAAGAAAAAGAAGCTGAAAGCTCCGGTACAGAAATACAGGAAAACTATAGCGAAACTACGTACTTCTCTTTCACGGTTGCGGAATCAGGAAAGGCTAACGGGAAAAACAAGGTTGGTGAGCTCGAGTTTGTTGGAGAAAAACTTTAAATCCCGGGAAGCCTTCGTTTTCACACAAATGCAGTTGAGCCACAAAACTGGAAGCCCATGGAGTAAGGAGGAGCAGAATTTCGCACTATCTCTATTCTTCAAATCACCAACTACATACCGATTTCTCCTCGAGAAGCTGACCCTTCCTGCTGTGTCAACTTTAAGGAAGTGGATTAGTAGTTCATAAAAGTACATGACGGGGTTTGACAACTTTTTTTCAGCAATTGAAACTAAAAGTGTCCATCATGGCGCGTAGAAGTAAGGATTGCGTCATTCTCTTCGATGAGATGTCTCTGCTTGAAAATTTGGAATACTCTAGTTCGATGGACATGATTGAAGGTTATGAAGATTTGGGACATCTAGGAAGGACCAGCAAAGTTGGCAAGTATTCTTCGGTGTTCCTGATCAGAGGTATTAACCACAACTGGAAATTACCTGTTGGGTACTTCATTTCTGAACGCGGGCTCAACAGTTCCCAAATACGGGCACCCTTATTGCCTCTAATTGAAAAGTTAATGGTTGCTGGCTTGCAGCCCAAGAGTTTCGTTTGCAATCAAGCGATCACAAATAGAAAAGCAATAAAAGAGCTTGGGGTATCAATCGATAAGCCTTTCTTTGAAGTACACGGGGTAAATATTTACTGTATTTTTGACGCTCCTCATCTAATTAAATCTTTGAGGAACAATTTCCTTAATAGTAACTTCGTTCTGGATGGAAAAATTCTTTCTTTTGATAATATTCGAAAGATTTATCGGTATGACTCGTCCAGCTCCACGACAAGAGCGCTATGTAAACTGACTCCGGCTCATTTATGGCCAAATTCCTTTTACAAAATGTCAGTAAAACTAGCAACTCTTGTATTTAGTCATTCAGTTGCAGCTGCCATCCGTACGAGCTACTCAACCGGAGAGCTAAAAATCCCATCCGCCCTACCAACAGCCGACTTCATAGACTTAATAAACAATCTCTTTGATGCCCTGAAGAGCAAATATAACATCTTGAAAAGTCATGTCCGCCTGGATGGAAAAAATTTACAGTCAGTCGAGGTGCTCGAAGAAGGGCTACGCGTAGGTTTTGAATAATATACGTAAGAAAGATGGTAGCCGTCCCCCATGTTTTGATGGCTTCCTTTTTTCACTCAATTCAATCAGAACGCTGTGTCATGAGATGAGCGACGATGAAATATTTACTGCTCGATTGAATCAGGACCCTATAGAAAAATTTTTTTCAGTAATAAGGCAAAAGGGAGGATTTAATTGAAATCCCTCTGTGAAGGGGTTTAGGATAAGTTTTCGGCAGGTGGCTCTTCAAAGTTTATTGAAGCCTCCTAAATCATCTAGTTATGATTTAGATGATGACCAGGTCCTACAGCTACCGACTGGAGATTATAAAGGCTTCAGTAGCAATACAAATTTTCCTGATGTAATAGAGGAGTATGAGGGAGAAACGACAGACACAACAGAGTCCTCTAAGGAACTAGAAGAAGCCACTCGTGCTGTGAGAGTGAAGACAGTCACTCTCCAGCGATGTTCAGAGGTGTACTTTTCAGGATACTTGGTGAAGAGAATTAATGAAAAGTTTGCCTGCAATATGTGTCTAGAGAGATTCAGTGGTGTTAGGGACCTAAAGAATAGATCTCAACTCCTCATATTAAACAAGACCTTTCCAGACTTAAAGGAGATGTCTTCTGGCCTCCTTTATCCTACAGATGACTTTTTGAAAATAGTGTCGATAGCACTTAATATTTTTTAAAAGTATTTCCGTAAGATATCGCATCAAAGAAGTGTGAAACATATACTACTTAATAACTAAAGTGCAGAAAAAATTTAAAGGAGAAGAGACCCACAGTGAAGGGAGCACTCCTGGGGACTGTGAGTCGCATATTTTTTACGTTTTAGATTTACTTATTCTTTGTTTGATTAAAAAGAACTGCAAATGTATCCTTCAGAGGAAAAGGGTGAGTCAAGATAAGATGAGAATTTTTGTCACACAAGTGATAAATAATAATTAAACTTACATCTGATGTAAATTAGTATTTAAAAATAACTAAATAAAAATTTTTGCCTTTGGAAACTTGTTAACAGTTGTTTTCATTCAATACGAGGATAATTACTTTCCAGTCTTCGATAGAGAACAGTATTTTTTTTCTCGAGTTGTAGTATTTTTTTTGTTTAACGTGCTTCGACGGCCAAGGTCATTTCGCACTTACTGTCTGCCACGTGCAGACAGGGGCAACAGCACTCAGACGAATCGGAGGATCACCCCTCCAAACTCGAGCCGAGCCCAACGATGCTTAACTTCGGGGACTGATCGGGAACCGGTGTTTCCATCGTGGCAGGCCGTTGCCCTCGATAGAGAACAGACAGAAGGGTTAATCTAATCGAAGGTAGAAAATTTCGTCCTTAATTATTATAGTGATGTATATCCCCATGCCATTGGCTAAAACAATCCTTAATTCTCGGTGAGTTATCTCCGCGGTTATCCTTCTCGTGGCATCGAACCTAGTGCAGAGTGAGAGATACGGGATGAAGATAAAATATTAGAAGACAAAAGTGATGAGTTTCTCCAGAAGTAAGACAGGATAATTACTTTCCAGTCTTCGATAGAGAACAAACAGAAGGGTTAATCTAATCGAAGGTAGAAAATTTCTTATATTCATTATACCGTTTGGAGGGCGCAAAATACAGAAAGTCAAACAGTTTACGCACCTGGGAGGTATTTTAGGACAGAAGGGGTTTGGTGGACGAAATATAAGATGTAGAATTTCCCTAAGGAAGTATTTTCAGGGATTTTATACTGTAAGGAGCAACACTGATGTTCGTCCCGGGTCAAAATTGCGGAAGATTGGAATTCCTCGCGTTCGCATCTAAAAGCGAGGATCGTTTGTTACACTCACAGCCGCGTCGGGTCAAAATGTCACAAGCGAACGATCTCAATGTAAAGCGACAGAGTGTAGGAGACCAGACGGAAAAACAAAGTAATACGAAAATAATATATTGAAAATTTTATCGTAATGCTTTTTTGCTCCGAACAACTTCCTTTTTTGGTAACTAAATCATTCTAGAATATTTTACTCCAAATGGTTAAGTGATTTCTTCGTAATCGAGAGTTTGACGCGACGCGACCACCAGTGAACGAAATAATTCCTGCATTTTGACCCGACACGACGCGATTACGAGTTTCTGTGCCGATTTTTACCCATGACGAATACGTTTGGGGCACCTTAAAGCTAGTCCTTTGGTAAATGTATACTCAAAACATCTTTTTGGATGTAATAAGACGAAAATTGGCATTTTTGATACGTAAATGGCAGTCTAATTGCAAACAAATATTGCCTATAAATTGGCCATTATGTCCACTGCAGAGGCCATAGCGAAAGAATCATTGCATCAAAGCTTGAGATTCAAAAAAATACGCTTGCGTGGAGTGAGTGAAACAAGATCGTAATTATTTTTCACAAAGAAATAAAGTGATTACCGAATAATATGTGATACGGTTTAGTTCGGATCAAGATATTGAGGCGTCATACCCAGACGAGACGCCGAAGAGATAGACCGGATTTACCTGAAAGAAATAAGGTTGATGACACCTAGAGTAAATACATTTTAAATGGTGAAATAATAAAACAGCCTTTCATCTCACCACAAGATGTTGCGCGAGACAACGAGACGCACACCTTTTACCAGTCCTGAATTTTCGATACTTTCTTGCATAAGCTCCGAAAGCTTTCATGATGATTTCAGATATAAACAACAGAATAAAACAAATAATCAGTTTCAACTGAAAAAAATATTTTGCAGCGAAAAATACCGTGCATGAATCCATAACTTATGCTTCAGTTGGTGACCATGCTTTCAGCCTCTGCACTTAATTTTTCTTGACTTCACCTCAAGATACGGACGAGATGGATTTTGAAAATTCAAAGGTAGCTTATTCTCAGAGATAGGGCAAACCAGGGCATTTGGTGAAAAGTAAATATTTAATTTGGTAATGATTTAATTCGAGGTTAAATTGGCGAGAGACAAAAAAAAATAGTTCCGGGATATATCGACGGAATGCGACCCAAAGCAATGCATTGTAACTCATAACACTCCCGTCCAATAATTGTGAGATAAAAATAAGGTCAGTCGAACTGTTCACCCTGTAAATGTTTCGCTGACTCTGAGGAAACGGGTATGCAACCAATGCAGCGAAAAATACCGTGCATGAATCCATAACTTATGCTTCAGTTGGTGACCATGCTTTCAGCCTCTGCACTTAATTGGCGAATTTAAAAACCTCGGACTGTGTAGGCATGCATAGTTGATAATCATCTCTTTTGAAAAGAGCAGGCCACCTTTATTTCTGTTTTTACGGCAGATGTTAATGTTGGACTTACACTTTTATTGACATGGTCCGCTGGTGAATTATATCAAAATTACATTACCAAAATCTCAGGCAACCGTATTCGCTACCGTATGTCGCTATGTGCAGTAGATCATGAATAGATTTCTCCGACAGTTTGTCGAATCCCAAGGAAAGTTCTTATCGTAAACCGTTCACATCGGAATCGGTCGGCGTAGGATCTTATTCAAACTCCGAGGTGGCTTGGAATCCGAAGTGCTTTGCTAGGCGAAGACTCAGGTAGGTTCAGAGAAGGTTTCTAGTTTCTAGTAAATCATCGGTCCTTTGTCTTTCCCTGCAATTTTTAGAATGAATTTTATCCAGGCTCTTTCTATGAGCAACATCTTCATTTCCTACACAATCTTTATTCTCGACATCAGCTTTTTTCGTAGCACGATAATTTCTGGCATATTCGGCTTTTTTCCTCTTGTTTTCCGCTTTCTGTGCACTGTGCACATTCTTTCTTTCTTGCGGGGTAATTTCTGGCATATTCAGCTTTTTTCTCTTCCGATTCATGTTAGTTTTTTTCCGATTCGGGATCAGCGTCAATTCTCCCCAATTCTTTCTTTTTAGCGCGATAATTTCGGTCATATTCGGCTTTCTTCCTCTTTCTTTCATCTCCCTGTCCTTCCGCTAAATTATTCAATCATAAAATCTCACCCATTTCGTCTATAGTTTCATTACCCTTTTGATCTTCTTGCCGTTCTCTCCCACTTTCTTCATTTTCAAACATTGCGGATTCAACACAAGTTGCGCTGCCTTCATGGCGTTTGTTCATGTTTCCGTGCCTGCAAAAGAATTCCAAATTAATAACATTTCTCGATATAGCAGACCAGGTGCGTAGGTCAAATTTCCGAAAGAAATCCTCATAAACTCCCATTTTGTATGAAAAACCATATTCCCCCACAAATTTGTCGGTAAAATGATCTTTGACAAGATTAGAACAAATTCTGAAAGAAATTGTCAAGAATTGTTCTAAAAAATATTCTCTAATTCAAAGAGATCCAACACTAGGAATTGATCTTGGGACCTTCGGTACGTGGGGCGACGACTCTATCCACTACACCGTCATATTTTGTTTTTCAGAGATTGTTCTCATGAGATTACATTCGGCATGCTAAGCGGGGCCCCGGAAAGAAGAATCTGACGGTACGTGACGCGAGTTTGCTCTTTTTCCCCCATGCCAAAAGTTCCCAACAGGCCAAAAGAAGTTTACACTTCAAAAAGCATAAGAACATCGTGATTTAAAAATAGTTCGTTATTGTTATGTACAGCGTGACTCCTTAGCTACGTGATCGGAAATATCTCGAGAGTTTCAAACGCAATCCCCCTGATTTCCTAAGTCTGTCCCCACTCAGTAGAAGCAGCGCAAACAGCAGGCTGAGGTCGAACGGGTCGTATTGGCCACTCGCTTGTCTCTTCGCCGCGGCGATAGTCCCATTCGACTCTCGGGTGATATACGCGCATGCGATCTGCCTTCTCACAACCCCAACCCAGCTCGACCCTAACTCTTGCGCAACCCCGCACGTCTCCTTTTTTTACCTATACCCCCTTCCATTCCTGGAATCCCCCCTCCTTGAACCTCCTGCCACACTCACCCGCAGCGCCCGCTTCGCGCGTCAGTTTTTCTTCCGATTTCATGCGGTCATGACATGAAGTGAACGTCGTCGTGGCTGGTCACGTAAGATACGAAGATTAATGTATCTTGCAATAGTCATCGAAGATCTGATCTTGCTGCAGGGAATTTTAGCACAGAGTGCTCACGTTTTACTTTGATATTTCGCGTTAAATTTGATCAAGAGGTGATTTTCGGTGAGGATACTTATTTGACGCAAAGCATCGACTCCTTGGACGACGGCATGGTCTAACTACGCGTTTGCACGCCCTTCTATCTATGGGTAAGTACTATTATTTGATGGTTTTTTAATTCACTGATAAAGAAAACTTTGTGTTATAGTCTTGACTTTTGTGTCGCATGTGGCACATTTTTAAAAATTCGCTGGTATCGTTCTCCTGCATTAAACTTCTATTTGGTCCCATCTTTTTCAGTAGCGGCACTTGTTCTTCTATGGGATGCAAGTTGGAAGCGCTGAATGGATCTAGATAGTTCGTCTTACTACCATGCGACTGGCTGAGGAGACAGTCGAGAGGGCCGTCTACCTAATCTCTTCAATGGAATGCTGGTCTTTGACAGCATTGATCTTCAAGAACCCTCATGCTCGCTGCCAGCTCGCTGCCGGTCGAGTCTGCCATGTGGAGCGTCCCACAGGAAGGCAGTTCATTGCAAGCAGGGACTCGGGAGACTTACTACCGTTCACCGTGAAAGTGGTGAGTACCTTCATTTTGGTGACTTTCCATGTATATCATCCTGTTTGACATGAAATATCTCTGTGGGGTTAATTCTCATGATGCAAAATGTTCTTATCTGTGGGGCGTGTGATAATTTTAAGCAATCTTAACTAGTGTAACAAACTGCAATTATTTTAACAATAAAATTTCTCGTTTCTCATGACGATTATCGACGGTAGAGTTACCAGACGCTGTTGCTAGGATCTTGTGTTGCAGCGTATTTTACTTATCAGAATCATTAAGTCAAGTTATATTGACACGACGTTAGTTTTAAATACAATTGGGGTAAAAAAGAGGGCAGAGAGCTAAAGTTTTGTAAATTCCTTGCTTGGTAATGAAACTCTTATAATCAATGGTATTTAAGGGAACTTCTCTAAATTAATTCCTACCTTTCACTTTGCGCACTTGTTTGATTTGCCACCATGGTGGACAATCATTGTCATTATTACCGATGCTAGCAGGGAATGCCGAAAACATGGCCGAAAATATAGAATTGAGAAATGTGCGAATTTAAAATTTATTTAATGAAGTATAACCACGCTGGAAAAATTAGCTTTTATTTAAGTAAACGGAAAAACAAATGTTAAATATCGGAATTATTAAACGCGGAATGACTCGCGTATCCGTAATGAATCTGAGAAATATCAAACTTAAAGCTATTCAAATGTTTTTCGAGCCGTTGATGTCGAAGTGCAAATAAGTGTAAATGACCCGAGACTAGCATACGTGCCTAAATTAAAAAGTTACGAGCAAAGTCCTAAAGGGTATCGTAGTCAGGTGTTGCTGGTGTTTTAAGCTAAATTAGTTTCAATAAATACCAACCGCTCGAAACTAGACACTATTTTGTGGTGAAATTTGTTTTCGCGGTAATTTGAGCCTATTCAAATTTCAGATACATATTTGGGTATAGGTGGTCTTCTCAGTGCAAACTGCCTCAAATTAGCTAACAATCGAACTAATTTGTTGATCCCTGAATCTCCGTCTAACCTGTTAAGAATAATACTCTCGATCCCATCATCTGTATGTTAGTTATGAATAACTCGGTGAGCGTTAACGTAATTCCGTGTTAATCGTGGATCTAGTCTTGTTTTTTTTAAAGACTGAAACCATTAATTCATGAAAGGGAGCTGAAAGGGGGGGGCGCAAGTTATCGCGACGATTGTAGCTTTTAAACCGACTGCCTGTCAGCGACTCTGCTTCCCTTATATATGTAGCTCGGTTGTTTCGAGAACATTCGGTGCCAGAATGTTCGCTTCCAGACTTTTAAGGAGTGTGAACAAATACAAACAGTAGAATATTCGCGACTTTTCTCGAACAAATGCCAGACAGAATAAGTTATCGAGATCACTAGAATGGCCGCGACTTTTCTCGTAGGTTAGCTATCTATGCGCGCTATCGACAGAAACGTATAAAATACGATGACGCGGACGCGCGCGCGTGCTACATAAGAAAGTAAAACTACTCGATAACTCGACTCAGAGTCGACTGACGAAAGACACGAACGAATAGTGTGCGGGTTGACAGGCGGGGGCGGCGCGGGCGGCCCCGCAAGGGGGGGGGGGGGCGCGCACCCCCCATATGTATCCGCCACTGGGCGGAGCTAGGGCAGGCGGATCGGGTGGATACATTTTTTTTACATTTTCCGAATTACGCGTGCGGAATGTGCCGTGAAAACAAGTGAACGGCTACATCCGCCGTGGTTGCGGGAAAACAATTCAAAATCTCAGAACCAAGAAGTCTATTACATCCACTCATTGCATATTATGTGAACTTTTAGTGATTTAAATTATAGTATAATTTTCATTTATACATCCTTAACTTTAAATACATATTACCACACACTTCTAGATACTATTTCAACTTTGTCCCCGTCAAGTAGTTTCACACCGAAATAAATAAATTAATTAGTTCCGAAAATACGATACCTATTGTGCCACAGAGAATGATATATATTCTTGAATGTTTTTTTTCATTAATTTTACTCTTCATCGCTTGAATCAGGAGTTTTTCTTCAAGAAATGCTTCTAGGTGAGAATGCGAACACCCAACCATGTGTATTTTCCCTTTTTCGCCGTTCCCAGTTTCGAAGTTCCCACTTCCCAAATTCTCATTCTTCCTCCCCATGCCCCTATTCCGCTCGTCCTGTTTTCTGCCTCCGCACTCGGCTTTCCGCATCGCTTTCCGTCCTTGTTTCAATAGTGTAGTTTCCTATTTTTTTTATTGTTTTAATTCGTAAGTTTATAACCCCTGGAGTACCTACGTACTTCAAGCCGTTCCATTAAAAAATGACGTCAAGTATTTTCCTGATTAATTAAAAATTGAAAATTTGCAACGGCGCGAAAACGCGACGGCTAACTATTGCATTCCGGGTCTATTGCAGATCTAAGTTTGACGTCATGTTGTGACTCCTCTCCCTGCCGCTAGGTAATGCTGCAAACACCGCTAACAGCTGTAAGCTGCAGACGATCACGCATTCCGTGAAAGATATGAACCCCAAATGAACGAGTATCGGAGGAACGCTCTTCGAACTAAATGCATTTGATTTCGTTACGAGATGTGAGAATCTTATTTTAAAGTTTATAAAACTTAATTCTGCAAGCCTTCGATTTTTTCAAAGTGAAGTTGGTACCTATGGAATGAACGTAGATAAATCATTTGGGCCACATTCAATTACAATTATTTCTCGAACTTGCTATCCCATTCCGTATCATGATGAGTCGTATTTTCGCTATAGTTTTCTGCTTTGCATATGCGGAGTGTATTAAGAGCGTAAATAGTATGGAAGTTATTACACTGTATTCTACGAAACAAGCTTTGTCAAGGTGTCATTAGTAGAACAGGAAGTGAAGCAAAAAGGCTGAGGCTCTTACCCACGAAGCATGTCAAAGTATCGAAGCACACTATGTACGAGTACTCATTAGATATACGTAATCAACCTTCTCCGTCAATGGGCCTTAGACCCGTGATTCCCTGCGATAGCTGATTCACAGAATATGTCCCTATGACTGATGGTAGCATGCTTCGGAGCAGAAATAAAACTAATAAGTATTGCTTTATGCTGCAATGTCATACAACAACAATCAGTGACAGCAAGAAAAAATGCGTCGCGGTACCATTGAACGAAAAAAAAAAGAGGATTTTGTGGTTTAAAGCTGCCAGGAGAGAGTACCTCTCCATCAACAGAAACACTCGCACAGGATGGCGGGAAACTGAAGGGGCAGAGCTTCGGTCGGCGGATTGGTCCGAAATAATTTTTTTACTATGTCTTCCGTGAGCGGAAAGTGACGTCAGAAACAATAGAACAGCTACATCCGCCGTGGTTGCGGGACCATGTGGGTAGGCAATTCAAAATCTCGAAACTAAGAAGACTACAATATCCAAACTCTTTGCATATTACATTCACTTTTCATAATGTAATTTATAATAAATTTTTATTCGTAAAATAACCTAGATAATTTATTGCTTACTTATTTTCATCTAGCTTTGACCCCGTCGAGCAATTCACACCAGCGTAAAAAAATAATTGTTAGAAGTTTATTCCAATGTATGGTGCCATAGCATTATAAAATCTTTACTCGTATCTATAACTTTTCAATAATGCGATGCGAAACGCCAAATTTACTGCCATGAAAACTTATAATTATCTAAAGCGATACAATACTCATAACGGAAATAGTTATCATCACGATAGCACATCCCTTACGTACGTAATTGAATGTAATTATGCTTGGCAACATTTTACCGATCCTAACTTTTGTTTCAACATAAGAGCTTGCAATTCACACCTCGAATTAGTTTTGAGCCATATTAAATATTATCCCGTGTTAGTTGAATCGTTGTTTTTATTATTATAATCCATTTCAAATGACTTCGCGGCTGGGAAGGCGGGGTCAGCCGGGGGGAGGAGCTTGAGCCCAGTCATGTGGTCTTGGGGTAGTAAATAGGAGCGTGGATGGGGAAATTCCTTCTCCTGGGACCTCATTTCGATTCAATTTGATGATTCAGTTAATTTGATTTGGTTCATGGTAATGAACCGATTCTTCAAATCGTTCATAATGAACGAAAATGGGGCAATGAACGAATTGATGGATTGAACCAAACCCACGAATCCTTACGTAAGCGTTTGCGCACCGTCGGATTACTATCTTATGATTTCCAGCGTTGCCAGTATTACTACGGCTATCACGCCGAAGCAATGATTTTTTCCTCGCTTCATAATACCTTAATTGAAACACCTTCAGAAAGTAAAACTTCTTCAATCGCTCCAATTCTATTAAATATTATAACTGTGCAGTTCACAAGCCATGGTTTGTGAACTTAAATGAAAAGTTTAACTTATATCCTTCATGTATAGCCAGAATTCACGCTAATCCTTACGTAAGCGTTTGCGCACCGTCATTTTTATGTTAAGGCTAATGTCCTAGCAGGAACTAGCCATTTCAGTGTTTATTTCTCTAGAAAATTTTCTCATGCAGAGAATAATGAAAGTATCAATTTTGCTACTTAGACATTCATGAGCACTCTAAAACATCAAAAACGTTATAACCGCATCAAAATTCGTCTCAACATGACCCGCTATTAAACAAAACAGGAGAAAACGGCTTTTTTCCTTTTGATTATAACAATCCGTAAGGAAGTAGTAGTGTAAGGTAAGTATCCAAAATTTCAAGACAAAATATTCAATAGTTTTCGCACAAGTTTATTTTTTTATCACGTTTTCTATTTTTTTACATGCCATTTCTCAAGCTTAGGGCGGGTTAACAACAAGTTGCACATGTGCACATTTAGTTTCAAGGTTTATACCAGTAATTAAAAAAACTGAATGAATTATTAGAGTTAAATAGTTTATAAATTCAAGATTTTAAAAACAGACTTGTTTTTAGCTGCAAACGAATAGAATACAGCCCATTCTATTAGTTATGTGAAAATGCTGATGAATTCACGTGATAGCTAGAATGTCTAATATTAGATTCTTTTAACTTTATATCGTTTTTAAATTTCTATTATAAACTATAAAATTCAATGAACACATGTAAAACTTGATGTAGAACCGCCCGAAGCTTGATAAATGACATTGTAAAAAATGAAAATGGGATAAAAATTCATTTGTGCAAAAACTATTGAATATAATATCCTGAAATTTTGGGCACCTACTTTGTTGTTTGTACGCACTATTAGAGCCTTTTGTTCAAGCTTTATTAATGTGTAATATGTTTTTGCATTGGTATAAACAACAAAAAGCTGTTTTTTTATGGTGAATCAACAGTGAGACGAATTTTGGTTAGGCTCATTTCGTAGGCTTTTCTTAATGCGCACAACTTTTGTTTAAAACGTTTTCCATAAAAATCAATAGCTTTTGCTACAAGTCGGAAAAACCACTTTTTCACATCGTAATTGTTAAATAAACTTTTTCCCTGCAATGTTTTCTATGGTGCCAAAGATACCATTTATTACAACTAGGTAGCATTCTGAATAAATTCCATTCATTAATCTCAAGTATCTATATACCTACTTTCCATTCATAATTCGACTTGTCTAAAATCCCCTAATCCAAATCTAAAAAATCAATTCTCCACGCAAATTGTTCGTTTTTAACGATTTGTACTCGAATTATTGTTGAATCTTTCGATTTTCCATGCAAATCATTCATTTGGAACGATTTGAATCAAGTAATTCTTGAATCACTCAAATCTTATGGGAAATCGTTCATTTTGAACGATTTGAACGAGAATCATGATTAAATTCATTCGGTTCATGCCCGAGAATCGTTCATTTTGAACGATTCGTTCATGAACCACACAGTTCTAGACCTCGAGTCTTGCTCTGCCTTCTGTCGTGCGGAGATCTGCTCTCTCCTTGCCGTGTTCCTACGTGTCCTGCGTTTACATCAGCGATAATTAAAGTATGGCCGTATGGTTGTGCGAATGTTGTTGCTGTGGCAACGCCTTGCTGGCTTTAGTCCCTCCCCAACCTCGCCCAATCCACATATTTCCCCTGCCGTGCGATAGTAAGAGAGAGCTGACGAGAACGGCCGAATTCTCAGCCGCCAAGTCATTTGAAATGGACTAAAGGATGTACCAAAGACCTCTTGTGGTCTAACTTTAATTAGAGGGGAAGACCTTTTTTCTTGAATATATTTAATTTATTTTTACGCAATCGATTCAAAATGTTCTTCCGTTATTGCTCCTAAATGATAATGTGCACACCCATCATGTTTACTTAGTTTTTTGCTGTTCTGTGTCTAAGTGAATAAAGTTCCTCCTTTCCCCCCCGGTCCGTTTTCTCTCGCCGCGCTCAGCCTTCCACGGAGTTTTCAGTCACTGTGAATCTTTCTTCATCCTTACGCCATGGTACTACTAATTAAGAGAGGGTGCTGGTATGTACTTCCATGGCCTCGTGAGTGTGTGCCTCGTGCATTGGCCTTGCCGGGTAGCAGTGATAACGGAATTTTTAGCATTTTCGCGAAGCAGTTTGGTACCTATCTTCCCCCTCTCGTAGCCTATCCGCTACCTCCGTTCTCTCCTCCCCCTTAACGCTCCCCTCTCCTCATACTCGCGTAGGTCTGCGCCAGGAACTACTGCGAGAACTCGGAAGTCTGCTTAAGTCTCTTGCCGCCTAAGCCGCTGCTATGGTGAATGGCAGTGAGTGTTAGTACACCAATGAAAAAGAATTTAGGAAAATGGGTTATTGCAGAAGTGTTTCGGTTGCGTTAATCTAGATATACCTACTACCCAGGAAGCCTCCGAAGGGAATAGTGGCAGAGGCTGACACAAGTAATCATTAGGATAGACGTTATTGCTCTTAATTAAACTGGCGTGATCACAGGTTTTTCGAGTTACATTTGGGTAATTTGAGCAAGATAGTTCATTAGTCGTAAGGAGTCCATCTTCGATTTTTATTTTTTTGACTTATTCGTCTGTAATAAGAATGAGTTAAATATTTTAATATTTATGGTGAAGAAATGGCTATGTATGACAAATTCTCAGTAATTATGTATATAACCACATCTTCTAACTACACTATTTTTTCTCGCCTTACGGTGAAACCGCCTTCTTAGAAGATGGTTTTTTTGGGATTCTGCAAACGTTACTGCGGTGAATTAATTTTTATAAATAGTTGAGAAAACATGCTAACAATACACCGTTAGTTTTTTTGACAATATGTAGGTGCTAGAAGTTTCTATTTTTTTTTAATATTCTACCTCTGGCGCACAGCCATAATCTATCCCATGTAAAACAGCTTGTATTTTCAGGTAAATTGCTCGAAAAGTAGTTAGGAAAGGGGTTGGTATTCTGATTTCATTGGAAGTGTGTTTTTTCTTTAAAATGAGTCCAAATTCATCAACTTCTAGGTGAAGTGATTTTTCGCTCAAGCTGCCTGAAGGAGGTGCAACCGCGACTCTGTTAGCCAAACAAATACAAACAATTCCGACAGCTATTAATTCCCACTTTTTGTTTACATTTTTCAAAAGAATTATTTTACTGTTAGCATGCCTTCATTGGACGGGAATGCTGGATATGCAGATTATTGAATGAATAACGAACAATTTTTCCAGTTGTAGGACCCACTGCAGTGAAATTTCTATTGACTTAAAGCATTTTAACTTCGATTTTTGCGGCAATTTGCTAATAAATCGATAAATATAATACACAGTTGCTTCGATTTTATTCCCTCGATATTCTTTCGGTTCATTTGCTTGTTTAAAACAGCTTTCCGCCAAAGTGGTACTTACATTACTTATAAAATGTTTTCCCCATGTTTCGCCCATTTTCGTATTTAACACCCAAATAACTTCAAGTTCAATTTGCTATAAATAACGCGGAAAAGTGGGATTTGTTGTCCTTATCTAAAATTGGACAAATTTTCTGTAGGTGTATATGTGAATAAAATGCATACTGCATACCTACCCATCACTCCATTACCTTTGGGCGTTGGCACGAAGAGCTTAGTTATTGAAGTGAGGCTTATATAAGTGGAATTATTTTAATAACTCCTCAATAACACCATGTCCTTACATATCTCTTATGCTTATGGGACACCATGTACATGCATACATAATAACACAACACAGATTACTATGATATTATCGGATATTTAATATAACTTTCGACCACTCTCGTGTGCTAACCTCATAGTTCGGACTTAATTTACACCGGGTGTTACACTCCAGTGGTGCCAGCCTATTTAGTGACGAGCTGAGTGGCCAAATTATTACATAAATATATATAACTATATGGGTCCCATTACCCCACTATAAAAACAATGTGGATAATAAGAACCTACCCCCTTCTCCTTCCTAAAACGTATTACGTAAAATTTGAATGACCCCTTGCTTGCTGCATCACAAGTTTCATAGAAATTCCGTATTTTGCCTTTCAGATTTATGCTGCTGAATTGACCTCTGAAAGATCAGACATAACTGAGCAAACCTAATTTATGCGGGCAAGTGCATGTTAGAAGTACTTATAATCTTCAAAGTGGAAGGATGATGGAATGCCTTGATATCCATGTACGTATATTGTATAAAATAATAGCCTGACGGCATGAAGATGTGAATACTGACTTTGTGCTTCCCCAGTTAGGCGAGCTGTTTTTACTTTTAAGGCATGGGCATGTTAAAAGTACCTTATATTAAAGGTGGAAAATGGATGGAATATCTTCATTTCCATGTATGTTTTACGAAATAATGGCGAAAGGGGAAGAGAATGTGTATCCGTGCTTCACCCAAGTATGCCTGCTGTTTTATTACTAAGGCATAGTTATGTTAAAAGTACCTATAATATTAAAGGTGGAAAAAAGATGGAATATCTTCATTTCCATGTATGTTTTACGAAATAATGGCGAAAGGGGAAGAGAATGTGTATCCGTGCTTCACCCAAGTATGCCTGCTGTTTTATTACTAAGGCATAGTTATGTTAAAAGTACCTATAATATTAAAGGTGGAAAAAAGATGGAATATCTTCATTTCCATGTATGTTTTACGAAATAATGGCGAAAGGGGAAGAGAATGTGTATCCGTACTTCACCCAAGTATGCCTGCTGGTTTATTACTAAGGCATAGTTATGTTAAAAGTACCTATAATATTAAAGGTGGAAAAAAGATGGAATATCTTAATTTCCATGCATGTTTTACGAAATAATGGCGAAAGGGGAAGAGAATGTGTATCCGTGCTTCACCCAAGTATGCCTGCTGTTTTAATATTAAGGCATGGGCATGTTAAAATAACCTATAATATTAAAGGTGGAAAAAAGATGGAATATCTTCATTTCCATGTATATTTTACGAAATAATGGCGAAAGGGGAAGAGAATGTGTAGTATCCGTGCTTCACCCAAGTATGCCAACTGTTTTATTTTTAAGGCATGGGCATGTTAAAAGTACCGAAAAAATTCAAGGTGGAAAAAGATGGAATATCTTTATTTCCATGTATGTTGTACGAAATATGTTGAATGTATGCTGAACCTCTCCTGACCACGCCCAGCCATCGACGCCTTGCCCGACCAAGCCCTATTTCTCCTAGCTTGCCCACACTTGTCCCACCTCGCCCCCATCTTGCCATCCTCGCTCCACCACCTCCCACCACGACACACTTGGTCTCATCTCGACCCACACCCTTCCACCTCTTACAACCTCAACCCACATTGCCTCATCTGACACTTCACCTTACCCTTTTCCACGCCTGAGTTGGTTGACCACTTGCCACCGTCGACCGAACACTCAAGAGTCTAAGACTACGCCGTTGCCGTTTGATTATGCCAATGTTGTCCGACCACGCCAACAGTGTCGGCTCATGTCGAGAAACTACAAGGTGAGTAGAAGGAAAGGTGGCTTCATTTCGTCGGCTGCTCCTAGCCGATGACGTCACGGCCGACACCTCGTAGAAGTTAAGTTCGGTTAAGGAAAATCTTAATCATTTTACCCTCAATGCCAATATTTTCCGAGATATTAGATGGGAAATTGAAAGAGCTTCAATGGGAAATCAATGTTTACGTCAGGAAACAGTAAATCAAAAGAGGAAAATCTGTGAACCACGGACTGAAGCTTTTTTTGATGAGTTTCAGCTCTGCTTTTGATTTGGGAGGTTATCTATAATTTCGTCATTGCATTCCTCACAATAGGTGGACATGAGTCACAATGAGAAGGCTAAGTCACACATGGTCAATAAATTCTACTGGGAGCTAGTTGCTCACAATGGAAGTCTTGATGTCAGCACCTGAGCCAACAAAAAGACAACATGTACATATTGTCTGACAGTATCATTTCAGATACTGAAGACAAAATAGATACCTACTATGTGTCCGTAAATGTATAAGGGACTATGCACCTAGGACCCATTGAATCCGCAGTGAAACACAAAATTCTGAGTTCCCTTAAACTCGTACAAATAAAATGCATGGACAACTCACTGTGCTGTGGGAGAACTGATGCTCTAACGTTCACAACTTACTCTTAACTGTAACAGCGGCCAAGGAAACATTGCCATGCAGGCAGTGATTCACAGATTATAAAACATACTTTGACTGGAAAAGAATCAGATGAGTGGAGCTAGGTGCAGGGTTACAAAATTAATGCTTATATAGATTCAAGAGAATTGATAAAATCAAATTTATTTCAGCAATATTTAATTAATTAATTAATACAAACAATAAGTTGAAGCCACTTTAGGTCACAGTTTTCTTTAACTTACACAATTTTTTCAGCTTTTTCTGGCCTTCATTTTTCCCAGAAGCCCTCTACTTTAAAAAAAAATATTCTAATAGCAACCCTATGCTTCACAAAAGTTTTTACAATCTTTTCATCAATATCATCACCTTTTTTATTTTTCTTGGGATACGCATAACAGTCCACTCGTTTGGGAAGAAGAGGGCCCACTATCTCCTGAAAAAGTCTTCCCATTTCCATTACTTTCTCTTTGAATGTATCACTTGGGGATATTAACCCTCCATATTCCGAATCCCGACTCCATATTTGGAGTCCGGATTCCACTTTCCATCTCTCTTGCATTTCAATATCCATACCTTCCTAATATTAGGATTCTTCGAAAAACTAGACAAGAAAATAATACAACAAACATGAACTGTTAATGCAACATTCAGTACATAGTAACTTTATCAACAGGGCCATTGCTAATTTAGTGTCTCGTCAAAGGAGTTGTAATTAGCTTTCACAGCACCCATTGAGTAAAAATGGAGGTTAAATACGTAAAACTGACTATGTTAATCTGTCCCTCACCTTTGGATTTACATGATTTTAAGGAAGGTATATTATATGGATGATACAAAAAAACAAAGAAGACCACGTTTACTTACGTATGGAATGGCATTTGTATTCCACTCTTTTTCGCTTTCTCCGAGCTGTTGGAACGTGTTGCCACGGTGCAACGCATCGTCAAAATCACTTGAGAAAAACAAATTGCTATTTAATCGCCTGTGAGTTAAAATATACGAGTAAATAACAGCTTCAACTCGCTTCTTACGCCTTCGTCTCACGACTGCAATCCGCAACTGTCGGTCGTGACGTCACAGCTTTTGCTCGCCAGCGCTTGAGGCCACCTTACCTTCTAATCACCTTGGAGAACCAATGCAGAACTCAAAGTAAACACGGTCGCAGCACAGACTACTTGCAGTGCAACAGACTAGGGTTCATGTCTCCAACCAGGGCATTCGTCGCGCGACCTTGCGAAGCTTTGCTCGACCACGTCCGACCACGGCTCATGTCGAGAAACAGTGCTTGTGTCGCCGGCCACGACAAATGTCTCTGACCACGACAAATGTCGCCTGAAATTCATCACACATTATACTCACATGCATATACATACCACGTCCTAACTCCTCCGTACCCCTCCGTACCTCACCGTACCCCACTGAACTCCACCTTGCTCCACCTTACCCAACCCTACCTCACCTCGACCTTCCTCCCTCCACCTCGACGCACTTCCTTCTGCATCGACCCACATCCCTCAACCTTCTTCGCTCCACTTCTATATTCTTTTCAATCCGGAGTAGGTGCCCGTGAAATTTAATTAATCTTTTTTGAACGTATCTGTGATATTTTCCGTTAATTTTTATACTTCTGATGATGATCCCTTCATTCAGACCCCTTCTCAGTTTATCGGTGCGCAAATTATTTTTCTATTTTTATTAATTTTTTCTAACCAATTAGCGTTGGTCTGACTGCTTCCAGAACCACTATACGCAGTCGAAACATCACTAATTGACGGACCAATAAAAAGCAAACACATTGTAAACAGGATTCTCGAATCCTCAGGAAAAACGTCGGACCGATAATGACCTTATTCTAGTGTCTTAATTTCCCGTTTATGGATGATTATATCTTTGTCTAATGATTCCATGTCAGCTTGCATGCTTTTTGTAGTTTTCTGATTCTTTCCAGATTGGCCTCTTAAGTGAATCCGTGATAGTTGGATGATTTTTCCGAGTCACTTGAAATATTGGACTTGAGCTAATTTACCCGTGCCTTGTGAAGTGAGTATTTCGCTAGTTAATTAAGCTCAGTATGTATTGTGAATTTTATATGAATTCATCAGTCTATTAATTCGTACAATTTGGAATGGTTTTTCTATGACGTGTTTGGCCTGTTCTGTTGTTCGTGAGGATTGGGAACCCAAAAGCCAGACATTTCACGCTCCTTGGAATCCTACGACCTAACCTAGTAATTACAAATACATGGTTCAGACATCATCCTCGACGTAGGTACACTTGGAAGAAGCCGGGAGACACAGATAGGTTCCAGATAGATTATATAATGGTTCGTCACAGATACAGGAATAGTGTTAAAACTCGCATACTTATCCAGGAGCTGATGCAGACACAGACCACAACTTATTAGTCATGAAATGTCAGGTAAAACTGAAAAATATAAGAATGGGAAGGAGGGTACGAAAGTGGAATACGAAGGCATTAACTGGGGCAACGAAGAAGTATCGGGAGAAAGTTGATGAGATAATGGGTGAGGAACACGGAGCTAGATCAGTGGAAGATGAATGGGGAAGTTTGAAAAATGGAATTGTAGAAGCGGCGAAAGCAACAGTAGGCGTAGTGAGTGCAACTCAAATTAGAAAACCGTGGATCACGAAGGAGATGGTAAGGGAGATGGAGGAGAGAAGGAAATGGAAGAGCGTAAACTCAAACTAGGTAAGAGAAAATACCGAGAATTTAATAACAGGCTTAGAAGAGAAACAAAGAAAGCAAGAGAGGCGTGGTGGAGAGAACAGATCGACGCGTTAGAGAAATACCAAAAAAGAGGGAAGAGCAGATGCATAAAATAGGAAAGTAAAGGAACTGACAGGTGGTTATTAAGGGAAGAGGAATTACAATGATAACGGACGGGAAAGGTAATCGTAGAACCGAAAGAGATCCAGGAGAGGTGGAAGGAGTATGTTGAAGAGCTGTATGGTAAAGAAATAAGGCCCAATAGGTTGATATAGAAAGGGAAGACGATATCGACAGAGATGGCATCGGACCAAGTATCCTAGATAGTGAAATCGAAAGAGCTCTACGAGGCATGAAAAGGAATAAGGCGGTGGGAATAGATGACATACCTGCAGTTTTTCAAGAGCATGGGGAAGAACGGAAGAGGAAAACTTTTTGCGCTTATTCGTAGGATTTATGAGGATGGAGTGTGGCCGGAAGACTTCGCGAAGACTGTACTAATTCCTATACCAAAGAAGAGTAAGGCAAAAACGTGCGAAGATCATAGGACAATAAGCTTAATATCTCACGCGGCCAAAGTAGTTCTGAGGATTCTAAACAGAAGGCTAGAGAAGAAGGCAAATGAATACCTGGGTGACGACCAGTTCGGGTTTAGGAGAGGGACGGGAACGCGAGACGCTATAGCGGTGATGAGGACGCTGGTAGAAAGAAACCTAGAGTATGGGCAGGATGTTTTTGCGTGCTTCGTAGACTTCGAGAAGGCGTTTGATCGGGTGGAATGGATGAAATTAATGGGAGTGTTGAAGAAGTTAGGGGTCGATTGGAGGGACAGGCGTCTGATTCGAAATTAGTATATGAACCAGACGGCGCAGGTTAGGGTAGCCAATGGAGAATCGGAATGGGCCACGATAGGACGGGGAGTGCGAGTAGAGTGCCCACTATCGCCGTTGCTCTTGAACGTGTATTCAGAAGAAATGGTAAGGGAGGCATGGGGGGAGGAGGAGGTAGGAATAAAGGTAGGAGGGGAGCTGATAAAATCAGTGAGATTTGCAGATGATCAAGCATTGGTTAGTCAGTCGGCCAAGGGGTTGCAGTCAATAGTGAATGCATTAGAGGTGCAGGGCGAAAAGTATGGGATGAAGATCAATCACAAGAAAACGAAAGTAATGAGATTTTCTTGAAATAAGAAGGCGGCGCTGAATATAAGGGTGGGAGGGCAGAAGATAGAGCAGGTCGAGCAGTTTACTTATCTGGGTAGTATTTTGGAGGATAATGGGTTTAGTGGTAAGGACATCAGATGCAGAATTGCGCTAGCTAAAGAAGCATTTTCGAAGAGAAGGGAATTGATTAGGGGGGGTCTGAGAAGAGACTTAAAGAAGAGGCTGGTGAAAACTTTAATATGGAGAGTGGCGCTATATGGGTCGGAAACTTGGTCATTACGAAGGGAGGATGTGCGTATACTTGAGGCGTTTGAGATGTGGGTTTGGAGAAGGATGGAGAAGGTTAGTTGGATGGCGAGAATGACGAACGAGGAGGTATTGGATATGGTCGGAGAGGGGAGGAAGCTTGTGGCAGAGGTTCGGAGAAGGCAGAAGAGATGGATGGAGGAGGTTTTGAGAGGAGAGGGCATGTTGAAGAGAGTGATAGAGGGGAGAACACTGGGGAAGCGTGGAAGAGGATAGGAATTCTGGACGAAATAAGAGGAGGTAGAAGATATGAAGAATTGATGATGGATCTAATAACGGGCCATCCTTAGAAGGGAAAGTGAGACAATGTCTAAGAGGTTGGGATGCAGAATGGGGACTGTCCAAGAGCCTACAAATCAGCTGGTAGAATACTTGAATGAAATGTTAATGCCTCAGTCTTGTTATTCTTCCGTCTGGTGTCATGGTCGCTTCATTTTAAATTTTACTGTACGAAAACTCGCAGTGTGTGTAATTCTCTCGAGTATCCGATAAACTTTCACAATTGGCAGGGACGGTGATAACTTAGTGTATCTATTATATGCGTAGTGTAATGCCTTTTGGTGAGTACTTTCCCCCAGCCACACACAGTTCAGGGGGCTTGCAGGGTATTTTGTAGATATTTTCAATACGCCAGCATGCTTAAGAGGTAAAGGCCGAACGGCTGAGGCGTACATATTGGACAGTAATGTATACGTTAGATGTAAATGATTGCCTCCTTTAACTGCAGGGCAGAAAATATTAATTCATCGTAACGAATTGTCACATTCATAGCCAATTCCATCCACCCAATTAGGAGTGCTTAATTTTATAATTTTTTAATTCCTTAATAGTGGTTCCGTTATCGAAAATGCTCCGAATTGCCACAGCTTCGAAATAAGTGCAAATTTTGGTAACAAACTATTTTTTTTTAGAAATCTAAAGGTCTTATCCTGGCGAGAACGCTCTCATACCTCGTGTAGGGAAAATTAAAACACTGCATATTGTCTTAAAAATTATGAAACTTGAATGAACAACTCACTCACAACTCACAACATTGGGTATTATTCCTGGAATTGTTCTTTTATTTAGATGGAAAATATTAGTTAGTTTGCTCCGTTGTGAAGTTGTATTTTATTAACTAATAAATCTTCTCATTGTTTTCAGTTGCCACATGAGCTTCCATTTCTCTTTGTCTTCAATGCAATGCAGTTGTAAGGCGCGCGTTGAACAGGAAGAAAAGTTTTCGGACCGCGAGAATCGACAGCCGTGGTTCATAGTGTGAGTACCTATTTGATTTACAGCACATCGTCTGCGTATTTTTGCTCCGAAGAGAATGTTTTTTTATGGCAACCCTAGTAGCAGTTGACGGTCCCGCAACGTCACAGGGGTGGCGGTTACGTCGCTGCAACGTTCCAGCAACGTGCGAAGTGTCCGAGAATCAACGTCGCGGAACCGTCGCATTGCGACCTTCCGATAAAAATTTACTTTGGAACCAGATTCCATTACGATAAGCTTATCAAACGTTTAGGCCGCCTTACATGGTTCTTTCTTCTGTTCAAATGCTCGCATAAACTCCCTCCAAGAGGAAAATTGTGAACATTGATCCTTGGTGACCCAAATGCCCAAAGACATCCCAGGTAAAAATATTTGGTTTGTAACTAATCTGGAACCTGGCTAGAGCTATAGGTCTGTAGGTGGTCTGGAACTGGGAAGAAATTGAAACTGCTCCAGACCGGTATCTTTCCCTGCGCTCTCAAAATAAAAAATATAATTTTCTTTTGTACACTATGTACGTACTATTACCCTATGTTTTAATTATCCTACTTAGTATCTACCTAACGTCCTATCTATCTCGGATTTTCAGCTACCCTACGGTTCTACGCGCATTACCTCGAGTCCGAAATCGAAGTATCGGCGTCAAGAGAGCCGTATATATATCGCCATTTCCGTGTGTTAAAGTGACTTTGAGAACTAATTATTATAAATAGCAATTCCGTGATAGTTTGAGGAAATGCCATTACATCACAATAACAGTTTTCAGGTATTAATTATTTGAAACCTATATGGCACCATAGTACGAATATAAATGCAATATTTCTAATAATAGATAAGATTTTTTCAAATAAGTAAAATATCGGACCGACCAAAGTTGATGATTGGTTGCAGGTCGGTCACAAATTGACGGTCAAATGTGACGTGTCCGCAACGTTTCTGCGACGGACCATTGTGACCGCAACCTTAGGACGACCTTTGTTACGTTGCTGCAATGTTGCGGCGACCAACTCTGCTACTGGGGAATATTCCTATTTTAATCGTTCCAGCAGTCAATTAGATTGAGTTAGAATTCACATAAGACTTCGGGTTGGCTTCGGAACAGAAATAAGTCTGGGGAGCTTTTTGAAAGTCGGGGAAGATCACAATAGATGGAGACTGGTAAAAATGTGATATCCCTTTTTTATTGTATATCAGCGAAATTAAATGAACTTATGCCGACAAGTGCAGTACAGTACTGCATCTCGAGTAGCTGAAATCACAATCTCGGGAAAAGCCCTTTAGCTTTTTATGTGATGGCCACTCAGGTTATTGAGACTCAGCCGGACGAATTGAGATAATTTCTTTTGAACAAATTGGGAAAATGTAGATCTTGGGAATTTTGACTCGTGGTTTAGGCAAACGAAACTTTATATGCAAGCGGGTTATTATCTCTGAATTACGCTAAATTCATTAAATCATTTTACAGCGTGTAACCAACACTATCTGAGAACTTTTTAGTGTTTTATTTTGTGCCAGGTTAGAGAAATATATTGAGGTAGTGGAGAGGAGAGGAAGCAAATGACTTCACTTAATGAGAAACAGCACGAGGGTGAGTTTATTGCGCGAAGCACAAATATAATATATAAAACAAGTGTCTGTGCAGTAGCGCATTCCGGCGCTACCAACCTCTCGGATTACCAATTATTATGGTACATTTCAACAAAATGTGCTTTGGTATTTTGACAGTTGACGGAATGATATGTGCCCGGTTATTAAAAACGTCAGTCGCAAATTTTCCCTGGCAAGAGACTTAGTGGGTGGCTAACAAGGGCCAGAATATAAATAGACAAATAGTCTAGGCGTTTGTCAGTCTAACGTGGATTATTCAATGATGTGATTTTATTAGCCTAATTGTCCATTCATGCTGCCTCTTGGTATTTATAATAGGCAACAGTTAATAGCGGTTCAAATTTATAAGATAAGTCTGTCTTATTTCAATTATTTAAAATACTAGACAATTATTAGTCGCCCAAATTTCACTGTGCTGCTGATGGAAACGATCTTGATATAACGTGTTTAATCTACATCAGGCATTCCTGAAAAAGGTTGACTGAAAACTGACTCAATGAGAAACAGCACTAGGGTGCATTTATTGCGTGAAGCACAAATATAATATACAGAACAAGTGACTGTGCAGTAGTGCACTCCGGTGCTACCAACCTCTCAGGTTACCAATTACTATGGTACATTTCAACAAAATAAATGTGTTTTGGTATTCTGACAGTTGACGGAATGATATGTGCTCTGTTATTACCCTAAAAATGTCAGTCACAAATTTTCCGCTGGCAAGAGACTTTAAGTTGAGAGACTAATTAGTGGGAATTTAAATAGACAAATAAGTCTAGGCATTTTTCAGTTTAACGTGGATTATTCAATGAATGTGATTTTATTAGCATAATTGACCATTCATGCTGCCTCTTTGTATTAGAATAGCCAACAGTTGATAGCCGGTTCAAATTTATAAGACGAGTCTCCAACGTCTTATTTCAATTATAAATACTATACAATAATTAGTCGCCCAAATTTCACTGTGCTGCTGATTGAAACGATCTTGATATAACGTGTTTAATCTACATGAGGCATTCCTGATAAAGGTTGACTGAAAACTGTACGATGATGCGAATCTATTTTTGATTATTGCTTTTGTTTTCAGGACATGGGGAAGAGCATACCTTGAAACTATAAATACAATTCCTAACTAATAAAATTAAAACAATAGATGGATAGACAAAAATTAAAACTTCAAAAATGTTTGAAAGGATAAAGGGAACAAAAATGCTTTTTAAAACAAAAGCAATGTTGCGGATAGTAAAAAGATAAAATTAACGGGTTGGTAATCTAGAAATTGAACCTAATACGGAAATCTAAACAGATGTTAGCAAATTTTGCCAGAATGTAAATGCCAACACCCTTGAACGTCGTTCCGAGATGAATGTAAGTGATTAATGGAAAGTGAGCGGAAAACGTGGCTACATATTGTAAGGCACGCATTAAATTAGGTACGCAGGGTCAGATTAGTCAGTTTGTCCATTGCTAAGAATGTTGTGCATATTTTGTCATTAATGGCTGAGGGATAGGGCCAACTAACATTCGTTAACAATTCCGAATATTCATAATAAGAAGCCCGCAACGTAACAAATGGTAAATGCCTCGGCGGGAGATAATTAAACTCAAAATAGTTTGTTCACTGTCCCGAAATATAACTTAAAATTAGGGCGCCCTCGTCACAAATTAGCGATACCAGCACCAAAAACTTATATACGCGACATTAGTTTAAGCCAAACTCATATTAAGAACATACATAGAAGAAAAACCTTAGGGTAAAATATACATTGTATGGTATTTCTATGGTTCATTTTATTAGTCGAGAAAACATAACATTTGCCATATGGCACGACACAAAAAGACACATTTCACATCGTTGAAAATGATATATATGAGACAGAACATATGTTAGTAAAGTATTACGCGAAATGATTTTCTAGCTTTAAACAAGTAAAACCTAAAACCACCTCTTAATCTAGTTGGCTCAATGGAAGCAACAAACAGCACCATAAATCTTTTTCGCCTCATCGCTTATAAGACAAAATGCTGCAACGGCCATCATCGACCGACCGACAGCACAGAAATTCATCTGCAAATATTTCTTGCAAATATTCCTCAGTGGGTTTTTCTTTGTTAGAGTCATTAGTTCTCGCTCCTACTTTCTTAAAAACAATCTTATTGGATTTCATAAGTCTCTTCAAAAAGAAAATATTTGATGATAATTCTTAGAAATTTGTCATATACAGAATGAGTTTCTAGTTAAAAGACTAGTTACATCATAAACCTCCTCATATTCTAGTTGATCTATGTAGAACACTATAGAATCTAACTCATTTAATCTCCCCCAGCTTATAAGAAAAGTTGCTGTTACGGCCATCAAACCGACAGCCCATAATTTCCTCCGTAAATATCTCTTGCTCATATTCTCGAGTGGCAGTGTCTTCATTAAATCCATGGATCCTCTCTCATTCTTTGATGAAATAATCTTATCGGAAAATAAGTCTGTTCACAGAGAAATTATTCAATGATATCTCTTAAATATTTAAGTATTACACAGAGTTTCTAGTAAAAAAACCAGTTACTTCGTACTCCTTGTCTATTCTAGTTGGTTTCATTTAGCCAACAATAGAGTCGCACAAAAACTCCTGTTAGCATATAAGTAAAACAGCTGTTAAGACCATCAAACCGACAGAACATAATTTCATCCGCAAATATCTCTTTCACATATTATCGAACAGCAATGTCCTTGTTGATGACAAGGATCCTCTCTCTCATTCCTTCTTGAATTAATCTTATACGATAACAAGTCTCTTCAAAGAGAAATTATTCAATGCAAACTCTTAGATATTTAAGGATTACACAATTGATTTTCTAGTTAAAACACTAGTTAATTCACAATCCTAGTCTTATTCTAGATGGTCTATGTAGCTAACAATAAAATCGAACTCCTTCAATCTCCTCCTAGCTTATAAGAAAAATTTCTGTTACAGCCATCATACCGACAGCACAGAAATTCATCTGCAAATATCTCTTGCACATATTCTCGAGTTGCAATGTCTTCCTTAATGGCATGGATCCTCTTTCATTCTTTCTTAAAATAATATCGGATAATGAGTCGCTTCAAAGAAAAATTATTCAATGATATCTCTTAGATATTTAAGTAAGTAAGTAAGAAAGTAAGAAAAATATTTATTGTTCAGGACAAAAAATCCAAAAGAACAAATATAATAATAAAACACTTTGCAGGCACAATCTTTTAAAAGTACAAAACGACAAACTTTTCAAGTACAAAAGGAAAAACTTTTTATCATTCTATAAATGTAAATTAACAAAAAAAAACTCATGTATTAATAACTAACAATAGAAAAATGATACAATGAATAATGAACCATAATAACATGAACACAAATTTGAAGAAAAAAAATAATAATAAGAGTAACTTATGTTATACCCGGGAAAGTAAATAATCATGGTATTTCATTTTAAATGTTTTAACAGATTTACAATTTTTAATATCAGTTGGCATCTTATTCCATATGTGACAAGCTGTTACAAGAAATGGTTTATTATATGCTGTGGTGCGATGCCCTGGAAAATGCAATTGATTAGGATCAGACCTAGTGGACATTGTGGAGACAGAGGGACAACTAAGGAACAAATCATGCAGATACTTGGGTGATTTGTTTTTAAATAGAACAAACAAAAAGGATCCCAGAAGGTATTCTCTACGGGATTTGACGTTGAGCCATCTTAGTTGTTTATAATAGGGGGTGATGTGGACGTCCCTGCGAAGGTCAAAAATGAACCTAAGGCAGGAGTTTAAGGCCCGGTGAAGTTTGAGGTTATTTTCTTCGTTGAGGTCGTTATAAACAAGACAGCAATAATCTATTACAGAGAAAATAAGCGACGATATAAGTGTTTTTCTAGTATTAAAAGGAAGTAAGTTTCTGTGAACTTTTAACTGGTAAAGTATAGAATGAATTTTGTTAGAAATATTATTTACATGACAATCCCATGATAAGTTAGCAGTCAACGTAATCCCTAGGTTATGTACATTACTGGAGTATGGAATAGGGATACCATTAACCACGATACTGGTAGTCGTAATGTGGCTAATGTTACGTAGCATCCTGGAACTACCGATAATAATAGCCTTAGTTTTACTTGAGTTTAGGATGAAGTCGTGACGCGTGGCCCACTCGGTTATTCTATAAATGTCTTCATTAATTTTTGATACTGCCTCGTCAATTTCATATGGCCAACAGCTGCGATAAATTTGGAGGTCGTCGGCATAGAGCATGTAACTGGTGTGCTTAAGACATTTAGGAAGGTCGATTATGTACAGAGAGAATAATAGGGGGCCAAGGACAGACCCTTGGGGTACACCAGTGGTGACTGCTGCCCAAGTTGAGAGATTACCTTGACTATCTCTCACTGCTTGATAACGGCCAACTAAGTAAGAGTAGAACCAATTTATCACGGAGCACGAGAAGTTAAGTTTTTTCAGTTTCTCAAGTAGTATAGTGTGGTTTACTCGATCGAAAGCCTTACTAAAATCAAATAATACCAGCACTGTCACCATTTTTTTGTCTATGGCATGACGTAAGTCGTCCGTTATTTTTATTAAAGCAGACTGAGTGGAGAAATTATTACGAAATCCCGATTGAAATGGGTCAAAACTGTTTTCCTGGGAAAGAAATTCAACTACTTGCGAATGGACGATACGTTCTAGAGCTTTGGAGATGGTGCACAGTATAGAGATTGGTCTGTAATCAGATGGGTTTGAAGGATTTTTGACCTTTTTTATTGGTGTTACCAAAGAGGACTTCCATTGGGTAGGAAACTTGCAGGATAGTTGTGAATGGTTAAGAAGGTCAAGAATAAATGGCATAGTGACCTTATAAGACTTGTTTATCATGGTATATGATATCTCATCCACACCAGTAGAGTTGGATTTGGACCGAAAGATAAATTTATTTAGCATTTCGGGAGTAATAAACTGAAAATAGAAATTTTTGTCAGAAAACGGTACAGCGGGATCGAGAAAATTAGGTGGAGGAGAATAAAGAGGAGAGTTATCTTGATCAGTGTTTACTAGACATGTAAAATAAGTATTAAGTTCATCCACTGTGAGATTAGAGGCCAAAGAAATTTGCCGGCTTCGGACTATTCCGAGTTGACGTAGTTCCTTCCAGATGCGCTTCGGTTCTTGAAGCCCGGAAAGGGCACTAGAGAAATAGTTTCTTTTGGATTCATTTATCAAAAGCTTGACTTCGGCCCTCAGTCGTTTGTATACGGCGTGAAGGTCTGGCTGCTTGGAACGAATGAAGGCTCTACGTATGCGATTGCGTTCACCCATTTTTTTGCGAATGTCACAGGTCAACCATGGGGAGGTAGGGCGTTTAGGGTGGCAGATACGCACAGGAGCATGTCGGTTGAAATAGCTCACAAGATAATCATTGAAAATTTGAAGTTTATCGTCGATACAATTTGACTGAGTCATGCGCAACCAATCAGCAGAAAGTAGGTCTTCTAGAAATCTTTCATTATTGAAGTTTCTGAAGTCGCGAAATACAAAAGTAGGGAGTTTTACAAAAGGAAAGGTAAAATTGTACGAAAGGGATATTTGGTCATGAGCAGATAAAAAAGGCACTGGTGACTGTGAGAAGTGCGTTAGTTTCTCCATGTCATCCACAACACAGAGGTCCAGGCAGGTATGGCTATTTAGCGTATGGTGAGTAGGTTGCGAAGAGACCAGGTGAAGATTCTTACAGTGAAAGAAATTCTTTAGGTGTAAACAATCATAGCTTTCAGGATTCATCATATTCACATTAAAGTCACCAACAATAATGATGTTTTTATATGTTGGATAAAACCGTAGAAACGTTGATTCAAAATCGGTGATAGAAGTAATTTTAGGTGGCTTATATACTATAGCTAACAATAGTTTTGACATAACAGATCCAGAAATTTCTATAATAATAAATTCAGTTGTAAAACAATACTCGGATGGGGAAGTAGCTAAGACGGAGTAATTCAATCTTTGTTGGATAAAGGCACCTACACCGCCACCTCTCTTGCCAGTCCTATCATGGCGTATTAAATTGGAACCCATTAGGTTCACCATATCATCAGACACAACTGGTTTTAGCCAAGTTTCCGTCATACAGATAACGTCAAACGAGCTCAGCACAAAATGATCACTAAATTCGTCAAAGTGAGGTAGTAGTGACTGACAGTTCACGAGGGACAAACGAAGAGATTGAGCAGAAGAAGGTTTCACAGGTTCAGGTAGACTTATCCCCGTATCACCGTCAGAAGTATCAACTGCGTTGCCAACCTCATCTCATAAAGTCTCGAAGTCGGCTTCACAACGTATAGTGATTCTCCGTCCCCCGTCTTCTTTCCTAACAAAGATCGACCCATTGCGAACCCACAGATATTTCAATTTACCCTGCTTTTTTAATTCCTTAGCAGCGGAGTATAGTCGACGGTTGAAGGTGCTGAGAGATTCGTTGATGTATATAGTATGATGGTCATTGCAGCCAAGGTCTTTTGTGGAGAAGTTTTTCTTCGCACGTCGTGCTGCAAGAAACTCACACACGAGATTGTACCGAAGAAACAGAACTTTTAAGAGAGGTTGAGCAGGGGAGGCATTCTTGTTTGACCGGGCACTAACCCACATGTATGACACAGAATGAGTTTCTAGGTAAAACAAAGGTACAACTTAATCCTAGTCTATTTAAGTTTGTTCCATCTAGCAACAATAAATTCGTACTCAATCAATCTCCTCCTAGCTTATGAGAAAAACTGCTATTATGGCCATCAAACCCGGCAGTGCAGAATTTCATTAGCAAATGTCTCTAGCGCATTTTCTCGAGAGGTAATGTCTTCGGTAATGGCATAGATCCTCTCTCATTCTTTCTTGAAATATTCATTTCGGGTAATATGTCTCTTTAAGAGAAATTATCCAATGATATTTCTTAGATATAAATGTATTGCTTAGAATGAGTATCTAGTTTAAAAAACTAGTTAAATCATAATCATAGTCTTACTCTAGTTGGTTCAATCTAGCCGACAATTGAATCGTACAGGAACTACAACCTCCAAATCCTAAGGCAAAATACTGTTACGGCCATCATACCGACATCACAGAAATTCATCTACAAATATCTCTTGCGTATTTTCTCTAGTGGCAATGACTTTGTTAAAGGCATTGATCCTTTCTTTCTTTCTAATTGACAATCTTATGCAAGTTCAACAGTCTCTTCAAAGTTAAAATATTTGATAAGTCTTAGATATTTAAGTATTACACAGAATGAGTTTCCAGTTGAAAAACAAGTTACATCATTATCCAAGTCTTATTCTTGTTGGTCTATGTAGCCTACAATAGAATCGTACACCTTCAATACCCCCTAGCTTATTTGAAAAACTACTGTTACGCCCATAAAACAGACATTACAAAATTTCATCCGCAAATTACTCTTGCACATAATATCAAGTGGCAATGTCTTCGTTAATGGCATAGATCCTCTCTCATTCTTTATTAAAATAATCATCTCAGGTAATGTCTCTTCAAAGAGTATTATCCAATGATATTTCTTAGATATTAAAGTATTTCATAGAATGAGTTTCTAGTTAAAAACTAGTCAAATCATAATCCTCGTCTTATTTTAGTTGGTTAAATCTAGTCGACAATTGAATCGTGCACGTTCTATTGCCTCTAATTCTTAAGGCAAAATGCTGTTACGGCCGTCATACCGAAAAGACAGAAATTCATCTGCAAATATCTCTTGCGTATATTCTCGAGTTAAATGCCCTCGTTAGAGGCATTGCTCCTATCCCTTTCTTTCTAATATACAATCTTATCCAATTTCATCAGTCTATTCAAAGAGAAAATATTTGATAAGTCTTAAATAGCCAAGTATTACACAGAATGAGTTTCTAGTGAACAACCTAGTTACATCATAATACTCATTATATTCTTGTTGGTTTCATCTAGCCAACAATAGAATCGTATTCCTTCAATCTCCTCAGAGTTTATAAGAAAAACTCCTGTTACAGCCATCAAACCAACTGTACATAATTTTATCTGCAAATATCTCTTGCACATATTATCAAGTGGCTATGCCCTTGCTGATGACAAGGATCCTCTGTCATTCTTTCTTGAAATAATCTTATACGATAACAAGTCTCTCCAAAGAGAAAATATTCAATGATAACTCTTAAATATTTAAGTATTACACAGAATGAGTTTCTAGTTAAAAAACTAGTTACATCGTAATCCACGTCTTATTCTAGTTTGACTATGTAGCCTAAAATAGAATCATACACCTTCAATTTCCATCTAGCTTATATGTAAAACTAATTTCACTGCCATCAAACCGAATGCACATAATTTCATCCGCAAATATTTCTTGCGTATATTCTCGAGTGGCAATGTCTTCGTTAATGCAATGGAACCTCTCATTCTATCTTGTAATGATCTTATTCGATAACAAGTCTCTTTAGTGAGAAAATATTCAAATATAACTCTTTGATATTTAAGTATTAAACATAATTAGTTTCTCGTTAAAAACTAGTTACATCATAAACTACCTCAGATTCTAGTTCATTCCATTTAGCCAACAATAGAATCGTACACCTTCAATAACCTCCAACTCATAAGACAAGCTACTGTTACAACCTTTATACCTAGAGCACATAATTTCCTCCGCAAATATCTCTTGCACATATTCACGAGTGGCAATGTTTTCGTTAATGTCATGGATCCTCTGTAATTAATTCTTGAAATAATCATATCCGATAACAATAGTCTTCAAAGAGAAAATATTCAATGATAACTCTTAGATATTTAAGTACTACGCAGAATGTGTTTCTAGTTTAAAAAAACTAGTTTCATCGCAACTCTCGTCTTATTCTAGTAGGTTCAATCTAGTAGACAATGAAATCGTACACGTTCTATAACCTCCAAATCTTAAGAAAAATACTGTCACAGCCATCATACAGAAAGCACAATAATTAATCTCCAAATATTTCTTGCAAATATTTTCAAGTCGGTTTTTCTTTGTTAGAGGCATTGGATCTCTCTTCTTCTTTCTTAAAAACATTCTAATTCTATCAGTCTTTTAAACATCAGTCAAATAAAAAAGAAAATATTTAATGTTAAGTCTTAGATATTTTTGTATTATGCAGAATGAGTTACTAGTTATATAACTAGTGAAATTATTTATCTCATCAAATTATAGTTGATTTATGTAGCCAACTATAGAATCGAACTCATCCAATCTCCTAGCTTATAAAAAAAATGCTGTAACGGCCATTAAACCGACAGGACATAATTTCATCCGTAAATATCTCTTGCTCATGTTTTCGAGTGGCAATGTTTTCGTTAAATCCACTGATCTGCACTCATTCTTTCATGATATAATCATGTCGGATAATAATTCTCTTCCAAGAGAAATAATCCGATGATATCTCTTAGATATTTAAGTATTACATAGAATGAGTTTCTAGTTAAAAAACTAGTTTCATCATAATCCTCATCTTATTCTAGGTGGTTCCAACTAGCCAACAATTGAATCGTACACGTTCTATAACCTCCAAGTCTTAAGAAAAATATTGTTACGACCATCATATCGAAAGCAAATAAATTAATCACCAAATATTTCTAACGAATATTTTCGAGTGGGTTTTCTTTGTTAGAGGCATTGGTTCTCTCTGCTACTTTCTTAAAAACATTCTAATCCTATGACATCAGTCTGTTATAAAATAAAATGTTTAATGATAAGTCTTAGATATTTATGTTTTATGCAGAATGAGTACTAGTTAAATAACTAGTGACATTATTAACCTCCTCAAATTATAGTTGATCTATGTAGCCAACTATAGAATCGAACTCATTCAATCTCCTCCTATCTTATAAGAAAATTTGCTGTTACGGCCATCAAACCGACATCCCATAATTTCGTCCTTAAATATCTCTTGCACATATTCTCGAGTGGCAATGTCTTCGTTAAAGCCATGGATCCTCTCTCATTCTTTGATGAAATAATCATATCGGAAAATAAGTCTCTTCACAGAGAAATTATTCAATGACATTTTTTAGATATTTAAGTATTACACAGAATGAGTTTCTAGTTAAAAAACTAGTTACTTCGTATTCCTTGTCTATTCTAGTTGGTTCCATTTAGCCAACAATAGATTCGTACTCAATCAATCTCCTCCTAGCTTATGAGAAAAACTGCTATTATGGCCATCAAACCCGGCAGTGCAGAATTTCATTAGCAAATGTCTCTAGCGCATTTTCTCGAGAGGTAATGTCTTCGGTAATGGCATGGATCCTCTCTCATTCTTTCTTGAAATAATCTTATTCTGTTACATGTCTCTTCAATGATAAAATATTCAGTGAGAACTCTTAGATATTTAAGTATTACATGGAATTAGTTTCTAGTTAAAAAACTAGTTACATAATAATCATGGTATTATGGTAGTTGGTCTACGTAGCTAACAATAGAATCGTACACCTTCAATCTCCTCTAGTCCAGTCTGTGGAGAGAAAAAAGTGTCATTTATGACGTTGTCTTGATACAGGTTAATAATAGTAAAAAGTTGTAGGGAAGGGAGAGTTATATATACCTATATGTTTTTAAACTTCGAACTAGACCGTTATAAACAAATTACAGGGGTTCAAAGTTGGCTAAAAACGGTTTTTCAATTCTACAAACCAAGGTATTCACTTTAGCAAAAAATGTTTCAAATGTTTTTTGTAGACAATTAAAAAACGCATAATTTGAGCTATGGTAAGTTTATTTTTGATAATTATTTATTGCAAAAACTTTGAAAAAACCCCCAAATGGCGTTTTTTTGCATATCAATTATTTATTGCCAAAATTACTTTTATAATAAATTTTTTGCTTTGTGATTAAGGCCCCCATTATGACAAAGAAAAAGGATTTATTAAACCAATTTGGTTAATTTTTTGCTGAGTTATTCCATTTGTTTATTAAAAACCTGTCTAATGTTCAATGCTGTAACTTTTTATTGGATTACCATACAGGGTCGCATAAAGGCTCATTCTCTTTGTAAAGGTCCAAAATTTAATAATATTAAAGAAAAATTGAAAACAAATTATTTTCAACCCCTCAAATAACGCTTACAAAAAAGGGCGTTTTTTTAACTAAATTAATGAAGCTGGGGCCACCCCCATAAACTGTAGATATTTTTTTCGTCAAGATTTGAGTAGCTGAGGTCAAAACGAAGAATTTAAAAAAAAAGTTATTTTTCGACCAATAGTAACTGAGATAAGAATTTTTTTTCAAAAAATCACTGCTCCGTTGTTTATGACAATTAATAAATAAATCTGACGGCATTTGGACCTCAAAGACTTATATTTTCAATATCTATTGTCAGATTTACAAAAATTTACTTGTAAGTGTTGAAAAACATGAATGAAATATAGCGAAGAAAAACAAGGCCGGCCGGCCGCGGTGGTGGGGGTAGCGCGACGTCAGCTCTCGCGCGCGCGAGAGAAAACTGAGTTGGCTACTTCAAATCTGCTGCGCTCGGAAAAATCTCTCGTATCTCGAAAAGTTCTGAACCAATTTCGATGTTTTTTTAAATCTAGGGTAGCTTCAAATTTTATTAACAATGACATTTTTAGTTGGTAAAAAATATTAATACTTCCAGCTGAAATGCTATAAATGTAAAATTATACTTATTTTAACTTATAGAAAAATGTTGAAATAGTCATAAAAAAGTAATAGTGTTTATTTATTTGACATAAAAATAGTATTTTATTATTAACAATTTTTACGTATAAAAGATACATATTACAATTCAAAGAAATTAAAAAATACAGAATTTAATACAATTTTATTCTTTTATGTTCAGACAAATCTATATCTCCGATTTCTTCATCGTTTACAATATTTGAGTCATTTACAAAATCATTATCGTCAATATCTACCCCTAGCATTTCATTTGCTGTAGAAACTTCTATATTTTCGCAAGATTCTCCGTGACAATTTCCACACAAGCGAGTGCATTTTAGGCCATGCTTGCGACACCCACATTTTTTGCCACACCCTGTCTCACATTTGCAAGAAATATTTTGCAATACGTCAGCTGGAATTAAATCGTCTTCGGAGAATCGTGCGAAAAACCAGTTGTTACTACATTTCCAGCCAAAATCATTTGGATTTAAATAATTTCCAAGCCATGCTTGGACTTGCAGATAAACCCGCAAGCTGTGTTGTTTTACAGCCCCTGCGGTAGGGGGCAATGATTCCAATTTAAATTTATTTTTCATGGTAGATCGTTCAAATTGTAAAAATCTTAGCTCATTTAAAGAAATGGTTCTTTTTCTTTTCGTCTCATAATTTAAATATAATTTAGTGGCATAGATTGCCTTGTAACTTCGTTACCAATTTTAGTAATAGTTTCAAAATCAGGTTTAGGTTCATAAAAAGTTTTTGCTAGTTCGTTTAGTTTATCGAATGTTAAAGATTTGAAAATAATATTTTTTCCTTTATTAAATAAAGAGGATGTAGTATCACACCCAGTAAATGCATATAGGAATAAAACTATTTCTTGCAATGTAGAATATTTGAAACTATTGCTAGTAAAATATTTAAGAACTTTTTTCTTCCAGCAGTAACTTGTTGTTTATATACGACATTTTTCATGCTACAAGATAGTTGTGTGAATATTACAAGAATATCAGTGTCATTGCCAACTATAATTACGTTGTTGTCATACTTAGCAGCTTTTATAGCAGTTTCGACTATTAAAAAATCGGCATCTTCACTAGCTTCTTTAGTCCGGTACCCATTTTCATTCAATTTTACACAATAATTTTATCAAATTCATTTTATTTGTTTCGTTCGTGAAGAATTCTTTCGATTTTAATGGGATTTTTGTATTACAATCAAATTTAATTTCACGACCTATACAAAAGCTTTGTCGACGTAGTCTTTCAGCTGACTTTGTGCCCATATTTTCATATCCATCAAAAACAATCCTACTATTTTTGGAAAAATTATGTTGTACACAATTAATATACTTGTTTAAAATTTGACTAATAGATTCATTAATTATCCAATCTATTTGGTGCAACAAATAACCACCATCGACTAAATGCATAAATGGTGGGTGCAAAGGGCATTCGGAAAAGGAATATGTTCAATAAAAATTACAATTAAACCAGACCAAAAAATTTAAAACTTTAAAACATGGTTTAATACAACATAAAATATAATATTTATATAAAAAGTAAGTTGACCAATATTCATAACCCCCATCCAATCCATCCATCCAGGGGCGTTCCGGGGGAAAATTTTGGAAAAACAGGGTACTAAGTTGAGGGTTTGAAACTAATGTTAACACTATTCATATTCGAAAAACTTCGTTTTTCAAAGAAATCTTTTGTAAATTCATGATTTTTTTATATTTTCTTTTCTTTTTTGATGAAGCAAAGTAATTGTTTTTTATCCAAATAAACATAAATATAGTGTTGTAGTTTGCCCGGAGCTTCAAACTCTTTCAAATAAATGAGTAAGGCTAGAAAAACAACAGTGTAGAGCATTAGTTAATTTATGTTTTTACATTTTAACATTAAGTTCATGAATAATTAATAAATAATGCTGTTTTGTTCTTTTTCTTTCTTCTTCTGCTAATCCAACATCATTTTGATGTCTTCTACTCAGCCAGAATCGACCTTCATAAAGTTTTCTGTAGCTACACAAGAAAATTTGTGGTACTCAAAGAGTTGCTGTGAGAGGTGAATTTATCTATTGCGTCTTTCCACTTTCTATAAGGCATAGTTACTAGGGCTCCCAATTTTTGGTGTTGGCCTTAACCAGTGAACTCATTGGCAAATAACACACAAAACTTGCAATAAGTTCCATCCTTAGCCTTAGAATAAGCCAGCCAATTGAACCTTTTTAGCCAATTACTCCGAAACTTTAATTTTTTATTGTTAATGACGGTTATTGAAAAAATAAAACTCTCATCTGGATAAAATAAATCATTCAGTACTTTACTTTTCAAATCCGTGCAAACTAGACAGTAGACAGTCGAAACTCGGCCAGCTATACAAACATCGCCATTACACTACCCGAGCGGCCGAGCCCAAACGTATCGTTTGATAATTTATTATTTAAACAACAATAATTTATTAATTTTACCTTTTAACAACAGTATGATAATTTATTATTTGTAGACTTTCCCCTGCTCCAAGCTTAATTTATTTTTTATATCTATTAATATTTCGGGGTGGGGTCCGGACCCCCCCCCCCCTCGCTACGCCACTACTCGCTCCAGGTTTTAACATTTTTTCAATTTTCTTCCTTTATATCTATTTCACTGTGCTTGTTTTTGTGTAACTCGTGTACTGTATTTATTCATTTTACCAAATACTAATGATTTTTTTTACTATCTTTAACTTTGGTGGAGTGGTCTTGGGCTGCTTCTCCCCTGTGAGACATCGTTTTTTTTTAAAGACCTGATACTTCGGTGCAGTTTCTTCGATGCTGCAGCTCCTGGACTCATGTTGTGCACCTGCGCCTTGACTCTAGTTCATCGCAGTCCTTGATGTGTTCGCCGATGCGCCAATTGCCGAACTGTCATCTACGTGTCGCACTTTGATTGACCTGATTGACTGCGATCGACTCCTACTTCTTCAGAACTCTAATTCGTCTATGCTTGTGCTCGCTTAAATTTGTTAAACTGAAAGTGATTATTCAAATCACCCTACGTTAACTTCATTTTAGTTATTAAATTTTGTTCCTTATACTTTTTTATTTTTATGCAACCATTTCTCCATGTTTTGGTGCTCTTTCCTCATCCCTTCAGCCATTCCACATGTTTTCCTTTCCTGTTTACTTCCTTCATTCCTTCGCAGTTTTATTCTCCTTTCCTTGTTTTTTTACCTCATCGAGGCACCTTGCCATTGATTTTTTCTTCCATTAAATACTAGGAGTACGTACATTATTTACAACATTGAGGGTCAATTATTGTGAATATTCTCTTGGATAAGGGATCCAAGGACCATAAGAACTTGGTATTAAAATAAAATTAGCTGTTCTTACTCCTGTGAAATTGTAAATGTAAGAAATTATTGTTGTTACATGTAAAGCTCAATATTTATTTACGAACTGTTTGTCTTCGCTGTGACTTGTAAGATAGTTATGAACAACTTGGCCATTTTAAAATCCGAAAGTAGCTTGCTGATTGAAATTATGTAATAGTCAAATAAAGTATGTAAATCCACAATTTGTTGAATTATTGTTGTACCTTTGTTCGGGAGTGTGTTGTGTGTGTGATTTGGTAGGGCTTTTAAGGGTTAATAACCATAAAATAATCGAGATGTGATGAATGTATGACATTGAATATAAAAATGTAACTTTTCGTAAGTATCATTTACACTTTTGGTGCTAACTTTGATTCTTTACTATTGCAATAAAATGTGATGTATAATTGAACCAGGGTTAATTGGTCTTGTCATTTAAATTGTACGCTTCAAAAAGACAGCCTTAGTCAACAAATCTTTTTTATTTTTGTCTAATCTTTGTTTTATTCCTTTTCTTGCGGGGTAAATGAAGCTGTCTCCAGGATTAACTCTTATAGAATTAATGGTTTTGGTTAACGGGCTCATTCCCATCAGCTGTTATGGATATAAATTCAAAGATTGTTGAGCATTATGCCACAGCGGTGTAACGTTTAGCCCAAGTCATTCAGTGGAATATGACTAGCCACTCACGCAGTTAATGAGCAGTTAACTTAAACATTTGTTGTCCGTCATGTGACTTTTTAATTTTACTGTGCCGAAATGGACCAGTGTTTTCACTAAACAGATAGCTCACAGCCAGTTCCAATGCAATTCAACTATGTTGAAACTACTTTAATTTTCAGGATTTTTGCTCAAGGATAAGATGCTAACTTCTGAGCGTGAAAACAGTTTTCTATTCAATCAGGCGGTTTTCATTGAAATTTTATTGTTAGAAAATAATAGATAGACATCATCGGGAAGGAAGATACTGTGTTCTAAACATAATCTTCGTAACCTTGGGTTGTTACTTCGTAAAGGTATGAAAGGAATTTTAGAAAATAAATAAAATTAGTCCTCTATTCGATTAAAAAATGAATTCCATCTTAGCAAGCAGTATTGGAGCGTCATTGAAATTGAGTGAAGTAGATTATTATTGAAAATTATACAATATTACACTACTAAATGTAAATGAGAATTATAGGAATTTCTTATTCCATTATTTCATCAAGTTTTTGGATGCGTTATTGTGAAGGAAAATGGCAGGTACAATATCCTGGATTTCAAGTAGATTCAACAGCCCTTCGAAAGGCGAAATTAGGTAGCAAAATGACATACCTACTTTAAAAAGACCCCATTAAATTTATCATGTATTGTCTCCTTATTACCGAAAAATAAAAGCTTTTAATAGTTAACAGCCACAGATAAAGCTCTGCTAATTTCAAATTCGTTAAGAAAAAACATTCTTCACGTCTTTTAGCTTCGGCTTCATTTTCTTAAAAACATAAAGATAGTGTAATCACAATTGCGACTTGAATGTGATAACTGAATACTACTAAATTAAATTACAAATTTTCAAGCAATGGAAGCATAAAATAGTATTTATAAATTGACAAAATTAGAATCTCCCCGGATATTATATTAGTTATATCCATATTTTAGGCATAGTTGTAGGTACATAAACTTTAAGTTGATTTAAAACTATAATTGTCACTATTATTACAAAACACTTCCTTAACTTTGCAGCATATAACTTCAGGAAAAGGTTTATGTCAAAGTTAAGGAAAAAAGACAAAGAAGGAATATGATGAAAGAGGTAATTACGAACTAATTAAATAAAAATTATTGAGGAAAAATTGTTACTTTATTCACGGCTGGGTTGGTGTTTCCGAGGGAGAACGCAGTAATGTGAGAGTGATCTTCAGCTGTCTTCGGCTTACCGTGTCACGAAGGAAGGAGAGAATTGAAACAAGTTCTCGCTGGTTTTATGTACCTCTATTCACTCATTAGTGTGCTAATCATTTGAAAGAGTCTTCTTAAGATTATATTTGGATGATCACCGAAGCATAAGAATAGCATAATTCTGCAAAGGCCTCCGTAATCAGCCTAAATCGAATGGAATCATGACAGTGTTTTGTTTGTATCTTTCAACTGTCGGAAGCGATTCCGGAGAAGTGTTCTTTAAATTCGGAAAATCGAATTTCCCGCGTTCGTCATCAGGTGAGCCAAATTTTTATACAGACATCGCGAAAAGTGAAGGCAGTCGCTATCTCTTGGTCAAGTTTGAAACTAGCGCTCTACGGGATGTGCTTTTGCGAATTATTAAATGCGGACGCCATCTATTGATCAAATTTTGAACTAGGGTTCTCCCCAAGAATCCCCCCCTGCATTTTTATAATAAATGCATTTCCAGGTTTTAATATTGTGTTCAGGACAACAAGGGAAGCCCAGAAAACCTTTAATTGTTGATCATTTTTTGTAAAAATGCCGATTTTTTTTTCCGGGCGCCCGGCCGGCCCACCGGAAAAAATCGGCGGCTTTACAAAAAATTGTCAACTAATTAAGGTTTTCTGGACGTCTCACGTCGTTCTGAACACATTGTAAAAACCCCAGGAGAAGTTTTTCTATAAATTGCTAATTTAAAAAAAAAATCGAGAACAAAAAAAATTTGCCGGCAAAAGGATTCGTTGTAACATGCGCTACGTTCTCACCAACTGCTCCTGCCTCTTATCCCCCCGGCTACCGGGGTTCTTGTTAAAAGACGATTCAAAACTTGAACTTAAATTGAAAAGTTGGGGACTTGGTCATTTTTCTGAAAATTTTGGTCGAAGCGAAGCGACATGCCGTCCGAGGGTCTCGAGGCAATCCTCTCTCTGTGAGGGAGGCTCTGGACTTAGAATAATTTTCAGCTCTGGCGATTTCGCGAAACGTTTGCTTTGCAATGACAGCCAGATGAGAGATTATTCTTTCTGGAGAGAGGCCGAACTCGTGGCCGGACGCTTGGATCGCTCAATAGCTGCCAAGGCCGCGAAGGAGAGCCATTTAACTGATTTAACCACGAGACGCATGGAACATTAATGAGGATGGAGCCATACCACGGTGAAGGTTTAATTTCATTTCTTTTATTTCTGAACCAGACTTGGCGAGATACAGCCTCCGACCAAGGTTCAGGGAAGTATTATTAATCGCAAAACTTAGTGGCACTCGACGGTAGTCCCCTTGTCCCTCCACCCTCAATTTCCTCTCGGCTGTGAGTTTTTCAGTGAGTAAGCTGGCTTTTAAAGGAATCAGTCCGTCGCAGAACTTGGTGGCACACACAAAATTTTTACCACTCGTATTTCCGACATACTGACCATCTGTAGAATATTGTGCTTTTATTGGTGGGAGTTAAAAGATATATTTTAGGCCGTTATTGGAAATTTTTAAGAGGACTCAAGTGAAGTTTATTTTCCAAAATCAATCTTCGAATGAACGTAGAGTTCAGGAGAATGCAAAGTGCAAAAAGAGAATATTTAATTTTATGAATATAAATTGGTCAATTACCCTTTGATACAGGTATCTAAAATTAAAAATAAATTAATTTATTTTTATGATAACTATCACTAATGTTGAAATGGCCAAAATTTGGACATCTGCATTCTTTTTGCTCATCACCATTGGTAACACAATGAGGAAAAACTAATTACCCAGGGGTAAATGAATATGTACAAATAGGTAATTTCCTTTAAATTCATTCTTAATGGTTGAAGAGAACATTTATACATTGAGTAAGGAGTCCCAGAAGGATCCAGGTTAGAACATGAATTAAAAATATATTCAATTGTGAAGAACTGAGATATCCAATATTTGGGTAAGCCAGGTGCCCAAAGGCGATGCCCTCCAGCATCAGTGAGCAGCTGCTGTCCAGCAATCACAGGAACCACCCTTGGTGCCAATTTGTTTGGATTCCAGTCTTCACCAACTTGCACCATTTTTCCTTTTTCCTAAATAGATTTGGGAAAATCTGATATAAAAATCAAATGAAAATGCATTTGTTTCAGTGTCAAGAAATTAATATCCTCTTAACTAGGAATTTATGGGATGACAATACTACTATCCAATTTCACTCAGTTAATATAATGAATTTCATGAACAGCTGCAGAACAGAGCACTGAGTGCACATCAAGCACAGTTCCCGATCAGTTTACATAATTAGTTCATGAACAGCTGCTGACAGATCAGGCCAATAAGTTCATCCAAACATCTACCAATGCTGCTACACAGTTTACATAAAAATTTTAAGCAGTCATTCAACACTGCTTTACACCCTTCCAAATGCCCTCAATTAAGTACTTAGGACAAACCAAATTAGTACAAATTCAATGATAAACCTAAGCTAATGAATCCTAATATACCTACATACTGACAACTACTCACAAGGTGGATGATATGGCAACTACAAGAAACAATAAGAGAAGATACAGGTAGGAAAAACCCAACAATGATGCGCCATTGGCCTTTGGTGGTTGGGGAGAGGAGGAGTAAGGACAGAAATGAATGGGGAGAAAATGGCCCATACACAGGAAATGTCTGTGGTTAGAAGACAGTAGAATTTTGCAGGAAAAATTAATTAATACATTTTAGCAAGAATAATATAGTAAAAATGGTTATGACATCAGCGGAGGCAAAGGCAACCATGGAAATGGCTGGGAGAGAAAGTTAAGCATAAAATAGATTATAATATATTCAGGCAGAAGTTAGGCAACAGATTCAAAACTTAATGCATCTTGTTAAGAGAATATATAGATTCTGATCATAACCTAGGGCATACTTATGAAATATAATATTAGATAAAAATTACAAGAAAAAATAAAGATGGAAAAGATAGCTTTCATCTTTATCGTATGGATTATAATTCCTTCAGCGGGCACTGCCAGCCAGAATAAAAAAAATGGGTAGCAACATGAAATTATAATATCAAGTAGCGTAGATTTTAGGAGCACTGGAAGGAGACATTAGAAGGAGAACTGAACCAGAAAATAAGGCATTCAACAATGGGAGAATATTAATTGTTGGTACCTTGAGTTACAATGTGAATAAAAGACAATCAAAGAATATAACATGAGGTGTAGCAATGAAGGGAGCAATAAAATGAACTTTTAGGAAATAGGAGATTAGGCTGCAGACTTCCAAGAGAGACAGTACAAAATGATATGGGGAGAGGGATGGAGCAGGTGTGGTGGACAGAAAGGAAGACAAAAAAATGACAAATGAGCTAGGAAAAAGAGAAGTTCACAGTTATCCCTTTGGTACAGAGCCAATGGTGAACAGTATACTTTAATCATGCAGTCTGAGATCATGGGGTGGGCTACAGCCAAACAATTTACTAGTATTGCTAGTTTTTTTTTTAGCAGAATATGACACTCAATTCAAGGCTTGATGCATGCAATAGATTGATGGACCAAAATTTGGTCATGCAAAAAACCTCAGATCATTAAATAAAGCAAATTAATTAATCTTAAGAGCAATAGTGGAACTGTTAACCGGCCAATACTGAGCAAAGAATCATCTTCACACAGAAGGAATTGAAGAGAGCAAATGGTGCAAAGAGGATGAAGAAACCCCATCCCATAAAGACGGAGAGGAGAGGACCAGCTGAGAAATCAAAAGGAACAACTGAGCAGCAGTGGACAACCGAACAGCAGCCGATGAGAAGCGGGCAGCCGAAGCTTCGGCTGCCCGCTCTAGAGCAGCCAAGGAGTAGAGAGCAGCCGGAGGACAGCCTAGGAGTATGAAGTAGATGGACCGCAGCCAAGGCAGGGGGATGAAGGAACAGCGGGCGAGGAAGAGTGAGTATCCGGAGAACAGCTGAGCTGAAGGGACAACGGAGCGGGGAGGAGCTGCCTAGAAGCAGAAGAAATCACCTTTTTTTAAATTTTATACCAAAACATTAAAATAAGAAACAAACATGATTAAAACGAGTATAAAATAAGGGTAAATTTAAAGGAACACTCAAATGTAAAAATTTTATTTGTGAAAATAAATTGGGAGCGTTCCGGAAGAATTCTCCCCTTACTACTACTACTATATGAATATCTATCAATCGCTAAACCTCTGGAATCGGTACCAGAGTATGCCCATTGCAGGACCAAACGACATGGTAAGTACCCATTGAAGACTTTCTAGGCTTTGGGAAGGCTAAGGGTCGCCATGGTTAAAACTAAATAATGTAGATGGCACAATGGGCCAACTAGAGGTCTATGCACCTTAACGTAAAAGTAAGGAAATACCTTGGTACGCCCCTGCCACGCAAATCAAAGGACATCACGGATTTCCCCATACAAAGCATGTAGGTAGGCCACAAGCATAGGTGCAGGCCTCCAGAGGTAAAAACTCAAAATGGATGGCACAATGACCCAGAAGGTCTACGTGCCTTGGTAGGGCCAGCTAAGACAAAATTTTACCCGGGCGAGAGAGTATTCCGGCGCCTCCCCTCCCCGCTTATCAAACCCATTCACCAGTTAAGCGTTGAAGTAAAAATATTTTTTCACCATCACGGCGCTCATTCCTTTGCGGCGCCCCAGGCAATCGTCAGGTCCTTAAGCCGGGCCTGTGCCTTGGGACCCAGATGAGGAAACTCCACCAACACTAACTTTCAATTGAATCCATTTTCACATATGCACAAGCTAACCTTTTGCTCTGCGTTCAATTTGCAGATACTAAGTTGTACACATGAGATGGATGAAACAAAAGGCCACATTGACACCTAGAAAAAATTTAATTTATTCTACACATTAGGTATACTTGTTTTCGGCACAAAAAACTTGAAAAAATAATAAGTAATATCTGCCACACAAATTCATGCATCCACTATAAAAAGGTTTCAGGACAGATGGTCGCATACTAGGGGGCCATGACGAAAAGTGCGTCATAATTATAATTTGTTGTAAGGGGAGATTCAGGAAATTTGGGTGAGGGGGGAGAGGTAAAAAAAACTGTATACGGGGATACAAATATAAATTGAGCCTAGGAGGTGGCCACCACCGACCCACATGCCCAAATTATTATTATTAAAGTAGCTGGAGGTCGAAGGAGGAGGATCAAAAGGCTATTATAACTTTAATCTCGCTAAGAGCTCAACGACCGTTTAGTTTATTAAGTTGAGCCTGAAATTCTCCGCAGAAATTGCAAAACCACCTATCACTCGAATCACTAGTAAATTTACTAAAAATAACTTAACGTTCAAAACCTGTTTTTCTGGGTTTCTTTGATGGATAACTCGAACAATCAACGAATAATATAACACTCCCCACTTAGACAACGCAATCATGCAATCAATTGTTCGCAGAAAGGAAGACGAGAACATGAGTCAAATGAATAGGGCAAAGCATCAATCACTCGTTGAACATCACGTCAAACCTCGTAAACTGCTCCAAAACAATTTATTCCAATGTTTTCGAGGAACGACACTATACATATAATCATCGTAACCCAATTATTGAGTTTGATCACTGAAATACAGATGGATTTCTGGTCAGGGGATAGATGTAAGCGCGGTCAACTAAAACGCATTTGACGTCTAATCGTTTAAACGCATTAAATTAGTGCAATCCATTAGTGAGGCAGGTAATTGTAATTTATAGGTCATAATGTCCACTCACAACTTACTCAATAACAACAGAGTCCCTGGCCATCATCTGCTGTCGGGACACTTCGTCCATGGGAAGTCCATTTCCACCAGTCAAGTCATCGCACCCGTCGATGTCTCACCTCCAGCTGATGACGTTCGCGACTGAAAGCAGTCGGGCGACGAGGGAGGAAAGGAGCGGAGGGGGTTGCCTCGAAGGAGGGGCGCGGGAGGGGAAGGGAGAGAAAAGAGAACTTCTCAAAACGTCACGATACGTACGATCCAAAGGAATTTGGGATTGAAGTTTTTGAAGTGTAAACTTCTTTTGGCCCGTTGGGCACTTTTGGCGTCACGTACCGTCAGACACTTTTTCCGAGGCCCCACTTAGCATGCCGAATTAAAACTCATGAGAACCCTATTTGCTTACCAGAGTAAGATGGCATAGTGGTTGGAATCGTTGTCCCTCGTGCTAAAGGTCCAAGGTTCTCATCCTGCTAGTGGAGAATTTCTTTTTAGATTTTTTTTGGGAACATTTATTGACAATTTCTTTCATATTTTTTTCTGATCTTGTCAAAAAGTTTTTTCCCGACAAATTTGTGGGGGATAAATGGTTTTTCATAAAAAAATGGGTGTTTATGATAATTTTTTTTAATTTGACCTACGGGCCTGATCTGCTATATCGAGATATGTTATTAATTTGGAATTATTTTGTAGGCACGGAAAAATAGACATACGTCTTGAAGACAACCCAACTTGTGTTGAATCCGCAATGTTAGAAAATGCAGAAAGTGGAAGAGAGTGGCAAGAAGATCAAAAGGGTAATGAAACAATAGACGAAATGGGTGAGATTTTATGATTAAATAATTTAGCGGAAGGTCAGGGAGATGAATGAAAGAGGAAGAAAGCCGAATATGGCCGAAATTATCGCGCTAAAAAGAAAGCAATGGGGAGAATTGACGCTGATCCCAAATTGGAAAAAACTAAAATGGATCGGAAGATAAAAAACGTAAGGTTCATGATAAAAAAGCTGATTATGCCAGAAAGCACCACGCAAGAAAGAAAGAATGTGCACAGTACACAGGAAGCAGAAAACAAGAGGAAAAAAGCCGAATATGCCAGAAATTATCGTGCTAAGAAAAAAGCTGATGTTGAGAAGAAAGATTGTGTAGGAAATGAAGATGCTGCTCATAGAAAGAGCCTGGATAAAATTCGTTCTTAAAATTACAGGGAGAGACAAGGGACCGATGATTTACTACAAACTATGGAAATGAATGATTGCCAAATAGCGGGCAATATACAAAATATACAGCAGCTATATATATATATATATATATATATATATATATATATATATATATATATATATATATATATATATATATATATATATATATATATATATATATTATTTTTGTATATATATATATATATACAAAAATAATGCAATCATGCAAACATCAATATAGGTAAGCACAAGGAAATAAAGTCTTAATTTATGCAATAATTTAAGCCATACAGATTTTGAGGATTCTATATTAAATAAAAAACCGAAGAGTATATTAAAAAAACATAGCGATTCTATCCAGCTACATGAAAAAATTGTTAAAAACTTAATGAAGCAGCAAAATTCTATATACAGTTGTTAAAAACATAAAAAAATTAAATAGATAGGTACAAGGCCGTACCCAGGAAAAGATTTCGGGGGGGGGTTAAAGCACCGGGGGGTCCGGAAAATTTTCAAAATGTAAGTGTCAAATGACACATTTTTAGGCCGTTTTTAACTCTTAATTAACAAGAGTTTGGAGGAAAAAAAGTATGGTTTGACTCGAGAATTTTGAAATTTATTTGTGAAAATTAAAAGATAGACAATACAAGTAGACTCAAATAGTTAATTGTAAATTACATAAATGTATCTTTAGAAAACGGTAAGTCAAAACAACAAAATCTAAATTACAAAATCCGATCTTCTGTTCTTTTTTCTGGCGAATTCATCGATCACTTTGTCTGTTGAGATTTGATGGCTTCTGTGTACAGACATGAGAGCCAGCCCAATTCTTACACTTAACACTTGTCCACACGCGTTTCTCAGGTAAGTCTTCAATCGTCGAAGCGTGGAGAATGTCCTCTCAGCAGTTGCAGTGGTCACCGGCAAAGAAGCAAATATTTTCAGTAGCGTGAATATGTTAGGGAAAAGTTCCCTATTACATTCGCTTAAGGCCTCAATGGCACAAGAAGGCTTGTCGTGTTCCATTTTTCTTTCCCAAAACAATTTCCACAATGAGTACTCAGCAGATACAAGCTCTAGATCAACCATATTTTCATATAGTTTCAAAGATTCAACATCAATTGCCTCAGTTATTGAGGTTGGTATAAAGCACTGAAGTGTTCCTAGAAGCGCTTTGTGGTCGCTGAATCTGGATTTGAGCTGATCTATGAGATCGTCTAGGATCGGGATTGCCACAGCGATTCTAAAATAGGTTTCAGGGTCTTTAGTAGAGTAGTTACTTCTATGGCGTTGGCGAGGAGCGAGTCTTGGTAAATGAATTTCTTCGCCAACATCATGCATTAAAATTTCAGCTGTTTGGAAAATACTGGAAAACTCAAGATCGATTTTTCTTAGGATGTTTTCGAAGTGGCCAACAATATTTTCAATATGGTCAACTGCAGACTTTAGGTCACAATTGGGGGACTGAAGCAATTTGCACACTGATATTGTGGCTGAGAATATGTTTGCCAATAAACAAAGGCACACTACAAATTCACCGTCAAGCATGGACTTCAAGATGGACGAAGCTTTAGAAGATATCTCAATATCCGGACTTTCACTAAGACTTTCTAGAGTTTCAACAATAGCTTTAAAGATCTCTTTAAACTTAAGCAAGCTGTTGTGATTATCTACCCATCTGGTTTCGCACATTGCTGTTAAAGTTTCCCATTTATCATTAGGAAAGTTTGATTTTATGGAGGTTTGCAATACAGCTGTTTTCTTTGGAGATGCTTTTATAAAGTTTGTGACAGCTTTTACGGTTCCAATGCAGTTTCTGGCACATGGGACACAGCAGGAGTGGCATAAAGTCAAATTCAGAGAATGTGAACTGCAATGGACATAGAGTGCTTGAGGAAAGGTTTTTTTAACTATTGCCTGCACCTCTTTGAATGAGCCCTTCAATGCATCGTACCCTTGACCTATTATGTTTGTCATCTCCACTCCTAAGTCCTTTAGAGTTGACATAATTGTGTTTGCCAGCGCTTCTCCCGTAGTGTCGTCAGCTTTGACAAAACATAAAAAATCTTCCTTGCAAATAAATAAATTAGGTCTTTCTGGTTTAGTATATCTTACACAAATTGAGACTTGCTCATGACCAGTTATATCTGCTGTTTCGTCAACAAGAACTGAAAATGCCTTAGAATTATTAACATCTGTCACAATTTTTTCTGGATTAATTCCCTGCATATGTTGATAAATTCATTTTGAACTTTAGGACTCATGTACAATGCATTCAAGGAAGCATTTTCTGTGTGTCTTACTAAATTTTGATCCCCACACTTGAGTCTCATCCTTAAAAGCGCACGAAAATTACCGTCGTTTAAAGAAGGCTCTTCATCATTGATTGATATTGGCCCATGATCATTCGTGCCTCTTAATGCTAACTCTTGCCGGCCACAGAGTTTTATTGTGTCTACAATTGATGAAAGTCTTTTCCTGTTATCTTCCACTTGTTTCTTTCTACTTGAATCCATAATATTCCTTATATCAGAGTTTAAATCACTTTTTGTTTTCAAGAAGTTGTTGCCAATTAGTGTACAATCTTTGTGGTAGCCTTGCGACTCGTGGGTTTTAAATAATTCCAAAGCGTCCTTCCATTTTGTAAAAGGCTCTTTCACTAGGGATTTCAATGTTTGATCAAATCCTTTGCCTGCACATTCTTTGGAGAATAAAACACAATATTTACAAAAAGCACCATCACTTTCAGTATATACCAGCCAAGGGAAACGAGTCAACCACTGTCTTTGAAAACGAAGATTCCTTTTTCCACTTGTAGGAAATTGGAATGTATTTTCTGGAACCCAAGGAGAAGTTAAAAGATTATATTTGAGGTCTTCATCCAAATTAGAGTTTATATATCTACCAATATCCAAGGGATGTAGATGAGATTTTTCATTTTCCGCGTTTTCGTCAACTCTAGTCTCTTGATGCAATGTAGGGGTTGAGTCCGATGTAGATGCAGAATCAAGAAAACTATTACTACTAGGACTGTCAAGTGTACTTGTTTTTCGAGTTTTTGTAAAAAAGGTCAAAAGTGAAGGTTGTCCTTGGGCTGCTTGGGCAGGTCGCTTCGCCATCTTCTTCTTACTTTGGCCCCTAAAAAAAAAAATAATGCTAGAGACTAGAATATTTTCAAAGCCTACTGCATATATATAAATAAATACGGCACCCAGCTACCTAGCGCTGACGAAACGGAGCGCATCTCCAAACTTCATCTTTAAAAATGTATTTATACATTACAATTTTCTGCAATATCAAAAGAATTAATAAAGATAGCCTATAAGGTCGTGCAATGGCTTAAATGTGTTGCCTTTACATTACCTTTCATAATTTTTTTTATCAAAGAATTTAATTTTAAAAATATAGATGTATACAGGTCTATATTTTTTCTACACAAATCCCATCACATATTAACATCATTCCTAATATTACTTAAGAACGGCAAAATATAAAAAATTGGACGAGTTAGGATAAAACCAGACTTTCCATTTTGTAATTAGTTTTAGTAAACTTTATAATCGGCAGTGAATCAACCTTAATAAATATTTAATATTGTATGTAGAGAAATTTGTCTCATCGAATATTATATTTTTATTTTATTACAATAAGTTTATTTTTCAAGAAATTCCAAAGGGTAAATCTAGGTAGGCCTACATATTGAAATGGTTCCTCCCCTACTGAGTGACAAATGGACTCACCCAATCCCGTATACAACACGGAGCGCCCTGCTAGCCTGCTCCTAGTAACTCCACTATGTAACAAACTTCAATTATCAAGGTGGCCGTGTAATGTATAATATATTAAGCAGATCATTTAGGCCATCTTTTCAAGAAACATTTTTGTTTGTAAAAATATGGAAAGTAAAAATTGTCGGAGCGGACAGCAGCCAATTACTGTATAAGTTTTAGGCCTATCGAATTTCGAAACATGTGCTTTCAAAATAAAAATAATATTCACCCTTAGTATATATATATCAAGCAAAAGCCTTATGACTTATCGTAACTACATAAGGAAACATATTACCTTACCTTGCATGTGTTGTCTTCAGAGTCAGAGAACTATAGAGAACTTGTTTGCATCTGGCTACTAGCACTAGCAACAGAAGATCTAAACTAAAAAACAAATTAAACTAACCAACTGAACTGAACAGTGAAACAATTCCACAGAATCAAATAACGCAACGCCCAACCGGCTCAACTGATGTAGTGATGTAAATGAATCACAGACGAAGTGGCGACGGCGACGGGTTTGCTTCTATGGATGGCAAGTAACAGGAAAGTGACACTAGCGCTAGCCTAGTGCTGGTGGGCGGGATAGTGGTCAGAGAGAGAGAGAGACATTAGCGAATAGCGATACACCACACCTCTTACTACTGACTGCGTTACTGCGTTGGTTGTGAGCATCAGAACAGGCGCTATGCGGGTGGCTGCGAGTAGAGTAGGCTGTTATAGGCAGGCTATTTTCACATGTACTCTTCTCTCTCGTGATGCATCAGCAAGGTCAGTTGCCAGTTCAATGCATAAACACCATTAATTAAATGATGCAGTACTTTCCTACTTACAGATAGCAAAATATCGAGAAAATTGTAGCAAAATATCGAGAAAATTGTATTATCTTTAATTCAGGAAAACGTGTTTGAAAATACTTATTTCTGGAAAATTTCGGGGGGGGTTTCAACCCCTCTGACCCCCCCCCTGGGTACGGCCTTGGATAGGTAGGAGACCAAAAACCTTCTTCCTGCACACAAAAAAATTGTTTCAGTAGATATTGCATGAAACAGTTCACTCATTTCCCCAGTTAAATGACAGAATCATCAGTTCTTAATTTAATCATACCTTCTGATATCTTCATTTGCCTTTAAGAAAATGAAAAATCAAGTTTTTTTTACAGTCAAACAATAATGAATGTGCATACATATGTGCTTATATGCATGATGTATACATATCTAGCATATTGACAAAGCCTTCGATAGAACAACAAAGAAAAAATTGACACAACTTTTTGAAAACCCAATAACCAAATTCCCTATTCTTCATTCATTACATAGCAGTAGTTTATTCAAATGCTGATTCCACAAAACAAAAATTTACTTTGTAAAACAAATAAATCAAGCCATGATAAAAATAGGTGAATATATCAGAAGCTAATATAGGTTAATAGCCTATATATGCCCCTCAAATGTATCATAAAAGGTTTGAAAGAGTTGTCAACGACTAAAAAATATACAGTAACATTAAATTGCAGGTAATTACATAACAAGAAAATACATTAATATGGAGAAAAACAATACCTAAATATCATTCATCAAGCCTTAGAATATTGTCCCAGATAGCAAGGTATGCCAGAATCATGCTTGAAATAAGCTTGTTGCGCCAAATCATCAACCTTGATCCAATCAGGCCTGATGCATCAAAAGCTTGTTAGTTTGAAACAAGCTTGAATCAAGCTAACTAGTCTTCACCCATCATGCTTGCAAGCAAGTTTGACCCAGTAAGTTTGATTCAAGCTCGTTTTTGTTGATCTTTATTTCATTGAAGCTGGGTTTAAGCTTGATTCAGGCTTTAATGAAGGATTCACCTGACAATCAAACTTTCTGTGTCAACATTGTCATGACAAAGCAAAATCAAGGTAATGCCATAAGCTGACATGCTATCTTGGGCATCAATAGGAAGTAGCATTTAAATAAAATGATGAGTCTGTTCTAGGCCAAAATTGCCAAGTTATCCTTTTCAAACAAATAAAATGTCAACTTATCTTTCATCCATCTTTACCAATTCTTTATGAAATCCTAGAATGAAAGTAACAACTTAAGAATAAATATGAGAAATTTTATGCTGTAATCAAAGTAAGAAAATTTTGAAAAAATTATTTATTAGCAACTGATATAGCAACAAATCTACTGAAAAACAATAAAGTTAACAGAAATATATGTGAACATTAGTCATAGCAAAGTTCTATTTTAGTAGTGTTACTATTCACATACATAACATTTAAAATACATTGAAATATTTCTTGCCTGTTATGATAATTGTAACTTTATATTATTATATTTTGGATAAAAAATTATTCAAAGTCTTATGGTAGTAAAGTAAGACTGTCAGCCTAATCTTGTTGACATGCCTGGTTAAGTGACACATGGCAGCTCACAATTTTTCCCCATGCAGAGTTTGCATTAATTAGGATACATTTGGGTAAAATTATTTCATCAAAATAGCAAAGATATATATGTACATAAAAAAACCAAGTCACCTAATGGCATCAACTGAACTAGACACTATCACATTCCGTTGCCAACTTTTCTCCGTCTCAAAGTACAGCACAAACGACTCCATCAATAAACTTGCTAAAAAAAAGTCTGGGTTGCTAGGGAAACATGGCACACGGTACATTGGCTGCAGTTCGCCACTTGAGAGAGAGAGAGCGCGATTTTACAATCATTTATCACTGAGGAAAATAGCAGCCACATCTCACTAATTATCCCTCCCACGCCGTCATCAAATATCACTCCCTGCTGCATCCCATGGCATATAAATTGAGCAATACCTAGCACTAATGTGAAACTTAAGATGACTGTGACTTGGGCGGAGCCGGTGCCGGGGCATTTGGTGCTGTCGGGGGAGCACCTGTCTGCCTCGACGAGGAAGGAGGTGTATGTCCACCACCAGGGCTGCTTGAGCTTTCACCCCCAGATGAAGCTGAGGCTGCAGCCGCCGTTGGTGTAGCAGATGCTGTGGAGCTTATACCTCCACTTCCAGAATCGAGCCCTTCATTACCGTGAACCACAGGACCAAAGTAACACTCTGTTGAGGCAAAAAACCGGAGAGTTACCAATGCTTAGAGTCACTGCTACAAAACTATGAATGCATGCTTTTTAAAGTGGTTCTTCAACATACAGTGGAACACCTATTATCTGAAATTTGATTATTTGGCTGGGGGATTATCGGAGCACTTTCTTCATCTAAGTGTCTCCTATAGAGCTGCTCCCTTGGACCCATCTGTGTTTCATAGCCACATTATAGCTACATCACGTCCCCGAAAAAAGGATTTTCCTCCTGCAGGGCATTTGTGCAAATGACAGCAGAGCATTTATTCACTTATAGCATACCCCTCTGAGTTCCCAGTAAGCATCAGGTTTACTGCTGTCATAATGGCTAGAGACTGGGGAGAGGTTTGGGAATATCGGTAGCCACTTCCAATATCCCCAGGATGACTGCCTTTTGCATGCATGATGCAAGTGATTCTACCTGTGCCACTCAGGCAGGAATGCACTTGATACTATTTAGCAGCAAGCACACCTAATGATATGGACTACTAATTTAACATAGGGTCCATGATATATTAGCCAAAGTACAAATAGCAGTATTTAATTTTTAGTCCATTTTTCCACCTCTTTCGTGTCCATATTCATTTTAACTGGAGCAGAAAACTCAATCACAAGCAATAAGTGCATGAGGTGGAACATTTACTAATTTATTATTATATTATGAATACTTCTGAACAATTACACCAACAAAATTTATGAATCATTGGGAAGAATAAACCCTGGATAACGGATAATACTAATACTATTAGCAGCTGACTGGAATTAGGTGTCATTGTGTCATGTGACATCTTTGGAGTATTAATAGATACTCCAAAGATGTCACATGAAACAATGACTCCTAATTCCAGTCAGCTGCTAATAGTATTAGTATTATCCGTTATCCAGGGTTTACTCTTTCTCTAAGTATTAATAGATACTTCAGATTGGAAAATGTAAAAGAACTTAGAGAGCAAAGAACAGTGAAGAAAGTGGTAGATAAGTGTTTATAAAACTGTGGAAGTGAAAAATATGACTGATGAAAACAGGTTCCACTTTAAATTGTGCTTCAAACACCTGAATAGCTGATGCCATTTTTGGAATGGGATGATATGCCTCTTTGCCAGACAATAAGCGTTGACACAAAAAATTAAATGCTAATGAAAATATTTTCCAGAAAGGAAATCTCTAAGTTTTCTCTAAGCTAAGGAAATTAAATCTCTAAGCCTCTTTCTTTGGTGATAATAAGTTCTGATACAAAAAATTATATGCTAATGAAAATATTTATTGGAAATTAAATCTCAAAGTTTTTATTCTTGGTGGACACAAGCAAAAGTTGCAGGCAATATGCAATGGAAATCATTTTGGTTTTTACTAAAAAAATGTACAACCACCACATACCATTCACTACATTACATTACAAACACAATTAGGATAGATATAAAATAGAATATATGCAATCATCATGTGACCACATCATTATGTACTTAAGAATCCAAGTCTTCTCCTCCATTACCACATATAAATGGTGCTCTCCAACACACTATAACTGCAAGGCATTTTTTAATTCACAACATTATTTCAGGTACACATATTCTCCTTTATTTGTGTGATTGTGCAAAATGAACCACACTTTCCATAAAAAAAATCAGTATAAATTAGTAAATACAAAAAATATTATTTTGCTGTTGGCATAAAATTGATAACATCTGCACCGTAAAAATAGGGCTATGACTACAATGTAACTGTAAAATCAAATTTCCCAGCTACAAACGAAAAATTTACACTGACTGCCAACACATTTTTAATAAGGTTTTTATTCAACATGTTGACTTAAATGTGTTATTGTCATTACACAAATATCCAGTAGGACCTGAGCACTATCAGATGCGCTGATGCATGCAAAGCACCTATGTTACAGCATTTAGCTAATTCAGAGGGCCAGAAAAGCTATATTCCCATTTTTTTTAAATATAAAGGGCTTTAGTTAAGGAGAGTAAATGAGCATTGTGCAGTGAAGTCAATATTCCTCCAGAGTATCTGCTCTTTAGGCAGGAAGAAAATAAAACTTTAATATGAGATGCCTCTGAAAAATCTTTGGATTTGGTCATTTGCTACATACAGGCTTATGAAAATCTAGGAGTCATCATTTGAATATTCCAAGTGAAAATACATATTCCTATAAATACATTCATATTTTCCAATTACTTAACTAGATAATCAAAATATCAAGTTTTTCTCAGGCTTCGTTGGTTATTTAAAATCATGCTGAAAATTTTCACATTCATTTTATGTATTTCTATGGAGTCACATCACTATTTTAGTAGATATGCTGCTGTGAAACAAAATTGGGTATCTATAGTCTCAAAAACTAGAGTACTTATCATACAATCCCTAAGTACCTATACTTACAAAAAATGTTTAAATAATGTTTTTGTAATACGCACAAAAATAAAAGAAGACCTCATTTATTCATAACTCCCAAGCACTCTTTTGACAATTTTTATCTTTCTGCATTATCCCACCCCAAGTACATCCCAAAGTTATTCAAAATCGACAGTAGTTTCAACATTGCTAATAACGATACATAAAATTTCTGTGCCAACTCTTGAATTTTGCCAATTTAACCATATATTACCTTGATTTAATTGGAAAGATTGGCCACTAAAGGCAGTAAATTACAGCATTAAGTTTTTTCCTAAAACATATTCCCTTTGTGATGTCAAAATTGTCATGGGTTCACATGAGATATTTTAGATTTCTGAAAATTCATTTCATTGTCTTGTAATCGGTTAACACAGTGCAGAACAGTTTCCATCTCTGTATAGAAATCCCCAAAGAGCCCACCACAGGTTTATTTGGCATCAAACAAAGGTTTTGTACTTACAATGGCATCATAGTTTGGCAAGTATTGCGTAAAATGGTTTCACATCACTTTGTTGTTGATGCTACCTATTTCTGTGCAGCTGATGTGGCACATCTGAAGAGCTAAATGAGGTAATGACCTCATGCCCGGTTCTGGAATAGAGCGGTCACTGCTAAGCACCATGCTTAGCTTCATACCTTGATGGTATAATGGTGAACAGTTATTTCTCTGGGAAGTCAAAAATTAAACCGAAACAGCCTGCACAAGTCTGGATGTGTTTACACTTAGGCTCCCAAATTGACCTGGGAACTCCAAGAGAAAATACACAGTTCATATGTAGTTCAAATCATATATTACCAAACTGTGATCATATTCATCACACACCATGTGGGTGATGAATTACTGGAATTCTTGAGTGAACCCTAACTCATCCAATAAAAGTGGTAGAAGCTAAAATAACCTCAATCAAAGTAAAACGTAGGGAACATAATTTATTTAGCTGTTATAAATGACATAATTGTTGGTTTTTTAAAGAACTATTCATACTGGTTTCCACCAATATGCTATGAAATGCTAGATTCATAATTTGGAAATTTTATTAAATACTAAATTTAGAATTCATAATGCTAAATTAACCCTATAACGATGAGCGACGAAGTGACTATTTAATAATTCTAACGCGGTGATTCCAATCAGTGGAAAACCAACAATTCCATTATCTCCTCCGACCTACGAGGAGGATTCATTTAAATTTCCTCCGGGCTTGAAGGTTTAATTTAATAATTCTAACAATCACAATCTCTGTCCTTTTTGCACAAAACATCCTTATAATTATGCATATCTTGAAGCAGATTATCATTGAGGGTTGCGGACAGCAGAAAAAGTAAAGTTAACTGTAAAAAAAATGTTTGAATAACATATTTAACAGTGCCTATTACAAATTCTATTGCTAGAGTAATTTCCGAGGAACCTTTTAAAGTTACTTTTATTTCTCACACTTTTTATTGATTGATTTTGCCATCCTATATCATACTTTAAATTGAATATCGTTACATTTTTATAGAGTGACAATTTATAGTTGCAAATCATTCTATTGGCTCAGCTTTTCTCTTAAGTTGCAAAGGGAACCTTAAAAGGAAATGTAAGCCTTTAAAGTTTACTGTTGGCAACCGTGATGTACCTGGATAAATGGCCTTTAAAGAACTACAGAAGTTGCCAAGTGATAGGTAAATATCCTTCAAAGTCATTTAAATTTCCGACCGATAACCTGAGGATCATAAAAGAATAATATTGAATTTTCATTGGATATCACAAATTAACTATGTCATGGATGAAAGCTTCTTGAGTTTCCATCCGGGTGATTGGGTCCATGGCCAACGTTTTGGCAGCATACACTGCTACCGTCATCAGGTTGATGAGTGACGATGACTGGGAATTGGTTGCAATACATGGCTATCTCAGGCAGACTGTTGTCTGCTGATTTTCCCACGTTTTCTCCTGATTGTTTTACCTGCACTTTCTCTATCGATCTTATAATTGGTTTCCATGTGTTCCTGAGGTGGAAACCGCTGTCTTGGTTGAGTTTCCTCTTCTCAAGTCTGATCTCAATGGCTTCTTTTACTATCCGGTCCCAATACCTGGTGGCACTACAAAATATTTCAGCCACCAGCTATGGGGTCCGGATAGTAAAAGAAGCCATTGAGAGCCTCATATTACTACTGAAATTCACTAGTATGCTATTATGACTTAAGCTTTAATTATTGCACAGTACACAATTAATGCCACAATTGTTTCTTAATAAGTTTGGATTTATTTATCAGTTCTAGTATTTAATGTTTTAATTTAAAGATTTTTTACTGTCCATTCCTTCCTTTTATTGTTTCCCCCGCATCCACTAGCCTAGACAATTCCATATTCTACCTCATGAAGTATGATCAAATAGGTAACATAAATAACTTAAGTTTTTACTATGCAAAAAATAAGAGCCTTGTCCAATATGATAGCAAACTTGACGATTAATTCAGCTTATCAGTGAACCCATTCTGGTGGCTGGTAAGCAAATCACGTGACTGAAGAATCCAAAAAATCTTTGTTTACATCATATACCTAGTCATGAAAACATTGTGTGCATTCCATTACATTCTCTGTCAAATCAATAGATTCCATCAAATTATAGTACTTATTTAAAACATTGTTTAGTGTTGCTGTAAGTGATTAGGGATATTTTTGCCACCATGATTGTGCTGCTTTTCTGATTTGATAAACAATACATAATGGAGGAACTGAGGTGTTAACTCATTTCTTCTTATTTCCGTCAAAGATTTCACTAGCTTGTCCTTACCTGTGATTAAATGCCAGACATTTCACAAGACTATGAATGATTTTTCTTGGTGAAGGCTTTCTCCTTTCAGAGTATGAGGAAGTAACAGCAACTGTTTCAAATGACATTGATGACATAATATACCTGTTTTACATCATTCCAAATAAAGTATGACGTACTTAGATTTCTACACTTATTTTAGTTTTATTTGGCAACCAGAATTTGTATGGGGTCGCTTGTTCCAATTGTGTGGCAATTGCCAATCTGCACTAATTTCAAAGCTTTTCTAATGGATGCAAATGGTTAGAAATGTATGCTAAATTTATGAATTGTAATTTAAAATTGTATTTTGTCTGCAGTTTTGGAGGGCCATCCCTTTTCAGTCCTTGTAGCCTTATAGGGCTTTTCTAAAATGCCTTACGTAATTACCTACCTATGGATGTACCTAGGAGCCAAATTTCAAGACAAATGGCTCATTACATCATTCATGCCGAGGCTGAATAGCAAGCAATAGTTTGAGTACTTATTGCCAGGAACTCCAACCATCCCTTTGGGCTCTAGGAGAGTAATAAGGTTAAATAAGGTCATAATTAGAGCCCTACGCATACCGATGGGCCCTAATTATATGAATTTGTGACATGCTAAACGCAGATAATATGTATAAGTCATTGAGTGCACATTAAGAGGTTGGGGTTAAAAATACCCTGACAGAAATCTTGCTGAAATTTTCTAAATATTGATCACTTAATTTAATGAAAGCTAGGCAAGGCCCGGCCGAAATTTTACAGTTCATAGCCATTGCTCAGGTAGACATGGAAATATACTGTTGAAATCAGAGAAAAATTGGTAGTTGAGGAATGGAAAAGGCAATTTTCAAGCTAAAATGAAGCGTGAAAAATATAATCAATTGCAAGGATTAAATGCTTAGTTCTTTCAGCCATCCGATAGTGAAAATTACAAAAAACTTTATCCTGAGTGTATGTGATTTAAATAAAAAAGCAAGAAAGAAACTTCTGTACTTATCCCAATTCTTTTCTTATGGGTGTAAATAACAGGGGCCCATTCAGGAGCCCTTGGGGCCCTAAGGAAATTTAATATAGCATATGATCATCCCAGTGCGCTCAATTACCCACATGCAAAACCCCACAAGCAATTTCATTTACCGAAAAATACAATTGACTTAATCGATCTAAGCTTATGCATTTATTTTTTAATTAATGGAAAAGAATAATCAACCTCTAAAATCTGTACGGACGAAATTGTTTTCATGGTAACTGCTGAATGCTTCTGACAAAATATTTGCGTTACCATAGCTCGGTAACCAAGGAGTTGTGACCCCTTGCTTATTGGACGAAAATACTTCAAATCACCTCCTCTGTTGTGTTCAGTGGATATGCAGATTCCTATTAAAGCAGCCTGTACATGTATATTTCATTGCTATGCATGACAGGAAGATAAGATAAATGTAACTTTGACAGAATTTTTTTCACATTGTAATTTGTCAAAGTGAAAAAATTCTGGTTTTTAAATGCACATTTGCTCCTAAAAAAGTGCTGCAGGATATTTTCACCACAAGTAATAAAAATGTGATAGTTAGCAACTTGGAGTGCATACAAAAAAACAATCAATAGGACATGGAGCTAAAGGTACCCCGTTAGAATAGCATGTATTTGGGGCACCATGGATTGTACCCTACTCTCCAATCCTGATTAAGATACTCCACACACATATCAACATTGAATTGCGTAACTAAATTAAGTCATTGAATGCAAATATATTTCTGTACACAAGGAAGCGATGAAGATGTTAATTTCTCAGATGACTGCTCAAGAGAACCGGAGGAACAGGGTGACCATCTATCAACCTGAGTGATATTTAAGTGGTATCGGGTCTGTGTGGCCCATTTTTGGGTTTTCCATGCATGTTTTCCACTCACCTCTCCGTGCACCTGGAAAACTGTCAGCTTGCCTACTACAACGAACACAACGTACAAGTAAGCTACAAACTCCTCAAATGACCACGCTGGCAGTTTTTCTTCAGGCTTCGTGGTTTTCAAATAAAATAAGTTCAATGTTTTTCACACCCGTTGAATTTCAATGGGTACCTTTCGCTAGTTATCAATATTTTTCTCCATGAATTTTTTAACTTTTCCTCCATAATTCTTTTAAATGGGATGCTCTTTGAAGTGACTGGTCACAGTCCGATTGTCAGCTTCAACCCAACAAACAATCTACCCAGGGGTAGGTTGCTTTGCATCTATAGCGCCAAGGTGTGATATTTTACACTGAAAACAAATCGGTGAATTGAATAGGATTTGAACCCATATCTCAGATGCGATGCACATGCATTTCCGAGGGTGTTTCTACAAACAAGATGTTCCCGTCTTTGGTCATCAGTGTGTCTCAGGAGACATAGTCAATGTTGAGGATAACTAAACGGCTCTGGCATGAGGCATAACCAAACATTGTTTGCATAATGTGGCCAAATTAAAAAAAAACCAATTGCAGTACTAATTTCACTGGCACCTTGTGAGAACGACTCAATTCCTTTGTGTCCTCAGATTAACTATGTAGTGGCGAAATTCTCTAAGGCACTATGCCATTTACCGGGGTAGTGGGTTCGAACCACAGTAAACCCAGGTGATTTTTTTTCCTAATACTATTCCATAATTTTTTTATTATATGTACCAGTTGAAATTTTCTCAGTTGTTATGACTATTTGTGTGATTTAAACAGGTTTCCCGATAACCTTACCTGGTTCTCATAGCTCATTTTTGGTAGCTTTTACCAGATTTCCATCTGGTCAAGCACTTCATCACCTTCCTTGTATACTCTACTTCTACCTTTTGCTGTCTTATCATATCTCTCTTTCGTTTTATTCTGTCTCATACACAATGTTTCATAGACTCCCTGGGCTACTTTGGGTTTCAATGTTTCTGATGTACCTGGAAGCTTAGTTCGCAGCTGCCGACTAAACAACATTTGAGCTGTAGATATGTTGAGATCCATCACAGGGGCACTTCTATATTCCCGTAATAAATCCCTATAACTAACACCTGCCTCCGTACTTTTGGTTACAATCTGTTTGCTGATGTGTACACCCTTTTCTGCCAGGCCATTGCTTTGAGGATGATGAGGGCTACTGGTTTTCAGTCCAATTTCATTCTCCTTTTTAAACTTCCTACACTCATATGAGGAAAAGGGCATATTGCCTGCAATAAGGATTCTCAGTGAATCTATAATTGACCTGGAAGTCATGCTCGATAGTGGGATCACTTCAAGCCATTTGGAATAGTAATCAACCAATACAAGATATGGGATACAATATATATTTTAACTCCTTATCTTGAGTGAAAGTAGTTTAAAACATTACACTCCCACACTTCCATATCATACTCGCCAAATAATTCGGAAATGCTGGCTGTGCGACTGGCACATTCCGCTTAACGTAGTGGTACACTGATACCCTTTTCCTCCTCCAGTTAGAGCTCCCTCAGAATTTGGTAAGAGAAGAAAATGTGATACTTCACTTGTGTTGAAATAATAATTAAATTCATCCATATTGGCCAAATCCAGAACAATATCTTCCCTCAAGGAAAGACAAAACAAAATACAACGAAAGATCATATGCACGTTGTATCATATATACAACATCGCTCTTGGCATAGTTACAAATAGAAGTGAATAAAACAAATATTAATGAGACCTTCCACACTATTCAAATACATTCATATATGAATATGACAGTATTACCTTTAGTTATGCCCTCCCACTCTTGAGACTATGCTGTGCTTCCCTTCAAACTAGCCATACGACATAGTTTTGTTAAAAGTCCCAGTAGTGGCACGTAGAGCATTTACACTCTAGAGGCCCTCTATTAGGAGGGGCCTCCTAATAGAGGGCCTCTATTCCATTCAAAGATGGTGGAATGGCCAGTCTAACTGAGAAATTATTTCTTTTATTAGACTGACTGGTTGAGCAGCAAGCCTCCCCTGCAGAGGATGCGTTGAAGCTAAGCGAACACTGCTTGTCACTTAAGGCCTCAATGCGTTCCCGAAGGAAGTGGCATCGGTCTTGTTCTGTTTATCCACAAAAATAAAAGAATAATCTATACATTAATGACATCAGTACCAAGGTGAATAATAAACTAAGACTCTTTGCTGACGTTTGCTGTGTTTAGATAGGTTTCCAAACCGGAAGACAGCGACTCTTTAACTTAAGATCTTGTACATACTACCACAGTCAAAGGAATTCCAGGCTGCAATATTTCCCTGAGAGCCACCGCACAGGCGTGTGGCAGGGGGTGTTAGGATATCAGACATGAAAAGGTAGGGAAAAGGAAAGGTGGGTGGGATAGAGGTGAATTGCACGTCTGCGGAGTGCCATGCCATTTTTGTTATTATCACTAATGGTGCACGGAAAGAAGGAATTTTTGTAACTTTCAGTTTGGCTGTGTATGTATCTCTCTTATTTTGTTGCTTCTATCAGCCTTAGAGGTAAAACGCTGGGCCAAAAGAATATCCTTCAAATGTTATTTCATTTCTGCAAGCGATGCTGTTAACATTATGAATGCATCTGCAATATTGAGGTTATTTTACATCGTGTACAGGAGCTCATATGGAGTGGACAGAAGCCCAGAGGGGAGACCTCCTGGCATATTATGCCACCAGTAAACCACGGAGTACGAGGCGGTCTTTGTGGTGTGAGGTACATCCAAGACACCACTTCCTATCACCGAACCTGCATGATTATGCCAACCACCTTAAAAAAAGTAACTCTCCACCTAATGATGTGGATGCTGCTAACAAGTCAGCATCTCCCTTGGTTGGGAGAAGCTGGTCAGGCCAGCTTTGAACTTTGAATGCAGTCTTCGAATGCAAACTAATTCATGATGACGGACAAACTAGGCAGAGAAACATAATCCCAAGATCTCTCTGTGGGATGCTCACCTGTTCCAATATGAATGACATTATTGATGAAATCCTGACAGGGACCAGATAAATTGCATGGTCTATGCAGCTGCCAAAGTAATGGCCAGATCCCTTAGTAATACCTCTTGGGAGAATAAATCAGCTAAATGGCTCAAAAAGTTGAGGCCAAGATCACACAGGCTTGATGACAGGCGTCAAGGATACAGAGTATGATTAAATGAATAACAACTTAGCAAACTTTTACACCTAAACATAAGCATATCGCACGTGGCCTCATCAGTGATCAACACCTTATAACTTTTAAAATTGTCAAAACAGGAAAAAGCAGCACATCACCGAAACAGAGATACCACTTGCAAAATGCAAACTGGGAAAAATGTCTAAGCACTCTGCTTGCAAAGCTCTGAGAATTAGAGTGTTCCTTTCCGTGGGAACCCAGTCCTAACTATATCAAGAGAAAAGTGGAACTCCTCAAAGAGGCTGTAACGGCCACAGTGAAAGCTGGCATCCCCAGGGCACAAAGGAAACCCAGGAAATCTCCCAGGTGGAACATGAAACTGGAACGAATGAAAAAGAAAACGAAAAAGCACAAAAAAAGGCTCATGCGAAGCAGAAATTTAGATCGCCCCATTCATCATAGACGATACCAAGAGTCTTTAAATCAATATAAGTTGGAGATTGCGAGAGAAAAAGAATGTTCCTGGGAGATATTCGCTTCCAAAAATTTCTGCAAAAATGCCTGGTGGTTTATGTACGTACAAACTAATGGCGGAAAAATTAGAAACACTGTCAGTCACTGCGTCTACTTTTAATAAGAATGGCACCATAATGTTGGTTGAAGAACTGGCCAAAACTATCCTTCAAGAAATGTTACCGGACGACAAGGAAGATGAACCAATGCACTTGGAAACCAGAGAAGTCACATGCCAAGGTGAAGCCATTATGGGAATAAAGGAAGGAGAAGTCTGGGAAGCAATAGTGGACATTAGATCAAAAAAGGCCCCTGGCATAGATCAAATACAAGGTGAAGTAATTAAAACCGTAGCCCTTCCACTAATGGGCACTTAATTCCCTATTTTAAATGACTGTATATTGCTGGGGTACTTCCCGAAAATGTGTAAAATTGGTCTAATGAGAACTATACAGAGAGAGAGCAAAAAATAAAGACCCGGTGGACCCAAATTCATATCGCCTTGTATTCATATTGCTGTCAGAATTTGGAAAACTTCTAGACAGAATAATAAGAAGAAGGATTGAGTAATCAATTGGGCTGGATAATCTTTTCCACCCTCATCTGTATGGGTTCTGAAAGGATCACAGGACAGCAGGATGCAATAAAACATGTCCTTCAACTTGTGAGAGAAGGCAGCGAGAAATAGTCAGTCGTAATTTTCATGGATATAAAAAGGGCATTTGGTACAGTCTGGTGGCCTTCGATTATTAAAGAAATGAAACAGCTACGAGTTCCTGAAAGCCTGGTAAACCATAAAAAAGCTACTTTGAAAACAGAAACGTTATCTATGAAACCAATACATACAAGATAGAGAAAACCATGACTAGAGGATACCTACAGGGTTCGGTTATTGGTCCCAAGCTCTGGAATTTGATCATGAACCAGTTCCTAAGGAAACAACTACCAGAAAGATGCAGCTCAGTTGCCTATGCAGATGATACAGTTATTGTAATAAAGGGAAACAGCCAAAACCAAATTGAAAACAGAGCCAAAACTTGCATGCCTGAAAATTTGAAAATTTAAAAGTAAATTTTCAAAATGTACCCCACCTTGCCTAGGCAAAATGTACCCCACCTGGGCAAGGGCCTAGCCACGTTGACACACCGGTTGCTGTCAAATCACGGAAGTTTAGCAACGTGGGACCCGGACGGCGGTTGGATGGGTGACCCTCCTCCATGCCTCTACCGGAGTGGATGGAGGGAGATATACCCAGACCGGGAAGGTAGGAGGGAGGACACCATCCATACCTGTACCGGGAAGGTAGGGGGTGGCCCCTCCTTCATGCCTCTACTGTGGTGCTCTTGTCCCCCCACTGCAAGTGGCAGGCAGGTTAAACGTGGGATGGCTCAATGGACCAAAAGGTCTGAGTGCCAGGAGGGCTACAGAAGGCCCTCGCCCACCCATACAATCTATCATCTACCCCACCTACGATCCATCTCAAATTTTAGAATCTTGTAGTCATTTAGTATTGTTAAAGAAGCTGCAATGTTTCATCATTGCAATATTTCATATACGGGAGAAATAAGATTTGTTTATGACATGCACTTCACCATATCCACGCCCATCTGGTTGAGTGGCAATTAGGCCTTTCGTTACTAGCCAATGGAGTGAGAAATTCAGTCTGGTTTATACAACAGCGGTGCAACTGCCTTCACTAACTGTTACAATATATGTATCCATTCTTTTCTCCCTCCCCTCTACTGTTTCCACTTTGGAACTAAAAACAGTGCAATCAGTTCATATTTTATTATACCATGATTGGAAAGATAGTGCGTTATTCGCGTGTGCCACAAGGTCAAAAATCTGGGGGGTGATGTGGGTAGATCTGCACGGGAGGTCGCACGTTGACCCGGAGTTAAATGCAAATCAACTATTTCTATTTGACTAAATGATTATTACCAGATGGGTTTAAAGAGTAGATTTCATTACAACTGTATACATTACTGACTGCCAGTGCTCTCGGTGAGAGCCAATGGACGACTGTCATCTGCGCTGCCGACAATACCCCAGCCACAGTGCTTCCTTCCACCGCTGGTGGCAAAGCAATGGCCAGGATCATGGCGAGGGAGGAAAGTGCAGTGACCTCAGGGGAAAACCACGCATGCTTTCCTACATAGTTCTTCCCACTTTCTAGGAATTATCAGGAACAATGGGAGAGAGAGGTGCGTTGACCTCCCGGGCGGTGGGGAGAAAAGGCAATCGGAATTTGTAGGGTGCTAGTCTGGAGCGCGTGCCTCGGCTCGCCTTTGTGCCTGGTCCTGCTTTCCTCATTTATGCTCGCTGCCCTTTGCCTCTCATCATGAGTCGTATGCTTACAGAGGGCGAAAGCAATGCACGCTTGCCTTAGTCTGCTGTCACGGACAGCAATAGTGTCTAAGGAAAAGCCCAGGACCCCTGCAGGTCAGTGCCTGGGTAAGATACAGAAGTGTCTGCATAGTGTGTTTCCATGTATCTTGTATTCCGCTGTTGCTATGTCCTCCAAAACTTGCTCTATTGGAAGAGCTCTGCGTAAAAAGTGTGATCTGAGTGGACGCTTGAAGTTTACCCATCACATGTCGCATCAAGATGTGGAGCTGCTGCAGGCTAGAGTGGAGTGAAGGATGTGGCTTCAGTGTGTGTACTACACCACTGAGAATATTGTGTGACTTTCAGTGAAAAACAAAAGCACTGTTGAAATCCGCTGAATTGGCATAAAAACATTTAGTCTCGAAACCTTCGCCATGTCACTGTGGCCTAATACAGACGTGGAGGAGACAATGGAGAGCAGCGGAAGTGCTACCATCCAAAAAAGCTTCGATTGTACCAGATTAATGTCACTCTAGAAGCTCTTGGCGAGTCTCCAGTGACACCGAATAAGTTGTACCACTCAAAGAAATACAGCCAAGAAGAAGTGAAGAGTTAAGAGTTTGGTGAAAAGATCCCTAGAAAATGCAATGGAACATTCAAAAGTGCAACCACAAATTGAGGAAAGCCCACCTTCAAGTGATTTGGAAACTTCTCACTGGTCTGATAAAGCAGGGAGGGAGATAATCCAACAATTGAAAGATAAATTCAAAGCTGCAAAAACCGCAAGTGAAAGAGTGCTGATCCTGTCCGTTCTTCCCCAGTTGTGGGCTGTTGCAGAAATACAGAGGGAGTTCTTGACTACAGAACACATTGAGAGGAAAGTCAAGCAATGTGTAGCTGAGAAAGGTATATTGTGCACTCTGGACTGGATGCACGGAAGGACCTCACCAGTTGATGTCAAGGAATAAGTAAAATCATTTTATCGAGAGCCTGACATAAGTCAGGAAATGCCCGGCAAAAAACAGTGCAAAAATGTACACGAAAATGCTAGCGAGGTCAAAAAGCAAAAAAAGCTAGTATAAGGTATTTTGAGAGAGATATACTCCCAGTTCAAGAAAGAAAATCCTAATCTTTCTATTGGCTTTTCAAATTTTGCTGATTTAAGGCCAGCTGAATGAGTTCTTGCTGGTGTGTCAGGCACGCACTAGGTATGCATGTGTACAAGTCACCAGAACTTTAAACTAATGTTTATGGGAGCCCAATTATCTGAGATTCTTTCAAAAGATGTTGAAAAGCTCTTTGAAAGTTACAGAGATTGCTTTCAGTGCATATCGAAGTGCTCTCCGCCAATTGATGAATGCACTCTCAGTCAATGGAAAAGCAGAACGTGCGGCGACCCATACAAAATCCGAGATGTTTTAGAAAATCATTTTCAAGAGAACTTGACGCAGGGGCAGCTCCAGACCAGAGGTTCAGGGGCAGGGGGGAAAATATGTGTAAAATGAAAAAGAAACTCTTATTTAGCTTAAGACATAATCTGTAACAAACCGGTTGCCCAGTGGAGAATGGGTTCTTAGCCTCAGGGTGGGACGACATCGCAGCAGGTAAATTGAGGGGCGAACAACGGATAGGGGGCTGGAAGGGATTGGGGTTAGGAAGGCGATCCGGTGTGGGAATGAAAGCAAGCTGAGATGGAATTACACGAATGCACATTTATTGCGGAGGTCTAGCAACAAGCAATGGCAAAGCAAAGAAATTATGCTCTCACTCACTAATGAAAGATGAATGAACTGATCGGCAAAACATTAATGAGAAATGCCAGGTAACGATTAAATTGACTAAACTAGTGATGGATGAATGAAGCGAACACGAGTATGTGGAATAATGAAACCCTTTAACAAAATCGTAACCTCGTCCCTCGTCCCATCGGACGGGAGGTCAATTGCATGAACAAATCAGGTTGAACTTAACAAATGGAAAAAAAACTGTTGCAGAGTAAAGTTCGCGGTCTGAGACGGTGGGATTAACTCACTTCTGCCCCACTTCACTGGGTAATAACTGCGGGAATGGGATTGCACATAAATGCCTTCAGCATTGTCAAAGGGCGGGAGAGTGGAATTTGGACAGTACTTATTCCCTTGAAGCAGCATTCGGAACATGCCCGGAGGCGCAAATGTTCCCACCCTGGAGAGAGGATGCATTGGCGCTGATCCTTGGCCCAACTTTCCTCGTCCTTTCTTTGGGGGCCAACGGGAGAATCCTTCCTCTGTCGTCGGGTCGTGCACTACACGGGATGGCTACTTTCCCAGCATCAGCCCTCCCGCGGTATCGCCTCTCCTGCTCCACACCAGCTGATTACTTACAGCCACCAACCAACTCGCCCACTCCTTTGTTTCCGCGAGGTGCTTCTTCCTCGAGAGTTCCTTGGATTCTGCTTGTCGCGTCCACCTCGAGAATCACACCCTCGCACATGGCTGCGGATTTCAGGCAACTAGCGCTAGAGGCCCTCCATTGCTAATAGAGGCCCTCTAACTAGCGCCACCCTTAACTACACTCTCGCCAGGCAGTTGAGCGAGATGCGGCGACTGGTGCTCGCGTGTAATACAAATTAATAGTCATGTAATACAAATTAATAGCTCATACATAATCAACACAAACATCATTAAACCAAAGGAAACTATAATTAATGGGAAGAAACAAACACGGGGCCATGTAATTACTTTGCTATTGCCAAAAATAGGGTAAGGTGCGTAAAAGAGGGGAAGCGCCGCCGTTTCAATGCCTACCATCGTACAGCTCTCGCGAAAGCTTATGGCGTTCAGATGCTCGGCGTTTGTGTTGTCCACGTCATACAAATTCCATTTTTTTAAATACACTGACGAATGGCATAAATGCCATTTCTTCGCTTTCCCCTACGTTCCTTTTCTCTACCCCTTCCACCAAACTTTACCCCTCCACGACGTCATCTTCTGCGCATCCGAACACCATAAGCTTTCGCGAGAGCTGTACTTCTCAGCATAAAATAATTTTGCCTTTTAGTTTTAGGTCTATAAAAAAATAAATAAAATTCACCGGGTTTTGGGGGGGACAATGGCCCTTGGAGCCACCAATTCTTTAAAGAAGTGGATACACACGGACAGATGTAATTTGGATGCTCTTATGATGGACAGTGAAACATTAGTTGACGTTTTTGTAGAGGCAGTAAAAGAAGTTCAGGCACAACACTTCATTGCCAAGAAACTAAGTGGCTTTTTCAAAATGAAGAGAGACAATCTTTCCAACCATGGTATAATAAAATACTGATTGCACCGTTTTTAGTTCCAACGTAGAAACAGTAGAGGGGAGGGAGAAAAGAATGGATACATATATTATAACAGTTAGTGAAGGCAGTTGCACCGCCGTTGTGTAACTGTTTTAAGCAATACCCATGATGTTAAGTGACCCTTTTTTGAAGTAACACTTCTACCTTAAGTTAAAAGTTTATTATAGTGCATTTCTCACTCCATTGGCAAGTAACGAAAGGCCTACCTACCACTCAACCAAATGGGCATGCACACGGTGAATTACATGCCATAAACAAAATTTTTTTCTCCCTTATATGAAATATTGCTATGATGAAACTTTGCAGCTTCTTTAACAATACCATAATTTAATACAAGATTCTAAAATTTGAGATGGATCAAAGGTTGACATTTTGAAAATTTAATTTTAAATTTTCAAATTATTTTAAAAAATTCAAAAAATTTTAAATTTTAAAGTTGGACTGTTGAATAAGATCCCCCTCGCTGGTATCTCTATCTTGTTGTGATGAGGGGCTTGCGTGCCTAAGCGAACCTGAGAGCTATGCCGGCGGGAGCAAAAGCTCCTGGTAGGGCCACCCAAGCCGGACAGGTCAAGGGGGATAGGCCAGACAACAAGAGGTACCCTGGACCTCCAGGTTGGGGGTTGGGCATGGGGCTTCGCTTACGCAGCATGTAGCTAGAAAACACTCTTTACATACCAAAACAAATGAAAACGGAAAGATGCTAAGCCAGCTGGCAGAAGCTAAAGGGCTAATAATCAAAAGTACCTGTTTTGCACACAAAGATATACATAAGGGAACATGGAAAATGGCAGGTACAGGAGTAGTCAACCAAATTGATCACGTTCTGGTTTCCAGAAGACATGCATCATCAGTCATTGACATAAGGTCTGCAAGAGACCCGAACTGTGATTCAGACCATTATTTGGTAAAGGCCAAGCTCATAGAAAAATTGCAAATGTGGGACGTATTAAAGGACCCAAGAGAATACAGTGGAGTGCGGAAAAGTTCAGGCAACCAGCAGCTGTAGCCCAATACCAGGAAACCATGGATAAGAAACTGGAAGGAGGAGCAGAGAACCTGAGTGTAACTGACTCAGTAGAGAGAAAATGGCTTAGTATAAAGAAGTCTATGGAAGAGGCTGCAAAGGAGACTATAGGAGAAAGAAAGAGAGCAAGGAATGAAAAACAGTTTGATAATGAGTGCAGAAAAGCTATAGAAAGGAAGAATATACATAGATCGAAAGAACACTATCCAGAAAGAGACAAGACAAAGTGTCGAAAGATATAAAGAAAGCAGAAGACAAGCATATAGAATACTGCAAAAAAAACAATTCTTAAGGGGGTATATGGAAAAGATTGAGGAAATGAACACACAAAATGAAAGTAGAAAGTTATACCAGGCAATCAAATGGATGACAAACAAATTTCAACCAAGAACAATCACATGTAAAGATAAGAATGGGAGGTTGGTTGGAACAGAGGAAGAAGTACTGGGAAGGTGGGCTGAGTACTTGAAGGAATTGCTGAATGGCGATGAGATAGATGAGGATAGAGGAATGTTGGACATGAGGATGGACACCGAGATTGGCAGGCCATCAATAGAGGTCGAGGAGTTGGTAAAGCGGCAGCGGAATGGGAGAGCTCCAGGGGAAGATCAAATTGTACCGGAGTTAATTAAGTATGGAGGGAAAGATTTAATAAAGAACCTACACAGACTGATATGTGAAATCTGGGAGAAAGAAGATATGCCTGAGGTATGGAAGATTGGTTTTATTTGCCCTATCTTCAAGAAGGGAGATAAGTTGCAATGCAGCAACTATAGGGTAATCACATTACTAAATATCACTAATAAGATATTCTCTTGTATACTGCAGGAGACTTAACACGTATGCTGAAGAAATCCTTGGTGAATACCAATGTGGCTTCAGGCCGGGAAGAGGAACAACCGACCAAATCTTTGTAATGAGACAATGCATGGAGAAATGTTATGAGTACAATATTGACCTACATACGCTTTTCATTGATTTCCAGCAAGCTTTTGATAGTGTCAATAGAAGAAAAATGTTGAATGCATTGGAGGGATTTGGAATACCAAAAAAAATAATAAAGTTGGTAAATATGACTACGGAAGGATCTCAAGCTAAGGCTTATATCGGGGGCAAGACTAGTGAAGCCTTTAAGATAACAACTGGAGTGAGACAAGGAGATTCTCTATCTGCAGTACTGTTTAACCTGTGTCTACATGAAGCCATGAAAGAACTGAGGTTAGAGGGAACAATTGTGCATAAATCTACTCAGGCCTATGACATAGTTATAGTGGCACAGAGTATGGATTCTCTGAAAGAAATATTCAAAATTTTAGAACAGAAGAGTAAGAATATAGGGCCTAGAATCAATGAGAGAAAAACAAAATACATGAAAATGTCGGCCATGGAAGACAGAAGATGGACTCAAAACGTTACATTTGGGCAGTACAACTTTGAAAATATAAAATATTTCAGTTACCTCAGTACTAATTTAAACTGTAAGAACTCAATGACAGAAGAGATCAACAAGAGGATAATGGCTGGAAATAGGGCTTACTTTGCTAATATTAAGCTCCTGAAGTCAACTCTGCTATCAAAGGAGATGAAAGTCAAGATCTATAAGACACTTATCAGACCGGTCGTGACATATGGAGCAGAAACGTGGACTATCTCTGCTGGAAATGAGCAAGCTCTGCAGATATTTCAACAGAAGGTTTTGCGAAGGATATACGGCCCCGTGACAGATGGGGTAACATGGAGGAAAAGAACAAACAGGGAAATAGAACATATTATCAGAGGCGAAGACATAGTGAGATTTGTTAAGACCCAATGGTTAGCTTGGCTAGGTCATGTAGAAAGAATGAGTGAAGAAAGGATGCCAAAGAAGCTGCTACGTGGAAATATGGATGGAAAGAGAAAAAGAGGAAGACCACGGAAAAGATGGATGCAGGATTTGGAAGAAGAAATAAAGGCTATGAGGATCATAAGATGGTGGGAGAGGCTGTAGTGCCAAGGAAGTAAGTAAGTACTGTTGAATAAGATGCACTAATGTCTTTTGTACAAAATCGTTCAAACCATAACTTTCTAGCTTTCTTAGATCTGAAAAAAAATGGAATATTCTGGGACTTGTTTTTACAAATGCCGAATGTTTCATACCCCCGTATTTCTGCTAAAATTCAACATTTTTCATCAAAATTGTGTAGTTATACAAACTAATGGCCTTATAAGGAATACACAAAATATTTCGTGCAAATCTGAGATAGTAAAGGTAACTAGTCCATGATTTCACATGGAATTTATCATACTTAGACAAGGCAATTTTGGTTACCACTATCCAGCAATTCAAATTTATAACTACAAATGGTATTAATTGCCTCCTCAGATTTGTATGATGATGTGACAGAAATAGGGAATTCAATGTTCAATTATCCACAGGAATATTATCAAAATAGAAATAAAACTTCAAGGGATTCAATAATATAATGTGTGTAACCATACATTCTGGTATTATGTACAACAAATTGAATATTGGTTCTTAATATCAAATTAATATTGTAAACCATTTGTATATTTGTCTTGATGTCTGTTATGATAGGTTTAACTAATGATTTGTAATATTCATTGGAATTATATCGCATTTTGAATTTTCACCAGGGGAGTGCATCGGTAATGGCAGGATGTGGTAGGCTGTTTCAAATCGAACAAGGAAAAAGTTCCTGGGCTCTGTTCATAGAGGGTGCCACCCTCGGAGTGTCTACGGGTGGTCTTACGGAGTCCCTTCGACCACTCGTGAGAACCCTGTTCTCCCAGTTAAACACGTGTGGCTCTGTTGTGAAACAGACGTACTGTGCTTGTATATAATCTTTCCTGTGTTTCTTGCATTGAAGATGCCCAAGACAAACTGCATTGTCTGGCTGTCGTTCCTGAAATGTTGACGGCCAGATGCACAACTTCCTGATGGCAGTGGCAAGGTAAGTAATCATATATTACTTGTTACACATATAACATGTCTCACGGGGACAAGGGAAAGTTAGTGCTGAAGTGATTACTTCCTGCGTAGTCTTCTTATTGAGCTGTAAATTTATTTTCAGGGCCGAGATATGGAGGATATTCTGCTGTAACGCCTGTCATCCCGGTCTTGCCATATGTACTGAAGTCGTGTTTTGTATTCTTTACCTACATTTGGATTTTTGATTTGATTTTAATAAAAATACTAATGGTGCCTGACTTTTGCCTTACCATTTACCCAATGGAACCTTCTCGTCGAAGAAAAAATTGCATACTTTTCGCATTCGCCCAGTCGACGTTTTTGCTGTGATTATAATCACCTTAAATGGAACTTATGAACTTATTACATGTAAAACTGAGATAATTTTCTAATTTCTGTATGTTTTATACCATGTATTTTTCCTTTGCAAACAAAATATGATTTAATGTAAACTTCCGCCCCATAGGAGCTATTGCTCCTAGGACAATAAATGTTTTTTTCTATTCTATTCTACCTTCCCAAGCCAGAGCGATTCTCACATGGTGAGCTGCTTTTTCATGTTGCAGCCTTGTCTCTTGACCATGAAAACACAACTTTCCAATAGTAAAAAACCTGCTCCAATCACCGGAGGGCAACATAAAATGGTTATTTGTCCAACATGTAAGAAGCATTTTACATAGGCAACAGGTAAAAAATGCAAAAACAGATTATAAAATTGACAGTGACATTATTTCTTGTATAATTTTATACATATCAGATCACATAAAGCTCTTCTTCAGTATAAAATGAGATTAATACATAAAAAACATAGAATATCAAAATACACGAGTGAATGCATAAATATTTTTCTAATTCCATACACATTTGAAAATACATAAAATATTCAGCCTCTGTTATTTACAATTAACAGCAATGGACATCTGCTTACTACATTTTAGATCAAATTGAAGTAGGAAGACTACAAAACAATGGGAGATATAAATTAAATATGCAACAGCATTAAATAACAATGCAATTATTTGATTTGAATCATCATGGAAGCATTAAAACTTGTCTGGCACTACAGTAATCGCCAGCTTGTGTTCTGACCAGACGAAAGTTTGAGGTAGGCACATCTGAAAAAAGAAACATTTGGGCAAAATTAAAGCTGATACTACATCAGGTATGTAGTTCTTACTCTTAATTGCTACGCGAATCACTTTATAAGAGATGAAACATACAAGTAGAGTGGGCTTATGATGATTTTGGAATTATGTGCCATCAGATGACATTTTCAGTGGCTATGGATTATTGTATACTGCTGGTAGACTATTAGAATTTCACTTTAATTTTCAAAGAAATATCACAGTAAGTTATAGTAGACTGGTGTATCTAAGAATATATTCAAAGGTTTTTCATTGATGAATTTTGATTAGTCTTAGAGAAATTGAGACTTGATCTGGTGTACAATGCTGACAAGGCAACATTTTTGCACCATTGTAAGATGAAAAAATTAGCTTGTGAAGGAATAATCACCTAACTGAAGGACTTCAAGGACAGAGTGATGGTTTTAGGATGTTCCAATGCAGCAGGTAGGCACAAGTTGTTCCAGGTAAAGTATGGTAGAGTACAGGTAAAGACCCAAGGGCGTTCAACATTGGCACCACCAGAAAAATTTACAGAGGGGTGCATTCAGTGGTGGCTCGTGGCCAACAAAACGGGGGCTTCACAAACTAGTTCCCCCACAACAAAATGTGTGAAAAATGTCTTCATCACCAAAAAAATTGATAATTGAGAGGAAATACTTCAGTCCACTAACATTTTTCCCAAAATCTTCCAATTTCCCAAGAGGATTTTTGCAAGGGCACCCATCCCATGGCATATGGTTGAAGCCATCACAGGGCAAATCACCAGCATGGGGGATACTCATTGACTAAAGATGTGTACTTACTTTCTCTTTATGGAATTAACTTCAGAGGAAATTTTGCTAATATCGCTGACAGATATAAATTTATTCACTTGCAATTGTCAATGACAACTGGTTTGATTTTGTAAAAAATAAATAAATTGCTTTTAGCTGTGTCAATCTTTGCAGCAGGATAACCTTCCCAAGCCTTGACGTTTCACAGTGCTGCTGCGCTCGAAGTTTAGACCATCCTTGCAAAATCTGTTGAAAGCTGTCATTATATATGGTCTAGCCCATCAGAGGGAACTTTTCTTGTCAATATTTTTAATTTCTTTCGACGAAAATATAAAAACTAAAAAGCATAAAGGACAACAATAATGTCATGTCATAACATCAAGTAAGAGCAACATTGTGAGTACTTGTGACTAGTTCGCCTCAAGGGTCGAGGGAGGGGGGCAAGTCTACGGATTCGGGTGGGCAGCATTGGGAAAGTTCCACTAGGAGACAAATTTGCACTATATTGAATACGTGGTAACGAGGGTTGCACCAAACAGAAGAGAGATGAATGCATTTGATGAGATTCAATCAAATCCTGACCAAATCAATAGTTATTAAAAATAAGGTTTCCACTTTTGCATGTATGGATTTACATATTAACTCTGGGATTACCGGCATAATTTTACTGCAAGCATAAATGTATATAAAACCAATGTTTTTTATGGTTCAGGCTTCATTTGGTAAGTCGCCAAGGCAGTTCCCTGGAAGGTTCCTGGGTCACCCAGACTTTCAGCCACCCCTTCATCGAAATTACATATTGACAAAAGACATTTTGACAATGTTTTCATATAGTATCACTTAATAATCTTCCTTACATACCTTCACTTCATTCTCAGGAGTGTCACTCTCAATAGGTTCACTTCCACTTTCTGGAGACAACTTGATCAGCTTATCGAATGCTTCACCCATTTTCTCAACCATTTGATCATCTATCAGCAATTGAAGCCACCCACCATGGGCTGCATATGGAGACTCAGCATCCACTAATGTTCCAGTAACTGAGGGTGCCACCAAGGTGATGGCATCATCCCCTAGAGCTGCCTTGAAGGTAAAATGACGCCCATGTTTCACTCTCCCCCTGGGCCCAAAGAAAAAGAAGATTAATTGTATAAAAGTTGTACACATTACTGGTATAGCCTGTAGCATTATTTTTTTCTCTTAATACCTGACACCTTTCGAAAGCCAAGTCAACACTAGCATAGATAACAAAAAGGGCATTGTTACATGTATTATTTATATTTTAGATGGACTTTTAAATCATTCTAGTATTTTACTTAAAAGGAAAATTAACTTATATCATGGCTGAGAACGTGAAAATGAGAATGCAACCACTAACCATGCAAGTAAAATTTTAAAGTCATTTTGCAGAGCTAGAATTAGACTCACATATGGACTGCATTCCCATCTCTAATCATGCAGAGCACTATGAAATGTGCAGGATGAGATTCACGAATTTTTTTCAAAAAAATATATGTTATAGACCAATAAGAGACATTAAAAAATCTGCCATTTTTATTTTTAAAAATTGATTTTTAATGAACTTACAGCCATTTAAAAAAACACAAAATGGCCATTTCAACAAGCAAGGGGAAAACTGTGAATTTTCAAACGTGTCTAAATTGGCCAATAATAAACCTAGGATGTTGAAGATTTTTTTGTTTTGCAGTGCTTTCTTTTTATATATACTACATGCTTTGAAAAAAGTTGGAAGTTGAATGGGAAATCGAGTATAAATTACACAATTGTTTAAAAATCAGAAAATTGTTCCAACTTTAACAATTTTTTTGCAGCTATGAAATGTGCTAAAAGAGTAAAAGCCTTCAAAGTATGAAAAACTGCAATTTTTACATAAACAAAAGAGGGTATATTTAAAAAAAAACCATATTTAAAAATTATGAAAATTGGCTAAAATATAGTAGTACAGTAAAACCCCCATACAACGAACACCCATACAGCGAAATTTTAAGGAAAACTCCCTATTTCGAAGTCATTGGCCCGGTCCCGGACCCTTCCAATGGACAATACACGCAAAAAAACCTCCCGTAACGAACCTCTCTAACTACGAAAACTCCGTACATCGAAGTCTTTTCTTGGGCCCAAAACATGAAAAGTGCCCCTCTAGAACGAATTATTGAGAAAAAAAACGTAGCATTCTTCATTTACAGGTAATTTTTCCATAGACATTTACGTAATGAGCAGGAAGTTGAACCGCAGCGGAGAGTACCGCGACTTAACCCTTCCGCTCCGGGCTTCGAAAATGTTTACATCCGAGACCTACAGAGCAGAGGGCATGAAGGAAACTTGACGCTCTCGCTCGGTGAAGGCTCGTTTACACGTTTATTATGGTGGGAACCAGCAACTCTGATGGTTCCCACAATAAAAAACATTAAAGGGAAGCCAAAGCTCCGCTCCGCGTTAGCTGAGCCGGGTGATAGTTGGGTGGATGAGTAATGCACCAAGAGGGGAGGGGTAATACCAGTCAGTTCCAGCCGGCCAGACGTAACCCAATACAGAAAAATACTCTGAAAAGATCAGATCAGGGGGGCTATTCTCCACTCTCACTCATCCGCCCCACCTCTTTTGCGAAGGTGCAGGTGGTGAGGATGGAGCTCAATTTTCCCTTTTTAAATCGTATCAGATTACTTTCCCATATTGGGTTACATTCCCGGGACCCCTGAATGGGAGGAGCTCCATGGTTTCAAATTACCTTTCGGTATCCGATTTTATTTTGGGAGAGGCCGTCGGCGATAATTTTTTTCGTATTTATTTTCTTTGTTTTTCCTTCGTGGAATTATATGTTAAAATTTAATCTTTACTTTTCTATTCAAAGTTTTTTTTAATGAGTGGAAATATTTTTTTCGCGAATACCAATGGGCTTATTTTTTTTCTTTCCCGCGAAGTTAACTTAATTTCTTTGTTTCCCCATTCTTTCAGCACTCAAACTTCATTTCTTCCTTCATTTGCAAGACCTCCTGTTGATATTATAATTATAAAATAGTCTAAATAATTGTTACATCATTATTTATAAGACCCACGATCAAAGATCCCCGTTTTCCTATGACAGTTATTCGCAAAAGAAAAATATTTCCACTCGTTAAAAAAAACTTTGAAGAGAAAAGTAAAAATTAGATTTTAACAGAATTCCAGAAAGGAAAAACAAAGAAAGTAAGCATGAAAAATTTGTCGCCGACGGGAATCGAACATGGTCACTCTGCACCGCAGCCCCGTACGCTAATCAATGGACCACACCCTTGATGCCGTAGGCTGATAAATAGGGATTTTATAACATCTATATATGTTTAAACGCCTTTTTTGTTAACTATTGGATTTATACGCCCATATGTGGAGTGATTTGTGAAAAGCATTCGGAGTTCTATATGCATACGAATTTTCATCGAGATCTGCGATCCGTTTATCGGACACTCCCCTCGTTAGGAGGGCGAAGTATTCAAAACTTCATTGGTTGGTGTTCAACCAATGAGAGCCAATTTTATCTACTCTGTCCCCATCCCAAAGGAAAATCTAGAGTAACCTCTCTTCTCTATCCAAATATTGCTATTGCCGTCTTAACCTTGATGGATGTGGTCTGTTAACCGGCAAGTTAGCTCGAGATCGCCCTAATATTTGCTCGATTGCTTGAGGATACCTTTTTTCCCAGAAATCGCAGCCGAAAATGAGGGTGCGCCTCTGACACGAATTTTTTATATGCCAGCCTTCGAGCCTCGGTCACGATATGAGCGGCGGGCTGCAGAGCAATAACGCGGCAGGGTGGTAGTGGCCACGAAACGAGCAGTGATTCGTCCTAAGATAAGTTCAGAATCTGAAATGGCAGTACATACTGTCAGAAGACAGAACGTTCTCGGCCGACATTTTACCACAGAATGAGAAGAGCGGCACAAGAAATATTTAATATCTGGGATTGGTGGCGAGCGGCACCTATGCCACTCACGTCTATCATGGCTGGGTTCGAGTGTGGTCCATGTCAAACATAAGGAACATACAAACTCATCGTTGCCACTCTATCGCTTGCCTACCACCGCTCGTATCGTGCCCGAGGCAAGTCCCTCGAGAGCTGAGTGACCTTGGTGCTTAGCGTGAGTCATCAAGGGGAGGGTATCATTCGCTCGCTTGTTTACGGGGGATGCAGTTGCCTAATAACTTTAAAAACTTGTTGTTTGACAAGGCAAGCGTGTGGGGTGCAATTGGGGGACAGCGATTGGCCGCGCGACAAGTGCAAGCACTGGAATTTTCCACCCCCCTAACTTTCTCATTTTCTGTCACCAGACAACTTTGAGAGACTGTATACACCTGCCTTAAGCTCAACTGAGAGAATTCTGTGACTATTAACATTTGTGCATGCGTCAATATAGGTCAGTGTTGTTCCAAAATGAACAAGGGCAAAAAGTTGTGGTCTTTCACGGTAGTTGAAAAAATTAAAGCGCTTTAAGTCATCAAAGACGCTGAGGATGTAGGAAACCGCGCTGCCGGACTAAGGCATGATGTGCCGGAATCGTGCATTAGAAGATGAAGGAAGGATAAGGTTGCACTATTCATACCAATAGGGACAGAAGGTCTTTTCGGGGAAAATCTACGAGCTGTGACAGGACATGCGCGCGCGTGCCACCGTACTGCGACGCCCGTCTCACTAGTAAGTCAGCCGTTTTTATGTATGTACCTAAATCATGATTTTTTTTTGTTTTGTCATTCATTGAAGATTTTTGTTGGACCATATTGAAATATTAACTGCTTTAAATTCCATAGACAGTTATGATTTCTTTCAAAGTTTGACTTTTTTCAAGTTTTGATGTCGTATCTACGCCTTATCGTTCGTTTTTTACGCGGCTGACGCTGGGGTATTTTGAATTTAACGTGTTTGCATTCCCACTCGTCATCGTTTACAGCAAAATATAATTTGTAAAAGTTAACCACGTTTTAAAAGGCGACTTACAGCGACTATGACTTGTGCATTAGGAAAATGGCGGGGGGATTCGGATTTATAAATCAGAGCTCGGTGCGACTGTCCGCACTTACCAACTAAACACGAATTGTAGCGAGGTCGGATTTGTTTTGTTTTAATGAATATCAATTACTCCACACATTCCAAAGGACAATAAACAATGCAAGCATTGTAGGGCCTAGGCTACAAGTGAAAACTTGCCTCCGAGGTCCATACATGCTTATGGAAAATGCCGCGTAAATTATAAGAGAATATCGCTAGCGGCTTTGATAATGGCCGAAAATTCGAAGTTAGTCCCGCAACACCTCGCAATAAGAAAAAAAAGCCCCAAATTTTTTTCTTCAACTTCGACGCATAAAAAGAGGGGTGCGACTCTTACACGCGTTAACGGCATCGTCAATGCATTATCATCTGAGATTGCCATTGTGACCTCAATGCATTGCCGACTGCCACGTTTTTACTCGTGGTAACTAACTCACCCCACCTATATTCCATCGTCGTTTATCGATATCTAGTATATTCTGGTCACGAACATAGATATTTACCGGTATTTCAATGGGATTCCAACAGTGCGTTTCATTTCGGAAGTATAAATGGGAATATGTGCTCTTTCAAGCAAAATTGCTGCATAATACTGCCATTTGATATTGACTTAAATTATTGCACTCTAAGAATAATATAGACTAGATACTCAGAAAAATTATGGAGCACTTTAAATATACCTAATCCTTAGGCATTAATTTTGGCGCTCCTTTACTTTCAGATCGTAACTAAAATAAGCGATGATTTTAGAGCAGAATCGACGAAAAAAACAATAATTGCAATTAGAAATACGCAGATTGAAAATAACGCGGTGATAGCCACAGCATTTGATGGTAAACAATAAAAATTGTTTATCATCACTTTTGGTGAATTGGTTTTAATGGTGAATAAAGCAATATTGAGATAATTACTCGACTTGCATCGTAAAGCACGCGGAACACTTGGATGCCCCTGCGGAGACGCAACCCGCACACCACCTTCATACATCGAAAACCCCCTACATCGAAGTAATTTTTCTGGTCCCAACAAATTCGTTGTATGGGGGTTTTACTGTAATGGTGAGTAATAAGACCATGCAAAAAGAGTGGGTACTATATTTGTTGATAATTATTTATGAATTTTTTAAGTTTGTGCATTACACCCATCAGCCAAGTTGGCACATTCTGCCTGGTTCCCATGATATTTCCAATTTTAAAAAGCAATGAGGAGTTTGAAACTCTGAATTAGTCCTCACAGAGTTAAGATATTCACGACTTTATTTTAGTAATTAATTATTAGCAATTATGGTTTACTTACTTGCCATTCGTTATATCTTACATTGAAGCTCTGAGGCAATTCATTTTAAAATTAATTGTCTCAATTAAATAATTTACTTGATTACTTAGTTTGATCGCTTGTTATACATACCATAATGAAATTAGAAGAGAATTACTCAAATTTGAAAATTAATTTTGTGCATATACATATTTCTTCAGTTGCCTTCATTTCGCTCTTGTCACATTTGTGCAAACGTCCTGACCGGCCACAGGTCAGAGACTGTGGATTGTTAGATATATTCTTTAAAAGAATATATCTAACAATCTATTCCATATTAAAACATAAAAACATTCCGAAGAAAGGCCATAAACTGCCTAAAAGTGACGAATTACGAACGCTATTACGAATGTTTTTTCTACAGATCTTGCATGAGAAAAATCTGACCTACGGCAAATAGAAAACGCAGTAATGGCGGTGAAGCAAGAGGGTAACGAATTGAACCTGATACAACCACTAATCTAAGATCAGCCTGCTCAAGTCATTCATATACGATATAATGTCATTAGTGAACACATAATATACACATATTTGAAGTTCTGCATTGGATAATTAAACGACTGAATTCACAAGAAGGATGAGATGAGTGCAAAAGGTTCATTTTTCAATCTGCACGTCCTTCTTTCTGAGCCTCGAACTATCACGAAATTATTTGCTAAAAGAATGTGAAATTCAAAGCTCATCATTTTAAAATTAAACAATTGTTTGCGCAGAAATATATCGTCCATAGAAAATGTTTTCCCTTAATGCTTTGCAAGGACAGTTGTGCGCTCAAATTCGAGCCTGACATTATCGGTTACTTCAGAGCGAAATTGAGTGATCTAGTTTCGATCCAGAATATATTACACCATTTCAAATATAATATAAATTGTGATATCACAGGGACTTCCAGATTACGAAAATGCATCAAACATTTGAAAAATGTTTACGTTAATGAATACGCGTATAAATTAAAATGATCATAAGAAACGAAAGGAACTCCGGGGATTGAGACCTAAGATTGGCTTTTGATTGGCTGATTGCATCTGTCGTGTGCGAGGGATCTTGGCACACCTGAACTTCGCAGATCTCAGTCTTCCTTCTTACTCACACATCACAACAAAAGCCCTCCCCTCGAAAATAATCCTTTTCGCAGGTCAAAATTTTACTTCCAGGGGTGGTTCAAGTCGTGCAGCTATGGACAGGAAGGGCCGCTTGGAGAGGTAATTGCTCTCTCAGGGGGGTGTGGTTCTGCCATGTTGCCACATTGTTATAAATTCGGGACTTAGAAATTTTCAGCGGTACGATTTTTTGAACAGTACTGTACTACACTTAGGCATGAAGTCTCTGTGGAAAACTCCTTGCCACTTGTTCTTTTTTTTCTGCTGATTTTACATGATAGATGTCAGCCACAATCAAATTCTCATTGAGGTCACCAGCTAATCAGTGCCAAACTCATGAATTTTTCCTGCTCATGAAACATCAAGGCTTTTACATTTACAAAACTTGTTAAACAAATATGGATTTCATGAATAATTTTACAAAAAATTACCATGTGACAATAGCTTCAACTGGAGAATGCAAAAATACTCACCTCAAGGCAAGGGGAAGAATGCAAGCTGCTTCCAAATTTAATGTGATGTGAACACCTTCTAATCTCCGAACCCTTAACAGTTCTGTAGATTCCAAGAGCCTAGCTCCAGCACTCTCCCGATCATATGATCCTCTCAGTCGTGTGCTCCTGAGGTATTAGGAGAAGAATACACATAATTTTGCTGATAGAGAGTATTGATAACAGAGGAAGGACAGAAAGTGAAAAGATACAGAGAGCTTACAATAATTCATTTGAGGACAATATTTTTTTCATTGTGTACAAATTTTATCTAGCCAGTTTTCATTGACACCTATGCACATAATACTTTCCGTAGGTACATATTTTTGTTGTTAATAAATATGATAATACACCATGCACTTTTAGGAATACTTTTGAACAAAATTAGATGAGATATTATATTGAAATTAGAGGTAAATTCAGACTGGAGGTACCATTTGACTCAATCACACAATGCACAGAGCATTTATACAAATATTAATGAAGGCAAAAATTTAATTGTGTCACAAAAGGCTTTATGAGTATTAACAACATACCAGAGAAAGCATGAACTCAGTTAGTACAAGGGATTACATATCTCCAACAATAAAAATGTGCTCCGAGGTTCTAATTTAATGTTAGCTCCATCCAATCACAAGTACAGAAACAGATGGATGGAATCAAAATGAAATCTTGGATACAAAACAAATTTACAAAATTAAAAAACTATCATATAAACAACCATATCTCAGCTACAAATACGGGTAGAACATATTTATTTTATTATCCATTTCAAATATCTTTGCGACTGGGAGGCAGGCCTTAAATTTTAGGGGGTGAGCGAAGTGAAAGTCGCTCGTCACGTGACTTTCTCGGAGCGAACCAGAATGCAGTAGGCGTGGCCTAGCCTCTCGAAAATTCAGTCGCTCTCAGACCTCCGTTGTGTGAACTTCGTGAATCTGCTTGCTGTGTTGCCAAACCTTTGCTGCCTTTGATCGGTGCTTCGTGGTGTTCTTTCCTAGCTCCCATTACCATATTTCCCAATTAACCCATTAATCCTTTATCTTACCCACTTTTTCCTTTATACCATAACCCATATTCCTTTCCTGTTATTCCCCGTATTCCTATTATTCCCCGTATTACTGTTATTCCCCGTATTACTGTTATTCCCCGTATTCCTATTATTCCCCGTATTCCTATTATTCCCCTTCCCCACAATACCCATTAGTTGCTGTTTGGTGTTTTTCGCAAGTTTCACTCGACGAAATTCTGGAGCCGATCGTCATTCAGTTACGAGAGAGCGATAGCGAGGGTGACGATGACGAGGATGACAGCGAAGCTGAAGGAGACGAAGTTGCCTTGGCCACTCCATTACAGTGGTAATGAAGCTAGGAAGCCTATTAATGCTTGTTGTAAAACTGGTGATTACATTTTTATGGAAAATAAAAAATACTAATCGTAAAAACATTTGTGTTACCATTTCTTTGGAAAAAACTATATTTTAGGACTTGAACAATATCGAAAAAAAGGTTGTATTCGTTATCCTATTCCAACTTTAAGCCTACTCCTGCTGCTACCGTTTTCATGAGTAATAACATTCCCCTTTTCGCATTCAGGTATGGTTTTCTCAAAATTCCCCCGATGAATCAACTAGTTGCTTTAATACCACTTCCTGCCTGTTTTGAAGGAATTTGCATTCCATTCTTTGTCTCCAGGTATCCTTTATGTTCTCTGCACTCCACCCGTGCATCAACCAAGTCATTAGGTCCACCTTTTTCCGTAATGACCCGTTGAGTGGGCCGAGATAAGAAACATCTAGAACGGAAAGAATGCATTGCTCACGCTCTGTACAGTTTCTCGACCTCGGCGATGGCCGAGCAAAACCCGCTGCGAAAAGGGCCCTTACTGTGGCTGGCCTTTCCCACTGTGCCTCCCGCGGATTTCACGGCACAAGTAGTTTGGGACAATGACATTGGCAACGTTGAGCTCGTCCCTCCCCTCTCAAAGGCCGTTCCTCACCCCCCCCCCCCCCCGGCAGCGGAGACTTTCGAACGGCCCCAAAATTTAGGGCCTGCCTCCCAGTCGCAAAGATATTTGAAATGGATAATAGCATAAGAAAACGAATAAACTGCAACATTTATCAAGGAAGTACATTTGTGCCACAATGAATAATTAATAATGAAAAAGCCAGGTGGAAGTTGCCCATACCTGACGTGAGACAAATGAACACTAACCAACATGAAGTGTGAACACTTGCACCTAGATCATGCATAATCTAGCAACTATGAGAACCTTTGCATCAAATATAAAGAAACAGAGAAGGCCATGTTAGAAGGTGAATTGGACACATTGATGATGGACATGAAAAAAAAGTTGAGAAATGGAAAGAAGGTCAAACCACCAAATGAATGGTAAGATTTATAAAACTATGGGTAAAAGTGTATAAAGCGTAACACGAATGAAACAGGCATGAATATTCAAGGAGAGGAAAGTGATTTGATTAATTCATCTTGAAGCATCCTAATGAAATAACTATCGAGTTATACATAATAGTAGGATAACTAAACTTCTTAATATTCTGCAAAAATATTTAGCAACCTGACCAGTGTCAATGACTTGAGGGTCACCACCAATTGATAACTGATTCTGACACACTACATACTGAATTCACATGTAGTACAAATGGAGAGAGGGAAGAAGGGAGAGAGTTGAAAATATATAGAAATAAAGGAGACAAGGAGAATAGCGAGGATAATTGGATACGGTAATAATGTTTGTTATGGACTGGGTATTACAAAATTTCAAAAATACATTGCAGTCTCGATTACCCAAGGTAATGTGGATGAGGTTATCTAGAGTAGCAAAAAAACTCGGATAATACGGATGACATGTGATCGAACATAAATTACAAAAAAATTAGGCATTTCTAAGCTTTGATGTACTAATTTTTTTGATATGGATGAAATAAAATAGCTGAGAAAAAAAAGAGGTGAACCAGTGAATCGCCTATAATTTGGAGAGCAAACTGATAGCTGGCTTCTGACATGTCTGCATCTGCTAACTGGGTTGGTACAGCCACAGCATGAAGGTCTGTACCTCAGATAATAATGGAATCTAAGTATATCAGGACTTGGATATTAGAGACTCCACTGTAATAGGTAAACTACTAAAATCAGTGACATACACTTATAGAAAAATTTATACTTACTCGTCCTCAGTGTCACCCTGCTTGATGAAAGGTCTATCAACTGAAGGAACGGCAGGTTTAGGGTCTAAACCCCTTTGTAATTCTTCCTTGATCTGCCGTGACTCTGGCTCTGATATTTTAGGAGGCTCCAGTGCCCAGGTGGGGGAATCAGATCGTGGTTCCTTCTTGATCTCCCGGTCCAACAGTTTCTCATGCGAGGGTTCTGAGTGTGGTGAGGGGGAATGCATGGAGGGAGGAGGGGAGCACATGGGAGATGACGTCACGGCAAAAGAAGTGTCCTCTGTCCAGGCACACCACCTGGCACTCACTCCACTCAAGTTTGAGCCATCAGTTTCAATTCCATGTTCCACTTCTTCTAGGGCACTTATGTCCAGCTCAAACATTGTCTCACCACGGCGCATATCCGTCACTAACCATGGACCACCAGCTCTGAAAGATATAAACTCCATCAAAATTGTTTCCTCCAAAGCACAAAGAAGGCATTTCCTTTATTCAATTTAACATCACTGAAATTAATAGATAATCACATAATACACTGTGCAACCTCAATAAAACGAGAATTCACGGTGCCCAAGAAATCCCTCGCTATGGCAAATTATCGTCTTACCAGGGGTAGAGCACATAATTACCATTAAACCTACTGTCAACACTTTTCTAGGAATCGGGTTGGTGTGGTGGCCGAAGTATTTCCATCCGGTGACCACAAATCCCATAAGAAAGGGGAAAGTTTTCGCAGTAATTCATATCCCTACTTAATTTACCAACTAACCATTCAATCAAAAAGCACCGTACCTACTCCAAAAGATGCAAAGAGCCTCGAATTGTCAGTAATCTTGAAGAACGCTTTCTCCCATCCGATGTAATGTCCACATAGAAAAACAATCTGCTAAAACATGTATAACAATTTTATAGAAATAGTGGTTGTATCACAATAAGTTCTTTTTAAAGATTTAGTTAGGCCCTCGATGTACTTACAATAATTCTATGTTGGGGAATGTAGACCTATTGAAAGTAAATGAACTAAAAGCGCAACTTCTTTGGCACCACATTCATGAAATTACATCAAGTATAGGTAGGGACCCTGAAAAGTGGTAAATAAACGCGAGGGAAAGCAGTGTAAAAATCATAGCCCCAGCGGTGCAAAAATTGCCAATTTCATGCTCCGGCGGTGAAAAAAATATTTCATATTTCTCAATTTAAACAAACAAAGAATTGTATTAGAGGTATAAATTGATATATCTAACTTATTCTATCAAATCTTAAGCAAAATTAAGCCTCCTGCCCACTTCACTATTCGACAATATGCCACTTTTGCACTGCTCTATTATTTCCATTTTCTCGCGTAGACTAACAATAAGTGTCTTGCGTTTTTGGGCTATGATGGTGTCTATCTTTGAAATGTTCTCAACTCGCTGCCGTGCGAGTATGCTCTCGACCGCTCAGGGAACAAAAGAAGATCGAAAATCGCAACTGCTAATGCTGAAGTATTTCCACCAAAATTAACAATAAATTAATTGGACGGCAATTTGCAAAGTGCAGTTGATACTTAACACGCCATATTAATTGCACTGCCAACAGATCGCAAGCAATTGGAGAGTTTGGCCACTCTTGGTGTATGTTTACCGGTGATGGAAGCTCTCACAATGGCGGGTGCCAATACCAAAAGGGCCTCGTAAAAACCATATTTTTTGACATGGCAAACATAGGGTCAATTGGCGATGCCCTTGCAATCTCTCGTATTGGCAGGGGTCTCGCAACAGGCCATACTCGTACTAATGCAGTTCTACTGTACACATTATACTGAGCGACTTGGAATGCATCTGAATTTATATTACTAACAAGAATAACTCTTGCCTCTGCATTGAAGAAAAATTGGCACCTTGCTCTGACAGATATGACTCTCCCTTAACTATAAGAAACTCCTGACAGAATGTGACAAATACAGAGAATAATGAAATTTGGAAGGCATCAGTGGAGACACAAAAAAAGTTCTTAGGAATGACTCCGATACACGTAACCAAGTGATAACCTTCTGGAAAAAAACTGAACTGGCCAAATACAAAATTTAACTAGTTTGATGCATCTATTTTGCAACTTTAATAGCTTGTACATGTCTAGCAAATTTATTTCAATTTTTAAGAAATTTATTATGAGCCATGTGAAATGACCATACGATGTCAATATAATTGTAAAGCAAAAATTTTCCTACCCACTGACAATTGCTAAGACATTTTTCCCCACTACGTATAAGTTGGTAATTTGATATTGGCAAGATTATTTACTAACAGGAGAAAGGGAAAAGAAAAGTCTACATTCGCTCAGCTGACAGTTACATCGCATTTGAATTTCAGGTCATAGTACAGAGCACAAGTAATCTCCACACAACGCACAAGTAGGGATTGGAATGTGACAGAAAAAGCAAGGACTGACAGGCTTCTGGGCTAATATGATGGGATGCCAGCACTCTTGCCACCAAAACAACAACATGATTCACTTGTGTTTGAGGGTCCTCAGTGAAAATAGAGTAAAGCCCCTGACAACATCACACGCAAAATTTTCTTGGTGACTTTAGTTTACATTAGTTCAAAAAGTAACTAAAGATGACTGAAAGTAAGAAACTTGTCACCTTATCCTAAATCACTGAATTTCATCCACTAATGTGCTAATCACTATAGAGGTGATTTAAATTACAGCATCATCAATCAAACCAAAATTCAAGGCAAACCTATGACTTGAATTGATAAACATTTATAATTCAATTTCACTAGTCAGTTATGCAAGCCAAGCCTTTCACATGAAAAGCAGGAGATTATCTCTCAAAAATACATTTTCCAGAGAAAAAATTCACATGAGGAAAGACACACTACACTGCTAACCAGTCCCATTTGGTCAGAAATTAAATATGCAGTGTAAAATATTATTAAACTCACATAGAGGAAAGACCTAAGATTACAATTGCTTTCCTCTTATTGCCAATGACTACATATTCCTTCTCAGTATATTTGATCAGGAAAAAGAAAACATATGGAGCTTTTACAACTTCTTTGTTGAAACCAAACAGTAAGCCATGAGAAATGATACTCATCAAGTCGTTAGTAATCACAGAAAAACCATTAGAAAGGCCATTTGCTCCGCAATCACCACAAATGTCCAGATGTCAGTCAAAAAAGCCAAAGTTTCAAGTTTCAGAGTGATGCTGTTTTACTTTACACGATTGCAATAATAATTCACAGTATTTATTTTATAACCAAATGGAACAAATTTAGGGAGTGTGCCAAAATAAATTCACAAAAACATTTTTTTGCCTACAAAATAAGGACCACCCTAATGCCCTAAGAGATGCCTGGAATCAAAACTGCCAAAATTTTAATGCCAATAATTCCCAAATGATTGGCCATGCACATGAAAGATAATAATGATAATCACCCAGGTAGCCTTCTCAGGATTTCTATTACACCAGGTCCATTCCATCGCTGTGCAGCCTTTAACTCCTCTGCACACACACCTACAATTTGCACAAACTTCACGCTGCCATATGAAGTTTCCAAAGGGGTGGGAAGTTGAGGGTCTTCAGCCATCAGCATGTGTCGAATACGAGATTCGCTGCCATCAAGGGGACAGTGCCATGACACATGGTCACCAACACATAATGTATTCTCTGAAAAAAAAAAAAAGAATGCCATTGCAAGCCAAAATTTTCAGAGGGTGCCTTGCCTCTCATGGTAATCACATAATTTTGAATTTCATTTTGCACGTCATGCTGACAAGTGACAATGCAAAATTAGATCACGAATAAGGTGGAGGTAATAGAGTTTTTAAATAATATCTGATAAATTATCTGGGGTTAATTTATAGTTTCTTTCTATTTTATTTCTAAGGCAATATACAATAATAAATAAAAGCTCATGAACTGACCAAGTGATGCATCTGACTCTAAGCGAGTATACATACATGAATGAAAAAACTTTGCATATATGCAATCATAAATGGAAATCATAAAAATTGGATAAGACATTTTTCCTCACTAAGAGCCACTTATTGTTTATCTATTTGGCTTTATACGAATCTGTTATCATTCTCGTCATTTTGAAAGAGTAATAATTTTACCCATCTTGCCGTAGCTAAATCTTAATCATTCTATCGCTTTGAATAACTGACAGGCAGGCATATAGTCTAAAACAATTTAACCCATGCCATAATCTAAGTGGCACAAGAGTAATTACAGTTTGCATCACAGAAAAACTAACCACTCATTCAATGGTTAAATACATCACTAAATAAAGGCACACACACAACTCCATATGAGAATGTTTATTCATGTTCATATTAACAAGCATTGCTGATGAACATAAATCAAACTTACCTCATTAACTCTGCCAAGGAGGTAATATCATCACGTCAATCCTTTGGAAGCATGTTAGGTTAGAAGAATACACATAAATCACTAAAATTTAATAGGACATACTTGAGGCTACATCGGGGGGGAGTAGTCAATAGCTCACTTTCATCGATAGTCAGCAATTTTAATGTGAAATAAGTATACATAGTTGCTAATTTGACAGTTGACATCGCCAAAAATTTGACTCACATGAAAAATGAGGCTAATAGACCTACTAACTATCATGAATGAAGCAGGGGAGACAATGTTTGTTGACAGGCAATAAAAGTTACAGACTGGCCTACCTGGCACCCATTTCTGAATGTTCTGATTCGATTTAGACGTATCTGCATATTTATTTCAAAGAGTATTCTTAAAAAAATCAGAAAAAATACTTAAGAGATGGTCCATATTTCACAGGATCTTTTACTCCCAAAAGAGAAAGGATTGCACTGAGTCAGTTTCAACTGATGAACTAAGCATGGTGAAAAATTACTGCTGATAAAAGCTTGTATCAAAGGATTTTGTGTAATGCATTTTTGCAAGATTTCATGGTTAACACATCATTCATTCGGGAATTCTACCAGCTGATAGGTAGGTTTTTGCACAGTTCTTATCCTAAAATCGCAAATTCAGGTACATCAGCTTGCTTTCCCTCCTATAGATGGCTCGCAATCAGATCTCCCTTAAATTCCTTGTATCGTCTGACTCTTCTTATTTCGTACAGAATTTATATCCTATACCACACTTCCCCATTGTTCTACCCTCTATTACCCTCTTCAACATGCCCTTTCCTCGATTATTTCTTTTCAATGATCCCAAAAACAAAAACCTAAGGCATTCCATACCAGGTCTATAAATGTTAAGAAAGGACAAACAGGTACAGCCAGGTGGTGAAAAATCTAACTCCAACTCATGACCCCATGGTTGGCAAGTGAGGACTTCACCCCCATGCTAGCCAGCACAAAAATATCCACTCAAACTTCATCCATTTCACCAAGATGGTTTTACCCAGAAATGAGTCAACAAGAGCTCATATTCCTGTATTATCTATCTCAATATAATTTCCAATTCCTGTATGCCATAATCACTTTCACTGGCCATTGATGCAAAATCTTGAATGCTTATTGCCTTCCGATTTCATTCCAACCTGGATGGAGGATAATGCTTTGTGTTCCAGAGAATATTTTGATAATATTAACCACATGAAATGAGCTTATGACCAGGATATTAATTTTAATCAACTAATAAATATTAAAAAGTCAACATTGATTTTGAAAAGAATTGAAAGCTTACAATTACTGGGTGATTTGTCTCTTAGGTAAACGGCAGAATTCTCTCCTATGCATGTCTTCTGAACTGAGTACCAAGAGACTCTTCCTTCCTCTCTGTACGGACCATTTTTGTAAGGCATCCGTTGAGAAAGTTCTCGCAGGTATACACTCACACTCCGCTCCTACCTTTTTCGACCCCTCTTAGCGGGGACCTCGCCATTATCTCGGACTCTGGGGGCAGTTAAGCTCCACCCTTTGCAGATTTACAACCTTCCCAGTGGCATGGATTCACGGTCAACTAATTGTTAATTTATTGGTTTTACTACATGTATATTTGTCACTTCCTCTCAAATTGTAGATTTTGAAATGAATTCCTCGTTTTTTACAGTGCATTTACAAATTTCAAACGAAATTCTATCACCAATATTAACGGATTTAACGGATTATTTCTTAAACCAATTCCAATGCAAAACATCTTGACTCATATCTTGAAATCAAGATACCAGTTAATAATGATGGTAGAATTACGCTTAAAAATTGTAAACACTCACCATAAAACAAGGAGTTCAATTCTGATTTTCTATTTTTTGCCAAAGCAACAAATATTTATTTAGCAAAATCACTGAACAAACAATCATATGACCGCGCCTTTACCGCAAGGAGGGTGCTAATGCGAGGAAGGGCCCTGGTACCTGCTCTCGGATTCGAAGGCATTGCCTGACCCCCGCTGCGCTGGGTCCAAAAACGTAGAAGCTGTGTACCTGCGAGCGCCAGAAAGGGGGGAAATCATAGCATTGCAAATATGTCGGCCTCGGTGGTGGCGGGGTAGCGTCCTCGCCTGCTAACCCAAAGGTCGCGGGTTCGAATCCCACCTGGGGAGGTTTTTTCACTTCCCAGGACATGGTTGTTTGTGCTTGTCCGTTGTTAATTGTTATAATACCCCGATGTAAAGGCCAATATGTGCTGTTTTCGGTGGTAATGAAAAAAATAAAAAATAAAAAAAATATGCGACGCTCGTTCGTTTGCGTAGGAAAATCTCCATCGCATATTTTCGACGTTCGTCTTCCTGGTCAGGAAATCTACTGTTTCATATTTCCGACGTTCGTTACGAAAGGGTTAATACAGTTCTCATCTACATCTAAACATCACCCAGCGAGCCACTACTGTCACGTGTGGCAGGGGCTGTTAGGACACCAGCCATGAAGGTGGAGGTTATAGGGAAAATGATAGGGGAGAGGAGAGAGGTGAATGGCATGTTAATTGAGTGACAAACTTTTTGTTGTAACCACTAATGGTGGGTTGAAAGATGAATTTTTTCTACATATCAGTTTGGCTGTGTATCCCTCTCATTTTGTGGCTTCGATCACATATAAAGTTGTGTCCAAATATTATCCTACGTATAAGACAAAAACTCGCCTGATATGAAATTTTCAAGTAACCTAAGCACAGCGTGTAGCCTCTGAATTTGTAGCAGCTCCCAACCTTGTCCTTCCATCAGCTATGAATGTAACACTTCTGTTTGCTCACAGCAGAGAGGGTTATTACATCAGTTTCAAAATTTATCATAAGACACTGTCTACGTGGCGATAACCTACTTCTCCAACACAACTAACCATACATGATTTTGTTACCTGAGTTAAAAACATATTTAGCCAGTGCTTGCATGAGGGCTGCTGGCCAAGTTGGGGGAGCAGTTTCTTCAGGTTCTCGTTTGACTCGGAAAGTCAGCTCAAAGCCAAAACCACTGGGAGATCCAGGGACCACTGGTCCAGGGACATCATGGACACGGCCATCTCCATGCAGGTCCGACAAACCAAAGCTGTTATGAATGGAATAATATAACAAAAATCACTCAGACATTTGATTTATGCTGGCTCAAGAAATTACAGGACTGAAAACTCCAGGTGATACAGGAAAAATAGATTACACTCATTAGGTGAATGAATAATAATACTGCTACATTACCTGATGTAGTGCCAGTGTGGAGGTATATCTTTCTCAGGAACTCCAGGATTAGCATACATGCTAATGTAGTCCAAGGGATCTGGGCCACCCAGCCTTGGCAATGAAGGAAGAGGCAAGATAAACTTCAAGAACAAGCATTGTAGCAAGTAATTTCACTAAATAGGGAGAGGTAATACTCTCCATACACTTAGGAACCCATGCACTTAAAAGGTTAATTACAACTGTAGCATCATCATCATCTGAGTGATCTTACCTGTTAAATATAGGTTATGATGAAAGTCAGAGAAAATCCTACAGACTCTTAGACATGCAGTGCCATATCTGTATCTAGTATTTTTTTCTTCGTCTAACCATAAGTCCTACCTATCTTCATCATGTCCATAAAACCCACTCTTTCTTCCCCTACCCCGCTTGCCCAACATCCATCCCTCTATCACAGCCATCAGCCAACCATGGATCATTACCACTTACAGCCACCTACTCTGCCTTCCCCTAATCTCATCCAGAAGTATCCTCTCCTCACCAACTTGGTCAAGCAATTCCTGATTTGTCTTCCTCTCCATCGACTGTACCTCCTCCATCCTCCTCCACACCCACATCTTCAACACCTTCATCCTATTTTTGTCTTCCTATCTCAGAGACCAAGTTTCTGCCCCTTACAGCACCACACTCCATATCAAGCTCTTTACCAGCCTCTTTTTTCAATCCTTACTTAAGGTCCCCGTCATCAGCTTCCTTCTATTATTGACCACTTCCTTCACTAGCTCTATTCTCCTCCTAATTCCTAATGTCTTGTCTAATTATTTCTTCTAGTTGCTAGTACACCTCATCCACCTCTTCCACCCTATGGTTGCTTGTAGGCATGTATACCTGGACCAGTATGAAATTCGTCGGGTGTGCCTTTATTTCTAATAGTGATGGGCAGTTTCGTTCCTTTCTCAGACTCGTTCCTTTTGTTCTCGTTCACCAAAAAGAACGAGTTTAAAGATTCGTTCCTTTTCAAGTTGCCCCAGAGAATTCAGGAATTAGGGTTCATCTCAATGATATGATTCAATATGATTCGTGCTATTTGCTCTTGTCAATTACTAATTGCTTCAAATCATTTAAATAATATACAAAGATGACGCTTTCAAAAGAAATGCAGAGGTGATACTTAACCATGGCCCACAAAGTATCCCATTATGGGCTAGAATCACGCTACCTAACAAAGATAATGGATGTAAATCTGGCTTTCCGTCACTTCAGCTAATATCTTTTTTGTGAAAAACTCCCATAAGTGGTGAAAATGACAATGTAACCCAGTGAAAGTGCAAGGAATATGCATTTAAGGAATGTAAGAAACATACCAGTGTGTTGGATATTTGTGGAGAGATAAGCATTAGGAAAATGACCAATATTTAAGCAGGGTTTTGGAGGCCATGTTTCGTGAGGCTACCGTGGTAGCTTGTTGGGGCTACGGAAGTAGCTTTGTGACAATTAAAGAATATGGGTTGCAGCCTAGTAAACTACCGGTAGCTTTCTGCTAGCTCTTTCTCCGGTAGCTTCCATGATAGAGAATACCGATGGGAGCAAGTAGCATATTGAAGCATCTTTTTGCCAAAAAGCTCTGTAGCTTCGAGTTAGAGAATAGACCCCTGGCACTAGCCTAAAATTTCACCTACTCCAACCATGTTTCAAATCTTATTACCTCTTGTCAAAAGATGCATTCAATCTAGATGAGAAGATAAATGACCGTATAACCTTTGGAAATGTTAAATAGCACCTTATGGTAGTAAAATGTCATTAGTAGCTATTTCAAATTTTAATAAATTGACTAAAATACTGAAAGCATTCCTTGGAAATCCTAGGCCAATGATAACAGTTTAAGTATTTGGTGCTACTTCTCTCCAAATGTTTAACTTCTTCACTACTTTATTGACCAATACATATGAATTGTTTTGGCATTTCAAACCAATATATTTATTCTGTAAGCCAAAATTTATTTCATAATATTTTGCAGTTTGATTACAACACATTAACAAACGTCATTCCATCCTCATCGTCAAAGTACATAACCTGTCATCTCTGCGAATTGGTTGAGTCCACTGTTTCCTTTGATTGTTTTCGTTCATTGCATTCCTTTCATTCAATTGATTCCCTACGTACCTATGAATCCTTTCCTTTATATGATTCCTCTCAGTCCTTCGTTCCTATGAATCCTTTCCTTTATTTGATTCCTTTCGTTCCATTCATTCCTTCGGAATGAGAATATTTCCACAACCGGATTCGTTCCTTCTTGTTCCATCAGTGGATTCATTCCAAAGGAACAAATCGTTCCGAAATGGCCCATCACTAATTTCAACCACTAGTATCCTGTCACTCACCTGTTCAATGTTTACTACCCTACTCCCAATTTTGTTTTCAGTACCATACCTATCCCACATTTACTCTCATCTCCCCCACTATAGACTACCCTGTAACTATCACTCCAATAGTCCCCACTATCCTTACATCTCCTTGTGATAATGTTGTTGTGCAAGGTTTTCGTATGATGACAACCATGGAGGCCTTGCATCTCCTGCTGCCGGGTATAACACCCGCCCTAGTGGGTGGCATCCCACAGTTGCCAGGATTTAATTCTCTATGAATGACTTTCATATTCTGGGTGATTGATAGTTGAGTGGGACTCCCAACCCCACTTCTCAATGGTATTTTTAACGTGACACCATCACAGAACAACCTTTCGCCTGGTTCCTACCCTTCGACCCAACTGGCATAGGTGGCCCTACCAGAAGCAATAATAATTGCTACTGCCAGTCCAGCTCTAGGGGTCATTGGAACTCACAACCCGTTCCACCACGTCAGGGTTGTGGATCAAGGGAAGGGAACTTTATCATAAGAAAGATAAACATCTCTAACCCAGTAAACCCCTCACGATGCAATTTAATATGCCTTGGATGAGCAAAAAGTTCTCAAAAGGAGAATCAAAGGATACTTAGCTTAAAACTGAAATACAAATCAGTAAAACCAAGCTGCCAAAGCACTTCATAGTTCAATGAAACAACTGATGACTTCTAATTTCTTATGAAGCTCCCAGTAAACCCATAAGCCTAACTTTTCATTGATACATTTAATACTGGGAAGAACTGGGGCAAAGGCCCCATTATTATCTTTCCAAACTTGAAATTTTGAGTCATTACTTGGTGGAGCAGTATACTTGAAGAAATTAATACAATTTGCATAGTCCACAAAGAATAACTTAGGCTTTAGCAGTTACACAGTCATTTTCAAATTCCCCTTTCATCCATATCTTTATCTGTCAGATATGAAGTCACCTGAAGAAGCAATCGACTGAAGCTGTTTCTTTCAGTTATAGTTGCCCACTGTGAACACAACGTACAAGTTCACCCATGCTCTACAAGGCATTTTTAAGCATTCTCCCGGTTTTAAGAACTTGGTTCATTATCCTTTAAATTTAGTATGTACCCAAACAGGTCTTGCACCATTTAACAGTATTAGTTGGTACAGTGATTTCTTGCACCATTTAACAGTATTAGTTGGTACAGTTACAGTGAGTTGGTACAGTATCTCTCCTGTCATCATCCAAGAGTCTTTACCAGTTTTACAGTATTTGTCAAGTACACTTGAAGCATTCCACAAGGAGCATCTTTCTAACTTCTACCAGATAGGTCTTGCACCCTATAATTTAGTATTAGTTGGTACAATGAACTCACTCTCCTGTCATCATCTGAGAGACTTTTACACCATTTGTAAATTACACTAGAAAAAATCTACAATTCCACAGTTCAATCACAAATTCTGGAGGAATGATTCTCTTTCAACTGTTGTTCCAACTTCAAACCAATTCATAGCCTCAAGTAATCCCATAAATGAACTGTTTTCCAAAATGGTCACTGAACACAATTATCACAGTATATTTTCCCACATGAAACAAATCATGGAAATATACATAACGACCGTTTTATCATGAAGAATCAATTTCATATGAGATGTGTAACTAACAGCTAGAAATCTATTCCTTGATTTTCTGTGCAGAAGATTCCAAACCAATGGGCAAGAGCGATAAGTCAAAGGCACCCAAGTCACTGAGTTCTTAAAATAGGATAATGGCGTATGGAAAAGGGGCATGTTTAAACCCTCACATGAGAGAACGCAGGGTTATGATCAAGAAAGATAATTTACATTCGATAGCCATCAAATAACATCATAAAATTCTCGTAAGTCTCAATGGACCAAAAATCGAATCAATTGACGTCGAGGTGAATAACAGGGTACCTAACATTATATTCATACAATAGATTCACAATCTCAAGGTCTTGTACACATTAAAAAAAGTATCTACACCAGAATAGAGGAATGGCAATACAAAGGTAAAACATCATTACAATTAAAAATACATCGAATATATGAATTGAACAATTTTGGAAACTTCCTCAGAAGGAATTTTAAGGGTTATAATTAATATATGGACCCGCAGGAATGTTAATTCTCCAATTATTTAGGAAGCAATCGATGCTTTCAGAAGCAGTAAAGTACTAATGGAAAAAAGTACTCACCAGTATTTAACAACGGCTGTCACTTGCAGAGGGTTCGGTTGATCAGGATAAAGGTTTTTACAGGCGGAGTATAATGCTTCCAAACCCAATGGAGTAGGAGGAAAGACATTTTGAGGTATACTCCTTGGTATTACCTTCTCCCGTTCCTCCATTTTTAATTGGAAGACCGTAGCCGAACTCCCATCTTCAAACATTTCCACATTCACTTCATAGGTGTCACCACTGACGTGTAAACAACCGCAGTAACCCCAAATGTTTTACAGTAATTTCGGATAAATAGGAGATTTATAACTTAAATTAAATACAGGCAACTGTCTAAAAACATAAAATAATTGTGAAATAAATAGAGAGAAAATATTCAATTTTCTATAATTAAAGCATAAACCACAGGTCAGAAATACGCGCGCTATTTAAGTAAGAGAAATAAAACTACAAAAATGTTCTCATTTACATTCAAATATATTAGCATAATCCGTTCAAATAGATACACAGAAACAAACATACAACATACACTTGATTAATACTGAAAGAATGAGGTAAGTTGTACGCCAAAGTCCAGAGAATGTATGGCCGTTGGAAATAAGCTCTTTCCTTGTACACCAGGTGTGTTTTCATTTGCCGACAAAAATACTTCATATACCATATAGTTCTTGACTAACAGAAGAATATCCAACGCGGTTTGAGGAAGAATGACTGCTCGGCGTCAAAACAGTTGACGCTGCTAAGTACTGCAATGAGACAAAAATACTGCGTTATAACACATATATCGATTTAGTAATTACAACTACAACACTAAACTATATTTTTCATCCTGACAAGAATATATGCACAAAATTTTATCGAAGGCCATTATTATTCCATTTTAATCTGAATTTTTAAAGATGACATTAAAAAAGAAAATGGTCGGTTGTTCTTCGGGTGGTCGTTTTCGGTGTGTCAGGGATCGTGATTACCTATAATTGAGCCGGATGTCAGCAACTTATTTGCATTTTTGGAACGGAGAAACTTTAGTGTTCCTATCGTGGATTGTGCGTTATCAATCTTGGTATCTGCAAGAAATTCGAGGATACAAGAGTTAGAAATCATGCCAAATAATTTTCAAACTCATCGTGATATCCACGGAGACGTAATAGCACATCGACGGTTATTTTTAAAGTTATAAAAATAGAAAATAAGTATGTCAGGACAAACTGAAGAGATTTGAATTCACGGAAAATTCTGCTAAAAATAAGACAACCATTTTCATACTTAAACTGTAGAGTATTTAGCTCCAAGCACAAAAATTAAATAAAAACTACCAACTATAGTTACATAATAGTGTTAGATTATAAAAAAATATTTACCATATAAAAATAACATCCAATCAGGCACATAAATTAAAAAATATATAAATATAAATCTTATAGTGGTACTGATCATGACTTAATCATCGAAAAAGTATATTTGCATTCCTAATTCTATGAACGATCCTTTATGCGAAGTCTCAAATCATGGGTCAATTATGCACTTGAATTGAAAAGGAATATATTTAAAATGAAATAAACAAACATTATTGCGAACATAATTTAAATTTTAGTTAAAATATGCTAGAAAAGAAATGTAACTGGTAAGTATTAAGGGTCCATTGCACTTCCTTTACAATAGCATTCAGAGATAATACAGCGCAAATAATTGATTCGCAATTGATTTAAACTACAAAAAAATTGGGCCATAGACAGATGATGAGATGTTCACTATCAGAATGAAACACTTAGTACTAATGTATGAGTTGACTTATGTCCACGGTGTGCATATATCGCATATTCTAACCCTCCTATATTTTTTCTTTACAACTCATTACATAAATGCAATAGGGAAATAATATTCCGCGACCTTCTGGCCCTAAATAAAGATCTGATAGAATATACTTTAATTAACTATTATTTAAAAAAGGTGAGGGTTGATGGTTTTCGGTATCATTACGAAATATGAGCTTGACTAGAGAAATTACCATACTCCGTCTGCTCAAAATAGTAAATAAAATATCTAATTAACTTCAAATGCAATTAATTTTAAATGGCAAATATTAATTCTATCCAAATACTCAAAGCTCAACCATCACAAAAAAATCTAAGTAAACTTTTTAATCAGTAAAGCTAGACATATTAGCAGTTATGCTCATAATTACTTTTAAAGAGATTCAATGCAACAAATAATTTATAATAATTCAGAGTAAACACAATTAATATAATGCTTTATGCATGTTTAATTAAAATACATATCAAGTGTGTGTGTGGAAGAGAGTTGACAGGGCAGGACTGATATTTTTATGCGTATGGAAGCTTGTGCAGTAGCGTCACTTTGTAGGATACAATGTATAGGATTGAGTGACTTATTGTCAGTGATTGGTTTTGCAGTCACACGATGTGCAGTCGCAATTGAGCACCAAAATGTATTAATAGATTACGGGGTTTAATTGACTTTTGCGAGTTTCTTCTAAACTGTTTCATAATTATTACGTCATTAATTTCGATTCTTCAAAGGGTGTGAGAAAAACTTCAACATTCATCAATTGTTTTATAGAGTACATTCGATTGAAACCATGGGACACAAATGGCTTTATTTAAACAAAAGGGAGTTATTCTTCAGGTTTCCACGATTTTTAATAATTTATTTTTTATTATTTTTGGGATTCATCGCATTTTGTTGCTCATGCAAAACGTTTCTTTACCTGAAGACGCCTCCAGGAAGAGAGGCAAAACGTTGTGCAGCAGCAACCAAGCGCCGATAAATTACGAAAATAATAAAAAGCAAAAGCGAAATTTATCATGTTGGAAGTGCTCATGACGAGAAAGAAATTAAATTAATTTCAGTCGCATAAACCTCAATATGGATTAGGTATGAAAGATTGTATTTTGTCAAAGTTAACGATCAAAAAATGACAACAGGATACACCAAACTGCTGATGAGGTCCTGATATTTCATTGGAAACAGCGGATCTCGTTGACGCATGCTTGGTTGAAACGGCGCTTGTTATTGAGGCAACTCGCAGAACGGTAATCAATTGGGAAAGGCAGTATTACGACTGCGACATGCGACAGGCACTTGGTCCCATAATTTTCCTCTTGCAAGTCGTAATGGGGCGGGAAGTTGGGGGTAGGAGTAATCACAAGAGCACCGGCCAACGGCAGGAAGCTTCTCCCGTTGTAAGATGAGAGGCAAAATTACAAAATCGTGACCACAGACGCGTAAACCAGTGGCGTACGCAGGATTGACTTCTGGCGGGGTTCAATAATACTTTTGCGCATAATCATAAAATTATATTTAGATTATTATTCACAAAAACAATAATTACATGAACACTCTTTTCGTGAAGATAATTCAACTATATTTTTCAGCCCAATAAGCAAAATTCTAAAAGCTAGTTCAGGTAAACAACGAAAACTAATTCAGGTAAACATGTTTTGGGGTGGAGGGGTTAACCCTAAAACCACCCCCGTCCGTACGCCACTGGCGTAAACAACAACAACATCCATTCTGACTTGTCCGGCGCACGTGGAAGACATAAATATTTGAGGAAAACGATTTCCTTCATTAAAAAGTTTGCGATGCTTTCTCGTGAAGTGGCAATTGCTCTAAGTAGCCGAAAACCGTATCTCTTTCCACAAAAATATTATTTCGTTTTATTTATTCGTCCAGCGATTGGTCATTGCAAATATAGGACACGTTAAGAAGTAAACATAGTACATACAATAACAATTATGGATGCAGAAATTCATCTACTGAGTAGAATATTTTTTCCAGAAAATATGCACGAAGTTTACACTTAAAAGAGGCATATTTTTACACTCTTGACTTTCAGAGGAAGCTTGATAAATAATAAAAGTCCCATATATAGTGCGGGGTACAACCAGAATTTATTATTTTGACATACAATTGATGAAAATCTGTAGAACTCCTTGTATATAATTATGATAACTGTCATGTATAAGTACAACTATGGTTTAAGGACAACTATGGCAGTAATATAATTTCTACGCCTATCAATAAACGTGGAAAAAGATATCATACCCGATAATTTTTATTTTATAAAAATCGTTTGACTCTTCTTTAAAAGAAAGTTTCCTTCATCCATGGCACTCTACTTTCTTTCTACAGTCGTCTCAGCAGTAGGTGAGGGAGAGCAACGTTATTGTAATTTAATTCTTCACATTAAATTCTACCCAAAAGTATCAATGTTACCAGGCGAAAATAGGATTTTATTTGGCTTTGTTTTGTGCTTCATTAGTTTGTTATATAATTTAGAAGGGATTTAATGTTTTAGTGTTTTAATGGCTTTTTTGCTTATATTTACAATATTTTACTTTTAATTTACAGCTCCTTGAATTTTCCATCTTCATAAATATACACGTTTCATCCGTTTTCATTTTGGGTTTTCCTATGCCTGACGTTTTATTTCTCGCTTTATTGGTAAACTGCACTTAATACATTTAGAAGAAGTTAGACGATTGGAATGTTTATATGACAGCATTATTTGGGAAAGAAGAAAATGAATATAACGATCAACCCAATAAAACCCCACAACAACTGGCTATAGGTTGGGTTAATTATGGGTTTTTTCGTAACCCTAGAGGACAGCGATAGCTGATTTCTTAACCATTTTGCATTAGTTGAGTTTTGAATGTGGATCACCGGGAAAAATTTAAGTCAGCAGTGCGAAGAAAAATACCTCGGCCTCAGCCTCGCTAAAATGAAAATATAAGTAGAATTGCTTTTTGTTGCTGTTGTTACTCGTGGATGGGGTCGACTACTGAGGACACTTGCGCCAATAAGGATTGGTAGGTAAGTACATTAAGGCAAGCAAATTCCGCGTAATAGAAGATGGCAGGACATAAACCCAACTTCAGTGTTATCCTGCTCTAAATGAAAGGCGCGACGGACTATAAGGGAGAGCGATTTTCTTGAAATAAGAGAAGGGATGAGTGAAACCCAATGTCGGCGCTGACCCACCTCCAATTAAGGGCGCAAAGGAGTCCCTCCCTTATCCTACGTACCATCCGACGAACGGTCGGATACTACTCTTGAAGTGCTTCCAAATGGCACCAGAGTAAGGATCTGATAAAATATCTTCACCACGGCAAGTTATTGAACCCGGATCCTCGTTTAGGGAAGCCATAACTCTTGTCACCACACCAACATGATTCCTCAGATACATCATTTCAAGCGAAGAATTAATGGGGAGAAATATTTGATAAAAATGACCTTTCTCTCAGTCAGAAATTCTCAGCAGTCGTTCGTTCTCAGTCCTTACTTAACCTTCCTCTCTTCCCTCATTCATCACGCGGATGCATGGAAAAGAGGATAATTTGCACATGGCTAGAAGATTTGGGAACATGATTCACAAGACGATTTTGACGTAAAAAGAGAGCGAGAAATATCAACAATGAGAATGCGCAGAAATGAATTATAGACATGGGAATTCATAGAGGAAACCACATTAGAAGAAAGGAACGGATGTACTGGAAACAATGGGGTAAGATGATGAATTCCAAGGGAGGACAAAGGAAGGATGAATTCATGGTGTTAATGACGAAAATGAAGCGGTTAATAACGGGGAACCGATATTATACCGGGGAACAGAAGATAATATCTTGGAACCACCCATAAGAACGCATCTACATCCATACAATACAATAAAAAACAATCCTCCACCGGGTCTGTGGCAGGGGGTGAAGATGTAGAGGCATTTAAGAAACCTGCATTTAAGGATGTTTGGAAAGTGATGGAGCAAGATTTACCGATTTGGTTGTCTGAATGGGTGTAACTGTTAAGGTAGTTCGAACAAGAAATTTCTTTACTATAAATAGATACATAGTCGAATTTTACTTTAAAATTTAAGCAGTTGCAAGAAGCATTGAGTAAATGTAGCAATGAAAATAACGACGCGACAAATTTGTTCTGACAACTGAACTTCTCAGTAATTAACTAAATATCTGAGACTTTAAATCTTAAACTTAAACATTCATCGAATTCACGTTTTTATTTTGAAAAACTTGTTGGCATGGTATGCCCACGTATAATTATATACAGCGACCACTATTCTCCCCAAGGAAGCACCTAATTAAGCGACGTAGAAGGACTACTAACTATTTTAGTTAATGACCAAATGCAAATCGAGAACAATAACAGAGAGTGCGTTTGCTTCAAAATAGAAACCAATTCACTTATTAGAGGTTTACCTATTGAAATTCGATTCACCAGCGAATCGGGTGAGTTGCTAAAGAAAATATTAGATGATTCGAATCAGCAAGATTTTTCTTCGAAACGGAGCATTAGACATTGTGCGATTAGTTAAACTTGGCGTGCTTCGACTAAGATGTTCTCATAATACGAGGGAAGCACGAATGAAACATTTTATTCCACACAGTGCAACCGTGTTAACATTTATCATTTCATCATGAATTAATTTTCAAAGTACGTGTAGTGCGTACGCTGAAAACGCCTGCAAAAGCGAAGGTTTTTTGCGATTTTGTAAAAATTACTGCGGTAACTGATTCATTTTAAAATAATAGCTAATAAAGCGTACAAAATACACACTGTTAAATTTCAGACGAGATGCGTTATCAATTTATCATTTTTAAAATTAACTCCCGCTGAGGTGCATAACCGAACGAACCATACACCATGTAAAATGGCTGGTATTTTTTGACAAATATCTCCAAAAGTATAATGATTAGTGGCTGACATTTTGGAAATATGAGATTATTTTCTTTGAAATTCATCGAATTTTAAGAGAGGTTATATCTCGCTCAAACTACTTCAAATGCAAATGATCCAGGATACCTGCAAATGAGGGGATTACAGCACCACTGAGCGTTTTGTGGGCTTCGAACTTCTTCACCCATGAGTATGTGCAACATCAATTAGAGCGATTGCAGGGCGCATCCTAATGCTCTCTCTCTGTCTTTCTCCTTATTAGACTCTTAAGTAGGCACCGAAGGAATTCATCTCCGGGGGATGGGGGAGGAGGGGAGGGGGAAGGGGTGGATTAGCGATGGGAACACTCATTTGGCAACTGTATCTGGCAACTATACTTAACCGGCATAATTTTCTTAAGTGCGAACGGAAATTAGCTCTCAGAGTGCCAGGGGCTGTAAGTAATACTTATATCTCCAAGCAGTTGTGGAGATTTCCTTAGATGCAAACTTACCATGCAGGGAAGTAGCACACAAAGGGTTTTAAATAAAAAAAACTGTTCCAAGTTAAAAAAAAGTTTCCTTAAACCTTAAGGTAGTTTGAGCGAGATAGTTCCATAGACATAATGGGGACCATATTAGAATTTTATTATTTTATTTCAGCGTCTTTAAGAAGTATGAAGTAAATGTTGTAATATCAATGGCGCAAATATATATATATATATATAGTTAAACATTACAAAAATTCTTAGTAATTATGTAATTATAACAACAATATAAGTCTCTAACTTGATTCATTTTTTCACCCCGTACGGTGAAAACGCCTTCTCAGCAGGTTTTTTTGCGATTATTTCAAAATTACTGCGGTGGGTAACGGATTATATTTTACAATTAATAGTTGAGAAAACATACAAACTACACACCGCTAGTTTCTTGACAAAATCTAGGAGTTAAAAATTCCTTGTTTTTATAACTTTCCCCTTCTGGAGCGCCAGGCCGTAAAACAGCTCGAAAGCTTTTTAGGCAAATTTCTCGAAAAATAGTTCGGCAAGGGGTTAATATTTTGATATCATTGGAAAGATGGGAGTTTTTCCTTTAAAATGAGGTTAAATTTATCAAATTGTGGGATGATGAAGGTAGTGTCGGAATGGAGTTAGTTGAGTAAGCGAGGAAGGCAGAAGAAAATACCTAATATGAATGAGGAGAAGGGACAACACCTTCTGGAGGATGTTAAATTGGTTGGAGCGGTTTTTGTTTATGCACAGATTTCGTGAAAATTATCATATGTGTTCTCGTTAGTGATATCTATAGATAAAAGAGAAAAAATGCACTTAACCGATTGGCATTTTTTTGGCAACTCAATGATATTTTTAAGAAGTATCCCAATGGTACATGAGATACATTTCATAACCATTTCAATCAAATATGTACAGATTTAATTATAAACACAAAATAATACATTTATTTTAATTATTATTATAGCTTTTGCTAACAAATATTAAGGAGTCACACAGGCTCAATGATTTGAAAAAAGAAACATATATACAATTTTCGTCTAAAGATCTAATTCCGCGCCGAAAACTCGAGCATAACATGTTTTAATTAAGACAAAAATTTTAAATATAGTTCTTGGATCATTTACATTCCTGCATGTATAGTGAGTTCCACCGCATTAATAGATTTTATAAAATGAAATGTGGTCCTTGAATTTTTTTCGACTTGCTTTAAAAAAATTATTAAAATGTTCACTCAATGACCCACAAATCCAGCCACCTTGTAAGGAAGCAGAGTAGGCGGGCAGAGCAGCTATTGGAAGGCAAAGGGATGCTGAAGTCCGTGATAGAGGATGCTGGTTAAGCGGGGAAGGGGCAGAAAGAGAATAGGCTTAATACACGGGATGAAAATAGGAAAGACGTACGCTGAGATGGAGAGAGAGATTGAGTAAGGAGATAGGGCCCTGCGCATATGAAAAATCTACTAGATTTTTACTCACCGCTATTTATACATACTTAAGCCGATAGATTACCGTAATCGTTACAATAATAATAATAATACATAAAGCATCATCTTCGCCAACTTTGACAAAATTAATTTGAAATGAATTTTACCACTAGGTACAACTGCGAATGTCGTTTTATTTAACAGTTTATTTTTAACTTAAATAAGAGCTTAATTAATACTAGCTAAATATTTGACTACTTACTAGATCAGCTGTAAAGAGATAATAAAGATACGGAAGCAATTGAATCACTGATTCAGTTTATCCTTATTTGAACAAAATCCTGTCGCAGAAGGGGGCGAGGTTATTTGTGTCCCCATGAACTCTGCGCCATTAATTGGGTTGGCCATGGAGCACCAAAGTTAGGGAAACAGTGCCTCACATAGTCCGGGAAAATCTACTGACAGGATAATCTCATTACAAGTCTGGGTTAAACGCTTGAAATTCGGCACACAGCGTCCAGTTATTCCCTTCAATCTTCCGGGGCATCTTTTCCATGCCTCCGGATGGTTGCTCCTACGTGCTCTTTTACATTAAAAAAAATAAAAGATGATACAAAATATTTGAAAAACGGCGCAAGGGCATCTGACTTTTTCTGGCAGCCTCCTCTCTCGGCTGGCTCCTTTGATTCCAGAAAAGGTTGCTCACATATTTTCCTGAACTAATGCCAAATTTGAAAGGTGGCGTTCACTCTGCAGGTCCTCAATCTGCAGATTCACCTCACCCATTGCTTTCTGTCGTATATAAAATGAAATTCTCAACGGTCTCCGACACCGGTTTGTGCTCTCTGCCAATCCAGCTTATTGATTTAAAAAAATATGTTGTAAACGACCTAGATACTGCTGTCATAAAAAATGTTCTCGCAAGTTCAAATTTTTAACTGCAACGCTAATTTCAAATCCAAGTATTGTCATTTTTCCTCTGGCGAGTGACACCTGAAACAGTATCACATGAAAAAATCCATACGTAATATGAAGAGCACTGAAGTTATGTTATCTGGCATCATCACTCCTGCAAATACCGTATTACTTTATAAGGTCCCAGAAATTAATTGTAATTACAGGAAATGTTTTTGCGTTGGCCACCCTGGCCACCCTGTTTTTCTCTCCTAGGCCCTTGCACTGAACAAAGCTCTAAAAGGATATAATGCGTAAGAATAGGACGGCGATAATTATTCATTATTTCTAGTTCACCTTGGGAGGTTCAATTCGAATTTGTACTGTAAATCAATTGGATAAGATGATTGGCATTTTAAATATAGAAATTTACTGTTCAGGCTATTGAAGGTTGCATTTGCCGAAAAAAAATTCCATTTGAAATTTCAACTCAGCGCTATAATAGTATGATGCTCAAAATACGTGCATTAAAAATAGTAAAAAGTCATAGCTTAGTCAACCTAGCCTCCAGCGGTATCCATGTTTAATTCCAACAGGAGATGGTTCAGCATATTTTATCTATGCGTATTTTATGGCTTTTCTTATGGATGAAAAATATTTCCTTGAGAGTAAGAAAGTATTGATAATTAATCTCTTCATGTGCATTGTAATAATGACACTTGATCTTTCTGAGGTTTAATCTCGAGTGTGCTGTTATCAATTATAGGTCATCATTATAGGGGTTCTAGCTGCATGGGGCATTTACTACCGAGCTCCCAACCCCGAAATCAACGACTTAGAACCAGGCAATCCTGTCATGTATTACTGCTTGTGTGTTAACACTCTATTTAGCTCGCCGTATCTCATACTTTCCCTTACACCTTATAGAACCCTAACTTATTGAAATTCTGCCTTTTGCCAAAGATTCTACCCTCAATAATAGCTCTCTTCAAACGCCCGTTACTCATCACCATTAAACCTTCCTACCACTTCTGCTTTCTTCGAATCGTTTTCTCGTAATAAATGATAAAGAAATATAGAAACAGTTGGACCTATGAAGCCATAGGTGTTACTTGCTAGCCATAGGTGTTACACGACGTGCTGCTGTACAAATGTGCTACGTTTAGTTACTGCACAAATATACTAAACGTAGTACATTTGTGCAGTAATAATCCGCAATAAAAAGAAAATGAATAGATAGTAGGTGTATGGTAATTTTTCGCCTGCTATTTGAAACCTTATTAATTTCACTTATCTTACCCACACTTCCTTGTCATTGCCCTGATATACTTTAAAAAGTGAGAGAAAAAGGCAACACCCTTGTATGAGCCCGCAGAAATTGCTAGGGAATCTGTATGCACATACTTTCCATATTATAATGCTTTTCTTAGAAAATTAGTGAGCATATTTTGTAAATGCCTCCTTCAAGTAGGAAATATATATATATATTTCTCTTTCCTTTAGAGCTTCCCATAGCCTTAACAAAGGTATTTTGTCGCAAGGTTACTCCGCGGCAATCAGTGAAATATATGGCTCTCTATTTATTAGTAGGTATCTATATGCTATTTTTTCGCGCCAAATTTCGCAGCTAAAAAAATTATTTGCAAATAAAATTTATTTAAGAATCTTGCCTTTCCTTCGACTGTTTGGTAAACGAAAAAATCAACGAGATAATTGTGTACAATTCCATTTAGAGGCACGCCATTAATTATTTATTTAAATCGCTAAGTTTTAAAAACATCACTCCGGCATAAATATATTATTTCTTTCCCAGAAAAATATATCCTGGATCAACTTTTCGGACAGTGAGATAACTCGGTGGATCAGAACTATGATGATCGAGACTTAACAATGGCAGCGTAACATGATAGCAGTGGCCAGCGCGAAGCGTGACGTAAAGGAAGGGAATACTCGTGTGGAAGGGGTTGGCTGAGGAGCGGAGGGGAGTGGACAGCACATGGCAGGCAGAAAGGTTTTAGATTTTGAAAATTAAATTAAAGTTCATCACGAGACAGTACTCATTTGCTGTATATTTTCAAAGAAATGGATATTCTTTTACTTAAAAATATGTTTTTAAAATGAAACATCGCGGGGGAGTAGACTCGTAGCTCCATTTACGTTTCGTTTGCGCTCGAAAAGAACGCTTAATTTACTCTCTAATGTTTCACTCTACTATCCCGAGACTCTCCGTTAGCTCTCCCATTACGTTTGAAAAACGTTTCATTCACATTCCGATCGACACCGTTGGCGCTTCCTTATGCTTTCTTTTCGTCAGGGAATTAATGGACTCTTCCATTGAAAAGGACCTTCAGCACAACTGCCACCATGTTTCGCATCCACTATATAGGTATAGTGAAACTTGGTGGCATTCGTTTGTGAGGAGCATGACGTAAGGGAGAGAAAAGTACACCAGAGAGGCGGGAGAATGAGGCAAAGTGTCCCTCAAGAGGTCGCTCTGGGAGTCTTTCAGGACCTTTTTCCGCTCCTCATTCCTTGATTCACCCTATTGTGGCCTAAAATTCTCCGCTCGTGAGTACCACCAAGTTTTTCTACACCTTTACCTCATATTACACATGTGGATAAGGATTAAGATTGACTCGGTGGTTTAAAAAAAAAACGGTTATCCGATCTTCGAAAAATGGAGCTTGAAAATGTTCAGTGAAAACGAACACTCTGTTACACCCACCTCGTTATCTTTCCGGAATTCACGTGAGGGGGCGTTTCTGATGAGGTGCTTCCGTCGATAAGGTAGACCTGGCACCAAATCGCTACACCAACCACGTGTTCGACCCTCGTTCGAGAGATGAGGAACGCCTGTCGGCGCTCTAAACCCCCCTCCCCCTTATCTCTCTCTTTCCCTCTCTCTCTCCCTCGGCTTCGTTTGATGACCGCACTTCGGCGGCTCGACGCTTATCACGAATGCGGTTCGAGTCTTCGTTAAACGGATCACGTCTCCCCCTGATTCCCCTTTCACTGCGGCGGCGAAAGGGCGTCCAAGAGAGGCGGGCATTCCTCGCCTCCACAATGGCCCCCAAGGGGCACTTTCACCGCTCCCCCTAGATGATTCCACCCTCCCGAAGAATACGTTTCGATTCACACGCACGCACGCACATATATACGGGGGCCCGGAGACATCCCTCCTTCCCCAGCAATTCATTTCGCTCAGTCTCGGTCTGGAAAGAAGATGGTTAATATTTTCCAATCCCCTCGCTATCTCTCTCTCTCTCCTTTTCTCTATCAAACTACATGCTTCGGGTGGGGTGGGCCGGTGTACGGACATAATGAAGGAGAGAGGATCGGTGATGATGAGCGGTGAGGACAGTAATCCAAGTCTTCAATCTACCGCTCATATGGCCACGGTGCGATCTTCGATCGATTGGTTGGTTGATCGACAACTATGGGTCTATTACGAAAATTTGCCAACGTTTAACCCGGTTTTCACGGCACTTTTAGCCACGTAGCTTTATTTATTTACCTTATTTATTTATTTTTCAGATTTTAATGTCTGTAAAGAACGCTAAATAATTTATGTTTCCTCTAATTTTGTAATATGTTTTGCGTGTCAGCAAGACTATCGAGGTATGAAGACGAGACTGAATGTTGCTCGAAAGATTAGATTTTGTAGGTACATGTGTTTAATAACTTTCCACGAATAACATCTCCTCATCTCCCTTGAAATGTCATGACATGATTTCATTTTCTGCACGAACTAATACCTTCTAGTATCCGCGAATTAAAAATATGGATAATACCAACCAGTAGTAGCATGCCCACCCGTGTACTGCATGTTAGCATGTTTTGTCAATGTAGGTTGCTTTCCCTTGGTTTCTGCTTTGGATTCGCATTACTCTCTTGACTGTTTCCTGGTCCTCGTCTAACGTCCGAGGGAGCGAGCGGGGTTCTGATTATAACTGCGACGAGTACTGAATGCCTGGTGTGGAATCACCCCGTGCCACACACCCTGGAGGTGGCTTGCACGGTATTTTGTAGATGTAGATACTTGATCCAGCACAAGACCTAGTATGCTAGCCGGTACTTGATATTGAGGACGGAATCCAGTATGATTCGAGCCGTCCTATAATGAGGCAAAGATAGAAGAATTCACATGATCATTGAACTTGTACGGGCGAGGAAGCGGTATTTCAATTCACATCATATCGTACTGTCTACTATAATTTTAAATTAGCCAAGCTATAGCAGCGGGCGACGAAAACCATTTTTATATATTGTTGATTTCTCGGCCAGAAAATTACTTACCGCCCGCGCCGTAGAGAGGTATAAGAGACACAAATATTGAAGATTGAACGGCGACTGTAAAGGCTAACGTGATTTCTCGAAAGCTACTCGATACTACTGGGATCGAGTAGCAAACTAGTACCGCATAAAATATGGAATGAAGAAGATCAGCGAGTATTATAGCGATCATGCTTGTCAGCCAGAATGCTGGTTCTGCAACAAACGACACCGGAATGCCATTATAATGGAACTTCACTAGCATCCACGACCTTGGGCTGGATCAAGTATCGATTGAAACGGGCTTCAAGGAAGTTTTACACTGGCAAGTGTATTGCGCAAGTTACTTGAATCAAGCGACTTTTGACATATATTACAGGTGTAAACTGCTCGGACAGTCCGCTTGTAGAACTTTTTAAAACTTCGGAAAGTCGCTTGCAGAAGGGTATTGTTGCCAGTGTAAACGGCAACCAATCTGGCTCCGCACTAACATGTGAAAAGGTTTTTCGTCAGAGTAAAATTCCCCGCCAGGTCTTGCAGTAGAAACTTGCGGAAGTAACTTGCCAGTGTAAGCCCAACCATAGATACGGAGAGATATCAAGTCCGTTGTTGTTACATCTCACATTCATCACCGAATTCGGCTAATGGAGCTTGTTTTTGGTTACGGCATGAACGTGGCAACATCAGATGCAATATCACTGATTGTGAGTTGCATGATTACTGCTCTGAGGTAATTTGTGCGATCAAGGATAGTTGGGTAGGTTGGTATGGGTAAAGATCATTAGGAAATGGAGAAGGGTGGAGATAAAACCGACGTCGTAAGGGGAAAATGCCTAATTAAAAAAAACTATTTGTCTGCGAATTTCATATTTTAAAATACACAGGACCAAAATTTTGTCGACAAACAACTTCACTTCATGAAATTATTTCCTGTAAAAAATTTCGCGCACTTGACGGCTTCAAAACATAACGTCATTTGATACCCGGCAGATAACGTCATGGAACGGTGTCGCTGCCAGTAATACAACTTATTTCCTCGACAAGTTCAGTTGGTTAGTCAAGTTAGCCGAAAACAACCGTCTCTATTTCCTTAATCGGAGATGTTGAACTAGTATGATTAGATCTACTTGTTGATCTATGCATAGAGGAGAGAAGGGCTACCGTGCAGTGACGTCAGACAATTGGAATGAAGTTTCGGATAACGCGACTTAAAAAAAATGTCATGCAATTTCCAAAAATAATTACTAATTTCTGCGGTTGACGAATGTACATGTGGGTTATAATTGAAATGCAGTTTTGGATAACCCGACTTTTAAAAAATGCCATGCATTTCCAAAAATAATCAATAATTTCTGCGGTTGACGAATGTACATGCGACCAATGCATTTAATTTCGTCCGAAAATCTTCTATCGTGCACAACACTCAAATATGAGGAGAATATTTAATGCATTTCTCCCCATAAACCCACCCTCAATGACAGGTGACAAGGGGACCAGAGTTTAACGTCCCATCCGACGGACAGAGTAAGACACTTTGATCTGGTTTTATGACCTCTCGTTTAACATTTTCTAAGTATGATATCTAATGTGGGTACGCTCTCCAATTGACACCGCTCAGATATCCGACAGTCAGATGTGATTCATAAAACCGTAACTAACACCATCGTAACATGAAGGCTACGTAATATAACGGTTAAAGGTAACCACACTTTATAAAACCGGGCCTTAGACTCGAATTAATAATGTTAGGTATATTTGAAGCCAAAGATGACAAAACTTATACGTTGACTTGATGTTCACTGAGAGTTCAGGTTTTGTATATTTAGCACAGCAGACTTTCGGTTAGTTGACAAGAGCAGTATCGTTGGGAGAACGTATTTACTTCGGATTTAATGACGAAAAAATATTCAACCAGATATTACAAACCCGGACCTTTAAGCGCTCTCCACATAAAAACCAAGTAGGAATCGGGATACCACTGAAAAATCCATCGCTTGCGGAATTAGAGCCTAGTTCGTCGGAATGGCATTAAAAATCACAAGATTGGGATTTATTAAAAGAATTTAATAAAATAAACTCGGAAAAGGTGAAAGAGCGATGGTAAATTTTATAGCGAGACCTCATTCAAGGTATACTTCTGGCGAGTGGAACCCCTACGAAGTAGGATTTAAAAAATTCCTATAAATATACGATTGAAAAAGGACGACACGTGGTAGCCGAAGATGTGAGCGATTGGTGGATTGTGGCAACATGGTCTTTATCGACGTTCACAAAATTGATTTGCTCAGCGGCTATTCATCGGAATCGTTTGAAGAAAATTTACAACTCGATCGGAGGTCGGCCGTCAAATATTTCATACAACACGGAAGTTGAATATTTCTTTCGGTTGGACACATTCCTCTTTCATTCGTAAGGCCCTAAAACTCGATGTTTGACGAATCGTGGCTCGCTATTTTGAAATTTCTAGGTATACTACGCCGCTACCGCAAAACTTCGGAAAGCCTCGACGCGACGCTGAGCAACCAAAGTGTTCACCGCATCCACGAAACCGGCGAACTTGTAAAATTTCGACAGTCGTCGGAACAGCTATGGCCAAGCCACGGGACAAACCCCCAGGAATGTGTGCCCACGAAAGCCATATACGAGTGAGTGTGTGTTATCCCACCTCGTGAAATAATAACGCGAAGGCCGCAGGAAACAGTGACGCGCCGGCGACCTGGACTTACAAATCCCGAGGGGGGCGGGCGCCGGAGTTCGGGTCCTCGCCAACCCACCCACACGCCACTTTCACTCCCGGAGGATTTCGCCCCGTCCCTCCTCCTCCTTAGGGGCGAGGGAAATTGCGCTCCCGGAGCCTTGGGGAGGAGGAAGAGGGGAAGCGGCAGGGGGTGAGAAGGATAGTCCGGGGTGTAGGGGAAGTGGGAGGGAAGTCAGGGTGGCCAGCGGAGTTGTTTCTCAAAATCAACGAGTATTCCAGGTTTTACGGGAGTAAATTCACTTCGTCATTTTAATAATATATTTCTCTTTCTTTCGGGAGAAAATAGGTCTTGGTTAAGAAATACGAGATGTTATTACTTCATATGCCGACGTATCGCCGATATATTTGCGCGTAATCAGGGCTGTAATGTGTTCACAGTATTTACAAATAATAAATAACTCAAATGTTGCGCAATATTTCATTCAAATTACATGCTCCTTTAGCTCCAGTTTGTGAAAAACACAAGGTAATTAAATAAAGCATTAGAATTAGTGGTCCTGTGATGCACTATTTCTGATTCTTCAAGTACTTCCAAACTTCTCGGATTTTTTTTTTAAAGACGTAGCGACTTCAAGGATTCTTTTTGTTTCCGATTTTCAAGGACTTAATGGGGAGGGTTGGCCACCCTGAAGGTGGATAACGAGGCCGAAAGTGTGAAATGGGAGGAAGGGAAGGTCTGGAGGCAAAGGACGAAAAGAGACAATTGTTTGCGTGAAATTTTGGGCAGAGAGAGGGTGGGAGAGAAAGGAAGACATTAATCAAGGCGGGGAGGGATGAAGGGGGACGCGGGAGGAGGCGAGGGAGCGGGAAGGACAAGGGATGGCGTGGGGTTCATCGAGAGGACGAGGCAAGAGGCGGGGATTTAATGGGAGGAAGGCATAGGACAGGGAAAGAGCAAGAGACGTAGAATGCAGGATGGGAAAGGAAAGATAAAAGGCAATGCGTTAGGAGAGAATAAATAAAATAAAACGAGAAAAGAGTTGGCGAGTTCTCACGAAAAAAAGTAAAAATACATGGAATGGGAATACCACTTCACCGAAATTAACTCGGCGCAAATATAAAGATGTATGGACCTCTTACCATAATTTGAATTTGTTACCCTTCTCAATTGTAAAAATTGCTCGAGGGTTTAGGCAACGTTTGCTTTGTGTACAAACACAAAAGCGCGTTTATCATCGTGGTAGGTCTTCTTCTTCCCAAAGAGCGGATAAAAAAATACTCTGAAAAATAGAAATATAAGACCGGACAATCTTGCTGGAAAAAAATATTTCTCATTCCATTAGAATAATTATATAAATCTAAAAAAAACTTTGTTTCTTAAGACTTGCCCAACATCAAAAATATGGAATGGAATAAACGACGTTACTTTTCAGTTTCTGAGGGGTTTCAAATTTTAATTTCGAATATATGAGTTTGTGTCTTGTTTTATGGATTTGTCATATTTTATAACCCGCATTTTTTTAAAGAATTTTGCTATTTGTTTGGTAGATCTTTTTTTACCATTAATAATTTATTATAGACCTATATGTCCAGAGAACGTCAAGAAGAGATATCATCTATATGTTTTACTTTAGTTCATTTAAACAAGAACTTATGGAGGCCTCTTCTCGACTGCGTGAGTTAAAACTATTAATAAAAGCAACAGTTTCCTTAGCATCGTTTAATAAATATAGTTTTCATTGATGAAATTACATAGATACAGGAAACGAAAGAAAATTACCGACTAACTATGAAGAATAAATTACGAATTTAGATTTTTCATGACTACTTTCTACTAAAGGAGCGGAAAGTAGTGATATGTCTATTAAACTAACACACTCTAACATCACCAAATGCAATGAATTGTGAATAACACAAAAATTAAATCGGCTGGTGCTTTTATTTTACTACCACTTCTTTTACTTGAAAAATTCTCTTAATAAATTAGCTAATTGCGAATATGGTATATTTATAACACATAAAATACTACTTCCCCATTTTTTACCAAGTGGCAGATGAAGAGCTCATTTTTCTGTAAGTGGTCTGGATATGAAGAAAATAAGATTCACTTCAGACTAGAGAGGTACCTACTAAGATTAGAATTTATCATTCTCTCAGCTTTTGAATACAGAGGAAGTAAGTAAAATACAAAAAGGTTGGCACATAACCTCTAAAGATTAGTAGGTATATACCCTCATATGTTGACCGTCCAGAAAAATTTAATACGGTAATGATAGTACAATGAATTCTTTCCCTTTTTAAAACTTTCAACATTCTACCATTGAGGTATTTATCTGCATTTAAAGTTCCAAGATTTTTTATAGCCTTAGTTGCAAACTGGTTAGGCTCAAGGCTTATATATTACAATTTAATGACGGTTTTGTAATACCTAGGCCCAAAAAAATAGTTAGACAGTGATACTAATATTTGGGACCGATAATATTTTGCTTATTGCCACTAAATATATCGAAATGGAAATTTAGTATATTAATCAAATCTTGGTTATTAGAAAATAAAGAAGTTGAACTCAGTTGAATTCAATTTGATTATATAATAAATATTTTTGATCGAATCACTCAATAATAGTTACAAAGTTTTAGTGATGAATGTAAAAAAAATATGCATAAGCTGAGTCACAAAATTTTCTTTTTTCTTGTTTCCTTACGTTCCAGCATTCAAATGGAACACAATAAACGGATGTAACACATTAACCACTCTTGAATTGCACCTACTAAGTTGTAAACATTCGGCCACCCCAAAAAATACTATAATTTCTGAGGGGTGAAAATAAGCCCAATATCTTTTTACATGATATATTTTTTTCATTAATATAATGAATTATAAGGAATACATTATTATTAGTATTACATCGAGACGCATTAAGGTTTAGTGGGCGAATTTTAGCTGACTCTCCTTAAGTCTCTCCTCAAGCTCAACGCAGTATGTAATCAAAAAGGAACTTGTACTCCCATTTTCGATACATGGCGTGTCTGCTCTTTGGGCATGCCAATAGCTGTGATTGGGTTCGCGTGCCTCAGAGGAGTACTTCAAAGCGTTGGCCGGCGAAATTTATATTCCAAGTGCGTGTTTCTTCCACACGAGGTAAAGCCCTGTAAAATACCGTACGAAAACACGATAGGTATAGGTATACGTTCGATGAAGGACCATGAATCAAACGGGCGGACGAGACCTTTGCCTACCTTATGTAGTAGTATGTACAGCTTTCTCGTTCATCGCCAATGCACACGCTTGACCGTCGACAAAGAGACGGTACCAACGTCATCTGATGATGTGCGAGGTTTTCTGCAAAAATTACCCTCGGCCAGATTAAGGTCGTTCCAAGTGGACCTATAGAATAATGCCATCAACCGTGCGAGGTACTACAAGGGAGCAAGGTTCACGTTAAAGTTTGGTGTAGTAGTAGATTTGATCGATGCCCTCGCCATGACGGAGCGTCCTTTCGGTGAATATCAACCCGCGTTTGTACTAACCGTCCATGCTGAACGGGCGTTCCCTTTGAAGCACCTCATCTCGATCGAATGGGTACTTTTTACCCCAGGGAGGGTTCGTATAACATCCTATCCAGTGAAAGAGCAGGGGAGGGAACGGATGAGAGAAGGGGTGATGGGAAAGTGGTCTGTCGAATGGTTTGAACCAGCGACAACGATCCTCTTCTTATTGACGTCCCGCCTGGATAACCCATTTCACAAAACTTAACCCCTTACATATTAACAGTAAATCTCGATTATCCGAGTCCCGATTTACCGAGGTTCCGTATTATCCAAAATACAAATCCTCATTATACAGCTGTACTAAGCCAGTTTATTTCATGAAAGCAAACAGAATTTGAGTAGTAGTCGTAGAGTTAGGTTATTTGGTGCTTCGAAGGCAAGGGTCATTTGCACCATGCTCAGCCCATTTGACGCATTACAAATTAGGTCTCCACAAAATGTAAAATGTAACTGTAATTACAGATTGTATGCATTTCTGTTTTATGAGTAATGCATGTGAGTAAACGTGTGTATATGTAAACCTGATTAAATTTAAAAAAACCTGCAGGTACTGGAAGGCGAAAAGATACTAAAGTCCGTGATGGAGGGGAGGATGTTGAGCAAGCGGGGAAGGGGGAAAAAGAGAATAGGTTTTATGGACGGGATAAAGAAGGGTAAGACGTATGCTGAGATGAAGAAAGAAATAATATAAGTAGATAGGGCCTTGCACGTGTAAGAATGTGGATGAATTTTACTCCCATGTGGATTTTAAACTGTGGATGAATTTTAATGACTCCCATTTAAACCCACCTTGACCAGTAGATTACTATAGTAATAATTCGACTTTCATCCAATCTCTCGACAAGGCCAAGGCAACGAAGCACACTCCTTTCATAGATGCTCATTACCGAAGTATCCATTCCACATTCTTTCATCGAACAATCATTTCTTATCCTACACCATCTGCTTTTCCTGCAAACACTTCACAGACACTCCATGCCCACTCACTAAGCCTGGTCTCATGCTTATCTTAACATACCCAATTTTGCTACCATACATTTAAGTGGGAAGGATTACACTCCCGCGTACTGAAATTTTTCCCTTCCTAAGACAACCATTCATCCCCTGATACATACCACATACTACCCATGGATTTCTTTCCATGCCTATATTCGCACGCCTTTTAGTATTTATATCTACATATATAATTGCAATATCATTGCATTGAAATATTATTAATAAAATTATTTCTGTAATTTCAAAATTACTTCCAACAGCATGAAAAATGTTTGCATCGCCATTAACTACCAACGACGCATCTCTAAGGATATATCTAAGTCAACCTTGTGACTCACTGCTGGAGCGTGTGGAAGGATGCGCTTCCTGTCCTCAGAAAGGGAGGGAATACGGAAAAGAAATTGGAAGAGAGGGAAAGGCTGTAAGTGAAATGTGCCTTAACGGGAAGTCCTGATGCCTCGCTCTGTTTTCGTTTTAGTCGGTAATGGTCCGTGGGAAGAAAGAAAATTTTCAATTTGAAAATTATCAATACTCCGCCCGAGGTTTTGACATGCCTTTGCCATGCCATGTAACTTGCCTTGGTCAGATTAGATTAGATTGTTGTTGGGGGGGCCTTCGTCAGGTGCCCGGGCACTTCTTGGTCCACTGTGCCAACCCCATGCCTGTCTGCCACTTGCAGGCAGGGGACAAGAGCACCTCGGTAGAGGTATGGAGGATTGGCCTCCCCGTGCCTCACCCCATTACCAGGTATAGAGGATGTCCTCCCTCAAACCGGCCCGGTCTGGGTCTCCCTACGGCCTCCCGGTATAGGCATGGAGGGAGTATCATCTCTCCACCCATGCCTGGTTGAGGTATGGAGGAGGGTCACCCATCCAACCACCGTCCGGGCCCAACGTTGCTTAACTTCGGTGTTCTGATGGAAACCGGTGTTTCAATGTGGCTAGGCCCTTGCCTTGGTCAAGGAAAATTGCAATTTATAAGTTCAATGCTCAAATGCAACCTGGGTCAGCGTATTCATATAAAAGTACGAAAACATACTGCGTTATTTTCTTATTTCCTTGACCATCATTCAGGTGTATTAAAAAAAACTACCCTTTACTATGCACGTTATTATTCCTTCTTTTTATGCAGTCAGTATTATAATCATTGCTGTTTGAAGAATAATTTATAATTTTTTAACTATTTTGCTTCATTTTTTATGCATTCTAATATTGGTCTTTTCAAGTTGAAAGAGTAGTGAAAACTAATGAAAAAGGATTTCTTCGGCTGATTTTAGTTTTTCTATGTTCAATCAGGAGTATTGAAAAGAGAAGGACCATAATTATAATTACTGGAGGTAATGCTGATATCTTAGCATGCAATGTAGGACAGAGTGAAGCAAAAGACTGCACGTTCATCTGAGCATCCCGCACTGGACCGTGAGAAATTGCAACACAGCATCCACGAGCGATCTGCGGAATGCGGTAAGCCCGCAAACATTTTCTAGAACAATTTACCCAGTAGGGGATGCCCAATTACCAAGATACTCTCTCTCGCGTCCTTCCAAATCTCAAAGCAGCTGATCGCTTCCGGCTTCAAAATCCACTTCGGAGTCTACTCATGACGGGCAAGTTGAAGAAAGCTTCTCGATCCAGAAGCACAAAAAATCCACCCGAGTTATCGGACGTAACTTGACGTACGCAGCCGTTTTAAAAATAGCGCGTCGTTTTCTTTTTTTTACGCGCGACTCCGGAGAGGATGGAAAACCTGAAGAGGGGGACGGGGCCAGCGCGGAGAGGCGGAGACGGGGCGCTGCTCAATTGTGAACTGAAGGGCTGGCCGCCCTTTCATTGAGGAAGGAACGACAAGGACGCTTCACTCGAGGCTGCCCCGAGTGAGCCGAGATGCGGGAATTGGTGGTGGTCCCGCCGAGACCCTCGCAAAAACGGAGAGAACCATGATCTCATTCACATTGTGTTTGAGATATGGAAATATGAAATAGAAGTACTAAAATCGAGAGGAATTTTAAATATACATGTATAACCATGCCATTCTACATTAAGAAATATTGATAATAAGGTATATATTCGCTAATATTTTAGTTTCTGCCAAAAGAAATATGATCAGCTTAAACTAGAGTTGAGAGCCCGGTTTCACGAGGCATTATTTCGAAGAAATACGTAAAAATGAAAAGAATACGGAATAGTGAAAAGATGGATATATGACATGATGCTGAGCTTCCTGTGATATTTTAATCGCTTAAATTGAGATCTTTAAACAGTGTTTCAACCCGTTGGTCCCTAGGAAGAACATTCTTGTCAGTATTTCCGTTTTATTAAGGCTAACAGACTAATACATAACAGACATTTTTGCACTAAACAACGTTGACATTATCGTGATAAATAAATTGTCAGACTATGAACTCAATCAGCACTCTTGAAAAATGGGAAATTACAATTGTGGTTTTTTTAAGTTTTGGGTTTCATAGATAGGCACGTTGTGACATTTTATTTTCATTTTTTAAACGACTTAATAGATGAGCCCTCTAACAGCGGCCTTCGAGCCCTGTGACTATTTAAAAACAACTAAGTGTAATAATTGGACATCATTGTTCTCATCATAGTAATTTTGAAAAGTAATCCGTTTAATTTGCGTATGGAATTATAAGGAATTTAGAAATGAATTTATTCACTTTCTTGAAAATATTAAGTAAAAAAAAGACAAATTTAGATATTGTTTAGACGGTACTTTTCCGACAATTTTTCACATCAGTAAAATTACAAAAAATTAATTACCATAGATTTATGATCGAAGTAACAACCTATTAAATCTTAATTTCAAATACTCTTGCCTATGCTTTCAATTTCTAAAAGAATCCAAGCGCAATCTCTTCTCATTAATTTTTTTGGGAGAACTAATCCTTGATGCCCCTAATTTCCTCTTTCCTTCCTCTTGCCCTTTATCCTTCCTCTGATATCACCGAGCAGTTGCCGTGTTCTCCAGACGTTCCACCTTAATTATTTACAAAAAAAACGTTCCTTACACAATTCGAATTTTTCCTGATTTTTATTCTTTCTTATCAGCATTCTACTACTAGATATTAGTAAAATATGGCTGAAAAATAATTGATTTAATTGTTTTAGATCAGTTTAGACCTATTTATCTGAACATATATTGAGCTAATTGAAGACGAACACCTTTTATTTTCCTTATAACAACAATAATTTTCCTATCCATTCCTACAGGTGTATTCGCTACTGTTCTAATGATTTATCATTAGTGGTAAACTAATCTTCGTGGATTCACACCTCGGAAGACCTATCGCAAAAACAATTACCCCAACCACAAACAAGATGACGGTGTTGAATTCGTACTAGTTAGGGTAGATTTCCCTTTGCGGCGTGCCAATGGCAGCCACAGAAGAACAGTTGAGTATAAGGGCGGTTGTAGGTAAAGGAGGGAGCGTGGTGGCCTAGTGGGTAGAGCGCTTGGCTACTGGTCGAAGGGTCCCGGGTTCAAATCCGAGTGAAGCCTTTGGACGCCCTCGAACGAAAAATCCTCGGAGTTCGAGGTGGCCCAGGTAAAGGAACTGGCCCCCCTACCCTGAATGTGTGAAGTTCACACGCCTGTGGCTTAGTCCGGGTTGAGCTCTACCCTCAACTATCCAAGCCAACCTTCGGGTTGAATCACTGAGTGAGTGAGTGAGTGAGAGTAGGCGAAGGGGCAAGATTGAGTGAAGCGAATGAGGAAAATCTGTTATGGAGACACCAGAGTGGGATTCTGGGAAGGCAAGAGGAAAATGGGGAAGGGAAATGAATTTGCGGGGCAGATCGAGCAGCTGAGGGGTGGAATAGGGTTTCCAAATTCTTGTGTTTCTCAACTAAATATATTATTTCTAGCTTCTGCCATCACTGGTGATCTTACTCCCCAGATAGCAAAATTCTTCCACTACCTGCAGTTTATGCTCAGGCAGACATGTGGTTTTAAAATCGGGCCATTCTCTGCTATACACGACGTGTTATTGTCATTGGTTTCATGGAATAATCGGGAATATGCATAAAAGTAACGTACGCGACAGCAAGTTTGCAAATGAACTCAAATATATAATCCCAGATGGCATCCCAATGGTTTAACGTTAGTGCACGGTACTATTTTGCTATTCAAAATGTATTGTAACAGGAATTATCAAACCATAATACTTCATTGTCTTTCCACAACGGAAATAAAAACGATAACTTCCATCCAATTGCAAAGAAAACTAACCGAACCATACATCGACACGCGTCGTTTTACAGGCAACGATATCGTTCCATGATGCAATTGACCGGGTTCCAGATGACGTAGGTAATGTTTCAAAGCCGCCAAGCGCGCATAATTTTTAAACAAGAAATATATTTGTAAAACAACGTTGTTTGCCGACAAAATTAATGTATTTTTTAAAAATCATAACTTCATGCCTACCTATACAAGGAGTTTATATAAATAATTCATGCTCGTCATTATCGAAATTTCCCCACCAACTTTTCTCGGGTATGAATATTACCTGATAGAATGCCTGCTGTCCACTTTTTTCACAATGACAACGCGTGAAATATCGGCGTGTTACATCGCCATAATCAGGTACAATACAACTATAGCTGATTATAGCGATCTAATACGCCGAAACACGTGATGTCATTGTGAAATAGAGAAGACAGCAGGTCTTACAACTGTTAATTTCCATTCTCGAGAATGCTGTTCCACCACATCTCTCCAGATACGGTTGACTAAAAAAATTCCTCGGGATTCGGTTGAGAGAAACTTGAAACCTCTCGGGAACGAACGGAAAGAGAACTCCCGCCAGAGCAACACCGACTTGAAGAGGAAGGGAAGGAGCGTGCGACGACGGCGAAGTAGTCATTAGTGACCAATGTGATGCTAAGAGGAGCAGCAGTTTGCGGAGGGGCACGAGGGGAGCGGTTGATAAGGTCCTCCCCCACCCGCACACCGATTGCCAGCCTTCCGCGGCTCTGACAGAGAGAGGCGTGGGTGCGGGCGGGCAAAATTCTCCTCATCCCGCACCCTCTCTTATCCTTTTCCCTTCTCCGACTACCACACCCTCAATATCCACAGCCGAACCCCGCTTCCTCCAGCGGGACACTCACCCCACTCCTCAACCAGAGGATAAGTTTGTGTCTCCTTTAATTGGACCGTCCCCCGAAATTGCCGCTTTCCAGGGATAAAGACCGGAGGAGGAGAGTTGGGGGAGGTTTCGGAGGGAGTTCCAGGAAGAGGGGAGTTTTGAGTTCTGCGGTGGGTTTTCTCGGTATGGGAGGAGAGAGTAAACGGTGATGATTCCGAGGAATCATCGGTCGTTATGGACGTTACGAGACGCCGCCGCGCCGTTGCGAAGGGTGGGAGACTAGAAAACAACTGTCGTTTAGTTGGCTGGCTGGTTATTCGGAGGAGAGGCGACCCACAACTGAAGTCATTTGTTGAGCTATTAAGGAGAGTGGGGCAGGAATTATTTGGGTGAACGGAGGAAGGATAGCTTTTGAAATGCAGCAGTTAAAAAGACATTTATAAGGCTGAGGATTCCACAAATTAAATGTTTAAATAATTGCGAAAGGGGGCACTCGTTGAAATTCAACCGGTGGAAGGAAAACATAACTTTTTCATAGGATTTTAAGAATCCTATCCATACTAAGATAGCCTGAACGAGAATTCACTTATCATAAAATTCAATGAATTTGGCATCATAATAAAGAAAAATATCTCTTCTTTCCAATGATAAAAAATGTTAGCCACGTACTAATATCCTTTTCAAATGCGATATTCCACAGAGGAAAAATCTATAGCATTGACCGAGATTCGAACCTGGATCCCTCAATTTCGTGCCGAGTGATTTAACGAGTTAAGCTACGGTCGAAATATATATATTTTCCAAGAGTATTCTCAAATACAGTTTTTATGATTTCAGGTGACGTTATATAACCAAAAAGAAAAAGAAAGGAAAAAAATAGTCCATAAAGTTTGTCTCCACCTCGGGCTCGAAGCGACCACATCTAAGGGTGTCCTTTGCCGTCGACCCGTGCACTCCATTCTCACTGTCACCGAGAGTTCTAGTTAACCCACTAGGCACTGGATTCGGTCCTGCTCCTCACATGCCACCCCAAGGGATGACGTCTTGCCACATACGCGGTGGCTCCTCTCGCTGCTGGCGCAAGCTGAGGCCGCAAGTTGCCCCTCAGTTGATCACCTCTTCCAACTCCTGCGAATACGGCGCCTCGCATCGCTGCTCGGCGACTACCACCCGCCCAAACAGCATAAACAGTCACGAGCGCATAGTAGTTGGTGCGCCATGGAATGGGGCCTCCTGGACGAAGCGCAGTAGACCTCTGCCCAATGCCTTGTGGTTTATTAGTAGTTCTACAAATTTTGCGACTGTGGCCGAAAGGATTTTATTCTTAAAATTTGGAAAGAGTCGAAAATTCAGATTTAGTAGTTTTTCATTACTTACGAGACCACCACCGAAGATGTCCCAAGTCTTATAAATTTTTTTGATCGCCTCCCATGCCATTAGCTTGTCCTCACATCCCAGTACGTGATGTGTGACATCGTCCAGCCGTTTACATGTTGGGCCCTGAGGAGAGTCCTCTAGCCCCATCTTATGCCTAATGTCTCGTGTGGGAAGGAGACCCGCAATAACGTCAAAAATGGCACTTACAGTCCTAGCGTCTCCCTTCCCGCAAGAAGCCCAATTCCTCCAACTGTTATTAATTGATACAGTAAGAGTTCTGCTTCCCGCATTCATTCTTTCGTAGATGCTTTTAACTATAAATGATTCACCTTATCTACGATTTTCTACGACCTCCCTGGTGCCTTTAATCCCCCTCGTGAAGGTTGGCGATGACGCACTCTCCTTTTCCCACGCCGAGCAAAGTAGCGCTCTTCTCTCAACGTCCGCGCCCCCCCAAAACTTTGGCATTTAACTTTGCGAATAAAATTTTAGTTTTTAATTCAATGTTGGGGAGGTTTAAACCACCCTGCTCCGGCGGGCCATACAGTTGTTTGCGCGCGACCTTCCTTATATATCCGTGCCAGAGCATAGAATTTGTGGCGTTTATTATTTGCGCGTTGACCTGCGCCATAATGGACCAAACATGAGCTAGATAAAATATTCTGGGAAGTACTACTAGTATGAGGAGTCGAACGCGGGCGGTGAGGGGGAGAGAAGGCAGAGTGTACCGCCCCGAACTCCAACGCACGGCCCGACCCACCTCATTCCAATTTCTCTCTATTGTTTCGTCTACCGATTTGTCCCACCAGAACCCAAGAATTTAAGCTGGGGGCGATGCTTCCCTCCATCAAGTATTCTCCAAGGCTGTTTTTTCCCCTTTTATTATTAGTGCCTTCGATTGCTGTGTGTTTATTTCGATTCCCGCGGGGGAGTATAATTTAATAATGTCCTCGGCCTGTTTTAATTGCCGGGAGTTGCCGATAAAGAGGGTTATGTCATCGTCATAAACGACACCCGTGTATTTGGATCCGCATCTTTGTACACCCAGTCCGGCAATCTGCAGGGAGCGGATAACGGGGTCCATTGCGAACGCAAACAATATCATAGATAAAGGATATCCCTGCCTAACCTAATTTTTAATGGCAAAAGGAGGGTATATGTCCCTATTAAATTTCAGGTGTGCTCTGGCATCAGTGTACAATAGTTCAATGGAATAAATAAAGGATTCAGGGAAAGCCATCTTTCTTAAAATAAAAAAAATATATTCAATCCGGATAAAATAGAAAGCTTTACACAGATCTACGGCTAGAATTGCATACAAATCTTCATAGGAGGGGGCCACAGGTCAAAAAAGGTCACGTATCAAAACTGTCGCATCCAAGATATTTCTTTTATTGGACACTGCGTGTTGAGATGGGTGTAAAACAGGTTCGGCAACGGCCGAGAGACGAGTCTTTAGAACGCGAGGAAAAATTTTATAATCAGAATTTAAAAGCGCAATCGGCCGAAAGGCACCACAGGATTTCGGCAGACTTCGCTTTGGTATCAAAGTTATGATCGCAGTGCGCTGACTTACAAGGAGACAAAGACTGATACTCGGGATCAAAACGAGGCAATTATTTTCTGAAACTATAGAGAGAATGCGGGAAAAGTGTCACGGCCTTCTTCCACATAGGCCCGGGATCGAGAGAAAAACGCTATTAAAGAATCTTCCTCCGTATAAATCCTTTATAGTTTTTAGAGTATTCTCAACAGAGGCCGTAGCTCAGTGGTGGGTTGAGGCGCTAAGCCGGTTATCCTCATATGGTGGCTGGGGATCGATCCCAGACTGCGGTATTTTTTTTCTTTCGAATATTTTAAGGAATTACTGTAAATTGCCCACTCCAATACATTTACGCCAGTAGCAACATTTTTTTTTAAATTTTCAGCCTATTTGCTGGATTTTCAATCAATCCCCTTGGGAGACTTTCGAAGCTAATTTCGGGATTCTTGTTTGGCAGAAAAGAGGCCACACATGCTGACCAGACCTAATATGTTTAGATTTTGAAAATACACGGATACTTCCGTGAATGGGCTTCGATTGGTCGTGGGTCTTTCTCAAGGCCGTAAACAATGAACGGATTATTACTTTTTAATTAGCAACGATGTACTAACTTAAAATTTCCCTGGAGCCGCTCTCGAGTAATGACTTCTGAAACTCTATTACAGCCTGCAAGACACGTATTTAGGTAAGGTAAGGTAGGCCTTAAAATGATACAGAACCTGTGAAGATGCCGTGACTTGGTGACGGGAGGCCGCCAACAATTATGCTTCCCAGCACCCGGAGGAGAGGGCAGCAGCTCTCCTTCACATGAGTGAAGGTGGAGACCACAGTGGTCGGTACAGCGACACTCATTTCACAACAGGCGTGGTAACATTTACTTAAACGGCTGTAGTACTGCGATGTGGAAGGCAAGAGGAAACCACCACATTATTATCCCGAGGAGTCGCAGCTACTCATCTCTTTTCTTTCTTATCAAGACGAGATGGAACCCTCTCGAGTAAAATATTCCGGAGGTAAAATAGTCCCCCATTCGGATCTCCGGGCGGGGACTACCCAAGAGAGTACATCAGTCAAATGTGATAGCCATTTTAGGGTAGGAACGTGGAACGTGCGATCACTTCGGACCTGCGGAAGAGTGGAGAACCTCAAGGTAGAAATGCAAAGGCTGGACCTCGACATATTAGAAATCAGTGAAATGAGATGGCCCGAAGAAGGAGACTTCTGGAGCGGAAGTTATAGAATTATTCACACCGGATCGCAAAATGGTTACGCTGGAGTAGGCATAATGCTAAGGAAAAGTGCAGAAGAGCTTTCTGCAGTACAGTGAGAGGATTATAATGGTGAAGATTGAGACCAAGCCTAGAGATACTATTATGAAGCAAGTTTACATGCCTACATCGGACTACGAAGATGAGGAAGTAGAAGACGTCTATGAGGATATCATGGAAGTAATAAAACGTGTAAAAGGAGAAGAAAACCTAATCATTTTAGGAAATTGGAACGCTGTTGTTGGCGAAGTTAAAGATTGAAGAATAACAGGAAAATATGGCTTAGGAAATCTAAATGAGAGAGAAAGACTTATTGAATTCTGCACACAGCACAAGTTGGTGGTGGCAAACACATTGTTTAAAAACCACCAACGCAGAAGATATACCTGGAAAATGCCCCGAGACAGAAGAAGATTTCAAATTGACTACATTTTAGTGAAGCAGAGGTTCAGAAACCAGGTGAAGAACTGCAAAAGCTACCCAGATGCAGATATCGACAGTGATCACAACTTAGTGATGATGAAATACCACTTAAAACTCAAGAAATTGAAGAAATCAATGAAGAACGTATGGAAAGTAGAGAAACTAAAGGAACCTCAACAACGGCTGGCCTTCCAGAAAGCAGTGGAAAACAAAACAGACGAGGATTTGACTGTGAACTCAGTGGAAAATGGATGGGAGAACATCAAAATCCGGCTACAGGAAGCAGCAAAAGAAGTTCTGGGGAGAAGAAAAGTTGTCAAGAAGAAGCCATGGATTACAGAAGAAGGCTTAAAAATGATTGAAAAGAGAAGAAAATATAAAAATGTGGATACTAAAGAAGGTCAACTTCGCTACAAAAGAATCAGAAATGAAATAAACCGTCAAGCAAGAAAAGCAAGGGAAAAGTGGATGAAGGATCTATGCGAAGATGTAAAAAGCAACCTCTCAAATGGAAATGTGGAAGTTGCCTACAGGATGGTAAGGAATCACTTCAAGAAACGGGCTGCAAGATGTAAAAGCATCTGGGACAAGAATGGAGAACTCTTAATTGAACATGAGGATAAAGTGAAGAGATGGAAGGAATACTAGGAAGAGTTATACAACGGAAGCAGTCTCAGCGCAAAAGTCATCAAAGAGGAAAATGAAGTCGAAAAGATGATTTGGGAGCCCCAATCTTAAGATAGGAATTTGACGCAGCATTAAGGGACCTGAGGATAAATAAGGCTTCGGGAATAGATGATATTCCTGCCGAACTAATTAAAATGCCGGAGAGAAGACATTTACTCAGCTGTAAAAAACCATCTGTGACATGTACCAAAGAGGAGAGTAACCCACAGACTTCGAGAAGAACATCATCATCCTATTGCCAAAAAGAAGAGGGCTGAGAACTGTGAACATTTTAGAACCATAAGCCTGACGACACATGCCTCGAAGATATTGACGAGAATCATATACAGAAGAATAGAACGAAAAGCTGAGGAGTTCCTAAATGAGGACCAATTCGGGTTCAGAAGAAACAAGGGCGCAAGAGAAGCAATTTTGGCCCTCAGGCTACTCATAGAGAAGAAAATAGAGAAGAATCTACCAAACTTTGTTGCAGTTGTGGATTTGGAGAAGGCATTTGACAACGTGGATTGGAACATGATGCTAAATATTCTGAAAGAAATTGGCGTGTCATATAATGACCGAAGAGTTATCCACAGCTTGTATAAAACCAGGTGGCCATAATTAAATCAGGGCCCAGCAATACAGAAGCAAGCATAAAGAAATGAGTGAGGCAAGGCTGTGCACTGTCTCCCGTATTATTTAATGTCTACATCGAGAAAACCATTCAAGAAGTCAAAGAAAAGTCTCCGGGAGTGAATATCCATGGGGAGAAAATCAGCATGCTAAGATTTGCCGATGACATAGCAGTCATGGCAGAAACCGAAGTAGATTTAAAGAAGAACTCGATACTCTCAGGCGTTACTTTGTAAAATTCCAGCTTAAAGTGCAGTATGACGGAAGAAGTACTGCACTTGAAATTCTCTCCACACAGCACCCACTGAAAAATTACCAGCCATTTTGCATGGGAAATGGAAAGAGTATGCATTCCAGACAGCACCCACTGAAAAATTTCAGCCACCGCTAAGGTTCAAACCTGGACCCTCTCAAATGACAACTGTGTGTGGGATGGAACGGTACTTCAAATGTGAATAATAGTATAAACGCAGGCCAACACAACAACATAGAATTTATTCCTAAAACATGCATGTTTCTCTCTCCATTCTCTCTCCGGCTTTCGCTCCGTTCCCACTTCCGCTCCGCTCAGTTTCTCCGCTCCGCACTTAGCTTCTCTCCGAACCGAACCATTGAAGTGGTCCGAGTCATTGAACAGATCCAATTGTAACAACTCGAACGCTTTATTTTTCTATCAGCTATTCATCCCCGGTTCGATTCTCTGGGTGGAACACCAAATGAACCGAATCTGGTGGAAATGAACACCATTGACTATTATCCTGTGATTTATGCAATTAATACAACGCAAGTGCATCGCAAATCACATAACACCAGCAAATAACTGCCGCGCTAGTTTTTTCATTTTTTTTGCCCGACTCCTCGCGGCTGGAATGTATCGCAATTTTACGTCCAAGTGTTAAATTTTTCGCGAAAAGGTCAATAAAATGCCTTTCGCTACATTCTACTCGCTCCATTCCCCGAAGAGAAAATATGGCATGAAAGGCTGAACCGAGTATTCTGAAATACAAACCGACAACCGTTGTCACGTTGATACGAAAAGATCGTTAAACAAATTTGTTAATTTTTAAAAATAAAATAACAATATTAAGCAGGATTGTTTCAAAAAGGGTTGGCACCGCAACCGATTCGTGAGAACCGCATTTCCTTTGGATAGAAATAAGTCTTAGTACTTCTTCGTGGAGATTTCATCTCGATCAAGTCTCGTTACTTTTACGTCACTTTTTTTTTTACTATATCGTCAATAGGATAATGAATATAACATAAAATGAGAATTACACGCCTATTAATTTACAATATTGCACGTTCCGTTGTAAGGAAAATTTCACTAGTTAAACAGGTTCTGAAACTTTCTGGGTCATATTTCGTTACTGAAAAAGTTACCCATACAGTATTATACACTTTGCTAGCAAAACTAAATTCCATTAGATTCAGAAAACAATTTAAAACACTTGAAAACGATGAACTTTAGCCTAATCGATTGCCCGAAAGTTGAAGTTCTAATTAGTTCACTGGATAATGTTGTCATCGACAAAGAATGTACTTTTCAGCCCACAAACGATCTCTTAATTTATGCAACAGGGGTCAAGTTAAATTAATTTCCGCGAGCCATTTCAATGGATAAATTTTATAGCATTATCCCTCTGAGCACTGTTGGGCGATGTACTAAAGCCATAATCGGATAAATAAAATTCCCGCGTGACCCGCATTAAACTGGTACCAGTGCATCATGTAGGTATTTAGATGCTGATATAAAATTTATATGGATGAAAAAGAGAGCCTAAGATAGATAGAGTTATACAGCACTAAATGATTGAGGGCTTCATATAATATTTTATCATGGCCATGTAGCCGTTGCAGCTATGATTAGAGTACTCGTGACGTAATAAGAGGATTTAGGGTATTTTCATTTCATACGCATAGTTACCACACATTAATGCAATGACATAGAAATGACTAGAGCATCAGTAGGAAAGACTTGGGAATTTTCTGGGAAGGTATAATTTGCTTTGTTATGATACTATAGGATTTGGGGGAAAAGTGGACAAAAAAGAATTGGCAAAGTTAATTAAAACGGCGCTAAATACACAAATATAGAAATACAATTGATATCTAGTAGGAAGACAGTACATGGACCACAACTCACCATGAGCAAGTACCTAATGAGGACATGCAATGGAAATTTAGGGAAAAAGGTGACATAATAGAATAGGTACGCCTAATAAAAACGGCGCTAAATACAGAAATAGATGTCCAATTGGCGTTTAGCAGAAAGGCCGTAAATTAATTAGAATTCATCATAAGTGAGAACCTAATGAGAACATGCCATGGAAATTTAGGGGAAAAAGTAGACCGAATATACTAGGCACAGCTAATTTCAACAGAAAAAAATTCAGGAGTGTATATCCAATCAATGTCTAGTAGGAAGACTGAACCAGAATTCACAATGAGAAGTTTCCTGATTACGCAAGGAAGGGACGTAAGTTGTCACCTTAGCAAAATGGGTACATTTTGGAGAAATTATACTTGGCGTGGGAAGAGCTTGAAGTTGGAATTATATCGAGAAATAATGTAACTATAGTGTTTTTAGAGTGCATTGCATGTTAAAATTGGAAATCGTCAAAAAAGATAAATCAAGCGAAAAATAATGGACCCGCGCCAAGAAATGGAGGGGTGATAAATACATGGGCGACAAACGATCAGCCCAACAACAGTTCACTACTAGACTAAGTCACCGAACTAAAGCATCATTCAAAGGGGTAATCCTCAAATTCGTTCGAGTGTTGTTGCTCCTGTCTGCAAGTGGCAGACGGTTAGAGCGAAATAAACTGAGCGTTGCAGAAACTTCAAATTAAGCACTACTACAGTGAAGTCTCTATTATCCGAGGTAATGTGGTATGAAACCAATCTAAGATAAAACGGAAAGTTAAGGCTTAGAAGAAAACTGCAACATAGATAAGATATTTCTATGTTTTAACATGGTTATGATGTAGAGTTTATTTTTTATCCCTGATAATACGGCCCGCAATGAACGCGAAAGCTAGGAAGACAAAGCTTCACACGCAGCGGATCCAGGAATTGGCAGCCGGAAAGATGGTCAAAACAATGAATTACTGCAAATCTTTGCTTCAGCGTACTTAATTTGTTTGTGTTGGGGACAAAACATTTCTGTGAATCACCATTCAAGATCGAACCGTTATTTTGTATGAACTTAACTGGCTCGGTGTCGCCACAAAATAAGGATGTATACCTCAAATAATAAGGAACCACACAAAATCGACCGCCGCAAAATAAGGATCCATACCTCAAATAATAAGCAACCACACTAAATCGGGACTCAGATAATCGAGACTATAACATACCACTTATAAATGAATACACGTTAAAGTTGGCAGGCGTGGCTTAAAGAAAAAAAGTTATGCCTTCATCGGTTAGTTTCTTCATTAGTATATGCACTGCAGTACACTTATTGCGGAAGTCATCACACCAATGCTATATCTACACAGTGGGTGGAGTAAAGATAAAGTTATCAGACGAAGTAAAGTATTGGGGAATTACCTCAACTTCAGACCTATCGTGGAGAACATACATATCAAACATGTGCGGCACAGCCTTAAATAAAATAGGATTTATCAAGCGTATAGAAGGAAGATCTTCGGATGAAAAAGTTAAAGAGAGGTGCTACTTCGCTCTGGTTAGGGCACACCTCGAATACGCAGCGAGCATTTGGGACCCTGGACAGAAATATTTGATTCGAAAAATAAATAAAATACAAAGGAAAGCTGTGCCCTTCGTTAAAAACTGCTACGAGCCAACAAAGTGTGTTTCACAGCTTCTGGAGGGATGGGGTTGGGAACCGCTAAAGACTCGGAGGCTACACGCTAGGCTCAGATTGCTTAAGAAATTGAAACAGGTGTGTTTTAGTGTGCCACAGGGAATATCCTTTTGACTCCGCACTACATCTCTAGTTCCGACAGGGAGGATAAAATAAGAGAGATACACTGCCGAACAGATATGTACAAAAATTCGTTCTTTCCACGGACAATAAGCGACCATAATTCAAACTGAGTTCCATTTAAATCAATCCCGAAATACACTTCAACTTTTCACCTCCCTATAAAATTATCCTTTACAACTTTAAATGGCTGTTGCCAAAACACCCCCTGCCACACGCCCATGTATAGTTACTGAATTTAGAAGAATTGCGATGGCAGGAGTGCGTACAGAGAGGAAGGACTTGAAAGGAAGGTAGTAGTATGGAACACGGAGAAAAAACTTTGTATATAAACAGCGTAGCACATAGCACCTGGGCCTAAAATGAATTGAAAGAGAATAAAAGTACGCTGGGCGCTTCTGAGATGTGTTTGTGGAAAAAAAGGCTTAAAATACGAAGGACAGAGGCGAAAAAGAGTAAAAAGTTAAGCGTGTTGGAAGAGAAAAGAAATTGTCGGTGATATTTTGAAGGAGGTCAGGAGAGTGTAGGAGGTATTAAAGAGGCAGCAGAAAGTTGAAAGTTGCGATTAAAGAAAGACGTTAAACAAAGGGAGAGGGAGGAAAATATAATTATCATTTCGAATTGGCATGAAGGACATAGAGAAAATGATTAGTTGACGGAGGGATAATGAGTGTCAAGGGTGAAGCATGGCGCTGTGCATTAGTTTTTATGCTCAGTCCTCTGTTTACGTTTTATCAACATACCTACTAAAAATAATAATTGCTGGTCCATTCCAGGAGACTATTAAAAATTGGGTATTCTTCCCTTTAAAGTTACTATCTTACAGTCACTATCTCCGTAAATTACGTCTTTATGCATAACACATCTCCTACAAAAGCTTGCTTAACATTTTTCTTCAGTAAAATAATAGCCAATTTTACTCTCTTGCAAGACGCCAAGCACTCTTTTAACACATCCTAGCCTCGATACGTCGAAAAATAACTTCTGCTTTTACAGTGATAGAACATATTGTGGATTCCTGGTCATACGAATTCATTTAGTTTACACCCAGAAGATTTTGACTATACACTAATGAATGAATGAATGAACTTCGTACTTAAGTAAGGTCAATCCAGGTGTGATTGTACATTCCAAATTTTTCGTACTTGAAAGATTATTTCTCGAGTACTAGGTTATATCCGTGTCCATATATACTCAACCTCCCCCCCCCCAAGCATAGAATGACCTCCCCCCCCCTTCCCTCCTAACAAACCCCCCCTTTTTCCCATTCCCTCTATTTCACTCCCCTCCGACCCACCCATCCCCGGTTTCAGTATATATGGACATGGATATAACAGATATGTATCTTGAAAATTACATTGCATGTCGAAACCATAATTGGTGAAAATAAAAAAGTGTGGAATGTACAAAGCGAGAAATTCTTTCATTTGCCTACCCTAGTATTTTCTGCACGGTTGGCTAAACCCTCTGTATCGCCCATTATTGCATTTCTTAAGTCACTGCTATAACGGATTGCAAGGAAAATTCGAATAAAAATCTCATCAAAACATTTCGACTCCAAGATAGGTCAAATAGAGAAATATTTCCTGATTACCTAAGTCATATGCTATATGAATTACTTCGGTACTTTAGTTTACACAAATCAACTCATGCCAGTGCAATTAAAATATTTCGATTATGTAGCCTCTGGCATGTTTAATTAAAAATATTTCAGTCGGACTTAGCCTAGGCACGGGTTTATGCCAAAAGATATTTTTTGTTTCTAACTTTAATGGTGGACCCTTTGAAAATGTCAAAACACTTTTTCTCCAAAACAAAAGATTATTCCACGACTACTTGGGTAGTTAAAACGGGCTAAATGGGGAGGAAGCAGAGGACTTGGGCCCTTCAGAATAATTTTACCCATTCTAGTACTTTCTGCGCGGTGGGCTACATCCTCAATCTCTCCAAACCCAAAGCTGATTCGATGAAACTAGGCAGCGCAACATTCCGCGGTCCACTTAGTCCGTCTCTAACAGGTTATGACGTTCTCCTGCAATATCAATTAACGTACCCGCCATAGATCATCCTCTAGGGAAGTTATTCACATCGCTGGATAGACATTTAGCCGGAAGAGGAATGATAAGAGTAAAAAGAGGGGACGGGAAAGGCCACAAGAGGGAGAGGAAAGCGACATCAGGACAGCCGGAAAAGAGGAACGGGCTGCACAGTTACGAGCATCTGTAAATGCACGAGACAGGGCATAATTCATTGAACTATGTCCTGACTCGGCTTAGTATCCTCGGATAATTATAGCTTACTGAATTGGCTTATTCATTTCCAAATTGTGTTTTCCCTAATTTTCAATAATCACTTAATATTATGAAATAAAGATTATCATCTTTGTATTTCTAATAGTATTACTGCATCAATCCTTGAATATATTTTCAGTGTAGGTGGTTTTTGGCGTAAACGACAATAAAAATGTAGAACATATAAGAAAAAAAAAAGTTCAAGAGCCACCTGTTTCCAATGATGCTCGGGGGAAAGAAGAAGGTATTTGAATTTATGGATTTCGTATGCCTTACTTGTGACAAACATCTACCTAAGTTAGAAGCAATAAAGAAAGAAACGAAGGATGCTAAGTGCACGAGAGAAATTAAAAGTATTGAGACAGACAAACGGAATATAAATAAAGCAACACAAAACGGTCGAGAGCAATTAATTGTAATTTATCATAAATATAATAACCTTGTTATATTTTACGAAGTCATAAGATCGAATGTTGTAAAATGCGAATTGGATCTATGTGAGAATAAAGCATTGGTTATTTAATACCAAACTGATGCACTGAGTAGCAAAAACACCGGCGGTGGCAGTAAAGGTGATTAGATATAAAAGGCCCAATAGCATGGATTCAAAGCAGAATAACAAATATCTAAGGTTAAAATCACCAGTTAAAACGGAGCAATATATGATATATATAAATACGATGTAACTCACGGAATGTGCTCATAATTGTACATACAGAGCAAAAAACTTGAGCAAAAATCCTACAGTCAATTCAGAGAAATGTTTTTGGCAAAGTAAGACAGAGAAAGCTATGAACTCTTGGAAACGAAAAGCTGGATTCCACCGGACAAAACTTGATAAAATTAAAACATTGGATCTGTGTACATCTCAATCAGAGTATTGATGATATAGGATATTAAGTACGGAAATGACAGAATGATGCATTATGAAAATTTTCTAGCAATATGATGAAAGAACGAGAGAAAAAATCGATTTTCATGAAAATCTATACTTTGTATGAATTAAATAAAAGACACGCGGCATTAATTTTCAAAATAGAGTTGAGTGATTGATGAACACTAAAAAGACCAAACATCACAATCACGAAGAGGCGGAATGTTTGATTGGATTATTATTCATGGCGCAAAATACATGATGAATGTGTGAATTTTGATCTCTACAGGAACTCTACCAAAGGATTATGGTAAAGGTATTTAGGGTCAGAATTGAATTTCGTGATGAGTCAATTTTCATTGTTAACACGCTTTATGTTACTTAATGCATACTCAAATGATTTTACCGTTGAGTTTTAAGAGGCACACAGAACTGCAATGTTAATAATAGTATCCTGAGGTTATCAAGGGCTATAAGATAATTCTCCCTAATACTCAACATCGTTGTTTTCTTGGTGGATGAACAAAATTAAAAACTGATAATCCTCCTTCGCAAAAATCCCGCCAAGAGAAAATTGATTTAAATCGAATATTTTCCTAATAAATTGAATTTAGCGATCACAAATCAGGTATAGATACCATTTTTCATCACTCCACAAATACCTATCGTATAATGGGGAGAAATTCATTGCTATCTTCTTGTTAATAGAAATTCACTCATCTCTTTGATGAAATTGGCGATTTTAAGCACCATTCCATTCAGGATTTTGAATTATGAAAATGAAAAAATAATGGATGCATGGAAAAAAGATTAAAATACCGGAATTAAAACAGGAAAATTATTTTAAAGTAACTAAACAATCACGGATATAAATATAATAAAATATATAATACAGTCGAAAGTAAGGATAAGTTTAAAAAATCTTTCATGGAAAGATTTTTTAAACTTTAACCCACAGTAATTAATTTTAAATGCAAAGCTTTCTTTCAGATAAAAAACTAAAAGACGCTACAGATGTTGAAGGGTGAAACTCAAATCACCGCCGGTCAACGCCGAGGGCCAAAGTTAAAGCAAATTTGGTGTTAGCTGTGTTTTTAACTGTTACGGTCTCAGGCGATGTAGCACGGAATAACTGTAGAAGGATTTCCTGATAGGTAACACCAAGACGGTGGAGGTATGAGATCGTGAATTTGCACATTAATTGGTATTTATTTACACTGAATGCATTTTCTGCGCAAGAATGATTTATATACAAATATTATAAAATGTACTCGTGAAGAATGATCTGGTCAGTTTAAGCTAGTTTTAAATTTATTTTGTGGGAAAATGTAAACAATAGTCGTTACCTTTCGGGCTAAACCAAGTGCAACACCCCTTTGCCAAAGACATGCTGACTTTCAAGGTATTACGCAAACGGGGATGACGGAGAGAAAGGAAAATAGTCCAAGTGCTATGGTAATGGGAGGAAAATAGCAATAACAAAAGAGGAATAATCTTCTTTCAGAACTGATGAAGGGACAATAGTACTATAATACTTGAAAGCGCCTCGAGTGCTTAAGTAAAGCAAATAGTGAGGAGCATTAAATGAAGCGGGGTTGAGAATTGTTTCCAAACCTAGTGTGGCGAGGTTGGAAATTGCAAAGTTTTTTAACAGTAGGAACGTGGAGAATATTGGGGGAAAGTTACCAAGAATGAAAGATAAGCAAACAAAAGGGTTGGAAATGATCGAGGAAGAATGCAAGTTGCTGGAGAATATTTGAGAATGAGAAGGAAAAATGATAGAATGTTTAGAAGTCAGTTGGTTGTTCAAGGACGAGAGACCAACGAAGAATGCTCCTTTCACACATGTCCATCACCAGAGCATCCATTCCAAATTGCACTTTTTTTTAACACAACACTTCACACATACCCCACACCCACTGTATTCAGCGTACTCACATGCTTTTCATGGCAATCCCAAGTTTCGCTACCATACAAGAGTATGTAGGTAGTCATAATTAGGAAAGAGTATACTTTTGTATACTGCGTTTTTCGCTTCCTTAGACAACCGTTCATTCCTTTATACACGTTCTCCTGTTCTAAAGACTCTTAATATTGGTCTTTTTGAGAGTCTCTTCCACCACATTCACCCATAAATCCCTCGGACTAAACCTTCTTCTCGCACCATTCATTCCTCCATCATAAAATCTGTTTAATTCCCGTAAACATATTCGAAATATTCACTCGGAGCTGTGTGCTCAATACTCCACAACCCCACACTGACGCGATCATTCTCTTCATTCCGATCGGGTGAACATTTCCCTTGCTAGAGCGTGCGCGACAGAAAGCGAGCGGGTTACGTTCGCACGGCACTTCATAAATTCGAACTCGGTGGATTGAGAGGTTGGGGAGAGTGGGAAAAGATGATGGGGACAAAAATGTTGGGGGAGAAAGGGAGAAGAGAAATGGTCCCGCATTGGTACCCTCATGACCCCATCCCGCAAAAATTCATTTCCAGCGGCCCGCGTCGAAAGGCCTTCCAATCTTTTCATCGTGCGATTCCCCCCCCCCTCCCTTCGCATATTTCTGACCCTGGCACGAGGGGCCACTCCATTTTGAAATCCCCACCATTCTATTCACTTTGACTCCGAGCGCACACGCACACACAACGCCGCTTGTAATGCCTCGTGTTCTTTTCGCTCGAATCAAAAATCGCCATTGGTTTGGAACCCTCTTCTCTCATCTTTCTTTCTCCCCGAGACACTCATATGGAAGCTCGTTCGCGAGTGCGCCAGTCGAAATGATTGAGAAAACTTTACTTTCACATTCATGTCGCTTAAAATTACCACTTTCAAACTTAAAAAGTATAAACCATTGAAAATTATAAGCATTTCACCAAAATATCGATTGCTTGGCGAATACATTTATCGATTAATACTTTTTCTAGCCTGAGTAGCAAACTGAAACCTGTTGAACTAGCGCATATTGACTACAAAATTTGCAGCTACTAGCTAAACATTGATAAAATAAGATGAATCGGTGCCTTTTTAATATTATTTAATGTTGTAGAAAACTTCTAATACCAGGTTTTCTCCAAAAACATTTGATACATATTTTTTTCGAATGACATATATCCCCGCTTTTAAGCCAGAGTAATTTCAATTGTAATTTTCTGGGACAAACATGAGACTTCAGGGTTCTATTGGCGTCACGAGATATAGTACAGTTTATTTCATTAGCACCCGCAAATGACAAAATGGAATCTCCTTTAGACAGTTTCCATCATAACTACGTGCGTCTGAACACAAGAAAAATCCCTCACTTTTTGTTTGGACTGGTTAAAAAATACATCTCCAACCGATGACCAACCTGAGCTACCAGAAAACTAAAGCATAGTAAAAATATGCTGGTTTGACAATGAACATATTTATTCAACTATAATGTGTCCCACCCGAGGCAAAAGACAAGCTCATTGCAGAGCCATTTCAAATAAACTATCGCATTTATAATTCAATAACTGCAGTTATTTGAGTCAATTACAATCCAAGATGACTAGGTGCCTTTATTTTAGTTTAGTTTTCCGATAATATTGACTTCTAATATGTTTTTCACTAATGTCATTTGAGAGCTAGAATACACCTGTTGAAGGAAAAGTCTACTGAATCATGCAATACTTAACAGTATATTTACTAAAACAGCGAGAAACATTATGATTGTGTACTTAACGGTTAGTGCACGCCTGGGGAGAAATCACCCCCTGCCACACACCCTTGAGGCGGCTTGATGATTATCACGGAGGTGCAAATATAAAAAAATTAAAACTTAATTAGAGTTTTGTAAACTCACACCTATGAGACCGTGAATCTTTAAGTTTAATTTGTGAAAAAAATAATGTAGAAAGGTTTACTAGGGGTCTACTCGGTCCGCTAAAATCCAAGGATGGATATTAGGAAGTTATTGATGATATATATCAAAACATAAAAAATATATAACGGATACAAAAAAGGTTGACTTTTTTTGGGCATAAAACAGATCATCAAATAACTGCGGGAAACGAAGAAAACAACAAATTGGATCCGAGAAGTAAAGAAAGAAAGAAATAAAAAGCATAGAAGAAGAATAGGCAGCAAAAAGAATGACTTTTAGAGATAAAGTGTTGAAGATGTGAGAGTTCCAAGGTAAAAGAGAAAAAAAACAGGGGTAATGTGGTTGGAAGAAAAAAAGTCAGTAAAAATATGTAAGAATACTGAAGGAAACGAAAACAACAAAGAAGGAATTGAATAGCCACGTGGTCCCTAGATGACCCTATTGAAGAGAAGAAGAAAGAGGAAAGAAAGGATTAAGGAAATAAAATTTGTCAAAAAGAGGAAAAACCTCAATGTGTTCCAAGTTTGACCTCATTGACGGCAGTGCTAAACGCAAGCTTAGGACTGCTTTTTATGACATTACTCGTCCGGCAGTCTTTTATTTAGTGTTCCTTTAAAGCTCAAAAAAACCACAGGGGAAGAGAAAGCCTCGGTAGCCAGTAATGGCTAAGGAAAATAATTTGTCCTCTGCGGAACTTTCTCACTGAATGTGTACTTACTATTTCTGGCATTTTCAAAATTTGTTAGGACGGATTAATTTGTCGTTATAAAATATAGAAATTAATAAAACCTTCACGAGTTTTTCGCCAGGTCAGGATAATGATGGCGGAGTTAGCAATCAAAACGTCGTCAGATCATACATTACCTGACCCGGAGAGTGGAGAAGACTTCACTCAAATCATACGCCGGTAAAAAACAAATCTTTAAAACTTGGAAAAGTTTTCCTACATGTCACTCGAATATAAATGTATGATATTAGAACATTTATTCGGCGGATCCTCTTTAATACGACGGAGGATCACCCTCGCCCACAGCACATTCATCCTCTCATATTTCTCTATCTTCCCTCTCCACACACCTCGTCCTCTTCCATCACCTTTCCTCAGCTAGGCCCTCGCGGTGCACCCTCCTAACCCGATTACGATCATCACTCTTCAACGGCTTGTATTATTATCCGCCGTCATAAATAAAAAAATGGGACTTAAGAGCGTTTCTTCAGTTCCTCCTCATGGACCCTTTTTTATTTCACAGACCCCCCCTTCAAATGAAAAAGCATTTATCACATCATCTCTTGGGCCGCCCGTGCCGTGGATAAAAATCGTACGGTTCCCTCTCTCTCTCTCGGAACCAAAAATAAAAGAATCCCTTCGATTGCCTTCGTATTACTTTTTTGTTCTATTGACAGGTACAATGATGGTGGCCATGACTCCGCGACGGGCTGAATGGTCCTTCATTTTTCCTCCTTGGCGTGAATTGAGGTGTCTTTCCGTCCTTTTTCTGGCATTCCTCGTTTCACTCTCTCGCACAAAGGAGCATTCCGAAGTAGAAAGAGAGCTGGGTCGGATCGGAATTTGAAAACTTTCCCTCTTTTGACTGGGGACAGAGGAGCGATATTTCAAAATGGAGGAAATGAATTTGACCAGCACATCTAAAGAATATTGGAATGAACCATATTCAGAATTTAGATGGGTTTTGAATTTGTCGGGAATTGCGCGTGCTTGCATAAGAGCTGAAAACGGCTGAGAGAATTTTATGTGGTAAATTCATCGGTGACGTAAAATTTACATCAACCTCTGAAACTTAAAAACAATAAAATTTAAAGAAATCCAATTCCTGAAAGTTGAGTTGCAAGAACTGTTAATAATATTGAGTTCGGTTTATTGAATCTAACATAGAAGCAAAACTTGCCTTTTTTTAGTCTGTCATCAAACATTTATATACTTTCCCGACATCGGTTTCAACGCTTTCGCAACATACTCAAGGCACTCAAGATAGTTAAATGTAAATATTATACTTAGTGTATTCCACACTTGATATTCGTATATGTTCCACACCCTTGTTGATGATGTCTCGAGCGAGCGGTCGAGGTACTCAAAGTGCAGAGCATACGAAGCATAATTATTATGTTTAACAGTCTCAACTCCACAAGTGAATTTAACAACGATAGCTTAAAACAGTAGAGCTACTATTTTGTCGGAGCGTAGACTAAGCTCGAACTTCATAAATAAAAAAAGGTTAAAATTAAAAATTATCATTTTAGATTAAAATTGTGCAATAATTGTGTAGCTGCAGTACTAGTAATTATTAGCACTTAACAACAGCGTTAAAAATCGGTTAAATACTTTTACGAAGTCTGACTGAATTGGTATTTTAAAAAAAATGAGGCAGAGAAAATTAATATACAGCAAAGAGGTTGAAATTTGCCCTGAAAAAATCAATAGACTTGACCGGCATTCGAGCCCGGATCTCCCAACTGCTGGTCAGGTGTGTTAGCCAGTTACAAGAAGCCAGGTACACACCTGACCGGCGATTTTGAGATCCGGGATGGAATCCCGATCAAGTAAAATAATGTTTTCACGGAGAATTTCATTCTCTTTGGTGTAGGTATATCTTTGCACCCGGGCACGTGACTGCGTACCATATCATTTGTGCATTACACAGTGATTGTAAAAGAGGAATTAAGCTAAAGGTTCAGAATAAGGATATAACTCATATGCGAAGCATTTTTTCAATCGTCATAAGATGATTCTCTGACTACCGATCAACTGGACAACTTCATGGCTTCCATCCATGAACATCAACTACTAACTATCTTGCCCAAAAGCAATATTTTTTTTATTGTTTAGGAACATACCATTTTTATCCTAGCACGGCGATCAACCAGATAGTTTGCTTTTGATAGGGAAGGGTAAACATCAGGTACTCACGCGTGTGTCACGTATCAAGTCCTCACGCGTGTGAGATCTTTACATTCAGGGCATAGAGGGGGGCTACATCCAGTTACAAGAAGGTGTGGCTAACACACCTAACCGGCGATTTTGAGATCCGGGATGGAATCCCGATCAAGTAAAATAATTTTTTCGCGGAGAATTTCATTTCATTCAGGTTCTGTGCCGCCTGACCGGTTTCTCACGATGCCCAGAAGCTCGGAAGTCTATAAAGTCGTGTTAAATAGATTTTAGGTGGCTCAATAGACATATAATGGATTTGAAACACTGGACTATTCATATCAGAGCCTATAAGTTCCTCGGTGGAAGAAAAACTCCTCCTAATATCATTTACCTGTTTAAAATGCGATCATTCAATGCAGAATATCTGTCAAAGTTGATAAAAACGTTGATGCTTCAATAGCCATTGACTATAAGTACCTAAAGAAACTATATTACTAGCGTGTTGTAAAGTTCTCTTCGGGAGGCCTTAAAACTCCATATTCCAATAAGATTTGATGATGAAATGTTGTGATTCTAAATTGCATATTTCATACAACAAAAGTTTTTTTTTCCTACACTAAGTATTTATTTATCCCCAACCATTTGCCATCTAATACCTGCCATGACCACTCATTCTTCCCTCTGCCTACTAAGTTTCTATAGGTTTGATTCACGATCCAGAACACTATTTGCTTTAAAGTATTCTCAAAGCATAAGGATCGAAAACTACTTATGTTTTTTTAAATTGATCCCAATTAAAAATTCCCTTAAGCTCTTTCACAACACGATATTTATTCCGGAACGACACGGGACTTGAAATTATGGGAGTGTGCGGGACACTGAGAATTTAGGACCATTAGAAAAAAATAATATTCCGGAGACGAATTTAAATCGCGAAAACCCGCGAAAAAACATCTCGGGATTTTTATGCTCGCAAAATTGACCTGACCGGACAGAACGAGAAGAACCCGTACCCTTACGCGGATATGAAGGAGGAAATCACATCGAGGCGACTCGCTTCGTTTTTGAAAAGGGAACTCCACGCCACCGTAAAACCCATTTGCTCCGCACCCGAAACTCCGCGAGACCACAATCCACAGCGAAATGCGTTCCAACACCATGCTATCTCGGAGTAGAGGTACCCTTCACCTTTCAGCGCAAGACCAGCAGTTAATACGTGTGTGTGTGTGTGCGTGTGAGTGTATGTGTACCCCTCGCATTCCCACAGTGTGGAGGAACTGTGGGAGTGAAAGATAGAGGAGTGGAAGCGGGGACTGGAGAGCAGGTTGAGGGACAAGAGCGGATGGAGAGAGAACATTCAGCGATTCCATTCCGAGCCAGCAGATGTAAAATCAATTTGGGGAATCCTCTTCCTCTTACGGCGCCGGCTCCACCGTTTCTCCAAGGGGGGAGGTGCTGAAAACGCGTCGCTGAGAGAAAAAATAGGGGCAGGAACAGCCGAGTTGAACTTGAAGTGAGTTGATGGGACGGGTGCGGAAAAGGAGAAGGGTAGAGGGAAAGGCGGAGACGGGTTAAGCAGACAAACGTTCAGACTAAAAGGATTGAACGACGTATGTGTGGAGAGACAGCTAAGTCGGTGAACTGATATATATGGCAGTTCGGATAGTCCAGCAGTAATAGAAAAAGGCAAGGCATTCATTATAATATCGGCAATTAAATAATGAAATGAAGTATTTCGAATTTAGTTCCATCTTCGACGACCATCACAACAGATGATGTGCCGAAGGTATACTTCTACTTCCACCTCTGTTCATGGATAATGGAAAATCTTCGTTTGGGTAGAAGTGGAGATTAGGATATATTAGTCACGTACTGTTTCACGTAGATATTAGAGGCACGGAGCACGCCCAGACCGCCCGCATAACCTCCCAACGCGCCATTTGCAAAGCGTGCGCGCGTTGCAGACCCGATGTTTACCCCGTTTTTGTGTGTTTGACTAAATAATCCACCAATTTTATTTTTGTTCTAGAATGATAAAGGCTTGAACTGCAGTAAAATATATAATCCAACCTAAAATAAGTAGTCAATCATAGCTTTTTTAAGCAGCAACATTCGCCAAATTTTCACCTTTCAGTTTTTTGCTGCTCTAAGCAAGCCACACACGATCGAACATGTTGGCCGATCTTGCTGGGATCGAGCGACTTGTCAAATCCAACAAGTTGGGCGTTGCCCGTAAACGGTCGAACGCTACATCGAGAATGTCGGGTACATCGCCATTTGTGCAATATATTTTGAGTCAGCCGTAGCTGTATGTGCTGGTGTAATTAAAAAAAAAAAGAAGAGAGATAGCAAGATGATTGTAGTATAAACAATTGATTATAGAACAAAAAAAGTTTAATCACATGAGTCTTCTAAGTGAGGAGGAATCTTCAGGCCACCAGTGAGCCTGAAGATTTAAAAGACTATTTAAGGATGAGTGAAGAGTTTTTCGAGGAGAAAACTTTTTTTTGTCGTTGAACGACATTTTGTATCCACAATAACTTGAACTTCACACTACCGTATCGGTAAACGAAGGAAACTGAGGCCGCGTCAGACGAGCTGCTCGACAGTTCCCCACACACGTCCCAACATGTCAGGCGCTCGGTTTGAGTTGGGAGTAGCTGTTGAGACGAGCGCTAAACCCAACAAGTCCGTCGAGCACGTTGGGATGGAACCCACACACGATCGAACATGTTCGACGAGCCGCTCGATCCCAACATGCGCGGCCAACATGTTAGATCGTGTGTGGCTTGCTTAAAATAAAGCTTATGTATTATACGTACGGTCCTGCGTCATGACTTTTCGACAAAATTAAGCCTGACCCTTTCTACGAATTAATTTAGTAGTAGTATTTTTGTTTGACGTGCTTCTACGGCTAAGGTCATTTCGCACTTAATGTCTGCCACGTGCAGACAGGGGCAACAACACTCGGACGAATCGGAGGTGCATCCCTCTTAACTCGAGCCGACCCCGACGATGCTTAACTTCGGTGACTGATCGGGAACCGGTGTTTGCATCGTGGCAGGCCATTGCCCTTCTACGAATTAATTAAGGAGTTATTAGGCTACACATGTGGATCAAAATATAAGAAAATAGGAAAAATTAAAGTAAACTAAGAGTTCAGAATAGATGTCAAATATGCCAATTGTCAAAATAAAACTCAGATTGTTTTCCTTATACTACGAAAATGTCATTATATTTGAAATACGACGATTAGGTCGACATTTACTGGAGTTACAGTTCAGAGCTGTGGCGTGCCATAACTTAATGGAGGAATCCTTCAATAAATTCTTTTTTTTACCATTTATATTTTATAAGACTTTTGGTTTCTCTGGCAATGTGTCTGTCTAGATATACGTCTGACGCTGCAATACAATAACTGATCATACACCAACGTTGCAGGGGGGAAGTCATTTTTGGCGCATTTAAGTAGTTAAATATAATTGCGTAACCAATTAAGTAAGTAAATATAATTGTTTTTAGTAATGAGTAAATAAATACGATAATCTGTAAATAATTGAACATTCTTTGCATCTTTTTTCCTTTTCAAACAGTACTAACTTCCCATTCTACTTCTTACTTATCCGCGCTTACCAAACGTTCATCAATCTATAACCCTAACCAACATGTAATTACCTCTCAGTACCCTTTCTCCATCCACTTTTGAAACATCCTAAGAAAATAGAGGTGATAAAAAAGTATTTATTGATCAATATTAGTGCGTTATTATTCTCTGATGGAAAACTAAATCCGTTTAATTGGTCTCTCTACATGAAACTTGAACTAAAAATAAAAAAATCACAGGTAGTATTTTAAATTCCACTACGAAAAATTATCTATAAAATAAGAGTTTCAACAGTATACGTTATTTTCAGGCGAAAAATGGTAAAATGTAAAGGAAAAAATATCCGATTGTTAATCTTCTTTACCACTTGTAGGCCAATATTCTAACGAAGTATGCCCGAAACCTTGAAAAACTATTCATAACGCTAAAAAGAATCGCCACAAAGAAACTTGACGCTTGGTTTTTATAACCACAGTACAAGCTGAGAAATGCATTTTTAACGTGTTGCAAGTACTACTTCTGTCTCAATTACAATGTCAAAGCATTATAGAGCCTCTAAGCTCAACAAATCATAATACAAATTTTCGGAAGATATTTAGACCTCACCTTATGGAAAAGAAAAAAAACACAATCCATTCCGATTGAGATAAAGGAGCTCAAAGCGCATAGAACATTATCAAATACGTAATTATGTGCATAATAGAGTGCACTCTACACGACAACAACGCGGTGATCGGGATTTTAGCGTGACAAATTCCCTCCGACGCCGGGATTCAAACCGGGTATTTCTGAGAGGAGTACTCCCGCCACCCACACTAATCAGATCTCCAAAAGAAGGGTGATAAAAATTAAAAGAAAGGATAAGGAAGGGACACAAGCAGGGGAAAGGAAAAAAGGGGAGAGAGGCGATTACTGAGAGAAAGCCGAGGGCAATGCTTTTCATTTTCCACCTCCCTGGAGCAGAGATCGCTCGAGTCCGGTGTGAGTAGGCTGGGTATCGGGGCAGACGAGGGACTCCGGGAGAGAAATATTTGGAGTGGTCGGAAGGACCCACCACCATCAAGAGTCGGACTCACGAAGTTCATCCACGGCGCCGCTTGTAAAAAATGCGAAGATGGCATGCGGAATCAAAATACTGGTTCAATTAAAACGGAGTCACGGTGGACCGCATTAGACCCAATCACGATGCCTTTGCAAGTAAAAAGAGGGAATAAAAGATGACCTCTGCAAAGAGGAGGGAGGAGTGCTTGAGGTGAACTCGAGGGCCATAACTATCAAAACGAAGCCCACAAAAAAGCGAGGAGAAATGACTGAGGCGTACTGAAAACTGGTGAGTCAGAGAGGTGTAAGTATGAGAGAAGAGAATAAGTTTGGGGGCGCGTTGATTAACCCATTAGCAGCATAAAAAAGATATGATGCTTTCCCGGCGTATGCTGTTGGCGAAGTCTGCTCGGGTCCGCCACCGCGTCATACTCTGCCCTGAAATGATTCAGCCCTGATGACGATGGACGACTCGTATATCGAGTCGTCCATCGAGTTTGACCCGGTGGAGAATCCGAACAGACTTAATCTCTATTAGGATAATCGTTTCAATGAAACTGTAAAAAAGTGCATTTTTATCACAGAAAATAATTGGGCACATTTTTGTTTAAGTGGAAATACTACTTTTTTTTTACAAATACTGAATACTTGCGTCCTCTATTGGTGAAATAAATATGAACTATGACGGCAAAAAGCCAAATACAGTATAATAAAAGTAAACGGGGAAGACACAACTTACGCCGTTAGAAGTATACTGATTTCTATCAACCCGCGGAAATCAAGAGATACGCCGAGAACATACAGACGACCAACAAATTTTGATCGCGGATTAAGCAGCTGGGAGGCTCAAGAAAATAAGACTTAATGGCGCTTCGCAGAAATGATCGCAAGGGAATGAAAACGAAATTCAAGGGCCAATTGGAGAAAATAATAACCATAAAAGTATATGAAAGGACTAAAAGGTACTAAGCCATTATGAACAGGAATTAGGTGAAATGCGCAGATTGGAATGAAGTCATAAGAAAATGAACGGCTGAGATGATAATAAATTGCATTAGCGCAGGGAGTCCCGCATAAAACTTAATGATTTCTCCCAGAGAAATTATACCAAGATATAACCGCCAATGAATTAAAATTTTAATAAATTTCGCCGTAAACCCGGAAATATGATCAACTATGAAATGAGACGCAGAAATTGCTTTGAAAGCCATCAAGCAATGAATTCGAACTCGCAGCCTAACCCTTTCCCTTGTTGAAAAGAAATGCTTCAGGGGCTTCAGAGCTTTCGGCATATCGTTATTCAAATTATGATTTTCGTTACCTACTTTTAAGTGTTTTGGGCTGAGTAAGTGTAACGAAATTAAACGCTTAAACAGCAGCCACTGAGTGAAATTCGCAAATGATGGTAAAAAAAACGGTGAAATAATTAGCTGCAGATGAACTTCAACCATTTCGGTGGCACACATGATATGGAATGCAGCCACGCGCAAGAATGCAGTGGTATACACCAAATTGGGAGAAATCCACCGTGAAAAAAAATATTTGACCATGTAACTGGCTAACACTTCTGACGGGCAATGGGGAGATCCAAGTTCATATCCCGATCAAGCCAAATGATTTTTTAAAGGAGAATTTCACCCACTCAGGTGTATAAAATAGCTGCAGGTTTTTTTCGGGGATAATACACTAAATAAATACTGCTAATATTAAAAAGATAACACGAGATTTAATATGATAATCTTTAGTGGTAACAAAGAATAGCAATTTAAATGAATATAATACAAAGCCGATTGAATACGGAAAAATTACTTGGGGATAGTTAATTCTCAAAAGGTATCAGAATACCTCTAAATGAAATAATTTACAATAAAATTTAAATTTGAAACCTAGAATAAAAGAGGATCAGGCTTATTCTATCTAAGCATGGGTTTATGGAGAATTAAAATATTGACCTGAATGTGAGTCATTACCTATTACATTTATTAACAGGTAAATTATCAGCTAATAATGTTTCAATATCAATACTCATAGAAAATAAAGCTGAAAATATTAGTAATTAAAAGATAGAGAAAAAAAGAAAACTCCATCCCGTTGGATTTCGCATCACACAGCTATTAAGAGTATTATTATTGAATTATGATAAAATAATTATCGTTAAAACATAAATTCACAGTTGCCACCGAATCAAGGCAACGTTGATAACTCAATCAAAAATATAACCAGGTAATCTTGTTTGGAGAGGAAATTCGTCGCGTAAACATTCAGGTATGGCTCTCGCAAAAGCTCTCCTGGCTGCGCAGGGGACGAGTGTGGAACATGAGCTATGGAACTTTGAAAATGTTGCGAAATGAGCTAGAACAATTCAGTACAGGGTGTTCAGTGCTCCGAATCAGTCAGAAACCCTTTCCAATACCTGTCATCACAACCGCTTCGAGTAGTGGAATGGCTCGCCATTAACTGCTGTTCCGTTTCTATTAGTCTCACATTGAGACCTTAAGATAGGGTCCCTGATATAGTCTTAGCGATGGGCGATTTTATACACTGCCCCATTTTCCTCCACATTTAGCATTGACTTCACATCTATTTATAAATGGATACTTTGATAACCAATTGCTCCTTCCGTTATCCAACACGCTAATATTCATTCAGTGGTGGATTAAGGTCATTGTTTTTGGGGGGGAATTGCTACCTTCCGGGGGGTCTGGAGGGTATGGAATACCTTATGAACACCTTTTTTCCTATATTACCACGAATTACGGGGGGGGGGGAGGGAGGGGGCGGCCACTCCCAACATCCTCTTAATCCGATAATACGTTCATTGTTGGAAACTCTTTACAGTCACATTTAGTGCGATTCGCTCTACAAATGTGAGAACAGTGAGTTTATCGAATAGGCGTACGTAGAAGAAGGCTCATCACATTTTTCTTATACATAAAACGGTACCAGAATTACAATAACGCGAGTGCCCACGCTATAAAAATACGTAAACACGCTCCAGAATACGTATTTTAGTACCATTTAATTTATATGACTATGGGACCACCGTAAAAGAGCATTAGCTAATTTTTGCCAATCCGTCGAGTTTCGGAGTTGGAGAGAATGCTTTGCTCGAGCGGATTATTTAGAACTCTATTATTTAAAATGCTGCAGACTCACCTCATTCATCAACCTAGAGCGAAGTGCGTCCACGAAGCAACCCGAATCCACCATGCAATCGACAAGACATAAAGGCAACAATCATGAGAGAGGATCCTCCAAACAAGGTTTGAGTAGAGGTGAAAAATGAAAATAACACTGAAATTACTTAATGGTTGCTGTGAATTGATGGTATCGCAAAATGATCGAAGGCTGAGATTGATATCTGAATGTGATTCATCAATTGGACGGTAAAATATAAAATAATTAAAAATAATGCATTTGACAAGTTAGGCAAAATGTGTGATTTAAAACAGAAATATATCAATGGTGGAAACAATGAAACCATGGAAACCAAAATGGTGGAAATGGTGATACGTTGCAAATACAAAAAACATTGGCGTGCCTAGTAGCTACACATATTACGTATGTAAACCAAAGAAGCCACGTAAAACCAGCAAGGTATGGTGTACTGAACTACAGAGGGACGCTGATTTTCTCCCAAAAAGTGAAAGAGGATATCTTGCATATTCTCGAACCGTGATGTATGGGCAAAAAAGTCTTTCATTTCAAAGCAATAAAAAAATATTCCTCTGGTTGCTGTACGGAGTCCATTGCTTATTGAGCTTGAAATTGATAATTTTGACAAATAAAATTAAAATAATTCCGAATATCAGCTAACACCAATGGCGTCACTTGGTGGAATAATTTGATCTCTATATTAAATAATCTGCTAGCAATATTAATGCTAATCGATAACACTGCAAAGTTTATAGTAACAACTTTTCACAAATCTTGCTGCTCTCCGTTGTATTCGATCTATTTCAGAGATTAGTCCTTCTTCGTAAGGGTCCCATATGCTAGCGGCAAACTCCAGTGAGGTCTCACGAGTGAAAAATAACATCGCTCTTTAACCTTCTCGTCACATTTTCCTAGTATTCTTTTAATACATCCCAATTTACGACTAGCCTGTCTGCAGATTTCCCGAACGTGTTTCCCCCAAGACAGGTCCTGAGTAAGGGTCACACCTAAGTATTTAACTGACTCTACAATTGACAAATTGGGAACGTGGTGGCCTAGTGGGTAGGGCGCTTGGCTACTGATTGGAGGGTTCCGGGTTCAAATACGGTTGCAGTCTTTAGAACCCCCGACCAAAACAATCCTCTGAGTGCGAGATGGCCCAGGGAAAGGAACTGGCCCCCCCTACCCTGAATGTGTGAAATTCACACGCTTGCGGCTAAGTCCGGGGTGAGCTCTACCCTCAACTATCCAAACCAACCTTCGTGTTGAATCACTGAGTGAGTGAATAAATAATTATATACTCTATGTTTATTCTTTATTAAGGCAAAACATAATTCCACTGGTTGCTCTATGAAAATTTAAGCACAAAAAATTTAAGCACTGGAGTCAATGTGCTTAAAAGTGATAATTTTACAAATTATCCACGGGTGAAAGTTTATTTTTACTTGGTTCAAATGTGTTTCTAGGAAACGTTTCTATAAAATATAAAATATTGCCGCAGTGTTTAGAGACCTGATTTCCCACTAGGAGGGCCGGGTTCGAGTCCCGTTTACGGAGCGAAATATTTTAGGGGTGATCATTCCCCAACTCAGAGTGCTCGGAGGAGCACATGCGTGCAGTATTTCGTCCGTCAGATGGGAGTTCATTGTCGTTCTCCCCTGTCGTTAATAGCAACCTGATGCCGGCGGTGAGCTTCTTTCCTCCAGTATGTCCTTACACCTACATTGATACCTTTCTTTCCTGCCTGAAGCACCGAATTGTGCGGAAAAGACTCGAAATGTGCACATTGAAGTTAATAATAAAATTTGATTTTGCTTAAAAATGAGAGGAGGAAATATAAAAGTACTCTGAAAATATTTTCAGCAAATTCCAAACGAATTTATTCAACCAAGTTACTCTACCGATCAATACGAACGATGATGGAATGCCTTAATCCAAAAGCGAACTGAAAAGGCTGAAAAGAATAAAAATGAATGAAGAATGAATGCGTTCAATACGTTTACCTTTAAAATAATAAGTTTTATGAATTTGTTAAAATTAAATTATGAGTTAAAAGGCATTTATTTAACTACCGGGTTTCAGACCATTAAAAAACTAAGGCAATCACGCCCTACTGAAAATTAAAATAAAAAAAGTCGTGTTTACATTCCTGGAAACTGAATTCGAAATAAAACCACAGCTGGAATGAGATAAACTACATGTTCTTACTTTAAAACGATACATGTTTTACTATGAAGTACCTGCGAAGCCTCCAATGAGTTTTCATACTCAACACATATTGAACACAGATGCTCTTTGTAAACATCATCTGACTTGATTGAAAACTTGAATCGATAAATAAACTGTTTTTGAACTACAATCAAACGTTCATTTACTTCCGTCATTCACTGTGAACACTTCGCCTAAAATCGGCGACAGGCCGAAAAAGAAATATAATGTGAGAGACCACGGAACGTAAATTGTTTTGCAAGTTTATATAAAAATATAAAATCAATTCTCAGCACAAAAGATTTTTTTAACTCTCTCTCTGAGTTTAATTGTTTGCACATTGCGCGGCCCTTTCATGAGAGACAGTGAGAATAAAAGCACACAATCGATATTTTATCCTACTACCACCAGAGAGGGTACACGGAGAGGCCGAATTGATTACTCCGTATGCTTATAATGTAATGATGGTTGCACGTATCCACCTCATTGTCAGCCAGTTCCTTTGGCCATCAATCATTGCCGTTAAGCTCAGTGATTTTTGACGAATTCTGTGTTTCGAACGGGTTCAAAAAGAAAATGTTACATTTTTCATTCGTGCCTAACTAAAAGCAATGATCACTGGGAAAGAAAAGTAGGTGATTCCGATTTAGTGCTGATTATTCTAGAGAGAATACTAGAAAATCAGCAAACCTCCACAATTTTGAAAGGCAACGAATAGTTTTCTATTTTTTTTGTCTTATTCCACGGTAGAGAAACGTGAAGTAAATATTGCAACACGATTTAATCATGACACAAGAATAAACTATGATACTTCTACATGATTAATTGCAAAACTCAACTGGCTTTGACCTCTTCAAGTCATTATCACGACATGGAAAACATCAGCATGATATAGTTTATTAACATATATAACAGTTTATTCTCGTGTCATCATGTCCATATTCCACCGAGTCAACCATTGATTTTATTTACTATTTCATCATTTTATATGCCAGAACACCTGTTCAGACAACAGACGTATTGTTTTTCCTTTGCAAAACTTGGATAGAAGTCGATAATTTTTGGATTTAAGTCAAATACATAAATTGATAAAAGCAGGTTATTGAGGGTTTAGTCAGGAATAAGTAGACGTTTATTCCCGACAAAACCCTCAATAACCTGCTTTTATCAATAGATTTTATTGTGGTAGAAAACTATGATGACTTAAATATATAAAATAACACAAATAATGAAAATTGATGTTCACGTTGGACATTGCCTCCAAGTAATCTTTTATCTTTATAAAGCCATTTTCTTTCACTCTTCGCCACTACTTAACCACCGACTGGCCGGGATGTATCTTTTCATGAATATTGGGGATTGTGAAAAAGATTTTCACAGTTACTGTCACTTTTGGCCTCTGTTTGTTCTCCGTGCCATCACGAACCTTAATGTGATAGCCCTTGCGAGGTAAAATATCCGTTCTGTATCGTACTGCCTTGAACAGATCTTATAATAAAAATTGGTTCATTACTTGGTGAGGCAACCAGAGAGTTACGTACATTTGTTCCATTTAAGATTCATGGGGGAGTACGTTGGAAAGGGGCAAATTATTTGGAGGAGGGGTTAATAGAAACGTGGCGTCAACATAAGTCTACTTTTAATGAATAGAACAAAGGGTTCCACAGGTACGCGGCCGATATGACGGATAGTACCACACTTGAAGCTCTACACCTAGGAAGGGATCGGGATTATACTGCAGGGAATCCTCTGCAGAGAATCTCCTCTGCAGGGAATCGGACCTCGGAGTCTTGAGGTCTTGAGTGGGGAAGTCAGTACCCTAGAACCTCTGGTGACATGTTCGATATGGAATAAACTACCGATGGCCAATATTATAGTGCATTTTTATTGTATTTGTAAAATTTTCAAATCAATAGATTTATCAAACTACGACTACATAGGGTGATTTTTAGTTATACCGCCCGGGGCCACCAAACTCCACCACTGATCATACCACTCCATTGTTTTTATTTAGCAACAATATTTTGTATTGCACACTGAACAATACATTGAGAAGAATGATAAGGAAGTGAAAACATTCCCCACGAAGAGCAAGCTGGTTAATTAAAGCAAATATCGTGATGGCATGATCTTGTATAAAATGTATTTTTATGCTGAGCCACACAAGATGAGCATAGGGAAGAAAAAAATTCAAAAAAGCTAGAAAAGAGATATATAATTTCACTCCTTGAAAGAAAACTTTTGCATGGCATCAAAGAGTAGTTTAAATGAGCATAGTTTCAAGAAAATCTAAAACGGCCTGGTTCAAAAAGTCAAATTATTGGTCGAATTGACGCGGAATGAAAATACAGCATCCAAATGAGGATTAGGATTCCACTGTAAATATCTCCTCAACTGCAGGGGTTCGAACCCAGGGCCTGTGGATGGGGAAGCCAATAAACAGACCAACACGCCAGCCGGCTCAAGAATTACAACACAAAATAGAATGAAATGGAAAGAAATCCCGACGGGGTCAAAAGTATTAACGACTCAAATTTATATTTCCTCTCGAACATGGCGGTGATGGGGTAGAAATCAATAGCACAATAAAACAAACAGCAATAATTGCGACTGCAGCAAATAAACGCACGAGTTTTGATTGGGATGTGGCGAATTTTTCGGATGCGGAACTCAGCAAGGCACGAAGCGTGAAGCGACGAGAACTCTGAGCCATTGAAGCTTTTTCGCGCGAGAGGAAAAGCCGCCAAATTAAATCCCCGCGGTTCACTTGTATGGGAAACGACCGAGATCCAATGCAATTCTATATCCTCGCGGGACGCATGCCCACTGTTGATTTAAATTAAGAGATGTATGGGGCATAATTTCTAAACAAGCGGGACCGTAAAAATCACATCCATCCAAATCAAAAAGACTGAAAATTACCTTTCGAATGTGATTGAGAGGCAATGAATTTTAATCAAGCTGAGGGGAATTACCTTAGGTAAAATGTTTGACAGTTGGAGATTGGCATTGCATTCCAGCGCCTTGTTTGTTAACATAGACTTCCCATTGCAACAATGACGGAGCATCAGGCGACTATTGAATTTCATCTAGGTCGAAAAACTGAAAGTTTAATTTCTCCAGTATCGAGATAGGAAATAATTCAAATGTGTCAGTTTTGCCCAGACAGTCTTCGAACAAATATTGACTAAACACGGCTCAGCTCAAGCGTATTTGAATGGCTTGAACTTTCTGCTCAAGCCAGTGGCATATCACATCTGTCACATTTTTTCACAATCATAACATTTTTTAACAAGTTTTGATAGCACCGCGTAACGATGTCACTCAAAGTGTGAAAATTCCACAGAATAAAATTAATTCAAATTGATCGGAACTGGTACCCAGATGCCTCAATATCGTACCGAGTGCGTCAACTAGTCTTAGATCTCTCAAAAGTTCGTGGCACCTCGTAGTGGACGAATTTGGGACATGGGCTACAGAACTTTCAAAATCCTGCGAAACGGGGGAGGAAGGTTGTGTAGTGCTGGGGGGACCATGTCTTCTGTCCGTTTCGACACCTCTCACTATGAAACTTCAAGATAGGGTCACATGGTAAAATCGCATCCATGGATGATTATAGTCTCTTGCCCTGCGTGTATACGGCTCGAGTTCTTTTCACGAATTAGTGTAGTCCCCCTACACTACTCTCGTTCGTTGCCTCCCTCTCTTCCCCTCCCTTCACCCTCTCCACTTCCACCTCCCAATGGGAGGTGGAAGTGGAGAGGGAGGTCCTCCCATTCTTGCCTCGCAAGTCTGCACCAGGAACATTTGTGGGAGCTATAAGGTATCGAGGTGTCCATCTCCTTCGTAGATCTTTGAGTATGTCCGGTAGTCACGAAGATCTAGCAACTTTGAAGCAAACAAAAACACACTGGATAGAAGGAAGCCTCAGCAGCTCTCAAAACTACTTAGTAATGCACACGGCACAATATCGTGGGATCCGGATTCGTTTCCCGTCAGAATGGATGACTATTCCTTTGTGGAATTGCCATGCAGGTGGAAGATACAGCATAATGGTTGGAAAAATAGGACAAATATTACAGCACCATTAATGAATTACAAGCAAAACTCGGATACAGGGGATTCTTACCAGTCCTGATCTTTTCAAGGGAGCATTTGCAGGGGATAAATCATTAGCATCGCCACAAGTTTACACTCGCTGTTGACCTAGCACGCTAAGGATTTCTAATTCATCGGTTTACTGCCGGTACTCACATCAGACGGCGTTAAAATCATATTTTTAACAATGAAGAATTAATAGCAGTATTAGAAGCACCGGGAGAACTTACTAAGGCATAACTTAAACCTAGTTAAATGAAGTTACGAATACGACAACTGGAGTCGAGCGTATTCAAATTCAATGTAGATACGAAGAGACTCCTTGAACTCTCAGTCGTTCAATGTACGTGATGTTATAATTCGCTCAGCTATAAGAAGTTCATTTTCCTTTCCATAGTTTATGCAAAATTGCTTTCAATTTTGTTTTAGAATGGTTGAAAGTAGTTTTTGGAGAGTTAAATTTCGGATAAAAGTAAGAGGAAACTTAAAGACTCTAAAAGAACAGCTAGTAGCTTATTTGCCAAACTTACCTGACTTGGCTTCGCTCGCATAGTAGGCCGGTGCCTTCTTCGTCTTCTCCTACGACAGCAAACGCACAGTATCCTGGCGAAGGCGCTGTGGAGAGAAAGAGAAAAAAATAGACGTCTTATACACACGGTTAAGCCCGATTAACGCTATCTAATAAATATTCAACCAGAAAACGTAGAACAAAAATATAAATGTATGAAAAAGTTCATGTAAGAGCATTCAAAAAAGCTGGTCAAGAAAATATGATAAATATTTATCAACATGTGTATTATGCCATTAAAAATGCTCCAGAAAGGTACTACGTGGATTTCGAAGCCCTTTGTCTACACACAGAAATCTGAAAGCACTAAGAAATTCACTTTGGAGGACTAAGAAATTATAGTATGTATTGAGCGTATGATTGCCATATTTGCGAGTCACTGAAAAAACAACTTTCTCAAACTGAAATGGAGTTTTGGTTCGTATATTTTAAGTATTTTATTAATTTGCTGGTTTTGCATATTATTTATTGAATAACTACGAGGTAAAGTGTGAAAAAGCTGCACTTTGTGTTACACTTAGCGTAGCATTGAGGGTTATGACTTAAAGAAGAACGCGAATTGTAAGAAGAAACGTATAAATTTTCTTGGTTTGATTTTGGTTACCATTAGAAAAAATAACAACTGTAAGTAATTTAAAAATATTAAGGACAATATCAGAATATTTTATTATGATTTTTTGATGTTTGGACAAATTATTCTGTTTGAATTTCAGCTACGTTGTTTAACTGGCTTCCTGAGGTATCAACTGAACCCTTTGCGATATCATCTTAATACTTTACCACAGAAGTTGGCCATTGAGGGAAAAATCAAATTCAATTCCCATGAATTATGTGTAGGTAAATACGTTTACCTGCTCATTGTAGCATGTTAGTATTTTTTAAATATAATGCCCCATTTTAGAAAAAATAATCAAAGAAAGCATTAAAAAAATATTTTATTTTCTAAATACTATATCGCTTGGCAACAACTGAAAAAAATACGACTCTAAGACTCTCCGTACATTTGATGAGGTAGAGTAGTTCAAGTTCAAATTCTAGTTTAAAAAAATGAGAATCGTACTTTTGTATGACATTTTATCAATTTAATTTCACCTTGACGAAAAATAATACACAAATAATTTGAAAAGAGGTCTGCTGGTTGGCAGGTTTAATGAATTTGACACTTAGAATTTATACCGATTGAAAAACGAAATTGTCAACGTCATTTAAACATTCATGCCATGGGCATTTAAACATTCGCGCTCTCATTTTGGGCAAAGATCCTGATCAACTTACACGGTCGTGTTGAATGTTTTACTCTCACAGAGCGAATACTATTTAATGCACGAGGAGTTAAAGTGGATTTAAAAAAATACCTTTTCTCCAATAAATATTGCGTTGAGTCATTGAGATAAACACGGCCAAATTGCAGCAGCCACTCTTTCATTTTTTCCCTCTTCATATTCAGCGGCGAATTCCCGGATGATTTAAAAAGATATTTCCTGTGGCTAGGTCCTGCATCGCTTGACACAGAATCTCATACAAATCTCACTCGGGAGAGACGAGACCCATTAAATGAAGATTATACAAAGTCCAACGAATATTGTTGAAAGCAATAGAATAGCCTATCGACTGATGTAAAAAAATAAGTACAATGATTGTAAACTACCTAGGCGTACAGGAAAATGAACGTGTAACTCAGTCTCAGGAGAATCTTCTTGCATTATAATGTTGGTCTAAACAAGATGCCTTCTGTAAATATATCAAAGAGCATAATCACTTCTAAGAGCGTCAACATTAGAATTTCAAACATTTTATGATATTTTTACGATATATGGCGATATATTAGAACTTTTAAGGATGGCAGAGAGGGAATTCGGGAGCATAAAATTGAAACACATTCGGAGACGATCTCTACATTAACTCCAATTAAGACTCGCATTCCTCTAATAAGTATTTTTTTTACCATTTTATCCGTCCTTAGCCTTCTATTGATTTAGATGCTTCTTTTTATACTAATGGTTGCAATTGTACTAATATGAATTCTGTCACAACTGAATTGCCGCACTTGGTGCTAAATATTTTAAAACTGGTTAATTGAAACGTAGGATTTCACCCTTCACTAGGTTATTATAATTTTTAGATGGTTTTATATGAAAAAAATCATTAAAATCGTGACTTGCTCGGCAATTATATAAGTCCAAAAAATGACAGAGAATGTGAAATAAATCAAAATACAAATAGATCCACATTTTCCGACTAGACATTTCCGACTAGACACCATAAACATTTAATATGGCTTAATCTGATTTTCATAAAGTGACGTTGTGCCACCAGTTTAAAATAATTAAATTATCCAATTGTAGTATTAATTAAATATGCATGCTTGGCAAAGAAAAAAATAGTAGGCCAAATAATGAAATTAGGATTTGATGTCAGAGTAGGAAGCCCGTAACCGTTTTCAGATTTCCAATTGAACAAGATATTTAAAGCGAAAGGATTCAAAATGTAAAACCTTTCCTCGTCCGCTTTCGGCGGAAACAACTTATGGATTACCGCTAGCATAGGCTTGAGATACCGGTTCGTAGGCCACGCTCAGGGCCTTTTGGATTAATTTGGAAGATCCTTCGGAGCTAGATTAATTTAATGAAACTCAGTTTCACGGATGGAGACTCGTTAAACAAGAGTGTGAGATATTTTTTTTTCAAATACGGATTGCTTGGTGCATATCTTCCGATGATTCACTGTATCGATCGATTCAATATTTCAGGACATATGGGCTATCGATACTTCGAATAATATTCATCCCTCCAATTTAAATCAATTTTTAATAAAACAAAAGACACATTTACAAACTTTAATAACATGTAGGTTATTATATAATACCAAAATAACCGTATTTACCGTCGTCAAGGAGCCACCACCGTTGTACCCCAATTTTGAGGAGCAACATTTTGGAAAAAACTAATGTAATACTGTCTAATTCTAACTCGATTAAATTTTATGAAATTTTTATGCTAAGGATCGTTTTTTAAATTATCCTCTTAACCATGTTCAGTTAATACTATCAGTTTATATACCATATACAGGACTGCAGGTCACTGTGCAGTGATGATAGCATGTAATTAGCATAGACCGCTGAATAACCTTCGCCCTCGAATATGCACTTCAAATTTGAGAGACTTATTTCAGGCAAAAAAACTATGTCCTCGACGCCGGGAAATAGGGTAGGTTATGAAATTTTAATCTTTCAATTTGCAATTTACGTCTACCGTCTTATTTAGATTAAATTTTAATTATAATCTAATATTTATCACAAAAATTATAAAAAGAAAGGAGATTTATTTATAAGAGTTTAAAAAATGTCATGTGTATTAGGAGATATATGTATTGGGGAACGGGTATGTGTGTGATAGAGTACTAGTTTCATTCCGAGGACCCAAGATCAAACCCCTGATGTTGCCGAAATTGATTTCCTGCGAAATCCTAATCTCCATTGGGATGCGGAGAGCACTTCAAGCAGAAACTTTATTAGACAGATGGGACGTAAATTGATCCCCAGGGCCCTTAAGTGAGTAGACTAACGTTGGAGTGAAGGCTTCCACGCAGACGTCCAAATGGTGAAGGGTTTCTTGATTTTCCACCGCGTTGATGTTCTTTGACAATTGTTTCGTCAGCATTCCAGATAGCTTCTTCAGGTGTAAAGTAACGATGCATTCAGTTTGTCCACCTTTATAGGATTGCCTTTCAGTCGGGTGCGCGCTGAAATCAGATGAAACCCAGTAGAGAGTTACGTCGATATAAGGTGGACAAAAAAGAAACGTCGTCACTTCAGGCCTGAAGAAGCTATCTGGAAAGCTGGCGAAACTGTCTTCAGAGAAGATGGATCGACGTGGTATAAAACCCGGAAAGCCTTCACCATTACGAGCAGACTAATGCCGGTGCCAGGATTCTCTCCACCCTTCTCAAACTAACACTTCCCACACCATTCTTCCCACCTACGCTCAATGACGTGAATGACATCCGCTGTTGGTCGCCTCCTCATATAGGTAAACAACGTAACCAAACAGTCCACATATCGTCTCATGGCACTATTGGTGTACTACATATTTCCACTGAACACTAAGTTGGGAGCTACTAAAGACTCGAAGACTACACGCTAGACTCAGATTACCTACTTGCAAAATTCATTTCAGGCAAGTTTCAGTATGGCTATTGTGGATATGCGAGCATTATTTTGAGCCGAAATATATTTGAAGCTAAATGTGATAGGTTAGTCTAAATACCTAATATATTGCGCCTACCTAATTCCTAATTCGTATCGCGCAGTCTTGAAAAGCTCTCATGGGACCATGCACATATATACTTAATTCACAAAATACATTAACTACAAAGGAAATCCGCAAGCTTCATAAAAAACTGCTAAGAAGGAACAGAGAGTGTAAAGCAGCTGGTGGAAGGAATTGGTTGGGAGCCAATGCAGACTCGGAGGCTACATGCTAGGCTAAATTAACTTGAACAATTCAGATCACGCGTGTTTCTGTTTTACACCGAGGATATTCTTTCGACCCCAAACTACAACTCTATAACTGATAGAAGCGACAAAATAAGACATACACTGCCGAACTGATAGGTACAAAAATTCCTACTTTCCACTCAACATTAGCGACTATACCAAAAACAGAGCGTTACACTAAGACACACTGTTAACATGCAATCCACATTTGTTCTCTCCCCTCTTTTTCCCTCCCATTTACATGACCGGTGTCCTAATACACCCCCTGCCACATGCCCCTGCGGTAGCTCACAGGGTAGCATGTAAATGTAGATTTCCGATTCCGTAATGCACTAAGACTTTAAAATGATTACATATTATTCACAGCGTTGGTTTCATCCTCCTAGCTCTTTAAAATGTCCACGTGAACCTTTTCTGGGTTCCGCCCGGAGAAGTCATCAAAAGGAGCGGTCTCAGAGAATCGCAGCTTTGGACGAGCAATCCTCCAAAGTGCAACCCGGGTAGTGAATGAATATGGGGGCGGGCGAGAGGACCAGAAAGATGCGGGAAGGAGATATCGTATTAAGAGAGAAAGATACGGAGGAGTACTGGGGAGGGACGAAATGGACGCCTTCCGGGGCACAGAATGAGATAAGGCTCTGGTTCGGCAGAACGGCATCACTTGGGGAGGACTCTGCCTCCTAATTTCCTCTAATTGAGCTAATCTTTTACCTCGGTTAAATGGAAAAGTGAGCTTTAAAACTATACCAATTATTTGAGATTGAAATTCGGGTTCCACAATCATTAGTCTTCTAATCATAAAATTAAATATACCCTCCACTTCATTTTTGACGCCAAATATGTAGTATCGCGCGGGTTACCGATGCCTTTGTTAAACTTCCTGACCCTTCGGGGCGGCTTGTATTTCTGTGCAGCACATATGCTGTTTTCAGATACTATTTAGCAATGTTATCGTTACATATTCTACCCAAAGGCATATTTTTAATCAACCAATTACCACTTTTATAGGTGTTTATTTCCGGACACCGCCTGATTTTTGGAGAGTTTTAAAAAAAATCAGCCACACGTAGGCAGGCTAGGGAACATTTAGATTTTGACGAAATCTGGCATGGTGAACTAACACTACAAAAGGCAACTTATTCCTCCTGAGGCTTCTGAAAATTCGAAAAAAGTGAAAATCGATCCACCCTGCTGTACCCACCACGCACCAAAATAGGAAGGACCCGCGCGCTGTAGGAAGGAGCCACGCCTGTGTTACAGCTTGAATGATTAACTCGAGGGTTACCTAGAAAGAACATCATCATCATTGGCATCGTATCAAACGATCGGTTGGTCCCTGTGGAGCCCTGTAAATTTATAGTGTCCTATGCGTGAGAGGTCTTGTCTATCGTATCCTCCACAAAGAAGTCACAGACGACTGAATGACACAGTAATATGCATAAGTGTACGGCGCATTATTAATTTCGTGTTTTACCGACATTTCACGGAGTTACATTTATTTAATTCGACTGTAACGTATATACTCCACTTTCTTGCAGGCAGAATTTGGGCTCAATTCTTAATTATTAGCACGCAGTGATTAAACGTAATATATTAAAGTTAACGTGTAGGTCAGTATTCATATTTTGATACACATAGAGTGAAAATAATAATAACATAGAATGAAGGGTGCATAGAATATCAATTATTTTCTCTACCACGAGGACACACATTTTTATATAACTGGGATTCGGTACTATTTTTGCTCTTCATGCCATCTTAGCCATCTCACACTCAGATCAGATGCTTCGGATATTTCTTTTTTTTCAACGATTTTCATCAAGCAGCCCAGATATGAGCAGCGGATAAGACATCATCACAGCCCCTCCGAATGCCAGCATGTCAGGAGGCCCAATCGTAAATGTTGATATTTTCTGCTTTGTGCACATCTTCAGCAATCATTAATCCAACGATTGGTTTGCTGCAGATTCACTCTCATCTCTGCAAACAGCTAATTTAATTCCACACTCAGTCATCCACGGCAATTCTTTCCGTTAATTCCTCCCTCCGTTAATGCATTGTTGAGGCCGTTGTGTTACAAAATGTGTCCAATCATTTTGCCTCTTCAGAGTTGCTCTAGATCAGAGATAATGAAATTCCAGGACTCTTTCACGTTTTCCATTCCAAAATTTTCATTTTTTTCAGGTGAAAATATCCGTTCTATGGTGTGTATTTAAAAGAAGGCAAAATAACAGGAGAACCACACACTAAGGTGTGTTCTATAGGGGAATCAAGTTTCTCAACAAACGGAGCGCCAACACAATCGCCCAGGGAGAAAATCTGATTCCTTTCTGACAGCATATTATTCTTCGGTCTCCGCCACGATGAGGGCCACGAATAACTTGTACAAAATCTGAGGAGAAATGATATTTCATATACTTTATCATGAGTGTAAAGACTAGGATCTTGTAGTTTACTTTAGGGACACAATGAATTGCAGCTCCACCAAATAACAGCTCCAATGTCTCATTCAGGCAAGGCATTAACATCCCTAATTCCATAAAACTTAAATGACTGCCAAAAATGGTGCTCCTGACTTATTGAAAAACACCAGATTTTGAGTTGAAAAAGCAAACATCCTCGAAAATTTCTCATTTCCCATGACTTTTCCAAGTTTTTAGGCCCATTTTAATTTTCCATGACTTTTCCAGGTTTTCCAGGATATTCAGGTTTGCAGCAGCCCTGCTCTTCCTCTTCTACTCGGAGTTTTCACTATACTGAGCGATCAATTATATAACTCTTTCAGTTATAATTACAAATAATTAATTTTTGTCTTTGTATTCATGATTAATTAAAATACTCACTACTTTGTACAAAATTTAATTTGTACGGCACATTTCACCGATTTACATCATCGTCAGGTAACTTACTTCTACGAAGTGAAGCCTGCCAAGTTTACATTTCCTTTGTTTTGCCTCTCCATTTCTGTTTGGCGTTCTGCTTTCCATATTATTTCAATAACCCATCTCTCCTCTTCCTCTCCATTGGCCAGGAATCTCTCCTATTAGCTCTCTATTATCGCTGGATGTCGGCATGGTTTCAACCAGCATAATCCACGGACATGTGAATCATCTTTAAACTTGATCATGTGGCACGCGTCGCTAAACAGCCAGTGCGAGTACACCCACATTCCCTACTCTCTCTTCAATCAGATCTTTGTCTACCGAATAAAAAGTTCTGCATCTGTCATTCCAGAAGTCATCTTCTCCAGTCCATTTCATTTCGCCCTATCCTAGCGCACCTAAACCCATCACGGTAACCTCTATCTTCATGTATCCATCTTCCCACCCTCTCTCCAGGATCTTGCGTCCCGTTTCCGTACCCTACATTGATCCGATGTGACTGAAGCCCATCTTGAACGCCGTCCCCATCTGGAGATCCCATCAGGGGGAACTATTCTGCCAGCAAATGAATATTTGTGAACGCATAGCCGCATCCTCGGGAGAGAATAACAGCTTTCCTTGAGTTCTGATGGTTACGATTTCATGGAGGATATCATTTTGACCCAGCACCTATATCTCTATAATTGATAGCAGGGATAAAATAAGAGAGATACACTTTCTAACTAAAAGGCACGAAAATTCATTCCTGCTACGCACCAATAGTGGCTATAACATGGACGGTGCGTTACACTAAGACACTCCTTTAACGTGCAATACACGAATGCCCTCTCCCCCTCCTATTCCCCCCCTTGGGCATGGCTGGTGTCCTAACATTCCCTGCCACATGTCCCTGCACCCCACTGGGTGGTACCCAGATGTTAATTGCTGATTCTTCCTGGAAGGGGGGAGGGATGTTAGTGGCACTTATAGTCACTGATGCGCATCAGTTAACGTCAGTAGCGGTCGCTATTTATTCACTTCCTGTACCATCACTTTATGAAAAATCATTGCTAAATATCGCTACAAATAAAGTAGAGTAGTATATTGTGAGGAGTATCATTGTCGTTGAGGATGAGTAAGCCACCGTTCACCGTTATTAGGCCTCAGAAAAATCACTTATACTATAATGAAAGAGCTAAACTGGAAATACTTATAACACATACCGTAATGAATAATATAAATACACAAATGAGTCAGTCTTAATTAGGACCACTCCAAACTCATACCGCCAATAAGGGAGCCTTAAGTCCACTAAGTGGGCCAAAAAGAGGAAAAATCTACCAAAGAATAACGCATTTTAATAGAATTTAATGTATTTCTATTCATGTGAAAGAGATTTAAGAGATTTAGCTGTCGCTGCCACATTTTTATGACATTTATTACCTTCTAATGATTTTTTTAACGTTAACTACTCTGTAACGAAAGGAAACGAAATTACTGTACTCGTCATGGTCCGAGAAAAAGACGCGGGAGTGAGGGCAAGATTGACTTCCGAGTCCATTTCAAATTTAATCTCGAAGACGCATTCCAATTTAAAGGCGCGCTCAGCAGGAAGGATGAAGGGGCGTGGGAGGAGGAGAACTCGTAAGGGTGGAAAGTAAGGGAGAGGGTCCCGAATAAAGTCCTTTGACGCATCAAAACTCGAGTAAGAGAGAGGGGGGGGGGGTAGAAGGAGGGTAATGAGGGAAGAGGAGAAACAGAGAGAGAGAGAGATAGAGAGACCAAATTTTCTCTTTCGGAAGGTCTCTGAGGCAATGGAAATGAATGCCGGGGAGACGAAAGTTTTCATATCTCTCGCGGAGAGTGTGGGGGCGGGTTAGGGGGGGGGGGAGAAGGGAGCGACACCGCAAAAAGATGTTGACTTACACTCTCAAGGGCGGGGGTTTTTATTTATTCCTTTTTCCCGACGGAGAGGGCAATAAATGAGCCGTTTCCCAAAGTCAGGAGATGCTCGGGTTATGAGAGGCGTAGGGGAGCGAAGGGTGGGGGGAGAGAACGGATCGTGATGAGGTGCAGATGGAGTAAGGGTTACACCGCACGGGACGGCTTTTTTTTAGATGACTCACAGAGTGTTTGAAATCCTGGCTCCTCAAAAAGGACGGAAAATATACGGAGGGAGAATAAAAAGTGATACAGAGGTCCCCTTCTTCCTGCTTTCTTTTTAGAAGTCAAAAGGGGCACGGCTGGAGAAGCAAGAGGGCGAGGGTGGTTAATTAAGTGAGGCGGTCGAGATTGAAAACATTTGGATTCCGGGATGGAGGAGATGAGGTAGTGAGGGGAGAAGGACGGACGGATTAGTGGCACGACCAGTGAGGATATCATATGGGAAACACTACCGCAAAATTTCCTGGCGCAGACATGCGCGAAAAGGAGGGGAAGTGGAAGGGGTGAAGGGAAATGACGGAGGGGAAGAGAGGGGGGCAACTAGAGAGATAATGAGGCAGGGTAACCAAGTTACTTTAGACAAAAAGTCACGAGGCAAATACACGCAAAGAAAGCGATCAAAATCACCCATCGCTAAGCCTTTACCAAAGACCATATATTACGGTCTCTTTACGAAACGAGTCGAAACGGGACGGCAGGTAGTAGTGAGGCATCCCAATACTCTAAGTGGCTGTGCAGGTAGAAATTAGAAGGGTTTACTAATCGACCATCCGCACGAAGCAACCTTCCTCCCCCGTTCCACAGGATTAAGAAAGTTCCTTAGTTCGTTTTCAGAGTGGACCAATGCCGACGTCAGGCTTCCCTTCACAATATCCCCTATTACCTTTCCAGTCCTTTCCTCCACAACCTAGCCACCTATCCTCAAGGTCACAAATTACCTCAGTCGTCGGTCCCCTTCACAAATAACTAACTAAGCGAAAGCGAGGTACAGCTCTCGAAAAACGTTCCTGGCACTGCGCAGTGGACGATTTTGGGGCAAGGGCTACGGAACTTTCTAAATCCTGTGGAACAGGGGAGGAAGGCTGTTTTGTATGGAGGGCCGATCAGTAAACCTTTCTCGCTACTGCCTACACAAGCACTTCCAGGATGGACATGACCTACCACTACCTGCCGTCCCGTTTCGACTCGTTCGCAATGAGGCAGCAATATACGGTCCCTAGTGAAGGCATACCGATAGTTGATTTTGATCACTTGCTTTGCGTGAGTGTGCCCCGTGGATATTCCACTAAGTAGCTTGGTTACCCTGCCTCACTATCTCTCTAGTTGCCTCTCTCTCTTCCCCTCCGTCCTTTCCATTCACCACCTCCGCTTATACTTCCCCTCCTTGCCACGCAGGTCTGCCCCAGGAACTTTTGCGGGAGCTAAACTGACGTGAGAGGGGGGAAGAACAAAACAGAATTTGGAAGATATAACGAGTCCATCAAATCACGCGGAGGCAATCCGCTCAAACTCCTCGATTCGCATCACCGGCCGATGCGGTGTAGGTGGCACCCCTGACGGCAACGCCAACCCGTTTCGAAACCAGATTACTGAAACTGGGGACTCGATTAGACGTGGTACATTTCCATCTGCAACTGCGTTCGCAATCTTCATCACGAGCGTTTTGACGCGTATACGAAGAGGTTCTGGAATGGAGAGAGAGAGAGAGAGGCTGAGATGAAAGTAATTGAGGCATTTTCCACTTTGGGGCGTAAAAGAGGATGATGATCTATCATCAGACATAAAACATTTGTGTAGAAAAAAAACGAACCTCACCCGGTTAAGAAGAAGAACATGAATGGAGTGGGATCTTGAGGAGAGACCTTTTCCAGTCAACTAATGGTGAGAGTTATCAAGTAATTATTGGGACTTAATTTTTCATATTTAAAAGTAATCAATCTACTTGCTTCTTCTTGACCCCAATCTATTTAAATCTCACATATTTTTTAATCCGGGTAGTTGCCTAAATATAACACAGCAAACTATAACCCAGGATATGATTTATTATTGAAACAATTCCCACGATTGGTAATTTATGTATTCTAAAACATTTTAGGCATAAGGAAACTTGCGGAGCCCAATGTACTATTATTATTCATACATTGAATTTCTGTCTCAATCATCTCAAAGAGTACCTGTCTCAATGAATGAATCTTATCACGCTTAGGCTTGAAGTGATGACATCCGAAAGATGTCAACTGGAATGTCGGCATGACTCTCTTTTTCCAGGGAGAACCAGCTACATTTACTGACAAGCATTACGGACTACCTAAAACCACCCTTGAAACATACGCAGCAACTTATGAAGCAAACTTTGCATCAGAGTGTTAATTTTAATGTACAATTATGATGAAATCAGATATAGAGAAAGGGATAAAATGACGTTGAATGCCAAAATGACGATTTTCATGAGTAAATAAGCTAGGGAATACAGTTACAGATAATGCTCGTGGTCACTGCATAAGCAAAGTATATAAAAATGATGTTTCCTTAAAGTAAAAGTTTATATAGTGCCTTAATTAGAAGTAAGAAAAGTATTTTACAAGGATCATTTGAAACGAATGAAAGTAAATGAGTTTCATAAAAAAACCTTTTTAAATATGTAATAAAATGGTGCCAGAGATAACCGGCAGAACTAATACAATCTAATGATAGTTAATAGAAACGGATGATTTAATGACAATGAAATCAATTTTTAATTTTTTTTGTCAGTGTTTAGCGCCAATATCATTCATCATCAGAACCATGAAGAAACAAATTAGTCACCATTAATTGTTATACAGAGTTAAAATGATGAAAAATGGTGATTAATTTAGTGGGATATGAGTATCGTCAAAAAAGTATCATTAGGGCAGCAGTCAGCTCATATCACTAGAAAAATATGTTCAGTAAAAATATAATTGTCGAATAACCTGAATATAGTATTTCATCTTATTTATTAGGTACAATATGAAGGCCGTCATCAGTGAAAACAATATTTTTTAACGTTACAACCGAAAAGACGGAATTCAGTATTTGATTGGACCCACACAGTCGCAGAGGAACTCACTTAAAGGAAAACCTTTTCTCGCTAGCTCTAATTCACTTACTTCCATAAAATAAGTTTCAAAACATAAAAAGCGATGTATTTTATACGTGTTCGGTCCAGGGTCCGTTCGCGTTTAACACATCAATAGAGCCAGAGCGAGACTGAAATACACTTATTCCCTTTCACATTCTACCTCCAACGTCGGCAGACATAAAACGTCCCAACATTACGAGAAAAGATTCTTGTGTTGATCTCTGCACCAATTCCCACGCAAACCTTAAAGCAAGGGAATGAATGTACGGACAAAGGTGAACGTGAACATATAAAGCAAATAGAAGCGTTCCTGGAGGAGAATATAAGACCGGAAAGGAACGATTGGGACCGGGCGAGTTTTGTGACGTGAGCACGTGTCTTACTCGCTCGCTTCATCCGATAGATTGGCTGACGGGAACAAGACGAACCTCCTCCCGAGGAAACAACTACGAAGCAAATAAAGACTCGAGGGAAGCCGGCGATGTAACTGAGTGAGAGGAGGTGGTGCTGGAAAAGACACAAGGACGGTGGAAGAATGAAGTTTTGGCGCTATGGGTGGGGAGGGATTTGGGAAAAGAACTCTGCTAAGAGATGAAATATCTCCTACGAATGGAACGCGAATGCGGGTTTCATGAAGATAACAGTATTTATTGGTACCCTGGGATGTTTCTCCTCCAAGGATTACTGTTTGGAAGCAAAACAGTGTGTCTTTTTCGAGTTTCATCGAGAGAGTTAAATAGTAAGCTGATGGCCCAGAAAACAGTTACCGTACACGAAACGCAATAAATTTGGTTAATAATCACAAATATTGTTATACATTTTCTGTGTTTGCTGCGAAAAAAGTGTGTGAAGTCCAAATGGTGGTTTAGTGAATTATTGATTCAGACACTTATGAAATAGCAAGGGCTATATGTGTGTATAAATGACAAAGCCCAGTTTCACATTTAGTCAAATTTATTCATTTCTGGCCCTTTGATATAATTGGACGGATTTGAAAATATGCTGAGTGAAGAAAGTCTATGACTGGGACATAAAATACTTTACACGTAGGAATATGATGCACAGAGCATGTGCGTATAGTTTGTCAATAGTATTAAAAGTAAACAAAAAAAAATGTTTTTTTAACTAATTAAAATTTTCAAACACCGTTTTCTCAAGATTATATTTTGGGAGAAAAAACACTTGAGGCAGCAAACACATTTTTCGAACAAGTGGCTTTTACATACAGATTCGCGGAAAAAATGAGGTGAATCCGGTTCTGTAACTATGCAATTCCAGGAAAATTTAAGCGAGAAACAAGCATATTCAGTAAGTGTACATTGAACCGCAGTGTTCTGGAGACAATCATTTATAATAACACTCTTCCGAGATAACATATTTGGTCAAATCAGTCAGGGAAAAAGAAATGCTAAATCCATGTTAACTGAAAAATAAAAAAACAGTGTCAAAGTACACCTGCTACGACAAATAATCATCTGATAAAATTGATCGCTAGGAGTTATGATGAAAAAATATGTAAATAATCAAAAAATTATGAAAACTACAAATAATTTCGATACTTTCCAGCCTTATGCAATAGAGCTGAACGCATCGTCATGAAAAATAATATTGATGTGCCTATAGGAAATTTAATACTACGGCCTCAACCATCCCTCTCACGAAATATATCTCTCTCGTTGAAGATCAATCCGAAGATTACAAAAATTAAAGGGAGTCTCCAATAGCCGTAAACAATTGGCACCACTCGCCAGAGATCTAACCTTGCTGTGCTGGTTTGCCGGAATGGGACTTCCACAGCAGAGACCAACCCCAGCCTCTCCACCAGAATACCCTCCTGCGATAGTTTACGGGAAGAATGCTTCCACGCCAGTGACCAACATAGCCGCAATCACACAACCCAGATAGGATCCTTCGCTAGGCTAATGGGACCCCGCTAAGGATACTTAGGGTTATAACCTGGGATCCTTCGTTAGGCTAATGAGACGCTACAAAAGATACCTGGTTATTAACACAACCACACACACACGCACACTCACAGGCACTCAAAATCACTCAATCACACACACAAATGGGCCCAACTTCTGGTAGAAACTGCTCCAAAAGACCGCGGAAAAATCTTGCAGACAAGAACGGACGAGGGTCGAATACGCGTATTTCGGCTACCAAGTAGCCCTCTTCAGCGATCCGAAGGAAAAGTGTCACAACAACGCAAGGTTGAAGTGAGGAAGGGTAATGACATCCAAGATGATATGAAGGTAAATGAAGAGGGGGGGGGGGTAAATGGGGGACATGACGTCAGCAAAAGTGGGGGAAGGGAGACCGGCGTAAACAAAGGGCGAAAAGCAGCAAAAAAAGGGGGGGTCAGTAACGGACATAAAGGAAGGACGTTGGGGGGAGGAGGGGAGGCTGAGGAGGGAGGGGAAGAGGAGGAAGAGAAAGTTAGCGCGTGACTACGTCCGTTAAAACAAGCGACGAATTACTCACAGTTCAAAACTGAGAAGAGGGAGGAATGAGGAATGGGTCCAGAGTCACTGTTTAGGAGATTCCCTTTGTTTAAAAAAATAAAAATGCTCTCGTAAGCGTTTAATAGGTTATTACCTGTGTGCTTCGAAAGTTTCAAATTATCTTTAGTTACGTTGTGCCCGGTCTGGATTAAATGCTGTGCCACGCTAGACTTTTCGGGATTATTATTTCTGTAGTGAGAATAGTGTTCTTTGAATCTGGTTTGTAACATACGTCGTGTCTCAGCGTCAGCGTCAGCCAACACGTATTAAAATGCAGAAATTTGTCGTAGTCCCCTAAGATAATTTGACTACCTTTGAAGAATATTAATAATTGACACATTTTTTTCCACGTAAGATAATGGATATACCTAAGGTATGCAATAACCACTCTGCTCGTGAATATAATTCCTTCATTGCATCTTTTAAGCCATCAAATTTTTAAATTACAAAATAAAATTCTTTCAGTACATATAAACATTAAAAACATGAACCTACGTTGTTTTTATCGTGCACATACTGATGAATGTTCCGTAATATCACCGTTTCCAAAAATTTCAGAAAATGGACACTGTGGACACACAGTTTTCTTCTTCTTCAATGAAGAGACGGCGTACTGTGTGCGACCTACGTAATGATGCGATAAATGTTATGTGAGGTGATAGAGCAGTCTAAAAAATTGAATTACCATAATTACTTGCTTATAGTACTGATTTTTAACGTTTTACGGGACTGGCTTCCAACGGGCAAGGGGAAGAAACGGGAGCGCGCGTGGGAGGAGATGAAGGGGAATTCGGGAATATCCAAGGGAGGGATGGGAGCAATAGAGATAGATGGAGAGACTGAATCAAATGACGGCAGAGGGCCACCGGGGTGGAGGTGGAGGGAAAGGGAGCGATAGAGAGAGAGAGAGAGTGGGTGGGGGCAACTCTGTCGATTTCCACTGCCGGGAGAGAGAGAGAGAGCTAAACTAATTTTTGAGAGCTCAGCGCGCGAGTTGAAGGCGGAATTGGATCAAAAGGTGAAATGGCACATTCCCACGGAAGAGTCGACCATCCGTCCCCCGCGCGCACATAACGAGGGTTCCTCTATCGGGGTAGGAGGACTTGAGGGATGAGAATTGCGGGGGGGGGGGCGTGGGAGGGTATGGGAGTGGAAGAACCAACCCCTTTTCCATGGAAAGGGGTCAGGGATGGTATGAACGGGGGGAGTGAGTCGTGGGGGGGCTGGGATGATTTAAGAATTTTTATGGAATGGAATAAAAATGGAAACCTTCCACTGACGCTGAAATATTTTGACCCTAAGTGCATACAACGCGTTCTCGAATGTTACATGGACTGCAAATAAAATATATCTCTCTCAGGAGCCATAAAGTTTATGCGGGTAATGGGACAAATGGGATGAATGATCTCGAATTCAACATTTCAAAAAGAGTGATTTTCGTGGGTTCCGTTCTGTAATTGCTCATATGTCATTCGTCCTCGCACATATGCATACCTATGCTTAAAAAAATGTCCTAAAAAACTCAGTTACAAAATGCCAATATAAGTTACTAATACCTAATTAATCTCCTTGCTATCGAAAGGACTAGAAACCACCACATATAAAAACACATATACGAAACCATACGAAAAACACATATAAGCTGGTTTATCCATGCCATTAACGCAGCCGGCCGCAGGGGTCAGTTTGGAGACACACCAGTCTGGCAACCTAAAAGTCGTGAGATCAAATCCGACCTCAGAAGTCAATGTTGTGATCTTAAAGGTCATTAGGTCAGTAGACCAATAAACTAAGTCACCCTGGGAATGACGGGAAATATTTCTGCCTATAAGCAGAACCATAGAATTCATTTACCCCTGTGGCACCAAAGATTGGTGCTCCTCTCTAGCCATTCCTGATACGCCACATCCGTTATTCACCTCAAAGCGCAGCACATTCAGCATAAGGTTAACATTCATAATCAGAGTTATTAACTTGCATTATTCATGACCCTGCATTTCCAACATGATTGTCGTGCATTCCCTTGAGCTAGCGCCTAAACCCCAACATTTTCATTGCAATTATTTTAAACCAGGTACAAATTATGAAAGAGAACCTTTTAAGCAGAATAAATCAAAATAATGAGACCAGAGAAAAGTTTTGGAAAGCGATTTCCCCTGCGATGAGAGCATGTCTTTCGATGATCGTTGCTGTGGCCATTGGAGCGTATAGGAGCTTCAAGGGAAGTGGAAAGAAATGGGATACGTGGCGTTTGCGTAAAGAAATAATTATGGAACCGACTCCGAGAGATCAAAAGATCAAAAATGATGTGACGACGGAGATGAAAAAGTCTTCCGAATTTTTAATATATACCGCCATGAAAAGATGGGATTTTTGTAGATCCCTTAACAAGTATTTGACAACCAGTGAACAAGTAAAGAAAAATACAACCACAAGTAAATAATTTCGTAAGCAGTAATGCATCGATAAGAAATAAAAATATTTAAACCATCAGGGTAAATGGCAGTAGAATATCCCGCTTTTGCTTAAAAAAGGCTACCACAAGATCTTGTCAACATATTACGAGGGCAGACTTAAAAGTAAGGTCTCCAATTTTTTTTGTCATAGAAAATGACATTTATTTACATTGTTGGATACCTCGTTGGAAAGGTCATGGCTTCAGCTATTTTTCAATGTAGTCACCCTGGCGCTCGATGATTTTCTTCATCCACATGATGAACTTTTGAATACCGTCGTCATACTAGCTTCCGTCCGCGTTGCGAAGGAGTTGACCTCCTCTTGCACCTCGTCGTCCGTCGCGATCTTCATCCCTCCTAGGTGTTTCTTCAGGGTGAGGATTATTGTTGGTGGATTTCATGCCCCGGGGAACCATTACCAATAAGGAAAGATACTGCCACACACTACAAAAGCTTCGGCGTGCCATCAAGAACAAACGTTCAAGAATGCTGACAAAGTGGGTCTCATTTCATCACGACAACGCGCGACCGCATACGGCTAGTCAGACGCAGGAACTGATCTCGAAGTTTGGGTGGAAAGTGATCGGCCATCCTCCGTACAGCCGTCGCACCAAGTGATTTCCACATATTCCTCACCCTGAAGAAAAACCTAGGAGGGATGAAGATCGCGACGGACGACGAGGTGCAAGAGGAGGTCAACGCCTTCGCAACGCGGACGGAAGCTGGTATGACGACGGTATTCAAAAGTTCATCATGTGGATGAAGAAAATCATCGAGCGCCAGGGTGACTACATCGAAAAATAGCTGAAGCCATGACCTTTCCAACGAGGTATCCAACAATGTAAATAAATGTCATTTTCTATGACAAAAAAAATTGGAGACCTTACTTTTAAGTCTGCCCTCGTACAATACTATAAGTTCGATGATCAGTCACAATTATTGATCACTCGTCCTTACACTGTGGATGACCCTTAATGACCCGAAGAGTAATATGTTACTGATAACGTTTTTATTTTACTGCTACTGTTTCAATTTACCAGCAACATTTTACTTCAATTACAACGCTATTCAGAGTTTTAATCTTCCTAATGCTACTCACTCATTCACGCCCGATTATTCATTATTATGAAGAGAGTCATTTGCGTATTAAAAGCTATATTTGGCCAATAAACAAAATTAAATCACAAACAATCATACTCCGTAGAACAATCATTTTTGCAACAATTTACTAAAAATTTAAAAAAATCTCTTTAGGCCCGACCTAGAGGCACAGGTAGATTTCACAGTATTTTTATATAGACTCAGCTCATTTTGATCACCCCTTACAGTAAGGGTTAGTATAAAAATTGTTTTAGACAATATTTATCAGATCTACAACAACTTTGAACAAATCTGATATTGTGCCTACTAATGAAGTTAAAATATTTTTTCCAGAAAAATCGTATTTTGTTACACCCTTTGAGTTAATGGTTGGTGTCATCGAAATGTTTTTCAAGCAAAAGGTTTTGGTAGTGGTCTTAGAAAGTGGATTGAATTTAAACGAATGCAGTATGCATATTTTAATGCAAGGGAGTTAAAGTGATTTTTCACTTTTTCAAAAAACTTCCCCATTCCCACATTTTGAGTTGATGATCGTTTTCGGGTCTACTGACCATGAAACGGAAAACTATGTAGAAATTTTCCGGAGGTCTCACCATGGTAATGGCTATAGGCTTAGCGAAACTTGGTGGCACTCGTTAGTGGAGAGTTTGAGGTCACTGAGAGTGAATTAAACGTTGATGAGTGGGCAGAGGTACCGAAGGGCCCTGGTCAGGATCATTAGAGAGAATTTAAGCATCTTTATTCCTCCTCTCTTGTATGCTCTCCTCTCCCTGACTTCAATCTCTGCACAAGAGAGTGCCACCAAGTTTTGTCGTACCTATACAGTAGGTAGTCTTTCTTCAACATCTACCTAATTGCAACGCTGATCAGTTCAGTATGCTAAAAATTATAAATAGCCGCTGCATTATTTAGGCGATGAAAAGAAACGACAGCGATTCGCTGTGGATTGCAATGCCATGAATCTGAGAGGATTGAGGAGCTTAACACCGCCGGATGCTCCTCAAACGTTGGGACACAAGTTATATATCATCAAAGCAGGACGCTCCTGTCAAAGTCAAGGGCGGCGTTTGTTTCCGATGGAACGGAAGCCGTAGAGGGAGCGGGAGCCTGAGGAGTGAGGATGATGCCCCGCTGGGTCGGGAGAGGAGGTTAAAGGTCAAGTGCGGCAGATATAGAGGGGACGGGGGCCGACTCCACGGCGTGATGGAGTGACGTGAGGAGCCAAGAGGCTGGAGTGAAACATTTTACACGTACGAGTTCGCGAGTGAAGAGGACAGAAGAGACAAAACAGATCATCGTCAGCGGTAGTTTATTTCGCGACAGTGAGTAAAAAAAACATAAAAAAACATTTACGCAAGCTCAATCGCTCGTGGAAATACTGCCGTGACTGAAAACGTGCTGAGGATTTAGTGAATAAAAATGAAGACACGGAAGTCGCAGATAAGTCGTAGAACATATTTATTTGCATTAAAAATAATAATAGCGTTTATTTAGCACTAGCTATTCAAAAGCAATTGCATTTAAAATAATTATAAAGACAGTGAAATACATTATTCCGATGCTAAGTTGTAAAAGGGAGTTACAATAAAAACACACATTCATTGTGACACTTCCAGTACAAATTACATTGTTACTAACTCCTTAAGCCCTCTATACTCACACATAACCGTTATAATGTTTAAGCATGGTAATTTTGCATTATTAAAACTAATTTTTTTCAGATAGAAAATTTATGATTTTTCGTTAAAAACAAAACAAGATTTTTAATATTTTCTATACCTATAGAGATTAATTTTTTGCATCACGAGAAACAATACTCTTGTCATAACACTGCTGTGTCTAAAAATTTAAAGGTATACTAAAAATAAAACGAATTCACGGAAGATGTAGATTAGTCGACGCATGTATTTATTTAGATTGAATATAGAGGAAGATAGAGAATATATAGGTACAATATTTAGATTGTACATAACGCAGAATAAATAGCCAATGAAAATACTGTTGCTGCAGAAAACGAGCTGGAAGAACGTAATTAATTAAAACGAAGGAATGAAAGACGCATATTATTCGACGAAAACATTAATTTGCATTAACTATAGAGATTATCTTGTACATGATGAAGAGCCGATTGCTGCATAATATATTATAAATTAATGCATTCATCCTTCAATGATTGCAGTGTTTAGTTAATAATGCAAACTATATGGTTAGTTGTTGCTCACATCACCATTTTATCCACTGAAAACGTTTTTCTTAAAATAATTGAAAATATGGTACGACTGTAAAAGAAATAAAATTGGACTAAAATGTAAAAACCTCACTCCTCCTCGTCCTGAAGCCGATGAAAATTTAAAATTCATCAGTGGATAAATCGGTGAGGAAAAGTAGGACTATATCGAAGTCAACAGGGAGAAACCTCTTTCTTCCGCAAGTAAACGGCAGTAAAATATGCTCTCACTTTCATCACATGACTGAAATTCATTAACAGCATGAGAAGTACGGATGGGAAAAAGCGATACAAACTTCACTTTAATAAATTGGCTTATTGGTTAAAACAGTCTCGTATGGCATAGACGTTCAATCATATTCTCAAATCTTGAACAGTATTTAATGACCATTACTAAATATTGGCACTTGGATAAACCGTTGTAAATTCTCCACCGATTCGCGAGCTCTAATTCTTGTCCTATGCAGCGAAGCATGAAGTAATCCCGAGTGCACCGGAGGTCCTTTCCCCCGAGTCCACCAGGAGGATAGTTTAAGGCTTTTCATTGAGATCGAGTGGTTAAATTCGATACTTGCAACACATTTTACGCCATTTGGTCATGGAAGCAATATTTATAGACTAAAAAGCGTTTATTCTTCGCATTTTTTGTTTTTATGGGGTATCCGAACGACAGTGGAGGGCATTAGCACTATTTTGTGGCGGTGTTAGACGATTTAGAAAGATTATTTGAGGTATGAAGAATGTGTATAACCCGCTTCAAAATGTGATTACTTACTGAAAGACGCTAAGATGTCCTTAGTTCGCCCTCACCGCGAGTTGAGTGTTCTCCACATAGCACAAGGCGGGGTACAGCTAATACTTCATTTGTAAAATCTCCAGCAATACAGACAGTCGAACCCTACTAGCCCAGCTAGAGGACTTACTTTCCATCCTGAGAGACCGGGTTTGAGTCTCGGAACCGGCGGAGATTATTGGTATCCCGACCGCTACTTGTGCTGCGTGGAGAGCACTTCAGGAGTAGTATTTTTTCGCCCGAGGGGATGTTAAAAAGTGGGCCACCAGAGCACCGAGTGCTTATCTTGCGCTTAGGGCGTGTCCATTTCGAAACGCCATATTGGAATCAATGTTGTGCGGGTTGCGTCGTTTACAAGTGCTACGAACGCCAGGGACAAGGTAGTCTAGCAAGTGCGCCGACCGTGTATCAACCGGGGGCGACTGCTCACTGCAACAAAATAACCTATTGCGCTTGGGACGTAGAAAAAAAGAGACTGAGAGGTTTTAACATGTCAAGGAAAATCTTCTGACGGAGAAAACGTGAACAATTAATCTTCAAGTACGGCGCAGTCCACGAAGTGACTTTCCAATTCCCTCTTTCCATTACCTAATTATAGACAAAAAAATCAAATGTACATATTTTTGCAGCTGTTTCTCCGGCAGAAAATAAGATGACCAAGACCAGTGGGGTCCGGAACTTATGCAACCTGCTTGACATTGATGCCAATATGGCGCTATGAAAAAAACGGGCACGCTTCGCGTCCACGGCGCGGATAGGAGATAAGCTCTCTAGCTCTCATGATGTCTTTCTTGAAGAGTAGGCTGATCCGACGCCGGGTTTTTCTTCACCCTTTATCCGTGCAGTTGAAGAAGAAAGCAATTGACATGTAAATTCAAATTAAAGATTAATCCAAAATATCAATAAAAGCAAAGTTATTTTGGCCCCATTGCATCCAGGTGACCATCGACAGGGAGAATTTAAAATTTGTGCGTGCTGTCTGAGATTCAAAGTCCTATTCACTCCGGTTTTTGGTGCGAGTTTTTTTTTACTATTCCGGTATATTGTATAACAATGGGACATCATCCTGTGTCCAAATTTTTCTTATTCATTCGGCCAAATCCCTGTATTTTTTTAACTTTTCACCATATGACTGTTGAGGTTTATGTTAATTTGGTACTGTTGCATACACTATGAACGTTTTTTAATTTTATTTAACGTATTTTTTTTAATTATCACCATTATTCCTGGCGCAAGTGACCTCAGTTGTCGGTAGCCTCCCCAAATAAACAAACGACCCACTCAAGGGGAAAAAGGTACACATAAAATTTATTAATTTTTCATGAGCAAGTGATTCAATTTCTTGATATTTCAAGGGTATAACTTCATGAATACGCTTTCTGCGGTGAGGGATTGAATCAAAGGACTAACGCAGGTCGTAGTGGAGGGTGAGTTAGGTTAGTAACTGGAAGAGGAGTGCTGAGTTGGCGAAGGGTACAGAGTCTGGGTGTGATGGAGCGACGGACGCGATAAAGGGTACGCAAGGGTGGGGTGAAGAGAGGGTAACAGAGATAGAAATGAAGGGCAGTCGCTAAATTCAGGGACGCCCCCGAGTATTGGTGACGGCTAAGGACTTCAATTTGATTGCGAGCGGCTTCCCTCCTCCACCTCCTTAGGGAATACATTTCCGTATACCCTCCGTCCCTTGCTCTTCTTCCTGCAAAATCTGGTCATGTCAACGCGGCGACGGCAGGAAGAGGAAGTTATGACGATAAAGCATCTGTGCAAAAGTAAATCCGTCGGTAATGAGGGCAAGATGGAAAAAATAAGTCACCCAGGCAAGACCTCATTTGAACTTAAAGAGTTGGTTCTGTTGAGAATGTGTAATCCATGCTACGGATTTCAAAAGCTGGCCTACAATTTATTTACAATGATACCTTTAATTTAGTATATACATGGAAAATTAACCACTTTTAACTCTTTTTTAATGCATAAATGTTTTATCTAAAGTAATCGCCTATTTTGAAATAATAATAATATTTTGAAATATCCTTGAAATTTTGAAAAAAGAAATTGATTCGAAAAAGAAAATTTTGAAAACTATCTTAGCAAAGATAACTACTTCCTTTTGTCAAACACTTGCAAGTATTTCTATTTCGATTCTCATTCAATGCAGCTTGGGTTGAATAAAAAAAACATGCCATGGAATAGTCAGACGTGAGCTACATGTTGTGAGAGAATGTGAATCGGATGCTCTAGTAACTGATGTAAATGAGCAAATAAATAAAGTTTAGTTCTGTCGTTGTGTACAAATTTTTTCTCCTCCCGACGTTGTTATATGTCAGCAAAAGCCTGGGTACGTCTGAACAAGGATAATAATAGGCTAAATGCAGTGGCAATGGTATACCTGAGAAGTATTTGCGGCAAAAGTAGGACGGATAAGAACTGTGCTCCTTTGGTCTGGCCAGGTCGAGAGAGTAAATGAGGATGAATCGAATAACAAAACAAAGGAAAGGCGTGAGAGGAAGGGGCAGGCTGCGAAAGTTAAGGGTGGATGTGGTGGATGATACTCTGATGAGGAGGATTATTAGGAGTCTTTTGGATAGGGGAGCGCGTATGAAGCAATGCATGAGTGTAGCAGTGGGTTTACACTGGCAAGTTATTTCCACAAGATTCTTCTGAAAGAGCTTGCGGGGAATTAGATTCTGACGCAAATAATTACACCAGTTAGTGCAGAGCCAGATTGGTTACTGTTTACCCTGTCAGCAATACGTTTCTTCAAGCAACTTGCCGATCATTTTAAAAAGTTCTGCCGTTCAGAGCCGTTTACATGTGCAATTTACGTTGAAAGTCGCTTGCTGCAATTAACATGCGCAATAGATTTTCCAGTGTCAACCCACCTTAAGAGAAGCGAAAAAATTATGCCAGGATAGGGCATTTTGCAGCAAATTATTAAAAGAGCGCCAGTTTTCTAGGTCTAACAGCAATAACTAACATAAGTTCTTTGACTTCGTCTACCCCGAAAGGGAATGACATGATGGTCATGCTATGCCACGCTAGTTCTGTCCATTGTATGTTTTATTATAATAGAAAGAAGCCCTTTTTAATTGCAAGAAAATTCAAGGAAATACTAACTCCAGTACGCCGACAAGTGAAGAAAACCGTGCACTAAAACACGTTTGCGTAACTTTCCTCGGCGCTCATGCATCTAACCTTATACGAGACAGCAAAATAAAACTGTGGAGAGTAAAACCTTCATCTTTGCATTTGATTTCGTGGGAAAACTTTTCCTGACGAGTGCTAAAGTCGCCGCTTATTTCTCTGTCCCCCTTTCCCCTACTGTGCTTCGGGAAACACGAAAAGGGCCGAAATTACGGCATCCATAATAAATGAGGAATCGGACACTTTTGGACGAAATCTCTTCATCTCAGCAATTTCGTAAGGGAGTGGTGCGTGATGTTGTCACGATTTTTGGAGTTCTGGAACCGAAGAACTGACCACTTTCACGCGACGTGGGGACCCATGTGAAGGATGCTGAGCGTGCGAAGGCGCGCTGTGTGTTATTAGGTTATGAAGAACGGTCGACACGAGCGAGAAAAGGCAGTTCATGGTTTTCTGGAGATTAAGGCGTTGGGGGAGTTAGGGGGAGCAGGAGCGAGGAGACCTGGACGTCAGCAAAAGCGGTCGGGCACGCAGCCCCTCATGACGTTCCAATATATATTTTGCCAGTCTCCACATCAGTGCCTACGCAAAAGGCATAATTTTCTTTCGCAAATTGAGTTCCGAATCTCAGACAAGCAATATTAAAAAAAAAGTCTTTAGAAATTTTATCTTAAGTATCCGAGATTTTCATACAAGATTCCGCCAAAACCTCTTTCTAATCATAGCATCAACACAAGAATGAATGTGCAAAGTAATGGCATATTTTCATGATCATTGTAAGTGCAGTGGTCACCACTGAACATCAGATTGCCGTGCATCGAGAGGTATAGTTTCACGGCAAGATAATTCGAGTGACTGCTCGAATAGCTAAGACTGTCTGTACAGGGAGCTACTCATTAGAATTATCATTGAATGGCAAAACGGGTTTCTTGCCGATCTCAAGAATTGCCAGTGCCAACGCAAAAGGAATAATTTCTTTAGCAAATTATATTCCAAATCTCAGACAAGCAGTACAGAAGTCATAAAGAATTTTACCTTAGATTTATTATCCATTTTGAATAAAAATGTGTACTTTTCCACACTTTGTTTAAATACAGCGCCCGGTTTCACCTTAATAAGGCATCTTCTGGCCTGTAAAACGTTATCCTTCTGTATATATTATTAAGAAAAGAAATATTTCCCAAGAATGGAATTCTACGCCATTTTATGGATTTCTCCTCAGTGAAAAGAGCGGTAAAGATGCTTATCATTGCTAACTTTTGGAATTTCCTTTCGTACAGAGTTTCGATTATTTTAGAGGAATATCCGTTGTTTGTGGCTATTTGTTTTATGATGTTGAGTTATTTTGTTTTGCGGGCCTCTGGCAAGGGGATGATTAGCAATCTGTGTAAAATTGAATGGAAAAAAGCTTATTTTTCGAGAAAAATGGTGCCTGGATGAGGAATGAATAAATTGGTCTGTATATATACGCTTCCTAAAAATAGAAAATTCAGGTTTTTGGTAGGCTTAGGTGTTTGAGATTTAGATATCGAGTATAAGTTCGATGAACCGTTGATTTCGGTCTCCTTTGTGAATTTCAGGCATTTGTCAATACTATTTAGCATATTAGTGAGAATCTCTAGCGGTCTTATGGTGCCTAACCAGATACAAAAGATGTTATCGACAAATATGAATAAGCAAAACACATGTTTCACAAATTCTCGGTCGTGGGACAGTTAAACTTTTCAAAATTGCCGGAATTACGCCAGAAACATAAACTTAAATCGAAAAATGAACAATTTTAACGGAGTTTATTTCGGAAAATTGCTTGATTTTCGGCAGGGTAGGGCATAGTTTAATTTTTCTGAAATTTGCCCTGATTGACTAGCACGTTGATGAAAACAAGAATGGTGAGGGAATATTGCATATACCGAAGAAATGAAAATTTCGACGGAGACACAAGATACGCAAAGCTTAGGGGCGAAGAGAACCAGCGTGAAGAACGGATGAGCGCCGAAAGGCGAGGGAGATGGATAGATGGATTATGTAAGACAGCGGCAATCGAAGGAGGCGACGGAAGAAACAGCCCCCCGCGAGAAAACAGAGAGCGGTCAAAAGGGACTTGCGCCGAGGAAGTCAATTAATCATCTCCTAATGAGCAAACCGAGTCTCGAGCACCATGACGCGAGCCAAGCGGATCCTATGGCCGCGCATGACCTTGGGTGCTCCGCTAGGAAAAAAATTTCCTCTTAATTTTATCTCATTTATACCACGCGGGATAGCAAATATAAAATATTCGGTAGGATGCTGAGAAGATAAAACGACATAAGCGCGTGGAATCGAACCTTGGCACATTTTACCACGGGATGTGATGTGATGGGATAAAATGAGGTGCCAAACTATGCATAGGAAAGTTTTTAAACGTTTCCAGCAACAAAAGAGAATAATGATGGAATGGAAAAGAGAGATATAAAGAAATATAAAGTTTTATAATATTAAATGTAATTACTCTCGAAAAAAACAAGAAAATAAAAGAAGAAAAATGTAACTGAATAGGGAAATTGAAGTGACCGCGAAGAAAATACCAGTAGTGACCGCATTTTTTAAACAGCATTTTAGGAAGTCAGGCTTAATGCATTTTTACAGATAGTGGTTAGAATTCACAGTTGGCCCAACATTCAAGTAATTAAGCCTAAACAATGTGATGTAAGACTTGGGCAAGGGTGCCAATTCCCTTCGTTGGCTGCTAAGTAAAGCTGGTCAGTTACAGGGATTTTGTTACCACTCTTCAAGTAGAAAGCTCTCAGGACTTTATAAACGTTCAATTTACTTAGTGGGAATAGCCTTATCTTTGTAAATACATAAAAAAGGAAGGTCCGTAATAGTTCTTTTTAACAAGTATCTTAATGGTCCTTTTTTGTAGAAGCACAGCAGGTTTTACGCAGTAAAAACATGCTTCTCCCCAATCCAATTACCAATACCATAATTTAACTTGGAAAGAGTAAAGGTACTACGAATTATACTCAGGCTTTTGAATAGATATTTATTGCAAATGAGGTAATTTGAAAGAGCACAACGCAACACCTTAGATACAATTGATTACTAATTCATCTTTTGAAGGCAGCTTAAGTTAAAGAAAATCACGTGTTATTTTTGTAAAGTAAATTCTATGGTGTTGATTATAAAATGCATGAGTGATTTAACATACGGGAAATATATAATGCTCTTAAACTAGTTACAGGCGATTTAATGGTTAATTTTCAAGCTCAAATTGGTAATACCAAGATATGACTTGATAGGGAATTGTTGAGGAGATAATGATACACAGGAAGGTTGAGCAATTACTTCCCATTATTATCCGTTAATTGTTTGAAACTATGTTTCCACTAGATTCTTTCAACAGCCATTCCCACATCGGAAGATGGTAAACAAAACTTCTATGTACTATTTCACGTCGACGGATTTTTTTGCTGTTATCGTGTAATTATGTTCGGTCGAAAAATAAAAACGTTTTACTCCCCGAATTTCCTCAGTGCGCAAAAGATGTCAACTGATGTTAGAATCTTGCAGACAAATTCTAACTGGAAACGATTGATAATTAACTCTGTCAATCAAAAATTTCAGAAAAAAATTAATTAGCCTTGAAAATTAGGAGTTCTTCGGCTGTCAACCATAACGGATAAAATGAAAGGAGAAACTGTTTGGAGAGAAACAGAAGTCTCTATCGAGCAAAATGCTCGAGGGCAAACATCATGCAGGCATGCTAGTCTGCGTGTGAAGCAAGGACCTCTCACATTGTAGCTATGCTAGCTGTTCTACCAGAGGAGTCGTCAAACATTTTCCGTGCGGAAGCACGTGACCTACTAGTCCAACAATCTGATTGGCGAAGCCCAGCAACAGGCCCAGCAGCCGACGAGAAATAATCCACAACAGCTTGAAAGAATGTCGTGCACAGCTGGAGGCCTGCGAGAGCTTTTATGCATTAGTTCTCACAGCCGAGAAGTTCGTCGACCTCCCCTAATCTTGAACTTCATCGTATATTTCCAGGATTCTCTTTTCGGCTCGAGCAACTTTTCAGAACGGGAGTGCGGAAACTTTTGTGCCCATCCCGCACTTTGGCGAGTGGTAGTCGTGGCACTTATCGCGAGCGGGTGAGCCATCCTTTGAGCGACCCGAGGAGCCCGCAAGAGAAGGAGGCTTGGGAAAGGGAAGGATGACAGCCGGAATGGCTATCCAGCACTGGAGGAACTTGGTAAATGCTTTACGTGGATTGCCTCTCTCCAAGGCACAGTGCTGTTACACAATCTAGTAATACATGGACACTCGAAATAGCCAGATCACTTTGTCATTTTCCACACAGCTTTTTTGACAAATCGTAGGAGTAAAATTTAAAAAAGTAAAAAAATAAGTTAAAGAAAACTAGTTATATGAATACGTATTATTAAAAAAACCTATTATTTCTCGGGCCATGCTCCTTAATTTAAATCTAGAAAACAATAGCAAATAACGGATTTGCTTCGGGTTTGAGGGAAAATGCTCAGCTACTTGTTTATAAAATACTGTAAAAGGGTCGTGGGTGAGCCTCTCAATTTCGGAATTCCTTGGAACTTTGTTTAGGCTACAAAAAACTCGCGAATAAAAACCACGTCAATTCCACTAAACGGCGAAAAAGTTTAAAAAACAGTTTTATACCAAAATAATATTTCTAAAAAAAGCTATCAAAATAATCCTCATTTGCGAATTTTTCGTGAAATAGTATACAACAAAGTAAACTCTAAAAAAGTATTAGCAGGCCTAAATATATAAGTTACATCGCTTTTCCCATATGCACCCGAGCTTTTTTCCAAAAATATTTAAGGTCAACATCCAAAACAATTTAACTTATAGATACATCGAAGATGAGCTTGGCTTTAAAAAATTGAAAAAGCAGTACATGAAAAAACTCGATCGAGGAATCGGCAAATGAGAATATACCCGGACCATGCCTATAGCAGGCTACCCGATAAATGAGAAAGCCGTTTAGATTACACGAAAGGTGATACTCTTCATTTGTGAATATTACCATCTGATGTTTAATTTCAACGGTTAACATGCTATTTCACCACATATAACCGGACGTAGTTGATTATGATGAAAAAAATTGATGAAATTAATTTGGGATTGGATGCCAATACTCATAGTAAGACCAGCTTGTCCATTCCATCTTCTGGTTCAGCCGCGCATGTCAGCGTTGGAGCAACGACAGTTTCTACCCCTTTACAGCAGCCGTCTCCCTGACCTGAAGACGTCTGTCTCCTGTGACGGGGGGAGAAACAGTCGTCGCTTCAACTCTCAACGCAGCTGAACCGGAAGGTAAAACCTAATACACCAAACCTCTGTGGAAGCCTTTGCACCACATATTAGTCGATTTCTCGCGGGATTGAAAAGGATTATTTATAGTTGGAGTAGATCACGAACTTAGGAGTGGATACATTTGTAAGAACGAAAAGAATTTCCAATCATGAATAAACATACCATATAAAAGAAGGAATAACAGAGTTATTAAAAGCAAGCTAAAATTGTAGCTTTTAAAAGTACAGACGATTTATTCGAAGATATACTATGTAAGAGGAATATAAATTTTTAGCTCAACCGCACAGCATCTGAGAGATGAAAGCTGAAATTAAGATAAGACAATAAGATGCTTAAATGGGAAAACTCCCGCAGATTGCATGATAGATTAAATTGAACAATAACGTGCTAATCACGCATACTTTAAATGGCATTCGTGCATTTGTTGGTTGAGGCAATTTCCTCGATGAAAGTTGCGTCCAAAGTAGAAATATCATGAAAGGGTGGAAGAAAAATGATTTTTATTGTTTAAGGCATATATAGCTTGAGAAAACTTCCCAAATTTTCCTCATTTCCCGAAGCTCAAGCGACTATTTACAGAATGTGAGCAATGCACTGTTCGGCTATTCTCTTGCATCGTTGATAAACTCTACCTTCCTAGTTTCAGTGCTTAGTTCATAGGACCTTAACGACGCAGAGAGGAGAATAGATGCTACATAATGGTCGGAGTCATCAACGATTCTCGTAATCACCTTCGAAATTCGGCGCAAATCGTTTAGCAAAAAAGTTTTCAAACTATTTAAACTTGCGATCCATTACTTCTCCACGACCTATCTCTTTAACTAGTAGCAACGTGCAACGATTGCTTCGAAGATCTTGGGCGGAAAACAACGTCTCGTTTGTGCATGCGATGGTGATCGCGAAAACGATTTGTATTTGCTTCTTGGCTGCTGGTAGAAAATGAAATAATAAATGATTACCAGCAATAAAGAACTTTTTTTTACAGCGAGTTGGTTGGCCATTTGGGGAGACGACCGACAACCGAGGTCATCCACACCATTGAGGGTTTGAAGAGGTACCGGTTGGTGAGGGAAGGGTTATTAATAATAATTCTAAGAATGCGGCTTTAATGGGAGCGAAATTAGGGATAATGGGGTGTTTGCGTGATTTTTCTCGAGATCAATTATTGAAACTACATGATGTCCAGAACACGAAAACGTTTTAGAATTTCATCTGGGCACAATTTGTGTTATTTACAGCTGCTCACAGATAGTTTTCAAAGCGGCCGCCCTCAGCCGGTTTCGACGCTGTGCTCGCGTTCATATCAAGAGGAATTTTTCTCCTTTGGTATTCCTCTTGATAATGTCGCGAGTACGACGTTGAAACCGATCGATGAACTCTAATTAATTGTGGTGTACACGAAGTATATTTCTTTTAATTTAATTACGCCTCAATTTCACAAAATGAATTCGCCAACTATCACCTTTCTACATGAACGTACTACCGTGCCAGCTGTCAATCGGGCGTGAGGTTAGGGATGTTAGAACACCAACCACTATAAGGAAGGGTAAAGGAAAAAGCAATTGGGAGAACGGACGGATGAATAGAGAAGTGTGTTTAGGTAGAGGTAGTCTCCCGATTCGCTCTTACTGTAACTATATGGGTACGCATTCATAATACCAAGTGGCTTTTAACACAGTACTGCCAAGTCTTGCCACACTTTCGGCTCGCTCATAAAAGATATAGATGGCATGAAATTGAAAAGTTGGAAAGAAAAATGGAGTAAACAAGATAAATTTGACATGGTTGACAATAACGGAAACGATCTAACAAAAGCCATACCTAATTGGTAGGATAACGTTATATGCATTTTGCAATTCATGCGTCTCTATTCAGCGGCGAACTTCTACCTAGTCAAACTAGGCCCCGAAATCGGAGAGGGCCCCAGTCAGAGAAAAAAATAGTACACATGACACAGGACACGAAAATAACGTCAAAACCGATGAAAATAGAAATTACAGTACTACATTCTATTGAAGGTATGCACGTAAAATAAATAAAAAATAAAATAATGTTTTTTTGCTAAATTACCAAAATATGGGCCCTTGACTCTGGTAAAGGCCAAGGGGCTTTTAAGTCCTGGCCTGTCTCCATACCATAAGTTGGATGGAAATAAAGAGGGGATATGAATAAACCACTGTTTCAATTGGATAAAAGGCTTTAGGATTTGGATATTAGGCTTTTTTGAGTACCAATTATGAAAGTTTAAAAATAATTTTAAACCCTAAAATAATTAATGCATATCAATTACGCGCGTTTGAGAGAGAAAATCATTCAGGATAGATAAATAGAAAAGGGTATTCAGCCGATCCATGCACTAAAAAACTGAAAGTCCCCGAGGTCGTAATTTATCTGGATTGCGCATGCCTATGAAGTCCAAAAAATTCTACTCTCTGCCTCATTCAGTGGGTCATCTTTTCTTGAGATATTTCCATTAGCGCCATTCAAGATGTGGAAAAAACTGAAGAGCACAGCACTTTTTGGATCATTATTACGGAGCTGGATCCATAATTAAGGAGCAACGGGGGCCTACGTGAAAATACGAGAATACCTTGACCTTGACTAAAAAAACACAATTGGAGCAAAAGGCAGTTTTTTATATTTGGACCTTTCCTCGTCAGTCGAGACAAAGCGGCGACTTCGACTTCACGTTATTTTAGTGGAGGAGGAGCAGTATGTCCAGACCTTAAAATCACGTGCGCCCATCACCAGCTTGCCACGGCTTATGAAACTCGATTCGATAAAAATTCCAATTATGAGATGCATCACGCTGGCATTTTTGTGCCGAAACGCCTCGTGCAATTCGGTTTCCAGGAAAAGAAATATATTATTTACACAAGACATAAACAATACGTGTTTACAATGATGCGAGCCAGGAACTATATTTTTCCAGTAAATTTGTGGAGCAATTACTTTTTCAAGGTTCCTTTGGTGGTTTTCCATCTTTAGAGTAAGAAAAATACAACTTCTACTAATACGACTGAATTTTATTAAAACTCGACCCGGATTAACATCATCATCGTGGATGATGTGAATCCATGTCCAAGCCCGAATTTTAATAAAATTCAGTGGTATTAGTAGAAGTTGTCTTTTTCTTTCTCCAGTAAATTTGTATTAAATGCTAATACTTATGGAATATTATTAATCTTAAGCATTGTAACTTAGTGCAATAATGATTTGTACAAATACCAATCATCAAGCTTTTGCCTTCATACCTCTCTCCCCCAAATTCTCTTACGGGCAAGAATTTTCGCTTCGCAAAATGACTGCTAAATACATTTACAGCTTAATATAATAAATTCGTTAAGGTGTATGAAACTCATAAGTAATGCTAAATAATGCATCATAAGACCACGAATCGATGAATAATTCAGACCGATAGGTGAAGTTAGAATCAATACCAATGCAGGCAAAAATGTGTTCTCCATGCTATCCCCAGTAGCGTTAAAGTAAAGGGCTCGCCCGCTTATTCTGAGGCCGCAAGTTCGAGTTCCACCTGCTTTAGTCTTTCGCCACCCGGAGCATGGATGTTTTTGACATGTTCTGTTGATTCGACCCCTGGGAAACCTGTTGACAAGCCAAAAGTGGCTTCGTTGGTTCTAAGGGATAAACAGAACCAGAATTGCCCGGAGAAACCAGGAGTATTAGATCTATCTGATATAAATAAAGCTAGATCATACTCCTCTACTGTTTCCATGGTATTCAAGAATAGCACGTGATAAACTCGTAAAATTCACCTTTTTGTCAAGTAACTGCACAGTAGAAAAAATACAAGTTTAATCAAAAACACCATATCTCATAGCTGCAATTGCATTATTTGGCGTGGAATTAATTTTCGCAGTAAAAAGTCAACGTTGAATCTAAAATACGCGAACACTATTGAATTTTTGGAAGTTACGCGTAACATCTGACTCTCAAATATGTAAATGGAATAGGTAGCAAAAAACATATTTACACGTCATGATAAATGATGATGGCAGAATTATTCAATGTTAGCTCAACTTTTTAATAATTTGTTCTCCGTAATTTCACGATAGGTCCCGCACGTGGAAAAGGATGAATGTATGTGTCATTTCATGCATTGATATTTTAACTCAAATTCGAAAACTAATCGTTCCACGAAACGCGAAAGCAGTCATCATTTGATTTATGCTTTGGAATGAAACAAGCAATCAACTGGCAGTCAAAATGACAATTTTCTGTCCATTCCCATCGCTCGGTAACTTATATCCAGCATCAATAATTGCAGTTTCGATTGAAATAATTAATGTCTCTTCAACCAAGTGGTCATTTTATTAACAGTTAAATTCGGGCAGAAACAGGTAGTCGAACGGAGGGAGAGTCAAATAATAACGTCATCATTTGATTGAAATCGTAATTTCATCTTTCCTTGAGCGCCGTATTGAAAAATGGATTCAAGTTTTAAGGGAGAGAATTAAATGTGTCCCTAATGCTGGTCATAATGATTTGTTGGTGATCAATGATAGGACGTAAAATAAATTCCAATACATTCGATTTTTCCTTCATAACCACTCTCAGGCTCTCCACACTGTTTAATATTCCCATTTCTACCCATTCACCATCTAATTTTTATTCAATTTATTTATCTCTTATTCGTATTTCATTTGATATATTTGCTCATATTCAACTCACTTTCATAGCGAAAATGTCACGAGATGATGCCGCAGACACTTGTGCTAAGGTAAGTTGTGTAAATTCACCAGGAAAATATCATTTGTATTCCCCGAGATCCATACCTGGATCTTTATCGTTAATCAAGTTTTAGGAAGGTAGGATGATGCAACAGAGTAACACGCCTGATCAGTAATTGAAAGAAGTTCGTCTCTCGTTCAAGTCAGGTAATATTTTCATGTTGAATTACCACACCGTGGTGCTTTAATGGCATTTACGTTTTGGCTGGAATATAGTTGGATTTTTTCTCCAACGGGTTCCATTGAAAATCACTCACTATATTCAAGTACTTTTCAAACATAAACGTTTTGGAAGTTCATACACGATATTTGAGTTTAAAAACATAAATGTAAGATGCTCGTCTCTTCACGCATTTCGGCACGTATGCATTACATCATTACGATGTAAATTAACTGCGAAAGCATGCTACCATGTTACATTCCACATGTACACTGAAAAATAGTATTGAGGGTAAAATTTAAATTGGATGAGGTGAAAGAATTTTTACGGTGTTTTCTTTTTTCCATAAGTTACATTTAAAAAATTGGGGTCCCACCATTTTCGGAGTAGCTCGGGCTAATAAAGTTACTACCTTTGTGCCTTATTTCCAGCCAACGGTCACAAGGTATATTTGATTAGATATAAAAAAGAATAAAGATAAAATAAAAAGCCAAAAGTCCGTTTCAAAATCTGAAGAGTTATCTACGATTTCATACCAGTTTGACCTTCGCCATCCCAAAGGTCCAGTGTTCAGAATTGTCGAAGACGGGTTTGGTGAATTTCCCCAACTTGGGTCAAGGTATGAAGAGACGTCTTAAGATAGAAACTTCCTCCCAACGCCAAAAAAGATATCGACATAAGATAACTCCCTTTCACACACGTGTACGTACTCTTTCACTCAACGTTGGCTATACGTATTTCGGCTACTGATTGAAATATCTCCGCTGAAGCCTACTGAAGGAGATTCACTGCAAAAAATCTTTCAGCAGATCCGACCAGCATTCGATCCAGTATGTTTCCCTCATCGTTTTGTAGGTATGGTAGAAGTAGTAGGAGAGTCTTAGAGAATCCAAATAAAAGGTTGGAAAATTTTTAAAGAGTCACATTTCTGTTCCCTTCATCGAAAGGCACTGTTAGTGTTTTAAGACAGTTTACCATAAATGAAAAAAATTAAATCTTGATATCAAACTGTAGTCTTACGCTAGAGGTCAGGTAGATAGAAGGCTATTTACCGATAATAATTCAGGATGCTGGATCTGTTTCATTAATTAATACTATGTCCTCTTCAACCATAAACCATAGGTATAGGTTTCACTCCCACCAGCTCTTACGAAGAGCTGGGAAGAAATGATACTGAATATAAGTGCGGAGTGAAAGGTAAAATGTAATTGAACACATTCTGAGACATAAAAGCTATAATATAAGGAGCAGCAAATGGGAAAAACACCGAGGAGAATCAAGAATAAAAATCATGAAGCATATAATGAACAACGTCATAATTAGGAACCTTTTTAGCTTTAAAGTGTAGAGATGCACTTTCATGAACTACACTTTAGGGATCATAGTTTAACTCAGTTTGACAAAGGAATGTTTAGGGGCATCGCTATCGACGTTCGCAACGTAGAGATGGGCAAAATTTCTCAGTAGTCGATGAATCGATTCAGTACAAAAATCGGGGAAGCATAATCGGTAATTTGAAGAATCGATAGATAGTCAAATGATTTTTATGTGAAGTTCTGTGTCGTCTGTGACGAGCGTGAGAATCGTACGTTTCATGTGAAGCGTGTGAAGGATCCTCAAGGATGAGCATAGCTTTGCGCATGTTTGACCGGTAGCATAATCGATTATTTGAAGAAACGGTAAATAATCATGTGATTTTTTCTGCGGAAAGATCTGTGACGAGCGGAATAATCATAATCAGATTTTTCACGTTGAAACGAATGCTCTGGTGAAAATATTTCACGGAGTCGTGTGATAGTGGTGAAATCATTAGACTCAGTGATGTATAATTATGCTCTCTGACTGAAGTGAATGATACTGTGAAGTGAACCAAGTAGAGAGAGAAATAGATAAGGAGTCGATTATAGTTCATTTGTGCTAAATAACCTAATTGGAGAGAAGAAAATTCGGCAACTATTCGTGATTATTTAAAATGTTTTGTATAGAAGAGAGATAGAGACAGAATGGAGATGTAGGTGCCCGGAATTCAGCGAAAAATATGCCTCCATAAGTAATACTTGGTTTAGTTCTAATTCAGACTGCACTTGCTGCAAAAGTCACAATAATCGTAATTCATATCACTCAATGTTGATGATACTCGAGTGAAAATATATTTATTATTTCGACAGTAATAATAACTAGAGTCAATCATTAATGATTATTGATCTTGTATTTTTTTGGAAAATAAGTTTTTTGTTACTAAGTATTTTTTCCAAAAGTTGTTTATAATATTTATACGCTATAACAATATCTGTTAATTTCTACTTGTAGTGTTCTCTCTGTATTCCTGGGTAGATTATATTTTTTCCAGTTTTTCTACAGAGGAGTAAGTTTCAAATGCGTGTGTTTGCAATATGAGTAGCTTTACCCTTAGCAAAGATTAAAGCTTCCTTTTCAAACACTGAGGTAAAAAAGACTTCAACGGTTGAAACTTGTACAATTTACATATTTTAATTATTATTGTTAACTTAATTGCCTGATATAAGGTTTTGATTTCATTATAAAACTATTATTACGTGAAATGATATTAGCGTAACCCTTGCAATGAAGCTGTCTGCCCTGGTAAGGATAACGCTAATAGCTGATCCTTGCAATTAAGCTTTTCCGAAGGCCCCGGTGGCGGCGGGGTAATGTCCTCGCCTGCTAATCCGAGGGTCGCTGGTTCGAGTCCCGCCTGGGTCGCATGCCCAGGGCATGGGTGTTTCTGTCTAGTTCGTGGTGGTTCGGTCCCTGAGAAACCTGTTGACAAGCCAATGGCTTATCGGTATCGCAGGGGCATACGGACCACCAGAATCGTCCGAGAGAGCAAAAAAAATTAACAGTCGTAAATTTCACCTCGTCTCTCGTAAAACCACCATGAATTTGAGTCATATTTTTTTCTGTGACATTTCCGCACGTCTTTTTGGAGATTTCGCAGTCTTGCCATGGAAGATCTTGCCATTGCAGTTTAAACAAAAAAAACTTTTCACACATCGTTCGCTCAAAAATCGCTTTTCAGTTTCACAGCAGACAACATCGCAGGGTGATAGAAAGGCTATAATATAAAATATGTGACCAAAATTAGGGTACGCCTTAAAATCCGGATAAAACGGTATATCTGATGCAATTAAAAAAAAAACATATTATTACTTGTAGTACCTCAGTTTAACGTTCTTCGGCGGCTAAGGTCATTTCGTACTTACTCTCTGCCACTTGCAGACAGAGATGGGCAACGGCACTCAGGCGTCTAGGAGACGTCTCTTCTCACGTAGTACGTAAACTCGAGCCGAACCCAACGACGCTTAACTTGGATAACCTTTTGGGAACCGCTGCATATTCTAACTTTCGACAGCGGAGATCGGTCATGGGATTGAGTGGGTCCGCATTTTTGTTGCAACACATACGAAGCCCGAATCAAGAAGAGTCAGCAGGACAGGATAGAAAAATACATACATACCCGTACATAGCGAGTATTTACAGCGTAGTAGTACCTTAGAAGTGCCTCTTCTCGCATCCCTAACGCTATTTATCTTTGTCACTCGAATCTTTTCATTACAGTCCTCTTTCCATTTCAGTCTCAATATTTTCCTTCCATTTTTTTCACCTTCCCCTCAGATTTTTTTCTGCTAGAGTCCAATTCCTAGCCTTCAAAAGTATTCTTTCTTCCATCATTCTCCTTAAATGGCCAAGCCAAGGCTAGAAAAATACTAAAAAAAACTTAGACTTAACCAACTTAGAGATAACCAATAAAAAACCCTCGGGATTTTGACGGTTCATCGTAATTTCGAGTAAGGCCAAGCATCTACGACTTTTCAAGTCAAGTTTTGAATGGTAACAGATAGTTACGCGTCCAGAGATAGCATATGTGCGTACACCGCCGGCTCTTGCCCGCCTCAATGCTCTCTGATTCTACATTTTATTATCATCTGGCCGGTGTGGCTCACGTAGTACTAGCCGCAAATACATGTTACCCAGCACATTCATTCCGTCAGTAGTGGAACTAAATTGTCTTTGGCTGAAAAGAATATATGTATCAGCTATCCCGTGTCGAAACATGCAGCGGTGGAATATTTCTCTCAAAAGGTTCAGTTGATGCAGTCGAATTTTCATTTTGTAGAAACAAGTGCGACTTCGGTATTTTCTCTCGACTAGATCATCCTTTTTCTCCCTCAGGGTTCTTCTAATTAAGGCGCCAATGACCGAGATGAATTTAAGCCATGAAGAATACGTTGATTTTTGAGGAGGAAAGACTTGGCCAAGCTGATAGAAAAACCTACGAAGAAGCTTAAAGTGAGATAAGTAAGTGTGCGACCTAAAGCCGGCCAAATAAACCCATAAGAAATAAACCCAATTTAAAATGAAAAAGGGTTACATTAAAGTTTGCGATAAAGTTCCGAACCTTTGATTTCTTCGTAGGTAAAGCAGGGGAAGATTATTAACGGCTCTTCGACGGGAGGATTGGAAAAGTATCCTAAAGTTCATTTTCCAAGTATTTCGATCATAATGCAAAGGATCGAGACTGGAACTCATTAATCATACACTCTCTAAAATCCGCGGGTGGAAAGATATCGTCTCCGAGAATCGTTTCCCACCTCGCTTATCGCCGCTTTCAAAGACCTTCCCGATGAAGGAAGAAAGCGTTAGATTAATTGCGAGAAGTTTCCTCGGTGGATGACAGCAACTGAGTTAAATAAGAGTCGGTAAAACAAATCACAATAAGTTTCGAAAATTGAAAGGGTTTTCCGAGCAAGAAACGGTTTATGAGCAAAAAGCACTTCAACGTCATCACCATGAGAGATAAGATACCTTCTAAAATTAAATTTGTAAAGAACTCCACGCTCAATTCAGCCTTGAGGAAAAAATTGCATTGTATACAAGAAAAATTGACTACAGGAGAGGGCCTACTTAAGACTTTCGCTCAATTTTTTTCATCCAAATATTCCTTTAGCTACTGCATTTTGTTGAGTTTCATTAATGTTTATTGAATTATAAAATAAGGAATGATCAATGAGTCGAAATATAGAGTTCTTTATCATTGCTTAGTGAAAAAATGAGTGGTTTTGTAACTGGAGGGGAAGTAGCTTTGTAGAAAGAGAGATATTTACTGGAAAGACCTACCAATACTGCCACATAAAAATAGCAAAACATCAATCAATCGGTAATGAATCTCGACGTACGAGGGCGTTTCGGAAAGTAAGTTTCGTTTCTGGTTATTTAAAAAATAATACCGATACATTTTGATGTCTTTTATCGCAAGCGACTTAAAAATACAATAGCCAGCTTTTTTCAACATAATTTCAACAACATTAACGAACTTTTACAACTGGTGAACGATTTTTTCAGTGCCCCGTCGTAGAACTCCGACGCCTGGAGTTAAGCCATGGCAACGCTCGACTGCAAAGTGCAGCAAGCACACGAAGCCTACTATAAAGCGTTACACAAGTACTTGACAGTATGACTTGGAGAACGCTGTTGCCAACTTGCGCTCCGTGTGCTCACCTCTAGATCTCGTAGGCAACCATTTCCATCACTGTGTTAAATTTAACTGAGTTACTTCAGGGCATGGAACTACTAATACGAGGTAGGTCGTTTGGCATCGTTTGGGTCGAACGTTGTCACGTAGTTTGGATAACAATAAGCACTAGCTAGGTACGGAGGGCATTGTGTATTTGATACGTGTGTGGTACTTGGATGCAACAGCAAGGCGAGGAAACATATGAGGGAAGAATTTTTTTTTTAATATATCCCTCTGATACATCTAAACGGGCGAAGCGGCTCCAGATTTACCGGAGACAAGACAACTTTCATACTGATAATTGTAAGAGTTTCAACTTAAATTTGTAAAAAAATTGTTGCTAGGGTTACTTTCCACTTTTGACCAGATTGTATTCTCAAACTACATATTTACTAATTATAACTGATCAAAGGTGTTGTACATCAGTAGATAAGGATACAAATATTTACTCGACTCCATGCTGTCGCTGCGCTAAAAGCTAAGTCATCGGAGCTTTCATCCATTATTCCTACACTAATTATCGAATCGTCTGCTGCTCCTGTCATCGGGATGACGTCATGGGCAGAACAGGCTCATTTTGGTCACGGGAACGTCCTACCTTGTATTAGTAGAACCATGCTTCAAGGAATAATATTTGCACATTGGAAGACTTCTAGATTTGCAGTTATTATACCGAATAGCGCTATTAATTTTCCTAATGCTTTTGGTAACATCGCAACTCCGGCCTTTTGGAGATTTACACAGGAAACGAAATCTTCATAAGAGCCTATACTATCTGCTAGATGTGGAAAGTGCTATTGCTATTTTCACTTGGAAGTCTTTAGACCATCCTCTGCCCTGATTTGTATCCTAGCGGCTATCATATTTTTCCCAACTCGACAAAATGGCTAGGGTCATGGCGGTTAGCAGACGACGAGGAGTAGCAGGACAGTGCTAATGCATGGCTAAACTTCCTCGTGGTAGATTTCTACGATGAGGGCATTAAAAAAACTTTCACCGGTATGACAATTACCTTAATTAGGCAGGAAATTAGACTGAAAATTGTCGAAAATTTTAAATGTGTCTCACGGAATAAAAAACCTCTACATGCTTTGCCAATTTTTTAGTAACCAAACGGAGTTTACTTTCCAAACCGCCTTAGTATATACCCGATTTGGACTAAAATGTTCACGGAAAATTTCACCCGGGTCTTTTATGGCTTACATTAGATTAACTAATCAATATTAGAAAATTTCAGCGAGATTTCAACCTCTCCATGTGCGCTAAACGGCTTTAACATAGTATCTGCTTTTAGCACGCCCCATTGATTCTTATAATTAGGGCCTATCAATATGCGTAATGTATCGCCTACTACAAAGAATTTTGCAAACTACAAGAAACCTACGTACTACACCTATTAAATCATAATACAGTCCTAGAGCTCACGTGGGATAGCTAGGGTTCCAATCGGCTCTAAGTCCCCAAATCACTGCTTTCTATTTAGTCTCGGGATGAATGAAGCAACGAGCCGATTGTCTTAAAATTGTGCGCGTAGGTACATGATATTTATTTCAAATAAATATTCAAATATGGTCTCTATTGGTCCTGAAAAAAAATCTCGATTAAACCCACTTAAGGGTAAATATGCTCGAAGTCTATGGCGATGTTCCCCACGCCCCCCATAGCGAAACTGGAATACATGTTTAGTATTACTGTTTAAATAATAAACAATTCAAGAAAATAGCTTATTACTATGCATCATTAAGCGACAAAACGGGCAATTTCCACTTAGTAAAAATAAAACTAGGATGAGAAGTCAGATTCTCTTTTGTAAGAATAGAACTACTATAGTATTTCTTACTTCTATCCCTCCCGTTGAAAAACAACGGGCACTTATCCCAGTATAAAATAAATGTGGTCAACATCTACTGCCTTTACTTTGAGTTCCTAGATTTCTAGGTTGCAGATAGCAAGCGGAAATATATGCAAATTCTCTAATAATCAATACCCGTAAGTGATTCTAATCACAAGTAGGGTTCCCAAAAAGATTTGATTAGAAGATACCTTGATAACATCTGAATATTACATTCGCCACGAGAATGGTCGAAAAGTTGTTTCACGCCTGAGATTGGAATGGGTGATCCAACATTTTCACTGAGACGAAGCGAACCAGAATGCAAATTCTTGAAGATATCAGTCACCAGAGACGTTTCTCTGTCCGGGCTGCGGTGGGCCGAAAATTTCACAAGACCTTGTGAAAGGGGGGCAATGCAAACGCCACCGCGAGGCAGGGAGAAATCTTGAGTTCGGAAAAATTGATTAGTTCCGCACTCTCCAACAAGATATCGGGGATATCGCTGGGTCACGGGGGGCGATACCCGAAGCGAGCAAAGGGGGAAGGGGGGAGGGAGGAGATTGGGTTGTACTCCCCGTGCCCACCCCGGGCCCCTCCTGGAGTTTCCCAATTATTCTCCCCCCCCTTCCATTCAAACAATCCCACAATGCTCCGCTCTGCTTGGGGGATGGCCTACAATGGACTTGGAGAGGATTTCATGTCGCAGTCGGTCTGGTGCTGAAATGCGGAAAGCGAGTGGTGTTGAAGGGAGCTTAGATGAGGGAGGGTGTATGAGTGGGCTGGGAGAGAGCCCGGAGCCGGGATCACACGTATAATCCCGACTTCGGTTCAGATTGTACGTTTAGTTCGAAACGCTTACTAAGAGATAGTCTTAAACACTTGATTATTTCGGGTATACTCAGTTCAATTAGTCTTGCACCTATAGTTACGAAAGCTGCGTAACATTAAGGCTGCTCCTTTCTACTCATTTCTAAACGAGCTTTTTGGCCAGTAGCAATGAATAGAAATAGAGAGAAGAGGTACTTAACGTCAAAAAGTATTACAATAAGCCTCAGGAAATAAATGCTGAAAATTCTACGTGTGAAGTGTTTTAATATATTACTCCAAAACTTGGACTATTGGAACAGCAGAGCGAAGAAGTCTAAAAGAGTTTGAACTATGGTGTCATAGGAGGTTATTGAACATTCGTGTGACACATAAAATTTCCAACAATGAGGTTCTCTATAACATGGAGGAGCAGCCTATACTTTGGAAGACCCTGAAACGAAAAAAAGACGAATGTATTGGACATATTTTACGGCACGCAGATTGGCTAAAAACTATAAAAGAGGGTAAGAATCCGGGGGTAAACGTCAGAGGTTGACCGAGATCGAAAGGTATTAAGCAAATAATAGAATATATAGGCTACACATCCTGTACCGCAATGAAAAAACTGGTAGAGGTTAGAAATCTATGGAAGAATGTGACAGCTGCCAAGCAGTATAAGAATTTAAGACCAAAGTAGATGGATGGTATAAAAATGGGTCAAAATTAACCCGATCTATAATGAAATAAATGTTTACATGGACCACAGTTGATTCATTAGCCTGAAAGTAACCATTATTGCACGATAATTATGCTCAAATCGGTACATTATATCGATAGTTACAGTTTTCTTGCAGGAGCTTCCTTTTGCGCTATCTTCCGACATTTAAGCCACTCCAATATTTAAATTTTGTAATTACTTTGGACAAATACTGACCAAACCGTTTACATTTCATGTTCCTATACACCAAATATCCTGAGATACGAAGGTCGAGTCACGAGAGTTATGGTTTCGTTGACGAGAAGTTGCCTCCCTCAGTTCACCATTTCCCCAAAACACTTTGAAAGGTAGGAACATTTCAGTCACCTCTATTAAAACTTCTCAGCCACATTTTTTTTAAATTGGTGAAGACTTCATCGCCATATTAGCATATTATCGAGTCTTATTTTTGAGAAAATGGATAAATAAAAATAGCAGACCCAGTCACCCTGTTACAAATGGTTAAATAACTTAGTACCATTGCTATCCACTGATAAGAATCAAGATTAAACTAACCTGTGTACATACTTTGAACAGCATGTAGGCAGTTGGTAATAATTTATTCCATATAATTTCTGACCTCACATCAATAATGTTCGATACTAGCTTTTAACAGATGAGTAGTTTATAAAATGGTAGTCAGAAGGATGGACCTGATGATTTTCAACTATTTGTCAAAGAACTACGAACCTCGAATAATTAGATGCATATTTGTCACCACCTTTTGAAGGAAAAGCTAAGAAGCAGTGCTTTTGGCAATCACATGTAACACATAAATGCAGTTGGACATTTCAGGAGCTTTAATTCACAAAAAAATATTAGTCTGGTTTACTTTGATAAATTGTCGCCATCATATAACAGGTTAAATGTCATTAAATGTATAACCCAATGAAAGAATCAGGCTGACTCTTCAGGATATGTAGAATGATGTAGATCTCATTTTAAAAAAGTATTGAAGAACTTTAGATGGCAAACAATCTTTAATAGGTCACAGTGAAAGCATAATGACATCGAAATAAATATGAAAAAATTCCTAAAAGTTGGTTGCTTCTGGCAAGTATGCGTATTAAACGTGAATCGCCAAATTAGTTTTGAGATATATTTTGGATTAGTTGGTAGACATTACGGCCAGAAATTTTTTGAAAAGATAAAAATACATCAGAAAACAAAATAATCGAATTTTATCTTTAGACAAAAACAGTCACAAAACGATTTACTTATAATGGATGCCCATAAATTTTAAATTGACATAGAGTTAAACTTATACCACTCTAATACATCTCCTCTGTGCTGTAACATGAAAACTAGAATCCATGTTATTTTTATATTTTTTAATAAAAAATAATTCTCTGAAATACATTAAGGTCCGTTTACATAACCGCTGGTAAACTATTTTCTCCGTATAAAAACCAATGCTAATACGTATTACTATCTGGAAGTCCAATGAAAAAAAAATAAGTTAACACCAAGTCAATGTAAAGGCTTCGATATCCTATTTTTCAACGCTAACCAGACTTAACCTGAACCAAGTGATATTGTACAAACTCAGATTTTCCCCTTTCCATTAGTTCCGCCTGGAAGAATTTACACCAAGAATAGCAGTACAGTCAAAAGAGTATTCGGGAAGACGTCAAGGTTTGAAAATTACAAAATAATGAAACCTCTCCATCTCATGAAAGAAAGGTAAGGATTTGCATGCTCGAGTATATAACTTAAAAAATTCGTGTCGCATTACGCGCAGGATATAAGTGCCATTTAGATGAAATACGTCAGAAAATTCACACGAGAGATTAGACTACGACAAATGGGATAAGTTATGCGCATAATATGGAATACTAAATGCATAAATAAACAAGAAAAGATCTTTTGAGGGAGTTTAAACAACACAGAATAAAAATTTTAAATAACTGAATGATCTTAGAGCCTCACTGATGTCCTTCCACTCCCGTTACTCAATGAATGACGTCTTATTTTTTTCTACTAATGTCCAACGATATATATCGGCCTAAGTCTATTTTCTGATAAATCTATCTCGCACTGAATGAGCCATTAAGGAGATATCTTATGTCATAGTCCGCCTCGCACTCGTGTCACTTCGAATAAATCGTATAGGTGGTTTGAAAAATGAGTCCTTCACAACGTAAAAGTGGAGGAGAGATTTGACGTGAGGGTGAATGAGTACTTCTTAATGCCAGTAGGCAGGGATATGAAAGAACAAAACATGCGCACATTAATTCCCTGCCAATTTTTGTCCGGAAAAGTGATATCGGGTGAGACTGGGAACAAAACATATGCTCGAAAGTATGTTTTCAAGTTTTTTTTCATTGCAAATGACTACCTTCGTGTAGAGAGCATGCCCAAAATAGCTCTCTATATATAATTAAATACAATTACCGGACGCAAAAGTTCATTTTTACCCCTGAAAAATAATTGTTTTGCAATATTTGGCTACGCTATGAAAGATTTCGTCACGATAGGAATATTTTCACAAGGAACATATGATTCATAAAAGGTAAAATATTGTAAGAAGAGGCTTATCTAGTTCTATCTGTATCCTGAGTGAACTTAGGCTGACGCACAATTATTGGCCTATCATCGCCGAAGGAGATAAGCAAGGAACGATGAAACGAGGAACATTCCAAATAAGTCATAACATAGTAAAATGGTGTTTGAGAAAGCACGATTTAGACTGAAATATGTAAGTATGTACATACTTAGGAGTGTATAACGGCAATATGCACTTTTTACTTACAAGCAAAAAAATTTAAAAATAAAAAAACGGAAAAAAATCCACGAAGAATCACTGTCAGTTTGGTGGAATAGAGGAAACGGAACTCAGGTAGTCCGTTCAAAGACAGCTAACGGGAATACAGAAAAGGAGTATGGCAACCTTACGGAATCATACGAATAAAGATGGCTGAGATATAAACACAAAAACGTCGATGAGATAGCTTTAAATTAGAGAGCAGGGATGAAGTAACCAAGGATTACAGTTACCGATATATTAGAGGGGAGAATACAATTAAAATAATAAAGACAGAAGGGCAGCAGATGTGAAGGACGATAAACAAATTAGATCGGTTCAAAGACAATTATTTCTTGGGAAGCACGGGTGAAAAACTTACATAAACAGATGCAAGCAAATACATATATTCAAAGGAGATGATGAAACAGCCTACTGAAAAGAAGAAAGATATCGTTCTCACTGTGGAAATTGATGATTCATAACACGTGACTTGTCACGTGTTATGTGATAGGTGTTATGTTACGTGATAATCACGGAGATTGTCACATCGGACTTTATTTTGACATGCGCGGCTACGAAAACAAATATTGCGAAAAAGAAGTTTTAAAATTGCCGGTTTTGGCGTCACCACCCTTAAACCCGTACATATACCCGTTTCAACAATGTGTAGACTTTTTTGACAACAACATTTCATGACATAAAAGATCGCAGGCAACCGACAGTACCACGATTTGAAATCTGGTATGTAGGTCAAAATGTACATAATCTTAAGTTTAAATTTTTATTTGTTAATTTTTTAACAATGTTTAAAAGCAGTTAAAGCGTAATAATTTAATTTTTCGCTTCTAAAATGAAAACCAATGATGCAATATTTGTACTACAGTGAAAAATCGATGTAGAGAATTCAGAAACCTTCAAAATGAGCCGTTGATCGACTCGATTTGTCCATGAAAGAAAATGAATTCCCCAAAGCCGTACTCTTTGATGGGCGAATAACGGGGAGGGAGAGGAGGGATGAATAGGAAGTTGATAGGTTAGTTAACCAGACCGGACAAAAAAAAAAAAAAAAAAACAAAGATAACAAAAATTAAGACAAGCACTCACTCACGCACTCTTCTCACGGGTTTGCTGGAGAAACAAAATACCGCGAGGGCTCAATCACGCTCACAATCAGGTTTGCGAAGAATTAACTTACGCCAGTGACCCACTCACACAAATAAAGAACAATTCAAATTAAGAATTAGAACATGCACTCACTCACGCACTCTTCTCACGGGTTTGCTGTAGAAGCAAATTACCGCAAGGGCTCAATCACGCACACAATCAGGTTTGCGAAGAATTAACTTACGCCAGTGACCCACTCACACAAATAAAAAACAAATTAAAAATTAAAACATGCACTCACTCACGCACTCTTCTCACGGGTTTGCTGGAGAAACAAATTACCGTGAGTTTTTTTTTTTTTTTTTTTGTCCGGTCTGGTTAACTAACCTATCAACTTCCTATTCATCCCTCCTCTCCCTCCCCGTTATTCGCCCATCAAAGAGTACGGCTTTGGGGAATTCATTTTCTTTCATTAATTTAACGGCCGTAGAACGTTCAATTGTTTATCGATTTGTCCATTTTTAACCGAGGAAAATTGACAAAAACAGAAAAAGGCGTTTTTTCAAAAAATCATAACTGGGCCAATTTACAAGTTTTAGCATAAGCCCTCCGTGAAATGGCAATGAATAATATTTAGATTGCGTGAGCGAAAGATGGGCGCTTCCGGATACGTAGTTTATGGACAATTGAATTTTGCATCTTTTATGCAATAACTTGCAATAAGGCCGTTTTAAAGGAGGCATTTTATTGCACAATTTGAAGTGGCATCTGTTTACGCAATGCGAGAATGGAATCAGAGCAGGGGCTATTTTCTCATCTCTCGTTTATGCATTTGCTCATGCATTCTAGCAATTCACCGCTTTACATGAAGCAATTTTCAATGCACATCAATGCGTACATAAGATTGTAATTTTTTGTGCATAAGATTGTGCCTTTTATTGTCCCGAAATGTGGCCCTAGGTTTTATTCGACTTACTTGAAACATAATTAATATGTGCATTCAATGGCTCGTGATTACCGCTCCAGCGACCTTAATTTCTAGCAAATTTTGCACTGGTTCACAACTCCGTTGAGCCCCTTTTCTCATAAGGTCCAAATTATTACAAATATTTCAAGAGAATACTTACTCTTCTCCTTGAAATGGCAGTGCCACACACAACATTGAGAGATAGTATTAAATAGGACAATGCCCTCAAATAGAACATCCGGGCCCCTCCCCCTTCGCCAACGGAACCGCCAGCCTGCACTCCCACCACAATCACTTGCACCGCAATAATTACAGCGCGCTCCGTGCACTGCGATTTTGGCCGGAACACATTGCCGTCTGCAAAATGGGTTTCCCGGCCAGAAACTACTCTTCACCCCGGCAATCTTAACATCTCATCCCGGTCGATAATCGATTGACACGGTCGGGATGCGGAGAGAGAGGAAAAAAACGAGTCGCGTGGAGTTGGGTTGGACTTCCGTGTCGGTGGAAAGAGAGGAGAGATGTGTCCCGGGCGGCAAATGAAATATTTCGTCCCCGGCGTGCCCGGGAGGGTTGATGTCGTCGACCGATATACACGCAACACGTGAACTCTTTAGGGGGCTAAGAAGGTGGTTTCAGGTGAATGTTTTTTTTCGTAAAAACGTCGAGGCACAAACTTTAGGTTAATTTTTTTTCTTGGAAAGCTACAGGCGCAGCTAAATTCGAAGGATAAATTGAGCCATTAATTACGCCTATCTGACAGTTTCTAACTTTCCTCACCTCTTACTACCGCACGCAATAGGTGTATACGAACTGCGTCAAAATAATTATTTGCTGTTTTTGAAACGAATAGGAAAATACATTAGCAAAAAAATAATGAGAAGGTGACGTCGGTGTAGGAGAGTAAAGGTTAAAAAAGAAATATAAAATGAATAAAATAGAAAGATTAAATGAATAAAGATATCGATAAATGATTAATTAACCTTAGGTATTTTCTCTTGTAAGAAACTTGTCAACGGCATATTTCATGGCTCAGAGTCACATTAAGGGATACGCGGGTGACGCCAAAAGTCGTAACGCGTTGATTATTAACCAATATTCTCAAAACTTGAAACAAAATATTTATTCACTTAACATCGATGAAGGTCTTGTAAATGGGAAATGTCGCGTTCATGGCTCCGAAACTTGGTCACTGAGGAAAGAGGTAACTCAAACTCTTTTTCTTCAGATTGATGGATACTAGTGATGATACAATGTATGAGCTATACATAAGGGACTACAAATTATTGAACTTTGACAATGATTGCTGAATAATAATGCATAATGAAACTTTCCCTTAGGACAGCTTTTCAGATGTGGATTTGAAGAAGGGTGGAGAGACCAGGTTGGTTCAAGAGGAAGACAAAGGGAGGCTTGTCAATTAAGGTGGAGGAAAGAAAGTTGGTGGGGGAAATTCATATACAGCTGTAGAGGTTGGAAGGTGCACTGAGGGGGCTAAGAGTAATTGACGAGAGTGATCGAGGGAAAATTTTTGTGCATGGTGAGTAGAACTGAAAGAAGAATAGTTAGTTGGACGGAATGAGAGAGGCCAGAAGTTATGAAAAGTTTAAGAAAGCGATGACATAAGTCATGTGTAGAGATTTGTGGCATAAATGGCTACTAATGGGGGTAGGGAGGTGAGCAGGAACTGTTCTAAAGCCTACCATTACCAATTGATGACAGAAAATATATTCATCTTCCGAAACCAGCGAAAACTGCTCCTGAGGCCTTTTAAATCGGGTAAATTAACAATAAACAAAGGACAAGTGCACAAAACTATGCCATGAGTGGAGGGAAACCGACCCAGGCAGGACTCGAACCCACGACCCTTCGGCAATAAATGTGAGAACTTTACCCTAACGAACAGGCCGAATGAAAGTTTTGCACTATGTATTTCCAAATTATTAACACTATAAAGATAAAACTTTAAGGATATCAGGAGCAACTGCGCTCGAATTACTTCCCGATACGGATGTTTCGACTTATTGGGAAATTGAAATTGGAATGAGCATACATATTGGGGTATATATCATAAATTTGCTGCATAAAATTTATGGGATCGCGTTCAGGAGGTTTATACGTTCGGTGGAGCCTGAGGGATGATTTTATGTCGGGGGAAAAAATTAATGATCGAAAAGTTTATGGGAAAAAACTATAATTTAAAACCATTTGACACGCGGGAGGAAACTGATTGGAAGCGGTATGCAAGCATCGAGAGCGGAAGGTGCGATTTACACTATACATATACGGATATAGGTAGGACTGGGAGGCTGAGCTGGGAGGAGAGAGGAGATGGGGAATTAAGGGGCAGTGAAACGCCATTTGGGACACTTCCGCCCGCTGACATCTGAGGGAGAGAGAGAGAGACTGAGAGACAAAAGAGGAAGGGAAGCTATGGAACGTGGAAAAAGGAAGGCAGGTTTAGCGTCCTATCATTTCTCCGGCTGGGAGATAAAATAGGTTCGCTGTTAGAGATAGATAAAATTGTCTTAACTGCATGTATATTTATACTACGTTGTATGATAGGACCATTAACCACCCACTACTAGGTGAAAAAAGCGCCTCAAAAACAAGAAAATGAAAGATACACCGAGTGGCGGATGGTGTGAAGAGGCTGAGAAGACCAATTCCCATCCATTAAGCGAGTCTCTAACAATCACTAGGACTCGGAATGGATACCTGAGGTGGGATCACGGTTACTTCTTTAACGCTATCGTTATTGTTATCCATTACACAAAGAACTCTAGAAGTGCAATGTTCACTGTTACTACCCTATGAACGCACTCCATCAATTAACACTGGTGATTAATGCACCTGACAACATTTGATTAGTCTTGCGCAATAAACTTACCAGTGTAAACTCACCTTTACACACCATAAGTATCGGATTCAACTCAAGAATATTCACATAATCTTACGTAAGAAATGCATTTAAAGTACATTTTTATCGCAGGTTTTCTGGTTAGCTTATAAGCTGGTAGCTGGTAAATTTAAATTGAAAATAACGGTCGGAAAAACTCGATGAAAGTACTTTAAAAAAGGAAATTGAATCGATTTTCTTAAATTTTATCATAACGTTTTATTTAAGAGTAGAAATTGCGAGAACTTAAACAAAATATTCCAGTTTCCTTGAATTCAACGTTTTTTTAAACCGTAACCTTAGCAATCCTTGCCAAAGTTGAATGATAATGATTCGTACACTGACTTCGTAGCTAAAACAGAGGACAAAAACACTGATGCATCATGGAAATATTTCTTAGAAATTCTACGCCAGGGAATCAACGAATATATTCCGCGAAAATTGAAATGTGATAGCAAAGAACCTCGCTGGTATAACAGTGATGTTAGGAGGGACCTTAAGAGACAGAGAAAACTGTACAACTTATTCAAAAAGTCCATTACGTTAGGTGACAAATCGAAGGAACTTGAAGCAAAAGAAAGTTACGCTGCACAACGCTCAAAAACCAAGAAATCAATGCGTACTGCATTGCGAAATTTCAAGAAAAAAGTACTTGGTGAATTACTCGAAGAAAATCCGAAATCTTTTTGGTCATATGCGAGAGAGCTTCAGGGGAAATCTTCAACCGTAGATTCGTTATTTGATAAAGATGGCAAACTTGTCACCGATAATATTGACAAAGCTAACACGTTAAATTCCCACTTCGAAAGTGTATACACTACCGACGATACTCCATGTTATTTCGACATTTCATTCACTGAGGAACCGATGAAAGAAATCACTATTCAATGTGATGGGATAACTAAACAGCTACAGTCGATCAAAAATAGTAAATCTCCGGGTCCGGAGGGAATACCCGCGCGTGTCCTCAAGGAATTAGCGCCACAGATCGCACCGTTCTTAGACATAATATTCAAGAAGTCATTGTCTGAAGGAAAGATACCAATAGACTGGAAAATTGCAAACGTTACACCGATATTCAAAAAGGGAAACAGACATGACCCAGGGAACTATCGACCAATTTCATTAACGTCTATTATAGGCAAGATACTCGAACATATCGTCGTTAGCAATATCATGACGTTCCTGGACAGTCGTAACTTCCTTCATGGCTGTCAGCACGGCTTTCGGAAAGGTAGATCATGTGAAACACAGCTCGCGCTCTTTCTTCATGACGTTCTCAAATTTGGTGAATCGAAAACACAAGTGGACGCATTATTCCTAGATTTTAAGAAAGCTTTCGACACGGTACCTCATAACAAACTTTTATACAAATTACAGTCATGCGGCCTAAACGAAACAGTAGTAAACTGGATACGCGACTTTCTGAGTGATCGTAAGCAAAAAGTAGTTCTTGACGGAATTAGCTCTGATGCAGTTAAAATGACATCAGGTGTCCCACAAGGAAGCGTAATCGGCCCCCTTTTGTTCATTATATACATAAATGATCTATGCTCTCGAATTAGCAGTAAAATACGTTTATTTGCTGACGACGCTGTCATCTATCGCGAAATTAATGATCACTCTGACTTTGAAATTCTATCATCGGATTTAAACAACGTTCATGTGTGGAGCCAAGAGTGGGGACTCGAACTTAATCTGAGCAAATGTGCGGCGGTACATTTCTTGCGGAGGTCGTCCAACTATCCCCGTGTATATGCTGTGGATGGCGTTAAGATAAAGGCGACAGATGAAGTTAAGTATCTGGGAGTTACGATAACCTCAAACCTATCGTGGGGAACACATATAAGAAATATTTGTGGCAGAGCTCTGAAGAAGCTAGGATTCGTCAAGCGTATTGTGGGAAGATTCTCAGATGAAAAAGTAAAAGAGAGGTGCTATTTCGCACTCGTCCGGCCACACCTTGAATATGCAGCGAGCATATGGGATCCGGTGCAGAAAGACTTAATTCGGGAACTTAATAAAATACAAAGGAAAGCTGCGCGATTCGTCTAAAACTGCTACGGGCGTACAGACAGCGTTACGCAGATGTTAAACGAATTAGGCTGGGAGCCGCTAGAGACTCGGAGGCTGCGCGCTAGGCTTAGATTACTTGAGCAATTGAGAATAGATATCTTTCAGAGCGACACGGAGAACATCATATTAGAACCCCACTATATTTCCAGGTCCGACAGAAACGATAAATTAAGAGAGATATTTTGCCGAACGGATAGGTATGGGAATTCGTTTTTCCCCCGAACAATAAGGGACTTTAATAAATGCAAGGCGTAATTTCATAGAGCGTTTCCTTTTTATATGTAAACGGCTGGTGTCCTAACACCCCCCGCCACACGCCTATTGAGGCGGCTTGCGGGGTAGTATGTAGATGTAGATGAATATCTGGGGAACCAATGGAGAGAAATCAATTTCATCGCCTGCAGACATTATTTATTTTACAAAAATAAATAAGAAAGAATGGTCCTATGAAATCGTAAAGATTGCCACAAGAACAAAAATTCAATATTAATTTCCTATCGCGATTAAACCACTTGAATCATATTGCAAGTTGTTATTGAATCGTGAGAGTTAAATCTAAAATTGAAATTAAATAGACAATGATCTTAAATCGACAATTCCGATAGTATTAATTACATCATTAAAAGTTATCCTTGGAAAGAAGTTTTTAAATAATGTATTGTTTAGTATTATAATATTACTATATTGTTTTCTTCCTTAGGATGAGTGGCGTCGGAGCGAGGATAGTCAGAAGGCATAGCCCCCTAGTGGTAGTAATAGTAAAAAAACAATAAAAAATGGAGAGGAGGAGGGATGAGGGAAAAAAGGAGAGACGAAGGGAATATGATTGAGGGAGAAAGAGAGGAGAGAACAGAAAGGGGGACTACTGGACAGGGAGAAAGGTGACAGAGGTAGTATCTTTTCATTTCTCTAGCTGGGCGCTAGATAGGTAGCTGATAGAGCGTGAAAACCTTATCTAGGGAGAGAGGGAAATAGAGAGATAGAGAGAGCGGGGAAGAGAGAAGGAGAGAGAGGGATAGATAGTAAGAGAAACTGAGAGGAGATATAGGAGAAGGCATACAAAGATAGCACCCTTCTGTTTCTCCAGCCTAGTAATATTAAAGGATAATTACATGAAAGAAATAGAGATAGAGAGAGAGAGAAGAGAGCAAAAAGAGAACTATGAGACTGCCGGGTTACTTAATAGGGTAATATGAACAATTATAGAGAGAAAGAGAGGAAGAGAGAGTTTTGAAAACAAAAAGGAAATTAAAATTACTAAGGAGAAAGGAGGCAGAGGCAGCACCCTTTCATTTCTCTCGCCGGGCGCTAAAACAGGGAGGTGAGAGAGCGAGAGAGGGAAAGAGGGGGTGAGAGGGATAGGTAGGAAGAGAGACTGAGAGGAGATAATAGAGAAACGGGAGCTATGGGAGAAGGTATAAAGAGATAGCACACTACCGTTTCTCCAGTCGGGCGCTAAAATACGGTGCCTAGAGAGACACCAACTTCTCTTGGGAGAGGAAGAGAGGGAAAGAGAGAGATGAATAGAGAGAAAAAATAGAGAATGGGAGGAAAGTATAGGAAGGGAGAGGAGAGATAGAGTGCCCTTTTATTTTTCCTGGAGGGCGCTAAAAAGGGTGCTTAGAAAGCAAGGCAAACTCCTCTTGAGAGAAAGGGAATGAGAGATAGGAATAGAATTATAAAGATAGATAGAAGAATGGCTGAATTACGCGGGGGAAGATTGAGACTAGAATCCCCCCTTGTAACTTCCCCTTGTCTCAGGGAAGATGAAGATAACCACGTTCAGTTAAACCATAATATATGATCGCAAAAGCTAAGAATATTGTCGTTTGCCGAAAAACAAGTGCAGAATTTAACATTTCCAGAAGGAATATTTACAATCAGGAAATAAATATATGAATGTGTAGAGCCAAATTTCCTACACGTCTTTAAGTTTTAACACAATAAATATGCATGGTAGTATAAAAATATAAACCGACATAATAAAAATTTTAGCCACTGTGGAAAAAAATTAGGATTTTGCTCTAAACCTTAACTAAAGACCCACTGCAGGAAAACATAAACAAACGATGATGAGGAAAACATCAACAAACGACATCAACGGCGATGGGGTGAAAAACCTACGACATCACAGATAGACAAGTAAACATAAGTTAAACGCTTAAGTAATTTATACGCACGCAATTTGGGGAAAAAAATGAACATAAGGATAAAAAGATAAGGCGATGCAATGAAAGATACGTGATTTGAATTTGATGATGTTATTACAACGACGACTCAGTACTACGACGAGAATTTGTACAATGGTTTTCGAAAAATTGGGAAAGACAGGAGAGCACTGAAACGGGAGCATTGGCTGAAGTAGGACAGGGATAGCGCCCTTTTATTTCTCCAGCAGAGCGCTAAAAAACGGGGGTGCTAATGTTTCTCTTTCATTCTCTCACTTACATTTTATTCCGCTCCCTGTCCATTTTCTCCCGCTGTTTATACATTTTTTTTCGCTAATTTTTTTCTCCCTGAAAATTTTTCCCGGGTGCGTTCCTCCCCAAGACCCACATATATCCTTTTTCGGCAGCGAGGGAAGTATTTGCGGGTAGTGGGGGTTCTCTCTTTCTCTCTCTCTCTCTCTCTCCTTCCCTCTCTATACCCTAATAAAAGCTCACCCAATTTTTCTCCCGGGAGAAAAAAGGGATTCGGGACCGTGAGGGAGGAGAGTGGTGGGTAGGGTATTCTCATCGAGGGTGTGTTCTCGGAGAAAAGGGTTTTGGTGGAACGGGATAGCGGGGTAATTGAAAGATATATATCGAGTGCAAAACCGGAAACAGACGCAAGCTTTCAACTGGAAATGGCCGGGCACACCTACTTTGGAAAATTAACGTTCGTCTATTATTGGCCTCTAATGGCGTCGTGGAATATCAAACGTCTGCTAGAGCCATAAGTGTCACAGTTAAATGTCATAGATTCGTTCATTGTTTAATTTACGTTTGTGAAATTGTCTGTTAACGCTGGCATTTTAACAGTTATTTTCTACTACGGGGAGCAGTCCACTTAATCATCAGATTAACTGATAATGCAATTAACGCAATAATTATTACGATCGATTATTTATGTGACGATTGTTTCCACCCATGCTTTTAGGTCGATATTAATTATTTATAGGAGATAATTTAACTGCTCATCCCATCATTGAATTTTAATCCTACACCAGCCCAAAATTACAAAGCATCTATTAGCACTAAGTTTAGGAGATGACAAGGTGCCCGCAATTTAACCTAAAGCAAATAATTCATAGCATTTCTATTGATCCTAATTTTAAGGTATAAACCTGTATTAAATATAAAGCTTCATCACGTTAGGATAAAATCACCAGCTTTACAGATAATCGATGCCGATATTTTTTATGAACTCAAAACAAGTTTAATAAACGTGTGTGAAGGACCGCGTCACTTTCCTTTCGCTTCAATTTCCAAATTTATGCTTAGGTCGTTAATGATTTGAATTCAAGGGCTAAGTTAAAAAAAGGTGCAAAAGTGCTATCTAAAAAATAAAGGTCCTACCTAAGTCATGGTATGGATATGCAAGAGTGACGGCCAAAAATTAATCCAGAGGAATAACATTAAAAAAATGCTGACAACACATTTCAGGGTGGCTTGTATTTGGACGGAGGAGGAAATGCAACCTGGTAGAGAGGAGTGTAATTTCCCTGATAATGTCAACAGTCTAGCCAATTAACCAAATTCAATCGAATCATATGTATTATATATTATAAACTATTATGGTGTTTATCTTTTAAGGAGGTCGCTCGAGCGCTCCGCTTAAGTAGGTGACACAGAAACTTCCACGAATCAATCATTTCTCACAGTTGAGCGCTCATTGAAGATGTTGATGACGCAGCCAAAGAATCCAAAAAGCATCCAACTACTTCAAATTAATTAGGTCAACAAGACGAATTGACTTCAATAAACGATACGCTCAGTCCCATGATGAGCCTTTGAAAAATAGTATTGCTGATGCTTAAAAATGTGATCATACATAAGAATTAACGTAGCCTGGAAGAGGAATATTGAAGAGGACTGAACTGGCCGAACTTTAAGATACTTCCATTATAATCTTCATGCCATTGTTTGTAAATCAGCAATTCTTATTCAACAAAACAAGAATGATTTTAGACATGAGTCGTAAATATCCACTGAGAGATAGTGCGCAATCATTTCAAATCAGTCAAAAATATCATTTACGGTATTTAATCATTTGACCTCGTAAACATCGCAAAATTACACACGTTTCATTGCATTGTCCATGATGTGAGCGGCACTTTCCGTATTTTCGCAGGTTGGCAACCCATCTATACTCACTAGTGCGCCCCTAGAAAAACCTCAATCTCAGGAAAACTTTTTAAAATTATATGCCTAGAGAAACTTTGAGATGATTGGAATAAATATTTATTCAATCATTTAACGTACATTCAATCTACAGCAACCAAAGAATTCACATCACACCCGCTTTTTTCTCAAATCTCCCACCTAAGTTTTCAAAAAAATATAATACTTCTTAGCCTAGCTGTCGGGTTAAAATTTAATGGCATTTTGCTTCCTATTTTTGCCCTTTGCCATCTAGGATTCGCTGTCCACGGACTGTCTAGGACTTTCATTGGGATGCATCACATAGCATCAAAAATGTATGTGGTAATTTATTGGGTTCCATGCCTTGATGCACTTCCAACTTTTATTTCGGTTGTTTATACACCGATATAAATGAAGTTAGTTCTTAGGTCTTTTCAAATTACATGCTGGAAAATTATCTAAGCAAAGAAATAAGCTTTTAATATTAAGTACCTGGTTACCGAGCGTTTCTCGATGTTTATTTGCTGAACTATGAACTTGTATGCTCCTATTCTGCTATTTATTGTCTATTTAAATTATATTGGGTATTCAAATAGTACGATTAAAGGTTTTAATAAAACAAATTTTATAAAGCATAACGGATATTTATTTTTTTAAATATAGTAGTGATGATGCAATTAGGTAGTATAAAGCAAACTCAAAAACACCACTAACACAAAAATGTTCTTCAAACAAAATTCTGAACTCATCAATAAATTCAATATTTAGTGTTTTCGCTATTTCCAATGTTCATTAACAGATTATTGTTACTATTAGATTAAAAATTATTCAATATTTCTTTCCATACAACATTTCTAGTGTGTCAAAGTTATTGAGTCAGGACGCTCTTGGGCAAATTGTTGCAAGGTTGATCCTTTTCAAAAGTTGTACGACCTGCTTCCGCAAATTCGGGTCATTCAGGATTGCACGTCATTGTGATAAAGAAGTCTGATTATGCAAGTCGACGGACAAAGGCCATAGCTTCTTCAAAATGTCCAGTGTAAAAACGTGTAGATCCAGGAAACGAAGAAGGCACAATAATCCTTTCACCAAAAACAGCATTCTTTTTTTCAGCCAATCCACTCAAAAATTGAATCGCTCTTGTAAAATTTTCTGCAAGTATTTTTTAAAATTATCTTTAATCCATTGGATACTGTCATGTTCCACTTATAGAAATAAGTATCAATCAGATATTACTGAAAATGTCGACCACAGAAATACAAAGCATTGAACTTCAAAAGGCTTCATTGAACTTCAGGATTTCTTAGGTTGATGTCTGAAGGAAAATATTTGGCAAGTTGAGGTTTAAATGCTAATCGGTACAGAGATAGTTCAAATATAGTCAAATTTTGATGACCGGTATTAGGTGTTCTTAAAGTAATATTAATACAGAGAATCCAAATTTGCAAAATTTGGGTAAAATAATGGATAAGTAAAGGGCCCAACACGACTGTCAATATTGTTCATGTTAACTAAAGATTTCCCACGTTTAAGAATAATTAACTCTTAATCCGGAAAGCTTTGGCCAGCGTTGAGGGTAACAATGGCACAAAATTCATTATGAAGGGAGATTTAACATCCCCCTTCATAATGAATTTTGATTTAATAATTTCACCTTCTGTGATCAACGGCATCAGGTAATGCAAAAACAGCATAACATCAGGTGGCTCTACACCTTCTGCAGCAGCGCGTCTATTAGCTTTTTCTTCTACTTTCTGCATTATCATGAATTCGAGAGCAAACGGGTTTTCAGATCTCAAAATATGTTCCAAGAGACTAATAAGACACTCGCTGATACCATGATTAATGGCATTGTTTATGTGTGCACTAAGAGCATCCTGATTATCCAAATGTATATTTGTCCATATTCATATATACATATTACATATATAGGCCGTTCAAATTTTCCATCATCATTTTGAGTAGGGTGAGCTGCTACATTAAGTTGGTGATAAACTTGACCGCTAGCAATGTAACTATAAACTCCTCGACCGTTGACCGTTGATCGTCATCTACGGTGAATGAAGCCTTTGCAAAACATAAATTCAAATTTAGAATCCTTTCATAGAAGTCATCAGAAAATGGATGACGTCGAAGAAACGATCGCGCTAATTCTTTCGGAAATTGTGGATGTGGTAGATCTATCCTACCATGCAAGCAGCAGTCCCCAAACGAATCTCAATTAATTCGATTTGACACACGTTCTACGGGAAAATGCAATGCTCCATAGTGAATACAAGCAACGCTAAAAGGTTGCAAACTACCGTAAGAAATATCAGCCGATGTAGCTGCCTTGTAGGAACTTATTCGGTTTAGCCGTAATGCTTGTTGTCGTCTTGAATTTCTCCCGCGTTCTTCTTCCAATCGTTGACGATGATCATCATCAAACTCTTCTGTACGCCTCTGAGCCGCTCGTTCACGCATGTGTTGAAGCCGCTAATTTTTTGTGAGTCTGATTCTTCTGTTCTTTGGTTATTTTGTCGTTGCCTTATCTTTTACAAACGTAGTTCCCTTTGTTCGTTTGATTCTCCACTTCTCTGGATTCGTGCAAGATCACGTATCATTTCTAAATGCTCTAGACGATCATCAGAAGACTCATATTCTTGCCTCATTCTTTTCTGATCGTTCCTCTCTTGAGAGTAAGAATCATTTAGTTCAGTCATCATTTCAAATTACCTATTTTTACATGTGGTTTTTGCTACCCGGCTTGGTCTTGCTGATGCCAGAAATTGTTCTTCATTTTTAGGAAATAAACTACTTGAGGTACCTGGTATTGAGTCATCAACTTGTTCAATTTTCTCCAGAATAAAGTTCCTTGAGGTATTGGGCATTGGGTGATCACCTTGTACCATTTGCTCCTGTTTTCAGATTGTTCTGTAGATCGGATCAAAATTCTACAGCCCCTGGATGACTCACGTAAACACTTTCAAAATTACGTGATGAATACCATTTATTCTGTAGCAGCCATTAACCACACATGGAGAGCTGAAATATATTCCAGCTAAAATTTCAAAGTACGTACATCTGTAAAAGAGATATTTATATAGAGCCATAAATGTCTCAGGCATGAATTTCCATTCCATGTCTATGCTGCGGTTTCCAAGTATTCAAAATATTCAATTGTTGAAGTACTGCAAAAATTTGAGATTTTCGAGCTAAAAACTAAAATTCCAGGAAAATGCGATGGGTATGCGGAAATTGAATGCAAGAATTAAAACATTTGTTCTTTTATTTATCTAAAAGTAAAATTTTAAATTTGTATCAGGAGTGTAAGCAATTAAACAAAGCAAACAAAGAAAGCTCTGTATAGCAAAATTGGAGTACCCTAGCCTTTTTACATGTTAAAAATGCAATTTTCCCCCAATATCTTGTAAAAAAGAGTTTTCCCAGAGTCAAGACCTAGGTAAATCGCTTTTCCGTACCCTATATTAGTAAATTTGTAACTTTCATCAAAATCGTTAGATTACAAGATTTGCTCGTTTAATAGAAAAGGATAAAGATATATTTGATTTGTTTTATGGATGATATGTCCGTCGAAAGAAACACGTAAAAGTAACGTTAGCAGTACAGGTACCAGAAAAATGAAGTGTCGAGTGTATTTTTCGGCCATTTACCAAGAAAGAGCTTTACACACGACTTTAAATGAAAATATATCCTGATTTTTATCAGAATAATTTGTCTCAAGAGTACAATGAGTAAAACCAGTCAACTAAATTTATCAACGGATTTAATTTTGAAAAAATAGAGAAGCATTCTAACTGACGAAAGAAAAGTTTTGTTGATTATGAAGACCAAATCATTTGCAAGTGTTCAGATGAATGCAAAAGCGCATCTAAAACTCGTCGACCGATACCATAAAATTCGTAAATAAATGACATCAATTCATCTTTGGAGAAGTTCCCATTCAAGAACTTTTTTATTTTTGCCGCTTTGCATCGACCATTACTTACGGCACATGGATCTCGCGGACACAAAAAAAAGCCCTTCGCCAATGTTACGGTTTCTATTCATAACCGTATGTCGATAACAAGCAGCTGACTTCGGTCATATCCCTTTTTCTTCCGCCAAACTGGGTCACGAACTGTCTTCCGCGCAGCTGCCCTTGGGTGGGTTTCGCATTTTTTGCCCTGCTCAACCATTGAGATTTTCTGATTGGTGCATCTTCGTGTGCAATAAGGGTGAAGGATAGGTTAGCGCACAACTGGGCCTTCTCTCGGGCTTGTGAACTTGATTCATTTTCATCATTCGTGCACAAATCTTTAATGCACTCGAAGTGGAAAAAGAGAAATTCACAGTTTTATTTTCAACCGCAAAATACATGAATTCGTTACGTGCAACTTTCAAACTATAATTTGAATGTTTTAAGGTTTTAAGAATAAAAGAAAAACCTAAATGATTTTGAAAAAAAGAAACTTCTCGATTTCAGTGGGGAGAATACGGTGAAAATCCGATTCGGGTAAAATTTTGAATTTTTCCGTACACGAATTTCCACGCACATAGATAACCTAATACCAAATGCGGAGGGTGGAATGGAGGTTTACAGTTTTTATGTGTGCCCACTGGGTTTTTAAAATGAAATAGTCGAAAAGGTAAAGTTAAAGGTATCAGTTGAAAAAACTTCATCGCAATCAGAATTAAAAGACATGGTGAATAGAGCTATTTCATAAATTTCCTTTTGATGACTATCATGCATGAGGAATTAAATGAAAAATGTTTAAATCAATCCCAACAGCGAGCAGGTCTATGAGCATTTGCAGCAGTGCATTCAGATGCAGCTTTAAAACTATTTCGACGCCACGTTATTTTATTATTATCCCCATTAATGCACTGATATATTTCAAGCCTGCATATATTTACTATCATATCCAGAGTTTGCCGCAGAGAATCGTTTGAAATATTTTGATGATCTTAAATTTTTGGTATCAAGTCGGTGTAGTTGATAGAATAGTGGATCCCCATTTCAATAGTCTTAAGTTCAAATCCTGACAGAGGTGGTTCCGGATCCCTGCTTCTTAAAAATATATAATTTCTTTAATGTTTTATTGATTTAAATTACACTTACAAAACACTTTACTATTTCTACATATATTAACTCCGGAAACGATGTTCTAGAAAAGGAAACTATTTCTTCGCTCTTTACTCATTCGGGATGCTATTGGTTTTGACCAATGCCTAATACATAAAAAAGGAATGTTCTCTTCACTGGTATAATATTGTGTCACCTATGTTTCAGAATTGCGAAGGATTAGAGAGGATATGTAAAGAAAGATAACAGAGAATATAAATAGAAGGCTGAACGCGGTTGAAACTAGATTCTGCAAAAGATGCTACGGCATATCACTTATATATCATGTTCCAAATAGTGAACTGAGGAATGGAATGTAATTGAAAAAGACGTCGACTGAATACACGCAACGAAAACGAGAGTTATGGAATTGACCTATCATGAGAATACCAAGGTAAAGGCTTCTAAAAGCGTGTTTTAATATGAAACCAGAGAAAAGAAGAGCGTCGGTCAAGAACTTGATGGAAAGAAGGGAGAGGAAATGGAATTGAGAGAGAGTTAGGTGACGACAGAAAGGATAAGCATCGAGGAATGGATGGGATAAAGGGCCTCCACGGCTGAAACAATATCACTGCACCAATTAATCTTAACACATGATATTGAAATTCTGCTGGTTTGATCTCTATAGACTTCCAAAACCCATTACAGATTCGAACAAAATTTGGCACATAAGTTTTTAAGGATTCAGAAGGATTAAAAATGCTGCATTATAAACTCCCAGGGCGTCGAGGGCCCCAAGGTTAGGTGGTTGACGATTACCATATGCTCGAATTTTGCATTATGTTGAAGCCATAACACGGTCATTGCGCTCAGAAGCATGGGCTAGGTCCTTGGGTCCCAAATCACTGCTACCTCAACTCATAATGAATAAATTGATGAGCCGATTATCTTTAAATTTAACACGTAAGTATATGTTAGCACCGGAAAGGACAAAGGCCACATAAAAATATATATACGGTGTTGTGGACTTTCTCAGAGTGTATTACATCAGCAATAATCCTAATCACCACATTCTTATTATTTCAATATGCTCTAAATATTATATTAATACGTTTTACTTGATTTTTATCTTAGAATAGATTTTGGGATGAAAATTTGATAGCATGCATGAGTATAGCTATTTGATATTCAGCATCGTACACTTTAGGGGAGGGAATTTAAGAGGGAATAAGCCGTATTATGTCCTAAAGAAAATCTTGTTGAATGTGAAAAATGTAAAATCCTTTCAAGAATTCCTGAAACTCTATCGATTACTTTTCCAAATGTACTAAAATTTAGCGACACTTCAAAGTAAACAAGCCATTAATTTCGGAAATATCGGTTTCCATTACATCTACGGTTAGTAACTGGAAAGATGACGCATGAATCGATATTAATAATGAAATGTCAAATGATAATATTAGCAAACTACATGTTATATTGAAAAAGCTGATTGTATCTTAGTCAGAAGAACAAGTTCCTACTTTTGCAAACTATGCTGATGTTCCTATGTATATAAGAAGTGTTCACATTGCCCCAAACATGACTAATTGGTAACATAATTAGGTTATTGCGCTGGCTAGCATCCTAAGCAATTATCAATTTATCATAACTTATTAACAATTTTGAGGCCGAACAAAATAAAAAATAAAATAAAATCTTTCTATTCACCAGAAATCACAATTTACGAATGTGCTGAAGATCTGAATTACGTCCATAGCTACCATACTATCCTTGGTCATATTATTGCCTTTAATTAATTGGTGTTGATTGAAGGACTCAGAAATAGTGAAATGATTGTCCATTAAAGATAAAATTGAAAAAGCATCGTTCGAGGTCCTCGTTTTCAACCAGGATTACTCTAAAGAAAAAGAATGAATTATAAAATTTCAAAATAATAACTACTTCATCTTCGACGGGCTGATGACAAAGTTCCTAAATTTGCGATGCAGATTGCATCTTCTATTGGTCCTTGGCGATTGTTGAGCGTCGTGGAGAATCCCTTCAACTTCGCTGTGGAAGCAGGAAGTTGCTTGGGAACTGCTAAGACTACCGAGCCAATTCTCGCACATTCCTATCCCGAACTAATTGAAATCGAATTAGAGTTCTCCCGGAGACAGAGGCTGTATCGTCCCAAGAAAGATGACTGTTTCCCCGCATCACGCAGTATTTTGAAGGGATTATGGGAGGGAATTGAACGCGATATTGACTTCGTAATAAAGGAAATAATTATGCCACTAAAAACATGGAAGTGTAGAATATTCACAGGAATCGGATCGTCTTGTTGTCGTTCCAAAGCGACGAAATCAATAACGAAGGAGAGAGGTAAACTGTATTACGCAGAATATACATAATAGCTCCGTTTGAATGAGACTAATTGAGATATTTTACAAATATTCATGTAGGCTAATTTGATATGAAAATAGAGATGAAAAATTGTGCACGCAAATTTTATTACTTTAAGTCTGAATTATTTAAGCTGGCCTATTAACCTATATTTAAGTCTAAATTTGTAAGAAAATACATGGAAGTCAGTTGTTTCACCTGCGGAGAGATTATCGTGCCGGAGCACTGAAGGCTTATTCGTGTAGTAAATTTTTCTTCATTTTGAATAGATATACCTAATTAAATGGGGGAGCGTGCTGGCCTAGTGGGTAGAGTGCTTGGCTACTGATCGAAGGGTCCCGGGTTCAAATCCGGGTGAAGCCTTTGAACACCCCCGAACAAAAAAATCCTCGGAGTGCGAGGTGACCCAGGGAAAGGAACTGGCCCCCCTGTGTGGGGCCCCATACCCTGGATGTGTGAAATTCACACGCCTGTGGCTTAGTCCGGGTTGAGCTCTACCCTCAACTATCCAAACAAACCTTCGGGTTGAATCACTGAGTGAGTGACCTAATTAAATAGAATTAAGTAGTTGTTTTATCCTATTACAGTAAAAATATCTTCAACTTCGCCAAAGAATGAAAGCTAAAACTAAATTCTTAAGTAATTCTTGATAATAGATTAAATTGAATCACCTCAATGCTCACGCGATGATTCCTTTCATACATATATTGAGGCCGGTCTAAAAATGGCTCAACCTGCAAAGCATCTCAGTTGGCAACACCTTTTCATGGTGTCACCACACCCATAAGATTTGCGGGAAGAGCGAAAAATGGGAGAAACGACTGAGAAATTAGAGAGGGGTGATATCTCGCAATTTTCTCAGTCCATAGTTCGAGCACGCAGTCTTAAAGGGAGCATTGCCATTCGTGACGTCGAAATATCTCAGCGTAGGGCATTCTCGGATTCCTTGGAGATTGATGTGATAAACGAAATTTTCCGCGGGAATGGTTAAATTATGCAGAACTTTCTTGATGATGGTTAAAAAAAATATATATATAATTCATTGCATGACATAATGCAATAAAAGATAGGGATATCCCACAAAACAGAGACGTTGTAATTTCGAGAGGCGGCAAATGCCGGTCTTGGATAATTGGGGTTGGGTTGCATTCACGCGTGATCGGCCAGAGATATCGGAGAACCCTTAAGTAATTCGTATTCAACTTATTTAATTTATAATTTTAAATGTATGCATGAGGAAAGTTAGAAAACATAGGAATATATAAACATTGACTGATACAATACATGTGGAGAGATAGAACCAGGGTGCAAACATATCTTTTCTATTTTTGAAAAACTATTTTATCACATAAAACCTCAAAGAGCTTTAGACTAGCCAGATAAAAACGCGTTGAAACCTAATCAAGTAATTGCAATAGCTGATACAAACTGTCTTGATTATTTTTAATTGGCGGGAACGAAGAAAGATTACCAGCATGACAAGGAAGCCACCAGCCTACTAATGTTGCATAACTTTTAGGGGTGGAGAGAAATATTTGAGCATCTCAGTTAACTGACGGCAGAGTGACTTCCACTCTTGTAATAAAATATCACAAAACACTAAAAAAAATCTTCGATACAAGCAAAGGCATGTTTACAAAAATTCCTATAAATTCTTCTAAAATTGCCATCGGAAAGAAACCTGGGTAACGAGGTGATCTGTGAATTGGCCTTACAATCCTTATGGAGGTAGTGGTTAGCTTTTCTATCGAAGATATATTTCTCTTCGGTCATATCCTGTCTAACGCAGTAGAGGATGAAGGTATGATACTACAGACATATATGATAAAACAGACCATAGAGGCTCTGTGTGCTACTGTGAGCCTCCTTCAAGGGTAAAATAATAAGTGCGGACATGTATTTCTATAAAAATTCGTTTACCTTTATTAGAATACTAGATATTTCTGGAAAACTAGTACAGCAATCAATGGCTGCTTTGGAATGTTTCATTTGGACATACACGTACCACCGAAAGAATTTTTATCCTACAATATTCAGGAATTTTCAATGTGATATTTCATTATCTATGGTGGGTGAGGACAGAAAACATCTGGAGGAGATTAGGAAGAGGCAGTGCATGCGGTTGGAACAAGTAATGAAAGGCGAAGGCCGTGATAGAGAGGAGGATGTTTGGTAATCGGGAAGGGGGAGAAAGAGGATAGGGTTTATGAACGTGATGAAAAGAGGTAGGACGTATGATGAGACGAAGAAAGAAATCATGTTAAGGGATAGGGGTCCACGCCTTTCAAAAACCTTGAGGTTTCCAACTCTCTTCCATTTCAAATTATCTGAACTGGTAGATTGTTCTTATAATGTCAGCTAAACAGAAATGATTTAAAAAATAAATGAACCATTAAAATATTCCACAATAGGTGAAAGTTTAAAAATATAATTTGCAAATCATTTTCCACGTTGAGGTGAAAAAAATAATACCTACCTACATTATACACAAAATGTTATACGTTAAAGCAACTGGCAATAAACTTTTAAGGACTCTCTTCCCCTCTGTTTATATCAAATGGCTATGGATAGCGTTATCAGTTTAAGGCGGCCAAAGAAGATCTTTGTACATCTATTTAAAGAATCCGGATGCACTTACGAGGAGCTCATTGTGCAGGACTGGTTGATTGATTACGTGAAGAGCCTTAAACTATCCAACTCCGACCGTAATTTGATTAAGACATCAGAAAATGCCCCTCAGCGCAGAGAATAATTTCGGCACGATATTTCCCACCCACCCGACTGAACCCAAAGCTCCGGCATTTCAAGCATCGCAGGCAGCCGACGAATTTGTCACCAGACTTGCGTCTCGGGTGCCAATTATGCATGATTCACCCCTTCCCGGAGTCATCGAGTCATCTAATGGCGCCCCGCTCGGAGTACCATGGGAAGTCGGGAGAGATTCCAGCCACCAGTTGACTGGGGGAACATTAACCTTTAGTGCCGTGAGCGAATTCCTCGGTAATCCTAAGGAATCCAATTTTTTAGACATGTTCGCCTACTGCAGTAATTTTGCTTCGCTATCCGTACTCTGTATGTTTACATGTTAAATTATATTCCCTCCAGATGAACTTACACCTATTGTACATCCAGAGTGAATCAATGAGGCCCGCGTTGGTAGCGCACGGCCAAGCCAGTAGATCATAGGCAAATAACTTTTAAACATGCTAAAACTTACTTACATGCACCAAGCTGTCCTTTGCATAGGAGGCTTAATAAACTAATTGTAAATCTCACCAAATATCTTTGTTGGAAAGGCTAATAATAATTCCCAGATAAACACCAGAGGGGGTAAAATTAGCCATCTTAATTCAAGGCGAATTTCAGTGGGGGTTATTACGAACAAGTTATTCTCATATTTATTCAGATCGTGCGCCAGGAAAGCACCAAGTCTTACATTGTTCTCATTCCCAGTCTACCTTAGTACAGATTTTTTACAATTTAACATTTTTTTGGCTTTTATACTTTATAAAAAAGACAACAAGAAGTATTTCAAAAATGAAAGAAAGACTAAGAAAGAAACATCCTAAAAGAAGAAGAGTTAACAGAAAGAAAGACTTTTAGAGATAGAGTAAAAAAATTGGAGGGGTTCCAAGGTAGTTGAGTGGACAAAACATGCCAAAAGTGGTCCGAAGAATGAAAAAAAGTCTACAACTAAGGAGGACTGCGCAAAACATCACTGAAGTACCTTCATTAAGCTATCTCTATTTATTACTGCAAATTTTATATGATGATGCATGGTTACAATATAACAGTTCCATGTATTTTATGTCGGGCGGACGTAGAGCCGAGTAATATACCGTGTAGCGTCTCCGTCGAAGAGGAGAAGACGATCTCGGCTTGCAGTAAGGCGGAACCGGGGATAGAATCAGCGGCTTGTGACGTTGTATGTACCGGCGGTAACCCAGTAGAGGAAGTTATAACAGCTTCGACGTTTAACCGAATGTGACACGGAAAATCGGGAACCATTAGAGGGGCCCAATATCACTCACATTTTTGTTTTTCAAGCACAAGACGATAAAAAAACAATTTCACCCACCCATGATTATTCTACCTTCCTAATACCTAATCGATGCATCAAATGGAGGGCTTCAGTAAAGAGGACTTACAGGAAAACAAATACACTCCTAATTTTGAAGCACAATTACTGCCCCATAGTGAGAAAACATTCTTCTAATGTCCAAAGTTAAGTATTGGCGGATCTCATGCAAAACCAGAGTTTCTATGATTTTTAATGAATGCGAAGAAAAATGAAGTTTACAATGATCCGCAGAAGAGGGGACATGTGTAGTTAAATGGGGGATAATCATTCGAATTCTTTTTCAATATTACGGTTGAAATCAAATTTGCAAAGGTTTTCATAAAGATTTACAGAGTTGCTTCGAAACATTTAGGCCTAATAACCAAATAACTAATCGTAGAAAGTAACATTTTTTTTCTGTTTCCGTAAAACGACCTCTGAAGTCATTTCATCCATCGATGTCTCCGTGGTTCGATTTCCGGTGAAGACGGATATTTTTCAAGGTATTTTCATAAACTTTATACTGTTGTATTTCCGGCAGAAGTGGACATCTTCACAAAAGCCTTTTTAAGGAATCTTTTAGAGTGCATCAGGAAGACGATGGGAGGAGCGATGGATGAAATGGCGTCACGGCCTTTATGGGAAGGTTGCCCGTCCATTCAACTTTAGACTCCTATATCTCTGGCAATTATTGGAATCTTTAAGAGATGGTTTGCAAATGATCATTTGTCATGGTCCCCTGCACGATAAAGTAAAAAGCAAAAATCGTGATAAACCCCCATTGTAATGAGCTCACGTTGAATAAGAAGAGGGAATGTAATTATGATTACGGGACTTGATAACCTTCTTGGATGGATTAGAGTATGATAACTAGTGAGAAATGGACTAATTTAAGGTTCGGACGAAGGAATATGGAAGTAAATACATAGATAACCACCACGCTGTTCTCTTCAGTAGTAGACTAGGTCAAAAAAGTATAATTCTCCGTGATACGCCTATAGAGCAGACTGATTTAATAATTTCTGCCAAAGCCCCATGCATATATCATATCATGCCAGTTGAACGCATCATCAGTTGAACTTCATGCACGCCCTCCTGCTCTTTAGACCCCTAAACCACTTCTATTGAGAGTATCTTCCACCACATTCACTCGCTGCTTTTTCGGTCCACCCTTTCCCCTCACACTATACTCTATTCTCTAATAAGTCTGCTTTGTTATTCGATTCTCATCCACTATCTCGACGTGGCCAAACAAACGAAGCACCCACCTTTCATAAATGTCATTTACCGGAGCATGCATTCTAAATTCATTCATCAACTACTCATTCTTATCCTTATCCCTTTAAAATGCTTCTCAGATACCCAATGTCCACAGCATTTACCCTTCTCTAATTTTTTTCCGGCATACCAAAATTTCGTTAACATACAAAAAAGAGGGAAGAAGTTCACTTTTGTATGCTGCAATTTTTGCTTCCTTAGATCAACAGTCATTCCACTTACCACCTACGGCTACCTCTCAATAAATTCGATTTTTCTTCTCCATGCGCGAATGGTGACTTTAAAAACGTTTTTATTTATCCTACCGTTCCTTTTACGTATAATACTAATTATGTAAATAGATTCTTTAAGAGAAAAGAACTCTTTATCTACCATGTTACTCGTTTGAAATAATTAGGAAAACGCATAACCATGGTGCTTATAAGGTTTTGATAAACAACTTATACAGAATCAACAACTTGCTCCAACCAATTCGTATTCTTCTGTATGAAAATTGAGTTAGTCCGAGAACAATCTAGCCACCTTCTATTGTGTATAATGAAATAACTTACACTCAAAGCATGATAGAGGCTACTGATAACATGTTCCTCTCCTTGTAAATATAAAATCACTCTAGATGTTTGATCCGGGAGTCATTCCGTATTCAATAATAAGAAGTAGTCACTGTGATAATATCCACAAAGTTAGCTCGTCGACGATTAATTTCATTCCGTGTTTTCCAGATTCCGTACCAATCAGTTGTACAAACTCATCAACCGGTAAATATTCCATAAAGACTGGCTGGTTCTGCTACCGCACAATAAAGAAATAGAAATAAATAAGTTTTGTGTTAAAGAAGAACGTCTGATTTTGAGACGAACACTTACCGGTGGACCACTCCTAAAACGATGCCCAAAACTGTTTGAGGCGGTGGATTTTTTTTCTAGGCCGCTGGGCACATGAAAGGGCGATAAGGGATTAGGAAAGACAGCTGGGGAGGGATTGATTGATGTCCAGGTCAGAGCTTGATGCGGAAGGGGCGTGGAGGGTCAGACCAGAGCGATTAAAGCGGAAGGAGACGACTCAGCATCCCGATGCAGGGAAAAAAAGAGAGCACCCCAGATTAATGGCATGATGAATTTGTTCGGACAGGTTTCCTTCGATTGCAAATTCGATAATTTGATGAGATTTTTCCTGAAAACGCTCAGATTACTCCCTGTCGAAAGGACGGAGGCTTGGAAATATGATCGGGTTATTACTTCTCCTCCCCACCAAGGGGAGGAGAAGTAATAACTATCTAGCAACCGGAAAACGGGGAAATGAATACTGAATGAAGGTAAACATTGCCTACTAAAACCGTACCCAACAAAAGAATTGCCACTGTTGTTGATCAATAAAGTATATTACGCATATTCCAAGCGAAACTGAAATATTATTGATAGTAAAATCTGGATATAGTGTAGGATAAACATGCAGAATTTTCCACCAGGAAAGAGATACAAAAATGTGGTGGCATCATAAATATTACCTAACAAAATTCAGAAATTTGGTAAAGATTTCCGCGAAAGGCATATTTTATTTTACAGCCAACCGTTGAAAATAAAGCCAGTATTGAAATGTTCAATTTTATATGCAGAAAAATTCAGTCATTAAATTTACAAGGCATACATTTTACCATCTCAGTTTCTGCTGGGATTACTGTCACAGTAGTTACTAACAAAAGTGGATAATGCCACGAATTTTTATCTCTAATAGACATATTACTTCAATTTTGAATGGATAACGAGATAGAAACAAATGAAATTCCTACCCTAATTTTACACAGACGCTACTGTTGTTGACCACCAGGTATGATAAAATCGAATGAAGAAATTCAGCTCTTCCAGCGCAAAGTTCTCATGACACTATTACATTTATTTTATCGTACAAACATCTAGAGAGTGATACATAAAAGTAAAATCACAGGAGAATATTGTAAATCTAATTGGGGAAGTGATACAACCACTACATCGCTCCATCGAAATTAAATATCTTCTAAATTGAGTCTTTTGCTGAGCTTAAATTCTCTTCTAAATGCCTGATTGGATGCAACGGTGAGAAAGTTCGATTGAAATGAACAACAGTTGGCAGTTACAGTAATTTTTGCTATAAGGCTTTGTCATCCAACAGTTTTACACCTACCCGACGGAAAATAATTTAATCTACTAAGATGAGCATATCAAATCGTCAAAGGAAATCGCCTAGGAAACTGATAAACCACGACGGATATTTTGTAGAACTTTAAAATTCATATCAAAGTTCACATTGAAATTATTGAGGAGGAATCAAAACTGTTATGCACCTTTACCTAATCATGAAAATTAAACAGATCTTGTTGGTTACCAGGTTGTTATAGGTCCATCAAGGGATTCTCAAACCTGTAGAAAAATAATACATAAACCACTATCAATGGCTAACATAGTCTTCACCAAATTTTAATGAAAGCCTAAATTATAAAGTAAAACATGACGGAACTCCTTACTGATGATTCAAAAGGAAAAACACTGGCGAGGTTCCACAGATAATTTATTTGGCGACCGGTTTCAATACAAGGTATCATCATCGGGATCATCAGGTATTTATCAGGTATATCGGTTTCGATACAAGTTATCATCACCCTGATAATGATACCTTGTATCTAAACCGGTCACCAATTAAAATATCTGTTGAACCTTGCCAGTGCAATCTTTTGAATCATCTTAATTTTAAATTATAATTAAAATTACGAAAAATTATTAGTATTCAAATTATTGGTCAATATTCAGATAAATTTGGACCTACTATCGGCGCAAAAAAGGTAGAACGCTGAACTTTAAGCATTTGTATGAAATTCCACCGGAGCTCCATAGAGTCGTGTAATGTATCGTTTTACTCATTGTTTATTTTACTACAAAATGTCTTCATTGAAAAGTGTTTAAGTGTAAACGTTTAGCTTCTACGGTCGAAAGAGTGAATAAAAATACGCGAAAAACTAGGAGAACGACGACACGGTCGTCTTATTCATCTCGTCACGGCCGAAATATTTTATTGGTGCACTTCATTATTTTTTTTACGAAGAGAACGACATCTTCGCATTACAAATACTCTTTTAAAATTAAATTTTACCCATTATTTTGTTTTTAAAATGGCCGAAAGCTAGATTTCAATTTCAGAGATGTAGAAAAGTATATCAATATCGTATATAAGTTACGTATGCATATTCGAAAAAATATTGCAAAAATTTTCATGTGAGGAAATGTTGATATTCTTCTTCTTACTTAAAATAAATCACAAAGAAGAAAATCGCCCTGCGGTAATGCACACTACCATTTTGCGCAGTTGGTAAGGATGAAAAAAAGGGTAAGGCATCGAAACCCGGGTCGAATAAATTTTATCTGTGGAAAATTGCATCTGCTAAGTTCTTATAATAGTCATAGCTATACACCAAAGACGATGAAATTCGCCATGAAAAAATAATTTGACTTTACAGGGATTCGAACCCGGATATCCCAATTCCCGGTCAGGTGTGTTAGCCATCACCAAGATGGCTTGGTGGTGTAATTGGATAACACACCTGACCAGCAATTGGGAGATACGAGTTCGAATCTCTGTCAAGTCAAATTATTTTTTCATGGCGAATTTCATCGTCTTTGGTGTGTTACTTCGCACCCGCGCGCGTGACTGCGTACCACAAAATATCAAAATCAAAGAACTTACTTATTCCTCTGTTACGAAAAGCATACATTTGCTCACGGTTGTGAATAAGGGAACACACTCTTACTCTAAACTGAGCGAGAGGAATTAGAAAAATTAAAACTGTAAACTTAACGGTACTATAAACTAAAAGAAATATACCTTTCAATTTATAGTACTAATAAATGATATACATGATTTGTATATCATTTATTAGTACATGAAATGTACTTGATAGTAGATATACATGAAATGTACTTGATTATTTTCTGAATATGTTCTCCTTAAATCGTCAACAGCGAAACCGCGAATTATTAAACTAGGATTGGTGACCTTTCACGCCTAATTAAAAAATATATAGGAGATGGTCGCTTATTTTTCACTCTAATTTATCAATAGGTCATGACTCCAAAATCCTTCCTAGTAATTTACTTTCCCTTGTTCTTAAATATCACTCAACACGAGTCAAAATTTCATGGGCACGACCGAATCGGAGATTCAATGAATCATTCTCGCCTACAATGCATATTTAGAGCGTCCTTAAAACTCCTCTTCAGTCTCCGTCGAAATCATTTAGCTAGTTTTTCTACTGATTGCCCAATATAAGTATGTTAAAAGCTCAAATTATATCCCCATATTAAATATTGTTATTCACTAAGTATACTTCTGGGTGTCATGCTCATGAGGCATTGGCTCACACTACATACCAAACAAGCCCATTTTAATAAGCTCCTTTTTCAAAACTAACCTGCTAACGCCTATCCCAAGAAGCTCATCAATCGCCAATGAAAATAACTCATACAGTTTAATATTCATTTAATTATCATTACTTCACACTATCTTGAAAACAGTCTCAATGCCCTTCTACTTCAGGAATTTTAACAGGTAACAACGGGCGATCACGCATGCCATGGAAGGTGAAAATCTTACAAAGGCAGGATTCGAACCCATAATCCTTGGGGTGGCAGTCAAGGATTTTCAGCGCCAATGTTTATATATGATTAAAATTGCACACAAGAAATATTTTTACATTCCTCATTTGCTCGACCTAAAATCTTGCTCCTTCCACACACTAGTCCTGAAAAAATGGAAGGATTGTAGACATAGTCTTGCAGAAAACGCTTTTAAAGCTAAGTATTCTTCTTCTTAAATTCTATTTATCTCAAGATGACATCAGCAGAAATTAATATTCAGGCTTGGCTCTCGACGAGACACATTTTTATCACAAGAAATAAGAGAGAGAAACCAGAATGGCATCTGACAGCGGCAGAGTAATTCATTCTGAAGATGCTCCACAAGAAAAAATGGGGGTGGAAAGGCAATGTAGCATATCTTCCAAAGAGGAAAGGATTTTTAATGTCATAACTTACTCTACAACCACAATGTTTATATTTAATACCGATATGGTGCTCTCTATCTGAATGAATGCGATCTTAAATGACTGCATCGCAAAAACATGAAGGATTCTATTTCCGGAAATCCATAACAGTGCGCTTCGCATACAGGCTCAAACGCTTAATTGTTAATCTTGGATATGAGACAAGGCATATGGGAGGACTCAGGGAGGGAGATAGAGAGAACGAAGTGACAGACATGACAGTACATAAATTGCTTGGTGAGCGGAGAATCTTTCACTCAAACTCCATCCAGTATTCCTTCCCCGACAACAACGATATCCGGAGCAAATAAATTGGATTCCGAGAATTCTCGAGCCAAGAGCCTGAGAGCAGAATGAAATCAGGATGCTGAGAAGGATGAGCAACAAAAAACAACATTTTTTCGCATTTTTTTCTTTAACACCGGCTTAAGTATGTATTATACGAAACTTAGATCAGCACTGAAATCAAAGCAGAAATCTCAGAACCAATTTCGGAACTTAATCGAATTCGATGTCACGGAACCTGTGATTACACGATGCAAATAATTTCCAATGAGGTAGATGGAGAGAGCGCTTCCAATGGTGGACATTGGTAAAGCTGAAACGTATGTGTAACTGTTTTTCCATCATTGTTCTCTCCGATTAACCTAAGCACAAACGGGCTTACGTACTTTTTAGGCATTTTCCGATGTTTTCCATCAGAAATTCTCTTGAAGTAGGCATACATTACTCACTGCGTAATGTGTTCTTCATGCATATACTTGCAGCATATAGAGTGACATCGTCCGCAGGAAGGAGTAGGGAGAACCATTATGGCACTCGTCAGGTTACAGTTTCGTGACGGTATTTTCCAATTTATAAAGTTGTTCATTCATCAACGAGCGTCACTTATTTAAAGAATTCATAACAACAACCTGAAGAATAGACGGAATTTCACCCTTTAACGGCAAATCCACAAAACAATGAAATTACGACAGTATGGGTATTTCGACCCTATCTTGGCGTTCCGAGGGTTAAGATATTTTGTACTTACTGTTTCTGCTGCTGATTATTTGTGTATTAGAAGCCACAAATCAACCAAGATTGTTCCTGTAACTGCTTAAATTATGATAAATATTATTTCATTCATGTTATATATAATACCTTCAGTTAATCATTAGTCAAACATTCGTAAGTCCTTAAAAAAAACAATTTTTGAAATATTTGTAGATAGTAAAATTTTTATAATAAATTTCACGAGTTATTTGTAACGAGTTTTCTGCCAACTAAGAGATTTATGTTTAGTATTACGAAACAGGTTCATAAGAAATAAATCTTAAACCACCCAAAAAACATAAGTGCCAATGCACCCATCTAAAATGCATAGGACGACTATAATCCGACGTGTGAGGGAATAGCAGTCCAAGCAGTGATTTTAATTTTTGAACTGTAGCAATATAACTTTTCTGCCTTTGAGTGTAGTATTGCGTTGCCACACAAAACGTCCTATTGACTATGAAAATGACGATATTAAGTATCTTTTGATTGAGTTTTTATTTTACAGGAAATACTGCTCAGGTACCTGAGCAGTATTTCCTCCACCACCAAGCACAACCACCACCTCAGGTGTTTGGGGTTGATGGTAATAAATAAATGGACTCACGCAAAACTCCCGCGCAGTTTTTAGTTCGCTTCTTTTCCGTCGCGGGAAAATTGGTTGCGCCTCTGTGGCAGGAAATGAAATTTTAGCATAGATGTTAACTGTGGGATGCATACGGATGTAGCCAATGTACCGTGGCAGCGGGGAAATGGTTAAGCGCTTGACTTTCCCTGATAAAAGCCGGGAGGATGATTCGGACGGGTCAGCGGTAAAGATAGTTCGTAGATGTGCATTGGAGACCGAGGAAAAAGAAAGGAAGTCTATAGAGACGGGAAATGGCAATTGCAGGAGAGAGATAGTTAGAACACACTGCTACGGGGCGGGGAAGAGAGAGGTTATCACGTAAGGAATGAGGCTGGGCCGACCGCATTCCTTAATGGCCGACATTAAGGAGCGTTACTCTCCGTATACATCCACATCTGTTCCACTTCAGAACTCCCTTTAGCTCAACACGGGCGGCGCGGGAGGACTTCAATCTAAGGTTTCCAAATTCCCGATACTTGAAGTCCTTAATGGGAACAACCTTCGGGAATCCAGACTGGAAAATCTTAGTTCCGAAAAGTCCCGAAATATTTTTTAAGTTTACTTTTCATAGATCATAAGTTATTATACATATGTATGACAGTAACTAATAATTCACAGCAAAGCTGTAGTGAGGGCTCGCGGTCAGGCGGCGCGCAGCCTTGCAAAGGCTAGGTGAAGCTTCTTTCAAAACAAGTCGACGCAAGGTGAAGTAGGGTAGGGCAAAACTAATCGGATCACGGGGAAATTTCCACTTCTTTCAGAATAAAATATTGCAGCGTAATCACTGTGACCACTAAAGACACTTGCTTAATAAATCCGGTATCTTATTCAGCCATATACCAGGACTCGAAAGTTCAAGAATGGGCAAATCTCATTTGAGAGGTAAATTATAAAAGTAATATTTTAGTCGTAAAAGAGCGGTCTATACTACTACGAGGTGGACTTAATTTCTCGAAAGAGTTTCCATACTAAAGCAAGAAGTATCGATACCAGCAATTTGATACAAGTAATATTTTAGTCGTACAAGAGAGGTCTATACTACTCCGAGGTAGACTTAATTTCTCGAAAGAGTTTCCATACTTAAGCAAGAAGTATCGATACCAGCAACAATTTAGTCGGCAAATATTAGCTGATATTGTAGTTTTTGACAAGCTACATCAAGGCGACTAAATACAGGTACGGATTTTCGCCCATGAAAGTGAGTTCTGAATAACAATCCATCGCCGGAAGTAAGCTCAGTACGTTATAAAACGTGGTAGTCTGGATCTTGTTATTCATGATTGCAATCAAAGGCGTAAAACCTGGTAGTATAACTAGAGTGCTGCCAGCAAAATGAAAACTAATTCATTCAGAGCTATTCCAATCTAAGTTTGAGGTAATTCAGATCAGCCTTTTTTATATTGAAAGTGAGCAATGAATGAATTGAGAAAGTAAATCAATGTAAGCAATGAGAATGAACTATTTGTATTGAATGTGAGTAATGAGCTAATGCCAGTGAAATAGGGCCTGCGCACAAACAAGAACCTGAAAATATTGATCTGCCGAGTTAGAAGGTAAATGTATGTCGACAGTAATTTCAGTTGGTTCATCTCTTGCCAAGGATGCTAAACAGGATCGTTCGAGCTATAATAGACCATGTAGTATTCACTTGGTTTATTATGTATTCGAGATTTCTTAAAATGATAACAACATTATTGTTACAAGGAACAATTAACAAAATATCCCGACCAACTTCGTTTGGGATCCGGGAACGGGAGAAAACTCGCGGGAAGGAGCGGGAAGGAAATCCCTCCCAGAAACACTGCTTCGATCCCTTCGGTGATACCTCACGTCCTGAGATATCTGTGGCTATCTTTTAACCCCTAACGGAACCCAACTAGCCCGATTCTCACTGCTACCACAATCCTTTACGGAAGCTTAACAGCCTGAAGTGCCTTTATAATGCTCCCTCTAAGCATCTATCCGGTGGCTTCCCACTCGCGCTAAGATTTTAGTCGCGTTCTCGAGAAGCCTTCCATGTAAACGTTTCCTACGGTAGGCGGGATGTATTAGCTCTATTAGCAGGCCCTCGGATATATACATACCCAATCATTTTTCAACATCACATATTTCCAATTCCACGATTGATTTATACGTATCTACCTGTAGACTGCAAGCTATTCTAGTTCTTACCTATCTCAGGTTCCCTTTTTACCCCCGTGTGTTGTTTTCTAGCACTTACAACGCAGAGGCAATATTTTTAATTTTCACCGGAGACTCAAACTTTTAAATCACTTTTGAAGAGTACGAAATCGGACGACTATCGTCTGCCAGGGTTGAACGAGTTGGAACTTTTCACCGAAATATACTCTTGGCCATTATTTTTAAGTCTACGAGTACATATCATTATACATACCATACCTACTTGAGAGTAGGTAGCTAAGGATTTTGCCTCCCTGAGTGACAGAATGATTTCCTGTTCTTAAATTCTATTCCATCCTCTTGTTCATTTACATTCCCAGAAAAAATCACTTTTATTGTTCTCTGAACTCTGGACAACTTTTGTTTTGCTCTAAAATCTTAAGAAATTGCAATTTCACAATTACTTAGCTGCAGAAAATGCCATGGAAGCAGGGCTATTTTTGGACAAACCTTTTTATTTGTTTTTTTCTAATGCCTCAATTATTCGGCCAGAGGGTATCTATACTTTCTCATGGCTAGCAATGAAACAAAAATGGGTAGAATAGTCACTCTATAAAATAAATCACTACAATAGGAGATAAAACATCTTCTTAGTAACGTAACGAAAATAACGGTAAAAGGACACTGAAGGTCACCAAAACGTCTGACTTATCGTTTAATACTGCTATTTAACATATGTACATAAATACATACCCATTATGCCATTCACTTTCAGGGTAGGCACTTCCAATAGAACATTATTAGCATCGTTATACATAGACAACGCCGTTTAAATATATAAGAGATACTTGGAATATGATAGGAACTCAAGTCGGCGAAACCGAAAAAGTATTGGAATGAACGAGTTGCATGAGGACAGCTTTTTGGCAGTTGACCCTTTCAAAAATGAGGACGTAATTGCGTTTTAAATTAACAATGTTAAATAGATCCGTTTCAATAACAAATCTATTTAAAATGGTTAATATAAAACGAAATTACCTGATCATTAAAAAATAGCTGGCATCATGTAACGCATTAGAAAACTATAGTTTTCACCGACTAATACTCCCAATAGCTTTCCGTCATCAGCATCGAAAACCCTCCCGTTCTCCTCTATGTATTTTTGCTCGAATGTAACCCAAAAATCACCTATCGTTGGAAAAACAGTACAATATAATAAATTCTGATCTGTGAATTTCATCTCTTTCCCTGCGCATCATAAAAAAGTCCTATACAACCAATCTTATCTCTTTGGCACAATTTAGTTTAATTCACGATTTTTCAAAGGTCCTCCAGCTTGATTCACAAGATCGATACGCATATCTCTTATTCCAGTAAATATGGAAAGCCTACATTTAAAAAAGTATATAATGGACCTGAATAGAATGGCTAACCGAAACACCTTAGCAACAAATATTAATTATCTCACATTAAATCATTCTTAAGCTCGAAACCCTTTCATGCTGGTAGATAACGCAATACTAATTAAACGTTGAAGTATTGATTGAAATCAATAAGTTTTCAAACGAAATAGATCCCAATATATTCAAAATTCATCGAGATAAACCTCGGAAATCAGAAAATAGAGCTTCAAATTAATTTTGAAGGTCTCTAAATTAAAGAAAGTAATAGAACTGCAGGCAGATACTTATTATTAGCGACGCAAAGATTGAGGGGACGCAAAACAGAAAACTTATTTCAGGATCAATATTAATCATAACTACTTCCGTGTATTAGCACGCAAATGAAAAGGCGCAGGTGCTAAATTACGGTGAAATTAATGACAAGATACATTACATTAACCGACTTTCCCTAAGTTAGCACTGTTTCTATATATGCTAAGAGTTTGGTGACGTCATAATTACGGGTGAGCAGAAAATATCCTAAATTTCACGAAATGAAAAGAGGTAAAGTCCTTACTATAAGCAACAAACAATGTCGTAATTGTGGCACAGTTTAAAGTTATAACAATAAAAGCATGCATTCCATGGAATGATACCTAACTGCAAGCTCCGCCAACAATAAAAAGTGAAACGGGAAATTCTGTGTCATGAGCGTAGGACTGCGTCATATTATTTCAATTGCAATAGTCGAAATTATTACTTGCTGGTTTAGACTCAGCAGTGCGTAAATAAAATTGTTCAACCGAAAAAAAATAATCCTGATGAATCGGTCACGATTCATTAATCCTCTCTCTACTTCACAGATATCGGTGAAGGGCTCTCTCAAAGTTCTGCTACACGAGAAGCACTTTTCCGAAAAGTGTTTCCTTTTCCCCGGCCAAGGATCGGTCTTATAATGGAGGAAACAATCACAGAAATAATGAAATATCCCAAGAAAGAGCCAAGAAATTTCTTCCTCCACGCTCCATCGAATTTTGAAGAGCTGGGGATCATTGGAGACACAAAAGAACAACGAGTGAGAGGGAACAAGGAGTTGGAGGGAGCCAAGGGATTAAGCCAAATACCGACGAAAGTCTTTAATAAGAGAGAAAAGATTCTGGCTTATCCCTCGAAGAAGCCTGGAGCTAAAGATGGGGACGATAGCGGAGAATTTGAGTGTGAGGAAGGCTTGGAAGCGTTTGGAAGGGCAGACAAGAGATGAAGACGTAGGGGCGTGAGAAGAGTTTCCCGAATCCCCGATATTCTGGAACCTTCGGGAAATGAGACCGGGAAATCGTATTTCCCGATGTTTATTCTTGATAGTTCTCGAAATCATCATCCTCATTTCATTTCTATTGATCATTAATAATGAGGACCTAGAACTACTTACAAATGGTAACTTAATGCACATCATATTGTTATGTTTGAGGTTTTCTTAAAACGCAAACAGCGAATAGAAGAACTTTACTGCATGAGGCTGCACTTCGTAGAAGTAGAAGAATTGCACTTCCGGAATTTTGAGGATATCGGGACTAGCCACGGTATTACCTTTACGGAGTCACCCAAAAGTGCAAATAAGTGCAATGTTCAACAGAGGAAAAAGTTGCTCCTATTAAGCTCTCAAAATACACAGGGGATGAGGACGACTCATGACTGGCTAAAGCACTCGGTGCGAAATTCAGGGATCCGAGTCCAGATCCCGGTCGAAGTGAATGATTTTTTCTCTGTGGAATATCGAAGTTTTTAGTGTTAATGGTTGAATTGATCCAGTCATGAAGAGAATAGAAGTTGTTGAACAGAAAAGAGAAGATTAAGAAACTTGGTCATAGAGGCGGATGCTGTGAATGAAATGGTCGCCTAAGATTAGAAACAAGGATACGTACAGAAGAAGAGAGGAGAAGTTAACCATGTGGAGGGTGCTATTAGAAAACCATGTCCAAATGAAGAGGTCACACTTCGTGACACAAACAATTTGTAAGTAAAGCAATAGAAGGAATAATAGAAGGAAAAGTATCCAGGGACAGAGAAGCGCTGCAAGGACATGAAGGAGTTGGCAGGAGACATGTTAGAATTGAGGGCTGCAGTCAACCAAGCAAATGATTAAGTGACTAATGATGATAAAATTTATGCTCTCAATAATATCGGGAGAACTATATTAGATAGATAAGAAGGAAATAAAGATAATAAAATAAAACCAGGGAGAGCTGGAAACAGAGAAAGGCGAGTTTAGACACAGGAAGAATTAAGACCTCTACAATAATGAAGAAAGCGAAAAAAATATCTGATACGATCACGAAAAAAGTGAGTTAGATTCTTCGGCCACATAATGAGGATGGACAGCAGTAGATTCACAAATTGAAATTTTAATCATGTTCATAAGAGTAAATATGGCAACCAGTGGGCTCAAGGAATAAAAAAAGACATGAAAGAGAAGGAGATAACTTAAGACATAATGCAGGATAAAACTACATTTTTAAGATTGATACCAAACTTCAAGGATTTATAGAAGAAGAAAAAGAAGAAAAGAAATTACACCTGGACGGAGGAGAAAATAAAGCAAAAGTAAGAGGAGCTATTAAAGAGCAAAGAAAGAAGCGGAAAATAAGAAATAAAAATTAATTATTTGGGTATTTTATTCCACGTCGTCCTAGGATGACCAAAATCGAGAGAAGATGATCAAATATACTATAGGGTTCAAGAAGCAATTTTCACGATATTCCGAACAACGTTTCTTGGAATTCGGGAACGAGATATCGGACAAATTCCGAAAAATTTCTTCCCACCAGGATACACAGGGCATGATGATAGGAGATGGGCAAAGGATTCGGGGGGAGGGTTTTGAGAATGACGAGCCCGGACCAGGGCCAAGGGCAGGCAGAACGTTCCAAGACCCGGCAGACAAAGAATTCAGTTAATGATCGGGAAAGTCAGGGGATGGGGGACCAAGAGGAGAGGGATAAAATTTGGATTGCGTCGGTTTGACTGAGCACTGATGACATTTTCTTGTGTTCTTGTGCGATCAGGCCCGAGAGAACGTCGAACAAAGGTGTGCATGGCTGAGAATGAGAAGCAATTAAAAGGGAGGATGAGGAATACGGCTTATTCCTGGGTATGATTTACATTTGAGGGGATCATCGGTATGATACGTGGAAAGGGAGAGAGAATGTTGCTAAAGAATATGGTAGAGGGCACACATTTGGCTTTAACCTGGATATGCTGGAAATTCAGGAGATGTGGGAAAATGAATGAATCACCAAAATATAGTAAAATAACCACCGAAAAAAGGATTTTTCACTAATCACGTACAAATCTCTTTCACAAAAAATCAACCATTATTATTATTCAATCCTAGAAACAGATTTATCGAACACTTTACCGCAAGGATATAAGACTAGATTAAAAAAGTGTAACTTGAGAGTGAATTTCGTTGAAATTATTGCCACAACGCTTATGTTTCTATTGTAGCCTATTTTTGTACTGAATTCGCAATTAAGACTGTCAAAACTAGCATAACAATGTAAGTTATCAAAAATATCTTAATGGCATACGATAAGTAAATTTATCTTCCAAGAAGCACGGTTCCACAACTTTTCGTCCCAGATGAAATTGAGAGATTATTAGCCGAGACCACTCGCAGAATCTTAAGTGAAAATTCATTAATAATACGATAACGAATGCGCAATATGCATTTGCGCTTATAGTAATGGAATTATTTTCAATGGTATGGTGGTTTTTACTAGCAATGAGAAGGTGTTTATGATACTGAATGTAGTCCAGGAAAATTACGAGCTACTTGGATTACACTTTTGTGAGAAGATACACAAAACTCATTTAACGTAGAGATTACGTGAAATAAATACACTTAACCGTCCTGAAAGGTAGGCATTGCCAACATGACAGTCTTATATGATGCAACTATATAGGAGACATGGAAGCAAGAAGTAATTGATAGAGAACATTTTTCCTAATTTCCTCCAATTCCTTACAATCTGAGTTGACTGAGTTAATTCATTTTAATGCTGCAATCATGTACTTTTTGTAGCCATCGTACAATCCATCTCCGAAATGATAAGATATTCCATTTTTAGATATGCACTCTTACCGCATTTCGAAAGGGCTAGATTTAAGTCCGAATTACACAGTTTTACCATTAACCAACGTAATTAGCTTGTGAATGGATTTCTGATTTCAAATAGCGATGGTATGATAAAACTCAAAGTTTCCACTATGGCAGTATTTTTCTCACTTTCAAAGAAGAATAAAACTCGGTAAGTGGTGAACTCAGCGTGTTCCTTAGGGAAAGTTGTTGATCTTGTTTTCGGCAAAGTTGGATCCGCTCCGAAGAAATTTTCAGATTAAGAAAAAACAAAGAATTGACCGTTGAAAACTTTCAAAGACATTTTTTTGCAACAAAGACAGGGATCATTATTGAATATTCATCGAAGCATCATGGAATGAAGTCAAGCCAATATGCAAGCAACGCGTAAAATACATACATTTTCTAATGCAGTCTATTTATAGGGCAGCCGAAAGGGGAAGCAATGAGGGCAATAATTAACTTCATCTGAATCTACATTTCGTTCATACAACGATTTTTTAAAAGTACATACTAGCCATTATTTTGCACCGGAAAAGCTTAAGCAGATTGGACAGCGCCAACACGTTAAGAGGGACACGACGAAAAGCTAACCGTGACGGAAGAATACAGCCAGTTAACTGCAGTTCAGAAATGAATATTTAAGGAATTTATTTCCAAAACATTTCTAAAGCAAAGTGAGGATATTCACCCGTAAAGGATAATTTGATTTGTCTGGGATTCACATATCCGGTCAGGTGTGTTAGCCACCACCAAGCCTACTATACGTTCTCTCTCGCAACCTCTCTACACTGTAGCACAAAAAGCGTTTAAGAGCTTACTAAGCTCTTGTCATTATCATAATCAGTATTCATAAATCTAGAGATTGGTTTGCAACAGCTCTCCATTCCAATCTCCTCTCTGCCAACCGCTTCGTTCGTGCATAATCATTTACTTAGAGGTCCTTCAAGATTTGTTTAATGTATTCCATCAATGGTTTTTCTACATATTTATTTACGTTTTTTTCTCCTACCAAAACTGTTTTCATTAGGATGTTGTGTCAAATGTGTCCAATAAGTTTGTCTCTCCTTCTTCGCAGAATTTTCATCATGCTTCTTATCTCTCCAGCTCTTCGTAGGACTTCTTCGCTATTGATTCTCTCCGTCCATTTAATCTTCATTATTGCTTGCAATCTCTTCTGCTCTGAAGCTGCTATCATTGTCCAGTGACTGTGGTGGAGGATAATAGGCAAATTTCTGCCATTTGGAGTTATATATTTGCACCCGATTGCATGTCTGCGCACCATGTCATTAGTGCATTTTCAACGATGAACACGGTTTACATAATAGTTATATTTAGAGGTATTTGAGATTGATTTATCGGGATAAAACTATTACGATACTAGAAAAACAGGAGCTTCCAAAATATATTCCCAACACACGAATAACTAAAATTGAGAACATCAAGCAGTATATTCATGTCATCGTTGACTCTGCGAAGGTAGTATAAATACGTCGTTTGCACAAGCGGATGAGAAAAATATTCAACGAGTTGAGTAAGACCAAAAAAATCACTTATTTTCACACGTTTCCCATTTCTTACCGACCATGGTTTCGGCGCTATGTCCCATAATCAAGGTACCAAAACAAGGTCTATTCGAAATTAAAAAGTGTGGAAATAAAATTTTTTTCTTATTCAGCATTTTGAACCCTAAAGACTTTCATTAGGCGACTCCTGAGAAATTCTCTAATGCGAGAAAAATATGTCTAACTTATATGGCAATATATTCAGCTCATTATACTGAAATTATCCTTAATTAGTCACATAATTATGAATGTATTATTCTATACCATAACGCGTTTCGAGGTCCAAAACGTATTCGCATATAGCCGGCGAGGCTAAAATGCACCATGTTTCCATGGATTATATTTTTATATATCCATTTTACTCCTAGCATTCTCATCAAAGGTTACTCGGCCAGAGACTGACCTCGTTTAAACACCGAATCTGAGGGGGGTTGCATTCAAAGTCCAGCAAATTGAAAGGGGTATTTTCTCTTGTTGCGGAGGGTGGTAAACATTTGTCTGCAATTCCTAAGTACTTTACTTTTAAGAGAATATGTGCATGCAAGCAGAATTCTCTAAAAAAACTGACACTTAGCATTGTTTCACTGCTATAACAATAACCAGATGAGTATGCAATATTTTGAATCGCTATGTAATAAGCCAATATATAAGTTATTTTTAAAAGGAAAATTATGAGTTAGAGGGTCAAACATCCCTTTGTAAAAATAAGTCACACATTTTGAATCAAATCGCTTGTTTAAATTTTCATGTATTCATTCTCAAGGCTGACCTCGCCTTGGTAATGGGTCATTATCTTGATAATGACACCAAACGTCGAAACCTAGGTCAAGACTAGTCGGTTGTAATGAAAATCCAACGAGTAAATATGACTGAGTGGTTTTTATTTACAGAAATTTCTAGAAATCGTGTAACAACCTTTTGGGAATCCTTGTGTTTATAAATAAAACTCTAGTAATAATTTCTATTTGTTATACCTCTAGTTTGTGTCAATTCTTTTCCACAACAAATTAAATCGCCTAATCATATTAAATCTTTCTTAAACTGATGCAACTCTGATTGTTGAATTTTTTTTCTGTATTAACTTTTTTACTGTCACATCTGTAGTGATCATTTTGTTATATGTATTGCATCTGTCCTGAAGGTGCCCCGAACAACAGACTTAGGGGTCACCTAAAGCTCCTGTCAACTATTTTTGCAAAGTGATTATGTAATCTTGGAATATGTTTAAGGGGCAATAAAATTATTATTATTGTTACAGTGAAATTTCGAAGGTTTGTAAGTTTAGCATTTGAAGCATGGAACGAATACAATGCATCTAACATAACGCTCCACAGGGCCAATCACGTACATATCGTGATTCCGTTAGAAACAGAATCTTTTAGTTTAGAATACGTTACGAATAGAATCGGAAACAATTCCGGTGAGCGACTGTATAACTCATACCGATTCCATCTATAAAGTAATGTGGAACCAGACTTCATTCCTACAGAATTCCGAGTGTAATCCTACATGTTCCCTGTACAAGCTTCTGCGCATGCCCTAATGAATTTTTCGGGATCGGTAATGCACTCATGTATTCTCAACTTTTCTCAACTTTCAATGAAACGTAAAACCTTTCTCAGAACCCAGTGCATTATGGAACTTTTACTCCTTTAAACATTACTTTGGTCATAAATGTGCAGAAATCCTAGATTTGTTAACTATGTAGGAACAAAAACATATCTGCTGAATTAATTGAACTCCGCGCGGAATTCCTTTAACATACCAGAGATTCCGTCACGAAAGTTTCGAATGGAAATTTGCGCAAATTCACACACTAGGGCTTTGAAGGCAGAAGGTTCCTTGGTGAAGCGTCATACTCAGTTCTCGCTTCGAGAATTCAAGATTATTCCGGCTCTTGTGCAGACTAACGTCTTAGGGACTGATTAAAATTATTAATCGCTAATGCATTAAGGGAAGGAAATCCTCGGGTTGAGTAGGAAGTGTGACAGCGTGAGTAATGGCGAGAAGAGATGACTAGCAGTCCGCATGGTAAACAGGGAGTGGGGTGGGGGGGGACAACACCCCCCCCCCCCCAGAATACGGTTGGCAAATTGTTCCGAATCACGCTTCCGTTGTAGAAAAAAAACCGAGCAAGAAGACAGTTTTGCCCGTTGCCATTTTAATTGGAAATCCCTTTCGCCAGGGGAGCCCGGCAATTTATTACTCGGCCGCTCGCTAACAAAATGAGGTTTTCCCGACGAGAGAGTCCGGTGCCGGCGCTGCTGGAGTAACACGCCGGCCACCGGCCTTGCCTCTTGGGGAGGGGTGAAGCAAAGCAGGCAACGGGGTTGATGCGTGCTCGGGAGATGAGTAATTATCACTGCGTAATAAAGCGGCAAACTAAGCGCTTGACCACCCAACAAGGCATATTTCACGTCCCTGGAGTAAACAAAGTGGGGATCTCGTTAAGTCAGAGTGAGTCATGCTCGGAGAGTTTGTAGACTCCAAAGGTGGGTTTAAACTGGCAAGTTTTTTGGGCAAGTTACTTGCAGGAAGCGAATTTTGACGAAAATCGCACGTGTAAACGGCTTTGCAAGCCCATTCGCAGAACTTTTAACAGATTCGGCTAATCGCTCGCAGAAGCGTATTCTCGCTAATGTAAACGGCAAGCAATCTGTCTCTGCACTAACTTGTGAAAAATGTTTAATCAGAGAAAAATTCTCCGCAAGCTGTCGCAGAAGAAACTTGCGGAATTGAATTTCCAGTGTATACCCAATCCTAGAGCCTATTTCACATGATAATTTTTCACGGACAGGTTCAGGGATGTCGGCAATGACAGCTAAAATGATACCTGTCTAACGTCACCCTTTTAAGGAATAGCGACAATGATAGCAATCCCCATCCCTTTTTCCATCATTTGTGACCGTCGCTTTTCCCGTCCCTGAACACGTACTATGCAATGGCCGGCAACCATAAGAGCGGATTTTTGAATTTACTCGATGATTGAAAAAAGAAAATCTCTAATGCAGATATGATGCTCCCAGCTACACTGCATATTATCGTATGAAATAGGAAAATGATGGCTCAAGCCTTTCCCTATCATTGACAAGCATCGCGTAAATGATACATCGACTTGTACGTGACAAATGATCGTGTGAAACAGGCTTAAGATAGTTAGGCCAGCAATCATTAAAAAACAATGAATAACAACCAGCACTGGACGTTCACAATTCCATATTCACTATACCTATATAATTAAATTTTAACTTCGATGCATGCATGGTTAGACATGTAATAAATATTACCCCAGAGGCTCTCAACCCTCTCGCCTTTTGCATAAGAAATTTATCTAACATGCCTGATACATTAACAAAAATACGTCGGTTATAGATATGTTAAAAATTACCATAGCAGTTATGAAACCTATCACTTCAAATTTATTAATGTAATTTATCATACATTATTGGTATATTAACAAGAAAGGTCGGTATTAATGATAATCTCTAGAGATTTTGGGTTAAATTTCATTAATTCAATTCAATCAAGAGAATTCAAAGAATTGTTGAAAAAGAATTACCCTAAGCCTTAACATGCATGATGGTAATAATTGAACTACATCATCATGAGTTTTCAAGAATTTATACATTATACCGCATCAAATATCCTTTAATTTATGTTCAAGCCACGCTATTAATTTCTCTGAAGACGGTAATATTCACAATCGACTTCCATGGAGTATTTGGATAGGTCGATGTCGCAATCAGAACACCCATTGTGAGTTAAAGGAGTACATGTACAGAGAATGGAAAATTGTGAGACAAGTTATTTTGAGTCGCACCTTGCTTCAAACAGTGTCAGACTTTAAACCGAGAAAACTACTCCCTTTAATGGCGGGCAGACTTAAATCTCCCGTGAGAATGGTGCAATGCGATAGTGCGACCACACGTGGGATAAAATGAGGTTGAACGTCACTGCAGGGATAAGCTCTGACAACCCACATTCAAATCAAACCAGTATAAGGAACACATGTATTGCTAGCTGGAAGTACACGGTATCTTCCACCTGAAGGAACACATCATTATTTCTCAGAGACGGGAGAGAAGATAACTTCCCGAGAACATGAAGTAAGCGGCGGCACCTGTTAAATGGCCTTATGCAGCCAAATCTCTTGAAAGCATTCGGTCTTATACGCATATCTCATGCACAATGCAGAGAACGCTTTGGGTGTCCTTTTGGGTTATTTCGGTTCACATTGGATGAGTCCTTGGAATGAAAGCTTCGCTGACATCGATAGCGCATAAGCACGTGAGTTAGGAGGTATACTAATAGAGGAGAAAACTCTCCAACGTAGCCTCCTTTCGACCCACAAATTAGCTGCCCGTTGAGGCAAAAATGTCCTTTGAAAGTGACTCTAAATGCGATTGGGTCCCCACAGGAAAAATATTAATTTTGGGCTCAAGTGAGAATTTCAAAGGTCAAACCTTTTATCCTAACTTCTTGGATGGAAACGTTTGGAAGGATCACGGTCAAGGCTAATCAATTTCTTAAGTTTAATTTCAAACATTTATTTTTGATAGAACACTCATTAGTACTAATACGTATGGTTACACTGGTATTAATATTATTAAAAAGATGGAGAAGGATAGAGGATATTTTATCACAGTTAATCTGAAAATGTTTTTTTTTTATTGTAACTTTATACTGTATAACATACATACAGATGAATGTAAGTACTTTTGTAAATCCTTTTTACATGTGCTGTATGCATATGTGCTATTATACATTGCCAATATCCATTTCACGATAGCCTCAATTCAGGTCCTCCTTCAAGGCTACTTAAAGTTGCCTCCAATTGATCAGTATTAATTCAAGGATTATTTGAGGGCCTGAGAGTCAGTGTAATACAAGTAACATAAACACGAAAAACGATATAAATGCATATGTTCTAAGTTAGGATAGTCGGGGAACCGTCAGGTAGCTACAGGAAAAGGAATACATGTGTTCGAACATATGGTGCTGCGATTTAGCCGCCGAACACTTAAGCTACTTTGCTTTTTGTCATTTCTTACCGGAATGAAGTGATACATGGGACACTGGATGCTTGTTACTTGTATTATTTTGACTATCAGGCTATCATTTATGATGAAACATAAAGATCTTGATAACATCTTTTATGCCATTATCTGGACGCATGAGACTTAAGTATAATATACTGTAAACTATAATTGCTATGAAGATGATCATAAAACTATAATTGAACAATTGATACGAACTATGAAAAGAATTAGGTCGAATATTCAGAAAATAAATACATGAAGGGTCTGTGGCTCTGCCAGAAAATTTCTGCTGATGAAATACATATGGATAATATAAATACCGTAGGCTTTAACATGTACGATCAGATTCATAGGGTGATCCATTGAGTGATCCTTAGTGTAATTTGTTCTACTTAAAAATGTAAATACTGATTATGGTGAAGTTATTATTTTGGGGCAATTTTAAAAACCCTCACTGAATTCAATTCAGGTAAATTTTCATCGATGTTAATGGAAACCATTTTATGGGTACAAATATAACGTATACTCATAATTATTTATAGTCTTTCAAAAAGATTTCGAAAAGGCTGATAAAAGCAAAGAATGGTATGTGCATCCCCTATCCACTGATTAAATATTTCACTACCACTACAAATAATTGATTACCAAAAATGAGCTTAGTACACAGAAAAGCAAATACACTTCACACAAAATTCCGAATTTAAGCAAAAAGAAACTTTCACAACCACTCCACCTCTTTTCAAATAAGAGATATTATGTTTCCCTCGCCATTTGATAACAATGCTATGGTTTGTAAAATGAAAGCATGCATAAAAAATTGACATAAAGGCAATTTAGTGGCTAAGATAGATCAACGATCCGAAAAAACAGCTAATAATTTCTTATAGTACTTCCATACACAAGGACATTTTCACTTAACCAGGCCTCGTAGTGTACATACAGAATGGTTCTACACTAAACTTTATAATACCAAAAAAGTTAGAGAAAGTTCCTTAAGAGTTGAAAGAAATGAAATGTATTAGCGAGGGATTAGATTGATAAAGTATTAAATTATATTAGTTATCAAGAGAAGCAAGTGAAATCTAATATGGTTACCTCTGAGGATAGCAGAAAAGTACTTTTAAATGCAGGATATTTTCGGAGAGGAAAAAAGTGAAGAGATACCTGGCGAAGGCATAGTCCGCTCTTAACAAAAGGCACCTAGGGGACAACAGTTTAAGGTCCTAATCAACAGACACATTGGGACCAGAAATACACATCCCTTCAAGAATTCACTTCCACCGCTGGTATTCGAAGGAGGGCCCTCAGGTTAGGTAGGCAATGTTAAGGGCACCACGCCCCACCCAGCCCCTTATATAGGAAACATGGCTGAAGCGTTAGAGCTAAATGATATAATTAATACTTCAACCAAGTTTTAGCATTAGACCGGTAAAATTAACTATAGGAGTCATAATCCGGCAAATTACAGCTCCAGAGCAAAATACACTTGAAACAATGGAGATGAAACCGAAGAATGATGAAGATCAAATGGACGGAGATAATCACTAATTAAGAAATTCTAAAAAGGGCTAGAGAGAAAAGAATTATAATGAACACTGCGAAGAAAGAAAGACAAACTCATAAAACACATTTTGCGGCACAACAGCCTAATGAAAACAATAATGAAAGGAGAAATGAACGGGAAGTATTACATGGGAAGACCAAGAATGGAATACTTCAGGAAAATCATGACGGACGTCACAGTGAATAATTTTGTATGAATGAAGGAGTTGGCGGAGAGGAGAGTGGAGATCTGCGAGAAACCTATCTTCGGATTAAACCAATCTTCGGATTAATGACTACTGGTGATGATAATTTTGTGAACCCCGCCCTGTGAATAAGACACATTCCGACGATGTTCGTAGGTGATTAGGCGAAAGTAGGAAAAAGTGGAGGAGAAATTGCATAAATTATCAGACGGAGAAAAATATAATAAAGAGCCTCGGTGGTGACGGGGTAACGTCCTCGCCAGCTAACCCGAAGGACGCGGGTTTGAGTCCCACCTGGGTGGGTTTTTCTCCATTGAGGGCATGGCTGTCAATGTTAGTGGTACTAACGAGTTAATTGTAAGAGAGGACTAAGTAGTCCTAAATTCGCTCGTAATAAAAAAGACGACATTATGAAGATAACCTGTTCGCAGCTCAACACAAATACAGGTATTAGCCGCATAATACCATCATAAGAACTTAAGGTTTTGAGTACTGAAAGAAAATGAATACTAAAAAAAGCAAGATACCTTTTTATCTAAATCTTGTAATATAATACCGTTATATTATTTTAAAAACTTTGATAGAACACTGGTTAATTCTTTACGACAAATGTCAGAATGATTATTAACTACCACTGACGCATTACTTGTAGCATTTAAAAAAAAATTTTAAATTCGACCTACCTACCCACAGACAGCACCAACCGCAGTATCTACGTTCATTTTGTTTTCAGAGACGCTCGGTATTAAATCAAGACTAAGAATCAAAATAGTAGCCTTAAATGTTTTACGTCAAAACTCGCAGCAAGAACGTCAGTGATTTCTGAAATTCGTGTCTTTGTGTGCTTCTTAGCATACCATTAGTAAATAACGTTCTTTATAATTTTTATGCAGGAAAATATGACAAGAAACAGATAAGTAACTCACAACTTCCATGTACTTGAATTTTCAGGCAAAGGTGGCGTAACAACAGCTCCGTAGAGTTCCATCGAGGACGAATACTCACCTGAAATAAATAAAAAGCGTTTAAATGGGCACTTATAATAAACACTACAATTATGCGCCTATGAACGTATTATATCGATCAGTCCCATCAGTAATACTCAAGAAAACTAAAATTTAAGAGAAATAATTTCGTAATTTCTTTAAGATCCAATTATACCAAGAGGAGAATTCGATGGATTTATCCCGTTTAAGAGCGTAATTAAATTTCTTTGAGCTTTGGCTTTGCGCTTCGAGAGTTTCATTCTTTAAATTTAAATCGCTCTCTGCTCTAATTGGCCGTTATTTTCGTTTGATGTAATCTTTTTCAGGTCATTTAGAATATGGATGGCCACTATAAACATTAAGGGTCTGATGAAAACTCGCGTTCAAGTAAAAAATAAAAATATCTCCACCAGCAAAGGAAACGATTTAGCCATTTGAATACAGTATTTTATTAAAAATTAAGAAATACTTCCATGTAGAGAATTATTTAAATAAAACTTACGGTAAAAGGACTTGAAAAAAGGCAAATAAGCCAGTAAATATTTTGCTGTGTAACACTTTTCCTCAGTTGAAATAAATTTACCGTGCCGTATGAAATTTGTTATTGCTGCCTCGCAGTAAAAATAACTTAAGTTACGAAAAGAAAAAAATTATATTAGACTACACTATTTTATCTCCCAACATTGAATGAGAGTTTTTAATTTCAACGAATTATTACACAGGAAATAGATCTGGAAAAAACTATGAATAAGAAGCAAAATAATAACCATAATTGGAAATTCATGTCAGAACGTATACAGAAATAAAACGACACAGCCTACGTGAAGTAAGAGGAAAATATATTTTTAAATCATAAATTAATATTAAAAAATTAATTCAGGAGAATATAATTAATTTTTTAAGAAGAACTACCTGCTATTTTTACAATTTCTCCACTCGTCATATGCACCTGGACACTCCTGATAGGCCAGTGTACATCAACGAGGCGCTCTGCCCAGGGAGAAGGAAGCTGTTTAATGCAGCGAAAGAAGCAAAGAAAAGCAAGAACTACAAATACTTGTGGGTAAGAGGGGGTAATATTTTAATTAGAAAAGCCGAAAAAGAGCAACCTTATGTTATAAATTGTTTGGAAGATATTGCCAATCTATTAATCACTAGAATGGGTACTAATATAACTAATAACACTTATGGTGGAAAAAATTCCCTATTGCTCTTTCACCAAAATATACGAATTGCTAGATGCAATTTTATTTTACTGCTCTCACACTTAAATACCATGTCACAGCTACCTGACATTATAGCCGTAACTGAAATCTGGATAAAATGTGATGAACTTAATTTATATACAATAAGTGGGTATTATGCCATGTCACAGCTACCTGACATTATAGCCGTAACTGAAATCTGGATAAAATGTGATGAACTTAATTTATATACAATAAGTGGGTATTATTCCTATGCCAACTGTAACGCTTCTTAAAGAGCAAGAGGTATACTAGTGTTTATAAGACGTGATATATAAACCGGAATCAAGCCTTGCAATATAAGCTCTGCTGATTGCTTGTTAATCAATATTAAGGGCAAATTTTGTGTATTTGACCTCCTCGTTGTCTACAGGGATAAAACAATTTCAGTTAATAAATTTGTTTTGGAATTTGAATCCTTGTTAAGTAGTAAATCTCAAAATTTAATAATTGTCGGTGATATGAATGTTAACTTACTAATATCCAACAGTGACTCCGAGCAATATACTAAACTCCTAAGCTGGTCAAGCTTAGTAAATGAGCCAACGCGAATCACTAAACAATCATCCTCTTATTAGATCATGTATTCTCCAGGTTCTTTAATTTATATAAGGTAGATCTCCAAGTCATGGTCATGCATTTAGCTGTGACAGACCACTCTGCAGTCCAACTCACTATCTCCAATCGATCTGCACGCGAAGCAGACGAAAGTAAACGATCAAATTGTGTCGAAATAAAATACTTCTGTCATAGGTTATTCAAGAAAAATGTTCAGCAACAATTTTGGAATGCTTTGTGCGAAGAAAAGGACATTTCTAAATCTTTTGCAGAATTTATAAATAAATTAGAAACATTTCTAAATGAATCTGAAATTTGAAATTTAGGAATGAACATGCAGTTAAATTAAAACCCTGGATGACTGATTCCTTGATGAACAAAATTAAACGTAAAAATTATCTATTTAATAAGCTTCGTCATCACCCATCCAACGAAGGCTTGAGAAACGCGTTCATAAAATTCAGAAACAAATTGCATAATTGTATCCGTAACGCGGCGAACTCCTATTACATGGAACAATTTGAAAAGGCAAATCGTAATACAAAGAAACAGTGGAATATCTTCAGCGATTAACGGGAGAAAGGCAGAAAAATATTCGGAAGCATGAACTAATAATAGAAAATCGAACCATAACTGACCCAGAGCGAATTGCAAATGAGTTCAAAAAATATTTCAAAAGCATATTTGAGTCAACCAAAACATATCCTAATATAAAGAATGATTCACTGATTGGTATCTTATCAAATAATGGAAATAATTTCAGCCCTAACTAATTCTTTTTGGAACCAGTCACCTCGCCTGAAATATTAAAAATAGTCAACGCTCTCTCCTCTCAAAAATCCGCCGGGCCAGATATAATAAATGCAGGCTTGTTAAAAGCTATCAAAGCAGACATACTAGACGTACAATGCTATTTCTTCAATCTAAGCTTAGAAAATGGGGGACTCCCTGCATCTTTAAAGAAAACAATTGTTGTTCCCGTACAAAAAAGGCGATCTGCGTGATGTACACAATTACCGGCCGATTCCTTTGCTCTCAATTTTTTCTAATATACTTGAAAAACTTGTAAAAAAAGAGAATAGTAAACTTTCTGGATAAAAAGAAATATTTTAGTGAAAAGCAATACGGCTTTAGGGTCGGTAAAAGTACAGAGAACGAACGCTCTGGAAAACTTTATGACCCAGATTTTTCAGTCGGTTAATTGTAACAAAAAAACTGCTGCTGTCTTTATAGATATCAAAAAAGCATTTCATACAACAAATCATATGGCGTTATTGGACAAATTAAGACTGGTAGGAATACGTGGCATTGCTCTGAATGGGTTTCAAAGCTATTTGACTTCACGCTCTCAGTATGTGAAGGTCTGCAATAGCCAAAGTAGTTCTGAAAATATGTGTTCTGGTGGGCCCCAAGGATCAGTATTAGGTCCTATATTATTCATAATATACATTAATGATCCCTAAATTATGTAGCCTAAATTTAAGAGATAAATTGACTGCCTTTGCAGATGACCTAGTTTTGACTTATGCCGGTCTGAACTGGGAGGAGGTACATCAGAACATGCAGTCTGATGTAAATCAAATCAGCAAATGGTTTGCAACCAACAAACTAAAATTAGGGGAGTAAACAAAAGTAATATGTTTTAATATATGTAATCGTTTCTCCTTTGATTTCAAAGTTGTTTAGGTACCATTCTTCAAAGTGTACTTATATGAGTTGCAGTGACTGTTTTACACTGGTACGAGTCAAAGAAAACAAATACCTAAGTAATAAGTGTAACAATTGATGAACAACTAAAATGGGAGCAACATATTAGCAATGTCACAAATAGTTTGAAAAATTGTAAAATTAAACTCTATTTTATTCGAATTAAGTGTTCTTTAACTTTTATGTATAAGATATATTATGCCTTTGGATATTCTAGGGTAAATTATGGTGTAATAAGCTGGGGTAGTGCTTTTAAAAATTCATTGCAACGTGCAGAAACAGCTCTAAAAGCAATAGTTCGTAGATACTATAGCCAGAATAGGTCATTGTTCACCTTCTTTTTCAATATTCGAAAAACTGAAGATACTCCCTCTAAGGCACTTATAAATATACAAGATGCTAAGACCATTCTACTTTCGTAGCGGATATAACCCTAAAGTCTTGAATAAGCCTCATTCATACAATCTGCGGACAAATGTTTCGTATGTTTTGCCCAAACCAAATATAACACTTTTCAAACGAGGGTTTCTTTATTTGGGGACAAATATTTTCAATAGCTTGCCACAGAGTATCCAAGTCTGTTCTAGCATCAAAACTTTCCTAAAGAAGGTAAAACTCTAGCTATTTACTAGTGGAAATATGATTAGGGATCTATTTTAGAGATTGTTTCCTATCAATATCCTTTGTTTTGTACTTTTGTGCATTATATTTCTATTCCTTTGTTTTTTAAATTATGTGTATTATTTTTCTGTAACAAAGAGTTCCTCTTTCCAACTGAAAAGTTTTTATAATAAAAAATTGTGCTAGTATTACTATCATATTTTGAAGGTGACTCCACCAACAGGCAAATGCCTTAGGGATCACCTAAAGCTCCAGTCTGTGATTAATATTATATATTATGTACAACTTGATGTAGCAATAAATATATTATTATTATATTATATATATATATTAATACTTAATTCTCCAAAATTTAACCACACGTGAAACAGATGTCAAAGTGTGTTATCATGATGAACGCCAGTAGATGCATAGCTAGGTTTCATTGGTAGTGAAATTGCTTTAACGTTTCTTGATTTCGTTTCAACAACAATTCTGGTTCAGTTTTTATCAGCTGGCATAAAAAACTAATGGACAGATTCAACGAAAAAGTTAACGAATTTTGGTCAAAATAATAAATTTAGACTGAAGAAAAAGTAGAGCCAATATCGGGATAAAATGTAAATGCATAAAAATGAATCATACTCCATAATCAGTATTCTGCTTTAAAAAAATAATAAATTGACCATGTATTCCGGGATCATTTTAAAATAGAGGCTCACAAATAATGACAGGAGCATAAAAATATTCACTTGATATCCACTACCTCATTCAACCATATCCCAGGACTCGAGAGTTCAAGAAAGGGCAAATCTCATTTGAGAGGTGGACTAGAAATTGCACTGTGAGAGACCAGAGAGGTGGACTGTACAATATTTTAGCCGTTAAAGAGTATTCAATATTGCTGTGAGGTAGACTTAATTTCTTGCATGAGTTTCCATACCAAATCAGTAATCAACGGCCTCGTCCTTAATTCATAAGTCATGGAAGTAAATCATGCATAGTACAATAACTCTCCCTTATCTTACACGTTGATACGCGATGAAATACAGTTAGCAACGGAAGTAAAGTCACCGTTAGCCGATGCAAACGCTACCCAGTCATTTGTTATTTAGACCAGGCCTGCGTAACGTAGAAACCGAGGAAAAAAGATATCTGGAGCAAAATAAATTTGGAAAGGCTTATCTTACGAATTAATTAGTGTGGCACCCGTTTTCATTGTTCGGATTTACATTGGAGCGGAGAACTCTGGGCTTAAATTGGCTAAAGCGAAAAAAATGGTATCATTCTTGTCAAATCACAAAGAGAACAATTGATTACCAAAATTTTATTTCACGAACGACATATGGCATTGCAAAAAACATTGGTGTTAACTGCATCACTGCCGGATACCATGCACATTCATAACGATAAAGAGATTAATGGCTGTTGATTTTTTCATGAATTTTGTACTGCAAAAGTGAAATTTTCAAAAACTGACTTTGCAATAACTGAAAGCATAATTTAGTGTGGAACGCGAAATACCATTTCTTTCGTCACAGGAGATCCAATTGTAAATCCTTTTGATGATCTCCTAATTTTGAGTATCTCATGCACATTAAAACATTTTCTGGTAATACACATGATTATTCCCTTTTTCCGGTCATTTTTTGTGCATGACTACGCTGGTTGTAAAAAATAAATATTTTCACCAATGCATGCCGCATAAATATATCCATCTTTAGGTAGTCAAAGCGCTTTTGAGGAGAGTCAAGATCATGATTTCAGAGGATAAAAATATCGTTGTGGCTTTAAAAAATCACATGTATCTTCTTAAAACCCACTTAGAATGCATTCAAAGTCGTTTCAATTTATAATTTTTTTACGTTCTATTGCTGAATTAATTAATTAGAAAACTATTTTTATCTTTTTTCGAATCGTTTTTTCAGTGCCCGGAAACCAAAAATGTTATAATGAATAACGGAGCTGAAAAAGGCTCATATTTATCACGCGCAAGATCACCGCGTTATCAGGAAAATACTATCTTCTCCAAGCCTAAATACTCGTCATTACTACTCTACTTTACTTTCGGAATATTTTACCGGGAGAAATGCCATCACGCCATATATTTGTGAATGTAAGGCTGCACCTTTAAGGGAGACTAATGAGGTGGTTTCCCGTTGCCTTCTACATTGCACACTCCAGCCGATTCCGTGAATTTCACTCTCGCAGTGGCAGTTAATACCGGAACCACCTTCTGCTGAGACTGCTGTCTCTCAGCAGTGGGGCCGGGTAGTTCGGGTAGCGTGTAGGGCGTAGAAAATATTCGTCTCACTCCAGATTGTTTCCTATTAATATATTTTTCCAACATGAGGAAAACATTAATTTGCCGTCAGTTGGTCTCGGACGTACATACAACGTCTTGTACACGCCTTGGTTGACAGCCGAACACATTACTTCTTTAGTGCGTTCGGCTATCAAGCCCCTTTTATAAAATTAAGTGCTAGTTATATGAGTGCGTACTTGGGGCATTAACTGTGAGTATAACCTCTTTAAAGCGGTTCGCGTTTCCGATAACGAACATGACAACGTGAAAGACGAAACCGTGATCGCACCCCTGGTATGCTACTGTCCTTCGTGCACATCTAATACATCTTAGATTATCGAAAACCTTTTCTCTCGTGGATCCTCTAGTTTTTTCCGACGTGTTGTTTTCTTATTGATGTAATTTGTTTGTTAAAAGTTCGAGAGGCTAACGCTTGTATGAAGTATTATTTTTGATGAAAGGTCAATAAACTAAGACGCAGTTTATCTGATCTTAACATATATTTTCGTTGCGCCGAGGCAGGCACGTTATCATGAACTTAGCTGTGATACAGACTGGCCAAATTGGTTGCCATGTATGCCAGTTTATGCAATAATATTTTCGCGGATTCACCTTTATCTAAGCCAGTTCCTTCGGTCGTAGCCTCCGAGATATACTGGCATGAACAACTGAATTTCGATTGTCACCTATTTGTGAATAGACGCCCTAAAATTTTCAATTCCCTTACGGAGCCAAGGGGGAAAAATTCGAATAGAAGGTTATTATGGAATGTAAGACTTGGTTAGTACCGTTAATTTTTTTTAAATAAGATTAGGAATCGTCACTTACAGCTGCAGGAATTTTTAAACCGCTGGAATGCGCTGAAATAAGGAGACGAAATCTGAGGACGTCCATTCCAGGCAAACATATTATTTTTTGACGACGTACCGGATCCCATACCTCTCATGGCACATTTTGTATCATGAAAGAGGCTGTTGGTTGTGCTGTGGAGGGAATCCCTTAAAAAGGTATATAATTCATTGCCAGATAGGTAGCAATTGGTTGTACTGTTTTCAACCAAGAACTTCTACTTACTCTTAATCTCATCATACTGCAGGGGTCTGCAAATCAGCAACCAACAGCCTTTTATTTCTGCCTTAAAAATACCTTGTATTCGTGTTTCTATTGATTCATATTATGGTTAGACTGATTCTTAACTAGGAGAGCTACTCATAAGAATCACGTAGATTTCTCAACTATTTACGCTCATCTTGCGAGAATATATCAGGTGACTCATCATAAATTCGCATGTGGTATTATTTTTATACTGAGTTATTTCCTTAGATTAAAAGTAGGCACCATTTTGGCGCTGCATTCAAGAAGTTAAGAATTATTAAGCAAGTATTATTATGACTACAAAATCTTATATGTAGTATTAGGAAGGTTCTCCGGTGAAAAAAGTGGAGGATGCTACTAGATAAATCTCTGACTAGGCCACATTTCGAATACGTGGCAAGCATTTGAGACCCAGCATATAAAGAATTTTTCCCGGAGTTAATTAAATACAAATCCTCACGCTTCGACTAAAACAGCTGTGATTCAACAGTGTGTTACACCGCTGATGTCAGGGTTAGGTTAGAGAGAAAGCTACACATAAGGTTAAGATAACTTGAAATCGAGATCAGGTGAGTTTCAGTACGATAAAGGGGACATTGTTTTGACCAGCGCATGATCTCTAGAACTGCTAAAAGAGAAAAATATGAGATTTACACTAACGACCTGATAGGTGCGAGGGTACTTTCTTTCCAAGTACTTATTAGTGATCATAACAAAAGCAGAGCGAGACAAAACATTACACACATACAATTTAACTTTATCTTCTCCTACTTCCTTATCCCTCCCAATTCCCTAACCTTTCAAGATAGGTGTCCTGCCACCACCCGTCGAACGCCCCTGCGGCGCCTCGCAGGTGTAGAAGAAAATAAAGCGCTCCAAATTATAAGCACTAATGTAACCCAGAACACCTAAATATCACGGCCTTTCAGTAGCATAGAACAAGCCCGCAGGTATGTACAAAGAGAATATCTGCACGCAAGCTCAAGGATCTATTCCCACGCACTGCAATCTCTCTTGAATATGTATTTTAATGAGTCTTTATCAGCGCCTTAAGTAATAAAAGCCAATAAATAGCCTGTGTGACTCCAATATTTATAAACGGAAACGTACAAAACCCAGGATTCATGATTTCAGAAGCATACAAGATTCTCGATCGTACACCCAGCTGTAAAGGCGGCTTTAAAAATGGGAGTTACTCCTACAGCAGTAGCATTATTAGTCGATTGCTTGTGGGTTTCAGTGTGTTGACACGGACTTCTGGGTTCACCTCTTCTTGCTAAGTTGAATACTTTCAGTCGTGGCGAACTCAGTCCTCTGCCCAGGCTGCCTACTCTTTAATGAGGTCCGGCCTGAAAGTTCCAATGCCAAGGTTGGAAAATTCTACAAACCCCATACTGTGGTCTAAGGGGCTGCGGCACGATTTAGCCTTGACGAGGAGTTCCAGCAGTAAAGGGTGAAGATTTTAGGCTGCAAAAAACTATTGTGCGTATTCGGTAAAATTTTTAAAACCGTTGAAAGCCAATTTCATTAAGGGTGAGCGGATGTTAATTTTTATTTTATTTTATTTACTTATTCACCACCGACAACAGCTATCATTGGCCTTTACATCGGGGTATTAACAATGGACGAGCACACACAACCACGCCCTGGGAAGTAAAAATCCTCCCACTCCCACGCGGGACTCGAACCTGCAACCGTTGAATTAGAAGGCAAGGACGTTACCCCGCCGCCAGCGTGGCCAGCGAAATTCACGGGAGAAATCTACAAAAGGATCTTAAAATGCATTGAAGTACTGGCTGGCGTGTTCTTTAGCTGCTCAGTAACGAGAATGGATTTTTCAAAGGCAACTGATATCATGGAAGTAAAAAAAATATTCGTACATATTTGTTTTTTTGTGTCAACCAAGGAATAAAAATACTCTCGTAAAATATGAATTTCCATAGTTTTATTCTAATTTTTCCCTATGGTTGAGGACATAGAAGCGTATATTTCGTGCTATAAACGATAAACTAAAGGGAAAATGGGTATGTATGAAACCAAGCAACTTGAAATTTTGGGCTTCTAATACATCAGGTCCTCAGAATAAGTACTAAGATAAGTCATAATTAATGCCATAGACAAAATATAACATTTTAATGGGTAAAATGGAAAATAAATAGTTTCAATAATTTTGTGCGATGCGATAAAAAACTAAAAAAATATTTAACCTCAAGTTTAGCTTACGTAACTCTTGTTCAACTAAATAATATATGAAAAGGAAATAAATACATTATATCCTCGCTGTGGTTACAACAAAGCTTTTGCTAGTGAGCTAAATCCAAGAATAACAACGACATAAGACACAGGGATCCCTTCTAGAATGTTTTGAATTAAGTTTATGTAAATATGGTTTTGCTGGTTGTACAAGAATTTGCAATCACTATGGATAAACATATCTGAAAATATGAAAAACGACGCATATGCACAATTGCAAATGTTTTGTGACTAAGGCCTCGTTTACACGACCCTTTGATCACTATGGTCGCTTATGTGCGCGTTCATACATGTCGACGTGCGGCCGTTCCGACTCGGCCTAGCGCATGCGCATACGTTATTTATTTCAGTGTTTTCCTGGATTTGTGAGGTATAGCACGTTAATTGCAAAGGAGGAATCAGTTCCAGAAGAAGATATTTGCGATTTGGACGTCGACGTATTAATTTCATTTGTAGAAGAACGACCCGTATTGTGGGATAAGACTTTGGAGTCTTATAAATCCAAAACGGAAACATCAGCTCCATGGAGGGAAATTTGCATAAGGCTTAACTCTAATTTCGAACAAAATTTCGTTTAAACGGTGCACTCTCGTTTTGTTATCCATCTTGACAGAATGATCAGTGTGGCAAGTTTTTAAAAGGTCGTGCTATCCACGGCATAAGTCGTGTTGTCCACGGCGCCCGGCGTGAAGTCGATACGTGTGAACCTAGCCTAGTATATGTGTTAATTTTAAGATGGTTCGTAACTTTGTATTTGAACACTTATTGAGTGACACCACATAAATTTATCAAGGAAAATGAGGAAATATAATCATAACAAATAAAAACTTTTCTTGTCGGTCATATGTTAAAAATCGGCTTCTGCATGAAATGCTGAATTACAAGCGATACCATTGATACCCAGCTGGACTAGTATAAGGTCGTTCACACTGCTATCAATATTTCCCCTTAACGAGCCTCTTTCCCATTAAAAAATAATTATACCGTGAATATTGCGAAATTAATGGAGTAGAATGTTGGAGAAACGCCAAGTAAAAAGAAATGGGCGGAAATATTTTGGCGAACTTAACGAGAGCAAGGCACCCGGCTATTAAATAACCCGGGCACATTGAGAGCGCAATGAAACGGAATAAGTACAAGATGAAAAGCGGCGGGATGGGGCAACATTTAACCAAGCGGAACCAAAAACTATTTTATTACTGGTGATAGCAGATAAAACCCAAAAAATTAATGACCAAAGAAAAATTAAGGATACATGGGGCACGTAATAGGATAATCTTGAACATTTTACGATGAAAATGGCTGCAAAAATTTGGGTATTGGACACTATGGTTGGTTTGTTGGATAGTAAGGGAAATAAATTTTGATGACCAGGAGATATAATGCAATGATGATCACCCAGGCAGAGAGTGATTTAGGTATCGCCAATAACCACTCAAGTTTTGCTTTTCAGTTGTAATGGAGACGACATATTATCCGTGAAAATTAACTCATTACCTTTAGAGTGGTTTGGTTGGTAACAAAATTTAAGAAATCCGAGTAAGAAATTATTAGTATAAGGAAGATAATACATCTTGTTTCCCATTACCGACAACATTATTCCAGTTGTTACTCAAATGAACCCATGAGCTGGGTCAAGACGGCCATCAAATATATGTTATCATCATATCATATATCACACTGGTCGTCCAGCATTTGCTTTTACAGCTTGCTTCTCCTTGCTGGTGGAAAGAAATGCCATGCCACCCCACTAAATAGTTCAGGCGTCCCCAGACTATACAAATATTAAGTAATTCATTAAAACACTAAGGGGCATAGTAAAATAATACCAGCAATATTTCAGATAATTGAGATGAATAAGCATTCCTACATATTTATGAGTTTACTTGAGAAATTTGGTAAGTATAGGCAACTACAGCAAGTTCTTCCTAATAATTATATTTTTTGCAAAAGTCTCAAGGAAGGAATTAATTTCGAGGCAATTCATTTTTACCCTAAGGTTAAATGCTTTCGAGATTATTGATGAATCCTTTAGAGTGATATAATCATCATACCTTATTCAATATTCTAAGGCTCAACCACGTTACAGGTCCAGTAAACCTATGTAATCGTTAGCAGTGAAAATGCATAATTAAATCAAAAAGATAATTATGATAGCATTAATATTATAGTAATAGTATCATAACTATGCAAACTCAAGAGAAAAAAGAGCTGGTGCACGTGTGCAGCATAGTCAACTCAGTATTTTACTTATCCCACAAAGCATATGATATCAGGTAATATATTGGGAGATCCGGTCAGAGAGAATGCCGGTCAAGCCAAACGATTTTTCATGGCAAATTTCACCCTCGATGGTGTATATTTCTGCACCGGTGCGTGTGACTGCGTACCACATCATTTGTATATTTTCGCAGTGATTGGAAAGTTATCTCAACTCTCTTAATTGCCATCTGAAATTAATGTGATTTCCGTAAACCTAAGTCCAGTATATTAGTAGCCAAAGGAAAGGTAGATTTCAATAAACATTTTATATTGAAGGACTTCTTTAGGTTAACAAATTTCAATAGCTATACCTCAAGTAAACAGAAGCTAATAACAAACTAGGAATGAAAAAGGTAACAATATACATTACATTTTTCACTAATTTCGACAGACTGAAGACAACTATTTTTGACGGTTAAATACATAATTGACACAAAGTCACAGAAATTAGAAAAAAATCTCCACTTCATTATATTATATTAAACATACATTTGATATTTTCATCGAGGATTTTATGAGACGGCAATAAAATAAAATATTGAACAAATTCAGCAAAGTTTCTAATTTATTAAGGACAGGAGGCGTTCTGAAACGTTTAAATCGACAAGAGCTCAGTTTTGATTGCGAAATAAACGTGGCTGTATTGAGCGACTCAGCTGCGCATATGTAGCACCAATATTTGAAATGCGACTTCGGCAGAACGGCGCACTGAACGAGTTGAATCTCCGCGGACCCAGACGGAGAGGAGCGGCAATGCTTTTTTCATTCCGTCTATATAGCTCGGTGCACATATGTCAGTCCCATTCTCAGCCATCCGGCCCAATCCCTTCATTCCCCGCATATTTAGGGAGGAAGACGATTTCTTGCCCCTTCTACCTCACCGTTCCTTCCCCGAGAACGCGGCTCCATCGGGCTGCTTGCAAGCATTCCTCTCACGACACGGCATTGGGTCGGGCGGATGGGTGGGGAAAGGCGGGGTCCGTCACCCGTGAACTTAGGCAATTTGTTCGACTCCGCCGTACCGCAGGTCGTCTATGTAAGCTCGGACTTATTTTTTTCTTCGTACGGGAGAAAGGGAAACGATATGATCCAGACGCTGTTGGGTAGCGGAATGGAAAGGAGATGAAAAATGCAGCACAGTATAGGAGGATACATTTCATGGACGTACCGAGGGAAGACGGCACGGGGCACGAGGGCACGTCAAAATTCAGAAAAAAATAATGCAATACCTGCGGGTAAACTCCCCTGAAATTGCGCGATTTTCTCGCGAGCAGAGGAGGAGCGTTTTCGGGCCAGTTCTTTCCCCATGAGTAACTGAATTATACTCAAATAATAATACAATGCGTTCCTTGATCAATAGGTAACTGTGAAATGAGAATAAATATCACTGACGAAAATATTTCATTTCCTGCATTATACCACATGGAATTAATTCTCGTAAATTCCGTGTCTTATAGAAATAATTTACATAAAGGAAACAAGTTACCCTCTTCTCCTGAGAAATGATGTGTATTCCTTTAACCGACTGAATTTTCCGACCAACTCACTTGGCCCAGAAGGCCTTAATTCTCCAATGTCTCTCCGAGTAACTACAGGTTTATATGTTTTGAGATAAAAGTATTGGTTGAAGTACCGTGCAGAATGAGAAATAATTATTTTTACCTGCGAAACGCTCGAGAAGGAGCAATAAAAAACGTTTGAATGAATTAACTCCTGGAACTTTATGTCTTGAACTGGAATATGAAATGATTTTAAAATACATGATGATGATAATAATAATGTGACTTAATTAGGAGCGAAATTAGGACCCTGGAGCCCTCTCTTACATTCAACTCATAAGATGTAACAAACACAACCAGAAAAAGAATTGCTTCTCGTGGAAGAACATAATAAAATAATATTGGCAATTGTTCACAATATTAACTTTAATGCGACCGGTTTTGATGCACTGCATCATCATCATCAGGTTTATGATGATGATGAAGAGCGTCGAAACCGGTCGCATTAAAGTTTATATTGTGGAAAATTGCCAATATAATTTTATAAACACAACCATGCCTAGGGGAGAGAAAAATCCATTCGGACACGAACCTATGACCCCTGGATTAACAGACGTAGACTTAACCACGCCGCCACCGAGGTCAACAATATGCCAATGATATAGAATCAGAAAAATAATTGTCTGGTATTTAATCTTCACAAATGAATAGTAACCATAGAGAAAACTTCCTTTTATTGCGAAATATTCGAAAATTCATGCATTGTTCCTTGAAGCGCCTTTTTAGCGATCATGGGTGCAAAAAAAAGGGACAACATCACCAAAAACATGGAGGCCACCATCGGTCGTGGCACACTAATGGGCGAACCCTTGAATCGCAGGTCGGAGAGAAACGGGATGCATATTTAGGAAATGGCTGGATGGATGGTGACACAATAGGTGACAGCGGGTGACTTAGGAAAAACAGTGATGAAAAAGAAAGGATTAAGAAGATTCCTTCGAAACTACGAATAAGAAATTCCACATTTTATTTTATGCTATTTAAATATAAGAATGCATCCTGTTTTCACAAACTTAATGATATTTATCAGGATGAAAGATGAATCACTGAGCTTGAATTGAAAATAAAATCGAGAACTTTGCAGCTCTAAATTACATATATTTATTTTACTCACCCTGCTTTGCAAGCACAGTACGAGCTTTCAATTTCGAAGCCGTTCTCCTTGTTGCATCCTTGAAAAAACAAGATGCGAGCGGGCTCATTTTTCCTTCGCTTTGGATAGCAGTGCGCTTTCACAAAAACGCTTCCTTCTTCGGACAAACCAGTCCAAAAGTCTTTGTAGTAGGAAGATACATATAAGTTGTAACCTTCCTTCGACAATCTCGATATACCACAGCTTCCTTCGTATTGGAATCCGCAACTTATATTGAAGGAATTCAAATTTGCTAGAGATTTCGTTAATAATATCCCCGTAAGTCTGAATTCCTCCATTTCAAAACCAACTGACATTCACCAATGACACACAAGAAACAGTGGCTATCGTTGTTATGGTTGTGAAGATAATCTTTGCCATCGTATCTATTGCGGTACATAACAAGATTTATCCCACATCGTGGCAGAGTCCTCAAACGGCCAAAATTTGAACTACTCAAGCTCCGCCCATTCTCGAATCATCCATTAGTGCCAAATACATTTTCAAAACTTTATTTACCTACGGTTTCAGCAGTTGCTGTCCATATCGAATATCCGAACAAAAGGGAGCAACAAAGTACCTACTTACCAAGTGAATTGTATTCCACATACTTTAAACATTGGCATTAACTTCTTCTAAAAAAAGCAATTGTTTCAACACTTTGTTTATATAAATTCACATATCCCACCACAAATATCCGACTGAAGAGCCATTACAAGTGATCTAATGTAATTTGCCTTAAATACATGCTGTGATTAGCAAATACTTCCTAAACTAAGAAAACATAGTTCTTTTATTTTACTTCTATATAATTTCATTAAAACAAACGCGCTTCTTAAGACGGTTTTCTTTTGCAAAAATGACATTTGAAATAGAACAAAAAATTGTTTACGTGCCTTTCGCCCTTTAAAAAATATATAATTTCAAGAGAAAGTCAAGAAAATAATAATGAGGTAGGTTATACTCAGTTGACGTGACCAGGTAGAGGACACTTTTTTCTACGAGTCACAGAAAATAAAAAAACACATTCACTCCTTTCTACGGTAGAAGCTCCTTACGGAAAAAGGAGATGAGACAACCTCACACCCCACGCCCTCTCTCCGCCTAAAAAATAGAAAAAAATAAAACCTTTCCTTCACCGGGGGTGCAGCCCCCCGCCACTTACCCCATTCCTATCCAATTTGAATGTGTTTCTCCCCGGCGGGGGATGTGATAGAATGGACTTGTTTTTCTTGCCTCCCCACCACTCGAATCCTTCCACCAACCGCGCGTGAACGGCGGACGGAAGGAAGAGAGGACGCAGAGTAAGGGGATGAAGAAAAGACCGGGACACAAGGACGGATGCGGCCGAAAAAAGAACTGAGTGAAAAAAGGCCAACGGTACGGGAATAGTGGAACGGCATCATAGAACGGTAGAAGTGAAGAGTTAAATGTGAGGAGGAAGAAGGAATGAAAGAGTCGTCTCTCCCGAGGACTTAATTTACCAAACCGAGATAACCCAAGTAAAAACTTTCTTTTAGTTTCACACAAATTTCAATTAGTAGGACCAAATTCGTCGAACAGTTGACATCATCTGCTGCATCACACAGTACGTTAGGTCTTATATATTCATGTCTTATGTATTCAGGTCCTTTATAGTTTTATAATGGTCTTATTTAGTCCAATGTAGGTTTTATATAACCTCATATAGGTATTATTTTATCTTATTTGGGTCCCATATGGTCATATGAAGTCATATATAGTCTTTATGGGGTTTTCATAGGTCTTATACTGTCTCACATAAGTCTTATACTGTCACAGTTATGTCTACATCACACCTGACGTTCTGCATGTTGTACCGGATTATGTCGACCTTTCGACGAATTCGGTCGCTTTACAAAAATTACGTTTATACTCTCGTTATATACCATGAAGTTTCACAAAATGGAGACTGAACATATTAAATTCATTACTAAACCGAGTTCAAACAAAGGAACTTAAGTAAAAAATCGTCCAACGTAACTGTGAAACTACCAATGAGCGCAACATGTAGAAAAGTGCGGTGTTTTCCCTTAGAGTCTCTGTAGTCAGCGCTTCTCGGGTTACTCACGGAGTGAGGTTCTCCATATATTCCGTCTGTTCGATGAGTTACACTCTCTTTACACAGTGTACTTTTAAAAAATCGACCTCAAGTGACAATATAGAACAGTCTGCTAGCAACATCACCAACAAGTCAGAGAAAGAGAGAGAGAGAGAAATGTTAGGAGGGGAGTGGTGAGTCAAGGAAAAGACATCAAGAAAGAAAGAGAGAGATGGAAGAAAAAGGAAAAGAAATGAATGAGACGAAGAATGAGTGAAAAATACCAAAGGTACGGGAGAGAAGCAAAGCCCGGCCGTAGGTACCAATAGGACGCAGAGAAGAAAGGATGAAAAGGAGGAAGGCATGAAAGGGCTTTATTCGCCGGCTTTCATTTGTTATTCATCACCTTTCCCTACCTTCCTTGAGGGGAAAGTGTGGAAAGGAGATTTGCCCCTTTTTCAACTCCCAAATGATCCCACCTCCATTCCTCCACGGCCGCCCGCGTCCCCCGAGGAGAAGACCGGATTCCGTTCAGGAAATAAAATTTGATAAATTGAAAAATTGGCTCTCAAAACGTTTTCTTCTCCGAGGTCATGGAATCGCGAAAAATCGCCCATCGCCTCTGTCGAAAAGGCTCTGGGTTAAGAGCTTTGGGTCCTTCTCAACTCTCCCATTCATTTTTCTGAGTTTCGTTCTCCGTGAAACAGTTTTTGGGTTACACCACACTCAAACCGATTGAGGCATAAAAAAATATTTTTCAGTATATTATTTGAAAATCACCCGAGAAGCTTCTTCACAGGCTGACTCACTTGAGTGTTTCTCGAGTAAAATGAAGGGAGGGCGAAAAACGGCATCTTTCATCCCCGTATAAGCAACTTATTATGTTGCTTAAAACCACTCTATTTATTTTTCTGGTTCTAAACTCTAAAATATTCTTGCTGCGAGAAATGTTTCGATGACATACTATAAATCCGGACTATTCTTCCAAAAATTATAATTAAAAAATATCAATCATCTTGCACAATGTTTCTTCCAATCCCAGGAGATTATATTTTATTAAAAAGTTGCCTTAAAATTACAGAACGTACGCTCACAGTTAGGAGAAAATATCCAAAATATCACTAAAATAACTGCTCTCAAATTGTCCAGAAAGACTATAATTTTCGAGGACATTAGCTTTATTTTAACTTTGGAAGCGGGAATTTTTGGCTGTCATAGGGTACCTACTATATTTGATAATTCAAATATAATAGTATACAAAAGTAATACTATTCGCTGGTCAAAAAATATTTCTCTATGCTATAGTGATCAATATTTTTGGACGCTGGTTTGCAATGAAGACGTACAAAACCCGACGAATACAGGAATGATGAAAATGGTTGAATGGTACAAAACATTGTGAAAAACACGCGAATCTCAATATCCGTATTCATGATGGAAATTACTTTATAAGGGACGACATGGATTGAAAATAAGGCGATTTTAGCAGCTAAAAGGTCCAAATTTGGTGTGTAAATGAACCACTGTGTATAATTATTGTACATTAATATCGTCAGGCTATTTTTAACTAACTGCATGCAATCCAACTCACAATTCGGATCCCCGGAAAATTGGCCCATGAAGAACTCAGGTAAATTTTCTCCCTGGCGTCACTCGATCTACGGCTTGGAGAAACGCTTTCATTTCGATGTTCTTCGGCCCGCATTCATCTCCTTCGCACGGACTACTTTCTGGCTCTTCCTTAGCCACCAATCCAACCCCTCCTACTTCTCTTTCAATTTTTTCCCGTCTTCATTTTATCCTGGACCGCTTATCATTAAAGGATTTCGAGTTCAAGTCACGTATCCCGCAACGTTTTTCGCCTATACATTCGGTCGTACGCGTGCAGAATGAAGAGGTGGAATAATCACGCTCAAGGATATTGAAAATTACCTTTATTACTCCGTATCAGAATGGGAAATCGAAATGGCCGCATTGCACTGATTACACGGTCCCATAAATGCGAGTCACGGAAAAAACCTAGTAGACGGGGGAAATCCCAACTACTCGCACTCACGAAGTAATGAGAATAATGGATGTTTTGACGGTGTCGGGGATGAGCTTTAAACCACTTCCCTCACGTTCGTAAGTGCTTTTGAAATTCAATTACAATCAAGCTCCGTACAACGCATACAGAAACTTACGATCGGGGGTTCGAAGAATAATAATTTTCAAGGACATAGTGCATTTTCCAGTATTACATTCGCGTCTCATGATAATCATGACTTAAAACACGTACTCAAGGAGTGAAGTCGAATACGTGCTCTAGTCGTCTTATACCAATTATGTCTTGCTATTGGCCAAAAAACAACATTCATAATGTTCTGTGAGCTTATTTGTGGTTCTTTATCACGTGCGTAACTGAAAAATTATGAATTAAGCCTTTACTAAGTGCATACTGGGGACTATCCTAATAGCGAGTATAGTGCATTTAAAAGTTACGTGCTCAACATTGATGTACACAGTTCTTTAGAATTTATTAATCTACGTCAAATATTTGAAGTAAACCCAGATTTACCATCTAGCATACTTTATTAAATATTGGACAAAATAACCATGTTCTAGATCTCTCATGCAAAATGAAAGTTTTTTCCACAGCATCACTAATGACTTAGGTTAACTGAATAATGACTACATTGACTCTCATTTATATGCGCCAATAGGGTTATTATCTGAAATCAGGATTGATAGGAGAAAAAAACAAACTTTAAGTAAATTTCTACTGCATTCAGCGTACTCTGCATCCAAATATATTTATTTTTGCATCACCGACCAGAGTGTATCATCAGGTTTTTTTTCTCGTGTAGGACTATTCAATCTTTCGGTTAATTCTCGCGCAGTATACTTCTCCTTTCAAATCATATCCATGTCTCCATGATGAATCCTCTCCCAATCCTCCTATTAAAGCCCACCACGACGAATTACGTAACCGGAATATCGAAGGAAAGGAGGCATTCCGCCCGCATTCCTGTCTCCTCAAGGAGCAAAGCTCTGATGCACCCATTTCTCGACACTTCAAATCCTTCCGAGGTCGCGGCGCCGCGGTCGGAAGGCTCCCTTACGTAAACACACTCGGGCGAAAACCTCCACACGGATCCGAGATGACCTCCCAAGCGGGAGCCGTTTGCCACTCAAATCCCATTCGGAAAGGGAACTTTTCCACAAGCCTGCCGCCTTGTGATGTGCGGGGCAGGAGGAAGGGTTGGATAATTCGTCTTACGCCCTCTAGTCAGCCACCCCCCCTTCCCCATTCCCCTTCCCTCATTTCCGGATTCACTTCTCTACACGGTCTCTTTCTCATTCTCTCGCCATCTCCACCACTCTCTTCATTCTTCCCAGTGCTGCTCCCTCTACGTGGATATCCACTCCCCCACTACCGTCCCACGAGACCTTGGCCTCGACGGGAGCTCACAAAGGAGTCAACCCTGACCTGACCCCTGATAGGTCTGGAGGACAAGGATAATCCAGGGTAGAGAGGTGTAAAAAGAATAAGGATGCGTCTGCACACAATCATTCCTCAAAGTCCATCGATTCTCATAATCGAGAAGCGCGTGGTAAAGTCTCACTGAATATTTGGATAAATTTTAATGAGAAATTCATCGCGTTAAACGATGATCCAATATCGCAATATTTTTAAATATTTTATTGAAGCGTTTCGACTCATAAATTCCAAGTCTTTGGACAGTTGATTTTTTTTTAAATATTGAGCATCAGTTTAAAAAAATTATGAGCTTTATTTTAACCAGTACAAGTCATATTTTTGTGATAGGTATGCGTGTTTGTGTGTGTTTAGTGTGGCTGGAATGCGTCAAATTGGTGGTTTCCAGACCTTGTGAAATCGGGCAAACAATTTAGCTCTGTTATTCATTATCTTCCACAGAATCATATTATATAATGAATATCTTAACAATTGCGTAATAAACAATTAACTTAAACTTGGCATCTTGTGAGAAGGGATAGTTATGCTTAATTCAAATACGAAGTTAAGAAGCCATCTTTATTATTCTCACCCCCTCACAATGTTGGGATATTCAGAGGATATGTTTTTGTTTTACATGAATGTCGCTTGAATTATTTCCTAGAATTTTAGTTGACAACTGTCATGAATATTTACCAAATTAAAAATGCCACTAGCCAGGTCTTGTGAAACATAAGTTTCTTTGAAAAAAAAATATTTTTTAAAATTTTCAATTAAAACTTTGAGCAGCAGCGCAAAGAAGATATGAAACAATGGACATCTGAAGAGATGGAATACAATGGGGAGGATAAAATGTAAAGAATCACTTATAAATAAATCCTACAAACAGTTGTGGGGAGAAAAATGTCTAATGAAGACTCTAAGAAGAAACAGAGTCAAATACCCATTTTGCGGCACAACAGCCTCTTAAAAAACAATTGTGAAAGGAGATATGAATAGGAAGAATTGCCGAGAAAGACCAAGGATGGAATTCATCCGTCGAATAACGAGAGATGTTAGTTGAGATGATGATGAATTATGAGAAATAAAGTGATCAGCGGAAAAAAAAATTGAGTGGAGGGCTGCAGAAAACCAATGTTCAGATCTGCGACAGCTCATGATTAACAAGCAAAACACATATTTCCAAAAATCTTAAGTCTTTCAAAAGTCATGTCGGTAAATGTAGAACTAAGTCTCCATCTTTCATGCCCAGATTAAAAGGGAACTAAACAAAAGTCGTCCCTTACTTGGCATAAATTAAAGAAAATTATACTAAAAAGTTGTTTATGGCATGAATAGTTTGGCCTTGGAGTCGATTAGTGAGTGATGGAGTGAGTCATTCAAGGCATAAATTTTTAGTTGGTAGATACACTCACGCAAGAATTTGTGTACTAAAACGCCACAGGCGAATGCATACTCATTCATAATATCATGACATATAAACTTTAAGGTAGTTAGCTTCACTTCGTAGAAGAATTGAACGTTAGTTTTCATATTGAAAAGAGAGGGGAAAAACTGATACTCCACATAAAATATTTTTTTCTCGACCCAGGTTTAGCTTCTGTAAAGCATTTTGAGCATGAGCAAGATGCTGCACAGCAGCGAAACCTGGGTCGTGAAAAAAAATATTTTATGTGGAGAAGCAGAATTTTTCCCCTCTCTTTTCAATAAGGAAAGATTCCACCAAGTCAAGCCTAAGACAGTCTCATTAGTATTCATAATTTAAAAAGTACTCTGTAGTCTTCTACAGGTTTATCATTTAACTGCACGACGTGCTTCACCGACAAAAAAAATCGCCTTATTCACTTTCCCCCGGCATCATCAGGTACCTCCTGGTACCTAGCCAGAGAATGTTTATTTTACCTAGATAGTTATTGTAGTTACAGGGGGGATCACAAAAGTGAGGTAATGGTTGAGAAAGACAGGGGCCAGCAGAACTGTGGGAAGCCGGGGTTGCGGGAAAAGTTATTATTTTCCAAGATTTTTTTTTCGTAAAGGATTAGGGAGGGGTGAGGGAATAATTATTCATTACATAGGTCTATAAAATCTATTAAAAAATCCTTGCTCGCCAAAGTGAGCCAGTAAGTTACAAAGAAACTTCAAAGACTAGTCCGACGAGTACGCGCTTATTCTAAAAGATTTTGCATGTTTAAACATAAAAAGTTACATAGATTTGGCCAATGAGCATATAAATGGTACATCTATGTATAAATATAGTGGGAAAAAGAAAGCGAGGTGTGAGGTCAGCGAATGAGGTTAGAAGTAGGTGGATAAGGGAAAGGTTCACGGGGTAAGAGCGCCATAAATCCGTCTAGGTCGTAAAAATGTGTGTATTAAGATGCATGGATCGAGACCCTCCTCCGAGAACCTTGACCGGTTCACCTTTTATGCAACCGTTAACGGAAATTGTGTTGATGGCTTTCTTTTCTAGGACAAAATATATATGGCCATAAGATTTGCTGAGTGGCCTCTTTCGATGATTTATTCTCCAAAAACATAAGGCGGTTTTGCCAGTTCAGAATCCGAGCATTTGCTACACCTCCGATGCCTACAAGTGGAAACAAAACATTTAAAAAAACTGGATGCCCATTTATCTTGGAATGCTATATGAAATTACTTTGTGACACGCTAAAATAAGCAAAACGGCACAAACCAATACCCCTTTCCCCTGGCAAGAGGAAAGCCATATATATTTCTGATACCCACTTTTGGAAATATTTCATTTAGAAAAAACGTACCATTTATCGCAAGTTTCCCAATGGAAGCATTTTGTGACCTGCTTTAAACCCTAAATACGGGATCCTAACATTATGCCTAATTATGGGCGTTACAAACCAGCTTTGACAGAGTGCAGTGGGACTACTGCCAACAACGCATGGAGCTTCCTCGGTAATGGCTCACCATAAATTCATTCTCGCACCGTTAAAGAAAATTTCTTTTCCTCCTCTCTTTCTCTCAGAAAATAATAACGTTTAAAATTCAATTAAAATTATCAAAGAAAAATTAAAGCACTTCATCCTGATTTATACGCGTCACTTAGCAGAAGTTATTGAAAAATAACAATAAACCAAAGTTAACACAGACAGGAAACATTGAGTAATACTAACAGAATTTTTCTTTCCTTAACACCTTATAAAGCAAGAAAATGAAATATACGAGGACGTTGAAATAAAAAATGTTGAACAGTACACCACAAGGAATGAACTGGCTGCTGACCAGAGTAAATAACAGAGAATCAAGATCAGTAAATACTCCCAGTTTGGCCAGAGTTAATCTTTCCATACATAACTTTTAAAAAATAATCCTGCAGTAATAACATTTACTGTAGTTCTATCAGCTGCGGTCCATTCTTTAAATCATAATGTATTGATATAAAATTGGTGAAAGAGGGATTTTTCGAAGATATTTCTACTGCACATGGTAGTGGCGCGAGCATTTACGCAAGAACTATAAAGAAAAGGCTTCCAGGCATTCTCAAACAGAACTTTTTACGACTAAATTAAGGTGGCTGGAGCTATTTTTGTTTATTCACAGATTTGCGTGAAACTTTGCACACGTGTCCTTATTAGTAATATCTATCGATAAAAGTGAAAAAACTGCATGCTACTGGATTGGTTTCCAGGCAATTCAATGAGATTTAACAAGTACTCTTATGGCACGCTGCATATATTTTGAAACAATTCGATTACTTATGTACAGATTTTTCCTAAATGCGAAATAATAAGTTTAATATTTTTATAATAGCTGCTAAAAATATAAAGGTATCATGCTGAGTAAGATAAGCGTATTTAGATAAGCGTATTTAGATAAGCGTATTTAGATTTTCTCGTAAAATTCGAATTTCGCGCCGAAAATCCAAGAGAGCAATTCTTAAATTAGGGCGAAAATTTGAAATATAACTCATGCATCATATACACTACTGCACGCATGGTGATTTACAACGTATAAACAGGTGTACCTGAGTGAAATGTGGCCCAAGAATATTTTTTTCGACTTACTTGAAAAATTATTAGAATTTGCCTCCAACGACTTACGATTACCCCTTCAGCCACCTTAATCAGATTAGACCTAATTTTACTAAAGTAAACAATTTTCGGGTAAAAATACAATTATTAACTGATTATTAACACATTTACCATACTCTCAATAAAAAATCCAACGCTAAGGGTAAAATTGAGAATTAAAATAAATTGGCTAATATTATACAATTTTACGTGAGAAAAAAAGTTCAATTATTTCAGCAACTAGTATAATATTTCTACATAAAATTATTCTAAAATAGTATTAAAAAAAGCAAAACACACGAATGCAACTGTTTATTTTGGTCCAATATGCTTAGGACACAGCAGAGGACCTGGAAGAATGGTGAAAAAAGTCCTTTGTGGCACGGTGGGAAGAGGTACATCATATTATTCGAAAAGCAGGGCGGGGAAATTCTTTCAATGGGATGAGAGTTAAGAGCAACGCACAGAAAACGTGTGAAGCAATAGTGGCAGCCATTAAAAGAGCGGGTATGCAAATCCTTTGAAACTTTTTAGCGAAAAAGCGTCTTTGTGCAACTGAATATTCCTTTCCCCGCACACAATTGGAGAAAAGGTCCAACGTAAAAGACTCGTGTTCCCAGGAAATAGATCCCTTCAAGTCTTACCCGAAGAGTGCTTGTGAGATAACAACCGAGAGACTTTGAGACAGAAGCTCCACTCCAAGGCGTTTGCATAGTTCTCAAGGCCTGATTTCGGGAGTGAAAATGATTTATACGAGATTAATGATAGACGGTATCGAAGAGAAAACAGTCAGACAAACTTAGAAAATTGAATGAGTTTGATAAAATCTCAGCCTCAAGCGATTGAATTTTATCAACACTCTTGAAGTCCTGTTTTGGGCGGGAAAATTAGCAAGTGGATAGGCCTAAGGACCATCAAAGAATGTCACAAAATGATAGCTTAATTAAGTCATATGTCACAAACGGAAAACACCATCAATTCTATGCTGATATAATTAGAAGTGAAACAGAAGAGCCATGTGAATAATAAGTAGCGTAAGTCATCAGCAAAAGTAGTTTATGATCTTATTTCACAAAGACTTACCGCAACTGTAGAGAGGAATAAAGTCGAAAGGCTTAACTACATAGTTGATTACCAAGGCGTCGAATAAATGGCACAAACAGATTACAGCACAATATTGCCACCAAGGAAAGTATGATAAAACGAAAGAGACTAAAGGTTCAATTGATTAAAAATAAACATCTAGGACCTTGATAGATAAGCAATTTAACTGCAAAAATGGACTCAGGAGTTCAACTTCTAGGTTGAACATCATCTTGGCGCACAAAGAAAAGATGCACGAGTCAAAAGTTAATGACCCAGACTCTCAACCTAACTATTAGAGAATATAAAAAAAGGATACCATGTTATTTTTACGGAAAATTACCAGTTATACTACTCATGAAATAGTAATTTACATAAAAAATGGAAGGGAGACAAGAATAAACATATGGAATGCACATGGGATTTTTATTCTAGAAAAGCTGGCAAAACTATCTGAAATACCTTAAGCAAATATTTTAGTGATTTAAAAATACTATGGCTAAATGCTGCATTATAAGAGATGCTGAGAGGGATAAATTACTTGAAAAGGTCACTGTCACAAAGAGCTAAGATCGATCAATATGAATGTAACTTTCAAATTTACCGCACGATGATACTAATCACGAGATAACAAAGGGATTTTACAGTTTCCGGTAGGATTACTTGAATCCCTATCTTTTTCGCGTCCATCTGACCAAGGAAAAGGAGAAGTATCCAACTTTTATGATAAATTAAGAATTGTTTCGGCAGCTCCCTTATATGTAGAGGACACACAGTGAGCGTTCTAACTGTATTTTAATCTCATTTTCCCACCTATCCTCATGACTTAAATCCTTAAAATGCGAAAAACACACACCTAACCTTGACCTTCTAAAACGGTAAAAGTTTCTCTCTCTCCCGGATCGAAACCTCATTATTTTTTTTCTTTTTTGGTCGTGTGTACTTCCACTCAGCCATTCGTATCTACCGAAGCGCGGACATCTGCCACAACAAGTATCCTTCCGGTGACTTGGAAGACAATACCTAGATGCATACAAGTTCGGAGCGATGAAAGAAGAAAAAAATCCTTGGGGAAACTCTCAAAGGATGGAAGGTGTTCGTGTATGGAGTGAACTGGTGGAGAGAGAAGAGTTGAATGCGACGGGGCGAGTGGGTCGAATGGGACAAGCGAAGAAGAATAAAATGGCGCGACGTAAAAGGGTTACCGTGGGAAGGGAGGATGAGAAGAGGGGAAAAAGGAAGGATAGGGGGAGTAAGGGGGGGGGGGCGAGATATCAAGAGTAGGGTGGGTGTGATCTGGAATTCCGCGGCCTCGCACGTCTCTGAATGGCCTGGGCAAGGCCCGGAATGTCTCTCCCAGCGGGAGCCGGAAGGGGTGCTGCAGGCCGGCTACGCTGCAGCGTGTAAAGGGATAGGGAAAGAATTGATAGTATGCGAGGAGAGGACTGATGTACGGCGGTTTATGTGTCCTGGGTATTCACTCGCACGGAGTGACATAATAACCATATTTCCAAGTGGATGCGAGGAATAGATTCAATACGCTAAAGCAAAAATTCAATGGAAAAATTTCGGTCAGAGAATTTTGTGTACTCTGTGAATTTTGTGAAAAAAATATTAGCAAATGTGGGCACCGGGTCAGGAGTTAAAAAAAATAATCGTAATACAGCTTTTCATTACGGATTTCCTGTTATGATTTGCTCACCAATTCAAAAAACTAACTAAATCTTCGGTGTTTTATTTTTTGCCATCAGCAGCAGATTTCGAGGATTGAATTTTCGAATCGAATATTTTAATTTCGCCGAACGGCTTTGATATTTCGTCTCTTTAGTGAGTGGTTCGTTTTAATTGAAGTGAAATACGTAATTTGGAACCTTGTAGGCAGCGAACAGAAATACAAACTACGGCAAATCTAAAGAATATGTTTATACAGATCTACAACTCTTGAAATATCACAACTTGCTTTTTTAAACGTACAGGCAATACCAAAAGCTGAATTTCCGCGGAACATACCATAATTAACACAGAACATATTGAAAAATTATACAGCTGCATTTCTCGAATTTGTAAGAATTTGACTCGCGACTACGAGAAAAATTTATAAAATTCCATCCAAGCAACATTCGATGAAGTGCCCCGAGCCGCGATTTGGAGGAAAAGATGAAAGAGAAAATATGACAAAGATATCCAACCGGGCCAATCTCTGCGAGAAGGGGCAAGGCGCTGTCAAGGTAAAACTGCTGGCATGTCGGTGGAATGTTTCTCTCCACCGGAACACCCGGAAAGAGTAGATTACAAAGCCATCCTCCTTCCCTCCCTCTGATTCTTGACCTTCAATTCATGTACTTGCCCGTTACGCCGAAAATCGTTCCAGTTTTACTAACCAGCATAAATCAACATCACTTGATTAAAAATATAATCCTTCAGTCTTACATTAGTACATATCAATAATAATAAAATTATAACTTGGCGCTTCCTCTCAGCAAATATTTATTCATACCAAGTTTGGAAGAAGTCACGTCTTCAGATTAGAAAGACGTACAGAAAATTCACTTAAATAAGTTTTAAAATCCCACGCATGGTAAATAGCGATTATTTTGAAGATTTTTACCGTCGGAAGTAGTTACTCCGAATCGGAATCGCGGGAAAATAAGTTTTTCTTTCCGTACGCTCAGATACGTCTTTACCAGCATTTTGTTATTTGGAATATAAGTATGTTCGTAAATTTCCTCTTTCTAACGATGCATTTCCGTGCTTGATGGTGACGCTATAACGCTGAATGGATTGTGAATGCATTCTGATACACTTCTTTCCATTAAAAAAGTTTAGTCAAACTTTTACCTGATATTGTCAAAGAAGTGATTTAATATTTTTGTCGTAAAAAGTAATTTACTTAAATACTTTATACAGCGTTACGCCAACTGTCAGAAAATCAATATCTCCAAAATTGTACGCTCCACAGTCTCGGACTTAGTTATATGGAAATATGTCATAGTTGAAATGAGAGGTGAAACACTAGCACTACATTTTCCACACTTTATTTATAGTTCAGGACCATGGTTCCGCTGCAAAGCAAAATCATCCCAAGGTGCTGATAACAAAGAAACATTGCCGATGCTGCTTTGCCATCTTGTTATGCCAACTATCAAAAGTGTCGCAGGCGGAATCCGGGAAAGATGAAATACGATAATAAAATAAGGTCAGGAAAACAGAGAAGCGTTAATTTAGTTTGAGCGAGATATCACTTCATTTAGAATTTGATGAGTTTGACCTCATTATAAAGATATAACCCTAATCTTTCCGATGATATCAACATACTAACCCCTTGCATAACTACTTTTGAAGCAATGTGCCTTAAAATATAAGCTGTTTCGCATGGGATAGATTGCGGCTGTGCGCTCCAGAGCAAAAATATTGAAAAATTAGGAATTTCTAACACGTAGATATCGTCAAAAAACTAAAATTGTGTAGTTTATACGTTTTATCAACTATTTATAAATATAATCAATGACTCACCGCAGTATGTTTTACAGAAAAGCGAAAAAACATCTGTAGCGAAGGCGTTTTCACCGTACGGCGTGAATAAATGAGTCAAGTTTAAGACTTATGGGGAAAAATGTATTTAATTACTGAGAATTATTACTACACTTTTGCGCTATTAATATAACAATTTTACTTCATAATTTTAACAGATACTGAAATTTAAAAATAAAATTCGTATAGTCTCCATTACGACTAGGGAAATATATCGCTCAAACTACCTTAATTATTATTAATGAGAACAAGCTAAGCGGAGTGTCATTTGCTTTTAAAACCACATCATAAGTATCAAAACGTCACAGGGATGCATTCAAAGTAAGCTGCTTGTTTCCACTTGTCAGTCGCGATCCCTGGTGGGGGCAGCTCAGAATGACAAAGGTGTAGTGATAATCCTTACATGCAGGTTACGTTGGTCTCAATAGTAATTGTCTGACCCGGGTATAAGGGAGTGAATGGAGAGGAAGGTGGAATCAAAGTATCAGCGCGGGGATCGCAGTGGGAGGAAGGTGGTGAGATTCGAAAGACGTCCCGCTAAAAGAGTGCACTGGGAATCTGGGTATGCAAAATTGGCGGGGGGAGAGAACGGTCACAAAAATTCGCAACCAACAAGTGTAAATCAACAAAAAAAGAAATTAGCGAACCTTTTATTTTTTAAATATTTTCACCAAATTCCCTAGACATTTCTGTGTACTTAACTCAAAATTATGAAACACTTTTCAAATGGAATTTAAATGGGATTTCCCAAAACATTCTTTAGAATTTGTTACCACATTCTGTATAAATGACTAATTACATCCCGTAGAAATTCCTTTAGAAGTTCTGTAGGAATTCCTCAGGTATCTTCATGTCTTTCGGCCAAAGTTATACCTATTCTTTATTTGTAGTCATCATTTTCGAGTTTTTGTTTTTTAAATCCCCGATAGAATATTAGTAAACGACCAAATTCACTGCTGCTCTTACACTCCTCCAAAAAAGAGGAACTTCTTATTTTTATATCTTTCGGCAAAAGTAAGTTACTTCACCATAATGCTGATAGAAAACACAGTATTGAATTGGCACTCTCTTTTTAATCACCATCGACTAAGGTTTCTACATGTTGATTATTAAAAGAGTGCGGAAGGAAAGGAAGATCGTGTGACACTATCTGTCAAAACCATGGCTGGCGAGTATTAAGAGTGAGGAAAATATAGTATTGTTTTTTTCTCTCAATATATTGGAGAGAGAACATTTCCACCACGTGAAGCCTAAGACTCTCTCATGAGTTACTTCATTTGTATCATTATTTTTTTAGTTTTCCATTGTGAACTCCTTCATAAGATATAGGTCAGTGACCATATTTACTGCTTTTCTTTAACTCCTCCGAATGAGAGAGCACTCACTAAGAAATGCTGGGACAGTTCTTTTCGGTAAAAATATTTTTAATTTTTTTGTTCTCTTAATTCCAAATTTTTTCATTCCACTTATACATTTCACTTTTCACACTTACACTCATTTCCACAATATTCAGATCATCTACATGGCCCTTCCAAATACCTTTGCTTTTGTCGGCAGGTTAAAATTTTGAAAAATAATTGTATTCACTTGCCTTGCCTTGGAAGTGGGAGATCATTAAAAGGAAGAAAAATAAAATAAAATTGTTAAACTATATTGAATTTGAATGCCACTCCCCCATCCTAAACCCCTCCTACCGAGAACCCAAAACATGACTCCACTCCTCCCCCTCCAAACCAGCCCAAACTTAACCCCCAAACCTCTCCTCCTTCCCCCCCTCCCTCTCCCACGGCCTTCCTTTAACCCCCCTTAGCATCCCCCTTCCTCCCCCCTACTTCTGTTGAACTGGATGTGTGTATATATATATATAAACCGGAAAACTGGATTGTAATCATACCTGAAGATGGCTTAGTATAAAGCTGAAACACGTGTAGTGTATTTTTAAATAAAGTGGACGTACTACATCGATTACTTTATTTAATTGTATTCACCTACGAATATAAAACAGGCCTATGTTGAAAATATACGACTTCTTGGGAGAGGTTTCATTAATATTTATGTGCATCATAATAAAATGATATTTAGATTATTATGCACCAAAAAAATAATTAAATTAACATTCTCTTTTCACGAAGACAATTCAACTATATTTTTCAGACCAATAAGCAAAATTCTAAACACTAGTTCTTGTAAACGAACGAAAAAGAATTCAGGTAAACATGTTTTGGGGGGGGTTTGAACCGTAAACCCCTCTTCCCCCCGTCCGTACGCCACTGACTCTCTACGTGAGAATCTCGTGAAAACGCGTCGAATTTTTAAAAATAAATATGAATAAAATTATAGCAAAGTGTCGTTGATTTACATAATGATGAATTTCCACTATATTTCACCTGAAAACGTGAATTTCTTCGGTGAAAATGTTTGTGTATGAAAGGAACTTTTATAAAAATAATAATAATAATAGTTTCACGTATTACTGTCACTCCGCTTTGAGAGTGCGCGGGAATGCTAAAGTTGGCAGTTTCCATTCCAATAAGAGTTGAAGCGACAGCGGGGGCGGCATTGACATACGAGTGAGATTTTTCTCCAAGGGATTGCTGGGATATGCAGAAAGCAAAGAGGGGTACGAGGAAGGTGCAGGGAAGGAAAGAGAGAGAGAGTGTAGATGTAGATGGATGAAAAAGGTAGGGCGTTAGGCGGGAAAAGACCGAGAGGTGTGAGAGATGAAACGGGGAACGCGAGAAAAGGGAGCGAGGCTGAACACGGCGTGGTAGAGAAGAAGTTGGGAAATGGGATGGGCGCGCCGTAGTCAATAGGGAAAAAAGCGGGGTGTATAAAAGAGTTGGGGGTGCGAAAACGGTGGGTGGAGCAGTGAGAAAAACGCTGGTTTTCAGGTCACGTGGGTCTGATAGCACTGGCCCATTTTCGGGAGGTGTTCGAGGATGCCGGTTGTATAAAGCAGCGGGTAATGAAAAGGCCCCAGACAATGAGTATTCCGGCAATGCATTACAAACGTCGCCCGGGATAAAAAATAGTTCAGAAAGACTCGCAAAAAGTTTGGGAGTGGAAACGTGAGGGCCTTTGGCAAACTCTTGAAAAGGCAGGAGAAAAGGAAGGAGTAATCGCGATTCCTCTAATACATCAGCATATCTAATGCACTCCTGATTTTGTGGGGCAAAGTAACTGCATTAATGAATACCGAATATTACAAAAAAAAATTTACAGACATTATATGCGTCTTTGAAATCGTAAATGATAAAATAGACGCCAAAGTATTTGAAAGAGATAATTCCAAAACATTGCAATCTAAAGATGCATAAAATGCTAAATGTGTACAGTGTGATAACAAGTTCGAATAAAGGCAACTGAAAGTGAAAAAACCATACTATCTGTGAAAACAAGTTTGGCATCTATAATAGGGAAGATGCAAGATTCATTAAAGCGCATGGATCATGGCGATTCTTAATTCTGGGCTTCGGTCACCTCAGAGCCGCAGCTTTACGGAAGAACTTGAATGGCTAGCAGGGAATCCGAGTCAATGTGTTTTGATAATACTAACATACATAATTTTATCAAAAAGATGATAAACTTCTAAATTCATGTCATCAGTGCAGGCTTTGAAAAATATGTTGCAATATTTTGAGTGAAATTGTTTTTCAATTTGGATGAAAATTTCCCTTTGAATGGAAAAACTGCTCAAGAAAAGGGATGGTGCGCAGAAAAGGGTGTAGCACGGATTCCAGCATATTTGAGTCAGGGTAAAGTGAAAAAAAGTAAATTGCTCACACCGGCTTTACCGAGTTCATTAAAATAACAGTCAAAGGTGGTTGTAAGTAAATATTGGGGATGGATGACGCTCGGGTCCTGACTCCTAGCCTATGGGTGATTAGGATACTGACTGATACTGGGGATACTATCAGACTGTCCTTCCGGTTTGGTTACTGACGGTTATCGCACACGTTCGTTGCAGCCAAGCGCGCGCTAAGTATCTCGTGCTCGTCAGATTAGAAGGATTTAAGGTGGCTGGAGCGATAATATTGGGTCATTGCGTGCACACACTAATAATTTTATAATTAAGTCGAAAAAACTCTTGGCCCACATTTCATTTGAGTACATCTGTTTATGCGTTGGAACTCACTGTACAGGCTACAACTGAAATGATACAAGAATTATATTTTAAACATTTTTCCTGAATCAAAGCATGTTATGACTTGAGTTTTCGTATCAGTATTCGAAGTTTACACTAAACTATATTGAGATATTTTTCTAATATTGTACTCGGCGTGAAACCTTGATATTTGTAGGCAACGATAAAAATAATAACATATATAATTGTTTCTAGAATAATATCTGTACATATGAAATCAAACTATTACAAAATATATATCTCATGTTCGATAAGGCTACGTGTTAAATAGCATTGAACTGCCCACAAACCAAATTAGAAAAAAGTAATTTGTTTTCACTTTCATCCATAGATATTACTAATAATCCATACATATTACTAATAAAAACCCGTATGCAAAGTTTCACACAAATCTGTGCGTAGACAAAAATCGCTCCAAACACCTTGATCTGAATCACGCAAGGTAAGGCGCCACAGGAGTCCAATGGGCTGTGCGTTTGGCGACAGATACCGGGAAGTGGGGTTGAAATACGAGCTACTCCGTTTCGGGCTTCACCCCATAAAATCCTTGCGGTACGATCTCCTAGATTCAGGAACAACGCGGGAAACCGCTTTGGGAGAGTGAAAGGAGAAAACCCTTGCCAGAGATCCATGAATATCACACGCTCTTTGGCTTACTGCGAGGTAAACTCTACCCCCACAAATCAAAACATGCCCCTTCGGATGTTTTACGTGAGGTACGCGTGACCCTACAGCCGTCGACAGCCACGAAGAAGAAGGAGATAAAGATAAATATTAGACTTTTCCAACGCTTCGAGGGACGGTAGGATGGATTTGCATGCTTGTCCTAGAAAATCAATTGGCTAAAAGGACATACATAACCATCAAGCTGTTCCTTTTCAGGGGTAGACATATTCAAAATAACTTGATTCTCGGCGTTAGAATGACGAAATGGCTCCGATTTAAATTGTTTTCTCCGTACCACCCTATCCTTGCAAAAAAGCTTTGCTGCCGCCACATTCGTGCATTGCTTCGTATATGCTCTCTTGTTCTTAAAGAACCCAAATATATTCTTCCTCTTAGGTGTACAAGTGAGCTGGCCACATGTCCTGCGTTTATATTCAAGTTTTTCTCCTCCAAGCTAATTTCAACAGCCTCCTTTACTAGGCGATCACAATATTCGCTGGAGTAGCAAAGGTTTTTGGCATCGTCAATATTGATGCAGTGTGCCTGATCGAGGCTATGTTCCGCTGATTATAAACACAGAACATACGGTCAGCAAACTTTGGAGACAGGTTACAGAAAAAATAAGAAGCGCGCAGAAAACGAATAGGTAATGAGTCTCGGAGGACCAGAAGCCCACTGGGGTGGGAATCACGATTCTTTTTTCTGCGTCGTCGTTATCGTTATGAGAAACGCTAACCACTCTGGAAGGCCAATGCACACACTCTCTACCCGACGTACGCACTCCATTAATCCAGCTAGTTATTTTGCTCTCTCAGACGATTCTGGTGGTCCGTATGCCCCTGCGATCCCGATAAGCCAGTGGCTGTGTTCAGGTTTCTCAGAGGCCAAAACCAAAACCAAAGTTTAAGAATGAAGATTACGTTTTTGATCTCATGATAGAAAAAGAAAAATAAAGATAACGCGAGCGCATGCGTAATGGTAATTCGTGACCGCGCCCCTGAACTGGTAAATTAAAGCATAAAAACTTGACCAAAACCAAACTTCGCACTGTTTTCGCCCTGAGGAAGACGAGCGAGTTGCTCCTCGAGACATCGGTTATGAAAAGCTTAACCCGGTGCCACACGCGAAAAGACTATAAATATTATCCACCGGGAAAGTCTAAAGTCTTTCATCAAAGGCCTCCTTGAAATTTGCGTCACATGCATTTTACATTGATAATGGATACTACATAAATTGCTCCCACTACATTCATCTTCCATTACTGAGACTTCTATTTGTGGAATTGTCGATAAATGGAAAGAAGTTTTAATGTTACTCTTTGAGTTGTAAGCAACTGTTTGTTACTCAAAACCTTTTTTTCAGCTCCGGAGGTACTTCGATATATCGAAGTTCGATTGTATTTTGTTTCGACGGATCAAACGAAAGAGAATGAGAATTACCTTCATTAATGCGACACACCAATCTCAATCCTCGTAGTTGTGAAGTAAAGAACAACAACTTTTTGAACATTTTATTCCGCTGTAATTTTAGATTCCGAGATCAGTAAAAGCTTTAAGAACATTTTTATTTTCTGAATTATAATTGTCAATATTCTCTCTGTGCTTAATCGTTTATGACGCATTATTTTAATTTGAGATTTATCTTTTTTCACCCACACCAACTATCGGTGAATACGTCAAACATTTGCAGGTATCTTGCAATAAACATGGACGACAATAAAGAATCAGACTACCGCTGTTATCAGAACGTAAAATCAAAGTGCAATAAAATATTTAAAAAAATATAATTTTAATCTTCAAATGCGTTCATCTTAGAAAAAATGCAATTTGCAGATGGAATAGCATCTTATTCGTAATTAGCATATCGAATTAATGAAGATAATTTTTTTTCTTACATCTAGTTCTTTGGACCAAAACAGTGTCCATTGTGAGCCGTAAGTACAAATAAGCACGATGAGGTTTCGCATCACTCCATTTCACCATACAGATATTAATATTTAATAAAGAGTGCTTCTCTGTTTCACCGTAAACAATTGGTGCATTCCAGTATTTCTAAAACGCTGCTCACATCCAAAAGCAATAGCGCAGTGGCTGTCCATTCTTTTCAGGCACTGCTTACCATGGAGAGCACTTTAAAAAAAATCGGGAGCAGAGTTGCTCAGGGCTATACAATAAAAGAACTAGGATAATCGCAACAGGGATTTTTTTTGTGTTGGTTTTAAAAAAATGGAGTCAAACGTGGGTATTATAAAATGTTTATCATCCCTCAGTGGTAAAAAGGTTAAGTTTTAAAATACGACTTTAAACGAATTCGATAACTCCACACGAAACATTAGTCCGTGACTACTGTCAACCTAAAGAAAGCTTTCTAGCGGAAGGTTACCGACCGGTTGACCTGCGTACACCGTCTCATTCATCCGTGTTCTTATGCGCTCAAGTGCGCTGATGTGTTCCGATCTGCGCATACTTCAACACATTGAAAATAAAGCAACTAACCGAAGGGAAATAGAAGTGTTATTTATTTTTCGAATTCCGAGGCCAAAACTAGAGTCCGTCCTACATTCCCGTGCATCTTAGAAGTGCCTTCTATAATAGGGAAGGATACTTGTCATTAGATTCCTCGCTGCGTACGTGACTTTAATAACGATTAACATAAATGAAATCATAACATCCAAACTGGATACACACCCATTCAACCGGTGCACTTCAACAAGACTTAAACACTCAGCAAAGGCGATCTCTACCGCAGCTCCCGTTTTCTACCAATTCTGTTTTACGACATGGAAATCACCGCCCATTCCAAGGAAAAGCTATCAAAATGAATCACCCCATTTCAATACCCATTGAAATGTAAAAATGAACATAATACGTAAAGGAGGACTCCGTTTTGGGAAATTGCATGCGGTGTAGCTAGAGAGAATAAATTAACATTTAAAAGATAAAAGCTTTCGCCATTCGAATATTTGACGAAAATATAAATGTCGACGTTCGTGGCTAATATAGAAAATTTAAAGAATAGTGACTGAAATCTATGGATCTTCTTTCTAAGACCGCAGAAGAATTTCGAGTTTTTTTGTCGTACCTCTTCGAGCACTTGCAACTGGAAATTGCGAAACCAGGCATGATGCGACGCAATTAGTGGAATTAATGGCATGGACTGGACGCTGAAGAGAATTCTGCGGGGAATAGGATAAAAATTGAAGTTGAAAAGATAAAGAAAGAGGAGATGTGACAACAGCTTGTATGGAAGCACACATAAAAACTCTAGGTTATAAAAGTAGAGCCCTAAATAAATGTGTTATAGTAGCTCTTGGTAAAATGCCGATAGAAAAAGTTTGTAGCTCTCTCAAGAATTCGAATTCAGCCTCTCCACGTTCACGTAATTTAAAGCTAAGTGAAAGACGAATCCAACAACAATAGTTTTTCTTTAAACGACTCGAATTTAGAAAATGACGAAGAGCAAGACACAAAGGTCAATTAATTCTAGCAAATAGCGAGCTACATAAGTTACCTTGCACATTTTATCGAAATATATGGGGTTATAAATTAAAGTATTAAACTGCTTCATGAATATTGTAAGGGATATTTAGAACTTTAAGCTGAAGGGATGCAATTGGAACTGGATTATAAATACTTGCTAAGCTATTGTAAGAAAAAAAATCGTCCGCAAGACTCATAAAATAATTCAAGGAAACCATTGAAAAGGTTTCATTGATTGTTCCGTATGCAAAGAGGAGAAATAAGAAAGAAGTAGGACACATGAATTACATAGGGAGGAGTGGTCATCAACAAGATGAAATGCTGGTCATAAAGGACGAATACAAAAAAAATTTCATTCCTTAATAGAACAATTAAGGATTGGAAGAGTTAGGAACAACTATTATAAGCCCTTCCTAAGAAATGAAAATGATTTTAGAAAATATTTTGTACATATATTGATAATGTTTACTTCAAATTTGTGGCGAGGGAGGCTCACTTTGGATGCACGTACGTTGAATTTCATCGACAATCAGCATGCATGTTACTACCTGTCATGTATCCAACTTACAGGTTTTCCATGTTTAAAATAATTTACAACTATTTCCTCCGAGAAAAAGAAAAAATGAATGAACTATGAACGAACCGGCAACAAATGAAGTTAAAGAGGAAGGTCACAGAGATGACCAGCTATTAAAGGCAACCTTAAAAGTAGAAATTACGATGAATGCTTGAAGTACAAAAAGCAAGGAAAACGTGTTCAAATGCAGGTAACTGAAACCCTAATGGATCTGAATGATGGTGGGACGCTAACATTCTCTCGGCGAGAAAGAATGCCGTTCTCTCCCCCGAGGAGCTTGAAACAGTAGGCCATCAGCGCAGAAAAAGAGAAATGCCATGCGAAGCCCAATTTCAGGTACAAACCCGCAGCAATTGGGGTCTCTCAACGCAGATGCCTATGAAATATGAATGGGGGACAACACATGCGGTTAATTGAGCGTGCGGGGAAAAATGGCAGAGAGAGAGAGAGAAAAGGAGGGACAGAAAAAGTAAAGAAAAATTACAAAAGGCACGTTTAAAAAAATGAAAATTCGAAAGAAGAAGGAACTTTTTGGAATCATTAGCGCCATTGAGTCTTGTGCAACATTCCAGAAAAAATAACGACAACGTAATGAGTAAAAAGAAGGTAAGCTTACAATATTTATACGATTTTTCATTTACATTTAAGAAATAATCAATTGAATGAATAAATTGGCTCTTGTGCAATGGTATGACAAAAGGCTAAAAAATATAACACCAGTAGGCATCTATAGAGGGTGCGGCTTCAAAAATAAAAATTGGATTACTTAGTTTAATGACATAATTAAGCTAGAGGTCGCAATTTTCCACTGGATAAAGATTTATTGTGACCTACGTTTTGATGTATTACATCATCAAACCTAGGTCGCAATAAATATTTATCCAATCATTGCAAAAAACAAATGTTGTGCTACGCAGTCACGCGCACGGGTGCGTTGCTAACACACCTGACCGGCAATTGGGAGATCCGGGTTCAAATCCCGGTCAACTCAAATTATTGTTTCATGGCGAATTTCACCGTCTTCGGTATATAAATATTTATCCATTGGAAAATTGCATTTCAGTCTTCTTAATGATAAAATTTCACCATACAACAACTGATACTTTTCTTTTTGTATTAAAATGATGGTTAAAATTGAATTTATCCTTCTAAGGAACGCACAACTCTTAAAGTACGTATGTACTTTAAAAGTCTGGAACTAATGAATTTCCTTTTGAAAAGGTAAAAGTGACTTAAAATAATGCTAGGGAAAAGTTGCAAGCGGTACGCTTCACAATATTGTGACAAAACACCAAGCTGAGTTATACTAATTATAATGGATACCTACAAGCTGGGCATCCCCGGAAGTATAAATTAAATGGTCGCGTTGAATGAGTGACTGGTTTGTCTTTCACGGTAATGCATGGCATTTGAATAACCTCAAGCGCTATTTAAATATTAAAAAACCATGGAAAATGTAATAAAGCGTGAAGCTTTAGCGGTAGCGGTAGCGGTAGCAGGACAGTCATTGCTACCCAGAAAACCTTTTAAGTCATGCTTCAATCATAAATGAGAGGCAGATGATTTTATGACGAGCAATATTCTGTAAACCAATGTGTTGCCAATACGGTGATCTTTTTTCGATCCGAAGGACCAAAAAGCCAACAAAGGAAAACGTTCAAAAGGAAGACGATCGAGGAAACTCCAAAAAATGTGAGATTGATCTTGTGGCAAAATGGAGCGAAAAGATATGCTCATGTGAAAAAGCAGAAAAGAAGGCAGTTTGTTTATGCAAAGGACAACGAATAAAAAGTGAGATATTAACGGCAGAGGGATAGGGCAGAGTAAGAGTGGTCGGTGAGAATGAAAAATAGTACAGGGAATGAAGCGTTCGGATGGATTTGAGGCGGTCAACCATGGACGTGGGAGAATACAAAGATACAGCTTGGGAACGACCTTCTTGCGAACGAACGAGCGACTTGCTTCCAGGTGGGAATTCCTTCCCGCCCGTTCCCGCGATCTCACTGAACGGAATAATAATAATGTCGCTAACATCTCAATAAATACTCATAGATAACAGAAATCAAGATAAAATGTTATTGTTTATAAATTCCGAAACGACCCTTAATATGTGGATCATACCACCTCAGTTTGACAAACGATGGTCCCTTGAGGTCTCCTATTTGGCTCATATCACCTCAAACGAAATTTCTTAGAGCCGTTCTGAGAAATTTTTTTTTGTTGCGATTTATGCGTATTTTAAATTTCTCACATTTCTGCCACAAATCCGTACCTTGAATCGTATTTTTCTTTATATTTCAGCTCTTAATTGTCATAGAGCCATTGGTAGTTCACGACATAATCATAACACTTAAAACAACTAGCTGGAACTATAGTATACGTATATATGTCCGTATTACATACCTGCTCATGGGTGAATCCTACGGAGCCGGATGGGATAAAATGCTAAATGTTTTCATATTTTTTTATAAACGCATTCATGAATTGCCATGAGATTTTTTTTTCAAAGTAGTGAGTAAGAATATGAAAAAAAATTTCGGCCAAATCTGAGATGGAGTATTTGAGATAGGTTATTTAACATTTGTTTAAACTTTCAAATTTAATAAAAGGTGTAAATTATGCAAAATTAATTTAAAATAAAAGAGCTCTGTTTAAAAAGACTAAGCTTTAATATGAGCCATACATCATTCCTAGGCATTTGCTATTAATCAGTGATTACCTTTGAATACCATCACCACCAATATTTTATGACGACTAGAGAAAAACTTAATTTCGGTAGCTATCAAGATTTCCGGGGAGATACGATTTCCCAAACTCGATTCACGACGGTTCCAAAATTCCGTGAATTCGGAAACCCTAGATATGAACCAGCCGATTGTAAGACTAATGAGAGGAAGTGATTTGCATACAGGATTGAGTAGAACTCATTGCGACTCTCTGTTGAAATTTAACAATAGCAATCAATGTTTGGTATTTGGATGCGTCTTCCGCTGCGTCCGGCTATCTTCATGACGATAACGTTGCGTGACCATCGCAGACCACATCTTCAGATCGAGTCCAAATACAGGAAATCAGCATGTATTTATTTCGTCCTCAAGAGTGATCTCCCGGTAGCGCGGCCAATCAAGCGTTGAAGAACCTGATTTTGGCCAGTTTCTTTTTCGGCGGACATTTGTAAGCGGTCTTTTCCAGATTTTGTGGAGTCGGTGACCACCATCTCTTAAAAATTTCCTTTAGATTTCCTATTTCTATGTCTGGCCTTCAGTGACCACGAAACTTTATCGCCATAAAGATAGCCGGACGCAGCGGAACCCGGAAGACATCTTAATGTCGGCATTACAGCGCTGCGAAGGCCTCCAAGAGAAATAGCAATCATTGAATTCAATTTTGTGAGAATGTTTTCTTTTCATTCATGGGACAACTAGTGGGTTAGTGAGTTTAGGCCAGACTACATGTCACAATCATGCGTAAATTGTAGTTTTAGGTGGTTTACATGAAAAACTAGAATTCCTTCCACTTCTTTCTGAACCAAAGAAATATAAATATATCTCCCCCACGGGTGAAAAAAAGACTTATGCCTGGTTCTTGCCAAGTTTTGGGAATGGAGGTTAACTGCGCGAAAGGTGGAGGCAATTCCATAAAAGGTCAATGCACATTAAATTATGACGAGTCAGCCCTTAAGCGTCTCCCGTGATATGAACTATAAAACTTTTATGTCACATATGGCGGAAGTTGGACACTGGAATCGGGGAAGGTAAACCAGATTGTGTTGAAGCGGCAAGCAATATTCAATCTGAGAATAATTATATTTATATCAGTATTCTTTCGCAATAATATATAGAGCCTCTTTTCCTAAGACTCAGTACTTTGTGTATCTCCTCAGAAATCGCTGAGAAAGTTTAGTGATGAAGCTGCCATCTCAAAACCTCTAAACCTGCATGCTTCTCTGTTTGTGTGTGCCGCAGATACTTTCAAATAACTGACCATCTGGAAAAATAGATTGTGGACGACCAAAGAAGCGATGGAGGGATTTGCTTCCGACCTGAAGTGGAACAGGCCAAATGGCCTAATCCTAGACAGTTATTGATGATGATGATTAAGAAAGAGTTAGATCTAAATCACTGCTTGCAGTCAAATTATTATCATTGTATAATAATTTATATATAGTTAATAACGGAAAGAGTCATCCGGCTGTTTTTAATAATAAAGGAGAGAGGAGTTGAGTCTGGCCTATTTTGCCCTGATTTCATTATTCATTCTACCCTTATTTGCTAGTTATACTTATATTTCCTGTTGCTAGTTTGATATTTTGTAACACCCAAATTCAAATAATGAATCTTTTTTTGGCCTGGCAATGGTAAAATGGTCTACGGAATATGGTCATTTTCAATAACACAAGCCGATTTATCCCCACAGAAACATGCCACGAAAACCTTCTTAGGAGAATCAGGTCGGTGGCAATATCACGGTTTCCAGAACGCGTATACTCACGTTATCGTCATTTTTAAATTATGCTCACAGAAGCAAAAAGGTGATGGTCGTTCTTCAAATTTTGTCACGTGGCTTAAGTTAGTTTGACCGAGATATTACTTATCATAAAATTCGATAAACTTGGCCTCATTTTGTCAATTTCGCTTTGCAACACTATTTTCAATTGATACAGTGCGTTCTAAGAGAGTATTTCAGAACATAGATCATTTAGAGCGGTTTCCGTTTCGGATAACGAAAAGGCGAATGAAGAAACCGTGATCCCACCCCAGGAATGATAGCGAGAAATAACGAGGCGAGGGATAAGGTGTCTAGAGCATACTCTCATTTAGAAGTGGCGGAGGTAGGGAGAAATGTAATTTCCCGGTCCAGTTTCCCGAAGATTCCCCAAAATGTCGGGAATGCGGATACCCGAAGTGGGGATGGAAAATAGACCACGGAATGAAGGGCATGGAAGGATTTTGGACGTTCTGCGATGGGTGTGGAAGAATGCGAAGATGCGGCTTGGGAACAGCCCGGAGGGAATGAATGAATGCATGTGTGTGTGCGTATATATAAGGGGTTGGGTGTGTGTTAGGGGTTGAAATGGGGTTTGAGAGATAAAGATAGGGAGAGAGAAAGAAGAGATGCTGGATGCATGAGTGGCGTGAAAGAGCGGATTTTGGAGCGCTGCTCTTACCGACGACGGCAGGGCGGGGCCCTCCAGCGTCCGAGGAGGAGGGCTTGCTTCCATTGGCCAGATCCAAATGGCTGATGGAAACCATTGAAGAGAAACGTTCGCTCCTCCCTACATTGGGACGGGACAGCTAAAGCGGGCAGGGGGTAGAGGAGAAATTGGTTTGTTATTTCCAAAGGAAGCGAACACTTTGGAGCCCTTGGAGTGCATTTGGGAAGATGTACTTATACATATGCGTGTAGCTATACAGCCACCTCTTTCTCTCCCTCTCTCGCTCCCCACCACTTAGACAGCTAACGGGGAAGAACCGCGCCGAAATGAGAGCAGATTGAGGAGAAAAAGAATTTTTTCCCCCGGGAATTCCAACTGCCAAACTATCCACTGTAGACCTAATGATTATCGCCCCAGAGACCTGAGGAAGAGGAGTCCAACTCGTAAAGAGTTTGAGCCTTGGATCTCATGGGATTCTGAGCATGTTTCGCCCCTGTGAGCGGAGTATTACCACGAGGAAAACATCAACTTCAGAGTGACTGACACATTGACCTCAAAACGATGTAGAAAAAAAAATAAATGAATAGTCTCCATGTAATTGAAAATGTAAAATTTCCTTAGTAACAATGCCTCATAAAAATTAATGCATGGCAAACATCGAGTAATAAATTTTGAAGAATATTTTTCGGCTTCTCTGTAATTTTTTGAATTAGCATTCAACATTTCGCTTCCTCCACTGGGTACATCGTCATTATTATACCAATCATACTTCGTCTTCGTCATTATTCTCGTCCCAGAAGAGAACGCGAAACGTTGAATGTAAAGTTTAAAAATCACAGAGAAGCCGCAAAATATGAATACCTGTGCAAACCTTAAAAATAATTCGAGTACTTAAAATACGCAGCTGTATTTGATTTGCACAAATATGGCCAGTAATTGAGTAATATTTTAAATATTCTAACAATGACATTGGAAAACAGAGTGCCAAATGTAATTTGGAAACCCCTTAAGATACTTGGTGAAACTATAATTCAAAAGTTTTAAAAATTTAAAGGTTTTACAGGGAAATAAGTGAATGATGAATCAACTAAATTTGGGTGATACCTCTTAAGCGCAGAAATGAGAGCAGATTGAGAAGAAAATGGATAAATTTCCCAAGGATCCCAACAACCAAACTATTCACTATGATGTCCTAACGATTAATGCCATAGAGGCCTGAGGAGAAAGTGTTCAACTTGTTAGCCTGCGTTAAGCTATTAGGAACGAGTGAGGGCGTGAGAAGTTAAGAATGATTCAATCATAACAGTGGAGTTTTACTCTATGGAAAAGATCAGACTTGATGGCACTAGCACATTGATTGTGTTCCCAATGAAAAGAAAGCTAGAGTGGGATTGAATATCAAACATAAGATAGAGAAATATGCTCCATAAGAATTCATACACAAATAACAATGAGAGATTAAAATATCCTATTGGCTTTCATTTTGAACAAATATTTCCAGCAATTAAGTAGTATTGCAAAACTGTGAATATTAATATTATGTATACAATAATTCTCAGGTTGACAATTTAATATATTTATGTATACAATAATTCTCAGGTTGACAATTTCTTTACTATTCAACTGTATCTGGTTTACCTTCGCAGATTTCCCAGAGTAATCGTCATAAATGCCATAAAATTTAAAAGGGATTGGATTTTTTTAGTTTTAGAATTCTGTAAAGTCGTAATGGTCAAACTAATGTTGGGAAAGATATATCTAGGACATGAGGGAAGAGTGAAACATGAAAAGAGGTCAGAATGGGCCAGGCCCACCAAAATTCCCCTTTTGTACTTATAAAAAACAGCGAGACGAATCTATAAAATGCCTAACTAATTACTTAAATATACAACCGATACTAATTTGACTGCATTTGCATGCAATAATACCTTTAGATCTCGCCTTTCCAGAATATTATTGCGAAAAAATACATCATTATTTATGTATACAATAATTCTCAGGTTGACAATTTCTTTACTATTCAACTGTATCTGGTTTACCTTCGCAGATTTCCCAGAGTCATCGTCATAAATGCCATAAAATTTAAATGATATACTTATATTAGGAGAAATTCAAATAGAACGTTCATTATAAGAAAATTCTTGAATTTGGAGATATAAATGCAATAATTTTGCTTTCGAAAAGTAAAAATGGAATATAAATTTGATGGAATAAATCTTTGTAATTACTCGACAGTAGGTGGTTTGATCACTTCATTTTACAGGGAAACCTTGGTCGAATGTGTTCCAGTGATTTTCATCCGATAGATATACAATATGGCATATAAAATTAGACTCGTATAATTTAAGGGGAAATTAATGTTTGTTTTAGTACACGAATACTCATAATATTATTCTATTGAGTCACAAATTTAGAGAAGCAATACTCGGCTTTTTCAAAATATCCAGATGCCTATTTAAAAGAGAATTAACTTTCGCAGTAAGAAAATTTGAAACAAAAATAAAAACTATTAAAATAATTCACTTTCCAATGTCAAATAAATTTTTAAAGATGGTTATGAATAATAATGATTGTCATTTCGCAAAACGTATTAGGTTTCCAAAAGTACACATATAAAAAATAAGCATATGTTGATTAATGTTTAATTAGAGTAAAATGGATCCATGAAGTTATTTATTTCTCACGTCCCATTCTCACGGAAGACGCAACTTATCAGCAATTGCCTCTTAAGAAGGCGAGTAAAGCTATTTCCAAAGTTTTTTTTTCGTATTTCTTAGTTTTAATCGCACCATTTCTGTGTTCTTTTTATTCCTGAGAAATCTTCTTGCTGCTATCTGAGTTTCCTACACCTAATGTTTTTAAAAGCTAGCAGATGCATATTTTAGCACTTAAAACCAGAAATACATATTTCAAGTCCTTCAGCTGCTTTTCTTGCTGTATGAGTTATTTAAAGAAGAACGATCAAAGCAAGAACGAATAATTAAACTAAAGTAAACTAATATGTAAGAATTACTCACACCCTGTGTACTAATTATGCGTATCATTATGAAAATAAAATATAAATTTTTCAGGCACTTAAATGCCACTCTAATCAGCGCCAATCAGCTTTTCTTCTTTTAAGTGAGCTATATGCGTTCATAATCCTTACTCAATGGTATTAAACATACATTAGTAAGAAAAAGTGATAAAAAAGTACATCCGCTACTCTTAACAGAAGAGGGATCATGTACTTTTCCTTTATAAAACCTGACCCCATCTTCAAACGTCGACTTTATAATCCTCATTCCCATTCTGTCAATTATTTAATTTTTTTCCTTCGAAGAAAAATAATGAAGCGAAAGCCGATTTATTTTGAGCTTTCGTGCGAGACTAAATATTAAATGCAAATCTTTAAGCTTATTCAATCAATGATATATAATGGATGAGTTAAAATAGGTCAATTAGGTTTTATGTAAGATAATATCATAAAATAAAAATCATGAATTCCATTCATTGGAATATCCTCCACGTATATTCTAATAAGGTGAAATAATGCATGCTGAAAAATTATTTCACTAATTATTTTGGTGGAACAATTCCATCCGGCACGATGCACATTCATAAGGCCCTATACGTTGACTTGTGAAGCTGATAACTTGTAAACATTAAAATTACGGAATTAAATGATTCGAATAGCGAAGCATCATGTCTGCAATTTCAAACATGCTTTGGAAAAGTAAAAATAATCAACAGCGCTGATGATGGGCAAAGGCGTTGAAATACACAACACACTGTATAATTGATAAATTACTCGGCGCATTTTAATGAAAATAGTACAAAGTAAATATATTAGGACTTACTTATTTTATAAATAGGACTTATATCATAATTATACGTAGTTAAGTTTTGAATTGCATTAACCGTAGCAAGACCATGACTATGCAAACATGTTAACGTAAAATACATGTCACGTAATAAGCAACTTCCTTTCAGTACATCATCAACTAAGTCACATGCAAATGTCACATCGCTGGAGCGTTGCCAAAGAGTTTGCAAGAGCTGACGTTTCCGCACAGATGAAACTTCTTTAATGATCAAAGTTTTAAAACTCTTTAAGGTTAACCGTAGATATATCACTTCAAAAAAAGAGCAGAATTTTTCTCATTTTATCTCCTAGTTTTTCTTAGAACTCGGCAGTGAGAACTCCGTCTAAAATACTTTACCGGATACGGTAACGCGTTCTTGCTGACAAGGTCGAAGTAATGTGAAGATAAAATTAAAATGTGTGTCAAGGCGATTTCATAGCGACCTAATTCTTTAAAAGTAAGGGCAATTTTGAACACGCTCCATTTTGTCGTAGCAAGAGTTATGAGGCCATAATTGCATTATATCAGGTTCTTTAAATGTCGATTGGGAATATTATAGGGAAAGAAGGGTTAGTAAAGAGAAACCACGATTTGGAATAAAAATTGCACTGTTAATGATAGGGAGTGGTGTTTTAATGCCTATCTTGATTGATGGCGTGCTATTAATTTTCTTAACTTCTTAACTATACTCCGAGATTGGCTCTCAAATGAAAATATCAATTCCCAGCTTACAGGGAACGGTATAAGGATCAATAAGTCAGAAGGGAACTAGCCACAGGCGAAACTAGGAACACGCTATCAACGAAGGACAAATGCGGTGATTTTCCAGCCCCAACATTTTCTAGGGGGCGCAGAGGTCTAGTGGTGCACGGCGTTTGGCTGCTGATTGGTGGACTTTGGGGTCAGGATTTACAACCGAGACCCTCCAGTAACGGGCACAGGCACCCCTAGCTAAACCCAAGTTGTTTGATTTTCGGGGAACTTGAAACTTTCTAGGTGACCGCAAGCGGCAATACAACTTTCCTTAGTCCAGACGTGTGAATTTCATTCGCATTTGGCCTTAGTTACGCACGACACGCCTAGGCGGAACTTTTAATATCAACCTTCACGTTTAACTACCGCAACGGAAATACAAGATAGAGAGTACTCGGTTAAATGATCATATGTGATGAAGAAAAAGGTAGGAATTTTGATCAGTCAACGTAATATACTTGGTCGCAAAACAAAATTAGGACCACCTGCTAATATGGAAAAGATAATACGTCAAAATAATCTTATTTGTTTCACACAGACCTTTTCGAAAATTTCAGCACGATTTGATCAAAAACCATAAATGGTACATTACGGACACAAAACAGGCCAAATAGGTAAGTAATTTAAACATTTTCGATCTAAATTGTGAATGAACCCGTGGCGCTTATGAAAATATACTTAGCAAAAAATCAGAATATGCTAAGTACCGGAATACCTAACGGGAGTAAGGCAATTTTTATAATAGCAAAACGCAGTGGTAGTTATTAGATTATGCCATAAAATCATGCCATGAATACTAGGTTTAGCAATTTGCGAAGGAGTTTGACGAGCTTCATCTCGAAAAAGGTTAGCGTTGTCCACTTCACGCTTAACTATGCTCAAATCTCAGTATTTCTCTTTAATCTCGGTTTACATATGAAATATTCATGTATAGTTTATGATATTCACCTCTAGTTTTCCGTAAAACTTCAGAAACAGCAGGCTTTGAAGTTTAAACTAAACTAAACTTTCGAAAATTTTGTTTTAACTTGATCAGTTAAATTTGAAACTGATCGCCCTACCTCAAAAATCACGCCATAATGTGATCGGGGTGGTAACGTTGATACATTCAATCTATTAGAGGAGTATTTGTAACAAAATATGGTTTCCAATGTAGAAAAATATGGGAAAGGAGAGAATGTGACAAAAATTCCAAATACTATTTCTGGAATTTTATACTTCATATAAAATTTGTAGAAAAGCTAAGCCATAAAAACATACAATGTGCGCATTTAACGTTAATTATAATGTTAAAATGACCTATGGTGCTTTTTAGGGTGATTTTAATCATATGCTTACAATTTTCATACACATTTAAAACCATTCCTTTTTATAAGAACTCATCTCATAAACTTGACTAAAAATTCCGAATCCACACCATTTCTACAAAATATAAATAAGAATGAATGTACACCAACTCTTCGTGATATCAAAAATCAAGTTTCGTTTCAAATATAGAATAATGTTAAAAATACATATATGTATACAAATCATTCTTACCGATTAATTAAAAAAATATGTAACTTAAAAAGTTTATTGTTACACACAAAACGATTCGTTTGACTTCCAGTCCTAAAGAAGAACAGTTTTTGCGTCTTTCTTAATTTTAACACAACAAATGGTAGGCTTTGCTAGTTAAATTAAAAAATAATACAAAAAGTCAGTGATTAAATTAGTGAGTTTGAGTTACTGTCTAAGTACAAATATAATCTCTACAGCACCGTAAAATGCAATATGAGAGTTAGATAGCGCGTCCGTGATATATTTTAGAATATGGTAGATGTATTTTTTTATTGACCGCGAAATTGTCAGAAAGCAACGAAATATTTCTGGAGGTTCAGTCATTATTAACAACTATGACTGTTCATTTAGGAAAAAATTGCAGTTCTTCAGGAAAAAAGTTCACCACTTAAAGAGTAATCCAAGAGCGACCTACTTACAAACGATGCGGCAGCGAAATAAGCCCACGGTCACGAATCTTTTAAGTTTCGAAGAACACACGCCAAAGTACAGGAGTTAAAGACAAATATTTACCGAAAGTTTGCGAGAGACCGTGAGACATTTTGCAAATGCCATAAAGTGCAGGAAGTGGGTGACATGCGGCTGAGTCCAGTTTAGAAAGGGGAATGCAGCACTTTTTTTTTACAAAACGCCATGACCCCTATTCATCCCCTTTAAAATAGAAGAGCCATTAATGCCTTCAGCCACTTTTGAGAAAAAATTATTATTTGCCATAACAAAGGAGAAAGTGTATCCTCGTCAAATTCATTACTGATGCGAAAGTGAATACAAGAAAAACCATCATAAGCTATTTCCTTGATCTCTAAATACCTCGAGGACTTAATGAGTCTTGAATAAGGGTGCACGACAAGTTGCAAAAAGGTGGAACGCTAGATGCCTAGCGTTCTTCGGAGTTCAACGATCGATTACGGATAAAATTTCATGATTACCGCTACCCTATGTCTTTATTTGCATGGAATTCTCATTCCAGACGATGCTTTCCCTATTTTTTTATTTTCACGGCGTTCCTAAGGTTCTATCCTAATTTATCGTTATATCCCTGGTTCGGTATTACGAATTACAAGGCAAGTTGATGAAGCATCGGTAGATTATACTTGTTTAAAACGCTAGTTTATGTCTCTAACTTGCATTACGCTCTTTCGTTTACTTATGAGTGAAACAAGTCATCTATTAATGATTAAATAATCATTATTTTATAGTTATATTTTTTGGAGAAAATACCTCAATACATACACCCTAAAATACATTTGAAACTTGGAATTATTTTCTTATGCAAAAGCAAAGTAATAATTCATTTCGCTCATTTCTAAGAGTTTACCCAGCATATCCAAAGTTTTTGGCTAGATCTATGAGTGCTTACCTCATGTTGTCAGCGGTATTGTGAAGATGATTAAATATAAGTCACGCAAATCATTTTAAGAGAAACCAAAAAACTATTTGAAAGCTGTTTTCCTTATTCATTCAAATTGAAATATGAAAGTTTACTTGTTCTTAATTCTACTAAGAATGAAAATGCTGCGCATTAGAACTATTCTATATCAATGGATGACTCATGTCAGGAAAGAAGAGAAGTTGTTCCGAACAGTTTTTGCTGTACATAACCCTAGCCGCTTCAATTCCGTTGACGCATAAGCCTTACAACCACATCTTATAAACCTCCTTTGTCGTACCACTGAACTACGAAGCACTACCCTTATGGCACGCGTTCTCTAAGTTGGGAACCGTTATACCAGATACTTGTCAGAGGCACCTCAAAATAATTCACTACGATGTATTTACTACACCTGGTGTCATACAGTTAATTTTTTCGGATAATTATTCATGAGAAATTCATGAAATATCTCAGATTGGACAGCGCATGCGCTTGCCAGTATTCTGTAAATTCCTATAAAGTAGGTTATCGTGGTGAAACGCGATCACTACCGATTGGTTTTAATGCGCGCGTCCACTTCGACCATTCTGCCAGAGAACGCTAGATAAAAAAACGTGATTGAAGCCCGCCATATTCACCACCAGTTGCAATAAGATAAGTAGATAAATATCATACACACCATATTGTAGCCGATTGGCGAAATTATTTGAATGTAGGGCAAAAGCAGAATTATTTTAAGCAATCATCTGTTGTTAAATCAGCTATTCTAATTAGAGCAATAATTCACGCATTATTACTGGAGAACTGTTACGTTAGTATAAATATGTGTATTATCGTGAACCAGAATGTTTGCTCATGGAATCTATTCTGTACATGTGTCAGGGAATAATTACTCTCGTGTAACTAGTTATGATAGTCGACTCTGCGGAAAAATCAACGCCTCTTGTTCTTTTCGCCGTTATTATATGCTATAGATATCAGCACATCCTAATTCTTGTTCATGCCGTCGGCCGATCAGCCCCAAATTCATGAATTTTCTCTACTCGCTAGATATTGGGCCATACACGCTGAAGAAACATGGATTTCTTGAATAAATATACGAAAACATTTTCCGTAAGATAAGGGCTAAAAAGGGTCGGCTAACCCGACTGCAAAAGTAAGTTCATGTGAATCCTCTAAAAATGATCGAAGGAAAAGGAACACTCAATGAACCATGAGAATAATGCAACGTCACCATAAAGATTAATCAGCAAATTTCGTCTCTAAGATAATGAAGTGAGGACTTATAATTATTCAGTTCCAATGGCTCTGAGAAAACTTCCGTCTCGAGAACACGTTTTTTGCGAAGGAGCGATCCTCAGCATGGAACAAGAGAGGGAAATCACTTTTGTTCAACTCCCCACCACGTGGCTCCACGGTGTCCTCTGAAAATCTGCTCGCAAGCAAGTTTTTTTTCCGGCTTAGCGGAAGATAGCGCCGAGACAGCAAAAACTTGATACAAAGGGGGCACTTGGGTCTCATAATTAAGAGCATTTCGGCCAAGACGTGCATATTTCCGTCCCGGCTGTCTTAATCTAGCTTAAGGCAATATGTAACTCCTTTACTTGAATACCCGTGTAATTTCGTTTCCCCTGAAACATTGTTCTCTCAGATACGGATGAACTCATTTTTGTTTGCATGATGGATTGAACTCCTCATGAATTTTGGCTTTTATGAATATTTCACACCAGATTAATTTAGCATTTTTATCCCACCATAAGGAATTTCAGCAGCCGATATATTTTTACTTTCTTGAGTCCTATGTCTAATATTTCTCTCTCCTAGACCATTATAATTAATTATTGCCCCTAAATATTTAAATTCAACGTGATGAGGTAACATCTCAAATTTTATCCGTTCTCTCGACAGGGCCAACCCACCGAAGCACACTCCTGTCATATATGCCCATTACTGAAGCATCCAACCCACATTCATTCTTAACCCACTCATTCCTAATCCTATCCATGCTACTTTTGCCGCAAACACCTCCCACCTACCCCATTCGCACAGGATTTAGCCTGCTTTTGTGCTTATCTTAACTTATCCAGGTATTGCTACGCTGTAAAAACGTCGGATGAAGAGCACTTAGTGCAAATTTCGCCTCCCTAGACAAACACTCATTCCTTGAAATTCTAAACACCTATCCCAAACGGCTTAAGTTTCGGTGGCTGCCCAGCCAATAACTTGAGGTACTTGCAGTACGTATAAGCTTTACCAGCAAATATCTAATCAACCCAGGCGACACTATCAGCAGATATTGAGGAGAAGGTGTGTACGTGTAACTCACCACGATGATTGATGATAAAAGTTCTGGAGGGATACCACCCAAGTGCGATCGTCTTTAACGTGCCCAGCATAACTACACACTAGCAATTCGCACGCCCATTTCCATGTCATTCCTACGTACCTGACGAGTCCAAATCCTGGCAGAACCCCATTCCCGCCACATTCAGGATCCATATTCAGGACCCGGCACACACAACCACAGCACTCAACCCTCGCATAACCTTTTCATCCAACCACTCACGTAAAACATCCCTCACTACCAAACCCCTTCCCACGTGAAATATCGTCCCTGTCCCCATAATGACACAACCTGCCCGGTATATACTCACTCGGTCCGAAACACGAGCTAGCAAGGGGGTCGGGGAACACAGTAGAGGGGAGGAGTTAAACTGGATGGAGACCCTTTTTTCCGCCTACAGTGAGGATGCGAATGCATTAGAGGAGATAACCCTGACAATACAAAGGGACCCACCACGCGCCTTGAATGCCGGGTGGAGGGGATTGGTGGGGGGGGGGGGGGGCGGTGAAGCAGGCAAAGAAGGAAGGTACGCATGCGCTAGGTTGGGAACGGGACCTCCTGGCTACAAAGTACAAAGGGACGGTGGACGAGATGACGGGAGAGGGAGAGAATGACAGTGACGGTGGAAGGTTTTGGAGAAGTGGGGTAGAGATTGGCGGAAACCACTGGATTCCTATGCAGAGGGCCCGGGCGTGAGTCCGGAAGGTGGCGGAAACTTGTCATATTGATAACAAGTTATGGAGAAACAATAGCATTTAGGACAGAAATACAGGAGCGGGTGATTCGAACCAGAAATCACAGAAAATACATTTTTAAAGACCAGACACTGAATGACCGTCATAGGAGATGCAGACAGCATCTACAAACAATAGAACATTTTATTGGAATAATGAAGAGGAAATAGCAAATTTCCACTGCAAAAATAGATTCATTACGACCAAAGTTTCGGTGTACTACCTCACAATCATTATTATGTTGAAATACCACCATATCAGGCCTGATACTTCTCCTTTACTAGCTTACTGGAAGTTGCACGACAGGAGCTGCCATACAATGAGGAAGGATAATGTCGCAAAAATCGCTCATCAGGATCATGGAGAGAAATATAAAATGTTAACTACTGATTCGTCACATTACAAACACAGTCCATCCGAGGTTCTTGACAAGGCAGTATTAACATTTAATGGAATACTGATATCCGAACTGATCGAAAAATGCAAGCCAAAACACCAGCCAATCTTGGTAGACGAACAGCGAGCAGCCTTTTAGACATAACAGTGCCATTAAACATAATCTCCACACAGCATACTCTACCAAAATTAATAAATATGTAGAACTGGCTGCAGGAGTCAAAGATATGCGGAAAATGAATTCAGTAGATATATTCCCAATTGTTCCACCAGCAACCGAACGTCAACTTTAACTACTCAATTAGAAAAATCAAATGTAGGTAATAACTTTCCAAAGATACAGAAATCTGTAATCTTGGACACCTGTCATATTTAACGCCGATTCTACTCAATAAAATATAAAGAATAACATGGATGAAATTGACATAAACCATTCACCAAGCAAAATTACCTTGTTTAAGACGAGAGAAAAATGAAAAACAAATGATATTAATAGTTGTTTAACGTTCAATGGCAAGTCACCTATGAACTAATACAGAGTATATAGTTAATAGTAGTGTCACATCACATTCGAAATTATGAACAAACAATACAATAACATTCTCCAATATTTACGTTTAAAAATAAAATATTTTAGATGTTGTTTCAGCCAGTTCACATAATATGTTTAAATTTAGATGTATAGACACCACTGATTTGCTATCTGATCACCATTATTCCGGTACCACTGGGCTATTTACAAGGACTTTGCCGCAGAGTCTTCTCTTTAGGCATAAGAGTAAGAAATCTAAAAAAAACTGTAACTAAACTTTCTTCAATAAAAATGATACGTGAATTTTGTGTATTGCCTAATGAATAATGCCGATATTTCCAAGCTCATACAAATGATAAAAAACTTTGTAAAATGTCAGAGGTGTTTTAATAAACGACCGGTTTCATCCGACAGAGGCCATCATCAGGAGAAACCGACCAACAGCGAATCAGCTGATAATGTCCACTGTTGGATGAAACTGGACGTTTATTAAATTAGTCTGATTTGACAAAGATTGAATAATTTGTTTCACGATAAGACTCCACAAAGTTGAGGCTCATCCATTTCCAAGCTTTGCCGTATTTTAGTTTGCGACACTGTAAGGACAAAATTGCGCTAAAAATCTTCCTATACACAAAGACGGAATCCACTCCCGATTTCTGACAGCGTTTACATGAATTGGACTAGCTTCATAAAGCCACATCATAATTGTCTGCACTTTAGATAATTTTTAACCTCGGTAAATAGGGGCTAAGACGATCGAGACTCCTACACAACGAGAGAAAGAGGATGGGAGGCTTTGGTAAGGGGATAGACGTAGTTGCGGAAGGAGGAAGCTGTGGCGGAGACTGCCAAGGATGAGAGGGGATCCAAGGAAGAACATAACCCTTCCTTCTCCCTCCACAAGAGGCATTACTCCCCACCGCTTTGAGTGAGAACGTATGGGTCCCACCCCCGAGAATTGATGGCCCGGGTGTCTTCCTTTGTGCCACGAAGCCCTGCGTGCCCTCGTCACCCAACAGTGAAATGCCCCACGCCCCATTGTTGCCCCAGGAGGCGGGGGGTCCTGAGAGGGTTTCGACGGGTTATGGGCGTATGAATGCCCCTCTATTAAGTCCTCTCCGGGTCCGTGTTACAACTAGCGAGTAAGTGAGGCGTGCGTTATGCGGGGGTGCCGGGCACGTCTCCATGCGGTTGAATCGCGGTTCATCCGTTATGCTGGAGAGGACCAGCTGTTGGACCACGGCTAAAAGAGATGGTAGTCATGGATGGTCTTCTTTCAGGAATATTTGAGTGATATATCACTATGAATGCATTTCAATGGATTTGGCCTCATTATAAAGAAAAAGATTCCAACCTGGCTCGTTGAGATGTAGTGGGGTCATATTAAAGTAATACCAAATTATAATTTCCATTTTTTCGAGTAAAGGAGTTAAAATGGTAAGTAACATACAATTACGATTATCCCTGTCCAACAGAGGTTACTTAAGCTATCAAAGTACTATATGTCTACGTTGAATTACATGAACGGGGTTTTTTTCTATTTGGACCAAAATTTTTATTTTTTTAGACCTGATATATTATCTTAATTTATTATCCAAAATATGTAATTGGAAATTACCTTCCTTCGACTTTTACCCAATATCGATACAGCATGAGGCTGAATTTAAATCTAAAAATGTTTTGACTCAAAAGAAAAAAATAAACAGTAATTGGTTGGACAAAATAGAAGTTTCCCTAGATAGGGGTAAAACACAAATGCAAGGGTACGCCATATTAAGAACATAAACGCAGCATTTGGTCTTCATAAAAAGAAGCAAGTAATCATTTAGGGTGCAATTATTAACTGGAATGTTTTCATTAGAAATCGTATGAATAAAAAGAAAAAAGGGAAACGGCTCACACGATGGAAACACCGGTTTCCGTATCAGTCATCGAAGTTAAGCATCGTTGGACTCGGCTCGAATTTGGAGGGGTGATTATTTTATTCGCCCGAGTGCTCATGCCCCTGTCTGCAAGTAGCAGACAGTAGACGCGAAATGGCCTTAGCCGTCGAAGCACGTAAAACTATAATACTACACCAAAAGAGAAGTGAGTCGACTCGTACAATTAATTAATGAAACGGAATTTCGTGATAAGGATACGAAAAATTGCAACGGAACTTTAATGTATAACATTTGAAATCATTGAACCAACTTTTGATCATGAATAAATATTTCTTTAAGCTACACACACGGTAGGTACTGGCATGGAGTAAGCATTTACACTGCGTCCATCATGGGTTGGGGTTATATGGCTGTTCTACTAACCACAGGAATTGCAGACATACTTACTTAGCGGTGCTCTAAGAGTTTTCTGTTGAAAATAATAATAAAATTATGCATAGTTGCAAAAAGATACGTCAAAAATCTCAGAATAACTTTGGCAAAAAAATATTTACTCTATATAAATATTTATAAGGTCTATACATACAGGAGCGATTGACTAACGGAAATATAATATTATATGTCTGTTTACATTATTCCCTCCGCTAAAATATGCTATTCCCTACATAATCTACTGAAAATTCGTAAACCCTGAAGTCATCATTTAATACAAGGACTTTCTGTTTTTCATGCTGTAGTCAATACTTTTTTGTGTATAACCATAGACATGTTGCTTGTATCTGCACTTGTAGAACGGTGGTAAATTATGTTATACTTAATGTCATAAGTAATATGTTCTGATGGAATTGATAATTTTCACTTATTTAAAATTCTGTCGTACTTAAGTAAACTGTTAATGTAATACATCACTTTTTTGTGGGTCATGGAAATCATGGATAATGCGTACCAGGCAACACATTTCCTTTACTAGAAATATCCATAAAACTCTTGCTTTTATAGACTTTTCTCCCATGTATTCTCCCTACTTTTTCATTTTATCATTTTCATGCATTACACATACGCATAAAGTTGAAGAGAAAATGCTGTAGGTTACTGGGTTTTTGGATGGACGCAAATGGAAGAGAGTGCTCCTTTCTTCAGTGAGAATGACGTGTTTCCTTAACGGGCTCATTTAAAAGCATTTCGAGGAAGAGTTCGCAAGAGAGGGAGGTCCAAAGAATTTTCCAAATCTTATGCACCTTCAAGAAGAAGTTCATTCGTGAAGCAATGAGTTCTTAACTCTTGCTTCACTTTGAAACGCTCTCTGGCGAAAACCATTAAAAGTTTTTCGCGCTCCCTGTTTTGCCACCGAAGTCCTGAAACTGAAAACTAGCGAAACAAGAATTCTTAAACTATTTGATCAAAGGTTATCACCTTGTGTTACTCTTAGCTAAGAAAGTTTTGCTACACGCTGAAATGGAAAGGATTGCATTGGATGCCGTGAAAAAATGTGATTGTGAGGATATATTTTGCGGGAAGTTTGTTGGCAAAAAACAATTACGTGCTTAAAAAGACACACATCCTTGTTTATTTGCGATTGATTCCCACCAAATCTCAATCACTAATTCAGAAAAGTATTGTTACGTGATTATGTAAAAACCATATTTTCAGGAGTAACTTTATGGCACTACATTATTAAAGAATGGAAACTTTATACATTTCGCAATACATTTTTTTATTTCACTGGCAGATCAAAGTGCCAACTTATTAATTCACTATCAAGATAATGATAGACAATGGCTTCATAAGTATCGATAATGAAAATGAGTTCGTAAGTCGAAACCTTGGTAGGCAAGTGAAATGAAAAAAAATGTAATGTGTACTATTCCAAGTTTCCTTCATTTAGCATATTCATTAATGAAAATTTGCTAAATATTTTCATAAGGCGTCCGACACCTAGTAGTACATTGTACCTCAAAGAACGGCTGTGATACGCAACAGCAATAGTACTATAGATAACTTATCACCACTCAAATTACGAAGGAAATTTATTTACTCTCACCTCTAAAAGGGCATTTTCAAAGGACTTCAAAGGTGCTATCTTTCGATGATGTCATCACAGGTATTACAACGCTACTGCATTTTAGGGTGAGCCAAAAATTCCAGGATTTTGTTTTATTTTTTCGAATTTTACAAATATTGAGGATTATTTTTTATCTTTTGTGCAAACATAACGCATACGAAAGCCAGGGCAACCTGTGTTGCAGGGTAGCCGAATTTGCGACTAAGAAGGGTGAGAAATAGTTTTTCTTTATAATCCGGTACATATTGCAAATATAGATTCTCTGTGAAAGGTAATTAATGTAAATATATACTTTTCACAGGAAATATTATGCATACCTTGTAAATCTAAAACATAGATAAGTAGCCATAATCATTAGCTAACTAACGGTTATTAAAATGGGTACCCACACGCTGAACACACATTCCGTGTTCATTGAATTACGCAGCTATTTCCTAACTTCGGTAATGTTCATATTTATAGTTATCAAAGTTGTAAATTGAATAATTCATACAATCAAAGTATATTTTAATACTAATCATATTTTTCAAACAATAAAGATTAACTAAAGGTAATGCAAAAAAGTCAATATTGAAATTTCACCGTAGATATTTTTGCATGAGGATGTTTTTTTCTGCAATAATCAACAACCGGATAAAAATACTGATTAAGTTGCTCATATTTATTTAATATGTTTGATAAGCATGAGACGAGGGTGAATGTTCTTTTAGCTAGATCATTAACCCCGGCAGCAGATTTGAAAGGAGAACTTGCTAGCTTGTATTCTTAGAGGCCATCCCAGAAAGAGGGGTCGGCTATCCCTTGGATTAGCCAAAAAAACTGACACAAGTGGCACAAAGACTCCAATAAACACCAATTGCCAAGATAGATGATATAATTTCAATTTAAGGTACCAGGAGTGATATTTAAAATTCTCCAAAGATCATGAACGACTCTAATAAATGGGTCGGGGAACATGAATTCCATGAATACTGACATTAGGGGAGTCAAAATTAAAGGTTGATGGGAATGAAACTTTATTGGAGGACTAAGGGAAGTAGTTACATAATAAATAAGGAGAAATGCACATGAAAATTACTAAAATACACCAAATGTTTCCCAAAAAATCTTTGAAGTCTAGTCTAGTATTCATGCTTTCACCGCAGAATTCCATTCTTGTCTCTTTTTCATCCATTCTGCAGATTCATTTAAAGCTACGTTACTGAAAAAGGATGTTCATGATCTACACGAAGGTCTTTCGGAAGCAATTTCAATTGAAATGAAAGTTGAGCCCATTGAATTGAGGCCTACTTCTATCCGGGAAGGTCGTTATGATCGTTTCTGGGGCACTCCGCAGTAGAATCTCCATGACTTCGGAGTCAATTTTACCGCATCCATCCGAAGGGCTATTTGGGAATATTTCCCGCCATTCCATCACTTTTTTTCGAGTTTAAAAATAGAGTCACGAGATATCACCCAGTTCTACTGACAAAAAAAGAAACTCCATCTCGAAATACGGAAAACGAGCTCAACAATGGCGTCCTCAGCTAAAAATCATCGAGTTCTCAAGATTTTTTCTGACATTTTATCAAGCGATACCAATTTGTACGTTTTGGATAACATCCGCTGCGTCCATCGGTCAACACTATTCATTCTAATGCTCAAGCTGAACAAGGGCTAAAAAATATCCGGCACATCGAACCAAATCGCACAAAAATAAGAGGTGAATATGGCATTGCATGAGGAGTGGGTACTGAAACTGAACGGATGTAGAAAGTTATGAATTGGGTTACGAACAATAACTAATACTCGAACGAATAGTCAGAGAATAGGCCATGGTGTAAGCGGCGATTACACGCAAGAGTTGGCTCTTTTACGAGTCCACATGGACGTGTATCATACATACTCCTATATGAGTTCACCATCGATAGTGGTGTAGTTCGATAGTTGGACGGAGTAGCCCCCGTCCTAGTTGTGGAGGCGATTATCGACCAGCTGTTCGGTCGAACGTGTGGAAATCGCATGTCTAAAATGGAGGCCGCCTCAATTACGACGAGAGAAAAAAGTTTTCCTACTCTAGTTAATGCTGGCAAAGCTAATAACCCTTCATTGGGGTGTACATAAAAATGTTTTCTTTCCCAAGTTAATTTTAACACTAGTTTAGGCCCTGATATTGAGGTATATATGACACGTTTGCCTTCTCAATTTGATGTTAGTGCAATTTGAGAACCTTACATTAGCTATGTGATTTTTCTGATTTCTCGAGTTGATATTAGTACAAGATGCAAGTCTTACATTGCGGTGTATATGATATGTTTGAATCCCTAAGTTGATGTTAGTGCAAGTAAAGAACCCTAGTCGGAAATTAATATAAAATGTTTGCCTCCTTAAAAGGACGATGAGGCGACGAGTTACAAGTTGAAAAACATTCTTTGAGGTTAACATAAAGATTTGCCGTTTCATTCAGAGTTTAAAAATAATATTAACACGTGCCTTTTCTTTAATGAACGTAAAAGTTATTTAAAAATCGTTACTCTTTTTTGTGTAATTTTATCATTGTATTTTCATCTATTTCCCACTTAATGAATGGAATTTTATCCCTGCAATTAACTTATATCGTTCTTACCTATAATTAAGTAATATTCTTACTTAGTCTCCTAACTTACGGCTCTATTTTATGTCAATATATATTTCCAAGAATACATCTTCCTCTTTTTTTGAGTTATGTATTTGTTTTGGTTAGAGCTTCCACATGATGACACCGCGGCACTAACAACTTTTGAAAATTGCAAGGTTTGCGACAGGTGCGTGTGGACACGATCGGCCTTCCAAGTGGACATCGTATTCGACTCAATATAAATCAATCAGTTAAGATTCAACTCCTGCGTGTATCTGGGGCTTTACATTTGTACTCATACTGTTAACTATCGAAAATATTGCTTAAAATAATTGCAGGATTTTTTTCTGCCCATTGAAAGACGGACATAGGTGTTTTATACTTAACAGAATTTGTACCGAATTTGCATTATGCGATGTGTGATCACAACATCATTTTGAAAATCGTGCCTTGTACCATAGAGAAAAGGATATTTCCTTCCTCAAAGCTTGTACCTAAAATTTCTAAATTTAATTTGTGGTCAACATATCTAAGGGGATGTAAAATTGCATAGCACATTCATTAGTAAGTATTATTCAATATGCCACAAAAATCACGTTTCCCTGAATTTCATTACATTGCAATGAGCATAGAGAAATCAAAAGGTCGAAACCTTTAATCAGAAGAACACTGATTTGTATTTAATTTGATACTCATTAAGAGCATTTAATACTGATACGAATTGATTTTCATTTACATTTATTTGTATGAGAGAAAAGTTTCTGCGAGTATTTGGTTCTAATAATTAAAATTTTGTAATACTACTAGCAAATTTTTACGAAATAATAGAAAGATATAGTGAGTAATACTGAGAATTAGCTTATATTTAAAGATTAAATGTTAATAGCTATTTTCCTGGGAGTCTAATTATGATCAAAGCTATCAATTGAACCAATCTCAGTAAAATAGTACGAAATTGATTGTTACATTTATTGACAGCTTTAAGTACCAGATTTTATTGGATGTTTAGACAATTATTCATAACACATGGACGAATATTAAACTACATAATAGGGCTAGAGTTCTTGCACTACTAGGTAGCCGAGAATCAAAATCTGAATACGTACATTAAAGAGTAGGATGCGCGAGCAGTGGGCTGCTAAGAGTCAATATCTTTACTGATATGAATGGCACTATCGATCTTATTAAAGATTAGCATTAAAAAACATGGACGAAAGCATGACGTGGTATTAAAATTAGTCTGGTTTGTTAGTTTGAAAGATACAGCAGGTCTTACCCTAAGCGTTTAAGGCACGTGCTATTTCTTGCCTTTTGTTTGAATGCGGAACCTGTGATTTATTTAGGCCTTAAGTAAAAAAAATAAGCATGCAAGGAAAACACGGATATGCGCTTTTACAGCCATTACATTGTGAATGTGTAAATATTGCAACCCTGCGGTTGGAAACCTTTTTTAAAATCAGCACATATATATTTAAAGGTATCTCAATGAATAGAGATTGTTGAAACGGTTAAGCATTGTAATACTAAACACTTAGCAATTTTCAGAATGGATTGTTAAAACAAAAATCAGCTGGTAACCACATGGTACAACCAATGAGTGGAATTTAAAGTGAAAAGATCATTTTCATGGACTGGAATTCGAACGTAAACCCTTCGACTACCTAGGTGACCTCTTCCCCATAAACTTTCATGGAGGATTCAAGGGGTAAGGTGTCACGTGGTACCATACATTTGATCCCCGTGAAATAAAAACTTTGGTATCGATACTAAGAATTTGATATTCTACTCATTTCAGTAATCTGATGATAGTATCGCCTATCGATATCGACAAGATAACTCGAGGGAGGGAATATTGCGGGTGGGTTTCCCGGTGTGGTCTTTTTAGTTGCCTAAGGCTATGTACTGGATCTTTCTGTATATTACGCTTTATTCATTTTTTTCCTTACGTATTTACCGATTGTTTTCAGATGGCTCCCGCAATCACTAAGGCGGCGGATTTTTTTTACCAAAAAAGATTCCCAAGTTGCTCAGTGCAGTGCAATTGTAAAGTCCGCGAAAAATTCCGGCAATACCAGAAATCCATTGTATCATTTACCAATTCAGTCACTATTATTGCTCCACCGATATGACAAGAGTACTTAATAACATATAATAACTATATTTTGATGAATGATTATTTAGGAATTTCCGCTTCAGTAAGTACTCTGAGCGGAACACGACTGCAGGCTAACGAAATCAATGCATTTTCCGTTATTTTTTATACTTTCAAACGACAAATTGAAATAGAAAGTGTTAATTTCTTCAAATTCTAGTTAAACTCAATTCGTTTTCCGGTAGTATCGATATTTTCTTTCGGTGCGATACTAATATCGATAGTTATTCCTTGGTTCTTTCGTTATACGAGTATCAATAAATTCAAAATATCGCATCTCCCTAAATACAACGACAAAAGCGTAATTCTTCACACTGGACAACACTATATAGGTATCCCCGTAAAAGAATTGGCGGAACAAAAACTTCACGGTACAAGGGTATATAATAACTATATAGAACGTAGAGCTCTCGGGTTTCCAACCGTGAGATGTTGGTGACTTGCACCAACGTTTTCACGGCGTAGTCTGCCATCGTCCTCAGGCGAATGGTTTGGCCAGAAGGGTGTCATTTATTTATTCTATGTATTTCATCGTGATCAGGTTGGTTTCGATTCGTCATCACTTTCCCGCTCTTTTATTATTTTTAGTAGTCTCAGGGCTGGTTTCCACACACTACTAAGATGAAAACCTTTGTCTCAATTCAAGCCGTTTTTCTCGAGGACTGGTTTCCAGCTTGGCAGAGCGTGGAAACCAGCCCTGAAACTACTAAAAAATAAAAAAGAGCGGGAATGCGACGACCAATCAAAACTGACTTTATCCCGATGAAATTATTTAAATAAATGACATCCTTCTGGCCAAACTATTCCCCTTGACGACGATAGCAGACTACGCCTTGGAAACATCGGTGAAACTCACCAACATCACCCGATTAAAAACCCGAGGGCTCTGTATTCTAAGCATTCGCTGGGGAAGCCTTAAATCTTACATAATAAGTATATAGCTTTTCTTTCGGAAAGTGTGCTTTCATATAACGTCCACATGACTTTTGTATATACCCATCCCCATTTTTGCCTCTTTACCGAGGGGCTTGGCTGCCCTTTTTCCCATAAGAAAAGTGTCAATACATTTCTCAAGGTGATCCCTCCCTTACTTTTTGTTTCCCCATGCACGATCCATTCTTTGACAGCAATTCTTTCAATGCTAAGCCGCTCACGCACAGACACCGCTTCCTCTATGTGACGCGCATCTCAAACCACAAATCATATGAAGACTCATTCTTGTGATTTCCGCATTACTACACCTAAGACACAATATAAAAAAACAGTCCGAACGCATAGTTTTGGATGCGAAGATGTTTAAAGATGCTATACGAGACAGCCATTACGCACGGATGTATCCTGGTTCAATCAAGGGCATCGTTCATCACACTCATTTATCTTAGAGAATGTCACATTCTCAGAAACCACTGTATATTCTTTTTTGGGAGGCCAAAATGAAACAAAAAAAAGGGCATCAAGTTAACTCCAATCGAATTCAACATTTGAGCCGTGAAGGTAGGTGATGAACGGATGTTAATGATGCTAGGGTTTTTGCGATAAATGCAATGCTGCCATATTATGCATTACATTAAAATTGACGAGCAATTTTTTAGAACATTTCCGAATAAATTTACTATAATTCATCCCTCTTCGGGTTGATTGTGTGTGTCTGTGGTTGTCACTGGCGAGGAAGTAACATTCCCGTAAACCACCACAGGGGTTTTTCTGGTCGAGAGGTTGTGGTTGGTCACTGGTGTGGATTTTCCCCCCAAACCAACACAGCAATTGTGGTGTATTTTTGACGAGTGGTGCCAATTTATTACGGCCATTGGAGAATGTTATACCTAGTAACTTTAAGAGGCCGTAGAGCTCACGTTCCCTAGTTTTGATTATTATTGTCATAATGACATTTTGCGGATTATCCAAATATTTCGCAATCCGAACAGTATCCGGTCCCAATTAGTTTGGGTTTGCGGTACTGAAGTGTACATATTAAATATCTGTCGGTAATCGATTAAATTACGACATTCGAAAGTAGTAAAACATGTTCATCCAGAAAAAAACTTTTCACTTCAGGGAAGTACATCACATACACTATCTCGTTTTTTTATTTTTCGCGCTCATCTGGAATGATTTTTTTCAATGCTACAATGAAGAATGTTCAGATACTAAATGCTGTGAAGGATCATGTAAATAAACTATAATAATGATAAAAAAGTTAATTCTCAAAAAACCTTGCATTGCATAAAAGCGAAACCTCCATCAATAAATTGAACGATTATCGAATATATAGCTCAAAATTGAATAGTTTTCCAAAGGGAATGGCGCAGGTGATAATGGTGAAAATGAAATATTTTTAAACAAAGCAATTGGCGAGGAAACAAGGGATCCGGGTTCGATACCCGGGAAGGGCAGATAATTATTCCTCTGTGGAATGTTTTAATTCAAGTGACATTTCGGGCCGCGTGTTAAAAGCATTGATCCATGTACTTTTCCATAAAATCGTAATTATTAAAAAAATTTCTTTTTATTATTTTAGGGATTCATCGCGTTGGATCCGGAAAGTAATAAAAACAAATCATTAAAAATCGCGGGAACCTGAAGAATAATTTTAACCACCTCTACGAAGAGAATGTTTACAAGAACACGAGGAGATTTAAAAACCTTAGGAAGAAGAGAGTAAAAATTTTAATTTCCCTGGCGTCTCTTCAACGCTGCAGAGACTCAAATACAACGCCATCTTGTGTCAGACTGAAACACCATATTCGGACGAGCCAGTGCGATGGACCCCGAAAGTAATACAAAGCTAAAAACGCATATGTTTGCGGCATACTAAAAAATCTGTTAGTGAAATAAACGCAACATGTAGTTCGGGACATAAGCAACTCAGCATCAAAATTCACAGAAGCGAATAAGAAGGCTTATCAAACGACTTCCTTAAAGAATTGGAAAAAGCATATGCGGTCGATTGTAAGTTCCTAGCGCTACCGGATGTTTTCCTCAACGAATTCCTCCTTGGGAAGGTGGAAATATTCGCATATTCTCGCGGTACGCATCAAAACATCTTTTTTTCAACTATTTGTACCACGCAGTTCAGGGAATAATAAATTTAATATCAAAATCCATAAATGCAAAATTAAAGGCTCGACAAACGACTTCCTCAAAGCATTGGAAAATGGAAATGCGATCGATGGAGTATTACAAGCGCTACCAGACGTTTTTCACAACAACGTCCTTCTTTGGGACGGTGAACATTTTTGGACCAGTTGATGGGCAGCCTCCTTCCACCTTGCCCGCCAGTGGAACAAAGACAGCCTCCATTAGTATTTCCGGCCCGTTCGACCCGTTTTCTTATCTCATCGTCCCCTGGCCACCGCCACCGACTCCGAAGCCTTCGCTCAGGGCTTATTTTCTCCCTTCTTGCACTCGCTCGCGAATCATCCGGCCTCCACACGCTCCGTCACTTTAAAGGAGTTTCGCGCAACCCTCTTCAACCGGGAAACTTACAACTCACCTCTCCATCCCCTCATACTCCCTCCTCCCTCCCCTTTCGACACACATCGTACGTAGTTCAGAGACTTCGGACTTCTCCCCCCATCCCTATTTCCCACGGTCCTTTGTTCAGCTTTCGGGTTTCCGCGAGCCTGGGGTGCGGGTTACACGAAACGACCATCATCGGTTTGAAAGGACCCGGGCGCCTATTTTGCGACGCTACATGTCTCACTGTGGTGCTATGATGAAGTGATCGAGGTTAGCCGAGCAAAAAAATAACCATATCAGTCGGGTTGTCTCAACAGACGCCGCCGCGTTCCTGGCATCGCTCGGAGCGCGCGTAAGCGAACATCCAGCAGAGTCAGCCGGCTGCGTCAGAGAACGTTCTGCACTTAGGCCGGGTTCCTATTCAAATGTACCCCTTTAAGCATATATCGTGTACTACATTCAGAACGAGACTAGGCCATACATGAAAAGTGGAACGGACAACTAGCGCTTGTAAAACCAATTTTCAAAAATAAGCGTAGGCCTACCGTATGGGAACTCATTTTTACGATACATGTCCCTCCCCTCCCCCATAAAAGAAGAGGGGAACGGGAATTATATCTTTCTTAAAAGACAAAGGACTTTTACAAGAGGCCACATACCGATTTTGAACGCAATCCGATCACTGTAACTCATAAAGAAAAAATTCCGAAGAAAGTCATGTTTTTTACGATTTTTCGATAATTTGGACGCAATGAGCGACTCCCCCTCCCCCTAAAAGAAGGAGATAAGGGGTGTTACATATTTTTTTAAGACATAAGTTCTTAAGAAGAGGCCACATACCGATTTTGAACGTAATCCAATCACTGTAACTTATTTAAAAAAATCCCTAAAAAAGTCATATTTTTTACGATTTTTCAAAACTTCGAACGAGATGTGCGACCGGAAGACATGGTCCGATATCGAAAATTTTTCTTTCTTTGTGATCAGGGTGACGAGTAACAACTTTTCCGCGCTATTACGATTCAATTCGGAAACTTTCGTGTTTTTCGGCCCACCCTATTGTTCATAGACGTGGTCGAAAAATACGTCAAACAAATGAGTGACAGCAGCCGTTACATTGACATATCTCGCGTGAACGCTAAGAAATTAAATTTTAATCGCAAAGGAAAGTTAATTAAGTCACGCAGGAACATAATAACAGTCTTAACCTTAATAATTGTATATTAGTTAGTATATGCATTCAAATTTGCCCTCTCAAAGTTCGCAACCCTTACCATAGGGAACGCCATGATGAATTAGTACGACTGGTATCGCCGACTAGTAAGCCTTTTCTCTTACTAGCCCGTACCAGCCCTTTCATGGTCGTTGTTGGTCCAAAGGTTGAAATTGTGACACCACTTCCTGAAGTTGGAGCAAATTAAGTACGTCTAGTACCTACGCCTCAAAATGGTTTGGAATACGATCTTAGTTTCGGGTGGGCCTTATGGAGAAAGGTGTTTCCTAACTTATCGCTGTGTGATCAACTCTAGTCCACGTAGATAACTGTAACATAACAGCTTGGACCATTGTTGTCAAAAATCGAGGGAGACGAAAAGGTACGCCATATTGGGCGTGTGTAGCACGAACTCGTGGCGAATACACATTAATGGGAAGTGGAAAAACAACAGCCAATAGGGCAAGCAGGGCAATAATGGCGAAGCACCAACATCTACTAACGGGGAGAGTTTTAAAAACATGGGGTGACCAAGGAGGAGCGTTTGGGTATGACGCACGCGGTCAAGATGGATTCCGGGGGAAAGTTAATACCAAAGTATGGGGAGTGATACATAGTAATGGAGATCACCACCTATGCTGATTAAGTTGGGAGCAGAGTGAAATATGGAGGAGGAACGCGCATCAGTGCAACCATCCTGCGTTGTTTTTTGTGAGAGGAGAAAGGAGTGACCAAGGAGGAGTGTGGCAGGGAATCGCCTTTCGTACCTGTGCGTCACAAGATTGGCCTAATGTATGTAAATATTTTATGTTTCTCTGTATAAAAAGTGAACAGTGAAAATAAGTGAGTGCATTAGAAATGTGTAAAAGGTGATGACTAAAGTGTGCACAAGAGTGCTATGGCCTTTTTAAATTAGCCAATATGACAGAAAACAAGATAAGTGGAGGGAAATGTATTGATTAAATATACCATCTTATAAATGTGTGTAATCGTATTAGTATGTAAATTTAAGTCTCATTATCTACCGACTGGAAAATAAATATTTCTCAATAAATGACTATTACACAACCATTACTTGAATTATTCACAGTGCATAGGAAACAGCCAGAAAAGTTGTTTATAGCGTGTTCCACATTTAGTTGATAGTGTGAGCCTTATGAAGAACGGTGTTGCCAAATTTTACCCTCTGTGTAATCAACTCTAGGCCAAGCAGTCAAACATTTCTCACAGCTCGCAAAATTCAAGTAAGTGACTTCAGGGAATAAAAAAGACTCCTAGATCGGCAGTTTTTATACTGCATTGCACAATGTTTAGCCCATAAGGTCAAAAAAATGTGGAACCCACTATAGATTGAATACACCGATGGCAACATTTCGAAATCAAATAGGTACATAAACATGCAGCCAGACGCAATGGTACTAATAAAACACTTAATTAAAACCCAGTAAAAAGCATACACTAACGTGGAAGTAAAATAAGGAATAGTATAGCAGCAGCAGAACAGAGATGACAGAAAACAATGGAAATTTAGTGAAAAAGGAGAATGACGAGGAAGATCAACTGGACGCAGAGAAAAGACAGTGCAAAAGACATGAACAGTAGAGGAGAAAAGATTTTTTACGAAAACTTTCCGCTGTAAAAAACACCAAAGCTATTGGGCACATTCTGAGGTTTAACGACCTCCTAAAATCAAAACAATGAAACAACAAATGGGAAGAGTTACCGAGAAGACGAAAAATGGAGTAAAAAAAGAAATCTGCAGCAAACCAAACCTCTAATTGCAGTTGACGATCATGATAGAAGAAATATGTGAATCGATTACAAGATGAATTCCTTAAAACATTCGCTTTCGCAACCAAAGTCTTGAAACTGAAAGCTGTTGTAGCAAGCACATGACCAAAGACGAAGAGAGTTTTTAAAACTCCAAGAAACGGTTTGGATCGAAGGGTGATAGTGGATATTCCAAGAATAAATAAAAGGTTGATAAATAGTTGCGATGCATTTGAAAGGCACAAATTGTTGTAAGATCGCAATTTAATTCCACAAATTGTCATCTATAAACTTTGGATACTATTCATAGTCCAATTTCAATTACGGTAATTCATTATCATATTTTTACTTCGCCGTGATGCATTTGCTAGATGCTCGTTGAACCGTTTTGAACGGACACGAACATGGTGACAATTTTCGAAAGGATTAAGATCCCATAGCATTAAACTCTCAATTATGGAACTATTTTTAACATCTGGGATAGTGAGAATTTGGTGTAGTTTGTCACATAGACTATAAAAAAATATAACTCGCCTAATCTTTGAAAAGATATTATTTCATTCTCATATTATTTAAAATCTAACCTTAATTAGACGTCGCTACACTGCATAATAATGCCTTAAATGCGCGTAAATCATATCCCACCATCTAATATAAAAAAACCCAAATTTCAATTTATTTCCGGTACATACCCAATACAAAAAATACTTTAAAATTTTTATTTCCTACGAATCCTACGTAATTAAATGGAATCTACTCGTTGATTAAGTTAATGCAATAATTTCAGAGGAAAAAATCCTCCTTTTTGATGTCAGATTTGTAGTCCAAATGAAAATAATTACAAAAACGTGGAGAAGAATCGTATTATGATGCACGTAATGCTAGAAAAACCACCCTTTAATAAAATTTGCGGTTTCAGGGTGTATTACGTGAAATTTGTCCATGTTAGGAATGATAGAAATTTTGCGAATTTCACAAAAGATAGTTTATTCAATGAATAAACTATCTTTTGTGAAATTCGCAAAAAAAATTATCATTCCTAACACCCTTTAATTTTCCCTTTAACCATTACTCTTTAAAAACATCTTCACAACAAAATACGCTGACGAATATGTATCATTAAGAAGAATCAATAGATAAAAACTAAGTTTTTCTTCAGGGAGCTCATTAAAAGGAAATGCTTAAAGTAGAGGCTTACATAATTAAAAGCCCTAATCTCCGAAGTACGAAGGGAAAGTTTTGAGAAAATAGAAAAATAAACATTTCTTCGACATATAAGGCACAGCGCATTAATTCTTTTGAAGAGAATGACTCGCCAGTTTATCGACAGTAAACTTTTAGCCGACTAACGACCTAAATACTTCGGAAAAAACGAATAGATCGTATTTCCCCCCCCCCCCTTTCGATTCTTTCTTTGAGCCGCCTAAGAAAGACCCAGCCACCGCGAGAGCATCAACGTTTTGAGCAGGCACCAGCCTCATTTTTTATGTATATATGAGAAACTTTTGTATTCGAAGTTTCTCTCCCCACTCTCAATTCCCTCCGCCTTCTCGGCACACTACCTCTGGAAAATCTAATTCACTGTCGCACTCCATACATGCCTCCTTTGCTCTTCTCTAGACGACCAAACTCTTCCATTCTCACGCCAAGCAAGAGTACCAGTCAGCCGATTTCCTTTGGCGAGTCAAAAGAAATCTCTCTCTCCTTTTCATTCTTTTGTTACTGCGAGGTAGGCAACGGATTTTACAACCAGGGAGAGATACTGACTTTTTGAGGAGTGAACTTTTATCTCTTTTTGGTTCAAAAGGGTCTCTTTAGCGGTTTTGCGGTAAAGTTCCCTTTTTTTGTAACCAACCACGCAAGATTTACCGTTCTGATCTTTCTGACGTTGATATTTATTCGCCCTCAGATGTCCTCATTCTCGATGATTTACAATGAAATTCCAGATGAGAAAAGTAAGACCTCTTTTTATTCTGATTCTTGGCGACACTTTCGCGGCAACCTTTCTAAAGGAACTTGGCTCAACATTCCCATGAGGGCAAGAAATATTTCTAGGCTTCTTTAGGGAGCATATTATCCCATACATGCCAGCGAAGTCCTTAGACGTATGCTAACCCTCCTCTCAAGGTTAATTAGAAGTAAGTTTTTCTAAGCTATCAGTTGGTTCACGGATATTTAACTCCGGGTCATTCATGGATAATAAATATTCTTAGACATATATCCTGCGAAATATCAACATGTAGGGGACGAAAATGACTCGATAAGTATTGAGAGAAATAGTTGACTGTAGAGAAACAATTGCTTGACTGCAATCATCATAACCTATTATTCGGTCCAAGTGGTAATGTTATTTCATGCTAGGGACTACCACAAATGGAATGAGTAGCGGGAATATGATAACGAAATATTTCACAGGAGTCACTAGTCTTGTATACCAAATGCAGAAACCTAATCAAAGGGTAGAGTTCATTATTTAAGTTAAGGTGCATTGCATTTGAAACAATAGTTTGTCATCCTTTCTAAGAGAATAAAACTTGAAAGTTTCAGAAAATTGGACCTGGCATCAATCAAACCATCGCCTGAGGAATCGCCTCACCACATGAGGAATGACAAGCCTATCTATAAAAACAAGGCGTACGAAAAAAACAGCGCCAACTAAGGTTGTTTGAAGCCAGCATTAGATGCTTATAATAAATATTCAGCTACTCCCAAATTAAAGAGAGTACTTTGTTATGCATTGGGACAATTTTATACTGAATCAATAAGTTTCCTGTAGACTCACGGCAGACAAAAATCCTCGTTTCGCAAGAGGTCCCAAGGGGAATCAGGCTCTGTCATGGAATAGGGGCATACATGAATACTTAGGCTGTCAAACGGATTTTCCTAGACTTCGCTCAAGGCTGGATCATGAAATAAAAATTCAGATAAATTTGGAAGTCCCAAAGAGAAATTTAAGGCAACCAATCAGTAGCTTCTTGCTTGTGAATATACAGTGATCATTTAAAGATGGTTTTAGAATAATAAATATTATTAAAATGCATTTGACTTATATAGCTCAGTTAAAGAGACTTTAGATGAAAGTAAACCATGAGAATTGGGTTAAACAAAATTTGATAGCAATATTCCACATATTTAATAAAAGGTACAACGCGTTTCAGCTGTAAAGCCATCATCAGGTACAAAGAGTTATCGTCAAGGAAGCGGTGTATATACACAACTAGGAAGGGGAGGGAGATACTCCATTTGGAAAGGAGAGGCTGGAGAATGGACGCCATTGAACAATTTTTAAATTGTTCAGCAAGGGGAGGAGTCCCTCATGAATAAACAGCTCTTAAAATGTCACTCCCCACTCCTTGCCATTCTATTCCCTAAACAATGCAACGACTCGACAACAGTTACCTCCCCACTTACCCACCTCCCCCCACCCAACACTTCCCTCCCCTCGCCCAACACCTCTCTCCCCCTCCTAGTTGTGCGCTTCCTTGACGATAACTCTTTGTACCTGAAGATGGCTTTGCAGCTGAAACGCGTTGTACCTTTTATTAAATATGTGGAATAGAGTTATCAAATTTTGTGTTTTATTATGATGTCCTTCCACTACGTCTCGCCGGACACAGTTACGAGAATTGCGTTCAAATAATTGTAGCGTCATAATAGTAGCTAATGATATTAGCTGCGGGAATTTAAGATAAGTGGCTCAGCATACAGAAGTGGGAAGAATTGATATTAAAAATACATCTTAAAATTCAATGGTAAATGGATAAATGTGAGGGTAAGAGTGAGTGTGGTAGCTTGAGAAATCGCTTCCCATTCCCAGGTTCTAAGTTTGATTCCAACGGTGACGGAGATATTTAGCAGAATCCAGATCCCTACTTGGGTGCTTTGTAGAACAAGACGGACGAAAAAAACAACAGCGCCAAATTAAGTTGTTTAAAGCCAGTGTTAAGATACACGAGGGCATCATCGTTGGATGGGATGTTGGAGGGAAATTTGGATGGGATATTGGATGGAGCATAAATTCATGAACTCCTCGGTGCCTCTAGTTACGGGCTGGCTAATAGCGATGCCAGGTACTTCTCCACCAGTGACTTCCGCTGATGATCCTCCCTCTTACAATTGAGTGATATGTCAAGTTATGTCCTCCGTACGCACCAAACCATGAATGGCACAACATTCATTTTACTCTGAACTGAATAATGTGGAATGCATAGGAATACTCCCAACTTCTGCATATTATGCCACTAATCACAATTTCACCGACGAAACGTAAAAGTAACACACTTTAAATGAACACTATACATTCACGCGCATTAAGCCACCGATTTGATCCCTTCAAGTCATCGTTGTCACGTAAAATTTACATAAATATTTCTTGCAATCTAGCGTGGATGGAATAATTCCATCCGTTTTGATACCTATGAATTCATTTATTTCCATATTTCGTGGCGGACCTAGAAGGATGCACAGCTGTTCCCCCCTGAGACTTTTGACAAAAAAAAATATTTCCTGTAAAAGTTTTATCCCGGGATTTATTGGCTTAGGATCAATGAGTCATGAAGCCCTAGAAAAATATTCTCTTCTTGTACGTAGAGCTGCTGTGAGTTATTTTGTATCATGAAAAGTTCTGCTCGGTCAAGTAATTTGTTTTCATCATGACAGAGATATAAAAACTAACACTACTCAAATTCACAAATAAAAATTTATTTCACGTCATGTTTTACAAAGCCATCATTAGGGCAATAACGCACTACAGCGGCCGTGGCGACGTCCAAGATCGCATTAAAATTCCTCACAGAATACCACTTCTCTCCCAGGAAGCAGGCAGGAATCATGAATACTGCAGTAACGGTCGCTCTCAATCGGGAAGCCAAACGGTGGACTGAAATTATTGTTTTGGTGCAATTATTTTTCTAACGAACGAGGAGAACTGTAAAACTCACTAGGTTCCAATTATTTAACAGTAATCTAATATTTTTCAATATGAGTTAGAAAGACGAGAATAACCAAAGAATACAAGTTTCTTTTATGACGACAATCTACTAAGGATCAGAAAAAAAGTGAGTATCATTACTAATAAAATATTTGCCTCAGGCTTAAATTTGAGGATGTTTTTCATTTTCTTAATAAAAGCCCAGAAATAGTATTTATCCAGACATTTCCATTTCTACGCAATAGGTTTCAATGATTCTGTGCTGTTAAAGAGTAATTTTAGCATTCAATAATGGTACGTTTGCAAGGCACTCATTTTCTTTGGCATTATTGTGTACTTTATGACTGTCCCTTGACCACCTGATCACTGCGGACACCATCTTTCGACGAAGGGTCTAGATCTGGCAACGATGCATTCTTAACTTATTTCGTAGTTTTTGATTTTCAGGGTCTCACCCTCTCACGGCGTCAAGCATCGAGAGACACCAAACTTCGAATTATTTGCTAATACTCGCTGTCTTTCTCCCCACTCATTTCATTAATACATACAAAAGAACGATGACGACAACAGGATATATTTGTATTCATTAACCTTTCCTTTCATCCCCTCCATATCTACCTCCTCTCCTAGCCGCGCAGGTTTGCACCAGGAACTTTTGCGGAAACTATGATCTATGACTTTAGCGCCTATTACCATGTTATCGAATGAATTACTAATAACCACTCCGTAATGACTGACCCGTTTAAACAGAATAAAACCTTACCAGCTTCTTTTGAACCTATTACGTGATGCTGCATTTGACCATTACTTAGGATCATTTCTCTGAACAAAATACTCATTTTCTCTGTGCACCTCTATTAGGGTTTTGCCAAAAGTTCCTTGCTTCATTACAGCAACTTGTTGCGTACTGCATGATGCAATGATCTACTTTGCCTAATCTAGTACATCCGGAGGAAATTAATCGTGTTCCCAGCCTGTGCTACGAGAGGTGCGGTAGCACATAATGAGGAAGTATGTGGCTTACGGAAATATCCTGTGCTACCTCGCCAGTGCAAGCGATATTACATATGTGTATACTCTCGTCTAGGGGTCATTAGGAAGACATTCCCGTTCCGTTACGAATATTCACTTAAACTGCGGTGAGATATTCTTTTTTAATTTGGAACACTCATGTTCGGGCAAGAGGAAATACACCACTTTGTGGAATCCAACCCAATTGGTTGTCGTCAGCCCTGCCTGGAACCTGATGGGTTAACTACTCTGAATAGAGACACGGTTCATAAAAAAAACGATTCAAGCTCCAAAAATCTCTAAAGGAGAATCCATAGAACATTCGATGAAAATCATATTGAAAAACTTTTATGCATTAAAATATAAAGGAGCGTTTTAATCTCAGCATAGACAACTGATTTCACGCACAAAATGGTGAATAGCACAAATGGATTACATCACAGAGAAAAATACTATCAGAGAAGCACAGATAAAGAAAGCATTCGCTAATGCTAAAACACTCGGGAAATGAGAAGCTTCTATGAAAAAAATACTTTTCTGATAAATGATGAGCTCTTCCTCTTTCCCCTCCTTACTCTCTTACGCCTTCCTCTCCTCCTCTTTCCCCTACCCTACGTCAATCTCTGTCCCTTTCCTCATTCTTAATCTCTACCTCGAGAAAGATGAAAAGACTCCATCGAAATATTGGAAGTTTTTATTTGTAAGTGTTTGTTTGTTTGTGTCTATACTTTTATCGGCAACCCTCTTGGCATATTTTATTTTTATCGCTAGAAGAGATGTGAAAACAGATATAGCGACATTGACATATTATGTCAGATGCGCGGAAGGCTCTTATCAGTGGAAGAGTCCATTCCTTACGAACATGCTCAGGTGGCGCGGGGGATTATTGTAGTCACCGCGTATGAGTAGCAAAGGTTCACAAGGTCGTAAACCTTCATCGACAACTTAAAAATACCCCCTATGTTATTTATAAGAACACTCGCGCTCCATTGTTCTGAATCCAATAGTTAATCCAATAACAATTGATGGGCTTCGATGGGTTGCGAAAAATATCAGCGCATATTAATCTTTCGTCATTATCGAAAACATCGTGAAACCCGCAGCACACACATTCCCACCCTCTCAAGTTAAATATTTATGTTGGCAGTGCTGTCTCAAATTTGCTGTCGTCTCCCCTCCGCTCCTTAGTCGACCCCGACCACACAAGCCTTCCTCTCTTTAGCGCCATGCTTCGCGCAAGCGACTGCCACTAAGTTCTACGGCACAAATATCTTTTATCATGGTACGTGAGGAAACGTACGCAGTCCTACTAAAAAGATTTTCGAGGGCCGAAATTCATAGCATATTCATCAAAACTTTCTTAACTTGCGCAACCGCCGCAAAATGCACGGTCTCTGAGGGCATCCACATGGATCGAGGCCATAGGATTTAACCTTGACTGCAAAGCGTGATAAAAAAGGCATTTTCGCGCCCCATTCCACCGCAGTATGAGGGTGTTCCATTCCACCCGTTTAATTCTTCTGACCCGCCTCGACCATTCCGGCTCATACATCAAAGGCACCCGCAGAACTGCGCTTTCCCGGGTGCACCCAGAATAGTTGATGCACCGGGAACTGCGGTTCCCCATTTCACGACTGCTTAAGTCACCGCACCTAAATCCAATTGGTCACGAGGTGGTGGGTGAAGGGGGATCGTTTTGAAATGCCTTGCACACAATTCTATGGGACTATACAGGCGGGTGCATTGGGGGCGGCGTGGGATTGGTCGGTTGTTCCGCGAGAGGACAAAGTGAAACGCGGCGGTGGGACTCGTATTTGCCGGCCGAAGGCCGGAAATCCGCATTTCGCACACGCGAGTTTAAGTACGAATGAGGAGAAATAGAATTGCGTTTTAAACCTTCGGTTTGCGGACGTGTGGCTCCATATCCGTTCTTGCACAGCATTTTGAAGATTGAAATTTATCTAATAATAATGATAACGTATTTTAGTAATGCACAAATGGAAGTCTCAGGTAACGCGCCACGAAAAACAATATTTCGAGAATTCATAAGCATACACCTACTCGCCTTGAATTAAGGCATTAATGGTTGGGTTGATAGTAACATAGCTGGAAAACTAATATCATCCCCTTCATGTATTAATCTTATATCCGTGACAATTGTGCATAGCGGTCCAATACGAGAAGATCACGATTAAATAAAGAAATAGGAGTTCTCTATCTTTTTATACTCTCGTACGACTATTTGATATAAAATTATTGTCTGCATTCAGATGAACAAAATCTAAAATTTATCAATGCTAAATTTGAAGAATATCCGGAGCATCCCATAAATATGAAGATGCCTGCATAAGTCATGATTGTTCTAAATATGCCCTAAAATTGAAGTTAACCCAAGTGGGATGTTTTTTTCGCGAGCAATTTCAAAATCAAGGTGAAATCTCTATTGGAGTAAATGCAAATTGAAATCAACATAAAGTTACAAGAAACGTGTAAGCGATTTCTTTCAAAACTCAATTCAGTAGATGACGACAAGGTACACTAAAAATGTAAACTTGAGTGCATGGAAAATCATGGGAAATTTCACGAGGTTAACCAAACATCTTGTTAGTTTTTCTGAGGACTGGGAAAATTGAACCGCCAACTTTCCCAGTGGATTCAAAATGAGGTCATGACCTCATTTTGTAATAATCCCCGATTCAGAAAGTAGGGTAGTAAGCTTTTCTCTTGTAGAGGCTATTCCGGATAGATATTTTTCCTCGGTCAATTTTTTTAATGCTCCACAGTATCAAATCGTAGCAAAAGAAAAAGGATTCCCAGGAATTCGCAAATCGCCTTAGCGGAAATGAGATTAAACCAGAGGAAAGAGAAAGAGGTCCAGCCGGTGGAATGGCCAAAGAGCCGATCCCTCGTGTCCCAATGGGACAATTTTGTTTTCAATCGCTAAGCGTGCTTTCGGTAGAGGAATATCAGGGCCTTTTTCGTTGTCTGAAGCATTCTACGCCGGTCGGTGATCCCTTCTGCCTCTATATTCACTCAATTCCCTGCAAGCCACCGAAAGGGCGTGTGGTAGTGGTTGTGAGGATATTTTCCATTAACGAGGGAGGGTTTGGGGAAAGGAATTGGGAAAGGAGTGGGTTTAATAGGGAGAGTCGTCTATACGGGTTAATGTCTTGCTATTTTTTCCATTAATGGTGCGCGGAAAAGAAGAAATATTTGTATCTAAGTTTTCAACAATTCATCTCTCTTCTAATGTTACAGAACGCTTAATTCTTTAGAGATGGAGTGGTCAGGTTAAATAATAATAATTACGGTGACATCTTGAAGCTCGAATGATTTAAATTTTTCTAGCAGCGTCAGCCTTACGTTGACACATCCGTCTCCTAAGGAGCTGCTCCCGTTCTGGTTCTCCTTCCGTGAGCCGTTACACCTCTTCACTCCTGACTCGCAGGTTTTAGTAAAGCGACCAGCTTTTCATTTTCCATTTGTTTATTCCGCATATTAATTCCTTGCGTGCAGGGTTCCAAATACTCGCAGCGATCTCGAAATATTGCCTAACTGCATCTACATATACTCTCCCACACTTCATAGACATGGCCTTGATGTGATGCATTTCGCAAGATGTGTATTAGAGTGCATTTATCAACGCCTAGCCTTAACTCAGCGACTACAAACTCCTTAAGGGTAGTTCTCCTAAGGGTAACTCCTTAGTGGTAATTCCTTGGTAGAGGAACGCGTCGTCAACAAAAAATTATTTTGCTGCCCACTGTGTAGATAAAATCTTTGCTGTATATGAGAAATAACAAGGGATCGAAACGCTTCGTGGAACACCGCAAGTCACCCTAACCATGTAGGAACCAACAACCACGATTTATACTTTTTACTAACGGTCAGTAATAAATCAAAAAATAATCAAAAAAAGAAATCAAAGAAACCAATAAGGTGAATTGTCGCGAAAACACGAAAACTAAACAAATGTCGTGATAATTTGAAAAGGGAAAAATAGTTATTTACTGAATCATCCCACTAGGGTAATATCTCTTCCTCACTAATATACAAGAACTAAAAAAATCTTCGTAATAATTTAAAGGAGAATGGACGTATTTACTTTATCATCCCGCCAGGATAACTTCTCTCATTCACTTTAAATCAGAGTGCTTGACGATAATTTACCTGAGAAAACATAGTTTCTTTTCTGTGGCACCGCAAATGTTTCTAAATATTTCCCTTGAGAGGCGTACTTAGAGCAGCTTTTCGCGAGGAAGAATGTATCTAGAGAAGGGCAGTTAAGCCAAGGAGTCTTGTTCCCTCTAGGAACGGGAGCAAAGTATCCAATCGCTGCACTGGCCTCGGAAAATACCATCGGCGGGATCTACCGAACGGCGAAACTCTTGGAAACGGGAAGGTTGTACTCGTAGCGCTTAACCACGTCCTTGGGAGTCTAATTCTTAAGTCTGCCTCACATTCCCGTCGCAGCTGCAGGAAACTTGGAAGGCTGATCCGAGCTGTGAGTGCATACGATTGTAGCCGGCCCCTTAATCCCACTTCCCGCGAGTAGTCGAGCCAATCCATGTCACCTAGCAAGTAAATCAATCGGTTTCTCCCGCGTAAATCACTTCAAAAGGCAAAGTTGTCCGTAGAATTTCTGCACAAGAAAACAATTTTCGAAGGTCTGTACATGTATTTCGAAACCCATCCGGTTTTGTTCGATCCAGGTGTTTCGAAATGGAGGGCCAGGCTAAAGTCCCAACATAAAGTTTCCCTCGGTTCACCAAATCATGTGAACAAAATGAAGATGTTGAAATGCTTACGCATAAAATATTTCCATGGGCGAAAATCTAAGAGAAGTTGCCGGTGCGTGGCAACATTTTTTCGTGGCCTTGAAAAATTTAACGGTATTATTAAGATGACTCCTCTAACTGTCAGAATGATGATGAATTACTGCAAAGAATGAGCTCCCAGGGACAAATAAAACGTTAAAATTGCTTAGCTTGAACAAAAATGCCGTAAGGAAAATGTATATGTGACTGTCTTGTAATAATTAGTAGACTCTCTTTATATTAAAAAAAAAACCTATTCAATACTTTAGAGGCAGTTCTTGGACGGAACTTGAGAAATGTCGATAATTTTTGTGGAATTATGAACATTTCTTTACTATATGTCCATTTTATTTCATGCACTTTAACATCTATCGACTGTCACACTCTGTACACCTCTTCATGAGGTCCCACATTTTCCATTTTTACTCTCTCCCCGCCGGTTAACTAGTATTCTCCCTTTCAAAATATCTTCAGGATACCTTCGTAGTCTCCTGTTACATCGCTTTCCGTCTTCTCAAATTTCCTTGCTACTGCTTTAACTATGTATATCTTTTTCTATTTTCACAGTGTAAAAGTCTTTCCCCAAAAAGTAGCCACAAAGGGAAAAGAATTTTCCAAAACATCAAGTTATTGGACCATTCAACGCTGCTTGATCCACATTAAAGGCTTCTTTTGTTTGTCCTGGAGGAAGGTGTTAAAGACAACCCGAAATCAGTTCATTTCATTTACATATTTTTTATCATTTGAATATTGCAATGAGTTATTAATATTTGTCGAGAAAGGAATCGGATTGTTTAATGCTTCCGCTGACTAAACCAACTACTTCTGCGTTTTAACTTACTTTTCCCATTTATCAATAATTCCATGAAGTAATTTCAAACGATATGCCTAAATCCCTAATGGGTATCTTACATTGATACGAGCTACACGTTATCTAATGCTTGCGGTCCTTAACCTGCTGTACATACTCTGTCATTGTAAGATACTTTCTCAGGCTCTACTTTTTGGAATGATTTCATCATTTAGAAATGAAGAATACTTGGCCATTCCACAGTTTTATTACGCTAAAAAATGACCGATTTCGTAAAGAGTTACATCTTCAGGGGTTACACCTAAACATGTAACTCTGTTATGAAACCGGTCATTTTTTCTATCATAAAACTGTGGAATTGCGAAGTATATTTCATTACCACTTTGTCATTTGCAAATATAACTTCATCAACTTAAACTTTTGCCTATAACCGCAGACCCACAGATAAAAGGAGACGGAGGATAGCGTCTTGAAGTACGAAAGTGAAAACCCGACTTATACGAAAAATGATCCACCAAATAAGACTATCGGGCGCAATTCGTCCATGGATTTTATAAATAATGCAGAGTTTTTGAAAATTATTCCCACTTTACATTTCCCAAGAACAAAATATGACAGTATCTAGACAATTCCACTATTAATTTTAATGCTTCGTTGCGTTAACTGAACAATTGCTCCATTCAATATGATTGATTGCGCAATTTTAATGTCTTCAATATTACCATCCATATGGTCTTATGGTTCCATCTGTTCTCTTCATTAATCCTAGGTTTGACCTCTTTCCTTAGATTCTTCATGAGATAAAAAGCCCGATCGAGAAGTGTTGCCGTCATTTGGTTCTTATAGAAAATAGGTAGGTTTCGGATGAAAATTGGCGAATGACGTTTTCGAGAAAATGATTCAAATTTCCTCCACATCAACCAAAATTAAACATTTTATCCTCGATGACAGAGGTTTACCTTTTTGCATTCATTTCGGTGGTATTTTTATCTTAATTTTAAAAGCGCAAAAAAATACATGTACATTAACTTTAGACCTAACGTGGTGGAAACACGAAACATTTGCGTCACTAGATTAAAGAAACTAGGATGCATCAAAAGAAAAGTAGGACCTTTCTCCGATGAAAAAGTGAAAGAGAGATGCTACTTTGCTCTGGTTAGGCCAATATCGAACATGCCGCGATTATTCTGGCCTTGAACAGCAAGATTTAATTTGAAAAGTAAATAAAATTCAAATAAAAACCACGCGCTTCGTTAAAAGCTGCTACGAGCGAACAAAAAAAGTCACAAAACTAATTGAAGGATTAGGGTGGCGGCCATCAGAGACTATGACACTACACGCTAGGCTTAGATTACTTGAATAACTCCGATCAGGTGAATTTCAGTACGACACGGATGTTATTTAAATCTCTTGAACTGATAAGGGTGACAAAATAAGAGAGATGCAATTTCCAACTGAACGGTACAAAAATTCCTTCTTTCCATATCCATTAGGGGTTATAACAAAAACAGGGTGACATTAACTTACACAGCGTGACACATCGTAAAGACAAATTTCACCTGTGTCCACTACCCCCTCTTTCACCATATTCCTTCACCTTTTCATGACTGGTGTCCTAACACCCCCTCCCATGCACCTCTGCGGCGGCTTGCAGGGTAGTATGTAGATACAGGTAGCTTTACTGAATAATGACTTGCTTTTTATTATTTCATGGTTTCTCATACACACCCTACAAACGTGGAACAGACGGAGCATAAGCAATGGAATATCAAACAATCGGCTTAAAGATCAATGCGCCGAACATTGCGGCATAAATTTACTCCAGCAGATAAAAGGATGCAGATGACAGATGCAAAATACGCAATGCAGCGGCAAAACATTCAGTGAAGTTTTGTTCGACTTGGACTTAAAGCCAAAGTAAAAAGAGAAAGTATTTCCGCTCTAAGTCAAACGGAGAGTACACAAAGGCCGACATATATTTTTTTAATGCTCTCTGTGAGTCGGGAATCCTTTTGATAGCCTGAAACGGAACATGATACGTGCATGATTACAACTTGGAGAGGACTGTAAGCTGAAAGACTAAAGGGCAACGGGTGAATAAAGCAAAACCAGATGCGAAGCCAAGGACACGAAAATAAACTCGTCATCGCCACCGTTCTCCGATGCATACATAGAAAAGGCTATGAAAGGGGCGGAGAAAAATATTAAAGAAAGTGGACGTATACAAGATGAATGCATAAAAATGTTACGGTGCGAGGAATATAAAAGTATGTAATAATATGAGAATTTCATAGCACGCCTTGGAAGCTTAATACTACATCCTACATATATATATAAGAAGCGTATAACTGCAACGTTATCACGCAACATTATCACGCAACATTTTTCTGCAACGCTCAGTTCTTAAGGAACCAGAGGTTAAACAATTTTCAAACTTAACATAGGTAGTATTAAATGTCACCACTCCGCAGATAAAAGGCTACTTTTTGCACACCCGAAGTCTCGGGTACGACTCATAGCTCGTTCACATCAACTTCCACAAGGAATGCCTGTATAGCTCATTTGTATCATTTTCAGGCTTTATTTCTTTTACAAAAAATAAATCAGAAATAATGATTACATAAATCAGGGATAAGCGTCATTATAAAGTAAAATTACAATTGTTTATAAATTTTACCATTAGATGTTTTTTCGAGTTGAAATTACGAAATAGTTCTTGACGGAATTAGCTCTGATGTCGTTAAAGTGACATCAGGTGTCCCGCAAGGAAGCGTGATCGGACCCCTTTTGTTCATTATATACATAAATAATCTATGCTCTCGAATTAGCAGTAAAATACGTCTATTCGCCGACGACGCTGTCATCTATCGTGAAATTAGTGATCACTCTGACTTTGAAACTCTATCATCGGATTTAAACAACGTTCATGTGTGGAGCCAAGAGTGGGGACTCGAACTTAATCTGAGCAAATGCACGGCGGTACATTTCTTGCGGAAGTCGTCCAACTATTCCCATGTATATGCTGTGGATGGTGTTAACATAAAGGCGACAGATGAAGTGAAGTATCTAGGAGTTACGATAACTTCGGACCTATCGTGGGGAGCACATATAAGAAATATTTGTGGCAGAGCTCTGAAGAAGCTAGGATTCGTCAAGCGTATTGTGGGAAGATTTTCGGATGAAAAAGTAAAAGAGAGGTGCTATTTCGCACTCGTCCGGCCACACCTTGAATATGCAGCGAGCATATGGGATCCGGTGCAGAAAGACTTAGTCCGGGAACTTAATAAAATACAAAGGAAAGCTGCGCGATTCGTCAAAAACAGCTACGGGCGTACTGACAGCGTTACACAGATGTTAAAAGAATTAGGCTGGGAACCGCTAGAGACTCGGAGGCTGCGCGCTAGGCTTAGATTGCTTGAACAATTGAGAATAGATATCTTTCAGAGCGACACGGAGAACATCATATTAGAACCCCACTATATTTCCAGGTCCGACAGAAACGATAAATTAAGAGAGATATTTTGCCGAACGGATAGGTATGGGAATTCGTTTTTCCCCCGAACAATAAGGGACTTCAATAAATGCTAGGCGTAATTTCATTAGAGCGTTTCATTTTTATCTTTAAGCGGCTGGTGTCCTAACACCCCCCGCCACACGCTTATTGAGGCGGCTTGCGGGGTAATATGTAGATGTAGATGTACGAGAAATTTTTAATGACATTCCATAATTACCTGAAATTCATCACTATGCAAAGCGTGTCCTTAAAAACCAGTACTATCGTCAAAGAAAATATTGGAGAAAACGCCCAAAAGGAATCAATGGAGACATTTTTTCGCTCTCAGACTTTATTTCTTTTGCAAAAATAAATTAGATAGAATGGCTCTACGCAACCACAAAAGGTGCCATAAGAAAAGAATCAAAATTTTTGTCCATAGAGACTAAACCACTTGAATTAAATTGCAAGTTGTAATTGCACCGTAAAAGCTAAATTTAATGCTAAAATTAAAAATTAAAATTCTTTGAAAAGGGATGTATCTGATAATGCTAGTAATATTATATAAAATGGTGTTTGGAAAGAAGTTCTTAAGTAAAGTATGTTTAGAGTAAGTAATGAGACTCTCAGTGACAAAGAAAGCAATGCTGGTCGTTAAAGTAGGAGGACAAAAAATGGAGCAAGTAGAGCAATTTCATTACTTGGGTGGTATCCAGAAGAAATGGGCATAGCAGCAAAGAGATTAGGAGGAGTATAGGGTTAGTGAAGGAAACGCTTAGCAATAGAAGTGAGCTGATGACGGTGACCTTGGGTAAGGATATGAAAAAGAGGATGGTGAGGAGCTTAATATGGAGTGTGGCGTTGTATGGGACAGAAACGTGGATTCTAAGAGAAGAGGACGAAAATAGGGTGAAGGCGTTCGAGGAGAGGGTGTGGAGGTGGATAGAGGTGCGGTGGGCGGTAAGGAAGACAAAAAAAGAAAGCTTGACATGGCTGGTGACCAGAAGAAACTTCTGGATGAGATTATGGGAAGGCAGGGAAGGTGGCTGGAAGTGGTAATAACTGAGCGATGGATAGGTTAAGGCCGTCAGAGAATGAAGGATGTTAGGCAACTGCGGAAGGGGAAGAAAAAGAATACGTTTATGGACGGGATGAAGAAGGGTAGGACGTACGCGGGGTTGAAGATAGAAATACTAGAGGTAGATAGCGCTCTGCACGTGTAAAAATCTGGATTTTTGGTGACTTTCAATAAAACCTGCCTTTAACCGGTAGATTGCTTTAATGTTAAAAAAATAGCGGAAGAACGAATTCTTTGCAATCATTCACTTTAAAAAAATAAAACTGTGGGAAATTGCAAATAATTCTTTCTTTCACAATGAATAAATTCCACCACTTATGCCTTGAGACAACTTCATTCAAAAGTACTGTTTTGTGTAATAAAAGTATTATTTTCTCTTCCCTTAGCAAGAGTGTCGGCGAAGCAAGAGCAATTCAGGGAGTTGGGCCGCCGTAGGCGGCCAGGTGAAATAGCGCCCTGGTGGCTTAGTGAAAAAAAGGCCGCCAAGTAAGATAAGGGGAAAATAGCAATTAAGTATTGGAGAGGCGCTTCACAGAAAACACTCATTAATTTTTTTATAATCAGGTCGACAACTCCACGGTGAATGAAATGCAGACTGTGGGAGCTTTACATCCAAGGTGTTGAAGTGAGCGCAGATCGGAATACATCAGCGAACTTCAAGTCACACGAACGGCGTTGAATGAAACCTGCGCAGGCGAAAAAAATGTATTTATAAATGTAAGCATTTTACCACATCAATAATCACGCGCCAACCGCTTCACAGCTACAATATTATTTACTTTGACGTCCTTCATTATTTTACTGATGTATTTCATTCTTAGTCTTCCTCCGTTATTCTTCCCAATCATTTATCCCTCCATTATGATTTTCAACAGGCTCTAGTGTCGCAAAATGTGACCGGTATATTTGTCTCTACTTCTTCTCAGAGTTCTCATCATACTTTTTTTCTCTCCAACTCTACGTAGGACTTCTTCGATAGTGATTCTCTCCGTCCGTTTGATCTACATCATACTTCGATAAAACCACATCTCCATTGCTTCCAATCTCTTTTTCTCTGCAGAAGTTATTGTCCAGGCTTCAATGCCACGCTCCAAATATGTATTTTAATAAAGCGCTTCATTACTTCCAGGCTTGTGATAGAATGGCTCTCCTGTTAGAATGTCTTTTTCTACATGATCGATGATTGACGCCTTTTCTTAAATCCAGCACAAACACAACAATCGTGGATGAGATTATCGATTCTCGTTAATTTTATGGCTTACATCAACTGCGCTCTCGATGTACGCTGCCTATTGCTCAGTGCCTGATATGAATGGAAGGTAACTACACCGTTGTGTTGCGAAGTGATTGTAGCAATGCAGTAGCGATTTATTGCAAAGTGAGCATACTGCAACATTAACCAACATGTAACGTCAAATGCTTAATGAATGGACACGGATGTACATAAACTGTTTCCAACGCCAACGAAGGGGTTGGGGAGCATTACGGCGCGGGTATACGCACACAAGTTGCGTAGTTGGTTTTCGGATAGGAGGGCGAGTGATTGTTGATTATACATCTTCATCTACAGACTTCCTTACGAGAAGCGAGCCCGAAACCGCAAAGATTTTCGCAGAAATTAATAACTCTTATATTCACAACTTAAATTTTCAAGCATGAAAAATTATTTAGTAGGAAACTTTCTAGCGTTGGAGAAACTACATATTAACACTATTAGAATGTCACCACTTCTTAAGTGGAAATCGATATAGAGGCCGAAAGTATGATCCCATTTCCCTTCAAATAAATTTCGACGGAAATACCTCAGAAGAGCAAAAGAGTTTACTAATTGTCACGGCAGGAATGGTATATTTCCGTTTGACCTTGAATGAGTCTTTGACCTTGAATCATTCCTTCGCCCATTGTCCCAGCTACATGCTGAAATACGGCAATGGAATTATCAGCAAAAACCATCATTCCCTCCAAAGCAGGAAGGGATGTTTTACTTGTTGCAAAAGTGCGACAATTATAGTTTTGGCAAAAGCCACAACTTAAGTCTTTTGCCATAACAATTGCTCAATATTACAATTTAAACAAATGTACTATCTATCATCAAATGAGATCAACTTATTTTTCTTCACCACTTTTATAAATGCTTAAAAAAATGTACGAGTACAAATAAGTTGCATTTCTTATTTAAAACACCATAAAAATGTTTTACTGATGCCGTGACTGAAGTTACCATTGGGAGATATTGTTTCCTACAGATGGTATGTTCCGCTGAAATAAACACAAAAGAAAGAAAAAAAAATAAGTTCGCTCCAAAGCTTGGGTGAACGGAAAAACTAAGCGACACTCATTCTGACTACTATTTCCGCTGCAATTATATCCTTACAAAACTAAATAAATCTCATTTAATGTGCTCAAAGGACTTCCCCCGGCGCTTCCTGACCTTTGTTAGTTGACTCCCCCTGGAGTGCACAGCAGAACTTCGTGAATCTCCAGGAAAATGTTCATAGTTACGAATATCATTATCTTCCGTGTATTACTTTAAAATAAAAGTCGGCCATTTTGAATTCATTTTTCCGCGTAATACTTCTGGGCATAGCCCTGGGGATACATTTACCCTCGGATGGGAAACAATGTTCTATCCAATTATCACTCTTAATTTGTGGAATGAAAGGCTATGTAGGGAATATAAGAGGTTAAGCGAAACATAGTGTTCCGTTAGAGTAGGGATTTTTTCATAATGAGCTTACAGGACTCGCTAAGAACCCACTTATCTAAACATTTTACCGAAATACTTATCCTCAGCCGTTGAAAATTAAAAGTGGCTCTCACTTCCCTGGTCAGATGCAAATTGTACTCTAACTAAAGCACTGACTATACTTGTCACAACTCAAAGAAGCAGCATGCAGAAAACAATTATTAATTTCATATAATGAGGCTTGGTGCCACAGCACAGTGGCATAAAGCACGGAAAATACATTTGTTATTTTAATTTAAATCAAATAACAATTACATTTTATTGATGCTGAATCATAGCGCAAAGCCCGAAACCCCATCCAGTGCTGCATTCAATTTGTGAATGCTGAGTCGCTTGGCAGTATAGCGCAATTAACGCAGTTCGTTCTCTCTATGTTGACAACAGAAACATCTGTGAGCTCGGAACAAATACCCTAGGGAATAACATAATTTCAATCATCTATGTAAGCTACCTCGACCAATTCCACATGACAAGCCAGGGAAGAGTTCGAATAAGGAAACCACAACATTGTCAATCAAATTTGTTAACGACTCTGCGATTCTGTTTACTTTTTCTACGCCCATTCAAGGAAAATGCAATGAAAAACCTAGGTAAAAAATACGTTCTCATGGAATTAAATCATATTATCGTCATAGTAAAGATAAAAGTTATCAATTGCATCACATACATGCATGAAATGATATAATAAATACACACAATTGGAGGTAAAACTTGTTTGAAAGTGCAAAGAAAATTCGTATTGCACGCATACAGGCATTAAGTATTAGTGGAGTAATTAAGTCCCCAGCGCCTTAGACCTTGTGTAGGGTGAATTTCCTAAGAAAACAGTGAAGAAGCACAAATGATGGCACAAAGAATTCCTCGCCTCCCTCATAGTAGTTTCTAGCAATATCTTACATTTTTGATTGCCGGGCTAGAAACGATAGAGGATCTTAGCCTCCGTTTAGAAAACGGCTTCAACCGCACGATTAAGCCCCTTGGAATGCAAGGATGCCCTATATTCCAAACCAAAATTGAAAAGAGAGAAAAAAGTAACGTAAAATATAAATATTTGGTTGGCTCCCCTTACAATTGACATATCACAAAGTGGTCACTCTTCAGTTCCATCTATGTAAGTATTTTTGTGAATTTTATTTTTCAAATGAATCCCGATAAACATTGTCTGAGAAAGTTTTAACCAAAAGAAGACAAAACGTTGACTTTGCTCCCCAAGCCATGGAGAGACCCGTTTGTCAGAGGTACTTGAAAAATACACTACAGCAAGACAGTCAGTCTTCGACTTATGACCTATGCATGGAAGACAGTTCTCTGAAAAACAGCCAATCAGAGAGAAGCAATTACACAGGATGTCAAAAATAAAGGCTGCCACAACAGCAATCCGTTACCTTTTACCTGAAGACGCGGATATCAGCGAAACTGCTGGCAACTCAATTCAACACACGCCGTGAAGACCCGAAAACGGAGAGAATCTAGACTCATGACCTAATCGACATTCGACGGTTCGACTTACGACTTGGCCGAGGCGTGAACGGTGCTGTCAACTAGGTAATGCTAGAACGGACAGAACTGTCAGTGTGTCGTTAACAGCGGCAGTGACTACATTCATTTCCATTTTTTTAAATTTGAACACACGTCATTTTGGAACAAGAATGAAAACGTGGGAAGTAATTATATCGAAGCAAGCCAAAAAATGACGAATATCCGACTTAGGCCCAAATCGATAATATGACCGGGTTGTCCGAACCGAACTCGGTTGTAAGTCAAAGACTGTTAATTATGATCTGTTGTTTGTTATGAGAACCAAAAGGGAAAGAGACTTTATACACTAAACTACAAAGAAGATTAGAATCGTAGCAGAGATCTGACCTATCCCATCAATAAGTCACAACCGTCATCAATGACTCCACCTTATGCATGACATGCAATCAATTCATTTATGAAATATTACTCTACTATATTTCATGACCAACCAACTGATTACAGCCATTTCAACTTCCACAATGACTTAGGTAGCACAGAAAATATTTTGATTTCCGGAAATTTCCAGAAACTCGCTTCTTTGAAAGTTTCCGGGTGTGGGATAGTCGGTTTGATTGAACTTCCTCGCACTCGTTAACCCTCCAAGATGTCACGATGGGTGGATGGTCCTTCTTACAGACTGCTAGACAACCTCGAAAGAAATTGGAAGACAGTTAGTCATTTGAAGTGTTTTGCTGATCCTATAACTAAGAGAACGCACAATGGATCGATTTTTTTATGGGAAGCATGGGAAAAAATGGCCACGACAAAACATGGATCGTTATAAAAGCCGGAAAGATACATAGATATCGACTCATTTAGCTGAAAAATAGTTTAGGGGCAACTGTACGACTGACAATACTGTTGCTAATTTCTCTTAAGAACGCAAGGCCAATTCTTAGGCAGTTCAAGTAAACACAAATGATACATGTTTGCTTATTTTCATTCATTTAAATAAATACCATAATGAGTTTCAGTAGCAGAACACATTTCCATAAAAAGTTTTGGCTCATCACCTAAGCAGGGGAGAAAGGGCCAGTCCCCGACAAGGAAACGAAAATATAGGCGTGGGTATTATTTTCAAGAACCTCTTAAATTTCCAGATAAAGGTGAAATATAGCACATATATTCTATTCTCAATGCAAATATTCAATTCTATAACTTATCTGAAATGAAAAATAATTTTACTCATACCTCTACACTCACCACGCAGTACCATTCAACATTTCATAAATGCAACTAAGGGATGGGAAAATTCAGAGTTTACCTCAAGTACGGGAGTGCACAGCTATTGTGATGAAAACAAAAAATGATCCACCTTTCTGAGACTTTTATATTTATCGGGCAACCCTTTTGACCTATATACAGGATTAACCTTCTGGGTCTATATATATATACACACACACATAAACAGAAGGTAAACACATTTTTCCCTTAACATAGCTGAATTTTTAGCGGAATATTTTGCTCTTTTTTTGCATTATTTTCATACCCCATCGTTCATCACCTTGTGTACAGAATTTTTAATAACAACTAATTACAGTTAAAAACGCCCAAAAGGCGGAAAAGACTGAATTTTCTACTACTACTCAATGAAATAATAAAAAAAAACTGTTGATTAGAACACTATATCCACTGATTAAATGACATTCATTATGTACACGGATTAATCTAAAAGTGCACAGCATGAGTAATGAACGTACTAGTCTAGAAAAAACTACTAAGATGCACAGGAAAACTTTGTCTTGCTCGATCGAGAGTAGAGACTTGTCGAGACTGATTTTAGTCCACAAGAGATATTTATATTCAAGAAAGTGGGTCAACAAACAAGCAACTGTAAGAAAAAGAAAAATCCTCCATTTGCGACACAATTTTCGAGCTCGCACTCTAGTTTTTCATTTATGGTATTAATGAACTTCATATCTTAACCAGAAATATCCCCGTTGGCCAAGAAGACCAAGCCAGCGTTCAAAAAATCCTCCGGATGAAAAATTCTCCGGGGCTTCTAATTGCTGTATGACACGGAATGGGATCTTAGTGAGAGGGTCACAATTTTGCAGGCACTCAAATACATTGTCTTCAAAACGATTTGCTAAAGCTAATTGCGGCACGGTTTGTTGTGGCGTTAATTGCAACCCTTTGCCTTTAACTGTAAATTAATTATATGGAAAAGAAATTTTGAAGATTGTTTTCCTTAAGGACTTTTATATTTCTGAGCTTTTACGCTTGCATTTTTACAAGCCTAAATTTGTTACTAATGATAAATAGATTTAAGATAAAAAGGAACAGTAAAAATGAGTCTGAAATGTCCTAAAAAAGAAAAAATAACCACCAGCTCAGCGCGGTTAGGCGAAAATAATAACAAACATCAGTAATTTTGTCATATAAATGAATGTAAACGATAATTCTGGGAAATGGGAAATATATTTCGAAGCATTTGGCTGGGAGTTTGTCAGTTGGAAAATTTACCCCGTTTGTAAACGGACCGAAAAGTTCTGGATATAAATCCATCTTTTTTTTCTAAAATCTCAGCGAATGAAATCCAGAAGTACAATTTTATGTATGCCAAATCATCGTGAAAAATCGTACGTGACGGAGATGAAAGAACTGATCCTCCTGAACTCCAAATTTGACACGACTTTAGGCTAAAAATAAACAGAGATCAAATACACCCCATTAGAGAACAGCAAGAGGAAACTACTAGGAAGTAAATTCATTTAACAAGACTGGAATTGGGAATAATAGAGGTGCAGATTCCTTTAAAAAAATGAGACAATAGTTTCATAGACATTCAAATATCTTTGGATATAGGATACTGTCCATCCCAAAGCAAAATAATGTTATGTGTAAACGAAACCACGGTCGTATTTTCTCAAATGATTAATGCCTACAATTATTACTTACAAAAAGGGAAAATAACATAGAGTTGACCTCCGGAATCAACTTTATAAGTGAGTGAGCAGCAAAAAAAAGGAAAAAAGCGGAACGGCCGACAGAGGTGGAACACTGAGTATGAATATGACTGTCAGTAGGGAGTACATACACATTATTATTTTGAAATAAACATAACTAATTCAATTAATATTTCTAAATACATAAATATGAAAATTATTTTTGAAAATTAATGATAATTAAACTAAATAGACATAGACTTAACATATTCGTATGAAATTAGGCTAATTCCCTCTAGTGATAGTATTGTGAATTAATTCGAAGCGCTAGCATATACGTAACCACGCAACGACTCAACAGTCGATCCGTCCGAGAGTCGGGTGTCACGTGACGCTAGGCTCACGCGAGATTACACCCCATTCGTTAGAAGTGTTAGAAAAATGAAAGAAAATTAAGTACGTCTGAAATTAGTTAGTCCATGAAGCAATCGGATATTAATTCCACGTTTAATATGCCACATTGTTAAAGAAGGTTGCCGATGATTAACGCTGACTTCGGATATCAACGGAAACAAGCTATCACACGAAGCGGAATAATACAAACATCAATTAAATTACTGAGTAATTAGAGGGCGTGACACGTTGAATTATATCACAAGGTAATTACAGCATGCTTGCCAAGTGCTTGCTGCAGATGGGGTGGGGCGGTGAGAGAAGGAAGCGCGGCGATGCCGAGCCAAGAATAAGCAACCTCTCACGCATAAATACTGGCATCGCGACGGAGTCCATGAACCCATGAACATTCATCCAACACGTGCGCGGAAGGCATCACACACTCGGGGCCATTACTGTGGATTCACGTTTATTACTTTCAGTAGCGCCTGATATTAAATAGGCTCGTGATTAAACGCGGAAAACGGCGAACGGCAAAGTGCAAGCTTCACTAAAATAACTAATGCGAGATCTCTGGGTGGAAGGAAAGCCGTATGAGTCAACGTGCCGGAAAATATGCATACTTAATTATCAGACAACTTGCACAACACGGGAAGCGCACGAAAATGCATGGAGGAACTCAAGAAATATTTTACTCCAATGCCGTATTAAGTTTAAAGCACCAAACGCCAGGGATCACTCAGAAAAACGAAACGAGCTCAACAGAAACTAGAATTATTCCCAATTACTCAATCTGGGGTGTTTCGGGAAAACTAATTCCTCACCATAAAATGATCACAGGACACACTCACTCAGCCCAAAAAATGAATACTAAACGGGGCTTTTTGTTGAGCCCAATGCAGGATGCCGGGGTTATGGTCATCAAACTTCATTTCCTCCATTAAATTCTCTGCGATTGTTTACGGGAATAGGATTCCGCGACGGGGGCAGTCACAGAGCACAATCAAAAGCAACCATCAATTGGACCTTGTCGGAACTTCGTGAAGGATACGAGCTGATAGATCACCCAAAACACAGATTTTCGGAGAAGTTAATCCGTCTCCTGGAGGCAATCTCTTCCCAGTGATCTCACCTAAGCACACTCTCAATCGGGAACTAACGAAACGGGAGAAAATTATTTCTCGCGTTTTTACAATACAGGCCATTACAGCTCATATGTATCATTTTGAATGCATGAAGGCTTTAGGAAATGTCTGCAAAAGTTTAGATCAAGAAACAAAGACGATGAGAGAATGAGATGTTGGGCTTGGAAAGGAGGGAGGAACGGATGTAAACTATGGACATCAATAGGTAGAGAATACATTAGTAGGCAGATAATGTATGAACCTAATTATGAACGTAAATAAAACAAGTAACTATGGAGGAATAAAGTGGCAAGTAGAAAATTCAAAGGAGTGGAGAGCTGTAAAAAACAAAACTTCGTATTTAAAACAAGGTACATCAACAAGCATAACCCACCAGGAAGGAAAGTGTGAACTAAACAAGCAAAAATACCTTTCCCAATCTAGGGAAACGATTTCTTCATTGTAAATGTCATGTAATCTCCAGATTTATGACTGCTGATGATGCATAAACAATCAAGATCTTTATAGTTAGTTTGAGTGCAATTGAGTAGTAGAAAAACATAATATTCTTCGAAGATACGAGCAGACTTTTGGTTTATAAATCAGAGTTACCGACTTAGGCCAGTGAATCGATTGTGAAGACGAGTACTACGTGGGAGCATGTCTAGGGAGAGTTATCCGCTACCATAAAACTTAACATTTGCGAGATTGTAGTCTAGAAATACAAGCATATGTTAAGGGATGACTTTCAATAGGAAGTTTAAATCGAGTTGATGAGTCGTACTCTTTATCTTGTGCTTGCGATGGCTGTACTTACAGCATAAGTACAATATCTAAACCAGTTTATAGAATGAGAGGATTAACTTTGTAATTCTACGTACATTTATTTCACAAACGGCCATGGTTTCGACGTAGCACGTCATCATTATGTGTGTGAAAAATCAAAACCTTGTGTGAAATTAATTTATGTGGAATTACAAAGTTACTCATCTTATTCAAAATGCTGAGCAAATTCACGGAAGTGACGCCGGAGGCAACGGATTTCAGTTCATAGAATTCTATTTGTCCTCCTGTTTTTCAGTTCTATCGTCCTGCGGTTCCTCCCAGAAGAGTTCTTTGATAGCTCAAGCTGAGGAATACGATTGCAAGATCGCTCGCATACGAAGTGAAGACACTAATACCACACCAGGGATCGACTAACCAGACTCACAACGATCTCTAGGAAGTAGGTAGAGGGGATTTTAAGCCACCCGCCAGGGAACAACTGCGAGGAACTCGAGCACAGGGACTCTCGTAAAGTAAAAGCATCAGCTGAAACTTTTCCAATGAATGACTTTGAAACTTAAGTGTGTAAAATTGAATTAGCCAATATCGGAGGCAATTCACGCACGATTAAGGAAAGGTGATTCAAGGAATAAGCTTATTGTAGGGGAAGATAAATAGGAATATTTCTAATGCAGTTAAGAGTGGTTGGAGGAAGTTTGAAGTGGGAGAAAATGTGCTTCATATTCGTCTACATACTTCCCTCTGAGCCTCCTCAGGGAGGAGTTAGGAGACTAGCCATGAAAGGAAAGAAAAGGCATAGGAAAAAGGAATTATGGGAGGGAAGGGATAGTTGGAGTGGTGAACTTTGGTGGAATAGATACATTGATCTGTTCGTGGTTGTAGTTGCTATTAGTGCGCGGGAATAAAGAATTAGTAAGCGACAGTTCGAGAGGTAATAACTGTCAAGTTCGTAAGGATGTAAGTTAAGCGAGTAACAGATGCCTTTAAGCCCTTAGAACTACTTTGTTCTAATATTTTACACGATCAATCCAAACGGAAAATGTACAAAACAGCAATTAGGCCGTGAAAGCAGTGGAAAAATAATACTGCTATTCCACATAAAAATATTTTCATGGCACGACCAAGGTTTCGCTGCTGTGCAGCATCTTCAGCTGATATCATCATCACCTCAAGGTGCTGCACAGCAGTGAAACCTAAGTTGTGCAATAAAAATATTTTTATGTGGAATGGCAGTGTTGTTTTTTCCACTGTTTTCACGATGGAAAGATACCGCGAAGTCATGCCTAAGACTCCTTTAGCAATAAGGCCAGTTGTAACATACGGTTGAGAGACACATGGACGATATCACTGAAACTTAGAGAGATACTTGCATTTCTTGGAGGAAAAAACTTAAAGTATTTGTGGACTAACACGAAAGAAAGGATGTGAATTACAAGCAATGTAAAATCAAATGAGCAGATAGAAGAGGAAACCATAGCCTGTAAGTCACAAAGAATCCGATTTTTGGTCACATTACACGCATGGCATAAATAAGATCGACGAAGAAAATTTATGAATGGATACCAGACAGAAATAGGCATAGGAAAAGATGAAGAGACCATGTCATGGGGGATTGGTTAAGAATGGATATTACTTATTGGAAGAAGATAGCAAAAAATAGAATGTTGAAGAAGCCAAAATCCAAAGAGGGTTGTAGCGCCCAAGAAAGAAGAAGACTTGTTCGCCTGTGCATCCCTCTAATTTTGTCCAATATTCTACCTATTAATCAACCTTGCATTATCCTAGCCAAGCCGGACCTTTAGCCTAGCGTGTTACCGTCGAGTCTCTATTGGTTCTCAAACCTGTCCTCCCAAAAGCTATGCCGATCAAGTCTAATGATTGCAGTGATCAATCTTCTCATGTACATGCCAAGTTTTAACAATGTTTTTAACATAATGCCCGTTGTGACACATTTATTTAGGAGCTTAAGTCAAATTTAGAAAATATAATATTTTTATGAAGGTATACTTCCAGGTAAATCCACGCAATTCATCACAGAACATGCAAAACATTTTAATCATTACAATTTACACATTAAATTAAATATAAGATAACCCTTCGTATTATATCTACAGAAAATCTGACATTGTTGTATTTTGAACCCTATAAAAACTTAGTGGTGATGACTTTATTTTAAAGGAAAAATAAAAAGATTTAGTCTGATAATTAGCAGTAAATAGTTGAAGCTACAAACAAAAACAAGAAGTGCGATTGAAGCTTACTTCCAATATATTGTAGAAGAGCCTTCTGTGCCAATGTAATAATGGGTTTTAAATGCATTTTAGTTCACCAAATAAGCCACAATTCGATTATAATTAAAATATTCGATAAATTATTTTTAACACAAAAGATTCGATAGATTATTTCGATAGATTCGATAGATTATTAAGAAGACGAAAGATTCGATAAATTATTTTTAAGACCAAATTAATATTGAAGACCAAAACAAACCGCTCTTTGATCAAAAATGGCCGTTTCGGCATGTACTAACTTGTTGAAGCCTTGGATTTGAGAGTAAGAGAACATTCGGGCGAAAAGTAACAAATTTGAGATCGGCAAATGATACCGAAATACTACCCACAGCCAATCGGAAATGACTCTTTTACGCTAGAACGTAAACTTATCAATTCGACCTCAGCGTCCCTAATCTGGCGGACAGAGTACTGCACTTGAAGTGTTCTCCCCATGATACCCAAAATTGGATTTCAGCTGAAAAATATCTTTCGCAGCCGGTAATCGAACCTCTGGGTGGGAAGGCAGTACTCTACCATTATATGGTACTACCGTTAATATTATATTTCTATTGTTATTAGTATTACTTCTTTGATTTATACATATTGCAGTGTTTCTCACGTTCAATGACTCATATACTGACGAGGGATTAGGTGGAAGAAGGGACTTTTAAGGTATCAATCTCGCCCCTATAAAGACGTTTATCTATCTAGCTACCAATTCCACCACCCGATCTCCAATTCTATCCCGGTCTCCTAGAAGGGGGGAGAGTAAGAGAATACACACTTTTGACGGTATGTGGATGAGTATGCGCGGAGATGGAGGGATATTATGGGGGGAATAAAGTGAATATGTGCTTAAGACTCGAACGTCGATGTTTCATACCCAAGTAATCCCAAGACCGTTTTACAGACAATCCCTTACGTGCTGAATGTTCATCCTAGTTGCAAATTTTAGACATTCTCCTTGTGGATGAAATTAATGCGCTTATGGCTCGATGTTGTTTCAAGCTTCATTAGCTAGAGGTCCTTCATTTTGCAATTAGAGAAGAGATAGAAGGACAACCACTTCTATTCCGAAACGTCATTGGAAGCTCTGGTGCTTCTCACCAAACCCGTTCAACCATTCACTTCCTTTTGTACTACACCCTTTCCAATATCCTTCACAAACTGGGGACGGCAATGGATACATCCCAAATTACGCGGAGAATTCTTATTCTTGAATTGCACACTAGGCATAGGAAAAACAAAATTTCACCAGACGAAATTTATGATAATACGAAATCATGGTCACGAATTAATGACTGTAAATGGCTATGTTATGCTACCTTAGCATATGCTTCTCTTGTATTAAAAAACCTCTGCGTCTGCAAATGCAAGGGAAATCGACAGTAGAAACGCTTAAACTCTTAAAAGCACTACGCAATTATTTTATCGGTGCTTAAGCTAATATGTCACACCGCTTGAGGATGGACAAACTGATAGAGAACTTACTATAAAAATATTCCTTGCTGATAATTAAATTTTCTTTGGTGGCGATTTCACAAGGAAAAGAATATCCCATGGTGAAGTATGCATGAAACGGATTGGTAGCAATAAAACATGAGTGATTATAGAGGACAAAGATGCTGTAAGCATCGATGAAAGAAAAACTCAATTGAGAAAAGGGCGATACTTACATTTTTACATGACAAGATTGCAACTTGAAATCCCTCATCTTTTTAAATTTTGTCAACGGTAGACTTCCTTAGAGATTGAGCAACAACAAACCCGAAGGCAAAATTTAGAATGTTCGAGTTTCCATGAAATGTAAAGACTTTGATGACGCCGAGTCTTGTTTTGTCTCAATTATGTTAAAATGACGATAATCATTATTTCACTTTTATTTACCCAACATCCTTAACCAAGTTCATCGTTTTCACTGCATATTCAGCCGGTAAATGTGAGAAACAGAAAGCAATTGACAAAGTTAAAGTAGCGGTTTGAGTGACAAGTTATAAAAATTTCCAATGACCGTAATAATGTTAGGGAGTTAGGGACCGTAGTATTGTTAGGGAGTTCAAACGTCCGGCGGATTTTCCCCCAGTTAGAGAAGAGGGCAAGGAGAGACGGAGCGGACCAACGGGTCACCTCCTGGTGTATACCAGGGGGAATCGTACCCAATTCTACGGCGGTGGTAAAAGCAGCGGTGAAGGACACGGGCTGCTCTAGACTGCGGGTGGTGGCCCATGTCGGCACCAATGATGCTTCCGAGCGTAGAGCCGATGAGATCTTGGATTCCTTTAGGGATCTAAACTCGGAGGTGGAACGCGTTCGGAGGGGCACTGGTGTCGATCTGCGACTATCCATCTGCAGCATTGTTCCACGGACTGACTGCGGCCCTCGAGTTTGGGACAGGATTGCCTGGATCAACAAGAGGCTGTGGAAATTCTGTGTGAGCATTGGGGCAGAGTTCGTGGATCTTCGGCCGGTGCTTAGATCGTGCCGGGCTCCCCTCAACTCGTCTGGGGTGCATTATTCCAACGAGGCGTCTGAACGGGTGGCTCGTAGGATTTTTGAGCACTGTAGATATTTTTTAGACTAGAGGGTAGGTCATCTAGTGGGATTTGTAAAGATTTAACCGAACGTAGCCTCCGAGGAAGTCCGCATTGCGAAAATGTTCACATCCAAGTAAACTTAGAAGGACTAAAGCCGGAAAATAGCGACAATATTCCCAAAACGCGTACTCCAGCGAAAGAAATTATATCAAATGTAATAAGCACTTCCAGTGAAATTCGCCCACCTAATACCCATAAGCGTGGAAAAGAACCAACCGACACTCAATCTACAAAATATGACATTAACTTTGTAGTAGTTAATTGCCGTAGCGTTAAAAACAAGCGCGCTGAAATCGAGCATATATTTCAGGACGCAGACGTGGTCATAGGAACGGAGAGCTGGCTTACAGAGGATATAAGTGACAGCGAAGTTTTTCCTCCAGGATATAAAATCTACAGATGCGATCGAAGCGATAAGACAGGAGGCGGAGTTTTTATAGCAGTTAAATCACATTTACACAGCACCGCCCATGAAATAACTGATAATGAAATAGAAAGCGTATGGTGTACAATTAAACAACGAAACAAAAGGAGTATACATGTTTGCTCTTTTTATAGACCTCCAAACTCCGAAGCTGATATTATTTACCAATTAGAAAATCAAATATCCGCATTTACTTTGAGAGACAGTAAAAGTGTAATCATTATTGGGGGAGATTTTAATCTGCCATCTATAAATTGGGATTCTTACACTGTAAAGCCAAATTCAAGGAATAGGGAAATCAGCGAGATCTTACTCAACACACTTACTAAGCACTCACTCGCCCAAGTAGTTGACAAGCCTACGAGAGGAAATAAAATATTAGACCTTTTTGCAGTAAGCCATCCTAGGTTGATAAAACAACTCGATATTATTGATGGCATAAGTGATCACAGAGTAATTTTTGCAGCCTTAAAACTTGAAGTAGAGTCAGCTGTAAAACCGAAACGCAATATTTATTTATTTGATAAATGCAACTTCATAAAATTTGGCGAGATGCTTAATGATTCGTACACTGACTTCGTAGCTAAATCAGAGGACAAAAACACTGATGCATCATGGAAATATTTCTTAGAAATTCTACGCCAGGGAATCAACGAATATATTCCGCGAAAATTGAAATGTGATAGCAAAGAACCTCGCTGGTATAACAATAATGTTAGGAGGGACCTTAAGAGACAGAGAAAACTGTACAACTTATTCAAAAAGTCCATTACGTTAGGTGACAAATCGAAGGAACTTGAAGCAAAAGAAAGTTACGCTGCACAACGCTCAAAAACCAAGAAATCAATGCGTACTGCATTGCGAAACTTCAAGAAAAAAGTACTTGGTGAATTACTCGAAGAAAATCCGAAATCTTTTTGGTCATATGCGAGAGAGCTTCAGGGAAAATCTTCAACCGTAGATTCGTTATTTGATAAAGATGGCAAACTTGTCACCGATAATATTGACAAAGCTAACACGTTAAATTCCCACTTCGAAAGTGTATACACTACAGACGATACTCCATGTTATTTCGACATTTCATTCACTGAGGAACCGATGAAAGAAATCACTATTCAATGTGATGGGATAACTAAACAGCTACAGTCGATCAAAAATAGTAAATCTCCGGGTCCGGAGGGAATACCCGCGCGTGTCCTCAAGGAATTAGCGCCACAGATCGCACCGTTCTTAGACATAATATTCAAGAAGTCATTGTCTGAAGGAAAGATACCAATAGACTGGAAAATTGCAAACGTTACACCGATATTCAAAAAGGGAAACAGACATGACCCAGGGAACTATCGACCAATTTCATTAACGTCTATTATAGGCAAGATACTCGAACATATCGTCGTTAGCAATATCATGACGTTCCTGGACAGTCGTAACTTCCTTCATGGCTGTCAGCACGGCTTTCGGAAAGGTAGATCATGTGAAACACAGCTCGCGCTCTTTCTTCATGACGTTCTCAAATCTGGTGAATCGAAAACACAAGTGGACGCATTATTCCTAGATTTTAAGAAAGCTTTCGACACGGTACCTCACAACAAACTTTTATACAAATTACAGTCATGCGGCCTAAACGAAACAGTAGTAAACTGGATACGCGACTTTCTGAGTGATCGTAAGCAAAAAGTAGTTCTTGACGGAATTAGCTCTGATGCAGTTAAAGTGACATCAGGTGTCCCACAAGGAAGCGTAATCGGCCCCCTTTTGTTCATTATATACATAAATGATCTATGCTCTCGAATTAGCAGTAAAATACGTTTATTTGCTGACGACGCTGTCATCTATCGCGAAATTAATGATCACTCTGACTTTGAAATTCTATCATCGGATTTAAACAACGTTCATGTGTGGAGCCAAGAGTGGGGACTCGAACTTAATCTGAGCAAATGTGCGGCGGTACATTTCTTGCGGAGGTCGTCCAACTATCCCCGTGTATATGCTGTGGATGGCGTTAAGATAAAGGCGACAGATGAAGTTAAGTATCTGGGAGTTACGATAACCTCAAACCTATCGTGGGGAACACATATAAGAAATATTTGTGGCAGAGCTCTGAAGAAGCTAGGATTCGTCAAGCGTATTGTGGGAAGATTCTCAGATGAAAAAGTAAAAGAGAGGTGCTATTTCGCACTCGTCCGGCCACACCTTGAATATGCAGCAAGCATATGGGATCCGGTGCAGAAAGAATTAATTCGGGAACTTAATAAAATACAAAGGAAAGCTGCGCGATTCGTCAAAAACTGCTACGGGCGTACAGACAGCGTTACGCAGATGTTAAACGAATTAGGCTGGGAGCCGCTAGAGACTCGGAGGCTGCGCGCTAGGCTTAGATTACTTGAGCAATTAAGAATAGATATCTTTCAGAGCGACACGGAGAACATCATATTAGAACCCCACTATATTTCCAGGTCCGACAGAAACGATAAATTAAGAGAGATATTTTGCCGAACGGATAGGTATGGGAATTCGTTTTTCCCCCGAACAATAAGGGACTTTAATAAATGCAAGGCGTAATTTAATAGAGCGTTTCCTTTTTATATGTAAACGGCTGGTGTCCTAACACCCCCCGCCACACGCCTATTGAGGCGGCTTGCGGGGTAGTATGTAGATGTAGATGATGAATAAATTGGCATCACTCGTCAATATTACACCACAATTGCTGTGTTGGTTTGCGGGAAAAAGGGGCAATTCCACGCCAGTGACCAACCACAACCTCTCGACCAGAAAACCCCTGTGGTGGTTTACAGGAATGTTAATTCCTCGCCAGTGACAAATACAGACACACACACACTCATCCCAAATAGGGATCCTTCGCTAGGGCTAATGGGACCCCGCTAAGGATGCCTGGGTTGTGAACACAAACACACACACAAGCACTCAAGAAATCACTCACTCACACACTCAGACGGGCCAAACTTCTGGGAGAATCTAGCCCAAAAGAGCGTAGTCAAAAAACGGCACAAAAACAAGAAAAGACGAGGGTGTGCGTCGGATACGCGTATGTCGGCCACCTAATTCATAGATGAAAAACTATTCCAATCATCAAAGTACCCTTCATCCTCCGACTGACTGTGACCGCGGTAGCACTTTACCCGTGCATGCGTGCTTGCACTCAGATGTGTCGTCAAAGGTAGCTCGATTAACACGTGAGAGGCCAGAAAAAGTAGTAACAGTGAAAAAATGACTCATGAATATGAATGTCAAACCCTTAAGGGCGCCTTTAAAATTAACGGCGACCCTGGTGTTCCATCCGTAAGATAAGTTCATAAATATTTAAATTCAGCTGAGAGGTTTTCGAGCGTATTTGAAAGAAATAGAATATTTTTTACTATTTTTTTCGGAAACTATTCTCATTACAAACACCCATAAAATTGCTCTAGTCGTCAGAAATAATAAAGTAGGATGTCCCAGTGTGGAGAAGCAGCATCATTAAAAACCATGGTAAGTTCAGAACAGAGCCATTAAAAAATATATGTTCCCAAAGGCTGTCGGTTTTAAAGAAGCTGGCATACAAAATTATGCTTATTGCTCTATTGAATGCAAATATAGCGTATTTGATTTCCATTTAAGATTCATTGCCTCAATACCTGAGTAAATATTAGATGTGAGTATACATGGCCATACCATACACTCCTGCTTTGGTTGATCTTAAAACTCGATAAGCTAAATAGATACAGCTTAAATTGTTACAAAACATATGTGAGATGATTATAAAAATCAATCGATAGTCAATATCCTTCACCTTAATGATGGAAAGTGTGTTCAACCCAAGAAAGAATCGTCGTTATTTAAATGCCACAGTAAATAACCTTGCACGTGAAGGGAAGCTAGGAGGTCTATTTTTCTCAATGATGAGACGTAAGTATTCAGATCGCAACGTGAGGTTTGTTTGTGCGTTATTAGCGGTAAAACCGAATTTTTCTATATCCTGGCATTTTCATGACCCTATCAGTTCGTAGAATTTCGGTAAAGGATCACCATCAGTAGTCATCAATCCGAAGATTGGTTTGCAGAGGCTCTTCACTCCATTCATCATCATCAATTTTACTTTCATATCCATCATGGTTTTCTAGATGTATTCTATTCTTCTTATTCCTCTATAATTTTTCTCATTTATTTCTCCTTCCAATATTGTTTCAATTAGGCCGTCGTGTCACAAAATGAGTTCAATTAGTTTAACTCTCCATCTTCACAGAGTTTTCACTATGCTTTATTTCTCTCCAGCTCTCCGTAGGACTTCTTCGTTAGTGATTCTCTCTGTCCATTTAATCTTCATCATTATTCGGTAACACCACTTCTCTGTCGTTTCCAATCTACTTTACTCTGGAGCTATTATTGTCCAAGCTTCACTGCCTCATAAGAGCACCACAGAGTATAAAAAAAATAAAAAAAAATATTTTCTTCATGAAGTCTTAAGTGATGGAACTATCAGGTCTCAAACTTTTGAGGGAGAGGTGAGCGGGTGTCCATTCAACTAGGCATTCCGGGGATGATATGAATAATCCGCAGCCTTCAACGTTTTCCTATATGAGGAATTTCACCCCGCAGTTTGATGGAGCATCAGTTCACGTAGCCAAAGGTGATATGGACAGCAAAAACGAATGCAATCAGGTTTCCAATATGCATTTGAACAAGTGAATTCATTTTAACGGAGTAGGAGAACTAACGAATTCGAGCGCATCGTGTTTTTTCACGTAAAACAGAAGATTAACTTTCCACGGAGCGATATACGCAGCATCGAATATTGCTATGGTATGACAGTGGCTACGATAATTACAGTGAATTGCAGACTTTACAGCGACGACTAGGCCGAGGATGTATTCTTGAAATTGAAAAATGAGACGAATGCAGCATATTAGAGCAGGCGCTTGTCTGTGTGTAGTATTTGATGCACTGAAAAATTCATCCGAGTGATGCTCTGATTTACATGATGCAGTTGACAACATATCAACCGTAAACATTTTATGTAAACGAGATAAAAATACAATTAGGAGTATCAAATAAAGATATTGCACCCACCTTAACTTTGTGAAATCATTCCATCCTATGACAAGGTAACACGCAGGAATAGTGACATTCCCCCCATATCATTCCAATGTTTACCACCAAATGACTTTTTAGTAGTCGACACCATGGTTTACCAATAAAATTAAAGCGAGGAATATCACCACATATGAGTGATTCTTTCTGAATAGACCTCAAGGTGAGCTATTTAATTAACGCAAAACGAGATTATGAATCAAGTTCCAACCTGGAAAAAAACAATTGGGGGCTGTTCGGTATTGACGCAGGGAATAAAGAAGATCTTACCGAGCAAAGCGTCGAGTGCCATTAATTGAGGATAGACTCTTGGGTGTGCGACGTTAACGGGGGGGGGGGGGGGTAAGAGAATAGAAGAATGAATTGGGAGATTCGCTCCAGTTTTTCGCCGGGGAAAGTTCCTTATATTTTTTCCCCCTTCTAATTGGTTTTAGGCGGAAAGACGCCTACACCACCGCCTCCGCTCGCTCTCTTACATGTATCCGCAGAGTGGGCGAAAGTAAACACACCGAAGAGAAGGAGACTCGTCTGGGTGAGATTGCTGCCCGGCGGAAAGGGGTGGAGACAAAACCCAAAACTTTTTACTCATTCAATCAAGTCCCCTCCTCCACCCTACTTCACTCGCATCCAATATTTCTCCCGCCCCCGCGATCGAATTTTATTCGCCCCCATCCAACGCCTCTCGCCCACCAATCTCCACAATCCCTTCACTCGGCCTTCATGAGCAAGGCCCGAGGCGTAACGAGCTCAGATTAACACCGGTACTTTTATGTTTCCCCCGGGATTCGGATAATTAGGCTACTTACTGAAGGTTCTAATTGAATCGGAATTGATGGACGCGACGCCATGGGCAGCTTAGTTGTGCCACCAGCACCAAACAATTTTATGGACGGCGTACGACTTTGCATGAACGATGTTATCATCGATTTCTGATAGCTTTATTTTGTCACGATAGAGGACGCTTTAAGCGGGTTAAGCGCAGAAGGAGAAAGTTTGCGATGATTTAAAATTTTACCTTATTTAAAGTTAAATTTTGAAGGGTCATTATTTTCATTTTGTTGTTTTGATTTTCTGTTCACTTTCATTTAAAAAACGCAATATTCTTCTCGATGCGCGTACTGAAACACACATTTGAATAAAATAATTTTGCAGAACCTGATAGAACACTAAAAACATTACTACAAGAGCAGAAAAAATGACCTTTTTCGAGCGGTTTATACAAGGGCTGATGCTAATACAGACGTGGTTGGATGCATTTAACCCTAAAAATTTATGGAGAACAAAAGTCGAAGGAAAACAGTGATAACATAGGTTAACATAACTCCCAGAAAGTTACTGAGCTAGAGAAATTCAGAATAAAATATTTCGGAGCCAAACAATATGATGAGCAAATTTTTATTAACTATATTCGAAAGCTAGGCATTTGATCAATAGCAATACACTTATTATTAATGAATACTATGCTACGGGATATTCATATGTGTTGATGGTAAGATTGGAGGTTAAGACATGAGGAGAGCTGGCTTCAATTTAACTCCTATACTAGATACCGAAAATCGATAATGGTAGTCGACATTAACAGAAAAGTATTTATCAACCGAAGGTGTGTGACGAATATGTCATAGGCAATTTGTTTCCCAATTTATCCAATTTTTACCTTTGTTTTTCTCGTTACTTTTGTAAGCAGCCTTAACACGTCTCAAGTGCTTGGTCACAACAAGACATTAGGTATTCACTGTTATGCAAATAAATTTTAGTAAAATTAATGCAAGGAAAATAAAAATAACCAGAATGCAATTCAGCATTCATTAATTACATCAGGAATGGTTAATTACAATGCATAACGGGACAACCAAAAATCTTCCTTTATATTCAAGTTTTCAAAGCTGACAAACATACATTGTGCCACGTTAAATGAATTTGCATTGGAAATTAATTTTTGAGCAACAAAAAGCAAAGGACTGGTCATTTATTTTGTTTTTCTCGTTACAGTTCTAACAATGGAAACAACTATTATGTAGTCCTCCAAATTCTCTCTGGTAACTTTTTATCGTTTCGAAAGGCTTCATGATACTACTCGATACATTATCACGATTAGTTATTATAAATCCAATCAAATATGAGAGAGCCACTCAGGTTACTCCCAATAAATAATACATCAATTATTTTATCCTTTTTGTTGACGTTTGCGGAAAGCACTTGTCGACTTTTCGACGCTCTCGTCCTAATTGTTCCGCCACGGACATTTCCGCACTGATCGATGGCTCATTAGACGCTTTAGCAATGAAATTTTTTCCTTGAAATTACTTAGAGCTTTCCGGAGAATACGGCGTGTCATCTTAAGTTTTACATGGAGTTCCATTGCGAATTTTCAGCTCATCAATAAAAATTATCGTAAAATGTCAGCTTTATAGCTTTAGTAAATAGATCACCTTTTTGTTTGACAACATTATCTAGGCGCTAGCACACTGGAATCGCAAGATATACTTCGGGGAAACATTCGCCTGCGCCCAAAATAGCCACCGCGGTTCTCCACCACGGTGGGGTTGCCAACTCAAAGCTATGCTCACCTCGTATTCATAAACCCAATCAAACGAGAACACATTTATTTTAACAGTTGTAGATATTCCTGCACTAATATGCTACGAGGAGAAGTGGTTCCACCTTGCAAAAACCAAAAATATTACCACATTCGACGTCACAGCAATAGGCTTGCTATAATGAATAGTGCGCGTGCCGTCTTGGCTTGTATACATGCTCTAAGGTGTTATTTGTCACGAAGTTAAGACGACGGAAGAGATGCAAACGTCACAAAACCGTTTACACCCACGTACTCCATTGTAAGACTAATACAACAATCTTATTCGTGTAAAAAAGAGAAAATTACATTTCACTTAAGTGTGTTTCTTACGAATTCAATTCTTCCCCAGAGTGTGACCGTTTTCTACTTTTACCAATGTTGAGAAATGAAGTCCTCTTTGGCTCTCTTGTCTACCTCCACGTTTATAGCTATACCTATCAACTTCTCTCAATCTCCAGTATCATCTTTCAACGCCGGGTTTTTAAAGCTAGATATAATAACAGACTAACCGATTTTCCATCGCAAATTATTAAACGAACACCCACTCTCTACGCTCAAGCCAAGCTCCACCCACCCTGTAGCAGCTGACTTGTGTTTTATTTCTCATCATACATCGGAGTTGTGCTTGTATCTGACTTACAGATTTGCTCTCTACTTACAGAGACAAATAATAGCCAGTCCAAACCTTATACTAATACTAGCTTTACTATAATCACCACGTGATTCCAATAAAAATCCTCAAGCCCGTATCAAACGATATTGGAAGGAAGAATGAATAGGAAGAATTGCAGAGGAAAACCAAGAATGAAATGATATCACGTCAGAATCGAAATGCTATCACGTCAGGTGGTAACCAGCCGTATCTTGAACGACACCGCGTACCGACACTTCGTAACAGCGACAACTCGTGAGCACGACATCTCGTAACCAGACAGCACGTTACTTGCTGCTTCGTGAACGTATAATGCGGTAAACGACCAACTCGTAATTTAGTAATAGGTCGAAAGCTAGAAGTTAACCGTTGGACCCTATGAGAATTATTCATATCCAAATAAACAATAATTCGTACCGCAAGAGAAACTGTTAAATAATTTTGATCGTTGAAACCTCAGGAACTCAGTTCTCAACATTTCATTGCACGATTTCTTTGGTGTCAGCTGCTCCGTGACTCCAGTCATGTGGGCCGCCCGGAAAACGCTTAAATTGTTCAAAGTCTCATATCTCAGAAACTAATCACAATAAAAGCATGTGGTAAACGGCATTCTGCTTGCAAAATACAAATCCTTGTAATGAAGACGTCCACCACATTGAAAGTGGGCCACTCTGGAGGTAAAATCCGGTGGGCCACCCGGAACACGAGTAAATTGTTTAACCGAATGAAAAAATCAAGCAAATAATGAAGGATTTAACAGGAAAAATTATGTAATGGAATGAAGCTGTTTGCTAGAAGGAGAGCGGAAAGGAAAGCTACAGCAAACAAACCGATCATCAAACCATATGAGATGGAAAAATAAACACAGAAAAAGAAAGAAAATATAGAATATGTTAAACTATATAATTGCAACAATATTTCACAAATTAATGATAGAGAATAACTAACGAAGAAGACTTACGAAGAGTTGGAGAGAATAGAAGCATAATGAAAACTCTGAAATGAAGGAGAAGCAAAGTTATTACCCACATTTTGAGTCACAACAACCTATTGAAGACAATTTTGGAACGTGGAAAGAATGGGAAAAATTTCAGAGGAAGACCAAGAATGGAAAACACCAGGCAAATCATGAAGATCAAGGTGAATAATTATGAAAAAATGAAGCAGTTGTCGGAGAGGAAAGTTGCAGCAAACCAATCATTGGATTTATGAATACTGATGGTGATGCCGGGTGCGTGGATATATTCTTTATCTCATGTGACAAGGCCTTTCATGATTGAGCGAAAACGGGATGCTCGGCATACACCCGCATTCGCAAGTAGTAGTTAACCTACGTTTAAAGTGTTACTGGGTCTACTCGAGCCCTTCCTACTTGGCACAGTTTCTAGTGTGCAGCTTTTTCAAACCACCCTTCTTCCATAAGGGGCGAGCACGTGCGAGCAGGTGGCGCCGCCGTGCAACAGCGGCGGACGGCGGACGAAGAGAATAATGTTTCGCCCCGAACGTGATGTTGGCTCCGGCACGCGTCACCTGGTGAGACTACAAAACTGCGGAGACGGGGAGAGCGGAGTTGAATTTCTTGGAAGCGAAGGAAGGGGTGGCACATCAACCCTCCCCCCAAGCCCCGCATGCCCCACTCCCCTAGATCGTGGGGGTGGCGGCGACTGGGGTAGCAGCTTGGACGGTAAGGGAAAGGTCAAGGGAAGGGGAAGGAAAAGACTCCATTTCCAAGGGTGGTGGAAAAGGGCACTGAATGCAAGGAGCGGGGTTGTCTCTTGTCCCCACTCCTTATCTCGCCGGCTTCTCTGTCTCTAACCTAGGAGTATGTAATGATGGAAAACAACGTCGAGCATTTTATGCTGTAAAAATATATCGTGTCGACGTTGTCTCGAGTCACTTCGTGGGATTTCTCCACTATTCTGCAGGAAATAAAAAAACAGCTTCAAAAACAGTGAGAATTTCCTTAGACTTTTTACTAGATGCAGCTAAGTGCGCCTGATTTTTGCGAGATACAGCACCCAACATCTGTCACGCGTACTAAGTTATATTACATGTAAAATACACTATATAATACTGCATCAGGCAAACCGGACCAGAAAATCGATTTCAGGAATTTTTATCAGTTTATATTTTGTTACGTTGAGGTTTTCGTTCGTCAATGAAAAACACTATCATTAAACTAAAAAATTTTTTTTTCAGAAAAACCGTAATTAAACATTTTTCCTTTGTAGATACTTACAAAAAGAAATGTAATGCTTCCCTATTTCGATGGTTTAGTTTATTATTAAATCATATTTGATGAGACGCGTGATCACTTAAGTACGTGAATTTTTCAAGGCAAATTCCCAAAATTTTAGAATCTTCATATTACTTAATTTGGTAGACGCAAGAATCTTGCGGACGCTTGAAACTACGACATCAGAATGGTACTCCACGATTCCTGAGGAATTACTGGTTATCCGGATAAAGCTAAGTGGCTGACAAATGTTCGTTAAAACATATTAAAATTGCAAGTAACATAATATAGTATTATTACTGAATATGGAAAACGTCGCCGACCCTCAGTGGCGACTCATGCATGACGTGAAGAAACACTCCATAATTCACTGACGGTTTTACCTTCATTTATTTCACGGAGTATTACTCATGGAGGTTTTTGTCGTAATAACTTAAATAATTTGAGGAAAGCATAGCAACAAGACAGTTATTAGAGCAATATAACGCAAAAAATATCAGCTGTACAATTCTGCGAAAGCCAAAAGTAAATTTATATGGACAATTTTTTCAACAATTCAATATTCTAATAAAATTCTTGCAAATGAAAGTTGGAATGGAGATGAAAACCTTTGTAAAGGTGTTGATATAAGAGACATACATAAAAACCCATATCTTGCGTCAGGCTGAAAGTGGGGATTCGGAAAGGTAAATAAATTGGAAGGAGAACTATGGTATTTCACGAGAAGTGGGATCAAACGGAAATCCATCAAAGATTTTACTGCTTGCTAGATACTCAGGACGCTGAGAAGCAAACGAAGCAAACGCGGGAAGCAAAATGCGGACACCAGAAGGCGGGTTTCCAAAAGCGTGAAGTAATATTGTAGAATTTGGCTTGACGCTGCATTTAAAGGTGACAGTTCATCACAATGGTTTTAAGTGGCAATCGTAAATCCACCCAGCCTAAAAATTTTCTATTAGCAGGGTCTACAGTAAGATACTAGAAAAAATGAACTGTTCTTTCCGAATTTAAAATACCCAATACCCAATACCATGCCGGTCATACAATCGGAGATTTTATTCGTATGGAAAAAGGAATGTCAAGGCACGTAATTAGTCGCCAATTGATCGAAAAGGGATGGAATCAAGTTGAGAGAGATATAATTTTAAGCATTATTTAACAATTTTTCTCATGCATCTAAATATAATGCACTAGAGAATGTCACATCATCATCATCCACAATTAGATCAATCTCAATTTTATTTAAGATTTAACGACAATTAATCTATACATTGAACGGCATATTCAGAATTAAGGAACTCTCTTGCATTGATCATTTTTTTGTTTTTCCTTCAACTCAGCTCATTCATTCACTTGGGTAAGTGAGATTATTTCTAACTTCTGAATTCCTCCACTTCTCCAGCGCTACAGCTTCTGCTGAGAATGTGGCACAATATTTTACTTATTCAGAGGAGTTTTTTCCTTCAGTTTATTTCTAAGTTATTTCCATTAATAAGGCTACAATGCATTAATGTCATTAAGCAGTTGTTTACTTTCAGGCTAATTGGTAATTTAATTCTTTTCTCCGCAAGTTCTTTCACAGCAACTGCGTAGGACTTAAGTGCTTCGTAAACCTAAGGATTCTATCACCTCCACGTTCTCAGTTCTGGTTTCTTTCCCAGTAGGCTATTTTTTACAAGGATAAACCGTAATTTTTTTCATGAATGTTCAGGTCTTACAAAAACAAAATAAAATTCTATCTTAACTACCGCATTACTGCCTGTATTTTCAGCATGAAAAATAGCATTTCTGTATCCTTTAATTTAGAAAATGAATAATCATTTGTATGGTTACTTTATAGTTTGAAATTGAACAAGAATTAGAAAGATTAATTTGCAATTAATAAAGATTTTGAACAATTTTTTATGTGGGAATGCCTTAAATTAAACGAAGTTAAAAAAATGTTTTCCTTTATGGCAGCGATCTAAACTTTGACTGATCCAGTAATGGTTGATACATGTATCTGTAAAGAATGATTCCTGTAAAATAATAATTTCATAACATTGTCATCTCTGACAAATTACAGGAAGATTAAGATTGAAAAATAATAGGAGTATCAATTGAATTACACAGTCTTAATCACACAAAAAATTATGACTTATCCATCTCTCGAATCCAATTAAAATGTACTACATACGTATATTTGTCTGTTGTCTACTTTTTGATGGTAACCGATAAAAAGTAACTATATTCTATCGTTAGCGGAAGGGGCAATGAATGTGGTAAAAATCACCCAACGACAACTCTCAACTTTATACATAATTGAAGAGATTACGATAATGAATGCGTGGGATACGAAGTGAATTTCCTATTTTCAGTTGATTATTGCTTAAGAAAATGTTAATATTTATCCACAACATACACAGTGTTTAAAAAGCCAACCGATTCATGTCAACTTGAAAAATTGTCAATTCTCGAGGCATAGGGCATGAAAATACCTAATATAGGAGACCTCACTAACATTAAATGTACAATTTACACAAGTTTGCTGCCTACAAGCAAGACACTTATAACACACCCAAATGTTTTGTTGCCGCAGAATAATAAAGAAGAATAAATATTCGAGAAAGACACACACAAACGGGTTCAAAGAATGCATCTCCCTACCCAATATTTGTGATTACATCCATTAAAAAATAATGTGCAGAGTCATTAAAAGCCATTCGGACACAAAATATATAGCCTAATCGCCTTTCAAAATTTCCCACAAAAGGCAGGTCGGTGACCTCACGACCCTTTCACGTCACCCCTCCACCACGGTGGATCGTCGGTTAATATGAGGACAGAGATTAATATTAGTGGAGCTCAGGTAGTGATGCAGCGTGTTGCGGGGAAGGAGTTGGAGAAAAGAACAAAAGCCCGCGATGTAATTTACGGACGGCGAGCTAGGGGCGCGAGACAGGTGAAAGGGTGGATATACCCGAGGTAGAGCGCAGGGGGGGCAGAAAGCAGAATAAGCGCGGAAAATGAAAATGGAGGTGTAAAAGGGACACGCTAAATAGGATCCGTCAAGCCGGGCGCCGGTGACCATTTCTCAAGGAAAAATAAAAAACTAAACGAATCCGTGGGAAAAAATCCTACTAAATTAGCGACTATATTATTCCACGCGAAGACGCAACAGTTTTTTAAAGCCACTAACACGAAAATAAAAATGTAATCCTCTGAACAGGAGAGATAAACGTTTTAGTTTATTAAAGTTTCATGGACGAGGGTCTTATTTTGCCATTACATTTAATTTAAAAACCACAAGTAAGAAGGTTTAGAGAGAAAAATAATGGAATACTGGAGAATATGATGAATGATATAACATTCCCATCTTATAACAGAAGCAAAACAATTGCAGTTTTCCACTTTTAACACTGATGAATGTTTGGCTTCTGCAATTATGGAACGGTTCCACCACATAAAACCTAAATCTGTATTTTATATCCCTATATTAGTTGGAGTATGTAAATTCTTTGAGTTATACCATCAAGCTTCCGTGTATATTTTTGCTTTGGATCAAGAGAAGGCCGCTGATGGAACATTGAAACAAGTAATTATGTAGCATATACGTAGCATATCTCCAAATGTGTGCAAATATTGATTATTCCGAGCTATGGCAAGTGCAAGACAAGATAATTGGGAACGATAACATCGAGCCAAATCTACCTCAAGCTAAAAATATAGTGCTCCTTTTGCAATAACTTACGATCTTTACCTGAGTTCTGCACTTCTGTAAAAATATGGTTATATTTTTTTACAATACTGAAGTGTCAAGTTATGATGTAGTGTAACTTGCAGAATTCTAAAAAATCTCGTGATAAATACAACGTGCGCTGAAAAACACACAAATTGATATAGTTGGTGGACTTTAAATTTTCATAATAAGGTACGATACCTAAAATAACGAATACTGTTGCAGGGCGATAATTCGTGAAGAAAATGCGAAAATGTAGGATATCACCTACACCAATTATGTAAACCAGAGGAGTGAGTCCCAATCACCTTATTTGGCTTGTTATCTCTGACACACGAGCTTCATCTCTCCCCCGAGGCCGGTAGATTAAAAACTGTAAAAAAAAGTTACTGAATATGTAAAATATGATAAATTTGAAATTTTTAAAAATATAGATTTTTAAGTATAATTTTAAGTTAATTTTTTCAAAAATAAATCAGCATGAACCGAGAAGAGGAGCAGCCGAAGTACGTTTGGAATTAAAAATCATTGACAAATAATACAATACAGACTATTTGAAAATTACAATATGGCATTAAGTTTGGAAACTTCTTTTTTGCTGACAAGATAATTCCGTCATTTGTGGATTTATCACTGATGAAGCCACATGACACACCATTAATTGGTTTTCTCTGTAAAAATATCTTGGAATGCTTCTTGAAAAAGCACCATCAACTGAGAGTTTAAATAATCACAATATCGTTACCTCAATAAACCTATTCGAAGGAAATAGAAAATATTCGTGACAGTTGACAGTCGAGAGGCTTTTAATCAAACAACTTAGTCGTACTGAGATTTAATCAATTTCTTGATACTGATAAATCTACATGGTAAGTTAATTTAATTTCTAGACCAGTCCAGGGAGGTTGACCAAAAGAAAATAGAGAAAGAAAAATATTGATTTATAAGCATTCAGAGGAGTTGAAACGGCAACGTAGTCATTGTATTGGTTGGAAAAGATAAGACCAAAGAACAGATGAATCCACTGGCCACGTTGTCAACGCTCCCACCCGGCAACCTAAGGTTCGGTTAACACTGGCAAGCTTCTTCCGCAATTTTTTTCTGCAAGAGCTTGCGGAGGATTTTATTCCGAAGAAAACATTTTCACAAGTCGTGCAAAGAAATTTTTCATTTACACCTAAAATAGAACACTGATCATGTTTGAAAATGAAAAAATTGTGAAAACTGTTCAGTACTAAGACCAAACAAAGCTTGACTATTGGTTGAAAATTCGTGCAACAGTAAGAATTGAGGAACGTTTCCTGCAAGGCGTAACTTAGAGCACTGAATTACGGGTAAGATGAAGGGGTAACTCCGATTTAAAGCGAATCTTCCGGTAAATTTGCTAATCTAGCTATTATTAAGGGCAGAGCCTGATTCCGTACTTCCTCGACTCAAGTACATAAAAAAGAACCGAAATTTACCAAGAACAGAACCACCAAGTTATCTTTCCTCCGAAGGAAAGCTATTTTCTTTCGTCATTAACCAGTGCTTATTACCGGCTAGCCCAAATGGAAATTTCTAAAAAAAATGGAATATGACGCGAAAATTATTACAGCCTTTGCCACATTTTGCCTCTCTGTACGTATTGAATGCTACAACGCAACGGCTGGAAGAAATGTGATCAATCCGTAACAAAAATATAATTAGGCTATGCATCAGCTGCTCTTTGGTATTTCCGGCTCAACTTCGTGTACATTTATGATCACTAAATAGATATGTATATTTCAAACGATTAATTAAACATAGGACCTGTTAAAACACATAGGTGACAGATAGGACTCCTAATGGTCAGATCAAATAGGGGAAAGGACACCATCAGGTCAGGAGATCTGATGATGTCACATATATGACAAACCAGTCGTAGCAGAGTCTCGATTTCCTGAGTTGATGTGGAATTAGACCACCTCGGTTAATCGAAAGCTACGTTAGGGTCATCTGGGGTACTTAAATGGTGAAATAAACACGCTATTTTAATATATGATAATAGAAACTGACTTTCCGCAGTGAGACGTTTATTTACGATAAAAAACCACTTTTAAGACATCTCTTTTTGAAAAAAAAAATTCCTTCTTCTTTCATGAGATTTCATTCATTCATGCAATTGTTTATATACAGTTCTCGCTTCTTTTATCCTATTATCTCTAAGCATCTCAGCGGTAAATATCTGCAGAGATTGTATCCTTCAATTTATAAAATGCTGAATAAAATAAGCATTAAAAATTTTGATAAAGCAACCAAAATCTAAATTTCAGTTCATTCATAACATCTTGGAGACAGGGCACCATTAGATCAGGAAACTTGACGATATTGCCTATATGACAAAACCGGTCGTACATTAAATAGAGAAAACATGCATATGTGGTGTAAGATACTCTTAAGAGGCGGAATATTAGAAGCCTTAAGAATAGGAAAATGTGTACAAGGGAATGTATGTACGAAAGAGAAGCGAAAGAGGTATTCAAGGATAGGACATTATGGAGGAAATTACAAAAAGAAAGCCAGTTTTCAACACCTAACAGGACTAACTATGTTCTTTGCCTACCCTGAAAGGTAATGGCGTGATGGGTATGTATGAAATATATAAAATGCACGTAGTTTATAAACTTTGCGATCAACTTCTCCGATGTAAATATTAATCCTTTCAAAAGGAGGAGTGATCGTTAATGGTAATTCATTACTATCACTACCTTCCCCCACGGATTCTCATAAGTTTGAATTTCCACGTGCTAGAGCTTAGAAAAAGCACGAGTTTCACGGGAGATTGAAAGAAAAATAAAGATGCCCCTCCACTAATTTTCATAACCTTGCACACTAGGAAATCGGAAAGCGCTAGTTATTTTACCATCCTTTTCAAGAAAAAAATTAAGAATAAATCATTTACGCTTCCCAAGGGAAGCAGTGAGGGCTTGCCATCACTTGCAAAAGGGATCTATATAAGAGGGCGGAGAGCAAAGCATCGGTTTTTTTCCGGATGACGCTTTTAATATTCATAGTGTTCCTGCTGGAACATCTGCGATGAATCCACGGTGGCTTCTCGTATTCCATCCGCAAATCCCTCCGTTAGATAAATTCAAAACGCTAGATTTGCACTTCAATTTGAATAACAAGACGATTCCATCCAAGGATTGAAAAAATTATATTTTATGTGGAAATCTTTAGTAAGCAGGTTCGTCGTCGCACATTCCCACAGACGGTTGAATCAAAAATCATATTTGTCTAAAACAAATGAGCCGAAGGACGCGTATGAACGAGACTTCCGCTCGAGGATGAGCAAAATAAACAGCTTTGTGTGCAATGAATAAGCATATAAAATGCACAAAGTGATATTTAAATGCAGGTTTTCAAGAGCATGGGTATTAGTGGGTTTAAAAACAGATTCATGAAATTTCACTTTAGCATTATATTTCGCAAAAATTAATGGTTAGATACATAAAAATTATGCGGTATGAAGTCACTCGCACCGGAGGCTAGCTATAGTACCAAACTCAGGAAATATTCCACGAAACTAACACTATACCCGGATCCAAATCTTTCAATAGCGGCGAGGTGCCAGTTGACACAGTCTAATGCTACAGTACCTATAGGCTAAAGTCGAGTATATCCAGTTCACATAAAACGTTACACACGTAAAGTTGTCTTGATTTAAGATGGCTTCATGATATTAATGGCAAACAAAATTGATCGGCAATTATGAGATCGAATTCCAGATAAGTCAAATGGTCAAATTCCTAAATTAAAACAAATATTAGAAATTTTGATAAAGCGACCAAAACTCAAAACTAATTTAAATAAATATACTAACATAGGCGTTACACTCACCCATTTCAGGAACTAAATTTAGAGCTGGTTTCTTAACCACACCGAAACTTTTAAAGTTTGCTTCCATTTCCTTAAATACTTTCTTTACTAGCCCAACTCTTCAGTTGGTGTTTCAATGGTAAAAACAACTCAGAGGAGTGGACAACTTCATATATTTCAACAATACCTACATAAAAAATTAATATAAAAACGTGTGTGACAATTACCGTGGAATATCGGTCACCAGCAACTTAAGTAAAGTATGTGAAAAAATAATTAAAAAATAGGATAGAAAATGAATATAAGGAAATGGAGGCTGAAGAACAAGCAGTCTTTTGAGAGGGTAGATTCACCATAGCTCAAATTCACCGTGCAACGCAACTTATTGAGAAAAAGATGGAATTCAACCAAGAAATACATCTACTATTCCCAGAGCTGAAAAATGCATATGATACCGTACCTCGAATGAAACTTTGGAAAGCCATTGGGAAAACAAATATGAATGAAAACTTAATAAAAGCCATTCAACATTTATAAAAAGACAATAAATCGAGAACAAAAGTGGGAAATAGTACAACTCGGCAATTTAAAGTAGACAAAGGATTGAAATAGGGATGCTGCTTCTCAACAACTATTTTAATATATACTTAGAGCAAGTTTTAAAATCTTGGAAAACAAACTTCGACGCCATGGAGGAAAACAACTTGTTTCATCTCTGCTTCGCTGACGATCAGATAATTATATCGCAGGATTATGACAACATTGGTTATATTACCCGCAAGATAATATAATCGATGAATATAATAAATGGGGGCTGGAGTTAAATATTAAAAAGACAGAATACATGTGCATAGGTGGAACACAGCAAGACCACAGCCTTGAAACTGGACAACAAATACGACAATGTGAAGAATAAGTACCTAGGGGCAGAAATATAAGAACCTAAGTACCTACCTAACACAAGAGGGAACACTGGAAAAAGCAATTCAATCGTTGCTTATCAGTATTCTGTGGGATCAAAAAATGTCAAATAAAAACAAGCAAAGGATCTACAAAACCATAGTTAAGCCTTAGCTTAAGCATAGTTAAGCTTATACTTGTTGAAGTCTGGCCATTAAAAGAATAACCAGAAAGTCTTAGAAACCAAACTCTTAGAGCGGTAGAGATGGATTTTCGGAGATGAGCGGCAGGAATATCTCGACTGGACAAAGTTCGGAAAAGTAGAATTGGAGAAATTATGGACGTCCCGCACGATATTATCGAAGAAATAAGAAAAAGGCAGCTGGAATGGTATGCCTACGTCCAACGAATGGAAAATGAGAGGTTACCAAAGCAAGTCCTATCGTGGACCCCTATTGGGGAAAGGAAAATAGGAAGACCCAGGAAGAGCTGGATGGAAGGGACTAAAATGGAGATGAGAGAGAGATTGTAGGTCTTGAAGATGAGCAACGGAATTACCGAGAAAAATGGAGATTGGAAATCGGAATATTTACTATGTTTGGTTAACGTTAACTGCAAGATGACGTATGTTTTAGGTAAAAAGGTATAGGCTACGTATATTTCAATAGACAGTCAGTTAGTAGACGTGAGCATGGGAGATGGGAGAACGCATTGGCATCAAATATTTTACCGAGAAAATATTTAACGAGAGATTGCAAAAGCAGGCGTTACAGTTTTTAATCTCTTAGCATGAAATGGGAAGGATAATGTAACGAAAGTGATGATAAATAATATAATTTATAGTCTTAGAATATGCCTTAAAATGTCTTTTGTATGAAATAAAAATTGTATTGTGGACTATAAAACGTTTACTAAATTTCATATGAACAATAGAGTACCCAAAAGTTACGCCAAAAAACATTAAGTATAAATTAAATTATTGCATTCATCGAGACGGTGCGCTGAAAAATAAAAAGCAACCTTGAAAACGAGGCGAGTGTAAATAGGCAATGACTTTGACGAAATTCGACCAGATACTTCAGAGGGTGGTTCATAACAATATTTATCCACGTAAATATCTCCATTAATGCTCATTATATAGAACGAAAACTTTCCTATCTTCAAGTGTGGAACGGCTTACGCCTAGACAATACATTTCGCGAAAAAACTCCGAGACATGCCCTAGCACGTCCCTTCGCACCTCAACACAAACTTTCCCTTTCCGTAATCGCGCGGTTATTGCGGTCACCTTGTGGAATATTTAAAAAAATGAACAAGAAACAACAAAATATGTATCTCGCTACCCTTTTTTCCACGCTCCCTTATTTACCCGCCTCGGGCGATAGAGAAGATTCGGTTGGAGAGGGGAGGTCCGACCGCCAAGTAGACCTTAAAATCCCTTTAAGGTGAGATCCCGCAAGGCGGCGTTCTAGACCCTCCTCTCTTCAACGCCTCGCCGCCGCTTTCCCTAGAACCTATCCCTCCATCCCATCCGCACGGCTTCGTTCCCTACCGCTCAGTCGTCCCGGATCAGCAGTCTCCGGAGCCAAAGGCGGGAAGCCGACGCAACGCTGGGAATCTACATCTACATCAACGTCGCACCTCGCTAGCATCCACAAAGGTGCGTGATAATGGACCAGCTAGCCCACCAGCTACTCTAGCATTAACGTTGAACGTAACTTCTTCTCGGGGTAAGCACTGGGGACACCGGGTCCGGTGGACTATCTCAGCCGACGTTACGATGTGCAACTTGCTCATCGTTTTCAAGGTTTCTGATGAATCTACATCGACATCAGCCCGAGAGGTGTCAGTACACTTATGGGTCTCAGGCAGTGTAAACTTGAAATTTGCGTAACAAAAATATATTTTATTTTTGTCTTTTATATTCTAAACAATATGTGTTGCTGGGAGTGTAGTTGTTAAAGTTTACATTGTGTTGTGCTGAACGAAGCCATGGGGGTAAGTTTTTATTAATTTAAGGAACGAGTTATCCGATACCTTCAGGCAATAATTGATATGATGATCAGAAGCCTGCGGGTCCATTACTTAAATGCCATAGGCGTCGTAACTATTGTTCATATGACTGTGCGTTATACCTATGACGGCTGGCGAAAAGGATCGATTATGTAAAGGTCATAGACGTCATAACTACGTCCCCGCCGTCAGCGCATGACGCTTGAAAAGCCACATCATAGCCGTCATGAGGTCGCGGAATAAGAGTGTTTTCGCTGATCACGAAGGATAATAAATCATTTACCGTCAATTTTTTATTTATTTATTGAATACCATCATATTTACTCCGACAAAAGTGAAAGAGTCTAAAACTTTAGTGATAATACGATACTAATTTGAAGTGCATACTTTATATTTTGCAGAGGTAAATAAACTTTTTTATGCTTAGCACTATAGAAGATATGAAGGATTTAAGGTTTTCCCGGGGAGTTATTTAAGAGTAGGTTTCTCGGGTTTCACACCGGGTAAGATTATTTAAATGGTTCAACAATTCGATGGTTGACTCAGCCATCGTCATCAGGAAAATTAGTAGAGCGAGGATGCTGGCGGTTATATATAGCCACAGAAACCCCATTGTTGTGGGAGCCGTTACGAGTTCTTTGAATTTCGTCAATTACTGGGCACCAAGTCCTACTTAAATTGAAACCGTTGTCTCTATTGATGTTATTTTGCTCCATCTGTATCAATATCGCTTCTTTCGCTATTCATTCCCAATATTTGGACGCCTGGGAAAGTAGTTTCCTACGAAAAACTTTCCTAGTAGTAGGGAAACACTTCCTGGTCACCTGCAAGGACAACCTCGGCTTGAAAACAACAGTGGTATACCGCATACCATGAGAGTGTGGTAGGGCGTATATTGGCGACACAGGAATGACCATTCAGAAAAGAAAAAAAGAGCATCGAGAAAAGAAAAAAGAGCATCGAGAAAAGAAAAAAAGAGCATGAAAGAAGGAATAGGCTTTTCCAACCGGAAATGTCTGCATTAGCCGAGCATAGCCTTGACCATGGTCATCGTGTCGATTTCCCAAATTCCACACTACTTTCCCGGGCGTCCAAATATTGGGGAAGAATAACGAAAGAAGCGATATTGATACAGATGGAGCAAAATAACATTAATAGAGACAACGGCTTCAACTTATGTAGGACTTGGCGCCCAGTAATTGACGGAATTCAAAGAACTCGTAACGGCTCCCACAACAATAGTACATCTGCGGCTATATATAACCACCAGAATCCTCGCTCAACTCATCCTGATGACCATGGCTGAGTCAACCATCGAATTGTTGAATCATTTAAATAATCTTACCCGGTGTGAAACCCGAGAAACCTACACTTACTATAGAAGATGTGTGAAACAATATATATTCTGTAATAAAACTTAATTAAACCATTTTAATGTCCATTACTGAGTTACCAACTGTCTAATTCTATCACAGTAGGATTGAGAATTGTTTAACTATTGGAATAAAAGAGGAACATTCTCGGGGAAATTATGATATTATGTTGTGTATGAGTATTTATTCAACACTAAATTCTGACTAACACGATGAACTGCATGCGTCATATGTCACGAGGATATTTGGTTTCCTAATTAGAAGACGGATTTCTCACTTTATTTTTAAGTACGAAATCACTTTATTTTAATGCCGTTTCACATATTTCATATGGACGATTATTCCAAACTTTTAAATGATTACTGCATGTGAATGGACACGTTATTACTACTCACGCAAACAATATTCATTTTCACACATAATCTTTCAATAAAACTTTGAAATGAGGTACAACTACATGAAAAAATGCATATCAAAGTCATCAGCTACTTCTCTTCAAAATATCACCGTAATTTTACTCGAAACATTGAACTATTATTTATTACGAGATCTCTCTACGGGATCCTTTCACGCATACGCCGAATGTTGGGCAAATTCACGCCATTATGAGATATTTGTCCTAATACCCCAAATATTCCACAAATACTCCTCTATCTTCCGAGCAGAAACGAAGAGAGAAGGTAGTGGTATATATGTGAAATAGAGGCGGAGAGCTGATATGGAGAAGGATGGAGGTAACAAGGCAGGCGCGAGAACGAGGTCTCGATAAGTTAGCGAGCCGAAGGAAGGAAGACAAGAAAGGGATAGGGAGGAGGCTCTTCTTAAGTGGGCAAGGTTCAAGGAGGCGAAATAAAGATAAAGGGCCGAAGAACCAGGAAGGACGGACGGAAGAGAATTATGGCTAGGAAGGAAACGTTAGGTTAGGTTATATACCGGGAGAGAGCCGTAAAATATGAAAAGGGCGGAAGTATAATGGAAGGTTTAAGTTTGGGAGGACGAGAAGGGAAGACGATGAATGGAAAGGAGAAAGCTCCTCCTCTCTCCAGAGAAGAACAGGACTAATGAAACCTTCCCATGTAAATGTGAATAAACTTCCTCGGGTATTTTTCTTTCGTTTGAGAGAAAGAATGAGGTAGATATCAAGGTAGGGAAACGGTGAGTTGCCATCTACAATATATATCATTGTTTTTATAATGGGCAATTATGTAGAAAATGACAACAACAAAATTTAACAATAGTAAAAGAAAAAAATAGCTTAATTTTCAAAACCTATTTCATCGACGTAAAATAACAGCATTACCATAATGTTGTTTCTTAATTTCCACATATTTTTTCAATATCATGAACATCAACGTGGTCCAGTCAAACCTTTTTGGGTTTGATTACTTCAAAACATTATTCAATTTAGAAAACAAATACTTGGAAAAACATAGTCAGTATTCACATATGGAACATTTTCTGCCACGATGACTAATTTTAATACTCATTGCATCAAAAATATCCTTGACTAGATTCATATCCATGCTAATTCCTGTAATAAGACGACTATGAGAATCTTTGTCTTTGAGTGCCATATCAGGTCCCCCTGATGAAGTTATTGGTGGCGGCCGATACTTTGTGGAATTTAACTGTAGGTAAAAGATTAAATACTTTGCACAATTCCACTGGAGAAATTTGTTTATTGAGTCAGCATGCCTGATAATGCTGCAGATGCTGCCTGATGATGCATAGAGTCCTGATGATGCTGCAGTGCAATGAAACATGTTGACTCAATAAACAAATTTCTCCAGTGGAATTGTGCAAAGTATTTAATCTTTTTCCTAGGTCACCCTGAGTTCGGCTATCACTCTGGAGTAGGCCTCTCTGTCGCGAGTCAGCGAATATTACGAATATACGCTACATAATTAAGATAAGTCTATTTCAGTCAGAACAGTTAGATTTTTACGTTTTTATTCAAGTACAATTCCCAAACAGTAACTTCGATATTAACTTCATGAAATTGGCAGAATAGATTAAAGAAAAAGTATGACAGTAGTGCAAATGTTTCTATCCTGGAAAGTTATCATATTGGGCAGATTCAAAATTTTATCTTTTTTGTGACGGTATGCTGTTCTTCCTTAGTAAGTTGAACCTTTCAACGCATATTAATGACTGAACTCAGGCAGTAGGTATTGAATAGAAAATGGTTTTCTTACGTTTGCATCGTTTATTTCGCAGGGTGAAATGAAAGATTTGAGAAAGAAAGAAAATTACTAAATGTGTACATCTATACCAACAATGTACAAAATGAGTGTTTTAATTTTGCGCATGTTGTGTAATGAGTGTCGTTGGTGGGTCAACTTCAAGTTCAGAGGTAAGCTGCGAAGTCAGCAGCGAATAAGCAGCTGTGGACAAAAAGCAGTGGTATCTAGAGGCTGTATCCATGGGTAAGTGGGCTCATAAATGCTACGAAAACCCATGAAGATGCCGTAACTTAGTAAATGGCTGGCACCAACTAATAAGTTACCAGTAACCCGAAGTTGGGAGCAGTAGGCTTTAGTCACATGAGAGACGGTGGACCCCACGTGGATTGGTACAGCGACACTTATTACACAACAGGTAAAATAAAAAGCAAGTAAGTAAGTAACAGACGCGGTAAGGTATTTACTTAAATGCTAGCAGAACTGGGAAAGGGGAGGCAATGGGAAACCACCAAGTTATTATCCAGAGGAGAAGCAGCACTTCGACATTTTTATTCACACATTATCAATTCTTTTTATAATAAAAACGTGACGTAAATCTCTTGAGTAACCTACTCCAGTATATATTTATCCACTAATTATATGGAGATCCCCCATTTGGATCTCTTGGCGGGGATTCCTTGAGAGTACATCATTCAAGAACGATACGCAGCATTTAAAGATAGCAACCAGGAACTTCAGATCGTTTCGAGGCAGTGGACAACTTGAAAACCTGGAAATGGAGATAAGAAGACTGGCCCTGGATGCTTTAGGTATCAGCGGTATCAAATGGCCTGGAGAAGGAGACTCCAGAAGCAGCAGCTACCGGATTATCTATTCCTTATCTATAAGTGGAAACACAGGCTTTTGGAAAAATACTTAGGAAAAGTAGCGGTATGCGAGTACAAAGCTATTTTCACTTCAGAGACAGAAAAATTTATGGTTTCATTAGAAACAAACCAAAGGACGCAGTTGAGGTGCAATTAGACATGCCTACATTAGATTACGAAAAGGATGCATTGATATAATATGTAGACATTTACGATAGAAAGTGATAAAGAATATGAAAGGAGATGAAAACTTGATTAATCTTGGAGATTGGAATGCGGTTGTAGGTGAAGGCCAACAAAGTAAGACAGTAGGGGAATGTGATTTGGAAAAATGGAACGATCGGGGAGAGGGACAAATTGAGTCCTGCGTAAAAATGGCCAAGTAGTCGAAATCTCAATGATAGGTAACTACAGGCAAACAAAATATCCTTAGAAAATGCCACGAGACAGAAGAAGATCCACACTTGATTACATGAACATAAAACTTAGAGATTGGGAGAGTACCTGGAGAAACATACGACGGCAAAGCTTTGACTCGGAGGATGCTGGACGACGAGGACACCGGATAAAGATGAAAAAGGATACCCCACAGTTAGATCTGATTTTGACGCTGCAGTAAAGGACTTCTGATAGAAAGGGAACCACCGAGAGTTGACAAAAATTCATTCAGAGTTGCTTAAGTATGCAGGACTGAGAACCCTGAATAATCCCTACCAATTTATCTGTGGACTTGATTGAACTGGACAAATGTCAATTGATTTTAAAAGAGAATGTTATCAACCCCAACCCAAAGACTCTTTTCATTGTATTACCAACTTAAAATTAAGGGAGCTGATAAGTATCCAAAATGGTCATTAATGCGTGGTAAAGACAATTTCTAACGTCCAAAATTTCCAACAGGCCTCACAGAGCGATATTTGAAGAATAATTACATTGCGATCCGGGACACAGATGACAATGAATGGCGGTAAAACTGCCAGACATATTATGATTAACGATATGGCTCGCAAAATTGGATCGGGATTACGTCATAAATGTAATTATGAATGTAAAATTAACAGGCATAATTGGACAACCAAGTTCTTTGCGTCAATTTTAAGCCTGTGAAAATAGGTATACACTTATAAACCTTGTCGTGATATCGTGATAATCGCGTCGACTGCTACTCATCCAAGATGGCGTGCGACTACGTCATATCTGCCTCACCGAAAGGCCTTTGCAAGCCGGTACCCTATTGGTTGAAGGTTTGAATGCCCAAATACACAATAAACTTGGACAAGGAATAGTTAGAGAAAATACCAACTCTCCGGCCGAGCCAGTCGTACTAATTCATCATGGCGTCCACTATTGCAAGGGTTGCGAACTTTGTAAAAAAAATAGATAAGGCAAATTTGAATGCACATTTCAATCATTCCGCCATTATTAAGCTTAAGAACTGTTATTATGATTCTGCGTGACCTGATAAACATTCCTTTTATAGTAAAAATTCATTTCTTTAATATATTCACGAGATATGCCAGGTTACGGCTACTTTCACTTACTTGTTTGTCGTATTTTTCGACCACATCTATGTACAAGCGCTAGTTGTCCGTTCCACTTCGCAAGCATTGCCTACGCTCGTACTATATTTAGTACAAGGTATTTGTATACTAAGGGGTTATATCTGAATTTGAACACTCCCTAATTAACATTTTAGCCACCACACTGCTTTAACTATGACACGAAATAGCTATTTGTAAGGCATGCCTTTTCAGTGCCAGACAGATTAGTCAGAATAATTGCAAAAACGTTTAACTAACGTAATAAGCTCACAAACCCAATACCACTGAAGCAGCATCGGGTAGTTAGATTTGAATCCCTAATTATTGGGCAAAAAAACAGGGATCGCTTTCCATCACAAAGAGAATCACGGTGAATTGTTCCAGGGAGAAAAAAAACATAACAGTCGGAATTCTTAAAAAGCGGAGGATTAACTGCTCTAGTACCTCCTGAGAGCGCAGATTAAAAGGAAACCTTACGCTTCAACGTAACGAGCATCGGGAGGTTTGGGGGAGGTGGGGAAAGAGATGAAAGGATCAACAATAAATTCCTTTGCGAGATAAGCTCTCTTGAAACTACTAACAGCAGAAGCAGGAGAGGCAGCGATACCATAAATTGCGTTTCCGCCATCCCGCGAGCAAAACAAATCCGGACTCTTGAGAGAGAGATTGGTGGGCCGGGGGGAGGGGGCGGGCAGGGGGAAGGGGGCCCGCTTTAAGACGCCACCGCCATCAATGCGTTACCCTGTGCGTCTGCTCACCGAATGTGCGTGCGGGATGGTGAAGGAACCCAGGGAGGCCGTCGCCCTGAACTATTCTCTCCCGTCCCCGAAAAACATGCATGTAGTATCCTTTTATATTCTTATCTCACTCCTCCCTCTCGTGCGTAAGCGAATGAAAAATACTGGGTTTGGACCACTCTCTGCTCTAAAACTCTTCGATCGAAAGACGGCGGAACGCGGACCACATCCATCTCTCCTGCTCCAGATAACGAACTGTAACGGGAGTCTTTTCGGCTGCCCTATTTCTTTCTCGAGGATTCATAATCAAACCTTTTCACTCCTCGCAGATGGACCGAAGAAAAGATCCAGAGCTTGGAGAAATATCTCACTTCCCTTGACCTTTCTGTGATTCATTGGGATGCCATCAACTTTTACGACGGAGAAAATAATGTTTGTTTTTTTCCTTTTCATGGGCCGAAAGTGATCGTGTTTTCCGCAACCTATTTGTTAAACGTATCCCTTTGCATGTGAGGTGACAGTAATAGCCTATCAGGCTATGGCACAGAAAGTATATGAAGTATATTTTTCAATATCTTTAACAATTAACAGAAAATAAGATGAAATAATTACATAAAATATCAACAAGAAATTTCAAAATCCATTTCATGGAAATATATACGTAGTTTGTCACTCACTAGCAAAGAGGCGTTCGAGCATGCTTATTTAAAAACAAATTCTACCACTACTGATTTCCAAATTGCTTTTAAAAAATAGCAAGAGCCCTCAAAATCTTATTTCTATAGCATTCAATATTCAGCCGTAAGTAATTTTTAATCATTAGACTTTCACTGTTTCTATTCATCATCAATTATACTATAATATATTCTACCTTCTTATTTTTAATCAGTCCATTTAAGTTGTTTTGAAAATAAATCAATGGTAGATTGCTTCAGAATTATGTTTTTCAGGATATGGAACAAAAATGAACAGACGAAATTTCTAAATTATTGGGAAATGAAAATGTTGAACAAGGGTCGGTAAATTTGGGTTCAAATAGAGATATTTAAGATCACTTAAGACCTACATTAAACGGTCGCAAGACTTCAATTATAGATCATAATAGGAGGTAGCAAGCGAAAACTAAGCATATTTAGGACCATATCTTAAAATGTATTACCCGCCAAACCTCTTATGAACAAAGAATATTTCATAATTAGCGACATAAAAGACTTATCGATAATCGATTGCCTATTGGCTACACCCAAAAGAGAAGAGCGGTCGTAACGGTAATTTGTTTTTTCCAATTTTACTTACGGAATGGGAGGTAGTTCAACCTCTTTTATTTTATTTTCATGCCATTAGTAAAGAACAAATGCCGAACGCTGAAAAAAATCAGAATATAACTTAATACTTTTTTGGAAAAAAATTTGAAGGCCCGTCCATCGTGTCCAAATATTCTGTAATCCAGGTGACACGAAAACATACCAGAAACTTAGCTCTTCATTTCCCTCGATCAAACGGAATTAATAACAGCTACTCCCCAAGCTATCAGCAAATATTTGCTTAAGATGCTTGATTAAATATTTTCATGATTTACGTAAGTTTCACCGCTCCCGAGAAATGAGTTTTAATTTGACATTAAACGTTACCAAGATCTGGAAAGACCAAGGGGTAAATTTCATTTCATAAATGAAAATAACAGGTATTAAATGTTCACCACATTTCCGTTGCCAAATGCCATCCATAGAGTAATTAAAAGGAAGTTTTATTTTAAGAAAGCAAACAAATATTCCACCATAATTAACACGGGAGTAAACATTTATCGCAAAATATTATTCTGTGGACATAGCCTTGTAGTTCTACCTTGGTCTGGATGGTGTTCGGTTACATGGACCGTAATAGGAGGTCACGCTTTTAACCACACGAAGCATATAATAAACGCTATTCTGGGGCAGACAATGCCCACGTTGACACATCCTTTGCTCATGAGAGGTTCAAAGGTAGACACACGTGATCTTTATTATACACATTTTAAGACTGAGACCGATTCCCTCGTTTTGACTGCGTGATGGAGAAAATATTGTATTATATTGTATTGAATATTATAAAATAATTTATAATATTGCATAAAATATTGTATGAGCATATTAGGTTAGCATATACATATTTAGTTCTAATAGGTGAATTAAAACGTGGGATATCGTGCCATGAAATGCTCAGACCTTCATATTCGCTTCCAGTTTTCCGATTTTGAGGATGGATTCCATCATTCAACAGCCAAGAAATGTGCAATCAGCTTGCATTGCATCAATAAATTAACGCGCTCTTAAAAAAACTGATGGTATCGGCAGCTAAAAAAAGTAGTCATCGTTGTATTGATCATCATTACGGTAACATTTGACAACGAATTAAATATTATAATTCGCATCCAAAGAGAAGACAGATGTAAATTCTAATTTTTACGCCATTTATTATTATCCATTTCCTTTACTCCGGAATAGTGGTGAGGAACAAAGGAACTAGAATGTTTAGATCACGTGAGTTGACGGCGTCACAGTGTAGCTTATATTTTTTAAAATTCATGTTTTTAAATGATGAAATAATGATAGCAACGATGATTTTCTCGTGAAACTTTTACATACTTTAACGCAGCCTGCCAACGCATTCGCCATTGTTCAACCGAAGGAAATATCTGTTTTGTTGAGCATTTGTAGATCAGCAATCCCGTTCTTTTTCGAACATTACGATTTGTCTGTCGGAGGCGATAATGGGGTCGATCATGATTTTTGTTTTATACTCCATCGAGTGGAGGCAAGAATAAAGGATCATATTCAAACTATATCTTAATTATCTTCAAAATTAACAGATGCAAATGAGTCTTAAGTTTAATGCAAAGAGAGCCTCTCCATTAATGGCTTTTTAAAGTTTCGACGGCGAGTTGTGGCACCTGTGGCAACTCGCATGCTTTCATGCGTAATTTAAAAGAACAACAATGATTTAAAACGGCTGAATACTACACAGACCCCGCATCGTGTATAAGCAACAACCGATAGTGAGTAAATGTCACGTGGTACCCCGTGCCCTGATACGGCAAAAAAACTAGGAATACAATTAAATAATTTTCCTTCAGAGACAAAGGAGTGACGTAGAAAGATGCCCACTTCCGCCGAAAATACGGCAAATCACCTTGGGAAACAAACCGTTTTCATCGGGAATCGAACCTCGGATCTTTGACTCAATGTATAAAATGACGTCAGAGGGTGTGTTCAAAAATACGCAAAAAATGCTTAACTTCTACGTTCAGTTATTTGGTTATTACGCCTGCGCAATAACCTCGTAATTCTACATTAAAACCTTTGCTCAATTGATTTCCACAATTTTATCGAGAAAAATTTCGGATGACAATCCACAATCCGCGTGTGAGATAGCTCAAAGACCTAGAGATCAATCATTTTAACCCGGCAGTACACTCTCGTGCTCCCAGCTCCCGGGTCCTTGTCCTCGCGCCTTCCAGTCTCTCGCCTTGAAACTCCTCTTCGTCTCCAGGAGCGAGATTCCTGAGACGCCGTTGGCATTTAACCAAAAGAATCCGTGACCAAAGGAGTGTGTACACGCTTCTTCCGCATCGCCTCTTCTCGAAAATCCTCCTTGCCTTCAACCCCTTCACACTCCTTCGACCCGCCCCCTTGAAGGCGAAGGGGATCCCTAGGGGGCAATGCCTGCCACTCAATTCTCGGGCCATTAATTATCCTTCGTCACATTCTTCCGTCCTCATTCCTCAGGGAGGACCGCGAGGGTTGGAGAAGGGGGTACGGCGTCGGAGGAAGGGGTGAGAAAGGTTCCTCAGCCGTTCGGAGACGTTCTAACGTCGTTAATGTTTCCATAGCACGATCACCGCGAAGTATCTGCGCACGCACGCCTTTGGATATAATAATCTCACAGCACGTCTCAGAATTGGACCATATTGCCATTTCTCAAGCAATAAACGGCATTTGTAAAGCTTTAGAAGGTGAGTTACGCACAAGTTAACGCCCTATGCAGGGTGTTTCAGGAGGAAAGTGCATAACTTCTGAAGGAAGTTAGGGGGAAGTGATTTTAAGCATTTTTTTGACCTATGAACATGGGGTCGCACCTCCTTAGTTACCGAGCTATGGCAACGCTAACATTTTGCCAGAAGAATTTTAGTTTCCACGAAAACGCCAAATGTCAGACACGAGCACTTATGAAAACAAGGATCGATTGTTTTCAAGACTTGCATCTTTCTTTTCCCGCCGAAAATTATGGTAATCGTTTCAAATTTTTAAAGATAAAAATTACTTTAAAAAAATCGAATTTAAAAAAGACTTTTTGTTTTTAAAAATAAGAAAACTTTTTAGATAAAAAATAACTAGCAAATTTTATTTTCCTTCTAACCTTGGTACAATTATTTCCCTATTTACATTTTGGCGGAGATATAGCATCATAAACGATATTGTTACATGAGCACATCGATCGAATACCCTCCCATGCAAGGAACTCGCATTCATATTCCGAAAAAGACTATTCACTTCATCCATATAAGCCTATGAGTTTCTTTTTACATGCATTGAAAATAAGAACCACTGAAACCGGTTCGTAGGACTTTTATTGGGCTAAAGAAAGTAAGCAATCATGCGGAAAAAAGTCCTCAAGCGGTGATTATCTCCATGGATTGGTTGTCGATCACATCTGATAAGATTCATTGTTTAAGGAGCTGATTGAACTTATTTATTCTTAAAATCTAAATCAATGAATAGAGTCAATAACTCCTAAGTATGATTTCGATGCGATGAGAGGGTAAATGAAGCAGGATTGAACATGTGCATAACATTTTGGTACGTTCTGGTGAGACCTTATCAATGTCTCCTGAGTTTCGACCCCATGTTCATAGGACAAAAAATCCTTAAAATCACCTCCTTTCCCTCATCCAGGAGTTACGCATTTTCCTCTTGAAAAACCCTAAATTTATAAAAAGGTAGTGGCCGTTGCGCAGAGGACCCTTTCCAGAGGAAGTCTATTTCCTACGAACTAGCTCCGTACGGGGGATTGAAGTCGTCTTCGCATTTAAACTCTAGATAACTAAATTCAAAATGGTCAATCTGTTATTCGCATAAAATTTCTATGTCCCTGAGTGCAATTGTTAAGATGGGCTTCTCGGATGGATTGCGAAAGATATCAGCGCACTGTAACATGGCTTTGTTTGGATTGTACACATCGCCGTGAAACGCGCTGCTGATACTCTCCCGCTCTCTCAAGTTAAAATGCTATTAAGTTGTCAGCCTTGCCTACCATGTTCGATCCTCTCCTCCGCTCCTTTGCCGACCCCTTCCACCTCCTCCTTGACGACACGCTTCGCGTAAAGCAACTACCATCAAGTTTCGCTACCACTATATCTTCACACCCTCACCCTTCCTCACTTCTCCCAGACCACATTCCAGGCCTCTCTTCATCCACTTAAGCCTTTCTCCCAAAATCCGTAGACCTTCAAAGCCAAAGCCTCCTCAACTTCATTGTACTCTCTAAGCCATATCCTTCGATCTATCTTCTTTCGGTCGCACCCATGAATGCACATCTTCCGCCCGTATTCTCACGCCTCTCTACCGATGCGAGTTCGCGCGTCCTTCGCCGCATTCAGAAGAGTTTACGACACAACCGAAAAGGGTCGGCGCCGGATGGATTCGGAGCAGGATGCTGCCCACATCGATGAAATCCACACGGCGGTACGTCATAACTCACTTTTACAGATTTTCACGGGAGGAGGTTAAATTAAAATTCGAAAGCCCTGAAAAAGTCAATCATCTCCCATCTCCTGATGGACCGAAAGGAAGCCAAACGAAGAAGCTCAATGGTGTTGTAAGGGAGTAATTTGAGGAAATGAAAAGGAGGAAGATTAGATGCATTGACAGAGGTACCTGATGAAAAAGAATGGGATTCTGAAGGCCGTTTTGGAAAGTGAAAGTGTTGAGAAAGAGGGTGAAAGAGACGGGATGGACTTGTACGGGCATTTTGTGTGAAATTATAGTAATGGGAAGTGTGGTGATCAGAGAAGTGAGAAGGCGTGAGAAAGTAGCAAATCACTCGTGCAGGCCAATTAAGGGATTAGCAAGTGATAAATATCAAATCCCGCCCTTACACTATTTCAGGTGGTTCGAGCGAATGTTTCCCTAGTCATAATAGAGACTATATTCGAATTTTATCATTTGACTAATAAAAATTCCCGTTGATTCTGAACGGGAGGGATAAAAGTTAGTAATAATACAGTAGTTAAATTCATACAGAAGAGAATCTGACGTCTCATTTCTCATCTTAGTTTTTTACAAAGTCGAAATTGCCCGTTTCGTCGCTTAATTATACATAGTATTAAGCTATTTCACTGCAACTGTTTATTTTTATAACAGTAAAACTAAAAATGTATTCCATTTTCGCCAGGGGGACGAGAGAAAGATCACCAAACTTTGAGTGTATTTTCCCTTCAGTGAGTTTGATCGAGATTTTTTTTACGTTACCAATGAAGACCATTTTTGAATTTTTATTTGAACCTACAAGCAAATTTTCAAGATAAACGGCTCATTCATTCATTCCGAGGCTAAATAGAAAGCAGGAATTTGGGGAATTGGATTCCATTGGAACCCCAATCATCCTTCTACAAACATCTACAAAATAATGTTGGATCTACAAAATACCCTGCAATGGGAGTGTGGCAGGGGACTCTTCTTGAGCTCTGGGACTTAATCTAGGTTAAATGGTGTAGTACGTATGCCTCTAGCAGTGAGTAAAATTCTAGATATAGTAAGTGATATTACTACGCAGACCGATGGGCCCCAAGTATAAGAATCACAGTGACGTACTAAAGGGAGGTACCATTTTAAAGGCTGTTAAGCCCACGTGGAGAGGCTGGGATACAAAATGCCTCTACTGAAATTTACTAATATTGATAATTTAATTTAACGTAAGCTATACGCCCAGTGACATGCCGGGGTAATGACCCGGGTGAAATTACCCGTGCATACCCATTGCTGAAGTGGCCACGGAAAATTGCCATTGTTGAAATGGTAGAAAAATTGATGGCTTTGGAATTGATAACCTAATTTTGAAGAACGAAACGTAAAATATAATCAAAAGCAATAATCAAATACGCCGTTCATTTAGTCATCCGATATTGGACATCTCAGTCCCATATGATGAATGCAAGTAATTTAAAAAAATCAAAATAAAACCAACATTTGCTCTGACTCCAATGCTTTTATCTAGGGGCCTGTTCAGGGGCCTTTGGGATCCAGAGGAAATTTCAATAGTGCCTATGCTCGCCCCAGTGCACTCAAATACTCACATGAGAATTTTCAAAGGTATCGGTTCAGCCGTTTTTGAGTTATGCTCCATAACATACACACCCAGGTCCGTTTTATATATATCAGCTGTAAGATTGAGGTAAATACTATAACTATTTATGGGGCAAAAATATTGTTTTACATGACTGAAATTCTCAGTAATTATTTAAATACATAAGTCTTAAACTTGACTCATTTTTTTCACCCCGTGAGCTGAAAACGCCGTCACAACCGAAGTTTGTTTTGCGATTCTGCAAAAATTTACTGCGGTAGGTACCCAATTAATTAATTTAAAAAAACAGTTGAGAATAAATACAAACCACAGAATGTTAATTCTCTGACGAGATCTATGCGTTAGAAAATCCTCATTTTTTAAATAAAGTCCCTTCTGAAGTGCATACCCGTCCCATTTTCCATTGAAAATGGCTGGTTTTTTATAGCAAATATCTCGTTATATCGTGCGGTAAGTGGCTACTATTTTGGTATCTTTGAAAAGCTGACATATCTTTCTTTTTGATGAGGCCAAACACATTGAATTGTGAAATTATGTCTCGTACAAGCTACCATAGTGAATGATGAAACATCAAAGCTTATCCTTACTTCACTAAGTGAATTGCACACTAAATTATTCCCGACCATGGTTTAGACAAAAGATTATGACTATCAAGGCTTCGAAAATCAATCGTCATGACCCTTGATAATGACGATTTGTGATGCAAATCATTGTGGGTACCAAAGAGGTGGGATCTTTTTTTTGTAGATTTTCGCAGCACATTTTTTATGGTATTCAGGCTTTTGGTTCTGCGATTAACTATTTAGTATTAAGCAGCAGTTTCGCCGTGATATGCTGCCGGCTTCGTTGGGATTTTAAGAACAACAATGGTCTTTTTTCAAAAAATAAATAAACAATTCCAGCAGCTGATGATTTTGAGAAGTAAAAACTTAATTTCGAAGAAGTCTCTTCAAGGTATAAGGGAGTTTATAACTATCCTCTCTATTGATATTATTTGTTCTTTTTTCTATTTCAATTGCCTTCCTTATGAGCCGCGGAAAGTAACTGCTTTCTTTGTGTAGTACTCTTGCCGTCTTGATGTCAATGGCGTGACCTTCCTGGCAAAGAATTTGTTGGTTTAACCTCTTCCCATGTCAAAAATTCTGAAAATTTTATCGAAGTTATTCAAGAGTTAAAATTAACGTCATCTGATATACTTGTGAGTTTTGATGTCGTCTCACTTTTCACTAAAGTGCCAGTATTGGACTCGATCAATATATTGAAGGAACTCACAAACCAAGGCCTCCAGAGTGACTACCCTAAATTGGCAGAATTCTGTTAAAAAAATTTATTTTTCATGTGGAACGGAGTAATATATTAGCACAGGGCGGCTATGGGGTCTTCTCTTTCTCCTGTTATCGCCAACCTATACATGAAAACATTTGAAAAAGAAACGTTAAACACCTTTGACCATCACCCAAAAATTTGGTTAAGATACGTTGACGATACATTCGTTGTTTGGCCGCATCGAAAAAAGATACTCGAGGAGTTCCTATTACATCTGCAAAGTCAGCATCCTTCGATCCAGTTCACTATGGAAATCGAAAAAGACGGACACCTACCATTCCTGGATGTCCTAGTCCAAAGAAAAGATGGTGGTCTACTTGGAGATAGTGTGTACAGAAAGAAGACTCTTACCGATCGATATATTCACGCACGCTCACACCACCATCGACAACAGAAGGCTTCTGTTATCAAGACCCTGTTTGATCGCGCCTGAAAAGTTTCCGATCTTGATTTCATCACACAAGAAATACACCATTTGAGGAAGGCAAGGAAGGCAAGAATAATGGATTTAGTAACAAATTAATTGAAAGAGTGACACAGAAAAAACCTAAAGAGAATGAGACTCCTAAACCTCTGGGATATGTTATGCTGCCTTACATTGCGGGTACAACCGAGCGCATAGGTAGAATAATTAAAAAGTATAACATAATCACACGATAAAACACTACCTCCAGAGTACGAGATCATCTACGAGGGACTAAAGATCCATTACCACCCACAATGTATGAGGGTATATACGAAATTCTCTGCAGTTGCGGAAGATCATATGTGGGGCAAACCAAGGGAGCAATTGGATGCCGATTAAAATAACATGAACGTGCAATCCGGAAGAAAGACTGGTATCACTCGGCCGTGGCTGAGCACACTACGTTAGAAGAAGGTCTTGCCATTGACATCGAGACGGCAAGAGTACTACACAAAGAAAACAGTTACTTTCCGCGGCTCATAAGGGAGGCAATTGAAATAGAAAAAAGACCAAAGAATATCAATAAAGAGGATAGTTATAAACTCCCTTACACCTGGAAGAGACTTCTTCGAAATTAAGTTTTTACTTCTCAAAATCATCAACTGATAGAATTGTATATTTATTTTTTGAAAAAAGACCATTGTTGTTCTTAAAAGCCCGACGAAGCCGGCAGCATAGCACGGCGCAACTGCTGCTTAATACTAAATACTTAATTGCAGAACCAAAAGCTGAATACCATAAAGAGGCGATGAATACACTAACTATTAATTAATTAAGTGACATAGAGTTGCGCTGGAAACTTTGCTTCCCAAACTTACTGGTAGAAAGCAAAAATATCCAAAACTAAATGTAAACTACCGAATAACATATGAATAATTGACAAAATGACTCCACAGAGAATGTAACACTTAAAGAATTTTTTCATAGCAAGCATCGGAATTAACCTTAAAAAAAGGGTCAGCATGTTTTACCATAGGAAAGTCCAATGATAATGATTAGCTTGGAGTAGTATACACACTCTATTCGAAATTTTTTCCCATTTAATCTCCTCAATGTACACCTACTACAGTGATAAGAAGTCGTTCCATAAATTTTACGTCTTTCTTCTCATCATTTTTCGGTCGCGATTCAGTAGAACTCAGCCATTTTTTTAAGCCACTAAATCATTTTGCAAACGGCTTGAATGCCAACCCACTGACTATTTTCGGGAGGCAAGGCGAGTCGCGAGTTGAATACTGATATTCAGATATGCATGTGTGTCCAAAAAACTTAATATAAGAAAGAACAAATAAAGTTCTTCTGGATATTGGAACTCCAGTTGAGAAATCCTTACTGCCACATGAGGCACATGCTTTGGATTCTAACGCCATGATAACCTCCTGGGTTCAGACCTGCTTGATCAGTGATCTATTTTTCTACCGTGGCTTGGAGCAACCAAGACATTTCTGCTTAGCACGCTTTGACCTCTTCTAATTCATTCAGTCAGTTAGCTCAAGAAATAAAATTATATCAAAAGTGAAGACATTCACAATCACTGTTTCAATTTTTCTGAGGTCATCTGTCAAAGTTATTCTGCCCGTTTTTTCAGTTTTTCTGCTAACTCAAGGGAGTATGCGACCATTAGTCATTCATTGTTTGTAATTATGTAGAAAAATTAACTCAATTTTCCTTTTGTACACCTTCCAAGCATATAGCTCGTCACTTTGCGCAAGGCAAAATTCCAAGCTTTTCGCCTGAGGAACTTGGTAAGGATATGGCGGTTGCGCGATCAAACTATATAATAAACTAGGCACGGCTGTCAGTTTGTAACGCTGCGAAAGACGCTGCGATCTAGAATTCAATTTTATTGAAAGTGAGCCTGTATGAATTGGCAGGAATACAGTTTGTGATCTAATACGGACCGGCAAAGTAGCAAAACCCCGAACTACAATATAAATGGGTAGTTTTCACCCCATATTGTTAACTTCCAACCCCTTAAGAAAAGCAATTAATCGATGCAGGGGTTCCTTTCTTTTTTACTTTTCAAAGGGTGGTTATGGTATATGATTCTTTCAATCCTATGAAATGTTTTAATTATTTCTTTTTCCCATTGAATTTCATAGGGAACCCACTCCTAGCCATATACTAAGCACCCTCTCCTAGTCATAGCCAAAAAAATATCATAAGGGGCAACCCATTGATTAATTTAAGTACTAGAGGTAGCGCTGCGTATACTCGGCCGTAAGCGAAGGTGAAGCTACTTCCACCATATTAAGTGTCTCTGAGTTACTCTAAGCGTAATAGACCTTGCAATATTTATTCTTAGGTTTGCTGTTCATAAAATGATGAATTAAAGATAATTAAACATGATCGTTTCAGTAATATTCATTTTAACAGCGCAGACGACCATCAATGAAAAAAATAATTTTTCCAAGCTACTGCACCTTTCTACATTTACTAGACGCTGTATAATAAACTAAAAAAAACAAAGTTTTACGTATCTCAAACTTTCACTTAAAAGTAGGATACACGAACTCGAAATAGGAAGAATATCAATCCCGTCTCACGATCTCATTCGGCAAACACAATATTCCTTACTAGAATAGAATGCAAATATCTTTGCGACTCAGGAGGAAAAAGGGAGAGTAAGCTCCACGCCACGTGATTAGAGGATGACTAATGAGATGTGAGTGGCCTCAGAAATATAGCCTTAGAAAATATCAGGATTGCCTTCAGGCCTCAGTCGTGTTCACTTCGTGCTCTTGTGTGCTGTGTTGCCTAATGTCACTCCCGCGCTCTCGCTCTTCTGTAGTCTGGACCACGATCGTAGAAAAGAGTATCTGGGTAGTACAATTGGCATTCTCGAATTAAATCCCCCCCCCACCGTAAGGACCTCCCGTCCCCGCAAATCGAAGACGTTCAGACAGTCATAAAAACACACGAAGCATAGTGGCGAAGATATTTGGATTTTAGTATAGGGACTCTCAATATGGCGTAAATGGATTCACCTGAAGTTCGTTACGCCACGTATGTTGAACTACATATGTACTCTTAGGGGCAACTAATCTCCACACACCCGTGAGGTGTGTAGATTGATGTAGATGTAATATGTAGTGTGTGATTGATGTAGATGTAATATGGCATCCCTGTATACAGTCCGTAGTAGTTGTCTCGCCGTCACACCAACCCGATTCGCCATGAAAATGTTTCACAACGAGGCAAAAGGGGTGAAGGGGTGATTCGAGGATTCGGTGGGATGCCAGCACTTTTAAGTCGAAAGAGAATGGGGCCGCAGGGGGTTCATGGAAGAGGTGATGGCAGGGGCGAATTTCGCAGGTTGCCCTCAAGAGAACGTGAGCGGAAGAGAAAGAGGTTGGAAATGATGTTAGTTAAGGAAAAAAAGAATTCACGGCGAGAGAGAGGATTTCCAGGAAGCGTTCGGACTTTTGAGAGGGCCGGAGGTGCTATAACCGGGCACTACTTAAGTGAAGAGGGTGCATTTAAGCGCCCCATTAAGGTTAAGACTCAGAAAAGTTTTATTATGTATTTCTCTCTCCCCCCCCCCCCCCCCCCCCCAAGTGAAAACTCTTGAGTTCCAGCCTAGTTAAAGTACGTAGGAATTCGACGGTTGCACTAACTTGTAGAAATGGGCGCTTTAAGGCTTGAAACCTTAGCTCAAGCGAGTTGGTACACATTTCACGCTGCTCAACATGCTTGATCCGAAAGGAATGTGCCGAAGTTCCAATACGAAAACATTTTAAGTAAATAAAAAGTTAGGAAAAGTATAATGAATTCAGTCGTCTGCTAGTAACAATATCTAATAATATCTTTTCCCCAAAGTCATATATATTCGTAATCCTTACAGTGAGCCTTAGTAAGACTTTCATTTGTATAAATTTCACTCACTTCTGACATCAGTTATTAAAGAGGAGTACTGGAAAAGTAGAATGGCTAGGAAGCGACATAATGCCGAGCCAAACTTAATATTCTGCTAACTGAACGGTTTCTCATATAATTATTAAAACATTATTCCCATTTGGAAAAGAGATACATTCACTACTTTAAACAGAGCACAACATTATCAATTACCAAAAATACTCGACTATACATCTGTCGGCTATGGTACTTTATAAATGGTGATATAAGACTTTTTATACGAATTACTACAATTTGGAGAAGGAAAAGTAAAATAAATAATCAAATAAAAATACTCTACATCGTTAATTGAAACTTAAAGTTGTACTAAAATGAAGATGGTTAGGGCTTTTGCAATGGTCTGGGATATAAAATCTGCATAATGAAGGAAAATACAGAGAGAAATGGGTAAGTTAAAGTTCATCGTAATAAGGATGCAGTTGGGATGCAAAATACATTTTCAGAGAGGCATATTATTCATTGGCTATCATTCATGTTCATGGTGGCCACAAAGTTTTAATTTTGAAATTCCCTGACTTTTCTCTGACATTTTCCCAGACATTTCCTCAAAATTCCCTGACAAAATGTCTCCGTGAAACAGTACAAGGCAATTTTTAAAATGATTTGTATGTTTCAATGATGGCACGATACGGTGTAAAATGCGTTGCTACATTTGAGATGGTGCTATCAGTGCATTTCGAAAGAAAACAAAAGTCAGTTCTATAACATGATTGGAAACAGTGAGCGAGCAAGCAGAGAGATGGGTGTAGCCGCCGACAATGTTGCAAATGGCAAACCGTGGGATATTTTTCTCCTCCAACGCTGGCCCGATAAGTGTCTCAAAGAAGCAAAGCATATCTCAGCAACATCGTGTTTGAACCACCTCTCTCGGAGGTAGTCCCCTCCCCCACGGCAGCGGAGACTTTCGAACTGTTCCGGAGTTTCCTGTAAGGTACCCACCCCACACATTTCAGGCCTGCCTTTCAGCCAAGATATTAGAAAAGGTAGCCGGGAATGGCCGGACAGAGCCAAAAGGAGGAAGAATGAACTGCCAATGAATGGAATGGCATATATCAGACGGTGACGGACACGAAAGAAGTGTATGGAACATGAGCCAAGCCACTTGTAGAGGCGCGACCACTACAAGTTTCCCTGACAAGACCTGGCATTTCCCTGACTCCCTGACAGCCAACCTCTTTTACCTGACATTTCCCTTACTTCTCCGACTTCCCTGACATGTGGCGGCCCTGATGTTCCTTCTGAGGACATTTGGCAGTAGTTTCAAAGATGCAAGAAAATTCTTGAGGCCTTTTATAGGAAATCACGGTTTAACAACAGAATTGAGGCAGTGAATCTCGCATTCGGAAAATACGGATTCAATGCGCTAAGGTCTCGATAAACTGATTTTCCGAGAACTACGACACCACGAGCCCCTTGAAAATCGGGCAAATTATGACGGAAGAACTAAAGAATTTCCTTCCTCCAGAAGAAATTATATCTATTAAAGGTTCATGAAAATAATCACATATTAAAATACGAATAATGCTCCAAGGTAGTGAAAACACTCTTCTATAAAGGAAGAGCATCTACATACTCAATAATCCGGAGAAAGACCACCAATAAAATACGAAGCACCTATTTACAAGCCTTCATTTATACACAATTGCTTGTTCCCAACCAGCATTTCAACTCAAATAAAATACAAATTATGATTGAAAGTAAAAGTCGTGAGTTTTAATATGCCAAACTTGGAAAAATGCTGAAATACCAGAGACAAAGAGCGTAAACTCTATGCAATAAGGAAAACGATAGTGCAGCAATTGAGAAAGCCCAAAATCTTTATTACAATATTTGTTAAATTTGCTGTCTTGATTTTGGTGTGAAATACCAATATAATATAGACAGGTAATAAAATTTATGCTGTAAATGGATATAAACAGTAGGTGAACTATAAAGAGCTTTTATTCAATTGGCTTATTGACGGTAATTCTATTCCCTCTCACTCTTCAATTAATTGGTAAAAGTTTTGGGTAAAGAAGCACGTAAAATACTTTTAAAGCCTTAAATAGACGTATTTAGAAACGCTATTCCATCGACTTATATAAAAACGCGCAAACATTTTTTTCAATTTAATTAAAATAATTTATCTCAAAAAAGAGTGCTATTCACGAAACATGAATTTGAAGATTCATTTAACATGAAAAATTAACGGATAAATTTAGTTTAACTCTTCTAAAATAATGGGAAAAAGGCAAAATCACAGGAAAATGTAGCCCGGAAAATGGAATGTGACCACAATTTGCTTTCCAAAGATAGCGGAGAAGCAAAATCCTAGTTCCTGTGAAACAATTTTCTGAGACGGCAAAAAAATGCTCGGTTGGCATTTTCCTTTGTTGTACATAGGTACTCCGGTGCATAAATTCTCAATGGAAGTTTCAAACGGAAATTACATTATTCCCACTGAAAGAGCAGCCTCTGTCTCAGCATTCACGGGAATGATTCAGAAACATCCAGAAAGGGCTTTCCGAAAAACAAGGCTGAAAAAAATACACCAGGAGGGTGACGGCTGGGAAGATGGGGGAAAATGTGGAAAATATTTTTAAAAAATAATAAAGGAATGGAAATTATCCCGGCGACGAGTTTTTCCTGAAAGCAACCCGAGATCCACCGAATTAAGTGGATTTCGAGAAATGCCATCTTGTCTTGGCTTTTTATTGTGAAGGAGGGAAATAATTACTTTTTCTCGGGGCAAAAGTGGGAACCTTAATTAAATGTAATTTAACGAACGGATTTTAGAGATAAAAGGTGAGGGAAATGACAGGAATCGGTTTGAACGCGTAATATTTTTATCTTTCCTCGCATAATTATTCTCCATTAACTCTAGTCTTCATATCAGAGACGGAGTGTAGACAACAATAATTTATTCTCCAAGTATCATCATTCCCCCAATTATTACTGTTAATTGTTAAAAATTATAGTATTCTCAATCAACTATTTCAATAATTGAATAATAATTATAATTAAACTTAACTCTAAGACGCTTATTGCGTAGCACTTATTGTTTATAGTTTAATAAAAGCTTCAAATATGCATCAGGAAAAGTAACTTGATTATCATCTAAAACGAACAGTCATGGTAAGATGCATAATAGACAAATATTACTGATTTATTTAATTAAGATATTTCCAATTTAGTTCAAGAGCTGTCAATGCTGAAGAAAGAAGCCGCACTCTTCGGAGTGGTTCCGTCAATTATCATCGATTATTTTAATTACATATTTTATTTACTTATCTTAGTATTTTTCCTCAGTATTTAATTTATAATAAAATGTATAAACCAATTGCGTTTTATATGCTCACTTCACTTTTAAAGTTTAATCTTTAAGCAGAATGGTAATAGGACGAGGCGGAAAGTCGCATTAGTGGGCGTTAGCAAGTAGAAGCCTTTAATATCGCCCTAATAAATTAATGAGTAAATATGGAAGGTATGCTCACCTTGATATTATTTGTATAGTTATGATCGAGTAATTTGAGATTCTTAAAAAGGAAATTTGAACTAGCATATTCAACGAGACCGAAAGAAGTACGACGTCATGAGGAAATACTTACGGGAAGATTCGTGAAGACAATCACCAGGAAGACTATGCAACGCATTCCGAAGATAGCTAGTGTGACGGAGGCATTATATCTTTTCGCATTTGTAGGAGATTCAGATTTCAGAGGTTTGCCATTTTATATCACCCAACCTATCCAGGTGTTTTTGCAGCGATTAAAATTTCAAGACATTAATCACAGCCTAAAATCGGAGAGTTCTAAGCCCAGGGCTCGTTCTATGGACATAAAAATTGGACATGAGAAACATCAAAACATCATCAATAAAAATTGAACGATAAAATTGGTTTTTATACAGATCGAAATCTTTCAATGGAAAGTCAATAGGGCAGGACATGTGAGTAAATTCTTCGTGAGCAGCAAGAAAGCCAAAAAGTCTCACCTTCCCCCCAATCATTCTACATGAGAAAACATTGACAATTTGTTGCTAAATAGAAAACAGTAACTAGTCTTATCGTTATCATTACTGCTTATCCTGCGAAGCAAACAAGTCGCGTTTAAAATGAACTTGCACAGAATGGCACCTTGGGTATAAGGTTTGAGGCTGAATGTGTATATAACTTTAAGGCGCACACTTAACGTCCATTTATTGAAACTACTTCAAGTTATTCACTCCGAAAGGATTCAGTGGATGCTGAATTTCCCTTCAACATTTTAACATAATGGAACGCAGTTGGGGGATACAAAAAAATCGAAAGAGTAGAGCAGATTCGCAGAATACGCGAAGTTTTTCCCGTTTGAGGCCATAACTCGGCCCAGAGTTTTTTTTATTTTCCACATCATCATTCCCCATTGCCAGTATAGCGACACGGCTATTCGCACACACAATAAAAGTTAGGCGGTCGGTCATGAAGGGCGACGTCTGTCACCGAAGAGCAGGGAGAAAGAAAAATGCCCCCCGAGATTGGAAATTCCTCGGGAGAGGTTAACTTCGGTTCGATGGAATTGAATGGAAGTGGGGAAATAATGGTCGAGGGAGAAGGAGGAGTTGAGTTTTCACCGTGAATGAAAGGAGAGTCTAAGTTTGAGTAGAATTAGAGGCATTTTCACAGACAAATCGAAAAAAGTAGCATGTTGATGTTCATAGAAATTCTTTAAAAGGTCGGGGATGGCGTTCACTGAAAGTCCATCCATTGAGCGTCATCGCTTATTTCATGAAGCCAATGAACATCCACTCTGCCGGCCACAGTAGTCGTGATAATTATTGTATGCGCAAATATTAATTTTATCGCATGCTTTCGTCGATCCAGCATTCTCGAATCGACACATTTTGTCCGCATGCATTAATGATTGGAGCGAAAGAATTGAGCAGTTATGTTGCACGTAATACTTCTACGAAATCACATGACACTTTCCTACTTTATCATGCGATAATTATCACAGCATTACGAGAATCGACTCCCAGGTCGGTTCTCTGCCAGCCCGTCAAGCACAAGTCTACGGGTTCGCGTCCCGCTTCAGACATAAATGGTCTAAGAAATTAGATGAAATCAGTTGATTGGGATTTTAGGTGGTCCAACCGGTACTGTTTACCCGTAAAACACAAGATACAAATCCTAACGCAAACGCAACATATTTGTTTACGCGGTAGCCAAATAGCCACCTCAATGGCGTATGGCAGGGGGCGATGCCACAACAGGTATGCACTATTCATCAAACATACTATCATACTGTTATTAGCTATTTGTCTAATATACTTTTATATTCAATTTAGCACCAGTGGGACTTCACATGCATTACAGCTGCTAAACATCTTTCAACGCATGAGTGATATAAACTGTATTATTTTATTGAGGCCATTTGTAAAGTCGTGCTGAATTGAGAAAGCAATTTAAAAACTACAGACAAATAAAATCACCTAGAATTCCAAGCAGATATTGAGACTTGAAACAAATATATAAAATAAAAAGGTATAAACTGAGCGCTACCTATCGATATCTACCATTAACATTATAGGTAATATCGTTCATAACTATTTTGATCCCAATGCATAGGGATTAAACAGAGAAAACTTAGTCATCGCCAGGATTCATACCAAGGCACACAGGATAGTCAGCACTTGATCACTATCATGAACGAGAACTGGGCACTAATTGCATTATGATCCCCTTAAAAAATATACATGAGTATTAAGATGTAAAGCCTGGACTGTCTGAGTATAGTTTCAGAAAAAAAACTGTCTCCCAGGAGCAAGGTAGTGTCGTTGGTATTTTGCTTACTTTTTGGATCTCTCGACCCGATTACCCGGCAGGATTAAGGCCTTAGATTTAGATGGTACGATTTAGCTTCGGTAGTTGGAACAACAATAAATGCTCAAACTACAGCACAATTGGCCATTCCCTCCCATTCGCAAGTAAATAACAGGTTGATTGTCGCCGAAAAAGGCAGTCCGGTCGACTTACGAGAACTCGGCGAGCAAGGTACCATCACTCGAGGGAAAGCTGGAGCGATTTTTCATCAGATACGCAAGCTGTGTACGCGAGGGCTAATGGAATTAAGTCCTAAGAATTAGCGCGAGAGAGAAGGAGAATGGTGGGTTTGGAATTAATGTCGCACATTAGGGGGACTGAAAACGACATTCCGCATCTGCCAACTTCGCCGCAGATTATAATAACGCGACCCCCTTTTCCCCACCAATCCCTTCCCTCTCTCGCTCAGTCCTCAGGCCTTTTATCCCTTTCTCCTAGCCCCCTCCCCCCGCCCTAATTGATCCCCAGAGCCATCCCTCCTCGACAAGATGCCTCGCTGCCAGGCGCAGGATTGCGCCAAACTTCTGCACAGGTTATTCACTGGCGAGGAGAGTCTCTCTGTATTAATGTTGCCTTGTAAAACTGAAATTCCCTCTCTGGAGGTGAAGCGGGGTTCGAAACATAAAAGGGCCACTTTTGCCTCGCATTCTGTTTCGCCCTGAGTCGCAACTTCAGGTCGTTGGATCCCAGTCATAACAATCCTCCTGCGTAATCAACGCAATTGTCCAACATTATAGGGTCATATTTCTCAGGATAAAAGATGACTCTTCCTCCTTTGGAGGTACCAAGTTTCGAATATATTGTCCGTTGATTTGGGCTTACGTTTGAACTTAAAAGTGAACGGTTTTTCGTTTTATCTTTGCAAAAAAGAAACGCTTCGAGCTTCACACAATCCCAGACATATGAAATAAAGAGAAGGCAAAATTGGGGATTTGAAAGCGTACTTGGAAGTCTAAAAATTATGTTTTTTCAATTGCCGCAATTTTCTAGGGAAACAAAAATTCGGGTATAACATATACTGTGTTCGAAAAATATTTCCAATATTTTGGCTTCACTTTTTTCCCCTGAGTCTTCCCTAATTAAATTGTCCGACCCACAGAGCTCAATTATTTTCATAAAAGTTTTTTAAAAATTGCATGATCAATATAACTACATCTTTCTATCACACGTTTTCATCGAATGGTAATGAATTGGACGGGGTTCAATTTTGGGACGATAAAAATATTTGGAGAAACACCTCCACTCATAATTAATTTTTCAAAGTAGATCTTCCAGGCTGAAAGCTCAAACTCAAAGTAATACTCTCTACTGTTAATGGCTTCACTTCGTAAAAGTTTTTACAGTTAGTATTTATAATTGAAATAAAATACTTTTCATTTTACTACGAGCCATATTCCGAAGCTTACCACCATATTTACCCAGAGTAAATATGACATAGTAAAACTGTAGAAAATTACAAAGTATTTTAGGCCAATTATGAATACAATTTGGAGCAAAACTGTTTGTAAAACGAGCCTATGTATGAAATGACTTACAAACTAGTTCAAAAAAAGGGAAACTACAAGCCAAACATGAGAAAAATAATGGGTCTAATATAGGAAAATAGGAAATCATTAATGATTCTAAATCGATGAAAACCACTTGAATCAAAATATTTTAAGAGATTTTGCACATTATTTTATAATATATGTCTCGCTGATTAACCAGTTATTTATCAATAATTTATGCAGTTTACAACTTAGTTTCAATTTTTAAGATAGCTTCTCCAGAGATTGTTGAGGAAGAGTGAGAAATATGTTTGTCTAGTTTTCAGCATTACCTTCCTGATAGGATATAAATCCTGTGACAAAAATTGGCTACCTAAATAATTTGCACATGTCCATGAATTTCAAAAATGTATTCTCTGTGCACTCACTACGGATGTTAAATAATATCGTATTTAATGGATTCTGGCTGCCTGATTTTGTTATATTTTTGATGCCACCTTTTGGTATTACGCGACCACATGTTTGAGTTCAAAAATGCTACTGCCCACCAACGGCCGGATGTAATTCAAATTTCAGAAATGAGCTATTTTGCCCAACTATTTTTCCTAAACAAATACGTAAAAATATATTCCCCATGACGCAAAGGGTTAAATTCTCGATTGAATATGCGTTAGACCATTTCCATAACCCAACGCTCAATATCCCACAAATTTAGCGTTAGGAGTAAAAATCTCCGAGGTCTGAATTTTGACGGCTGTTTTTGGATTCAAAACGAGAAGACATCCCTCACGCAAGCGGATTCAAGCGCAAAATGCAGTGACCTAATTCGACCAGATTTTATGACCCAAGTATTGACATATCGGATAACTAAGTGAAGCACAGAAGGCTCACATTGTGCCCAAAAAACCGGATGCAGGAATTACGGGAGCGATGTGCGTACGTAAGCTTATTGAGAGAAAAAAGGCATGATCAGCGTGGAAATGGGAAGTGACCTCTTGTGCTCCGGAATATTTCACCTTAATGGATAACTCGAATATAAAACTCAGTGCATTAGCTCTGAAAAGCATTAGGAAAGAAAGGAATATATGTCGCAGACCATAACCAGCATCCTGATTTGATTTTCGAGTAGTCGTCGTTTTTTGGGGCGGAGACCGACAGCTGAGATCATTTGCGCAACTACCGACCGGTGAAAAGGATGGTATGGGTAGGATTTTTATGGGATAAAGGAAGGGTAAAGAGAAGCATTGCGCCCAAACATAAGACTGATCTTCACGAAATAAGCCAAGAGTCGCTGCAGTTCTAAGTCCCATGCGACTAAGTACATGCGAGTACTGACATTGAGATACTATCCACAAAATATTCAATAAGGGACAAGAAAATTCCAATGGGAAGACTGACATTCTTAATCACCACATAAACACCACTCCCTTCTCACTCACTCAGTGATTCAACTTGACCGAAGGTTGGTTTGAATAGTTGAGGGTAGAGCTCACCCCGGACTAAGCCACAGGCGTGTGAATTTCACAGATTCAGGGTAGGGGGCCGAGTGCCTTTCCCTGGGCCACCTCGCACTGCAAGGATTATTTGTTCGGAGGCGTCCAAAGGCTTCACCTGGATTTGAACCCGGGACCCTTCGATCAGTAGCCAAGCGCTCTACCCACCACGCTCCCCCAGTCCCTTACGAATCGCATAAATTTGAAGGCAACACCATAACCTTAAGCTTTAAATTAAGAGAATTGAATTTCTGAAAGCAAAGATAATATGATTAGTTTACCTTCGGACCAAATTGTTGGTTATTACGTAAGATAAATATACGTATTATGGTTACGTAAGATTTTCCCGGACCCTCTCACTCTCCTACGTAAGACAACGCAAGAACAACTTAATTCCCCTCTCCCCAAAAACGTCTTACGAAATACTTGAATGACTATATAAGACTATTTTCGAATCGTGCTCATTGTTATATTTTTGCATCTAAGTCTCCGCGCTCCATAAAAACTATTGCGCCTTTCAAACTTTGAGGGGCACGGTCATAGTTAAGCGTTTAATTCCGCCGCCTCGACTCGCCGTAAAATTTTCTCCGATCGTCATCCGAAGGTTGTTAAAAGCGGGGCTTGGGGTATCCGAACCAGTGATGAACTCAAGGGAAAACCTCTCCAAAGGACATTATAATGTCCGAATACCGGACGCCACGAAGGCTGGCTGGCTAGCTGCAGAAGACCATTCCGCTTGGAATGTGGGCAGGGAAAGCAATCCATGGGGCGAGAGACAAGGAGGGGCCATCGACAGTGGGACAGTGGGAAGGGGAACACATTAAAAGAGAAAGGGTGAAGCAAGGACGGAGGAGGACAGGACGAGTCGGAGGAGAATCGACGAAAGCCCCCAGACCCTGGAATGGGACGTTAAAACTGGACGCCTTTTACGCAAGTAGAGGGCCGAGGCCTAGGTTTCGGGACGATTCGTCCGCATATTAATCGAGACAAGCGAGAAAGTACAGGGACGTTTGGCAGGGTTCCTGAGTCATCTGGGAATATTTATGATGCGCTCATGAAATTAAGAAACCGAGGAGGCAGTATATAGTCCGTCCACATTAACTGGGTCGATGAACTTCACGTGGGAGGGGAAAACGTGGAGGAGAGGCGAGGGGAAATTATGCTGGGAAGGTTCATGTCACCCGCAGAAGCGGTGAGCGTTATTGGCATTTAAATACTCGGAATCATAGTTAGCTATGAGTTTCATTCAGGACAATAGAGTATTTGCGTAAGTGAGGTATTTTGTTGAAATTTATTATAGCGAGTAGTGTTTGGTTTCGAAATGCCACGTACGAAATACCAAGTTATAATTCCAACTAATTAATTTAATAAATAGCTTTTAATATGCATTGTTTTAGAATCGAAATTGCCTAGGTCTAAACGCCCAACCATTGGTTCTTCGTAGTGTTACGTCATCTCCCATATTAGCAGAAGCGAAATAGCCTAGCTGTGCGTTGAGAGTGAAATAGTATTTGCCTTTTCGAAGTTATTTCGATATTTGCTAATTAATAGCTAAAGTTACGTCCGCACGCTAAGACTACACATTCACACAATCTCCAAATCAACAAATGGTCGACTATGGGAGATGACGTCAGAGCCTACAAAACATGGCGGACCAGTGTTTTGGCGCAATAATAGTTTATTAGATTTTATTAGCTAATAAAAAATTAACGAAAAGCCTCTCGAGTGTCAGAATGAAAATTTAGTGTCTGAAGTATCGATAGATTTTTAGATGACACTTCCCAAAAGTGTGCAAATACTCTAATCGGCTATTTGAACGGTTAACTTTCATGCCGTCGTCAGTCGTAGTTTGTGTAACTCAAAAATGATGTGACGTTCTCATGGTATTTTAAAAGCATTTCTTGACTTTTCATTTTGCGTTGTGCTAAGTTCATGGGTGTATCTTTCTTTATCTTGGTCAATACTTCAAAGGTTACGCCTAGTTTATTCAACCCAGGAACGCAGGAAATTCAAATGAGTGTTTCCTGCTAAGGAATAGTCCTGAAATTGATGCTGCGAAAACATTTGACTTATTTCCCTAACGATTTCAGCTCCTCTGAGACACCAACTCCTAAGGCCTTCTACATCGGGGTTGTAAACTATTAACAAAGGACGAACACTTACAAGCGTGACCGTATTCGGGGAAAAAGTTAGCCAGGTCGAACTTGAACCACCAACCCTAGAAACAGGCGAAGACTTTACATTACCGCGTCATTAAAATAAGAAACTGTGAAGCAATAAAGAGACTACGTGCAAATGGCGTGGAGTGGAGCCTGCAATAGACCCATATTTGGTCAATTACAGTTAGATGTTATAGGTGACTGTTATTAAAAGATATAAAAAAGTCTAATAATATACTGTAACATATCGTAATCCCAGCCATATTGAATATTTCGACGTTGAATATTTTAAAAGCAGCCACGTGCGTGCAGTGAGTTATATTTTTAGATTTCGCATTGTTCGGGTTAGAGGAAGCAACAATTACGCTGCGGTGACCACGACCTGAGTGCGTGATAAAACGGAAACTAAACAATAGCTGATATTAGCAAACACTATTGTTTAATTGGTAGAATTTAAAACACTTAGTAATATTTCCACGATTTATTTTCCCAACCGGTTTCAACGCTAACGCGTAATTTTCAAGGGTACAATTCTCAGAGTTTTGGGAGGTTCGCCACATATATTTCCAATTCTCAAAGGGGGGTAGGGGGTTTAAGTAAAAGAGAGAGAGGAAACGAGAGGTGGGGGGTAGGGAGGAAGGGTGAGGGTATTGCGAGGAAGCATCCGTCAAGTGAGGGAAGGGACATTGGGTATAACACCGAGGTGAACGGAGAATATTTAAAAACAGAAGTCTTTTAAAAGCGCAACATCAGGGACAGCTTGTCTCATACTAATTTGGAAATTCTCTAAAAAATCCAGTTAAGAATCTTTGTCATAAACATGTAAAACCTTAGGTTTAAAATTAAATTAGTGACCAGTTTCAATTATATGCTTAGCAAAACCTGATTTTGGGTCATAATTAAATATATATATCATATGTTCTTTCGCTCTGGTAGCAAATTTGCGAACAGTTTGACCCACATAAACACCATTGCATCCTTCCCACTCTAGTGAGTGCACACCACACTTTTCCAGAATTTCCATTTTGTCCTTGGAGTAGAAAAGGAGTTTTCTAACGTCACTGGGTTATAGTACCCTATTCTTAGCCTGTTGTTCTGGATGTCTCGTTATTTTGTGAGTTAATGCCCCTAAAAATGGGAGTTTGCGCCATTTATTGGGTTTGTCTGGGGTTATTCTTTCGAGGGTTGACAAAAGAGAAATTGTTTTCCGTTTTAATTGCTTGTCTAATAGTTTTTGCATAAGAGACCAGAAATAGCCATTACTTTCGGTGATCGATTTATTGTTTTGAGTTACTCTTGACAGGAGGAATCCGATAGGGGGATGGATATTAGCCGGTTTATCACAGAATTTGTGACGGTGGTGGTGAAAAGAATTACTCGGAATATTTACGTCCGAGTATGTGTCATTTCGATATATTGTAAATGAATGTTGATTTGTATCAATAGAAATTGTTAGTTCTAAATAATTAATTTTACTATGACCCAATTCAATCGAGAATTTGATGACTTCGTGTCGGGAATTTAAAAAGGCTAAAAACTGGTCTGTCTGCGGCTTCCTGTCCATAAACAAACAACATCATCCACATATCTATAATAATATAATATACAACATTCTTTAACAGTGGATGGTTTGAATGGAAGAGGTTATTTTCTAAAGAATCCATAAACATGTCTGCAAGTATAGGGGAGAGCGGGGATCCCATGCTGAGGACGTGTTCTTGTTTGTAGTATTTCCCGTTAAACAGGAAATAATTCTATTCGATGCACAAGGTGAGAAGTTGGTGGAAGTCGTTGATAAGGTCTTCTCAACACTTGGCTCTTATTAACCAGGAAGTGGCTACACCGATGGATTTCTTGGCCGGGACGGACGTAAACAAATTGCATACGTCAAAAGACACAAACTTTGCGTTTGAGGGGGGGTTTGACAACTACAAGTTTGTTGGCTAGGTCCTTGGAGTTTTGAATACCATAAGTGGATTTAAATGAGGAAAAATTCCTTAGGAGAATATTCAGTTTCGCGAACAATAAATGCGCCGGTGCGGTAACGTGGGAAACCACTGGTCGAATAGGAATTTCTGTTATATGTGTTTTTGGAAGGCCGTACATTCTGGGAGGTAGGGGGCTCATTTTCACTAGGCACCATTTTTCTCTCTGGGGAAGAAGGGCACTGCAGGTATTTAAGGCAGACTTGAGGGATTGTTGAAAACTGCTCGTTCGATCTTTTTTCAGTACAGTAAAACCGTTTCCAGAAATAAACTTTTCACACTTCGTCACGTAGTCGGTCTTATTTAGAATAACTGAAGTGTTTCCTTTGTCGGCTTCCGTAAAAATATAAATTAAAATTTTCCACAGAGGTTTTGATGTTTGTAATCAGTAATGTAATCGATACTGGAGTTCACAAAGGGTATTCGTGATTATGTCGGCTATTTCTTGTTTTTTACCTAGTGACTCTTTACGTAAGGCCTCGTCACAGTCAGCCAAGAGGTTAGTGATACCTCTGGGTCTAATTGGTAGTTTGGGTGCGTGTTTATAACCATTATTTAAAAGAGTCATTTCATCACTAGAAAAACTGTGTGAGGAAACTGTTTTACTTAAACTCCCTTCCCCTCTTTGAGAATTGGATATATATGTGGCGCACCTCCCAAAAACTCGGAGAATTGTATCCTTGAAAATGGCGCGTTAGAGTTGAAACCGGTTGGGAAAATAAATCGTTATGGAATATTAATAAGCGTTTTAAATTCTCCCACGATATGTTATTCCACCAAGTAGAGCCGTAAACAGTTGAAATATTACATTTGTTTAAAGTTCTGAACACCTGCGCACGGAGGGAAACGAGCGGAAACTCCTTCGAGAACATTCCAATAGAAGGAGGGAGAAAATTGGTATAAATACAGGCGAGTTACCTTTTTTAAATTTAGTGTGCATCATATAGCACCCGCTTCCTAGTAGCCTTTCATCCTCTTCTCCTTCACTAACACTGTAAAGGTTAAACTGGTCCCTTCACACTGCATCGCCATTTTCCCCGTGTGCCATTGCACAGACAATATCGCTGAAGAGGTGGACTCAAGTTGCACCGTTGCAGCGCTCTATTCTTTGGGCAGAGGGCCCTGCCATTGCCCGTGGTTGGTTATACGAGGCTGGCAGTTTAAACAATCAACGAAGATAAAGGTCGAATCCACGCCACTCGCTGTAGTGAAATTACGTCATAGAGACCATAGAAAACTAGAAGAAGTATTTCTGAAGTAGTGAGTGGTTTCCGGTACGAGGGAAGCATTAGTCGTACTGCAAAAGGAAGTTAGCCGAGGTCAGCAGGAAACTACCCGAGACATAACCAGGGAGCAGTCCACCTTGCGGCCGAGTACCTTTAGCTAGACAGCGGTGGGCGATAACTGCTGGATTACCTTAGCCAGTCGAGGGATCAGCGCACAGCATGTGTGTCATGACGACATCCATTGAAGAAGTCACTATATATGTATGTATGTAACCAGAATTAATTGATAGAGGGTATTTACTTGTGCAAGTGAATACATTTGTGTGCAACAAGTGAAGTGAATCTCTAGCCGTGAAGGCAACTACAAATTCCCAAGGGGAATAATCGCTGTGGCCCAAAGGGCGAAGAAACCAATGTGATACACTTGACAAGGGTAAACAAATACACCTAATATTGTGATTCATGTATAATTTGTTTTTATTGAGTGACGTGTTGTATTTTAAATAAGTTAGTACGGGCGAATATCTAACCTTCAATGTGGAGAGAAATACTAAAGTGAATAAATATAGTTCATAACTTGAAAAGAAGTAGAAAGTGTTCTTATTGATAGAATAGATAAGTAATCAGAATTTTTTTATGTTAACATTTGGGTTGTGCACAAAAAAGTTGAGGGCATAATCACCGTTCTTATTAAATGTTAAAATACGTTACGCTGAATCGAATACTATGAATCCACATAAAATTTATACCATTGGAATTCTTCCCGATGAACGCATTTTAATACAAAACTCCATTGGAAGAATTTGCAGACACGGGTAAAGGCACATTTAGTTTTGAGCAAAAGGGTTATTCATATCTGATGTCTCCATGTTACAAACGATAACTTGGGTTCGCGATTTGACTCAAGAATCAGCAACCGCTACAAAGTACATTCAGGATCCATGTAGTATGGATTCAATATCTCAACCCCCGCACGAATCCCTAGCTAATGAAAGATTTCACTGGGGAATACAACTATTATCTACGACCGACTGTTACCTGACCTGGAGACCTCCGCATGTAGGATTGATGTGACACGTTCATCTGGATTTTCCTCCTCAGAACGTTTACTAGCATATTAAGAATGGAAAATTTGAAATATGATTAAACGAGGGGAGCATATTCGGCTCAGGGTTTCTCTCTCGTTGCAACGAGGGTTTTCAGGAGCGGAAACAACACTCAGAAACAACATCAGAATCTTGGTTTCGTCCGCTTATTTTAGTTCAATTCAAAGGCTATGCATATTCATTTCCTGATGTCTTTCTTCGAATAATCTACGCAACCACAATAAAAACCCTACGTTAAATGATTGATGTATATTAAAATACTAATGAAAAGAAACCCAAACCAATGTATTTTGGGGAAAAAACAATTTTCCCTGCTGAATTGGACGAAAAACGATTGTCTGAGTCACATCTTATGCATTAACTATTAGTAGTAAAAAAACAGAGTTAACCTCCAAATGGGCCTACCTTTGCCCGTCTATGAGTCAGAATGCAGTTTCTGCAAATTGCTGAGCATAAACATGATGTCCTTACCTGAAATAAGATTTAAAAAAATGAATTAGGCGAATGGTTTTTTTTCGCACATACACAGGGGCGGCGTGGGTGCTCAGGGGCCCGGGCCGCTGCACGTCCAGAGGGGCTCGGTTTATGTGACCCCCCTCACGCCTAGTGCGTGGCCCGGGAGCTAGGGCCCGGAGCCTGAGCCATAACCCGGGCCCGGGCGGGAGTCCCCGCCTTCCCGCCCTGGCCACGCCGCCCCTGCACATACATATAGGTATACCACAGACACACACATGCATAATCCTATGATTTAGCAAAAATTGTTTCGATGAGTATCTTTACGGATGCTATTTAAAATTTTAGTAAAAAAATATAACTTGTCACAATTTTTCATGCCCGAGTACCATATGTATTTTTAGCAGGCAAGCAGAATTACTGCCAGCATATTTCTAACGGTTCATTTGGACATACCATAGTCAATATATGTACATTCACGACATTCCCTTTTTTCACAAATACTATTTATTTCTTACTTGTTTCAAGGGGATAATATTTTTAAGAAATTTTCCTAGTAATTAAGGATTTCGAAGAGGGGTGGCCACAAAGTTTTTGCAGGTTCTCAGCTTAGCCTTTATTGTAACAGCGTAACTTAACAGATAAATTTGACGAATTATTTTAAGACCTAGCCTAAGTGTGACGTATTCCGAATGTCTCTCGAAACACTCGATGGGTCGCTAATTGCATTGGTTTTTAATATAAATTAGTTTAAAACGCGTGATGATACATGCGTCTTTATACATGATTCCAACAATCAGCCAGGACCGATGAACCTCTCAAACTGCAACGACGACTGACTGAAAGCTACCAATTGAGATAAATTAACCCGGTAACGTCAGCATGGCCCACATCCGCAAGGGGCTATCGTATGGAGGACGTTGATGCTAGGGATGGGAAAAAATACCGGTATTCGGTGGTACAGATACTATTTTTTTAAATCCGGTAGTACCGACCAGTATTTAAAATCGGCACTACTGAGAGTACCGGTACTAAAATAGCTGTATTAGGACAGCACTGCCATCTTGCGTAGTGACATACATAGAAATAACCTACACTGAAAGCGCACACATTCCTTACAATGATTATTGCAAGCAAGAAATGAGTACACTTATCGCTCTATGAGTCACCAGAATATACAAGAAAATGTGAAGCCATTTCATGAATATCAGTAAACGTAAACTAACACTAACTGTTGATTTGTATTTAAACCGATTGCCTATACTGTTTCTTTATCGATATGAGAAATAATTGAAGAAAATTACATTACTATTTACGATCTAGGAATATCCACAGATGGATATATCCGATTGACAAATTTTATTGGGTTTGAATGAGAATTGAAAATGTTCAACCCCTTCGTGATTACAACGAATCAAATACATTTTATGAACTTCGCTAGTTGCACCAGCGATCAGAATCTATATTCCTCCGTGGTTGAATTTCTTTTAACCACTAGACACGTCATGAAGAGATGTACAATGTACGTCGGATTCAAAAGTATTGCAAAAAATGGAGCGGCGTTACTGTCACTTCTCAAGGAAATTGAGCTTCATTTACTGCGTTCATTATTCTTCGTTACGCACTGCAAACAACTCACGTGTTTGTAAATACGTATTCAAGGTAAGAGTTGAGAAGTAAATATGATAAGAATTTCAAGTCACCACCTAAATAAAATTCTAAACGTCCTAAAGCACAAGTCTCTCAAGTCATGTAAACATAATTGCTTCACTTCAACTTGTAATCTACACTAACTTTCAAATGTTCTCATAATATGTCGGTCTTTTTTCATATTTACATAACCGTAATGTTGAGATATGTTTGTTATCTTTATCGTAATGTTGAGATATGTTTGTTATCTTTATTGATATAATAGGTAAGAATAAATTTTTGACGCATATCGAATACCAGACAATCGATGAATTGAACCGTATAAATACAAATATTTATTCCTGGGTTAAGTTAAACGTTAGTGCGACCGCAAGCATTGAGTACTATAACAGGGGATTGTATCTAATACCAATCGTTCTTCAGGTGATTTAAAATCATTACAACAAAAAGCGACGGCAACAAACATACAGTGTAAAATAAAATGTATTTACTTAATAGCCGATGTATATTCGCAATGAATGTTCATTTAAAATGCCGATGGATGGAAATTTCTGTGTATCTTTTTGGACTGATATTTTAATTTTCCTAAATAACGGAAAATTAAGGTGAAAGGTGTGTTAATTTGTAATTAATTAAAATATTTTATCAGTCGCATATATACCGGTATACAGGTATTTCTTTCGTCGGTACTATCGGGCGAGTAGTATTATTGCTTTTTATTACTCAACAAAAAATCTCGGTACTTTTTTGCGTACCACCTATGCCTAGTTGACGTCTCACTCTTAAAAGAAGGGTAAAAGACCCTAACCTACACCATTCTCTTCACTGAAGACAAGATACCACCTCACTGAGACGGATGCGACTCCTCTATGAGCGTGAGATACCTGAGTATAAAAAAACTTTGCAAAGTCCATTAATTAAAAAAAAATGAATTTGTCGACAAAGATTTTGACTAGCATAGTCGAAACCTTTTTTTCGTAGCATTGGATACCTATCGGTACTTAAATACTATAAATCGATATTTAAATTCTATAATCGGTACTTTACTATAAAGGTAGTTTGTTCAAGTTACCGGACGGGTATATGTACGTGCAAGAAGAGATGGAAGAGGGGGTGTATAACAGTGGGAAGAGATAAGGAGAAGGATTAGGTGAAAGAAGGGAGTTATAGGTTAACAAGTAAAAAATTGCTAGAAAAAGTGAATAAAAAGTGCAAATAACCAGAGGTCATGACGAAAGTTACGGAGAGGGAAGGAAAAGGAAAAATATTGGAGAGTGGAATCGTCATTGAAGATCTCGTTGTTTCTGGATGAGGATAGTATTTCAAACATTTCCAAGTCGGGGTGTTCTCCGAAGACGGACGGACGCCGGATTGCTACTTTCCGAGGGTCAGAGGGGTATGGAATACCTTATTATTACAATTTTTCCTATTTTACCGGGAATTGCGGGAGGTTTCCGCCCCCTGCTGCTCCCCATAGTCCGCCCCTGACTGAGTGCGACTGTTCTAGAATTCAAATATCTTTGCGACTGAACTTCGTGTGCTTTCGTGATGGTCGGAGCGTCTTCGCCTGTTTCGGGCGGGGAGGCCCCCTACGGTGGAGGGGGATTCAAATAGAGGTTGCCAAATGTACTGCCGAGATGAGAGAGGGAGAGCGAGAGCTAAGTAGTGACTTTTGGCAACACAGCACACAGGAGGACGAAGTATACACTACTGAGGCTTGAAGACAGCAGATATTTCCCCCGCCTACGCTCCACCCACTCACATCTCATTGGTCATCTATTCACGTGCCTAAGAGCTTCCTCTCCATTTTTTTCTCCGAGTTGCAAATATATTTTCCAGAATTTTCCAGAAAATATGTAAATCGTGTCTTATTCCATGGTTGAAGGAACTAAATTGTTAAATGGATAAATACCAACAAATACCACTCATCTCTTATGTTACGTAGGTACCTGTCCAACCTCCCAGATCAACTTTCAGTTAATTTGACATGTATTCCGTTTCACCCTCATCAAATTAAATATTCACTTATCTTCAGCACCTTTGTCTTCCATCGCAACCACTTCCATAACATTTTTAGGTTCTAACAAGCATAAATAAGAGCTCTCCTCGGGTAGAAATGAAATTTCCCTGGAAAATAACGTGAAAGCTTTGAAACAGGTCGGGGTTGCTAGTTAAGATGACCGGAGAGGTTACCGTGGATCACATTGAGTGGACATTTTAATAGTTTTTTTAAATAAGTCGAAAAAGTAATGGGACTGCATTTCATTGTAGTCAACATTTAATTATACGGAGGAACTCACCATACATGAGATGATAGAAATAATACAAGAATTATATTTTAAACTTTTTTCTCAACTAAACCATGCTAAAACTCGAGTTTTCGTGAGGTAACAAAACATTAGGCGAAAGTATATTGAAATATGTTTTTTTTTATATTGAATTCAGCATGACACCTTGAAAACTGTTAGCAGCAATTTAAATGATAAGATGTGCATTATTTCGCGTTTAGAAGAAAATATTTACACATATTAATCGAATTACACATTAGTAAAAACATCCCATATGCCATAAGGCTGCGTGTCAAAATAGTATAGAATTGCCAAATAACTAAATCGGTAACATGCAATTCATTTCACTTTTATCCATTCATACAGTATCACTAAAAAGAACGCATGCAAAGTTTGCGAATGACAATTTTGTACATAGATAAAAATAACTCAGGCCACCTTTAAAGAATCGTGGAATATAGAACTTTTATTTATTTTAAAATAATTCTTACAACCTACCTGAATGGAGACAGAGAACCTTTTAGAGTGAAAATGATCGTGTTTTAACGATAGTAATTTGTAGGACCGATAGAAAGAAACGATCTCGGCGGCCCACTCAGCATGAAAAAAAAGACGGAAAAAGGCAGAAAACGAGAGTCTCAGATTCTACGTACGTGTTTCACTCCCAAGGGGAAGAGAGATAGGGGAGAATGCCACAAAAAGGAGCCATTACACTTGTCTGGGAGCTCGTGGGGGGCGTGAGATTTATGTACTAATGTGCGTGGGTATTGGTGCCGGGAAGAGAGAGAGATAGAGAGGAAAGATAGCCATCTACGCGGGACGGCATGGGGAAAGGTAAAAAAAGAGGAAAAATAAAAAAGGAACACTTTGAATAGCGTCGATAGATATTTCGGCTGGAATCGAATCCGAAAGGGATATTTTTGCCAAATGCTATTTTTTTATTTTTATCTCTCCTTTTTTCCCGAACAGACGTGGAGAAGAAACCGGAGAAAAAGATTGCACTGAAAAAAATGCGGAGGGACGGGCTAAACTGCGATGTCAATGCCCTCTAAAAACCCTTATAGAATACAGTCGATAAAAATCGGTCAGAATGATGAAATTGTGCATAAAATTATTTTCTCCCATTTTAAGTAGCATACACGACAAAATATAATTTTTATAGAAATATAATTTTAACAAAGGAAATTCAAGCTATAATTTCCTCAAATTTCGAAAACCAACCCGAAATTCATAGGGAAATACCTACGTCGTACTGATATCGTTAGCGATAACTTTCCGTGACATAAACCCATGGGTTCCGGATGAAGTAGTTTTTCCATGCCACCAAGCGCGCATTATTTTGGAGAAAAAATATTTTCATGATATAACATCGCCTTCCGATAAAATTCACTTTGTGTAAATTAAGGAATAGGACCTTAAGATGCAAATAGTTTTTCTTATCATGTATGTTCCTCATTATGTAAGGACTCGTAATTTACATTCAAAGAAAAGGTCGTTAATTGCGTAGTGAGATTGCGTGTATCTATAATTCACATTTACCAGTGAAATTAAGTAATATATGAAAAAAAGAGCTTAAAAAAAACAAAAATGTTAAAAAAGAAGCATTTAAAAGGTTATGTTTTTCACAATTCATAAAGAAGAGGATGCATATTAAATTATAGATTCATCCTTTTTTTATAATCTACCATCATCAGGAGATCCTGCCGTGGCACTTCATGCCCGAGGGAAAGTGGCTAAAAACTTGAGGAAATAAATTGTTATTCGCGTATTCAACTTCCTCGTAGAAACGTCACAAATAATAAAATACTTTGTTCTTTTCCACACTTTTTATTACCACTTTCCCCTTTCCCGCCCCCCCCTCTGGTTGTTAACGTATATAAGGGAAACGTGAACCTATTTCTGTACCTGAAGATGACACAAGTTTGTCGAAACCATGATCGTATCGTAATAAAAAGTGTGGAAAAGAACGAAGTATTTTATTAAGTGTAAAATAAGGAATTTCCATCAGGTGAAGCCGGAGACTTTGTCTTATATTCTCCGTAGAAAGTTATCTTACCTTTCGTAATGCGTATCTTTAAAAAGATAGTATGTTTTTGCAAACATTGGACGCCTTTCATTCGCTCTAGTGTGCTGCTTTCCATTGGTTTCAGGCCCTGCGCACTTGGTAACGCGCATCAATAGAGATCGGGAGCATCACTGACCTACGATAGAAAAGAATTTAACGCCGATAACCATACCCTCAATCGTTGTCAGTTCGTTGATTTTCAGTAAAGGATACAAGACTGGATCATTTGAAGTATTGAATTGCTCCGTAGTAAACAGCTCACGTTTTAAGGTGGCCGGAGAGGCAATCGTGGGTCAGTAGGTATACACTTCAATATTTTTTAAGAAAGTCGGAAAAAGGTTATTGGACCACATTTAATTTAATTGTGTTTGAGCGTTGGAACTCACCATACAGGCAGTAACGAAATTGATAAAAGAATTGTATTTTAATTTTTTCCTTTATTTTAAGCATTTTATGACTAGTTTTCAGAGTGGTATTCGAAATTTAGACGAAATATGTTGAAACATATCGTTTTCGAATATTTGACTCGGCTTGGCGCCTTGATATTTGTTAGAAAAGATTTTTATTTATTTTTTTTATAATACTAAATGCTTTAATTCGCGTTTATAAGAAAATGTGCACACATGCAATGGAATTATTACGAAATACATGCCATGTGTAGCAAGGCTACGTGTTATAATAGCACTGAATTGCCTAAAACCTAATTGGTATGATGTAATTTTTTAAAACTTTTATCTATAGATATCACATGTATGCATAGTTCCACTAAAATCTGTATTTAACTTAAAATAACTACAACCACCTTAAGTAAGTGATGTGAAGGAATTCGTAAACCATTTACAAAGAATTCGGCCGTGATATAGTATGCCTATAGAATGACGCCGACAGACAGGTAACTTAGCTTTCCCCCGAACACATCGTTCCACTCACCTCCGTTCGTAAGTGTTGAAGTGCGCTGTATTGCACCGATCTTCACTAACTTCCACACATTCAACGGAGAGCTCCCATTATTATTTGATTGAGTCACGTATTATTTTTCCCGTCCGCAAAAAAACAATCATTCATTGGCTTATATATTATTTTATTGTGTAAGTAATAATCACACTAATCCACTTAAAATGGAACTCATAGGGCAAGAATCCTTTTTATACCAAAAATATTTGGAAGTGCCTTTTTACGATCATTTATTTTTGGGATATCTTATTCTTCTTCTTGTAGGCTTTCAACCTGTTCTGTGCCAACTCCTTGCCTCACATAAATTCTTTCAGCCTCTTCCTCAGTCGTCCAGCATTTCTTTTTCCTTCTGCACAGTGAACTCTCGAAATCTTCACCATCGTATTGTACCCAATTGGGCTTATGTGGTCACTCCACGCTCTTCTTAGATCTTTCTTCTTTTGTTTATCGATGTAATTTTGAATTCCTCGCGTATACCAAATGGCTTATTCGCTCTTTTCTTTTTCTCCCGAGTATGTTTCTCAGCTCTTAACTGTGGCTGTATCTATTAATAAATCAGTTAGTGTTGTTGTCACTCTATAGCTTCAAATCATCAGTAGTCATCCATCCGAAGATCGATTTTCTTCAGCTCTCCAATCCACTCTTCTCCCCCCCAATCGCTTCATACTTCTTCACTTCTACTTAAATGACATGATTTGCCTGATGTATTTCATTCTTAATATTCTTCTGTAATTGTTCTTATTTATGTATCCTTCCAGTAAAGTTTTCAATAGACTGCTGTGTCGCAAAACGATCCCCTTTAATTTATCTCTCTTTCTTTCTCTGTCTTCGCAGCGTTTTCATTATACTTAATTTATCTCGAATGCTTCGTAAAACTTCTCCGTTAGTCATTCTCATCTATAAATTATAATTGGCTTCATTATCGTTTTATATATTTTAGCTTTTCTCTCTTTTTCTATATATTAATCATATTATATCGTTAAGGGAACCTGATAATTTTTTGCCCTCGTCGATGTGTACTTTGAGAGTCCGGTGCCATTTCTTTTCTTCGCTTTCTTTTGAATGGAAGAAGGATGGTGCGGAGCGAAAGACGAACAGTGAACGTAAAAAATGGAAACGGAAGTACTCGTTCACTCCTTCTTGTGCGGGTTGGCACCGTTCAAGGCGCCTTCCTCTCCTCTTTTTCATTTAGTTCCTGGGGAAGGGAATGGGGGGGGGGGGCAATGAATACCTTATGCGGATGTGGCCAGCAAGAAGATCGCCTTAGAGGGAAAGGACATGAAAGTTGAAAGAGGGATGAAAATTGAAAGAGGGAAGGGAGACTGGAAGAGTGCCAAGAACAAGGAAAGTGAATGAGAGACTTATATGCAGAGGAAAAGGTAGGCGCCTATGAGGAATACGGAAATAGGCAGGGCTGTATATTTTCCATCTATAACGGGAGAAAATGTCTTGAGGTGACCCCATCCCATTTTTTATGGGACGGTTCACAAAAAAGATAGAAAATTCATTTAGAACGTATGTTTACACTAGAAACCCTAAATTACTTCATGATTTCAACCCCTGAAGAGGTCAGTGTGACCGCTCCAGGGTTATTTCCTTCACTTCTGTGATAATGCTTTCAGATTGGAAAATTTAAATATTACAATACTTTACGTTTCAATGGGTTTTGCCGGCTAATTTTACATTTTATAACGACGTAGTATATACTTTTACATTTTGCATTGTAGCAAGGCAGAAATTCGAGTGAAAGCCTAATATTTATTATAATTTTATTTGAATGATAAAACGAACGTCATTTAAGACACCACGTTCACTACACATGGATAATGAGAATACAGCAGAGAACGTTTTTTATTATTCAACAATTATATTTTAATACATTTGCGAAATTTGCATGCATGAATTCAAGCAGGAAAACAGAAACTTTAGTTATAATCTGCTTTGAATTTCACAACGTATCTTTTTTACAGTCAGCGTTGCCAATTCCAGAACGTTACTCAAAGAGTTACAGTTCTACAAAATCGAAAAGCTTTCAACATGGCTGCATCTTGCATTCTAGTGTACAGACGGTTAAATTTGGACATATGAGTGAGATAGCATTCCCAACGCACCTTGAGGACGTGGCGCAGGAGATGACTTTGCTTTCCTTTAAGGAGGCTCCGCTGCGATTGAGTGAGACAAGACTAATATTAAATTCCACCCATTTGTTTATTTTTTTTAAACGCAGCTTTCGGTGATGACCTGCGTTACCTATTGAAAACCAAAATTAAGGTACAAATACGCAGATTATTCCGCAAACATACTTCAAACGAGCACTTTTTTCCCTGCGCTATTACTCTGGAATTGCCGCATTTTGACTTCAAATATCGAGGTAATTGGCTATCAACTCTCAAAATAAGGTAGATTCAAGTATTTAATTTTTAATCAATTTTTCGGAATCATTCCCCTCTTATAAAAAGTTTTAAGTGAAAATGACATTTATTAAAAAAAATACTATTCATAATGCATGTTCTCGATATTAATAATGAATAAAAACACTTGGTGATCTTCCACAGATTTATTTCTTTGGCACGACGCGTTTCACCACAATAATGCCACAGTGTGGTGAAACGCGTAGTACCAAAGAAATAAATCTGTGGAAGATTACCACGTATTTTCTATCACTATAACTATTTTTCATGTTTCTCCCTTTCTCCCCCTGAACATCATGTAATGTTAAGATGTATTTGCGAGAAAATAGCTCGGATAGGTAACATTTTGTGGTTTATATCTGATTAAAGACAAGGTTTTCTACGTGCCAACAGAATCTGAATACATTGAAGATCCTGAAGAAGATGACAGATTACGTTATCGAAACGTCTGTGCCGTTCAACACCATTACCCGGCTGGAAACCCAAGAACTCATCATCATATCATATTAAGCATTCATCAACTCATTCATTAAGCAACTCATCATATTAAGCATTTGCGGAGAATGACATCTTACACGAATAAAATTATATTTTAGTAATTTTACGGTGGAACCACCTAAAGACAGGTATCCGATTTTAGGAAGCTTGATCTAGGGACAAAAACACCGATTATTCGTCGAATTCAAAACGCTTTAAAAAAAAACAAATTATAACTATGAGAAATGTATGCAAGCATGTGGGATGGCCTAAAGATGGTGGCCTCCGAGTGATGCGCAGAGAAAAGTGGAGGCGCGTGAAGGGTAAAGATATAGGTAGGCGATGCTGTTTATTTTCCATCCAAGGGAAGGAAACTCCGAGAGGCGACGATATCCCAATTACTTAAGCGTTCGCTGAGAAGAGAATTCCTTTTTTCTCCCCTGTCTTGCTCTGGTTGGCTCAAGGAAGCACTTGCCCTTAGGGAATTGGAGGAGGAAAGAAAACATACTGGCGTGTAAGACATTGTGAGGAAAACGCGTAAAGTTTAATAATCTTCGCATTTAATTTGGACAATTCCGCCAGGGAAAAAGCAATGGAAAATCGAGGAGGAGGGGGAGGGATATTAAAAAAAGCTACATCCATGGGAATTTATTTCCAAGATCACGATGCATAATCCTTAATATACGGGCCGCACCGTGATCCTCCACTTGCAGTAACACCCGCGGGTATTCTCCGTGAAATAAGACGGTATTGTGTTTTAAGTAGGTAGCTTAGTCTGCCAGAAAAGGGATCCGGTACTAGAACAAAGACCGAGTTGAAAGACTTATCCGCTATAACTTTCCACGCACAAGTTATTTATCCAAAGTCGTAGATAAAATATTTTCTTTACTGTTACGCTCAGCTCGGCATAAAATATGGAATCTCTGGACTGTGAAAAAAGTAAAAAAAGCACAGAAATAGTCCATTTTTACTGGCCATGATTTTTTCAAGGATCTTTAAATTAACCTTCACCATATGTGGCTGATGGAGTGTCGTGTTGCATTAGGCAGAAACGTGTACTGAAAAAAATAGAACGAGAATAGGCTGCAGGCGTTCTAGATGTGGTTGTGGACGGGGCTACGGGGAGGGAGACAAACGAGGAAGTGCTCGGTATGGTTGGTGAGGAAAGGAAGGTTTTGGAGTAATTAGGAGGAGTTAAAGTAGGTGGTTGGAGGAGGTAGTGAGGGGCGAAGAGTTGCTTAGTGCCGTGGCAAGGAAGAATGCTGGGCAAGCGGGGAAGGGGAAGAAAGAGAATAGGTTTCATATACAGGGATGGGAGAGGGCCCTGCACAGGTAAAATTCTAGTGGATTTTACTGACTTACATTTAAACCTACCTCAACTGGTAGGCGCGTTGGGTCCATGCGTAATAGAGCTTTCTGCTTGTTGATCGGTCTAAATCCGGGTGAAGACCATTGGGACGGAAATCTAAAGCGATGTAATTTTCTGGATAGGAGAATTTCGTGGGAAATTGCAGATGGCACACGAAGCGGTCTCTACTTGTCTACTAGTCTCATCTCACCTACCTATCCTAGGAATGTGAATTTCACGTCGTGGGAAGGAATATGAGGTGAGCTCTACCAAGCGTTACAAAATTATTAACGGAATTATGGTGGGAATCTCCAACTGATTGCACGAAAAATATATGTTAAATCTATTGCGTAAGTTCGAAGGAGACTAAACCGGAATTCGAACCAGGATCTCCTAATATCTGCGTTTTCCACCAATTATAACGGAAGATGAGGGTTTTCAGTGAAGCATTAATCGAATTACAAAAACGTCTGCGGGGAATTTCAAAAACAAATTTCATATCACCATTGAACCGAAAGTTCAGCCAACACCGGAGTCGCGACACTCCAGTGAAGCGTATTGGCTTTACTTAAGTCATCATGATTGGTCATTACACGCCTAAGATCGGTTGACAACAGCCCTCCATGCCTCTCTATCTAATGCTAGTAAGTTCTCTTCCACCTTGGTAATTCTTCTGTATTACTTTCGTCTTTACTTGGGCTATGTTATTATCCCTCGACCTTCCTCTTGAGACTTTTCCTTTTAATTTTCCTTTAGTTATATTCTTCACGAGCCAATATGCCTCATAAAGTGTCCAATCCATCTAGTTCTTCTTTTCTCTATGGTGTTCCATATGATTCTTTCATCTTCTACTCTTCTGTATACTTCCTCTTTTCTTATTTTCCCCGTCCACTTGATCTCCAGCATTAGCCAACAGCAAAAGGTTTCGAAAACTCATCATCTTTTCTAATCTGCCTTTCCAATGGTCCATGTGTCCAATCCATAGAATGTCACGCTCCACATAAATGTTTTAATGTACCGCTTCCTCGATAGTAGTTTCCTCTTATCCTATTCAAGCATCATAACTAGATTGACTTCTTCAATTAAAGCGATAATAAATGAATCTGTAAGGGAGTGGAACTAAATTTGGTGTGCGACTGAGGAGAAACACCATGTCCCGAGGTCAAAATACTAATAAAAAAAACAGGTTTATCATTTCGTCAGCTGTGTTGAATGCTTCAACCTCTCGCCGAATCAAAATGCTTTTACTACTCCACAATGTTTTAATACATCTACATCTACATCTACATACTACCCCGCAAGCCGCCTCAATAGGCGTGTGGCGGGGGGTGTTAGGACACCAGCCGTTTAAAGATAAAAAGGAAACGCTCTATGAAATTACGCCTTGCATTTATTAAAGTCCCTTATTGTTCGGGGGAAAAACGAATTCCCATACCTATCCGTTCGGCAAAATATCTCTCTTAATTTATCGTTTCTGTCGGACCTGGAAATATAGTGGGGTTCTAATATGATGTTCTCCGTGTCGCTCTGAAAGATATCTATTCTCAATTGCTCAAGTAATCTAAGCCTAGCGCGCAGCCTCCGAGTCTCTAGCGGCTCCCAGCCTAATTCGTTTAACATCTGCGTAACGCTGTCTGTACGCCCGTAGCAGTTTTTGACGAATCGCGCAGCTTTCCTTTGTATTTTATTAAGTTCCCGAATTAATTCTTTCTGCACCGGATCCCATATGCTTGCTGCATATTCAAGGTGTGGCCGGACGAGTGCGAAATAGCACCTCTCTTTTACTTTTTCATCTGAGAATCTTCCCACAATACGCTTGACGAATCCTAGCTTCTTCAGAGCTCTGCCACAAATATTTCTTATATGTGTTCCCCACGATAGGTTTGAGGTTATCGTAACTCCCAGATACTTAACTTCATCTGTCGCCTTTATCTTAACGCCATCCACAGCATATACACGGGGATAGTTGGACGACCTCCGCAAGAAATGTACCGCCGCACATTTGCTCGGATTAAGTTCGAGTCCCCACTCTTGGCTCCACACATGAACGTTGTTTAAATCCGATGATAGAATTTCAAAGTCAGAGTGATCATTAATTTCGCGATAGATGACAGCGTCGTCAGCAAATAAACGTATTTTACTGCTAATTCGAGAGCATAGATCATTTATGTATATAATGAACAAAAGGGGGCCGATTACGCTTTCTTGTGGGACACCTGATGTCACTTTAACTGCATCAGAGCTAATTCCGTCAAGAACTACTTTTTGCTTACGATCACTCAGAAAGTCTCGTATCCAGTTTACTACTGTTTCGTTTAGGCCGCATGACTATAATTTGTATAAAAGTTTGTTGTGAGGTACCGTGTCGAAAGCTTTCTTAAAATCTAGGAATAATGCGTCCACTTGTGTTTTCGATTCACCAGATTTGAGAACGTCATGAAGAAAGAGCGCGAGCTGTGTTTCACATGATCTACCTTTCCGAAAGCCGTGCTGACAGCCATGAAGGAAGTTACGACTGTCCAGGAACGTCATGATATTGCTGACGACGATATGTTCGAGTATCTTGCCTATAATAGACGTGAATGAAATTGGTCGATAGTTCCCTGGGTCATGTCTGTTTCCCTTTTTGAATATCGGTGTAACGTTTGCAATTTTCCAGTCTATTGGTATCTTTCCTTCAGACAATGACTTCTTGAATATTATGTCTAAGAACGGTGCGATCTGTGGCGCTAATTCCTTGAGGACACGCGCGGGTATTCCCTCCGGACCCGGAGATTTACTATTTTTTATCGACTGTAGCTGTTTAGTTATCCCATCACATTGAATAGTGATTTCTTTCATCGGTTCCTCAGTGAATGAAATGTCGAAATAACATGGAGTATCGTCTGTAGTGTATACACTTTCGAAGTGGGAATTTAACGTGTTAGCTTTGTCAATATTATCGGTGACAAGTTTGCCATCTTTATCAAATAACGAATCTACGGTTGAAGATTTTCCCTGAAGCTCTCTCGCATATGACCAAAAAGATTTCGGATTTTCTTCGAGTAATTCACCAAGTACTTTTTTCTTGAAATTTCGCAATGCAGTACGCATTGATTTCTTGGTTTTTGAGCGTTGTGCAGCGTAACTTTCTTTTGCTTCAAGTTCCTTCGATTTGTCACCTAACGTAATGGACTTTTTGAATAAGTTGTACAGTTTTCTCTGTCTCTTAAGGTCCCTCCTAACATCATTGTTATACCAACGAGGTTCTTTACTATCACATTTCAATTTTCGCGGAATATATTCGTTGATTCCCTGGCGTAGAATTTCTAAGAAATATTTCCATGATGCATCAGTACTTTTGTCCTCTGTTTTAGCTACGAAGTCAGTGTACGAATCATTAAGCATCTCGCCAAATTTTATGAAGTTGCATTTATCAAATAAATAAATATTGCGTTTCGGTTTATAGCTGACTCTACTTCAAGTTTTAAGGCTGCAAAAATTACTCTGTGATCACTTATATTTCTGATCTCTGTGATATACTCTGTGATCACTTCCTTAATAAGGAAACTACTAAATGAAGTGCGTGCCAATAAACTCTCCCTGTAGTTATATTATAATATTTAAAAAAATCAGCTAATAATATTCTATCGTAAGGAAAGTATACGCAAAAATACGTAAAAACGTAGAAAGAAATACGTAGGGACCATATTGGGAAAATCCCACAAGGAGTAACACGACTGATGGCCAGGCAATATCCTCCACAAAACCTCCGCAAATCTCCATAATTCCCCAATACGCAAAGAATGCATAGTAATATCGCCAATGCCATGCTTTGAAGCCCATTAAAAAAACGGGAGCCGAGAGAAACTAGGCCACTATCCTTCATTGTCGTCACCAACGGCGCGCATCGTCGGAAGTCACACACACATTTTGCATTTTTTTCAAAATTCCGTGAAAACACTCCTCTTCCTCCGTCCTCTCCCTCTTCCAATTCTTTCTTTCTTCTCCATCCCTTCCTTATGGCTGGTGCACTCAAAACTCCGGCTATACACCCCTTGGTTCTCTGGGCCGTATGTAGATGCACAATCCGTAGTTCATCGAATATGTAGATGATGGAGAACGTTTTTCAAGTCCCTTAACTTTTCCTCCGTTCATTTATATTCATATTTAATTTTTATGCCGATATCCACTATTGATTTATCACAAACTATCATCACTATTGATTTACACCACTGATTTCCACTATTCTGGAAACAAGTAGGTATCGCTGACATATGAATAATAAAAGCAGCAGTCACTTTAAAAATGTATTAACTCGATATGCTTAAAGGGGAGCTGCCATTAAGGATAGATTTGGAAGAGGTTTTATAAAAAAAACCTTTTGTTTTTTAGTGCCTTAATCACAGTGAAAAAATATTAAAATGTAATTACTGCATGGATTTTAATTCCAGAAACAGGAATATCAGATGGTTCATAAATGCTGAACTCTTCTTAAGCACATTCATGAGAGTCACCCTAAAATATACATATAATAACCAGTAATTGGCGAAGTAGGAATTAATCTGAAGACTATGCAGCTGCTGATGGATAAAAAACAACAGGTGGGCTATATTATTGCGGTCCCAATATTTACCAATTAGATAAAACAATTTCGTTACCATTGCGTAACTGAGGAGGCTAAATTATTCACCAAGAAAAACAACAACGAAAAGATAAATTATGTGGAGTGAATATCAACGGAATCAATTATAACGCATTTGATTCTAAGGCAATTAAAAGACGTCAATATCTATTAAAAATAAAAAGATATCAAGAATAAGGTATTTTAAAATGACGGCGTTATCTCCCATTAATTTAACGAAACTGTAGTCCCTTTAATTTCTTGATTTGAATAGTAATTCATTTGACTTCATAGAGATAGAAGACACTTAAAGTATGAGTGGCTGCAACAAAATATTGGGAAACTAAAATTGATTGCAATCTACGTGTAGCGCAAAAAATAATTTTTGCCCGTCCAAATTTCATGGTAATATTTTGTATGATTTAAGGCTGGTAACCAAAGGAAATCCTTCTTGAATGCTACGATCACGCATAGGAGTATGCGAAAAATATTTTCACTTAAAAGAGATCTGCAAAGACAATAATTTCAAGGAAATGCTCACGAAGCATGAAGCTTCAGCATCCATTAATCAAGGCTTATATCAAGGAAGAAGGCAGTTTCTCACTGAAAGATGAGAGAAATTCACTTCATTAGATTGTTATGTCCTAGATAACTTCAGAACTCCAACGTGGAGTTAGAATGGGAGCGACCACGCTTACCGCTCCATCTCTTCGCACTAGCGGTCTCGCTTTAAAGCAACTCGTAGCACGAATAATGGCCTGGCCAGGGTTAGGCTGAAGATTAATAATCCCACAGGCTTCGGGCGGAATAAATCCAGCAGTAGGAATAGCGAGAACGGCTAAAATGAGGGTATCTCCGACACTCATGGTAGATTTTCAACGACGCGGAAAGAAAGAACGAAGCAGAAAACATTTATGTTTCATTGAAGAGGAAGAGAAGCGTATGATCTGCCTCTCTCTGGAATGTCATAAAACTATAGATGAAATTGTGAGTTTAAGTGATAACTACTAGCAAAATGTAAACCGACTGCAACTATAGGAACAATTACAATCGCAGGGGCATGAAATCAGAAGTGGGATTATAAACTCAAGGGCATATTGTAAGATATGAGAGCAGGTTGCATTCGTAATTATCCACATCCAAATGAGAAAACAACCCAATGGTCAATCACGAGGTAGATTCACGACTGCGGGAACCAACACCACTTAAAACTGTAATTGAGAAAGCGGCGGCGAGCACAGGCAGTTGGATCATAAAGGCCTTAAGGAGGATATAAAAGGTTTAGCAGGCAGGAGAGGCCCAGGTCGAGATAGCTCGGTAAAATGAGAAAAGGCATACAAAAACACGGGGAAATGCTGTGCTCAAGAATGGACGTGTGACGTCAGCTCTCTTCACCTCAAGTGATCAATTAGGGCGAGATTACGGTCGACGTTCCCTGACGTGACGGGGGCGATCGTCGTCTTCCCGTCAAGGAGGAGTACATTACGATTGACGGGCGTATCAGCGCCAATTGTTGACCGCCTTTGCAACATAAGTTCTAAACTGTTCCGAAGTAGCTGTTTATTTCTATATTTTTTAATAAAAATGAAAATTAGCAACCAAAATACTCAAAAAAAATTATTTCAAGAAGGTTAATTATTTACATGGGAAGGGGGACCAGGCAAGAAAGGGGAGGAAATAGGGAAAATGAGGTGGGAGAGTACAGAGGTGAGCTGCATGTTAACAATGCGTCTCATTTGATGCCCTATTCGCATTACCAGCTTTTTACCACTGTTCAAAACGTTGGTAAGTTCTAACTATCTTCAATCACCATGATACAACTGGTATTCAAACAGTATTAACTACCTTTAACGTGCACCATATTTGATTGTCATCACTTACCGGTCATTTGAAAATAATGACGGTTGATTACTTGACCATTTTAACTAACGTGCATTCGGATAGCAGGAAAAAATACTTGTAGATAGATGATTATGGTAAGCTTACCCGGGCAAAAAAAGTAACCATGGTAGGTGCTCACCGGGCGATCGCGTGACTAATGCTTACCGTTGTAATGCTTTACCATGGTCAAAAGTTAGTAATGCAAACGGGGGATTATTGTCAAGCTGGTTTTGTTTCATTTTTTTATTGTTTCACTGTTAAGCTAAAAAGTAAAATGGATGATGTATGGAAAGGAATATTTCTATATATTTAGGAGAGGATCTAAATTTCTCCAAATATTCTCGTCTAATTGACTGTTCTTGACGTAGCGTGACGGAAACGCTAACTCTTTGAAAAGATTCGTTCATCGTTCGTTGATGGCGCTGTCGACATTCGGTCATCGTAATAAGTTCCACTATATAATATTCACCAAATCTCACGAGCCCCAGCGGCCGTTTCCATGACGTCAGAGGACGTCGATCGTAATCCCGTCCTTATCCCTCTTCACATCGTGGTGCGTTTCGTATAATGTAGCCACTTTCTTCTTCCGATTGCAAAGTGGCAGTAAACCTGGTACAGTCATCAACGCTTCAAACAGAATACCGGTTGTTTTTCAATGGCCACCGACTTCTTATTTATTTTTCACTATCAGAGATTCCCGTTTTTACTCAACGGTAGGGATAAAAGTAAGAAATAGTATATCAGTCATATTCATACTGAAGAGACTCTGACTCCTCATTTCTCATCTTAGTATTTTTACTCACAAGGAGACGTCGCGTGACCGATGTTCGGGATCTAAATGAGGCAATTATTTTCTGAAACTATAGAGAGAGTGCGAGAAAAGTGTCACGGTTTTCTTCCATTTAGACCCGAGTTCACGAGAAAAACGCAACTAAAGAATTTACCTCCGCATAAATCCTTTGCAGTGCTCCTTTGGCGCTGGGCAAAAGATCGCCACGTTGTGGCCCGGGTTCGAATACCAGTCAGGTTGTTTTTTTCTTTCGAATATTTTACGGAATGACAGTAAATTGCCCAATCCCATACATTTATAGCAGTAACAACAATTTATTTTAATTGTCAGCCTATTTTCTGGTTTTTCAATCAACCCGCTTGGGAGACTTTCGAAGCTAATTTCGGGATTCCTGTTTGACCGAAAAAAAGCTTCACATGCCGACAGGCCTAATATGTTTTGATTTTGAAAATACAATATACTTCCGTGAATAGGATGGGCTTCGATTTGTCGTGGCTCTTTCCCAAGGCGGTAAACAATGAAGGAATTATTACTTTTTAATATACAGCGATGGGTGCACTTAAACTCAGGGTAGGAGTAAGCATTTTTCGGGCTGTCAAGGTTTTGAAAGATTTCAACTTTAAAAAATATCACGTACAGTTAACACAGTATTTATTTTTCTACATCATGTTTATTTAATTGATGGAATATAACGTTTTTCAATTATGGCGTTGAGTTGCATACTTTTGGATTTTTTGCCTCGTAGAAACATTTAAAACAATGAATAATTCTACACCAAGCACGTTTTTTAAAGCTCCTAAAACTACATTTGCGTGAACGCAGATCTTGTTGGAAACACATTTCTCGAAAATTTCTGAATACTGTTCTATCTTCAACCAGTTTTGATGCATACCACGCATATCTCATCATGTCACCGAATGCAGGCGAAGATTGGTGATGGTGCAGCAATGAATGTAATTTAATGTAATTGTATAGGGATGTAATTTCTCCTTTTTATTTCAACAAGTAACTGCTATTTTGCAACCTCGCAATGAATTGTTTGACCTGCCTGTAAAAATATACATCGCAGGGTTGGCATAATGGTCTGCACCTGGGTGTTATTATTTTTAACGTGCAAGGAGCTTCATGGGTTTTATTTGTGAATAGTTCGTCGTACATTGCACTACTTGTTTGTCCTCCCCACGAACCCACCAGCAGTAGAAAATGTTGTTCATCTACATAAGTCATTTTTAACTGTATTTAAGACTTTCATAATGAATGTCGAGAACTTTCACCATATTCAGCCAGAAACATTTATATTTTTATGTATTTAAGACCTTTGTTATCTGTATTTAAGACCTTTTCCAAGAACAGAATATATAATACAGTTGTTAGCTTCCCTGACTTTGAACTCACCACAGTCACATTGCCGTATTCATCCTCCATTGCTCTCACAGTTTCCCCACACGTGGACCAAATTCAAATGATGTCAAGAAATGAGCATCATTCACTAGAGGAAATATTACAAAGTTCAAAGTTGAAACCTATTATAAGGGCTAACCCCTTCCCAGCCCGAAAAATGCTTCCTCCTACCCTGAATTTTAAATTCACCCATTGCTGTATATTAAAAAGTAATAATTCCTTCATTGTTTACCGCCTTGGGAAAGAGCCACGACCAATCGAAGCCCATCCTATTCACGAAAGTATATTGTACTTTCAAAATCAAAACATATTAGGCCTGTCGGCATGTGAAGCCTCTTTACGGTCAAATAAGAATCCCGAAATTAGCTTCGAAAGTCTCCCAAGCGGGTTGATTGAAAAACCAGAAAATAGGCTGAAAATATAAAAAATGGTGTTTCTGCCGTAAATGTATGGGAGTGGGCAATTTACTGTGACTCCGTAAAATATTCGAAAGAAAAAAACAACCTGACTGGTATTCGAACCCGGGCCACATCATGGCAATCATTGGCCCAACGCCTCCAACCGCTCGGCCACGGTTTCTGTTGGTGGAGGGGAAAACTGCAAAGGATTTATACGGAGGTAAATTCTTTAGTTGCGTTTTTCTCGTGAACTCGGGTCTAAATGGAAGAAAGACGTGGCACTACTCCCGCATACTCTCTATAGTTTCAGAAGATAATTGCCTCATATGGATCCCGAACATCAGTCACGCGATGTCTCCTTGTCAGTGAAAACTGCCCGTTTTTCGCTAAATGATGCATATTATTAAGCTACTTTACTGAAATTGTATATATTTAAAGGATTAACACTAAAAAAATTATCCTAGTTTCGCGAGGGGGGCGTGGGGAAGATCGCCATAAACTTCAAGCATATTTTCCCTTAAGAGAATTTGAGCGAGATTTTTTTTCAGAACCAAAAGACCAAATTCGAATTTTTATTTGAAATAACTACCTATCATGTTCCTACGCTGTTCTTCTCGCAGTATTACCTCTGCATCTGCGAGTCTGCATCATCATACAATATATTCGAGCATTAGAGCATGCGTAACTAAAAAGAGTGAAACTTTATTCCTTGAGTGATTTCGAATCAACAGCATTGGAAGCTTCATTCAAAAAAGGAACACTAGTTGTACGAATAATTATGTCAATGGCTAAAATATAAGCACTACGTTAATTTTAAAGCCTCCTTGTTGGAATTCTCAGCCAAAAATAAGAATATCAGTGTTAAAAAATATATATTTCCAAACATATGAGTAAAGCATGAAGTAACTATTAATTATCTTGATAATATTTGCTAAATAGATGAGTAACTCATTACGTAAAAGTCGAGAAGGCCACTAAGAGGAACTTTGGGAGTTATGAATCCTTTAGAAGGAAGCAAAAGGTGTTTCACACGAAAGTATACTTCGGCGGTTATCAGCAAAACGTTACACAGTTTAGTTCAGGAAACCACGCATAATATAAAATGATCATAATTTTAAGAGTTTACACATTCATCATTAAAAGTACATAGGGTTTTTAACCAATTAAATCAACTTTGAAAACAGTTGTATACTGTGCCAAATTCCTAGTGTCAAATATTTTACCTTAAATTTCAGGCCAAGGCGTGACAAAGAAGACTAGCAGCAAATAATAATTGTTTACTACACACCTTGCCCATTCTTATGCTCGAGGGACAAGTTCTTACTGTAATTTATCAATGTAAATTCTGGTCAATTTCTATGCAGTAGACCAGAATTTGGATTTCATTGTATATAACATACTGGAAGGGAAATTAAATTCCGCCTAACTAAACATGCAAATGGATAGAGAAAGGGCACTTTTATGGTCTATCTTTGAAGACACAGGATGTTACTGAATGTTTGGCCGCACAGCCTCCTGGGATACCCTGCCCGGCAAGCTCGTTTAAAGGTATAGGTACTTCCCAAACTCGGCGAGAGGAAGACAGAAACATTGTTTGAATTCTAGCGGATCCCATCGGAATCAAACTGGGATAACGAAGTGAGCATGACAGGGAGAATAGACTATTGAAGGGAGAAGAAGAAAGGGATTGGCAATTGGGGGGAGAATAGGGGCGGTTGGAGGGAAGCGAGAGGTAGTTTTTGGAGGAGTTAGCATGGGAAAGATGAGACAAAGGCGGCATGTAGTGAATAGGGGAATGGAAGGCCCCATGTGCAGGACTACAATGAAGGAATTGACGTGCAGGACCATTATAAGACCCATTGTAGGGTATTACGAAACTGTGAGGGACCCTCATAAAATAAAAGAATTAAACAGGTTCAAAGGCAGGCTGCCAGATATGGCACAGTAGAACGGAGAGTGTGAAAGGAATGATAATAACTTAGGATGGAATTTGATGGAAAATATAAGGAAGTTAAATAAGCTGAGTGCCACATTCAAAATCATTGACGAGGATAAATTCCGGAAAGATTTGAGTGAAAGAATCGAAAAGCCGAGTTACATCGGCCAAAAACGATCATCCTCACAAAATTAGATAAACCTAGGTTACAAATGACGAAATCTCCTCAGTTTTCATTTATAACGAGGGAATCTAAGAATGGGAGTCTATCTGTGGAACTTTTAGAGACCTTTCCTGTGAACACTTGTGACATATAAAATCAATGGTCTGCGAGTTTACTTCGTAGAATGAATGCATTTTAGTTAAAATGAGAACTTGGTTATATTCTACACAATTTTATTAAGAACACGACCGGTTTCGACACTTGAGAATGACCTGAAAAGGTCGAAACCGGTCGTGTTCTTAATAAAATTGTGTAGAATATAACCAAGTTCTCATTTTAACTAAAAAACTTGTGACATAGTTTGGACAGTGAATATTTATTTGTCATTATCTAGTACTTGTTTTGGCGGAGCTTACTAAAACTGAAGTACTTAATATGATATGATCTTGTAATAAGAGGCATGTACGAAATTCAATTATCAACAAATATAACTAGTTGATTGGTTACTTCAGTAATTTCACGTAATCAGTTATTAAAAAAGCTCTGTTTTACAGTTTCCACACGACGAATTGCCCACTTGTAAGATACCAAACGAATAAATAATAACTCTAGCGGATGTTGGCCATTTCCAAGCCACTTTTATATCATCAACAGCGCACAAATGTAATTTCAGGCAACAATTTAGGAGATATCTGTAAAATATATTCTATTTCGTCAAACCAAAAATCTAAAAGGTATATCAAAGGCTTTCGTATTCCCAAATTGTCAAGAAGCGGATTAGGATTACAACTCAGAACAATTCAGTGGCTAGATCACGGTTCTCCATAACGCGTGCGGCGTGAGCTCGCGTTATTGTAATTTTTCAATTACGCTCATGAGAGGGAAAGCGTAATCACCATTTTTCAAATGTTGTCAGGTGCTTTAAATCTCTGGTTTTAACTGACGGAGATTATTCATAAGACAGTTACTGTGATCACTAGCCGCATGCTTCTTAAAATCTTCTTCGAGTGACCAGACAGTGTTACACTCCTGTTGGAAGCACTAGGCTGGGGGCCATTAATCACTCGGATAATAAACACGCTAGGCTTAGATTACTTGAAAATTCAAATCAAGCGAGTTTTAGTACGACCCTGGGGGTTATTATTTTGACCCCACCCTATATCTCTAGAACTGATGGAAGTGACAATATAAGAGAGATACACTCCCAAACTGAAAGTTACTAGAATGCCTTCGTTCCACACACCATTAGTGATTACAACAAAAATGGTGTGACACTACCATTAGACACATCGCCCGCATAAAATTCACCTCTATCCCCCCTCTTTCTCCCATTAACTTCCCCTCTTCTCGCATCCCCTGCTACACACCTCAGCGGCGACTCGCAGGGCAGCATGTACTCCCCTGATATGAACCTATGTCTATAAGCCTCACTCCACATATTCCTAATGGTGCAAGTGAACTCATTTGTCGGTCGCCTCCCATACTTGACTATTACTGATGATAATAAACTTGTCGGCCTCGGTGGCGGCGCGGCGGGATAAAGTCCTTGCCAACCAACCCCAGGGTCGCGGGCAAGGAGTATGACTACCGCCCGATGGGTGATCCAAAAAGCTTCCGCAGATAGGAACAGCCGGTATATGGTTCTGATTACTAATGCAGCATCTCTGCTAGGAAAATAAAATTGAACTAAGGGGAGATTGTCTCGCTCTTACTACACAGTTAAAATGACTTCATTACGACGCAACCATCAGAAATGAATTGTTGAACATATAGAAGCAGAGATATCTCGCGACGAAGCTTCCAGGAATGAATTCGTTCCTAAAAAAAAGGGCAAAGCATACTATGTTGTTCCGTAATGTCGTATGCATGGGAAACATTAGATTGCTATTACCACTCAATTACTACGACTAATTTACGTCGTTACCATGAGATATGAATTATTAAACATTCTAATGCACAAATATCAGGCGAGGAAGTTTTCCAGGAAAAGTACGTTCCTGACAAAGACTGACAAGGCACGTCATATTTCATGCCGTCGTCTAAGAGAATCATTTCTTTCCTCTTAGGAAACACTTTCTATCGCCGGGTTAGATAAAGGGTTTACTCGCCAATCACTAGACAAAGCAATTAGAATAACTGCCGATTTTAAAATGGAAATGAACCTAACGGTATTTTGCTCGCATTTATAGCATGTAATCGGACAATATAGGCTTCTACATTTACAAAAATGTTACAGTTAACGAAAAATACAATGGACGTGATGGGTATACACTTACTTTCAATCTTCGTTGAGTTGGTTATTGACCACTTAATTAATGTATGCGTTAAATTATAGAGAGATGGTCATGAACTCATGACCAACATGACCAACTCTCGATAATTTAACGCATACCTTACTTACAATCCATATGCATACTCTTACTTTCCACCAAAATAAACTTCTACAGCAAGGGTAGGACTGTTACAAATAGGTGATCTATACGAATCTGAAGAGGTACTGCTGATGGAAATAAATACATATTTTCTAAAACGCAGATTCAGCGGGATGAATTTAGCATAAGTATAATATGCATTATTTATAAGAGAAACGTTGAGTACAAAAGATGTGCAATAACCCGAAGGTATCCAACGACAAGTAATGAAATCAACATAATGAAAATAAGAATGAAAATACAAAAATCGTTATAACAATCTTATAAAACGTTAAATGTCCTCAGAAATCAATAAAATTGGTACGGTGCACTGGGTGCGATATGCCTATTCCAGGATACCAACTTTTCGACGGGGAAAAGTAATACTCCAGGAATCCAAAAACAATGATTATTAATTCAACATAGTTATAAACCAAGCAAATTATGAAACAAATATAAGAAAAGAAATGCATGGATATATCAGGTTAAATGAAACCTGGACGAAGGAAACACTACAGTTCCAAATTCAACCAGTCCTTAATATCTTATGTAACTATTCTTAATGGCGTTCATAACCTCCCACAATTTCTTCTAATGAAATGCTGATAGAAGAAATAATGCTAATAGAAGAAATGAAATATACGTTTAGGAACGGAAGAATATCGGCAATTCGTTATTGTAAGCCATTCACCGAAACTGACGGTAGGCATAGAAAAATTCGTATCTTTCCCTCATAACGCAGTACCAAGGTGAGCCAAAAAATCCCTCTCTCCTGGCCTGAAAAGTTCGTGGCGTCATTCATGGGTGGCGCCAAGAGAGAGGAAGAGAGAGGCTACAGAGGTGGGGATAGGGATAAACGTCGCTTTCAGTGGTGGAGGGAGCATGGGGACTATAGCCGCCGCTGATGCGGTGGAATGGCAGGAGTGAAAAAAAACAGCATCTCTCTGATGGAGCACGTTTCAAATGGGAGGGAACACTCAAGAGTTATTTTTTTACACGGATGGTGAGCGGGATCCCAAAAGCGGAGATTTATGCTTCGGACGCGGGTGATATGGGGCTCCGAAAGTCGCTCTGTTGAAAATCGGTTGGGATTCCTCGGTTTTTCCGTGCAATCCGCCCACACGTGATGTCACCTATCCAGAGGGATAACATACTAAACGCTTCCGTCGAGATTTCCGAACGTGTTCTTTAGCGCTCGTGCGAACGGCTCGTGCCTTAACGCGTACCGCAGTTCAGTCGGGAGCCGGCCGTCGAGTACTTGAAGAGTGCATACTGTACCGGATCGCTGCCTGCCCGCCGACAGCGACGATCGTACACCGAAATTCCCCGCGCGACACCGTCCCCCTACCCGGCGCGTGAGTCCAAATACGAATTACCCTCAAATTTTGAAGGGAAACAAAAAAGAAAAGAAGACCTTTGGAGTGAGTGGAGCCCTTTTCTTCAGCCGCGGGCCAATTACAGGTGTGCAGGGACCAGCTTTCCCCTCTTTGGCACGCAATCGCCGCCCACCTTCAGCTGACCACCACTCGATCGCCGAATCTTCGTCTCCACTCCCGCGTTTCTCCAGTCATGCCAATCAAGGGATGTCTGCAGCGCGTCCCAATATGCTCGGGACCCTTGGACTCATTATATACTTGTACCGTGCCGGCGATATATACTTGTCGCCCGACACGTTCCTCGTCTCCGTCCACCTTGGCTGCCCATCACTCGTCCTCTCCGGAACCTCCTTCGTTCCTTAATACTTCTGCCTCCCGGCACACTCCTCCGTTCCTTCACTCTCTTAATCTTTCTGCGTAATTCTGCCTTTTTCTGCCCCTCTCACGGCCTCCTTTTATATATCCCCGGCGAGAGATAGCACACGGGGCTGGGGAAGGGGGTCTTTTCACTGAGGCGGGGAAGGCGGTTACTCGCCGCACCCGGGGAGTCAACTATGCCCGCTCACTTCACTGCCCCCGACTCCGGGCCTATTCAGCCCAAAAAAACACTTTTGACTACGCCACTTTTTCAGACTCACACCACGTCTCTCACTCATTCCACTCCTCTCACTCACTCACGGAAAATACATTCACGCTCTGAGCGCGTAAGACAAGAACAAAAAATATAAAATCGTCTGTTTTTCCCCACGCCTGGGGTCACCCAACTGTAGGGGTCCTTCACCGCTACAGTACCCGAGCAAGGGAGACTTGAGTGAGCCGTCTGAATCGGAATTAAAACGGGAAGAAGGGAGAAATGAGAGGAGAATGTTGGAAGCCCCTTAAGATAAAAATTTACTGTAGCAGACTTCACTTCGTCGCAGAAGTTGTGAATGTTCGTATTCATAGTTAAATAATGTACTCACAACTCTTCTACAATCTTTTAATTGCACGACGCATGTCGCCTATTTACGGCATGGTCAGGTACAGAATATGTTTGTTTATTCTCCCTTTGTTACAGTAATATTTACGGTAGAAGGAGAAATTACCAAGGTTCGGAGAAGATATGGAAAGGTAGGGGCCAGTAGAAACGTGGACCACGGGCTGGTGAGGCGGGAAAGGTTATTATTTTTTAAGAAACTTTTCTCGAAAAAGATTGGGGAAAGGTGCGTGAATATTTTTTCGTCACATAGATTTATGGAGTGAATGATAAATCTACATCAATAAACGGAAAATAAACTAACATATTCCGTACCTGACGATCCCATAAATCGGCGACCCGCATCGTTCAATTAAAAGATTGTAGAAAAGTACAAAGTATTTTATTTAACTATGAATAGGACCTTCCATAAGGTATCTTGAGTGAGATGTCACTACAAATAAAATTTAATGAATTTGGCTTCATTTGGATGAAAAAAGGTGTCATCTTCCCAATGATACCAAAATATTAGCAACTTATGCCGTACAACTGTCATGTTTTCTCACAATAAAAAAATAAATTTATTATCCAGATGATTGATTTCTCTTCTCGACCTCTTTATTTATTAATATTTTTTCACTGCAGATAGACCAAATGAATTATCCAGATAATGAATCTACATAAAAAAATACATTTTTACTCACGGATACTTTAACAAGGATATAAGGATAACCTCTGGCCAGAATTAATTGACAGCCAAACAGAGAGAGCATTAAGGGAGATGAAGCGTAGAAAAGTCGTGGGAACCGATAACCTACCTTCGGAGCTACTGAAGAATCTAGGTAGTAAGGGGAGAGAATCCTTTTTCGAACTTATTCGCAGGATCTGCGAGGAAGGAGTATGGCCCGAGGATTTCGTGAAAACAGTATAAATACCTACCCCGAAGAAGAAGAATACGTCAGAATGCGAGTAGTATAGAACAATCAGTTTAATTTCGTACGCGATAAGTTTAGCTTAGAATACTAAATAGAAGGTTAGAGGGCAGAGCAAACTACTATTTAGGCGATTACCAATTTGGGTTCAGGAAAGGGAGGGTATCCAAAGACGCAATTGCGGTAATGAGGACACTTATAGATAGAAACATAGGATGTTTTCACTTGCTTTGTGGATTTCGAAAAGGCGCTTGGCAAAGTAAACTGGGAGAAATTAATACAGATACTGGAGAAAATAGGAATAGATTGGCGTAATAGAAGACTCATCCAAAACTTATACATGGGGAAGAGGGCTCAGGTGAGGGTAGCTGACGGTGAATGAGGGTAGCAATTATAGGTCGTGGGTGCGGCAAGGGTACCCGTTGTTGCCTTTGCTTTTTAACATATATGCTGAGGAAATGGTAAGAGAGGCATGGGATGAGCTAGATGTGGAAATCGAAGTAGAATGCCAGCGGATAAAGTCGGTTAGCTTCGCGGACGACCAGGCGTTGGCCAGTCGGTCATCGAAAGGATTGCAAACTTTAGTAGATGCATTGGAAAAGCAGTGCGAGAAATACGGGATGAAGATAAATAATAAGAAAACAAAAGTAATGCGATTCTCTAGGACAAAGAAAGCGAGGCTGGTGAAAAGAGTAGGAAGTCACAAACTGGAGCAAGTAGAACAATTTAATTACTTGGGTAGTACTCTAAAAGAAACAAAGACATTATGAGGTGAATAGCGCTAGCGAAGGAAGCGTTCAATAATAAAAGGGAGCTGAAGACGGGGACCTTAAGTAAGGATGTAAAAAAAGAGGCTGGTGAAGAGCTTGATATGGAGTGTGGCGTTGTATGGGGCAGAAACGTGGACCTTGAGAAAGGAAGACGAAAATAGGCTGAAGGCATTCGAGATGTGGGTGTGGAGGAGGATGGAGAAGGTGCGTTGGACGGAAAGGGAGGCAAATGAGGAAGTGCTTGACATGGTGGGTGAGGAGAGGAAACTTGTGGATGAGATTAGGGGGAGTCAGGGTTGATGGCTGGAAACGGTAATGATGGTTTGCTGAAGGCCGTGATAGAGGGATTGAAGTAGAAAAAATGCAGATTATTCCACGAATTTATTATAAATTAGCACTTCCTTCCAGCCATAGGCACCCACTGCAGCGGCATTTCCTACGAATTACCGCATTTGACTTCAATTACGGCATTAATTCCCAAATAACTAGAAAAATAAGGTGGTAAGATGCCTATATTTTATTTTTATTCAATTTCTCTGGATTATTTCCTTCATTTAAATAGTTTTCCGCGAAAATGGCATTTATATTAGCGGCAGGAACGTTTTCACCCAGCGCGTTTTACCTGTAATTGCGAAACAAATTACAAAGTGCTTTCAACATATTCTAGGTGAATTATCACATTTTGCCGATAGGCTTTATAAGGGTGATGTTTAATAGTACGTATGTGTTGTATTACTTTATTTTAAGATATGTATTTAGCCGTACTCTGAGAATATGGAAATGCCGATTGAAAATGATTAATCACGTAAATCCGTAGTAATCATGATTCATGGTGTTAAATTAGTGAGAAATACAGTCAACATGCAGGTCTGAGGTGCATTAAATGAAATAATGACGCATGGGAATACAATTTCGAGAATAAACTTATAATTTTGCTCTAATCAACGAGAGTAACGGCAATCACGGAATGTTTTCACCACTATAACCAACTTCATTATTTACTTGTAAATTTCCGCTTAGTTCTTCAAAGCTTCCCTATTTAATCTTTATTTTTAACAACATGTTAATACTGTGTTTCAAGCGACTATCACAGCCTAAACAATGGGAACTTCTCGCAAATATGTTATTCATGTAGCTCTCTAAATACCTTCCGTTTTCAACAAGTTTTATTGACATTCATACTGGTTTTCTTATATTTCTAATAGAGTAAACCTGCTGGAACCTCTTAAGAAAAATACCCTGAGCAGTTACAGGAAGTACAACACAGTAACGGTTTACCAGCCTGTGAGGTTTATGAAAAGGAAGTTGTCCAGAGTCGTTTGATATTAAAACTTTAAAAACTGTTAAACAAAAATTCAAACAACTGCTGTAAAATAATTTGGCTTTTACCGTGTTACATAAGCAACTGCGTCTATAAACCAATTTGTATCTTTAAATTTACTGAAATAATATGTAAAATCTTAATTAATCCGTCCTTAAGTAATCATCGAGCACTGAACAGGAGGGAGAGTGGACAGACTTCTCGTCCAACCCTGCCCAGTTAAATTAAAAGAAGAGTCAAAGTCATACGTAGATCATCAAAGTTCAATCAACAGAAATGTTCCACGCAAATACCTCATTCTAACGAAAAATATGCCGATGAGTGAAAACTTTTGCTACAGTCGATTTAATGGCGTTGGTTAGAATCACTTCTGTGGCTGAGGAGGAACAGATTTTACCTGTGTAAACTGGTTTTTAAGTGTCTCAAGAAGTGGCACCAAAATGGGATCTTCACAGCACAGCACTACGTTGAGTATTGAACAAGCCACGCAGGACACCATTAGTCACTCCGCATGATGCACTCTGCCTATCAGGTAATGCAATACGTAAACAACAGCAAACTGTCTGAAGGTATTTATGTCATACCGCAATTCTGACCCATTGACTGACTGAGTTCACTCTTATGCTAGTTTTCTCGAAATACGCAACACACAAATCTTGAAATACCGAGAACACCATCGTTTTCGCTGACGAGTACTTCTATAGCTCATCATAAACTTCATTAACATACTTAAAACTTCAAAATACGTTACCAGACATTCTAAGGAAAGGAAATTGCCCAATAATTTTTTTACTATCATAATTGAACCTCTCTTTGTATATATAATAGGGAAATCACTGCTAGCTTTCAGTCCCACTAGAGTATAAACTAACATATTCATTATTCACAACAAGAGAATATAATTGTTCACTTATTTGCAAGGATGGCAATTAGCGAACAAGCTGACACAAAAATTTATCGTTAAAGTTAAAGTGTTTTTGCTACATCAACTTCCATGACAGATGTCCTTTTTAAAATCACATTTAATGCATGGAATATTTTTAGGAGTCAAGAGCTTTTATATGCAAAAAAGAGACTGAATCATTTAAAAGATTTATCGGGGAGTTTAACACATAACATTAACTTTTAATCAATGCAGAGACGAAATTAGGTGCTGCAGGCAGTAAGCCTTGCAAAACAGTGAAAATTCTCGGAAAAAAATTACGTGGCATCACTTTGCACCACCACCTACCTCGATGAGACTATAAACGAGACGCGAGAGCTTTAGGTAGACCAGAAGAATGCTGGAAAGCACACAAAAAGAGCTTAAGGGCGCCGCGGAGAAGCTTAAGGCTACAAAGTTGGTTAACCTTTGGGAAAATGTTGGAGAGGACGGTTAAGAATGAGCCCCCTCCCATTCCAGAGAAAGTGGTGGGATGGATCTTGGGAGGGGCGGAAGCGGAAGAGAAGAAGCATTTAGGAATTAAGATGGAGCCACGACTAAGAGTTGAGGTCTTCTCCGGAAGGGAGACTAGAGAGGAGATTCCAGAGAAAAGTCCTGGAAAGAGAAGGAAGGTGTGCAAAAGCTTCAGCGTGGAACGGAAACACGTGCGTTTTGTTCGAGGTACTAAGTCCGAGTCACCGAGTGTCCCTTTCGACGGTCATATAGATGACCGTAACGCATGAATAGGAGTCAAACTTCCTTCGCTTTCATTCACAATTTGGATTGATCTTTGATTTAGATGTCCACGCCTTGATAGATATCCAATCAGTTTTACCCTTCTTTGCTCATTTTTTTTAAAGCGATCTACTTTCCTACGGCTCCATAGTTTATTTGACCTAATTGTCACTCGTCCCCTCTCCCCACAGCTCAAAACGCTTTAGCTTTTTGGCAAATTGCTATATTCGCTTTTGTAAAGTACTCACTCCCCTCGACTGAAGGATCGGGACTATATTCATAGTGAGGTTACGACCCCATTACTCTCGGTTACAAGAACCCTCTCGCGGTCGCTACGTAAGCTTATCACAAACTAGTTCAGCGACTACCGATAAAACTCTTCCCGTGCAATTGACGCAATGCAAGCGGGCGAAAAAAGGCGAGTGACGCAAGGCGGTTCTGCTAATTGAGGGGGGCGATGGAGTAATGCGGAACTGAACAGAAGGACTGGCTGGGAAGGAAAAAAAAATCGGGATGAACGATTTACCTTGAGAGTGAGGGCACATTGAGGGGAGAAGTGGATTTGGAAAAGGATTAGGGTGATGGGGTTATCTCGATAAATTGGGTCTGCAGAAAAATGAAAAAAATGAATAATCCGTCTCACAAGGGTTGAGCAGAGACGCCGCGCCGCCTGCCACAATCCGTTTGCATTCTACCCGAAGTCGATAAAAAGAAGGAGAATTTCAAGGAGTATTGAAGTAAAAGAGAAAAACATGATTTTAACCGGGGGACTTTAGTCGCTAAACACTCACCGTTTCGGATCACATGCCAACGACGTAATCGCATCTTTGATAGCACATTGATTGCACTAAACTCTTTGTTTAGCCATCTGGTAATCGAAATATGCCTCACAAATTGAGTGAAATATCTCCGTTATAAGCTTCAATCGCTCTCTTGTTTTACCCTATAACTATAAGTTTTGCAAGAGCAGGAGCATATGCACATTAGCTGCCTGAACAGGGAAGTATAGGTCGTAAATTTCTTGCTCCCTACGGTTTTATTTCTAATTCCATTAATTGAAATGGTCGCGTAATAAAATTTGCCTGTCGCTACTCAATATGTAATTTGCAGAACCAACATACAAATTTTATGAAAAGCGTTGATTAAATAATATTTTTAATCGCCATTCGGAAATCAAGGAGAGAGAAAGTTCGACGAACGACAAGTGTTGCAATGGAACGGATAAAGGAATGCATGTCCTTTGTCCATGAGTACATTTTCAAATGATCGTGAGTGCTACGGCATTTAGGAACTTCCTCTCTTGTGTGGTTAATGAAATTATCATTTTTTGTTCAACGAGATTTTGCTTAGGAAGAAATTTCATAACTTTAACATCATTCCGTTGAAACTTGCCGAGTCGACAAAGCGGACAAGAAAGTGGAATGACCTCCCCCCGTTACGAAGATCGTTTAATCACTTTAGCCTAGGTTACCGCAGGAGTAAAGCCTCATGTGGCGAACACTGCGTAAAATATTAGTAGACATTCTGAGGAAGGGTCGGGCAGGGTTTTCGATCATAATCCGCTGAAGTCTGAGAAGTTTAAAGCTTGGTAACTTTAATGACTTCGCGGAGCTGCTAAAGACCCAGCGACAGAATTTCCCCGGATACGGGATCGAAGGATTTGGATTCAGCCTTTAACAAAAAAATACTATTTAATAATGATACGCAGACTCTTGGCTAAAACATTATTAACTGCCAATGTAATATCAATGGAGAAAATGCGTCTATAGTAAAAGAGGTGGATTAAGTACGACGCAATGGAATGCTGAACTCAGAGTTAAAGCGAGAATACAGCTTCTCACACTACTTTCCACCGAATGCTGAATTCATTGCGCTGCTTCTTCTGTGCTTATATCAGTGGAAAAGAGGTTAGAAGGAAAAAGTAAGATGTTTAGAAAAAATATATGAGATAATAAACACTGAAGGCTCCGCTGAAAAGTTAGATGGCTAAATACAACATTTGCTCGCAGATACTAGCACTCAGGAGTTTTTCCTCCTAGTCCTAACAAGGCCAAAGACACTAAAATACCGAAACAAATAACAACGCCAATATATTAACATTGTTGTCTCAGGGCTGATATAGTGGAACTTATTCATGACGAAAGAACTTCATGCACTTTCCTTTGAGGAATTGTTACTGCGACCACTAACAATTGCGCTGCAGAGGTAGGTATTAATATCACTTCGAACAACATGCTCATAATTTTGTTTTTCTACCTCTACAAGACTCATTAGGCGCAACTTACTTAGCAACTTAAAATAGTTTCACAGCTTATTGAGCTAAATTATATGCATGACTCATAAATAAGAATCAGTATCTTGTACCATAGTATATCCGATAGCTCACTGCAAACTATTTGCGACATTCTGGTGTTAAAAATATGCAGAAAAAGTTGAAATCATCCGTTTATGGGAATAAAAAACGATGCTTACATTCATCCGCGCAAAAAGATAAAAATACAACGCCGAGTAGATATTGAAAAAATACATAAATTGCCAAAATAAATTTGCAATGGAATAAAAAAACGTTTTTAATCAATTCCTATCCTCCCAAAGCAACAAAAAAACAGAATTGACAGCAATGGCAGGAAGAAACACCAACAAATATTAAAACGCGGCTGAAAACAGTAAGAGGGCTATCAATTTGCGGAGGAAATCTTGGGGAAGGACGAGACCTTGGCGTGTCTAGTAAATCCTATGCAATAAATCACCCAAACCAAGGGAAGGGAAAAACATGGGACTGGGGTTGTTGGTGGAGGGGGAGGGGGTGGGCGGGGGACAAGGGAAGGAGGGGGGATGTCGGAGGTTGGGGGAAGGTAAGAGTGTGAGGGATGCCGCAGAGGCTGGTGATAAATAAAAAGAGAAAAGAGGAACTGGGTAAAAGAGAAGGAGGGGGAGATAAGGAAGTAACGGGATGGGTAGGTGAAAAAGAAAAGAGAGAAGGTGCGATATAATGCGATATATCGACTGGGTTACATGAATGTGTATCCACGCAACATCGCTTAGCGGAATTTAATTTTATGGATGTACGGATCAATGCTTTCCTATGCGATTTACAATTTACCGAAATTTTGCGATTACACTCGATGTGATGCATTATTCGATATGAGTATGATGCGGTGTGCAATCCCGGGGAAAGAGGAACATAATTCGCATATCATGAGGTATTCATCATTCAACGTTACCGATGATGGGAGAATATGATGTCACTCGAAATTCAAAAATTGGTCAAGTAATTTTATTTTCATTTCAAATATCTACCCATCAGTGTTATTTAGTTTCGAATGCAAAGCTGCATCAGCAACAAAGCAGATGAGAAAAGTTTAGGAGCTTCCAAAACCTGGTGCTGTACGCTAATCCTGAGTGCGCTAACGTTGACGGATATAGTAAGGAATGAAGGACTATAAGTGAAAGAGGAAAGGGCCATATGGAACTCTATACAGGAAAGAAAATCCAGACGGACAGGATAAACTCCGAGGCACAACGAGTTTGAAAGAAACATGAGAGAAATTGAAAGAAACATGAGAGAGAAAAGTCCCAAGGGGAAGGGCAAGCGATAAATACATAGAACAAATAAAGAGAAAAACAAATAAGGAGAATTGCCAGGGAATAAGGGAACTAGCATTAGATAGGGAAGGATGGAACGCTGTAGTCAACCAATCTTAGGATTGTAAGACCCATGAACTGTGCCATGTCTTTCAATTAAACGCGTGGCAGCTTAAAATGTACATTTTTACATTTTGGAAATTAAAAAAATGTTTAAAGATGTATCCCTGTTCAATAATTTTTTTATACTGCAAAGCGGGAGTCGAGGAGTCAGGAACATGGTTGGAGCGTTGAGGGGAATAGAAAAAACACGAGATAATTGGAATAATGTTGGTACGTTTTCGACTGTATTTTCCATCCCGTTTCGACTCATCTTACAATGAGACCTCGAGATAGGGTTCCTAGTAAAGTCATGGCGATGGGTGATTTTAGCCACTAGCTGCACCTGCCCATTGGCCTTAGAAGTAGTTTAATTCCTCTACACCCCTATTTCTCGTGCCCCATCTCTCTTCCCCTCCGTCCTTTCACTTCACCCTCTCCTCTTCTACCTCCCCTCCATGCCTCGAAGGTCTGCACCAGGAACTTTTCCGAGAGCTACACAAGGGAAAAGAAGTGGTACAACGGAGAACAGCCCAAGCTAAGAAAGCATTTAAGATGAAAAGATAGCTAGTATGTTAAAAGAAGATAGGACTTCGAACGAGGAAACAGTATCTACGTGATAATATTCGTGTGGAGCGTGGCACTCAATGGATTGGAAGCATGGACCAATGAAAAAAAAACAGGCCAGAGAAGGTTAGAAGCATTCTAAACCTGGTTTTCGAGGAGGATGCTGAAGATCAAATAGATGGATAAAATAAGATATGAAGAACTTTACAGAGTAGAAGATGAAAGAATCACATGGAACACCATACAGAAAAGAAGAACCAGATGGATTGGGCACGCCCTGAGGCGTAATGAGTTAACTAGAGAAAAATATAACTGAAGGAGAAATGGAGGAAAAAGTCCCAAGAGGAAGGCTAGGGGATAAATTCATAGTCCAAATAAAGAAGAAAGTACATGAGAAGGTCCACCAGGGAGAAAAGGACCTAGCATGAGTTAGGGAAGGATGTAGGGCTGCAGTCAACCGATCTGAGAATTGAACGACCGATGATAGAGGGGGTGAGGGCTGCTGCATAGTCACGGGGACAACAAGAGACGCCGACTAGGGAGGTGGGAGTGAGGAGATCGGAAGAAGGGTAGCTGGAAGAGTGAAAGAAAAGACAATGCCTTCCCACCCACCCGCCCATATCTCGCCTCACACCTCCCCATCCGCGCCGACACCGGCGTCGCCTCTCCGAGGGAATTCCTTTGATTGACGGGAACCCTCTTATTCTCCTTCTCCCATGCTACTTATTTCTCGCGCCTCCCGACGTAACTCCTCACCCACCCGCCCACATTCCCTCTCCCTCCGACCCAAAACCACCGACGCTATTTCGTCCCTCGACGGCTTTTTTTCAAAACGTTCGGGGACGGAACTTTATCTATCTAACACGCCTCTCCTTCCCGCGGGAGTCATTCGACATCATTTCGCTTCACTTTTCTTATCTCGGTTGATGATCTCTGCAATTTCGACGCGATTTTATGGGACGAGGAAGCTTCGGTATAGTGTGGCGTCGTGAATTAATAAAAAAATCCATTTCATAAATGAAAACGAGGGATAACTTTCGAGCAATTTATGGCATACTACGCGTGAGTGAGAATTTAAAGATGACCGACTTGATGCATCAAATGACGCCCATCGCCCGATCTCACTTGTTTTTGCATTATAGAATCCATACCTTTTTCATCTCTTAATAATCTCTCTCTTTTAAATTAGATATATTTCCACATCATTTATGGATTCATACAAATGAATAATGGGTACAATAATTAAACATGGAGCTTAATCATGAGTTATTATATTGGTAGGACTAGAAATAAATTTATTATCCTTCATTCCCATAATAATGAAAACTAAAACTCCATAAGAAAGAGAATCTTCAACAAAATGATTAATCATTCCAGTAATAGCAGCAATGCTATTTTTAGTGGCAATTCAATTATCATAAATAAAACTTAATTCAATCAATTAAATTTAACTTGAGCTCTTCTTATAAATATAGGAGCAGTTCCATTCCATTTTGTATTTTCTGGAGTAATATATAATGAATTCAGAATTATCCATTTTTATTTTTACAGTGGGCGATATAGGGTAAAAGATGTTCTCGGAATTCATTCCCTCGCATCTCTTGAGTAGAAATAAATCAAGTAAGGGCGGAATTCGTGATCTGTTGAAATAATCATACAGCGAAGCAATCACCGCTATCGAAAACAGTCAATCGGTGTTCATTCACACAACAGAGATTATGAAAGAACTCTTTGCTATACGATATCAAATTTGTGAGTAAATCCCTCCTTTCTCCATTTCGCAGAAAATATGAATTTTCAATTAATATTTGATGATATATTACCCCGTATTATCCTGTTCAAAATATAAATTCATCTTAGAAATTTATTTCTGAGTGGGATAGACTAGTATGAGTAAGGTTACGGATTAGGCAATCAGAAATGGAAAAATTCCTCCTTACAATCCATACTAATATAATATATACAATATGGTTTTTTAACAGATGCGGTGGAAGGTCAGATGATTAATAAAGGTAAAATTTCAGTTGAGAAATATGAACATACTAGGTAACACGTGCGAAAATTTTGCACTTTCACGCTATCAGGGAATAAGTATGTTAAGGAAACGGTGTAATTCGGTTTTAAATAGAGAAGAAGGTGTATCATAAAGTACTTTCTTTATACTTGTTTTCTTGCAAAAATACACAAAACATATGAATTCAATACAGGCAAGAGAGTTTATCGAAACTTTTAAGTCAAATTAATGGGTAAATAGTGAAATTTGAGATTGAGATTGTATTTTTCGCCAGAAGCCGGTGATTCAACGTTTAAAATGATACCTCATTCATCACCGTAGGTGCAGTATTAACGGAGCATATACGGAATGACAGAAAAAGACCTTTCTGTAATAATATATATGATGGTGAGCCACCATCTCGAAATATGGACTAATTATTTACATCTTACGGCATTTCCACCGTAAAATGACTTGATGATTCGAAATGTCGTGGAATATTTTACTTATTTCGGAAATCCGGAATACCTAATGGAATAAAGAAAAACTCACAACTTGACTCCTAGAGCATTGGACCTTCATCAGCTAACGTACACTACCAAACAAACGGTAGCAATATGGACAGTCCTGGCTGTGATATGCAATTTCGCTCATTTAATCAAAATTAAATCCATTTTAAACTCTTCGTATCCACATTTACGAAGTACCGCGCAAGTAAACTCCAGGGTGTGTGGCTAGAGGTGATTCCACGTCCGGTATGCAATTGTCGTTCCAGTGTCAAGGTTGAACCCCGCACGCTCTCCAGCCCGCTCGGTGCAGACGGTGCAGACCAACAAGCAGTCATGAAAACAATGAACGGCTAGAACCAGAAACTACTATCGGCGCAAAAAAAGGTAGAACGCTGAACTTGAGCATTTGTATGAAATTCCGCCGGAGTTCCATAGAGTCATGTAATATATCGTTTTACTCCTTGTTTATTTGACTACGAAATGCATTATTTGAAAAGTGTTTAAATGCAAACTTTTAGCATCTACGGTCGAAAGAGTGAAGAAAAACAAGCGAAAAACTAGGAGAAAGCGAAACGGTCGTCTTCTTCATCTCATCACGGCCAAAATTATTGATTGGTGCACTTCATTATTTATTTACTAAGAGAACAACATCTCCGCATTACAAATATTTTTTTTTAATTAAATTTTACCCATTCTTTGATTTTTAAAATGGCCAAAGGCTAGATTTCAATTTTCGAGATGTAGAAAAGTATTTCAATATCGAAGTTACGTATGCTTTATGGAAAAAATATTGCAAAACTTTTCTAATCATTTTGCGCAATTGATAAGGTTTAAACTCCTGGACGCTAGTTTTTCTTCACTCTTTCGACCGTAGATGCTGAAAGTTTACAATTAATGAATTTTGTATTGAAATAACAAGGAGTAAAACGATATATTACACCACTCTATGGAGCTCCGGCGGAATTTCATACAAATGCCTAAAGTTCAGCGTTCTACCTTTTTTGCGCCGATAGTAGGAGAGAGCAGCGTTGGCGATCATTCTAAAATGCAGCGTATGGTTTAAAATACAACTAATGATTAGTGTTGCTGATACAATTAATTCATGTACACCACTAGATTATATTCATGAAGAAAATAGAATCATACTGGAGCTTTCAAGCGGGGTGAAGTGTTAGAAATAATGATATATTATGAAACACAAGTACAAAGTATACTCTTTGTACCCGTCGGCCCAATTCATTCCACCCAAGATTACAACTCTCGTCCTCCATCTCACACGCCTGTCCACCATTCTCTCCTCTATCACCTTCTTCAGCATAAAAAATCCTCAAGTCCACAGTGCTGCTTTATTCGGACCTTTTCACCAGATTTCATCCCTCACCGGCCATTAACAGCACCAACTCGTGAGCTTCCTCTTACAACATCAATATCTTCCAATTATTTTCCAAACCTACATTCCAGCAATGAAAAGGAACTTAGGATTGAAAGCCATAATTATTGATTTATGGGTTTCTAATTTAATTTTAGTAATTATTCCTTGCTTTTGTACACAATTATTAATCAAATCGTGCGCTCACACTTAATGAAAACAAATGGTGGCTGAAATTAAAAACAGAGCAGTGAGTGGTAGTGTCTCACGTTTTAAAATGCTACGCCATTCCTCCCAAAATGTTATATATAGAGTAACGTAGAAAATTTGGGAGATAATGTAAACAAAAACCAGTTAGCATTAAAAGATTTTTTACTACTCCGATAATGTTTCATTTAACTGGGAAACACGGATGGCAACGATCTTTTAACTTTTTGGCGCGAGAGATGCATGAAATATGAGTTTTACAACATGCCCTGGCTAAAACATTCATAAATAACCGTCATATTTCCCATTTGACATTTTTATTGTTTATTCCCAAGGTGATGTGGAAGTTTCAAAATTCCACAATACGATGGTGTTTTATTTTTACCTTCCGCCGAAACGCCATTTTTTTGTCCGAGAGTGAATTTCTTTAAAGTGGAAGGTTAAAAATTTTGATCGAAGCTGACTTGTTTTCATTCTGGATTTCAGTTGAGACCTTTTTTTATTTTTTGGTATTCATTAAATCAGAGAGATTTGCGCACCTAATTCAGAGAATAGCAGTAAAGTAGAAAGAAAGGGTTATGTCTAAAAAGGCTTTGGGGTCTATTGGCAATATTCCTCTTGATGTTCCTATAAGGCATACGACGAAAAATCATGGTTTGATTTATGACTGGTTATCGGAATTCTAATGTGAGCATTGAAATAGAAGTATTTTCAAGGTCAATTATCACTAAGGTGTAAAATCGTTTCCTCGGATGGTGCACTTTGATAAGTTGAAGTTTTTCCACCTTAATTGGGAGATAGTTACTGGGAATTTAGATTTTACTTGAATCAAATGCGAGACCTGGATCTCATGAATCTATCAAGGAACAGTATGTCGAGTTAAAGAGGAACATGAATTGTTTAAAAAGTACTTGTATACAAATTTTAAATTTTTAAATATACAGGACCAAAATTCAGACGACAAAAAACCATTGTTTAATGACAATATTTTTTGCGAAAAATTATGCTCACTCTGTGGCGTCAATACAAACGCCATCTAAAATGGCGTATGACGTCAGTAACGATATTTATTACAGTAATCTCAAGCGTTTTCGTGAGAAGTTTAACTGTTTAAATCTTACTATGGTAAGTAATCGCAATTTTATGAGCACTTACATGAGCAGATAGGTCATTCCTTACGAAATATTTAAAAAAGAAATTGTTGAATGACCATTTTTTTTAACTTTTTTTTTTGCACGGATATAAATGCATGTTATGATTGAGTGTGTATTGAATGTGACAATTAAAAAAATTTTATTCCCACTTTTTTCTTGCGGCAGTCGTTTTTCCAATATGGCGAACGTGAATTTTTGAGAGATTTGATGTTCACTGTATCCTTCATACCTCGGGAACTAATTTCGAAAGAGGAATGAAACAAACTATACTATCATAAACAAAATGGAATATTTATTTGTATTTTTTATGTTTTCCTTGCTTTGTTGTCAACATTTAACTTGAACTCCGATTTCTATTGCTTCTAAAATCCAATTTTCGACACGAAAAAAAAGTATGAAGGAGAAAAGATAATACATCCCATTTAGTCAATAACTGCATGGTTTCAGTTTCATTCCTCTTTTAAAATAATTTCTCGAGATATGAAGGATACGGTAAACATCAAATATCTAAAACATTTACGAGCAACATGTTGGGAAAATGATAGAAGCAAGAAAATGAGTGACGATAAAAGTTTTAAAATTGTCACATTCAGCACTCACTCAGGGAAACATGAACCTATGTCCGTGCAAAAAAATTGATTTTAAAAATAAATGTTCGCACATTTATCATTGGATGGTTTGGCAAGGAATCACCCAGAGGTATTGGCGAGGTGCAACACTCATTCGCCACTGCTTCAAGGATCTGGTCTCTTCCTTCTGACACTTTCATCTAATGGTCTCAAACTACGAGATGATGAAAAGAGTTGATTGTTAGATCACGTAGGAGGATTTCGTGTAGAACAACACCCTTGGGCTCAAAGCAAACAGTCAACATGACCTTGACATTTGATCGGGACTAACGTGCTTTCTTGAGTCAAGAGAACTTTTGATTTTCCACTGCGATGATTGTGCATTGCAATCCTGTTCGCACCCATAAATCCGTGTTTCTTCGCCTTTATCATGGTCTGAAGAAACGTGTCGTCATAATTTTCCCTCTCCAGTATATAATTGCTGACCTTTTTGTTCCACCGCCATGAGCCCGAATTTGTTACAAAATCGTCGAACGCGAAATTTAAAAAAAAAAAAGGCTTTAGTTAGAAAAATATTTGACGCAACATTGCTAAACAAAAATAAGGTTACTCGTAGTTTTATTCAAAGTTGTGCCAACAACCGTCAACGATTGTCGCCAGTCAGTCGTTGACAAATTCACAAAATTCTCATAAGGAATGGAGGAATTTTGAATGAAATTAAGAGATGAAAAAGGTTTTAACAGAATCAATAACATGGAAGACATTTAATGACGAGAATGTAATGAATGTGGAAGTGAAAAATTACCTCGAAAAGGGGAAGCTAAGGTGGACCTTTACCAAAACCTACCAATCAGCTGGTGAGCTTCCAATGATGAACGACTCAATGCGTGTACTGAGAGTTGAGAGAGAGAGAGTGGATTTGACACATAGGAAGGTGGAAAAAGAGAGGGTTGAAGAGCCGGCATAAAAGGGGGGAAAGGCTTTCGGGACAGAAGAGGCAGTATTCACAAGGAGAATTATAGCGTCACACGATGGGGAATGTTTGGATCTCCCAGTCCGCCCACCCACAAACGGGTGAACCTACGTCCATTCTCGTTCTACAGCTCTCTCCTCCCATATTCCTTTTTTCCTTGACGTCACATTTCCAGGCCTTTTGGGACCTCTAACCGAACTGCCCCTACGCAGACTGTTCCTGACTGCCGAGGGATGGGAAGAACGCTGTGGGAGGAGGTGGACGCCCAATTTAGGGTGGGGATGAGAATGTCATAAGGAAAGTATTTCCTCTTGGCAGGTAGGGATGGAAAATAAGGTCTAGATATTCCCTAAGCAAAACAATCAAATATGTCTCAAATTTTTATTGTTTTCCTAATATCACAAGTAAAAAGGCATTACGCCAGAAGAGGAGTCTGCGAACATGTAGTAACAAAAGTATGGATATGAGGAAGCGTTTATTTAATAAAACATATTTGGAGTATGATTTTACATGGCAGTGGAGTTTGAACAGTAACAGTTGCAAATTGAATTGTATTAGAAGCAATGGAGATGTGATGTTATCGAAGCCTGAAATGGATAGAGAGAATCACCAACAAAATCGTCCTACGAAAAGTTGAATAGGAAAGAAGTACAGGTATAATCACAATACTGAGAAGAGAAGGACAAACAAATTTATTGAACACGTTCTACCTGGGAGAAATGAATGGGTAAAATGACAGATGAAGACCCAAAATGGCAAATTTAATGGTACCAGGCAAATTAAAATAAAGGACAAATAGAAGATTTACGTAGGAATAGAGCGGTTAGCTGAAGGGAGTGTAGGGCTGCAGTAAACCAATCTTCGGATTGATGACTACTGATTATGATTTTTTGATTGCTTTCGTAACAAAAAAAATTTGCACTGGTCGGTTGGTTGGCTATTGATGAAGGTGTCCGGAGCCTAAAGTCATGTTTGCCGTTGAGAATAGGCTTTATAGGAGAATAGGAGAATTTGCCGTTCTTCGGTGACTTCGGCAGGTATGTGATCCTCGCTCTCTTCCAGGAAGACTGGAAATAGGAGATTCTGACACAACCGTTGAAGAGGCTAGTCAGGTACACCGCCGCAGCCCTCGGTAGTTGCCGGATGATGGCGTTGGAGATGCCATCCGAGCCCGGCGCCTTCCGAAGATGCAGGCGGCGTATTTCCCCTTTAATATACTCCTCGCTGAGATGTGGGATGTGCCCCTCGTCCATGATGTCGTCATCCAGCGACGACATGCACGTGGAAATCTCCATCTCAGCGGTAGCAGAATCTCTAGTGGCTGGGTTCGGCGTGAACTCTTCTGAGAGGTATTCCCCCAGCACCGCATCCTTCTCATCAGGAGAGGCAGCAACTCCTCCTCCGTGGACGATGAGGGGATTCGCCTGCTGGATCCCTTCAGTTGCCGGACGACCTGCCAAACAGGCCGATCGTTCTCCGGTTCCTCGATGACCCTCGCCAGGTGTGCCTCCCAGGAATCTCGACGAACGTCCCGGTGTGTGGAACGCACGTCCTCGTTCATCCTGTTAAGCTCCTGCCGGAGATGCTGAGTGCGGATCCTCAGCCACCTCCTCCTCAAGTTGTTCCTTGTCTGGACGAGACGCCGCACGCTGTTGGGTAGGGGAATTCTCACCTGCGGCGGCAGGGTTACCATAACAACCTTCGTTGGTATGGTAACCCTGGCGATGGATTTCCGGAAGGTCTCCCAAAAGACGTCGGAGAGTACTCTAACCACTCTCGGCGCTACGTTGTCCATGGAGGCTCCAAAGCTGAGCAGCGTTGGATTGTGGTCAGACGACAGGTCCACGCACGCGTGCATGCTGAGGGATTCCTTGACATCACGTGTGACAGCGATGTCGAGAACATCCCCCAGCTCGTGCGTCGCCGTCGTCAGAGCCACCAACCGCAGGCCATCGCTAACAGCCAGTCGCCTCAGTAGATTCCCTCTGTGGTTGAAGACTCGAGAATGCCAATCGGTGTGCTTTGCATTCAGGTCTCCAAGGATGATGCTGGGTCGGGCCGTCTCCGCCAAGAGCGGCCGGAAGGCTTCCTCGTTCCAGGGGCATCCGGGGGGTAGTGCATGAATGTGATCCTATATCTCCTGCCCCTGCACTTAACTTAACAGCCTCCACCGGAGGGTTTGCGTGTGGACGACACACACGATGTGTGACTGATCGGTTTACGAGGACGGCCGCTCCACCGGGACGACGCGAGCCCTATCCACACGGTAGACGACCTATCCAGGCACTTCCCATTCGTCCTAAGGGCGCAGCAAAGTCTTCTGTTTGCAGGCAACTTGTGCTCACTTCTCCTTGCAGGAAGCTTCTTAATTCCTCCGTGTTCTTAAGGACTCCCTGGGGGTTCCATTAAGCCAGAATTGTGCACTGCCTACTTGCCATGGCTGGTTGATCCTCCAACTCTCTTTCTCACCAGGTCTTCCAGGAGGGAGAGCAGGATTCCCCCCTCCGTAGAGGTTATCAGCGGGCGCAGGCTTCTGCAGATGGCAGCGAGGGTCTCGATGAATCCCTTGTTGCTGGTGGTCTCAGCGCTGGTGCCGGCGACTACCGGTCCCGCGCAGCGACTTTTGGCCTAACAGTCACGGTTGTGGAGATGGAGTGGACTGGGGTGGGGGAGGGTACCCTTGCCCTTCTTCTTGCTCCTTTTTCGATTCTTCTCTTCTCCAGTCTGCTGCACGGCGGCAGCAGGTGGTGGTGCGGGCTGCTGATCCATAGCGGCAGGTGTTGTCGGCTGCTGCTTCTCAGCAGCTGCTGATGGCGGCGGTGGCCCTTTGATTGGCTGTGGTCTCTGCTGCTCGGAGTCAGCGTCAACCTCCATACCCTCCGGACCTTTCACCATTTCGGCAAAGGAAGTTCCTTCCGTTACCTTTCTTGCAGGTGCCTTCTGTTTCGCAGCAGTCTGCACCGGGGCCTTTGGCGTTGGTTTGCCCTTGCCTTTGGAACGGAAGCGCTCCAAGGCCGCCAGGTAGGCGGGACACTTCCTGAAAGCCACCACATGCGGCCCTTGGCAGTAGTGGCATGTGGCCCGGTCGGTCCTCGAGAGGGTACAGTCCTCTTCCAGATGTTCACCGCTGCAGCGGAAGCACCGCGGGTTGCATCGGCAGAATATTTCGATGTGGCCGAACTAATTACATCTTCGACACTGCATCGGACCACGCTCTCCCCGGAAGTGCTCCACCACCACCACTCCAATCATGCAGTAGCCGGCGTATCTCCGTGGGAGGGATGGAGTTTGGTGTCTTGACAAGATTCGCAACGAATCTGTCAATACCCACCAACTTTCCGCCCTCCGAAACCTTCATTTGCCACACTGTCGGCAGTCATTTGGTCCTCGGCTCCCCATCTGGAGAGTCCCTTGATGAGGTACCTAACACCAATCACCCTCTCGAGGGTCTGAGTGTACCATTCTACCTTCATCCTGTCAAGGATGTTGGTAGCGATCTTATGGTGTTCCACTGTGAGCGTATTCAGTCGCACTGAAGTCATCCTCACTTCGAACTCGAAGTTCTCACCGAGGGAAGACTCGAGGTTCTGTGTGATCTCGGGCATGTTGGTAGCACTGATTATGACGATCAGTGCTACCAACATGCCCGAGACCATGCGCCACTCTCCCCTTTCGCCTGGGTGCATCTGCTTTCGCCACCTTCCGGGAAACCTCCCAGTTGCACTGCTCCTCGACTATTACGCATATTTCCCAGTCCTGCCCTCGTACAGCGTCGGTCAGTTTGGTAACAGGGGGCCCGTCCTCTGCCAACTCCGACTTCCGCTTCGTGCTCTTCCCTGTGGGAAGAGAAAAAGAGACTACGGCCAAGACAGCAGTGGGCGCTTCTCCTCCGGTGTTGGCATCGACCCGGTTTCCCGTGTCTGGTGCCTCTCCGTTTTGATCCTGATGAGGGCCTTCAGGTAAAGGTGGATCAGCCGCCGGTTGGGCGGCAGTGGCTTCACCGGTGACCGAGGTGGCCGCTGGTTTCAACACCACTCCCGTAACCTTCTCCGTCCGCTTCTTCGTCTGGTCCTTGGAAGAACCATTTCCTTTGCGTTGCGTCGTTGCTGTTCCCTTAGGTGTAGCCTTGTCGCAAGCCTCACTCTGCTTCCCCTACTTCTCCAAGAGACTCTCCCTGGACGTGGTACCGAGGGTCTCCGGCGTGCGGTCGCCGACGCTTGATGCCCGTAACCTCGAAGAAGACGTCGCTATTTCCTGAGGATAGGAAGGCATCATTATGCAAAGTTCATGAGGATAAGGAACAAGGTCGTCTCCAAGCGCTGTTGGTTTTCATTACTTGTTGTAATAAATTTCAATACTAGCTCAACTCCGATGATGATGCCGGTAATTCACGGTCTTATAAGCCCGTCGTTTAGTCTTGATTGGTTGAAAAAGGTATTAACCGGAACTTAACGGCAGGAGTACCGGAATTATCAATATTGGGGCCACTTTTATTTAATCTATACACCGCTGATTTCCCTAAAGATAATGAGAACTAGCACAAAAGAATATTCCTGTATGCTGATGACGCGGCTATATTAGCAAAAAGCCAAAAAGTAGAACTAGCCGCTGAATACGCACAAGACTATCTTGATGATATAGTCAAATGGTATAGTAAATGGAGATTGAGAATAAACACCAAAAACACAGGCTATAAAATTCACAAGGCCAAATATATAGAAACCGAGGTGCTCGTGCATCAGAGTTAAGCAGCAACCGATTGACTGGCAGGATACTGCAAAATACTTAGGAATAATGCTTGACGATAAGTAAACCTTAAAAAATCAGGTTAAGAAAGTAATTGGACAGGCCGTAGGACCAAGATCCTTCCTTTCGCCCATCATTAATAACTACGCTACTCCCGAAAAAATAAAGAAAACGATATATGAGACATATATTAGGCCGAAATTCTTATATGCCACACCGGCCTGGGCAGGAATGCTCAGTAAGGGATCATTGGAAAAGTCACAAGTAACTGAAAGGAAAATCATAAGATCTATTTTCCATGTTCCATACCCTATAAGCAATGACATGCTATACTCCTAAACAGGAATCACTAAACTAGAAATGAACATCCATCAGCAGGCAGAAAATTACAACAACAAACTGTGGGAAAGTAGTTTACAAAAGTTAAACCTCCTAGGTGAAAACAAAATTTTGGGAACCGACAATACAAAAGACCCGAAAGGGTGATCGTTAACTAGAGTCAAGGGTAGCCTTAACAACTGGTAAAATAACGAAGCCGGACACAGAGCAAAAGCTTTAACTAATAAGCAATCTCTGATAATTGCTGCAAGCCAGCAAAGGACTACTTGATTGGTTGCGTCATTCTTCCCATTGGCGCCAATATTTCCCCGTAGTCGGTGATTGGCCATGTCAACAGTTTCCACACGGAAAAATCTCTTCCAAGTGTTGTGGAGGTGGTACCCGTCTTCCCGGTTGAAATTCATCTGGTGTTTTGCTATCTCGATAGCTTCCCGAATGATTCTAGGGAAGTATTGAGATTCCCTGGCTACCACCGTCACGTCCTCCAAGTTGATGGTGTGCCCAGATTCGGAATGGGTATGCTCCGCCACATAGGAGAGGTGGAATTGCTTATTCTTCATTGCCCGTTTGTGTTCTTGCAGGCGGCACTTCACAGTTCTTTTCGTTTGTCCTATGCATGCCGATTCACAGCTGCACTCGATTTTGTACACTCCTTCGTAGGCATGGGGTGGGATCCGATCCTTGGGTCGAGGTAGTATGCTACCCATCTTTTTTGCGCAGCTGAAACGAGTGACCACGTGGTATTTTTTCAACAGTCAGGCAATTTTATCCGTAGTCCCGACCACAAAGGGAATTGTGGCATAAGCTGCGGGTTTAGGTTTCTCTGCCGTGTCCGGGGTTGTATCCGGATGTAAACCCTGGAGTGCCTTTCTTTCTTCACGGTCTTTTTAAGGACCAAGTTTTTGTGGTACCCATTCTTCCCAAGAGTAGTGACCAGGTGTCGTTTCTCCGAGGGGAGTGAGTCTCTGTCCGAAATGGAGTACGCTCTGTGAACCAGGGTAGAGATGAGGCCCGCCTTATGAGATGGGTGGTGGTGCAATAATTTATTAAGGTATCGATCACTGTCAGTCGCTTTTCTGTAGACTCCGTGTCCAAGCATGCCTTTGGGTTTCTTCGTCACCAGGAACGGAAATCGGCTTTTCTTTTCTATTGCCATGGTGAATTTGATTGACTGGTGTAGACTGTTGAGATATTGTAGGAAGATGGTAAACTCCTGCTCTCTATGTAGCCAGACGACAAATGTATCGCCCACATATCTGAACGATGCGACGGGCTTATAAGACGTTCAATTACCGGCATCATCACCATTGACCTAAAGACGCCTGCTGGAATGCAGACGAAACTGTTATCACAAAAAAACGACGCGGTGGACACCCGAAAGAATGCAGCCTTCAACTTCTACGCGCCGTGGAAGCCTTCGCATCAACTTACGGGAAAGATTACTGGAGTAATAGAGGAAAGGAGAAAACCTCACGGCCAATATCGGTCCATTCTTCTTCAATGGCGCAGAGGGGTCCACTGTCAAATCGAAATACTGCATTGAAGTGCTCTGCACATGGAACCTAAGAGGGGATCGGATGTCATCGGTAATATCCCCGTCATTTTCGGAATTAGAACACGGCTTCTAAAGTACCCTTGCCACCACACCACGTTTATTTCCTTATACTGTTTAGTCCCCTATACTGCCTGAAATCTAATTAGAAAAACCTTATTGGTCGAAAAGTTCAGCATATCAGTGCAAAGGAATAATTTTTAAAGGGATTTCAATCATTCTATTATCAAAAAGGAGAAAAAGGTCATCATTAACCTTACATGTATGTCAGTATAAGCATAAATGTGGGAATGGGCTATTTGAGAAGTGTATGGGGTGAAAGTAGACGGCATGTCGTACAAGAAAGTAGAACGGGGTTCGGAATGATTGTGTTGGGAAAGAATGTGTAGTTGATGTTCCAGCAGAGTAAATTTATGAACAGGGCAAGCTTTGTTGGATTGGCCATGTCGAGAGAAAGGCTGAGAGTCGACTAATGATAGTAGATTGAACAGATGAAATGTATAGAGTGAACACTGTGAGAGGATAGGGTAGACTGAGAAGATGTGGATGAGACTCTTGAGATATTAGGGGTTTAAAGAACAGCTGAACGCGTACGAAGCAATGCAAGAATGTAATGGAAGGGAAAACAACATGAACAGAGAAGTCATCATGGAAGATTGTTGAACGAGAGCCAGTTTCCAAGGCCTGACAGCAATAACTAGGAAATTACCTCTTTGGCTGCGCCTATATGGAAAGAAAATGGTGAGATGGACACCAGTATACTAAGCCTAACAGCAATAACCAGGCTCTTTGACTGTACTAACCCTAAAAGGGAACGTCGCGGTGGAGAAGTCATCAATATCAGCAGTCATCAATCCTAAGATTGTTTGGCTTCAGCTCTCCAATCCAATCTCTTCTCTGCCAACCACTTCATTCCCACATAGTTATTCAATTTGACGTCCTTCATTATCTGCCTGATGTGTTCCATTCTTGACCTTCTTCTAAAATTCTTCCCAATCATTTCTCCTCCCAATATTCTCCTCAATAGGCTTTTTTGTCGCAAAATGAGTCCTATAAGTTTGTCTCTATTTCTTCGCACAGTTTTCATTGTACTTATTTTCCCTCCAACTCTACGCAGGACTTCCTCGTTGGTAATTTACTCCAACCATCTGATTTTCAACCTTTTCCTTATCGCCACATCTCCATTGCTTCCCATTTCTTTTGCTCAGAAGCTTTTATAGTTCATGCCTCACTGTCATAAAAGAGCATGCTCCAAGTAAACGTTTTAGTTAAACATTTCCTCAACTCCAGACTTTTATCACAAGCCGCCAGCAAACTCCTCATCTAGTGGAAAGCCTTCTTTGCTTGGGCTATGCTGCTCACGATGTCTTTCTTGCTTTTTCTATGCTGCTTCCCAGATACCAAAATCCTTCCACTTGCTTAAGTTTTCACTGCCCAAGTTCTACTCCGTTAGAGAGTCTCTCCGCGCATTCGATCTTTGATTGAGATGTAACTATGCACGTAAAAAGGTAAAATGAACATCGACAATTCAGTCGGTATGCTAAGCTTTACTACATATTTAACTTATGATACCGAAAAATCATACATTAAACTATTTAAACACCATATTCCAAACATTTTACCCCGGCCAACAAAAGAATACTCCTTCCAGTTCTCCCTCATCCCTATTCCCTTATTCTCCCCGTACGTCTCCTTCTCTGTCCCTTACTCCAAGGCTCCCCAAGGCTCTACCACCACCACCGCCGCCGTCGTACCTTCTGGGATATTAAAGCGCAACATAAACAAAACAAAAGGGACGGATGTCATCCCGTTAGAAAAATAAAGGATTTGGAGTCTCAAGCGCTCGAGCAAGATCCCTTTCCCACCCGACCCCCCGCTCTCTCCTCCCCACACCCCCGCCCGTCCCATTTTATTCACCACCCCCATCACACACACTACCCTCCCACATTCCTCAACCCTCCCAATCCAAGTCTCCACCCTCACTACCTTTCCCTGTCTATTCACTCTCTCAAGATTTTTTCCCGAAATTTTCCAACATCTCTCTCTCTTCCTCTCTCGCTATCTTTTGCGTACCCCATCTCTCCCTCAAATTTTTTTAACGTACATTTTGTGTCTCCGACAAAAACTCATCTTGGTGAAACGCGAAACCAATTTGGGAGACTGCTCTGTTTTTATTTATTAATTTCATTTTTTTCATTTTGTTTATTCCTTTCAAGAAGGACCTCCTCTTTAAGAGTGGTCAGTTCCTCGACCGTCGATTCCTTGAGTGGGAGGAGTTATTAATCTGTTTAATTATTCGCGCCATCCACATGCGATTTTTTTCTCGGGAGTTTTCCTTCGCATTAATTAGAATGTTAATTAAGAGTGATGACTTAATGTTAGATTTAAGTTCTGCAGGACGTATACAGGTAACCGTGCGTAGGTGCTCACTCCGTTCTGGATTTCATTCAAGGGTGCAGAGCATTGTTCCATTCCAGCATTCCAAATTAATGAAAACGACTTTCAAGGCATCGATACTTATAAATAAAGTTATTATTTAAATGTTCGGTATAGAACTGGGGTCACCCTGAGATAGTGGTCCAAATAAAATTATTGAATTGAATACTTTTAGAAAACTCAAAATCTCTGAAGTCAAACGAGTTTTTTTAAGAGCGTCTACTTACTCCAAGTAAAATTACAACCGTTAAACAATTTGAATTTTATATTTTGCACGGCCTGGCTAATATGTAGTGTCAAGCATTAGAAACATTTTTAGAGCGTCTAAGAGTTTCAAACATCAAACGCTACCCTTATGGAAGCACATAGTGAATAACACCGTATTATTTAATGATTATAAATAGTAGTATTCTTACAATATATAATTATATTTTTGTATGTACTATTCCCTCATTGACGCATAAATGTCAAGAGTGTCGAATTTATCTCAGCTCGTATTAATGGAGTGAAAACGACTCGGGCGTTCTAAACTAATTAATATTCTAGGTCCAATCTCACGGTTCCTCGAAGTTGAGCATAATGTTTCACATGAGAGATGGAACGCCTGGAAATACTGGCAAAAGTTTTTAGATTTTTATCAGCTTATCCAATTAATTTTTTAAATAAATCCAATCATAGTCAAGTGATCCACGGCAATCGTCGATGCACCGGGATTAGAGCTAAGGATGCAAGATAAATTATACAGGTCGATGAATTTAATCTTCAATTTCTTTTTTTCGTTTTCAATTACTTCCGATTAATTCCGCCATAGCCTTTGGTTATGACTTTAAGCTGGCTGCCCTTGGCAGTGACTTCCTCGGCTGCTAACCCGAGGTAGGGAGTTCGAATCCCGTCTTGGTGGTTTTTTCACCTCCGAGTGCATGGCTGTGTAGGTTTGTCTAAATATATGACAATGGTCATGATAAGTGAAAGCTGAAGCCAATAAGGGAATAATAATAACTAAAAATACCGCTAGTGTATTCAAATAATTTATAGGTACCTTCGACGTAGAACCACTTTAATTTATTATGAGCTTTATCTTAATGTACTGAGATATTTGTCCACTAAAGATTGATTACTTTCCTGCAACAGTGGTGGCGATGTGATGCCCTCGTCAACTAACTCGTCGCGGTGTTGCCAAATGCCATGTAGCCAGCGTCGCGGTGCTACCGAATACCGTCAGGGTGTTATTTTTTTGACATCCAGGGAATGGGTATTGGCGTGGTAATTTAATGAAGTTAATATGAAGGAGAACCTAGACTTAATTTAGATCAACTACGGCGATATTCATTTTATGTATTTTTAATGATACCTGAATTTGATCTGTTAGACACAATAGTGTGCTTTAAGGTAGTCTAATGGAGCCATCACTTCGTATAAAGTTTGATGAATTTGGCCTCATTCTGATGAAAAAAGATCTCATCTTATCAATATTGCCATAATATCAGTCACTTACCGCACTACGTTTAGAGATATTTTCCAAAATATAGAAGCCGTTTTCCATTGGATATGGTACGGCTATGTAATCAAGAGAGACTTTATTTAAGACAATACATTTTGACACATATATCGCTTCGTAAATTCGACAAAGTGTATTTTGAATGTTTTGCCATCGATTTAAAATAAAAATTCATAACTCGCCGTAATACTTTCTATAAAATCGCACAAATAAACCATCGACTTAAAGGGGTTTTCACGTTTGTCAAGTGAAAGCCTAAGTGCAGTTATAAAAGTACGAATGTACATTTGGTTAATTACTGAAATTTGCAGTCACTTAAATAAAGTTTTTGCACCCACTTCTGGGGATATTACAAAATTTCCTTCATGCTACTTACTGCTGCTTGGATTTAAAATTAACATTCGCCGATGACTTCTATTATGATTCCAGAAAAATCCTACTCAAACTACCTTAAGAGGATCGGTCGCGATACTGCTGTTTCTGGATCAAATGGGAAGGAAAAATTAGCAAAATCACCATAGGCCAGCTCTCCACCTGGGACAAAGAGAAGTGGACGAGCGTTTTCATCGGTGTACATGTTGGTGACGGTCCTGATCTCTGCACACGATGGCACTCACGCCAATGGCGTTCCATTTCCTACCCTTGAGAGCCAAGACCACAATAACCCTTGCACGGATTATCGTGTCAGAGATTTATAAGCGCGCGAAATGACCCTCGTGTGAGAGAGCTCAAATTTCAGATGAGCAGCTGGCTGAGGTGCCATCCAGCGCGCTTTGGAAGAGACAGAACCATTGCCCCCCTACGCGAACGCTTGAGAGATGAAATGACCACTTAAAAAAAACTTTTACCTATCTCATCTCCCGTTGCTAGCGCTCGCGCAGTTACGATTGCTAATTGGTTAAAAAAATTTTCTCCCTCCTTGAATTAGAATTAATTTCGCTGAGTCACAGAACATAATTTGAATAAAACTGACGATATCAGGCCTGACATTGTGGAAATGATGGTTATCCATGGAGAGAAAAACCAACTTTGTAATTTCCACAAGCTCTATTTCGCTAGCACGACGCGCGTTTCACCACACTGTGGCATAGTCATGTGCATTTAGACGGTAGGTTGGGTGAGAATATATAGCTAGGGTTCTAGGCGAGGAAAGAAGTGATCGAAAGGGGAGACAGGGGGAGGTGAGGGGAGGGGATTTCGGTTTAGTTTAAAAATGCATACCAAGGAGGGTGTGGATTTCTAGGAAGACTGCTAAAGGACACTCTAAAGGCAACTCCAATGGCTGAGGGGGGGAGAGAGGGGTTAGGAGGTGGGGTTACAAACCACACTTGTAACTTGCACACAATGTTTATATAGTAAAAACTGTTCATATAGTGAAACGTAGTTTGTATTACGATTAGGTAATTATGTTGGTTAGGGTTGAAGAATCGGTTTTTATTTGTTTGTGTAGATATTTAGTAGACCACTGCAATGGCAGTGATTTAAAGTACTTATGTATTACATTTTATTTATTGGAGTCAATTAGACCTTTCCTCCTCAAGAGGTTAGTCAGGGCGTTTTAAAGCCCTTGGTCTCCGAATTCTCCTACACTATGAACCACTCCCCACTCTTCCCCCCCTATCACCCTCCCCCTCCAGCCATTGGAGTCGCCTTTAGAGTGTCCTTTAGCAGTCTCCCTAGAAATCCACACCCTCTTTGGCATGCATTTTTTAACTCAACCGAAATTCTCTCCCCTCACCTTACCCCATCCTTTCCTTTTCTCTCCTTTCCTCGCCTAGAACCCTGACTATACATTCTCAACCAACCTACCGTTTAAATGCACATGGCTATGTCACAGCGCGGTGAAACGCGCGTCGTTCTAGCGAAATAAAGTTTCCGAAAATTACAAAGTTGGTTTTTCTAAACATGGATAATTTGAAATCTGTGTGGTACGCGCGTCTTTCCCTAGCTTTCGCCCGCGTGTAAACGTACATGGAAACCGGAATATGGAAAAGAGGAGATTGATGAAAGGCTAGACATATTTTAAAGGTTTGGTGACTCGCTGTTTCCGTTGTAGACATTTGTTCAGCCATGTACCCTTGCATTGAGAAATGGAATTATTTTATCTATACATTTTAGAGAGTATCTCACTCAATTTGTCGCTTCTGTCATTTCAAGAGATGTAGCGGTAGGAGGGATAATTTTTACCCTTTGAGTCACCCTGAATATCGTGCTCTCATAAAAATTCAGACCGACGATGGGGTACCATACAATGGAAACGGCGGTGAAACATTTCCAGGGTGATCCATTCGGACACTATAGCTTCGTATTTAACTACACAACTGAAATAAATAAGTTCTCGTCCTATTGGGTACACACTTATGATGCGAGGAAGATCTTGAAGTGGTACCGCGAGTACTGGAGATCGTTTTGCCGTTTTCGAAAATGTCAGGCATTACTTCTTGTCACTCCGATGTGAAAGCGCACTTATCTTGGTGCCAATTGTAAGAACTCGGCTGGATCCGTCAATTTCACCTGAAAAGGTGACTTTGCACGATAAATGTTGGCGACAATTAAGAATAGGTACTAAAATTTAAGTTAAAGTTCAGTTCATGGCCTATAATCACCAACAAGCCCAGAGGAAATACGAGTGGAAGCATCTGATCGGAAAGGGCGTGTAATAAGTAATCGACAGCACCAACCAAGCAATCAATAGATCAGGCCCAAAAATACCTAAAAGACGAGAATGAAAATCGAATAATGATGTCATTATCATGGATGGTCACAGAAGTATTTCAAAATATTAACATTGCATATTGGCACATAATAATGAGCATTAATAGCTAAACATATTGGCTAAATATTGATAAATATTTTCGTATCGTTTAAACATGCCACCCATCGTAGTAGTAAATCTGCTATTTTATTAAATTTTCATCCATTATTTTGACATGGTCAACGAAGGGTGCACATTTAATACATGTTATCACCGGAGTATCCATTCCAAATTCTTAGTAGCTCTAGTAATTTACTCTAACGTGCTTTGACGGCAGACGTCATTTCACACATACTCTCTGCTACTAGCAGACAGGAGCAAATACACTAGAACGAATAGGAGAATCACTCTCTCCATATTCGAGCCGTGCCCAAGAATGCTTAATTCCAGTGACTGATCGGGAACCGGTGTTTCCATCGTGGCAGGCCATTACCCAACTCGTTCTTACAAGTTCTCGTTCTTGTCAGTGTACGAGTATATACAACAGAATAAAATACTTCTAATGCTTGAAAATACTATACTAATTTTAATACCCATTCGCGTAAATGAAAACACCACTTGTAAAACGTATATTTAATGACTCAATCGCCGAATGTCTCCTATTTATATGTTGATTTAGAAACACGATTGTTATTCATGCTAAAAAGAAGAATCAGTACATAAAATTAAAATAAATGTTTGCACACGATGGTAGGATTGATAAAGAGATTATAAGGCGTGCGAATGCCGGTTAAAACTTCATAGGTAATATGAGGAGTATATCTAGGATTGAAAAGGGAAGTTCGGAGTGTCCTCCTCTCGACGTTATTATACGGAAGCGAAACCTGGATGTCAGGACAAGCATAGGGTAGGCTGAATGCAGCGGGAATGGGGTACCTGCGAAGTACTTGCGGCTAAAGTAGGATTTATAGGGTGAGTGGGTGATAAAATAATGCGGGCTTCATGCTCTTGCTCTAGCAATGGACATACCTGAATGGAATGCGCTTCATCGGTTTGGCCATTTCAAGAGAATGGATGACATTCGAATAACGAAACAGATACATTATAGTAGAGTGAACGGTGTAAGCGGAAGGGTAGACTGCGGATAATGTGGTTGAAGATAAACTTAAGAGGAGAAATAATCGGAGTCTTAAGAACAGGATAGCGTGCAAAAAGCAGCGCACTAATTTGGAAGAAACTAAGATGGTTTCCAAGAATGTAGAAGTGTGGAGGAAAATATTTCAACGGAGCCAGTTCTCTCGGTCTAACACCAAGGACTTAGCTCTTTTGACTCCGCTGAATCCAAAAGGGAACGGGGTGATGGGTATGTATTAGCCTATTTTATTATTTTACACAACCCTCACTCCCTGTTAGAGCGCAGGTGCGTACGAGGAAACGGTAATGCTCGATTCTGGAAATGAATTTTGCGCTGAGAGAATGAAACCCTGGGGAGCAAAGAAAAAGACACCGAATAAATCGGGGTGCGCTGGCTGAGGGACAAGATAATATACGGGTGTAGGAGAGCTCCGTGACGAGGAGAGAGAATGGGAGATAAAAGGTGGTGGTCGGAAGAGAGTGGAGATAAAGGGGAATGGCCAGTGGAAAAAGAATACCAGAGACTGGTACGAAAAAGGTTGTTTTGCGACTGTGAGTTGAACCCTCATTCCTCTCTGAATGAAGCTACTTCGCGTCTCCATTCCATTTTGAGAATCAAGTGAAAGAGAGAGAGATACGCTGGAGTGACAGCTAGAACAATACACGCTGTATCGGGGTGGAAATTTATGGCCCAACCCTTTAATGCCTAGCAGTGAATTCTGAGTTACGCCGCCGCCGAATTTGTCTCCATTCAAATTGGTCACACTAGGAAGTGAAAAAATAAATTAAAAGAGAGGGAAAACGTTTATCACGCATCAAGAAAACAATGCAAATACACTTGCATACCCATCACGCCATTCCCTTATTGGGAAGGCACAGTAAAAAATTTCTCAGTCTCAACCCGGTGATAGGTCTAAAAAGGATACTCTGTTTTAACCCTAGATGGACAAAAGGAGGGTTAAAAATGTCCACAACTTCGTTTTTTTAACTTTGAAAGTATTTCTGCGCAAGAAAAAAATTAATTTTAAATTTAATAAATTTAGTAAAATAATTTAGTCAATAATAGAATGCATAACACTATTGTATGATGCATAGTTTTGCATTATTTTTTGTACATAATATTTTATCCATTTCCATCCTAGCCCACACGATTATGCGGATTCGGTTGTAATTTTCCCTGGCAAAGCCAGCTCAGTTCTCCGCGGCAATACGGACTGCAGCGATCGTGCGAGTAGGCGAAAGCATGCTGCGGCTGAAATGAGAAATAGGCGAGGGCACAAAATGACCCTCCCTTGGCCCAACCTGTAACCCTTTTTCATTTTTCATTATATTGCATTTTTGAACACACCATTAAGCAAAGTGGTTTGGTTAATAAGTTGCACATATTATTTCAACTTCCTATAACATTAAATTAGGAAATTGAATAGTTTCGAATGAAAGTTCAGAAATTCCCGAGTGGAAACACAGACAAAATTTAATTTTGAGGAAATGTATGCATACGCACCCATCGCGCGTTATTCCTATTCGGGGTACGCAAAGTCAAATTCCTGTTCGACCTAGGATACTGGCTCTTATTTAATAATTTCCATCATATTGCCCTATTTTTGCATACCTCTTTAACTTCAGTTATCTTCATGCATTGCTTCGCACATGCCCTCCTCGACTCAATACACCTAATATTCCTTCTTTTATGAGAATCTTCCACCACATTCACCCACGAATTTCTGAGTCTACCCATTCCTCTCACACCATTCACTTATCTATCATAAATCCAAGAAAATAATGTGGGTGAAAAAGTTGAGAAAAAGTCGAAAAAAAAACTGTTAGTTTGGCAGAGATAAGACATGGTGGTGATAAATGTTTAACGTTGGTTCTCATGAAACCATTCTCCATTGTATCATTGTTTTACAGTTATAAACACAAGGATATAAAAATCCCATACTGGTAAAATAAAATGGCAAACAATTAATTTGCATTCTCAATATGGAATATAGAAAGTGCTAACATACTCAAAAAACGTTAAAACACTCGGTAACGTTAGGTTATTACAGAGCCTCATTGATACGAAATATCAAACAAAACGAAACAGTCGTCGATGCTTTGAAAAAAGAGCAAATAAGTAACCCTTTTTCATTTCATTTCAATCAATATCGTTCTTCAATTTCAAAGACAAATCAAAGAATAAATTATTGTGAATCTTTGTGCCATGGGACCTGAAACTCTTCAAGGTACTTCAATTTAACTATACTTCGTTACCTTCCGTCCAAATATAACATTTTAAGTTACACATTAAATCCATGGAATAGCAGAGTTGCACCCTGTTGTTGGTTTATGTGGAATACCAGCTTTTTTCATTAAGATAATCCTGAGTAACGATCACATTAGTTTACGGGGTGAACAGCTCGACTCTGGAGCCGTGAGTTGAAATTCCTTCGTATTGCAAGATAGCTACGCCATGAGATAATGGATTTTCCTTGATCATACCACCTACGGAAAACGATCTCAGCTATTAGAGCGAGTGCAATCCAGCTTTTACTCCCACGACAGTGAAATCGCATTCACGGAACGCTAATGTCCTCCACGATCCTAAATTGATGTGGATAGAAATAAGATTGGGTTTGGATCGGAAAAATGAGGAAAGGAACAATTCTTAGGTCACTTTTTAGAGGAATATTGAATTTTAGACATATTTCTTGCTTCGAAAGTAAGAGTCTTTCCAAAAGTTGTTAAATTTAATGAAAATATTCCTAAAAAGCATCACTCACATTATGAACATAATTCACATTTACTCATTCACGTTATGAAATTTTCACTCACATTGTTAAAATTGGAAAGTTACTCTGAAGACAGAAAATTAGCGTAAAAATAGAAACACCCTAACCGGTAAAACACTAAAAGGTAATTATTATAATTATATTTGTGATATTATAAATATAAATCATACTTATAGTATTTAATTAATTTACTTAACATACTTTATTTTTATACAAACCGTAAAATGTATTTAGTTTAGATCTGATGGCGTGGATACTGTGGCATATCAACAGCATGAAAATGTGGCGTTTACGATATTTAAGGAGATTTAGAAGGAAAAGAGTATTTAAGACGTCGAAAATATCAATAAATGACAAAAAATACCCGTTATGGAACACACGAAGTAATGCATCCTTAAAATTAATTCTGTTAGTTACCTTGCTAAAAAATAAATCACAGCAACTTTTTCAATCCACACATTACAACTGCCTGGGAAACCAAGTACATCACCCTCAATCAGTTTAATTGGTGGGCGTTTTTCAATATCCTCAGTATCCTCAGAGATACGAGACAAGGGCTGGAAGGATGGAAGCATTTTGTTTTGTTTTTAAATAATTCCCACTGAGCGGCCACCGACCTTCTTGGGAGGGAAGAACAAGTGGGTCGGACAAGCTGTCGTCTGGGCGAAGCGGAAGGAAACGCGGTGAAGATTTAAGATGGAGAAAAGGGCGGGGCGGGGGAAGCGACGGCGGAGAAGGAAGAAAGGCGGGAAAGGAGGTTAAGAACCCCAGATAGAAATTTTATTCCGAAAACAAATGAGAGCGGACGTGTATTACGAATGGCTTTTCAAGGTGGTGACAGCAGCACAGCGGAGAAGCGGGCGGAGCGGATGGGGGATACGTGCGGGGATCGGAGGGCTAAGATTGAGGTATGTTATAAAGGATATAAAGGATATGGGGCACTTTTTTATACTGAATCAGTTCCAGATGGAAGGAGGGAACGTAAAAAAAAGAAACACACGCGGATACGCACGAGTACTCAGCTGAGCGATAAAAGAGGCAAAAGTTTTTTATGCGTTCAAGATCAAGGCGGTCGATAGGGAAAGGTCAGTTGATGGAGTATCTTGGCTGGACGGCAAAGCGGAGCGTGGGACGACAATGAAAGGGGATACTTATGAAGGGTGAGGGTATAGAGAGCAAGGATACGGCCCTCGGGCCAGCGATGGGGTCGGTCAACAGTGGAATGCGACGGTTGAGGGAAGCTCTTAAGAGAGATATCGAAATGGTCAGAATCATAAAAATTGCATTTGGAGAAAATATCAATGTAAAATGGAAACCCCTCCGTTCACCAGCAAACATACGTAAAAAATGTTTCTACCACAATTTTCCATCAGTCACCCTGAAAAAAAGCAGCAAAGCAGGAAACTATAGGATCACTTTAGACTGATACGTAAAATGGCCTGCATCGCCATCAAGGATAAAGTTCTTATCTGGAGACCAATGGTTAAAAAAATGATAAACTATGCTCTCATCTCCGGATCCCTTCGGCTAAGATTCAAGTTACTTTTTTTCCTACTGAATTAGCGATAAGCCATAGCTATACCTTCATGTATCTATCCTTCATGTCATTTTTGTATACAATGGCGTGCATTGGAGACCTCTAGTTCACGAGCTCATAGCGTTTTTTTCCAAATGTGACCAAATTAGTTACATAAAATTAAGTAATTTTGAGTAAACGCTCAGAGGGAATTGCTTTCAATTTCCATGAAAAAATAGAAACTCTGCATTTATTTTTTATTCAGCAATGAAAACATGATTACGATTCTTACGGTGCATCATTCACTGAGATACCCATAACTCAAATCAATGCCGTTGGCGGCGGGTTCTCGCCCGGGAACTCGGAGATCGTAGGTTCGAATCCCGCCATGGTGGGTTTTCACCACCCAGGGCATATTTGCGTGTGTTTATCTACATATATATTAATTGTAAGAGAAAAGATGGGAGGAGAAAAATGTTATCAATAATGAAACTAGTATTATTATTATGAAAAAAATGATGAATGGGAATTGTAAAATGTGCAATAAATTGCTTGCGTAAATTGCTTAATAGACAATACTATTTGCAAATCAACGGATTGATCTCAAACGATCTCATAAATTTAATTGGAATCTGTGGATAAATCCTCCTTCGTCCTTTACCATATTATTACTACAATAAAAACATTTCGCACCGTATTTTACAGTTTTAAAGTAATGAACGAGAGTAGACTATTTTTTCCAGTGTCATGTTCGCATGCATTATTATTTTTAAGATCATCACCCATTCAACGAAAAAATTACGTCACCACTAAATAATTTCCATGTATGAAAACAAGGAATTGCAATTTTTATATCGGACACATTGAAAGGAAATAAAAAAACACCCTTACTTTTTCGGTGAATACAATCACAACATTGAATTGAAAGACCAATGAAGAAAGCTACTCTCTCAAAATATTTGTGCAAAGAAAAAGGAAAGTCTTAACCAAAGCCAAAAGCGAAAGGGCTTAATTATCTCACTTTGAAGCTTAAATCGATCGAAATACATCATTTATCAAGGGGATTAATTTCAGGTCTATTCAATTCCATATTTTAGAGTTGCTTTCCTATCCCCCCCGTACTTGGGTGAACTTCAGAATCAGCACTAAACTTCCGAAGTGCGCCAAATTCCTGTAGTGTATCCACCAACTATTCCTCGAATTTCCTCCATTAACATTTATTAGGAGTTAAAGCAACATGAAAAAAGTTGTGATCACTTATGCTAAACCAAAGGATACTTGCCAAACAATATGTTAACTCTTCTGAACAAGAGAGCAAGCAATCTTTCCGAAAGGTGTAAGAATATGACGTGAATTGAAGAAATATGGCTAAGAAATACTAGAGCAGGGCAGAAAATAAAATTGCTCAGAGGTATACACAAATGTTTTTTTTTTGTTTCTATGAGAGGGGTTAAGAGACAAAATAAAAAGATTCTGAATTTTAATGGACTTAAATTCGTCCACAACTATTATCCTGAAGGAAATACATTTTCTTCACCTTTAAAGCAGTGGTCTCAATATCTTTGCTCAATTCTTTTCCTACCCCATAATTTAGGCTATATTTCCCCCATCCTAATATATATTGTTAAATAATAAATTAATTCCTTAATAATTAATGGCTTAAAAAATAATGTGCACTCCTAACTATTGGATTTGATCCGTGGACCTGAATATAATTTATTGAACGACTCAGGATTCGTTTGAACATTCTATACATTTATAGATTTTACATAATTCTCAGAACATCATATTTTGCTGGAGAGTGGTCCCAATTCCTCCCTAAGACCTCCTAAATTCCTCATAGGGGAATTTCCCACCTATTGAGAACCACTGCTTTAAAGTAACCTTCATAATAAATCAGATAAGGGTATCAAACAGGGTAAGTTAAGGAGAGAAACTTGAATTGAGATGGGGAAGAATCGCAAGTCACTGCAGAATCAAGTCGGATAAAAGGTTGAGAATCAGGAAACCTTGATAAGAAAAGAAACGTGACAGTAATATTGATGACATTAGACTTGGTCCCGGAGAATGCGCTGAAAACATTCAAAAGATCCTTTGGGCATCCACGGACGACTGGATATCGGTAATTAAAAGCCCCCTTCCTACCATTCTACCATTTCGGAAGAAAGGGTATGGAATAGGAATTAGTTGCGGAGAATGAAAAGGAGAGGTAGGGAGAGGAGGCGGAATTAAGAGCTGATGAAGTCTTCAAAGTGAGCCCTGAGCGCAGTACAAGTTCAATGATCACGTATACCTGAGCGCTACGAGATGGCCGGAGGAACGTAATGAAGGAGAACTGAAAAAGGAAGAGCCGTCTGTCATTAATGCGTAAGGTCGTTCATTCCGAAAGAGAAGCCAGGGAGGCATTTTCCATTGGAAAAGAAGTGCAGAATAGTTGAGTGTGATGGACTGGTCGCTGGAAAGATAACTTAAGGTTAGAGATGGAACAGATACGAGATGGGCGTGAACTTAGGTCCAAAACTAAATAAGCTATGAATTTTTCCACAGATTAATTTAATGCACGACCGGTTTCATTACGTAGGCGACATCATTATGAATTAATATGCATAGTTTATCTATTTTTGAATGTGAATTTAAACAAATTTAAGCCAGAAACAACAAATTTCATCGTAAACTTAGGTTTTGAGCTTCGGCAACACACTGACTAGAGTCACCCACAAGATTGGGAAAGTACGGATAACGCAATCAAAACTGACCTATCCAGTACATAGGGAAGACAGTGAGTAAACATGCTTCTACGGGAAAACATTTTTTGCCAAGAATTAAAGCGAGCTTGAGCCATGTGATGCCATCAGTTGTGATGTTTTACATAATACTACAATGTTTTAATATCACATATCTTCACCAATTGCCTCGGTTGTCTGCATCGGTCGAGAAAAAACGTTCTCCGCATTAGAGCTCTAAGAAAACGGTCCCCAGAGCAACTAACAGGCGTGTGTCGCCGGACAGAATATACCGTAGAGGCAATGCTATGTTTTTTCTTTATTTTTAACACGATTTGCATCCCCGTAACTTTTTTTGGGCCTCCGAAAAAGGAAGAAAGCGTGTAGTTTGCACAAACATCTGATGCACGCCCAATGAATGCACGACTGTGAAACAAAAAACCACCTTCCTTCCCTTTTCATTGGGATTAAATGCCACACAGAACCACGGAATTATAAAAGTAGCCTCACGACCACAGTTCTCAAACCGCAAGAGAGATATTTTTTCTGTTATTGAACGAGGTATCACGGCTCATCCACGTAAACAATGTAAGTTCCTATTGTGCATGACGTCAACTACCGGTTCGCTCTGACCTCATGAGCAATAAACTGCACGGATACATTGCGCCATGTCTAGTTTGTATACGCCCGAATGTTTCGAGGTAATACAACTGCTTGGGTATTATTACATAGTCTAACGCCGAAAATGATCATTTATACATATAAAATATGCATGCAAAATGTGGAATCATAGCCAACGACCTTTGGCCCTCCGTGTGTACACTACATGAAGGATAAATGAAATTCGGGAAATATAAAAAAATAGCTGACAGAGTTTGACCTTACTGGTACATTGAAATGGATGACGAAAAAATAAATAAACTAAAAGGATTACTCAAGGCAGATTGTGAGGTTTCCCGTACTTAGGAATGCTAATGAAGCAGGGAAGGGTATTACACAGTACTATCTGGGGCGAAAGTGACTATAAAATATTATTTTCATCGGAAAAATGGTATTAGAGGCATTTGATATCATATTCAATCTAAAGTTTGGTGGGTTAGATTTCTTCGGCTACTAATTCTCATGCAATAATTTTAATTATTAATCCACAATTAGAAATCAACTGGCCGGGAGAGACCAGTAAAATACATATGAATTCTTTTCAAAAGTTGAAGTTCAATGAAATACTTCCAAATTGGTAAAGAAAAATCACTTACGTAAGCGGCATTTACCAAAATTTCCTAGCATCATAAAAAATATAGTTTTAACCACAGGAGTGTTCGTTAAAGTAAGAAGTGCTTGCAGAAGTCCAGAATCTAAAATAAGAACGTAGTTAATGGCACAAGCAATCAACTTTAATTTTCTCTTTCGATTACGTAGTTGATTTCTAATTACTTTTCACCTACTGAACACGTCATTAATGTCAAAATTACCTATATTCTTTTCTCTCGGATTGATCACAGGCTCAAAATGAATGAATAGTATTACTGTAAGGCAATGGGATTTTTAGTGTAAATGAGTGTCCAAATAAAAACACAAACATCAAAGAGAAAGAACCTGAAGAAAAACTCGACAAAGGCAGGCTTCACTTCGTAGAAGTTTTTTTAATGTTCGTATTCATAATAAAGTAAAATACTTTGTACTTTTCCTCAATACTTGTATTTGTACGACGTGCATCAGTAATTTACGGCATCGTCAGGTACATAATGTTTTGTTTTTTTTAATTCTCAGGCTAAATCGGTGAAACGCGTATAATAAACACAAAACTAAAGAATAATTGATTGAAAAGAATTTATGGAAATAAGAAATAAAAAAGATGGGTAATGATAAATGGATCTAAAGTGAAGGAATATGAGTAAAAAATAAAACTTTGGTTTGGGCACATCAACTTTTTATTAATCCTTTCTATCACAGCAATGCATGCGTAAAAAATGCGCTACTACCCTGGGATTTAGTATTTACGGAAAAAAGATTACTTCAAGAAATCATTCAACGATCATTCATGACACTTTAATTGTGTCTTGATCGGATTTTTTCATGGTCACACGAACATTGAATTAATACTCCCTCTACCTTAAAAAGATAAATATTTCAACTAGAAAAATATTTTTATGGACGCCAGTGAAAAGTATTAAAACGTAACCTTTCAATATTTAAGTTGGGATTGAATTATGGTAAGCAAAAAAATAATAAAATATAAGAAATATATGGCTGGTGATAGTAGAGGAATAAATAATGAATGTCCATTCTCAGATCCACATTTAGGAATAAAACGTAACATATTAATCAAATGAAAGTGTAACAGTTCCAGGAAATGCAGCAGACAATAAATATAACATTAGTTTAATTGGAATCAAGTAGGTCAGAGGATATTCTGTATTTTTGGTATTTGTATTACCTCATTGAGGAACATTCAGAATTTTTGGAAAAAAATTGATGTGATAGAAAAGGTTTAGGAAAGTACAACACTGAAAACTCAAGGTCAAAGTAAAGCCTAGTTTTAGTGATAAAAATTCGCAAATTAGTCGAAATTTGAGCGCCACGAAAAACGGCCAAAAGAAAAGTAAAGAAACTATCACAGATATCGTTGTCTGACGTCACAACTGCCATCGAGAGTCAGCATCCTGCCCCATACCATAGTGTTCTCTGCGGAATCTCAAAGACGTGCACGGAGAACAACAACGAAATACAGAATTTGAATTGAAATATGGATACCTATAGAGAATGAAAAATCCACTTAGTAAATATTTTTTTTGCTGAACCATGATAAAATTACCATTTTCCTTTTAATTAGAGGTATAAGAGGTATATTTCATGCCTACCATTGTCGGGGAAGCTCTCGAAAGTTTCCCTGGAAACCCACGTTTCCCGAGAAATAGTGATGTATAAAAATTGAATGGTGTCTGTCTGTCTGTTGCTCAATCACGCAAAAGCTACTGAACCGATTGAGCAGTAATTTGTCATGAAGTAAGAAAATGTATCTGGATCATAGGCTATATTAAAAATCCCTCAGGGTCCCCAAAGGCCCCCTTGGTGGTCCCTGGTGGTCCATGCTAAGAATTGGGTTCGGTGCAGTAGTTTCATTTTTTTGTTTTTAAAATTACTTTCAGGTAAAGGTGAGCTTTCGTCCCGCACGGTCAACATTTTTTTTTGAAAAACCTAGGAAACTTACATTATTGAATGTGATACCTATGAGTAGAGGAAGGTTGCGCATTTGTAAAAATGTGAGAATCATACCCGTGTGACTAGTAGTTTTTGAGATATAGACGTTTGAAAATGACCAATTTTTCGACTTTTCCGTCCGTTTTCGACGCCATATTTGGAGGTTTTCACGAACAACCAGTAGAGGGATAAGACTAATTTCACTTCTACTATATTCCTATACCCCACCCCCCCAACAAGCTTACGGGCCTATGGAGTGAAACAGGGGTGCTAGGGTGGGACGGTACGCGGGCCCGATTTGGCCATTTTCAAAAGTGAAAAACGCATTTTCGTGAATTAATACAGCGAAAAACGCAGTTTTCGCGGGAATGGTAAAGTGGAAATGGGCATTTCTGGGAGTGGGGGAAATTTCAAAATGCTGATTTGTACTGCATTTCCGTCTTTTTTTAAACCGAAAAACGAATTTCCCTTCCATTCCTTTGCCCTGAACCCACCCCTCCAATAAACTTGGGGGCGTATTATTTTAAGAATAGAATCCCTCTCGCTCATTGGTGTTTATTGGTGGGCATTGGTAGAAGGCTAAAATGTTATTCTGCGTATTATTTTATGAATAGAATCCCTCACGCTTATTGGTGATTTTCGGTGCGCATAGATAGAAGGCTAAAATGTTATTCTGCGTATTATTTTAAGAATAGAATCCCTCACGCTTATTGGTGATTATTCGTGGGCATTGGTAGAAGGCTAAAATGTTATTCTGCGTATTATTTCTGGTATAAAATTCGTCTGATGACAAGGTTATTATAAGTGGGCTTTTGTTAGAGGCTAAGTTAATAGTATTGTTGACGGATTTCTCTCGGGTAGTGTGGAAGGGGGAAATTAACTGTCAATAATTGGAAGTTGATTGTTGAAAAGTCAACCGGTATTCATTCGCCAACGAGAGTTGAGAAGCTTGTTGGCGTTAATCATTTTCTGTCTTGCGTGTGTGGTGTACGGTCGCCATGAGTTGCCAATCGTGCACGCACACACAAATTTCTGCGATCCAGACTTTCGTTTCGGCGGAGTCAGCTTGTTACTCGCTGCGGGAACTCGCAATCCTCCATTTAAAGTGAAACGTGAAATCTTATTAGTTCAGTGGAATGAATGCGAGTGATAAGGAAGTGTAAATCCTTCATTTGAAGTGAAATGTGCAATGTTTACTGCGGTGGAATGAATGGAATTCCATTGTAGTAAATGGCTGTTGCGGTGCGAGTTTGAGTGGAAGGCGGGAAGAAATAGTGTAGGAGAGGTGTGCATATGCTAGAGAACCAACTGCTCGATCGCTGCGCCACGTACAGTGGATAAGAGGAAACGGCATTTTTTCAGAAGATGGCGGAGAGGAAAAAACGCACTTCTCAGGTTTGAAAGTTTCCCATTCCTAAAGTAGTTGATGCATTGTTGTGTTGAAAGTGTTTTACAAATGCGCAAGGTTTGCTTTATAAGTGATGTGAATTTGGTACCGATATCTCTATTGTAAGTGGGTGAAATTCGCGAAAACGCTGGCGGGACGAAAGCTCACCTTTACCTACTTTCACTCAAGATAGAGGGCTGGAATTTTTTTTAACGGATAGCTGAATAAATGAAGTTTCCAATTCTTTCAATTGATTTTCTTTTACGCTTCGTAATTGTCTGAATATAATGTTTTTTGCTGAAAAATCTCACATTTTTCTCTGAAATCAACAATAGCATATATCCTTGACAACCAGAGATTTGATTTTCAAAGGATATTCACGCCGATAATCGATAATTTCAATGTATATATAAGTGTACTCTTCAATGCTTATCCTCAAAGAAGCTCCATATGGGCACTGTATTTATATGAGAGAACACTTACGTAGTAAACGATACACATAAAGGAATTAAATGTGCAAGAATATTGACGTGCAGCCAATAGTAATGTTATTAATACCTCTGTTGCTACAACAAACACAGCGTCGTTGATTATCGTTTAATACTCAGATGTATTAAACGTAGTGGAACCATCTGCCTCTCATTACGATTTCAAACTGGTTTTTAGACCAATGCCCACATCATACGAATGAACAAACGAACGTCAACGTACATCATACGAACGTCAACGAACACACCATACAAGATAGGTTACGAAATCCTCAAATGATTACGTTGACAGTATTATTCAGGATTTGTGGTTTTCTTATGAAATACGTTGATTTTTTTCACACCCGTTGAATTTCATTAAGATTGCGAACACTTTTTTAGACCAATTCTCATATCATAAACGCTACGAGTTATTTATATATGTTTAAAAGTGTAAAAGGGCAGTTAACTTACATTCACTCAATTATCAACTCGCCTTTTCAAGACTCTAACTCGCCGCTGTGATTCCCTCCTTGGACTTAAAAATATATCCATCAACATACCTAATCAAAAAAAGAGTAACCTTTCAAATAAATATTCTGAAGCAAGAGGAATGTGTTCTTTGCGAGAAAATGAGCCCTTGCAAAAACCGACAAAGGTTAGACTTGGATGCTCAAATACATGCCCGACAGCGATCTCATGAGCATCTCCCCGTGGTGTTTTTCCAGTTACGCTAAGAACCGCACAAATTTTATCCTAACCCAACCTACGGACGGGTTACCAACTATAAATCTGGTTCAAATATAGCCCCATCTGTTCCGAAACTTCAATCTGTTTTAAGATGGTAGAAATTATCATGAATTCACTACATGTTTTTTACCCGAAAGAAGAACGGAAATTCTGTGCAAGGAACGAATCCGTGCACGAAAATCGGTAAGTGCACTAAGAATTACTATAGATTTATTGTTTAGCAAACCGAAACCAATGAAATTACCATACTCTCCGATCCGAATTAGGATACTTAACTCTCATATCAACGTTGAATAGTACAACTCAATTAAGTCATTGAATGAAAATAAATGTTTGTACACAGGAGAAGTGATCCAGCTGTTAATCACTCAGGAGACGCCTCACGAGAACCGGAGGGACGAGGTGACCATCTATCAACCTGGGTGCTATTTAAGTAGATAGTAATGAGTCTGCGTGGCCAATTTTTCGGTCTCCAGTGCATGGAAGTGATCCAACAGTCACTCATCTCTCCGTGCACCTTGAAAACGGTCAGCTTGTCTACTACAACGAACCCAACATACAGGATAGGTTACAAACTCCTCAAATGACCGCGCTGACAGTATTCTTCGGGCTTTGTGGTTTTCTTATAAAATAAGTTCAATTTTTTTAACACCCGTTGAATTTCAATGGGTACCTCCCGCTAGTATATTATACATATTTATAAATACAAGGTGTTATATTGCAAATATTTAATAAACCTGTCATGTTTGGTGCTTTTATTGAGAGAAGATTGCTTTGCAGTGAATTATTTCAATTTGCAGTGAATAATTTCAATAATTTCATTTCAAGTATTACGTTTACAGCTCCAAAGAAATTAATTGTTTACCGAACGAGAGTAAAATTAAAAACTTGTATAAATACTGAGGAGTTCGTACGCTAGGATTACTTCAATTAAAATGATAAAAATCACACGAAGCTTTTATAATTAAAGTACGTGATATTATTGTATTACGCGCAATGAATATTTTACCTAACCCGGCACACAAAAAATTGCATGTTATCTGAAACGTGGGTCGTAGAAACCCAATCTGGATTTATCGGTATAGTGAACAAAATTAATAAATAGGTGGAACCTCATATTCCCTTAGCAAATGACACGCACAAAACTGAAAATAGAATATATTGTTCAAAACATGTGTGTATGATGAAAATATTACCAGAACATACGTTTACGGTTGAGAAAAAACGGCCAAAGGCCACGGTGTGGTCCTGTTATTCAAAATATAGACGGCGAATGTTATATCAACATCACCAACTCCTGATTTTGTTTCATGTTTACACTGAATTATTTTAAATTCCCATATCTTGAGTTTACAACTAATCCAGTGTTAATTTAAAATACTTTCTACAGTTATTATATTAGACATAGCAGTAAGTTTGCAACGCCGGATTGTAATCTGAATTGGCTCATAAAATTATTTTCTTAGTAAGAAATAATAAACTGTATAACATAAACTAAATATATTTATAACCTAAAACATCCATGTTTTCAAATTTAAATTTGCCGCTTGAAATTATGGGCTAATGGAAAAGAGGGAAACATGGGTTTCTCAGACCCGCAGACCTTGAAGACAAACAAAATGTCACTCAAGTCTGGTATGATTAGAAATTCAGCACCGAGGCGTTTTAACAATTAACGGAATGGTTACTCTTTTTAGTAACTTGCAAGAATAATGTACCAACTATGTGGAGATTTAAATATTCCGCAAGCTGTTAATCTGGATCTCTGTGCAGGGTGGAGGAGGACCTGTAAAATTTTTTGGGATAACAATACTATGGATGTAAACAAGAGCTAAGCCAAGTATTGTGTCTCCCGTGTTTAAATACTAACAGGGCAAAAGGGCTGCTACATTTGGAACCACTCGTCGTCATTGCAGCAAGAGGAAAGCAAGGCAGTCCATTATATTTCGTTCACAAGACAACATTTACAAGACAAGGCAGTTCATTTACTGCGTGATTTCATCAATAGTTTAGGCTTATTATTATAATGTAATACGGTACACTAATAAAAAAATATCAATCATCCATCAATCAATGGTCATGTCACTGTAGAATGCAAAAGGTGACGTAAATAATAAGACGCCGGAGCTGGCTAAGCACTCCGTAGACATTTGCCTTGTATCAGAGACTCACCAAAAAAGAAAATAAATGGGAAGTACCAGGTTACAAAGTAACAAAAAAGGACAAAGAAATAGCTGCTGGACAAAAAGCTAGAGGCGGCGTGGCAGTTTTAACCAAAGACGACATAACAACAGATGACTTGCCTCTTGACGATATGACGAACCTGGAAGCAGTCGGCATGAAAATTATGACAGAAATAGGGGAATAAAATGTGTATTCCTGCTATTTACCACCAAGGAGAAAATTCGAAGAGGCGGAGTTCAAACTTTTATTCAATGATAACACTCCAACTGTTATTGGTGGGGATTTTAATTCAAAACACGTACAGTGGAACTGTCCACGAGAAAATGCCAATGGATGGAAATTATATAACTGGACGCAAATCAATAGATTAAAGATAGTTGCACCAAACGAACCAATCCGAATATATGGGAATAGCGTAATTGACACGGCAGTCATCAAGGGTCTCAGGAGACCGGCAAAATCGCGCACTGCAAATGACCTGAGTAGTGACCACTATCCGGTACTTATCTACATTGGAACGGCCCCTATAGCACTGCCAGATCAGGCAAAAAGATGCTCCTACGGCCTCGCTGACTGGAACTTATACAGGAAGACCATAGCAGACTATATTGAAGAAAATCAAGGCGATGAAAAAAATATAGACGAAATGGCAGTCATTGAAAAAGCAATGATCAAGGGAATGCAAATAGCCATACCTAAAATGAAAAGGAGGACGGCGGACGAAATAAAACTAAACGATGACATTAAATCCAAAATAATGGAACGAAATTATTTAAGAAGGAGATATAAGCAAATACGCACAACACATTAAAAACAAGGTCCAGACATTAAACAAAGAAATAAAAATGGCTATTAAAAAGCAGAGGGAGGAAAGGTGGAACGACCAGCTTTCAAATATGAACGTGAAAGATGGGTCGATATGGAAAATTACGAAGTCCCTTAGAAAAATACCACCCCGTAACCCGGCCCTCGTAATTGGAGAAAGGAAAATCTTCCGCGCCTGGAAAGAGTATTTTGCACAAATATGTCAAGCGTCTTAAACCCAAAACAGAAGAAAATAAAGCCGCCTGGAAGGCCGCCATAAATAAAGAGGAAATTCCCATAATCTCATTATAACAGTTGACAAAGATTATTAAAAAAATTACCGGACAGGAAAGCGCCTGGTGAAGACGGTATTCCAAAGGGGGCTATTAAAAGAATCCCCGTCGAAGCAGTTGAGTACCTACTCAAATTAATTAACAAATCTATTCATACTGGACTCTTCCCTAAAAGATGGAAGAAATCCATGATAAAATGCAATAAAAATAAGAGGCAAATCACTAAAGCCAGACGACATGAGGCCACTGTCAATGCTCTCTAACCTAGGAAAGCTCCTAGAAAGAGTCGTGGTACCTTACGTAACAGGATACGTTGAGACGAGCGGAATCTTGCCGGAAGAACAATTTGGCTTACGAAAAGAACATTCGACTATCAAGTGCATCGGGTAATCGAGTTTATCACTGACGGTTTCAATAAAAAGGAGACGACAATAGTTTTTGACAAAGTATGGCATGATGGCTTGATTTTAAAAATGAACGAAATGGGTATACTCAAATGGATGATTAAATGGACGAACTCATACCTGAGGGAGAGAAAAGTTTTTGGTGAGTGGGGCCATGAAAAAAAGTATTACCCGGAACATGACGGCAGGAGTACCGCAAAGATCAATATTTGGGCCACTTTCATTCAATCTATACACCGCCGATTTCCCTAAAGATAATGAGAACTGGCACAAAAGAATAGTCCTGTATGCTGATGACGCGGCTATATTAGCATAGAGCAAAAAAGTAGAACTAGCCGCTGAATACGCACAAGACTATCTTGATGACATAGTCAAATGGTATAGTAAATGGAGATTGAGAATAAACACCAAAAAACACAGGCTATAAAATTCACAAGGCCAAATATATAGTAACCGAGGTGCTCGTGCATCAGAGTAAAGCAGCAACCGATTGACTGGCATGATACTGCAAAATACTTAGGAATAACGCTTGACCATAAGTTAACCTTAAAAAATCAGGTTAAGAAAGTAATTGGACAGGCCGTAGGACCAAGATCCTCCCTTTCGCTCATAATTAATAACTACGCTACTCCCGAAAAAATAAAGAAAACGATATATGAGACATATATTAGGCCGAAATTCTTATATGCCACACCGGCCTGGGCAGGAATGCTCAGTAAGGGATCATTGGAAAAGTTACGAGTAACTGAAAGGAAAATCATAAGATCTATTTTCCATGTTCCATACCCTATAAGCAATGACATGCTATACTCCTACACAGGAATCACTAAACTAGAAATGAATATCCATCAGCAGGCAGAAAATTTCAACAACAAACTGCGAGAAAGTTGTTAAAAGTTAAACCTCCTAGGTGAAAACAAAATTTTGGGAACCGACAAATACAAAAGACCCGAAAGGGTGATCGTTAACAAGAGGCAAGGGTAGCCTTAAAAACTGGTAAAATAACGAAGCCGGACACAAAGCAAAAGCTTTACATAAAAAGCAATCTCTGATAATTACAGCAAGCCAGCAGAGGACCACTTCTGTGTTGTTTGCCTGGTGGCGTTGTTCCAGAGGACATCTTCAGGTCGAAATGATTCCGTTGAGATTTGGCCGAGTATATATAGGCATGTCTGGCAGTTCAGGTTTGCTGTGATTGGCCGTCGATTCCGGCGTGTTCAGATTGGCCCTCTGGTCTGTGTCTCCAAGGTCCTTTTTTTGGACCATTGCTCTGGCTATGGGTGTGCTAAAATAATCTCTTCCACGTTCTGGAGAGGGTATAACTGTCTTCCCTGTTAAAGTTGTCCGAGTTCTTCCCGTCCCGTACGGGACGGGAAGCGTCTTCCCGTATTAGTCTCGGGAAGTACCGGATTTTCCTGGAAATGATCTTCGTGTCGTGAAAATCGATGTCATAGCTGGGTTCAGTCCACGCATGTTCAGCCACTGCCGACAGGCGGAATTTCTTCTTCGTTAGAGCCCTTTCATGCTCCTTCAGCCTACATCTAAGAGACCTCCCAGTTTGACCGATGTAACTGTCGTCATCACCAGACAAAAACGACGCGATGGAACACTGGAAACCCTTGAGCACCTCATATTGAAATAAATATTTCAATTGAATTACTATTAACATCTTCTTCCAACAGCGCTTCACACACCTTATTACACGGCATTCATTACCGTGATCTTTCTTATGTAAAATTCGGTTGCTCCCCAAGATGCATGAGACATTGGAAGCTCGTGATCGTCTACTGTTTCCTTTTCGTTACGAATTCGACTGCTATTTCTTCGGTTCGATTAATTTCGTTGACTTCCTTCGAAAGCATGTCAATCAGTACAGGAAGGACTTCATTATTTACGTTTGTTTCTGCAGCAATCCACCAATACAAACACATTTTTAAAAAACAGCGCAACATCACAATCGTGTATTTCTATTAACAGCGTAAAAATGCAATGTGTTCTATTTAAGAGAATGCATTTCCTAAAGATCGCTTACAGCATCTTGATTTCGGCTGTAGACCGCACACAACATGAATATTGTAAATTTAATCTCATTATATAATTTTTCCAGTGATTCAATTAGGAACGAGAGAACACTAGAGAAGACGGTTGGTACAATCTCCCCCAATTCCTTTCATTATTTCCGCTCACACTCTCTTTTCCTGCGTCTAGAAACATACTTGCCAATGCAAGACACGGAGTCTCTCATTCGGCTGGAGCAAAAACATTGGGGACGTATATGGTTTCCTCGGGATATACGGTTAGGCAAGGGGCTTCAGTGACCTAGAGGGAGGCGGTGGGGCTGCTGCGTCTCATGATGTTTGACGGCCTGCTTTCCGGCTCTAGGGATGTACTATATAGCTGGAATCGGCAAGAAACTATGTAGGTAGTTCGAGGAAAAAAGCGGAACTTAATAAAAGAAGAGAAAAATTGGCAAGTAAATTAAATTAAAGATAATCCAAATTGTCAATAGAAGCAGAGGAAATAGACTCATTTGCATGCATGCATTCTCGAGATAGCCCGGGGCTAAACGTACTTTGCCTCCTTTGAAATTTTGGATATGCTTTAATTTGACAGAAGGGGACTTCCCTTGAAAGCATTCTGGAGCCATAGAAAGAAGCGCAAATAGGATTGGTTAGCGGAAGTATAAGGCAATTATCATCTTCTATCAAACAAGTAGTCAACATTTACATAAACAGTTACTACAAATAATATGTTGAGGTCAAATTAGTAGATTGAGTTGAGAACTATGGTTGAGTGACAATGAAGATTTATAAGATCCTGTAGATTTAAATCAGAAATAATTCATAAAATAAGTTTTAAAAAGTATTCCAGCTATCTAAAATATCCTGTACTTTTTCCAAGACCACAAGGAAGCCATGAGTTCCATAGATACTAACAGTATTGTTTCAGGGAAAATAAAAAAATTGCGATATTTTATGGAATCTAACAATATCCAATTTCAGATGAATATGATAGCACAAAGAGTGTCTTAACACTTTCATGAAGTCGGATAAGTCTATTTCAATTCACACGGCTCAGTCAGCAATCAGCGGAACTCATGATGAAAAACTATTTTATGTGAAGCTCTGGAAATCGTAGCAGCTAATCAAAAGTCAAGCAAGGGTTCATAGGTATACCTTCGAATCATCGAGCCTCCATTTCTTCTCTTTAGAATATTAATACAGGAAGAGAACGTGAACCCAGTATCTGTAACCGAAATGCTTTTCGGATACACCACCAGTTCCGCAATCCTCAAAGCACGCTGATCTAATGCCAAACTCATCGAAGGAAATCTAAGCTTTGACTTAACACATGGATTAGGACTCAGTCACAAAATTCTAGCTGAATCCCCTAATCTTGATAATTTAAGCGGACCATGTTTTTCTTCTGTGATCTATAAAAGTGCAGCATTAAATCACTCCTCACCAGTAACGTTTTTTTCAAAATTTGTTAAACCAAACTTAACGGTAAATATGCCTCATTTTTATAGCTGAAATTTTCTAAAATATATGTACAATTATGCTCATAAACTTCATTGACAAGAACTTTAAAAGAGATAGAAATTATTCTGGTTAAATGCGTGGGATTTTAACATGATGAATAGAAGAAAGGTTAGCAATTTTACGCAAATAAATAAATAAAACTTTAATTACCACCAAGGTTTCACAGTTATCTTCAGATAAGGGTCAACTCAAGATTATGTAATAACATTGATAAACATGCCGTATGTTTAGTTTTATTTATTTGTGTTTAACGTTTTTATCCATTCTAAACTACATCAAGTAGAATCGAAAAGCGGAAGCAGAAATTGCCAAAAACAAAATAAATTCATAAATACTTTCACCAAATATTTACATTTAGTTCATATCACTCAGTTAACCATGAATCAGTATAAAAATCCACACGGAATTCATTTCACGGAAAGTTTTAACAGTATCCACACACCCCCTTGTAGAACTTCGTCCCAGGGGTCTTTTAAAAATATTACAAAAATCACAATAACCGTCGGGTCATCACGGGAGGTAAAACGTGATTTATCACGTAAAGGCTCTCCTTCGCAAGAACCTCTCTCTCCCACCCTCCTTGGTAAATATTTCCAGAACCAGGAAAAGTTACACAATAGGAGTCGAAAAACACTGAGAAGTGATGCGAAAGGGGATGCTATATAGGTGGCGTATCGCGACATGAAGGGGTTGAAAAGGGAGACGGAAGGAGAGGGAGAGAGATATGGGAGGAGGCAACCTTTTATGTATATAGAGCGGCGGGTGAAGGAAAATTCGGCGAGAGGGGAGGGGAAGGAAAAATGAGGCGTGGAGGACCCCTAGGATCGTGAGAGGGATCTGAGATAGAGAGGAAAGGGTACAACGCTTGGAGGAGGGGAAAAGAAAGCAAAAGCAGGAGTCCCTAATGGCTGGATGGAGTTGAAAAGGAGCTTTCCCTGGGTCGGGAGATGGAAAAAGACGAGAAGAGGGAAAGAGTTGCCAGAAAACACGGAATGAATTATCGCGCTATCCCAAAGAAATAAGGCGCCGACGCATATCGTCCAAAAAATAAATTATTTTGAAGCCTTCCTCATCGGATTCAAAAGAGATTTCCTTAATTTCATATGCTTGGATGTAAAAATAAAAAAATAGCAAGAGAGGGAATTTCGCATCCCGGTGAAAATTAATTTAAGGTTACGCGTCAGCAGTGCCTTTGAAGAATTTCAAATCGTTTGACGGAATTTTCTTCCTTCCAACGAATTATCATTCAGTAAATACGACCTTATTTCACATGAAGAGAGCTATTTTTTTACATACCTCTATGTCATGAAGATCTAAATGACCATCTGCTACTATAGTTGGTTGCAGTCGATTAAATTCGTTATTAGGGAAACTGCATGACTCTAACATCCTAATTGTGCAACTATTTACCTACTCATAAAACGCGTGTTGAGAGATAATATAAAGCATCCAAACTAAATCTCAAGGTTTAAGAACAAGTCGATTATCCATATTTATTTTTAAATTATATTTTTACATAAACCTCCACATATAAACTTTGGTTAAGTTAGAAAACTAATTTGAAAGCACTACTCGATAATATCTAGCAGATACTAAGTCTGCATCTATAAACTAGTATGATCAAAAATACACTTTATTATTTTCCTTCTCTTTTCTTAAAAAACTCAGAACTAAATAACCACGTAATGAGACATTTAAAAATTTCTAAAAACAATATATATTTGTTTATCTTCCTCATTTTGTACTGCATTTATTTCAAATACCAATATTTTTGCAGTAGCTATATCGAAAAAACCATACATAGAAATAAATAACAAATAAATCTTTCAGAACCTTCCAACAAATATCCATAATTATGTACCAACCAAGCATCGATAGAAATTCCAAACATGCCGCCCCAAACAACTTTTACGCGGTCAATTTAAATGTAAATTGCTTCGATAAAAATACGCAATATTTTTTTCCGCTATGCACTCCTCATATCAATCCATATGCAATTCACTTGGAATAAACGGTACATACGACACAATATCAAGAAAGAATTAGGTAACTATTCACAAGTTCCTTATGCTTGAATATGCCCGACAAGAGATCCTTTCTAAGTTATCGATGAGCACCTTGAAACGTATACATTCTTAATGAAAGTGGCTGCATGCCACAAAAGATGATCTTACATTTTTTCTCATATAGATCGCCAGAGGATTTTCTCAGGCGACGCAAACTTTCTTCCTTCCATGCTCCACTAGTTACGAGGGATATCTATAAAGAAGCTGTCAAAAGCAGAAACATAAGCCGGGAAATATTTCAAATTAGACTACAATAGCAAAACATATTATAGTTAAACACGTACGTGGAGCAAAGAACGAAGAAACACCTTTTTAAATTGGGAGAAAGTTCGAGTTTTCAGTGGCGTACTTTTTTTCTCGAGCAAAATGGAGAGGCCTTCGCTTCATCTCTAGTTGTTCCTCTATCAATACCAATGAAAATGAAAAAAATATACTCTAATGATATAATAACGATAGAATTTAATAACAGTATGACGAAATGTAATAAGAGATGGAGTTTTGTCAAATTTTCAAAATTTTTCTTATCATGACAATCCAATGAAAAAGATATTTTGTGGGGGCGAAGACCGATTGCAAAAAGAGGATGATTGTATATCATATATCTCAAGGACGATTCCATGTATCCTAATGTCGAATGTAGTATTTGTCTTTAACTGAGCACCAATTACTCCTCCAAGTAGCATGAGAGAGGAAATATTATTTACTGATTTATTACCAATGCATTATTATTTTACCTCAATGTGGAGCTTATGTGTTTTTATGAGGACTTCAGCAAAGAATTCTCCGCAATATCACGCAGAAAAATTGACTGATTATTATTTTTATCATTATGAATACAGCAAATTTAAATAAGCAGTCTCACAAACATTTAATTCATAAAACTTCGGAACAGTAGACTTCTTTACTTTTCCATACTTATAACTGAGTACATTAGAATACAGGCGAGCATTAAATTTAAAGAAATAGTATCACGAGGGTCATAAACTCTGCATTATCGAAGAAATAATAGAAAAATAAAAAAGGAAATTTTGTCCCAAGGACCAACGAACTATGGGATACACGTAGCCAGGGAAAAAGAGAAGAATGGGTGGTGGGTGGCGTTTTTCGAAGTGATAACTGGCTTTAAAAAACGTTCTCGGTCGTTAAAGAATGGCCGGTCGCCATTCGGAAGACCCTACGCGGCGTGATATACAACACAAGAGGCTTTAATGAGCCGTTTTGAGGCCTTGGGCCCCGAAGAAAGGGAAGAATGATGAAGCAATAAAGAAACACAGTCGCTGTAAGGAGTTGGAGAGGACCGCGGGGGAAGAAGAAATGAAAAAGTGCTCTTGCTTGGATTGAGAATGGATTGTCGGGAGAAAACGTCAGTAGGCTAAGAGCGAAGTGGATCCACGTAACCAGACGTCACAAAATAAATGAGTCTACAAGCTTAAGGCATTCCAGCAACAGGCATTACTATCTACAACTATTGAATAACCACATATATGCTTACTCTATGCTTCAACGCATTTGCCGCATGCAAACATTTTATGGCAATGTTGTTCCAGAAACGATAAATTTAATGTACATCATATTTTCTGAAAAATGTAAAATTAATCTCGAAAAAAGCTTCAACGATTTTGATGAAGCATCATATCTGGTAGGTTTTAGGCAAAATAATTCATTGGGCTACATCTCATCTTCAGGAAAATTATCTTATAGGACCGAATTTGGACCCTGAAAAGATTTCCGAATCAAAGGGAATTTCTAAGTAGAGCTCTTTGTGTTAACACATTTTAAATATGATAAAATATATTTCAGATATTACACTAGAAGGCGCTACACGGTGCGACAAAGTTGATATTTTATTTTTATAGCATACGATTTTGACATGCTAATCTGTAAATTAAGATTAAACACACTCTTTCCATGTCATATATATATCTCAAAATTAGCACCAGGTTTACGGCCGTTGTTCCATTCAAGGTATTTTAATTAAGCGTTTATTTATTTACGAAACAGGATGATACATGCAGTAGCCGGAAAAGTGAGCGATCGGTGGACTCGCGACAACTTAATCGAAGATCTGCCTCCAGATATATATTTTTTCTTCATTATAAACATTCAACCAAAATTCTTATCACGTGTTTTAGTCAGTCATTACGTCAAAAATATGGTATTCAATTCTATTCTCCAAATTAAAATTCCAAATTTGTTTCAGAAATGGGATTTTTTACGCTTGTTGAAGTGTTACCTTGAAAAATAAATGTATGAATTCCATCGTGGCGATTAGTCTAATGTGATGAATTTGAATCTTATTCACTGATGATCTTAACACAAAGTAATATCCCATTGATTCCATAGATAAAATTAAAAATGGCTGAAATAGAACCTTTCACTGAATGATCATAAGTGAGGAATTAGCAAAATTTATTAGCTTTGGTTAGTTATCACGATTTTTGGGCCGTTCATATGAGGGAAATTGAGGAAAGGTATTGATGAAGCAATTCGTTTGGATTTTACTGTTTTGCAAAACATTTATCAAATCTGATTATGGACTTTTGATGAAACCCTAAGCCAGAGCAAAATCTTTCACAGTAGTTAAGGAAAAAAGGATTATATTAATCGATACACTAGTAGATATTACCTACTTCTGACAGCATACAAAGGTTTCCAGTAGAGTCATTTGGCATCCACTATGACATCCTATGACTTGACCTAAATCCTAAAATTCGAACTATTATCTAATGAAAATAAGGATTAAAAAAACTATTCTTTAGAATCTTACGACCTAAAAATAGTTACTGGAATAAGTAGTTTGTATCAGCTATCCAAGATGGTATGAAATTAAAAAACGATGTTTCATTTTACCCTTTCTATAACCTATATGATAACCCCTCCCACTTCTTTGTTGTTGAAAAAAATGCTCAAGATAGCGTGAGCCAACAAGAACATTTGTATGCCTAGTCAAAGACCAATAGAGTTCACTATTCATTGCCGCACAAATTCATTGCATAGATGGATCCTCGAGTACTGAGTTACTGTATCATCAATTAAACGTCAAAGCCACGCACCTGCACGTGGTGAACGTCCATGGGCCCTGACAAGCAAAACATCTCATGAGTGAAATATCTAATTGCATTGCATCATAAAAATATCACTTCAAGTAATTCGATCCAACGAAACTCTTTAAAGGTTATTAAATGCCAATCAGATAATTTTAGACTTAGATTGAGAACAGGGATCATTGCCCAATGTTTTCACACTACAATAAGCCATAAATAAAAGTAAAAGGTATGTGAAAATGATGGTATACTGGCTCAGGAGAGAAAATGTATGTAATACACAACAAAGAATAACATTTCAAAATGTTTTAACGGTACACTCAGCAAAAATTAATAACAAAAAGCATGATTAACAGAGAGTAATTTCGCTCAGGAAAGTAAATGTATGTAATATACAACAAAAAACGCATAAAATACTAGAAAAGTTGACATTTAAGAGCAAACTGGCTAATAATCTAGCTAGAAGCTGCTAGTAATTTTGTGGTAGCAAAATTAGTCCTTTTCTGACAATTCGTCTCTTTAGTCTGCAAAATTTTGTCAGAAAAAAATACCACAAGAGCACTATCCTTCATTTCTCTCATTACCATCGTATTTCACCACAGCACATCATCACATTAATTAGAAACCTAAAAGACCTATTTCCCGAATGAGTGAACAGTCTACGTAATTGTGGCCAATTCTCGTTTTCGTCTGGATTTAGAGCTGTTTTGCCCTTACGTCCATTTGTTGGTATGTAGCGGTAGGCCGTCCCGAGGAACAATAGACGATTAAGTTTACGAGCAGTTCAACTAGGGAAAGGGGGGGACAGAGGAGACTGCTTGGCGTATCCCGCACATTGCAGCACGAGAACGCACGACGATGCGCTTTTGTCTCCCGGCCCTCGCGTAGCGAGAAGACAAAAGCGCATCAGCGGACGTCCTGCTCTTTATGACGCCTACTTTTGTCGTCTCCCACCAGTCGGAGCGATACATCCCGCGGACCTTCGCGTGAAATATATTCGGTCCCGTGAAGTCAGAAGCCCTATCGCTCTTTCCCCGTGTTTATTCCGTGCGAGCAAACAAACGTGTTGCCGCAGCGCGACATCCCTTCCATCTCCCGAGTCGAACGAATGAACACATTCTTTCACTCAAAGACGGTTTCGACTTCCGCAAGACGCGTGGAATATATCAGGAAGTGGTAAGACGTGCACGAAGCGGTAATGAATTATGTAATAATGCGAATATCATTTCGGTTGAAATCGGCGGTTATTATAGGGTTAATACATTATTTTTTTACGGTAGAATCTCTTTGGAGTGAAAGCATAGAATACAGGAGAGAAGCCATAAAGGACCATAACTGCAGGGAGAAAGTGACAAACTGGTCATATTCAAAATAGCTGGCTGTGAAAAATGTTTCCTTATTAAAAGTAATTGCTATGTTTCGTGGTTTAGTTTTTTTGCCCCGCATTTGTTTTTTACCACAAATCAACCAAATAGGTAAGATTTTAAGGCATAATTTCCTTCTCTAAAAACAGCTTTGTCATTGCAAAAAACCTTCTCCCTTTTCCTCATATTCGGAAAACGATGTACCTCAAGGTTCTTTTTCAAAGAAAGAATTTCCAAGTCCCCTGATCATCAAGACCTTTTTATTTTTTTCTTTACTCAGGCATGTGTTACTATATAAATAGTGCTCTCCAAATAACTTCTGTAATTCCAGAGTGGTCCTACATTTGACAATGGGTTTTAATGAGATGAAGAAGTTAATTCATCTCGTACAAATATTGACGCTCAAGAAGCGACACTTCGCACAAATCTATTGCACAAGCAATCGATTTCTCTGGATAAACGTTTTATGCTCGAATTAGATCCATGAATGCGAGATACAATCTGTCCTATCAGCCTCAGCGCTTCACGTTTTTCCATAAGCTTAATCGTACAGGAAGTATATTTTTTGTCTAAACTTACTCAACCCGTAGATGGCTTGCCATGCACCAAAAAAAAGTGGAATAGTCAAACGAAATTGCATAAACGTTTGACCCACGCAGCACGTAATACGTAACATAATCCGTGAAGTCATTAGTTAAGCAGCGAGAGTACTGGCTCAAATTCAAATATATAACGATCTCTCGAGGGCGGCTAAATAATTTGGCAAAATGAGCATGGGTATCCCGTAAAGTTGAGCGTAAAGTTGACCGATATTTTATGCTGAGTAAGCTTTATTTTAGACAACTCGAATGAGCCAAATTCCACGACAGTCAAGAAAAAATATTCAGTCTCAGTAAGTACCGCGTCCAGCGGCATGTGAAAAAAATACGTCATTAAAGGGGAGCACATATTTTTCTATGCACCCTGTGGATTTAAAAAAGATCTAGTATTCAGGAAATCAAACGACATGGACTTTCTGTTGGGAAATGTCTAATGCCGCATTCAGGTTTGAGCCCGCAATCTCATGTCCATACCTCTAAATGCACTATTCATAGGAGTACCTCATAATCGACATCATGCCACAAATCTCGGACCTTATGCTTTTATCAGGCAGAAGCTAAGGCGTTGAAAGTCTATTATCATATAAAAGAGAGACACAGAAGCAACATTTTGACCTGTTTGTTATTAATATACCATAACTTTATTTTTACCGGATGTTGACCGACATGGTACAGTAGAGTCCCGCAAACCCGGACTAACGAGGACTGAAAGGTGTCCGGGTTTGTGAAACGTCCGGGTTATCGGGAAAGGAGTAAAAATAAGAAAAAGTACGAGTTTTTATACATTATTACTATATTAAACATTTATTTATTGCATAAAAATACAAAAAACTACAACGCAAACTTCAACTGCTCAAAAAACCTAACGAAAAAACTTAGGTCCGGTCGGCGGGGCGCCGTAAACCGGTCGGTACCGTAGCGTTTGACGTACGGGGATATACCACTCTGCCAGGGTTTCCGGGTTATCCGGACTTCCGGGTTATCGGGGTCCGAGTTTGCGGGACTCTACTGTACTCTACTGTTTCCTTTAAGAAGAAGAAGACTAGCAATCATATGACCCAAAACCCCTGACATGGCGTCGCAGAAGGATCGTTTTTATTATTGGTTAAGATATCGATGGAAGACTAAACTAGTCGGTCAAGTTGATGATACTAGCAATGGCCAGCCTCCCTTGTGATACCCAATTTAGTTCTCGATTCGCAGCATTTCGACTTGCATTTACCTTATGCCGACCGCAGCGCATTATTGATCAAGGTCTAGCAGCGGTACATAAGGCCCCAGATAATAAGGATGAATACCACACTTAAGGCGGGGGAGAATCATCAGAATGGGCTACAGTAGTAAAGACTGCGGGGGCGGATGCAGGGAAGAAAGGTCAGCAGCCAAAATTTGGACAGAACGTAAAAATAATTGCTGTTTCCACATATACGACTAGTTGAAATTAATCATGGGGGTCAGCCGCAGGTCGTAGGATCAGACCGCAGGGAAATAAAAGATTCACCCACAGAGAGTTAAATAAAATTGGAGGTCGCCTGGAATGCGGAGTTACCCTCTTATACACTTCTTACCCTCCGCCCAGTAGATGCGGTCACCATAGCCCATGGAACCACCACCACAAAGTATATATGTACTAATCGATTTCTCTGGATAAAATTTTGAAGATCGAATTAGATCCATATATAACGTAACTTTTTATATGTAGGTATGCAAATTAAAAAAATATTTTTAGAGCACACTCGGACTAATCTTAAAAGTTACTTTGTATCATACTGATTTGCGAAATATTCGCGAACAAGGTATTTTGATAGCTATTTTCACAGATAGGTAATATTACGTCGGACACGCGGTATGCTGCAAAAGGTTACTCTTGCGATCCTTCAAAAATGCTCAGTGTTTCAGATGAACTAAAAAAGCCATTATGGTAATTTCACATTTTATTTTAAATATACCAAAAAGTATTCGCGAAAATAACGATTTTTTAGTTTTTATGTGCATAATGTTTTCTATTAGATGACAAACCTATAAAACCTTAAACCTTCCTGATGTATTGAATACTAACTTTTCCGTTTAATCTGCAATTAAATCAAAGAGCCTTTTTTTTTAACTGACTCCGACTCGAACATTAAAAGTTATGTCGATATGCCCATTTACAAAGAGGCCATATAGGTGATTTATGAATTGCTTGGTGCGCGCATTCTCAGCATATTCAAACCATTTTCTTCGGCACAAAGCTTAAAATTATTGTTATGCGCTTAAAGATATAAAAAATGGTTTTGAAGTGGTACCTACAAAAGGAAAATTGTGTTCATTGTACATTCAGAACTAACTAAAAGCAATGGACTTTCAGCAGGAAAATTAGTTGATTTTAATTTAAAGAGATAATGTATTGAGAATCCGCAAACCCGACAGTTTTTAAATGGGACGTACAATTTTATTCATATTGTTTTGTTCACGGGAGGGAAACTTGACGGAAATATTGCCGAAGTATGTTATCAGTTATGAAGGATCTGATGCTGTCCCGACGGATTAGCTGAATGAAATAATTTCGGGTCCATAATACTAAGGAGAAACAACATTGAGACAATACTCAAGCCCCCCGCCAAATACGATACATGGATATACGGGAAAAAGACCCGATCGGATTGAAAACTCCCCGAGTCTACCGCATTCCCTGTAGGTGCGGCAAAGCCTACATCTGGGAGACAGGCCAGAAACGCGTCTCAAGGAGCATCGGCGGCACATGAGGCTTGAACAACCAGAGAAATCGGCCCTAGCAAAGCATGGCATCACATGCAACAATGACATTGGCTTCGACGGAGCGAAGTTGTTATGCCAATTTTCCAGTTATTGGGCCCGATCGAAAAAGGAATCAATAGAGATCCGGATTGAGAAAAATTAATTTTAATCGGGACTCGGGCATTTCATTAATCAAGACACAGCTGCCGGTTTTGACAATAACTGAGCAAATGAGGGAATATTGGAACAAAAATTCCATCCAATCAAAAGACACCTGAATTGGGAAAAGCTCAATATATTGCAGCAAAATTCAAGGCATCTACTTCAGCAACCTTGATGACGAGGACCGTATCGGACCTCGAAACGTTGGACAAAATGGAACCTGTCACCAGGATGAAGTCCCGAGATGATTTTATTCAGTACGTCATCATTCCATACCACGGCACTTATTCAAACACCAAGCGTATTGATTTTTACTTCGTTGCACTTGGGTTAGAGTTCATAATTTTATATTTATATTAAAAAACATCAAAATGAGACATCGTGTTCGCCACTGCTTTACTATTGTCTTACTCGAATGGAATTCGATACAAACATGGCGGACATCGCAAAAAAATAGCTTACAGCCTTAGTCACTACATGGCCTCTACATTCTCTCTAGTATGTACTCTGTGCCGCCGTAGTGAGGGGAGCATTTTATAGACCTAACAGGTCTGTTTCGTCATGTTCAGCGTAACCTAGGGGAACATCGCGGAGAATATGGATCTCCACCACGCATGATGATTTTGGCAGGCAATGGGCACATTCTGACTGTTTCCCCACTCAGGAATCTCGTATCCCTCGCCGCCCGAGTGCCGGGTATCACCACCCTTAGTTTCACCTCAGTAAATCGTTACTCAGACTGGGTCAAAATGTAACACCTCGTCGAAATTTGCTAGCGGGAAAAAGAGAGCAAAATGGTAAAATCTGCTTTGTTACATAATTCCACGATTTTGTGAACATAGTGGGATCTTTCTGCTCGTCCAACGAAAACATTTACCCTGAGGCGCTTACCCTTGATCTCGTCAATCTGGTAAGGGCCACGGCAGTTCTCCCGCAGGGATGTCTCCTCCGACCAAGATTAATCACTTTCGGGGCGATACACAACCATTTGCCTGTCATTGGCTGCATTTTACTAGCGGCCAGAACTTGTGGTAAGAGACTTTTCTCCAGTGGACACCGAATTGCTAACTTGGAGCTACCACAAAGTTTATTCTGCTTAACGAAGACTACTTGGCAAACTCGTTCGAACTTTCATATCTTAAGTCTCTAATTGTTTGGAATAACTGTTGAAATAATTCTCATATCAATATTTTAGCGCGATTCCTCCTGCGTGACCATAAACTGGGTGCATGGGATATTTATTTCATTTTGTCCAAGTTTTATAATGTCTGGTTAACGTTAACTATAATATGGCGTGGACATCTCGTTCACATGATGTCAACCGATAGTTAAAGGGTAGTGAAATACATCACACTGACGGTTAGTTGACGTGAGCTTCATCTATGGGAGAAGGTATCAACTTCGATTTTCAAAACGATAAAATATTTAAACATAGATTATAAAATCGGGCCTTGGTGTTCTACACATTCCTCAGCACTACCCTCCATAATATACATTAACTCCTAAATAGTTTTTTTTAGTAGTATCGATAACGTAACCGATTATCCTAGCACTTACTTGTCTCTTTTGTGCTCCGAGTATCTCATTCCCCCAACATTATTCTCATTCTTCCTCTCCCTTGGCTCCTCACATTAGCCCCTGTATCACCCTCTTTAACTTTCCCTACCCTCTCCATGCAATTATGCCTCCTCCTACAAATCTGCACTGCCAACTTCCTTTCCTTTCCCGCCATCCTTCTCTTCCTCGTGGGTCTCACTGTTACCCGATTAACTCTCTCCATTCATCTACCCACCAACGAGTCAAAGACTCGTAGAAAACGCACATCAGCTAGACAAATTTTGAGAATACCGAGAATACCCACGGAATTATTCAGTTGAGTCTCAGTCCAAGACAATCCTGGAGACGTTGGCTTGGTAACTTGTTGAAACTTTGGTTCCTAATAATCTACGCCGGTGCGAAACCCGTCGGGCCATTCAATTATTACGCAAGACGTTTTAGGGGTAGTGGAGTTGGGTTCTTATTACTTTGTCTTACCTATGGGGATGAGGGGTTCCGAGACAACCTTGCGTAAGATTTTACTTATTTCTGACGTCGTATTTTTATCCTTTTTTTAAATTGTTGTCGGAAGAAAAATCTTACTTTGTAGGATAACCGTGTAGCGGCGGTATGCCTGAATTAAATCCAAACTATAGAAAACTGCATGATCAACTCCTTGCGTTCACTATTTTGGAGAAATCGTAATTCTAAAGGTCACGCGATTTAAGAGTCGCGCCAAATGTAAATCGCGAAATCTCGAACACCGTTATCGATTAGTTTTTGCGCACTAGGGCATAGAGTTGCCCATGTATTTTTATGTGTGTGCATGTTTTCAAAGGTTTATGACAACTTACGTAAGATTGGGTGGGGAGGGGCGGAGAATGTATGAAATCTTATGTTGCATGACATGGGGAGTAAAAAGTAACCAAAATCGCCCTACGTAATACTTGAAAACCCCCTTGATTCTAGCCTTATGTCTCATTTCCAGTGAAAGTAATCCATTGACTTCAAATCAGAGTGCCGAATTAACTTTTGAATGAAACATGACATACAAAAATGGATAACTTTCACAGAACATATTTATTAGGTGCTAGCGGTTTTAACCCATAGGTGTCATGCTCAGGTACAAAGTATTTTCCACACGTCCAGGAACATATATATTCACTTCAGGGTAGGATGGGGAAAATTTAGTGGAGCGGCTGGAGAGAGGAGTATCGGTAGAGAGAAGTAGTCGTATAAACTAGATAGTGGCAGGATTAACTAGGTAGAATTTATTTATGTTTATATTTATGAAAAAAAATTATAAAAGCACAAAGTATTTCACTTAATCATGAATACAAACAGAAGGAATTGTATTTACATTTTGCTGCTTCATGGCTCAACATAATTGTTGTACCCAAACTATAAACTGTTACCAAAGAAATAAATACTAGAGGGTAGTTCAGATTAAACCTAGATGATCAGAAACAAAGGGGGTGCTAAAGCGATACATTGATATAAATCTGGCTGCTTGATGAACTGACCATTTGACAGACGATCTCTTGAATGCCCTGATATCATAAGTCGCCGGAGCCGGCCATATTTTTAATTCTCTATGAATATTCATCGAGGGCATGGCGTTTATCCCCTCATCAAGGTGAGATTTTCGTTTGAAATCGATCGGCGTTGATGGAGGGAATTGGCGCACCGGATGGAATCTCCAGGAAAATAAAAAGAATCTCGATACGGCCGCGGCGTGACTGATTCGGAGCGGACCCATTTTCCTCGACTGCTTCCCGTGTGTCGCAGATTCATTCCCCTCTGTCGACGCCTATTTCTCTCTCCCTCTAAACTCTGGTCGAAATCTCGTCTCCGTTGAACGTTGCGCCACTCACGCGGCGAGTATATCCAGTACAAAGGGCTCTTGCCACCAAGCGCGCAACCTTTCTTCCGATGCACACTTCGATTCCCTCGTCAACGGTTGAATGGAGCGAGTGATCCGGGGAAAACGCGAGCGGGATTTCCACGGGGCGGGAGGAAGTGGCGATGTGACAGTCGCGGACATGCCCGCTACACGATCATTCACATTGGTCTCCGGAATGCGCGACATCAGAGTACCCACAATTTGTCCATTCGCGGACAAACCTCGCAGGATTACGCATGCGGAGTTCAGTAAACATAACGACCCCGCCCCACATTTTTACGTTAATATACACGTCTAGCTCCACCTCAGCACTTAATGAGTAAGATTTCATTTCTAAAAGTCATGCCTGGAAGGAATTTGGATAGGGATAGGCAAGTAATTTAACCATCCTAGAAGAAATGGCAGTGGATTTTTAAATGGATACCTATTGACAAACAAATTCCCTTTCCATGGATTTCTTCTAAGATTTATAGAAAATAAATTTGACTTAAGAGAATGCACTTTATAAGTAGGAGTTTGATTATAATAGCCATGCTTGGAATGGAATTGGTTCGGGATGGGCAGGTAATTAAACCATCCTAGAAGAAATGACGATGGCATTAAAATGAACACATATTGACAGACACATTCCCTTTCCATTGATTTTCCATGATCACTGTTGACATTCATAAAAAATTATCTTTATTTAAGAATCGCACTTAGAAAGGTTTGGTCGAGGGCGTCTAATTTCAGCCAATAAACTTGAAAATGCATAAAAAATTAAAGGATAGAAATATTAACAAAACCTTTGTTTCTAAAAAAGTCAGCATAAGCTTTATAATTACCGGTGATTGAAATTTCTCACGAAAGATGGTCCAATGCATTATCTCAGTGCCCAGCATTAATAAAAAGGAGGTAAATGAATACTTAATAGATAATTAGAGCACCTGCAGGACCATATCTTTGACAAATTAATTTAAGTTCTGTTCCTTTCACCTTATAATATATAGATACAAAATTTGATTGGACTAATTTATTTTTTAATAAAGGTTGGCAATAGTATTATTTTTGACCAATGATTTTCATAAAAGATGAATAATAAAATAATTTTTAAAAGCCAGGAAGTTAGAGCTTTAGCTTGTTTTTATGGTGACCAACTTGTTATTAGGAACAAACTTTGACATATTATATTGAGTACCATGCAGAAGAGAATTGAAATATATGTATATCAGATTATACTTAAAGATATATAAGCAAATACTGTTTTATACTTCACGATAGAGAACTTAGAATGTATGCCTATTACTAATTCACAAATTTGCATCTGTCTGCAAGTCAGACACGCATGTTTAATGAAGTTGGCAGGCACATAATCCGTGACCTAAAACTGACTGGAAAAATAGTAAAAATAGCTAAAAAGAATTTGGAAAGGGCCATTCGATTTGCTGCATATTTGTAAAATTTTAGTTCCATAATAAAAGCATTGGATGCGGTGTAGGATTATGTTTTGCTTTTTTAAATTAATTGCCCACAAGATATAAGGTTGAAATTGTAACTATTAGGTAGATGAATGAACAGTTTAATTCTAGCATTTGATTTTCCCAAACACATTGCTTTTGCACAAACACATGGTTAATGACTGTATGGTATATGAATTTTGCGCGTCCTATTGGAAAGATTCTTTCAATCTTATGCAAATATTAAACCGTGGTTTTCCCGTTGTATTTACAGTTCCATCCACTCTTAGTTGTCAATAAAAAATATTAAGATGCACTATTTATCATTTTTGTGAGTTCATTTAAGAGTCTAGTGTCAGAGATACGAGCACATGGAAAACAAAATGAGGATCTCTCTCTAGGTATGGAGATCACCCAGCGTAAAAATACAAGTTGCGCAACTTTTGCGTTTTCATCAAGATACTAGGCAACTCTAGCCATACATTAAACTGCACTTAGAGCTGAATAACTGGGTATAAAATGAGACATGAGATTATCTTGCGACGCGACTTTTATTGCAGTGCCTTAAAATAAACTTGGGACAACTTGAATATACTTCGGAAAGAAAAGTAATTTCAAAACGATAGTAGACCCTAATCACATTATAGGAATGCAATATAACGCAAGGACCTGTTCCAATGTTAATACGTGAACACGTTAGAGGGCAATTAAGCAAGTTTCTTCGATAAAAATTCCATCCATTCGGAATATTATGTACCTTTTCACTGCAAAAAGTCTTAGACATTTTTGAGTTTTAAGGCAAGGCATGCGTTGGTGAGTTAAACCACTTCAACTTTTGGGAGGTAAAAGGCTGAAAGTAAATAAGTTTGTCAATATTCTTTGATGACCACTAGTAGATCCTTCTGAATCTTCCGCGTAAGACTAAAAAAGTTGCTGAGATGGGAGTGTAACTCAGGAATACCTAGGAACTAAAGTTGGCCCTTCTTGAAACCTACACGCACGAATGAGCCTTATGTGATCCGTACAAAGCCAAGTGGCTATCAAGCTACCCTCTTGCTCGTCCCTTGAGGAACTATGCCAATCATCTACCGGCCAGTGAACTTCCCCCAAGTTTATTTCTCGGTCAAGACCCGTATTGAGTTCAGCTTTCGTGCGGTGGATCCAATTCCAGGCAACGTACCAGAAACCTTTGTTCGTGGAGGCTAGTCGCACGACAAGACCAGAATACGTAAACTGATGCGAAGCATTTACAGCTTCGTCCGAACTCGCCGGGAGAATTCTTGAAACCAATTTCTACGAATGATTCAGTCAGCTTTCTGCACTAAGTTGAGGTATTAATTTTGTATATAAGGAAATACTGTGTAACTGGGGAAAGTATGACTTGCTGCGGGACAAGCTTCGGAAAATTAATGGCCGGCTATATTGGAATGAAGTGGTTGGCTGATATGGTGGAGTGGAGAGCTGCAGCAAACCAATCTTCGGATTAATGACTTATGATGGTAATGAAGATGATGCAAAAAAATTTTAAAGTGTATCCAATAGAATTATCACATCTATATGCCAAGGCATTCGTTCAAAATGCGCTGTAGAAACATTAGACAAATTTATTGGCGTCATAACTAATTGGACCTGATAGCTGGAGTTTACTCATAAACGCGATTATTCCTCCAACACGAAATTTTTATTGAGTTCCATGAGTTTATGGATCTCATAAATATAGATTTGATAGCTGAATCATAGTGCAGCCGGCCGTTGAAGAACGGATCAAATTTGCGCATAAAAACTATCAATAACTTGGACCAATAGCGCATAAGATTCAGCTAAAGAGCTAGAGCAACGAAATTGGATGGAAAAATCTAACAGAGGCATTTGAAAGTGTTATTTAGGGGTAGAGGGAGTCAAAGGTTGCGGTTCCAAGGATAATGTTCGATAAACAGGAGAGGAGGAGGAAAGATTGTTTATTCTGCATTGAGTTAAGGTGGCTATAAGGCAAAAAGGATAAGAATAAAGGGTATTGAGGAGAATCCAATGCAATCGAAAAGATCAACTAGGACATTCCTGGAACTGAAAGTTTTTAATTCATGAGATAAATAGCAAAAACACATACTCCTGAGATTATTATTGCTGCGCCTTATGTTTAGCTCCGAACTAGTAAGATGTTAACAGCAATAGTCGAGCATTAAACGTCTTCAAGTTATTACGGAAGCAACTGTCTATAAACTATGTTTCAGGAAATGTATATTTGGTAAATTCAAGTATAATGACTGAGAATAAAGATCATTTTCATGCACGAAATTTGAGATTGATTATGCCTACTGTGAAGGCCTAGAACGAATTGGCATTACAGCACATGGAAAAAAATTGTGCCTGGCAAACCTGCAACACTGCACCAAGGAAAAAAATTGAAGAAACTGAGCGTACTCATAAATAGAGGTTGTATAGTTATAACGATTTCATAGCGTAAATTGTGAATAATGATGCAATTCATACTTAGTACATTCTAGAAAAAACAATGTATAGGTATTAGAGGCAGAAACCTGAAAACTACGAAGTAATTATTTTTCACCGCAAATTTTAAAAGAATAAAACCATACCAACAGCCATTTAAAATACTTGAGCAAAATGTAAATGCACACGAGATAAAATATCAAGAGACAGTCGTTTAAGTATGGGAATTGAAATGCAATTTACCACCAGGGGCTGGTGAACTTTCAACTCAGTCAGAGATCCATACACACGATTTCTGGAAAATACCTACCTATGCTGATATGCACGAAAGAAGCATCAGTATTCAACGATTCGCACAGCGATCAGGAGAAATATGTTGGGAGTCCAAAGCATTCGAAGTATTACTAGCTATAGAACTCTCATTCATCCCTCAACATTGCTTCTCGTAATATTTTCACCGTAGCGGACAGTGTAATTTGGTTCCCGGCTTTTCACCCACCTCTACCAATACTCTGCTCACGTACCAAGAACCTACTGCCGTGGATAGCTAAAGAATCTAATATCTTATCTTTCAAAAATTTTATATTTTTCCCTGCAGTCATGATGGGTAAAAAAAAACTTAGTTAAATGGTCCGACGATCATGAATGATAATCTCCCACGATGGCTTATGTAGTTAAAATTGTGCAAATAGTACAACATATTAAGCAAAAACGCCAAAACTGCATACACTTTAAAATCCGTCTTTATGGCTGTCCTAATTAGTGACTAAAATGAAATATAAAATAAAATTAGGAGGCACGATAAGTAGAAAAATATTCTTAACATAAGGGGAACTCTCCGATATTACCTCTAGACCGATAGCAAAAATGCTACGAGGAAGAGTAGCACAAAGGTTTTTAGAACTCCAGAACATTCCAGCACCTTCTTATTAATAGACAAAAATCAACATTTAACGATAATTTTGGAAAGCGATTAAGAGAAGATAGGCTTGCAATCAATTGAAAGAAAAATCTACTTATTCTGGCATTGAAACTAGTAAAATTCCGGATGAGCTCACCCTTTTTGGTTAAGAAGGTTTGAACGAGATATCACTTCGCCTAGAATTTGATGAGTTTGACCTCATATTAAAGAAAAAACTTATCTTTCCAATTATATCAAAATATAAATCCCTTGCCCTTTTAGAACAATTTGTACGCCAAAAAATATCAGCTGTTTTACGTGGGATAGATTAAAGCTGTGCGCTCCAGAGGGAGAATATTGAAAAAAATTAGGAATTTATAACGCCTATTTTTCGCCAAACAACTAACAATGCGTAGTTTGTATGTTTTCTTAACTATTTTTTAAACTTATTGAATTACTCACCGCAAGGTTTTTTTACAGAATAACATAAAACCTGTTGTAAAGGCGTTTTCACGGCGTGAAAAAATGAGCCAAGTTAGAGATTTATGTAGATATATTTATTTAATTACTGTGAATTTTTGCCATACATAACTATATTTTTGCGCTATTGATATCACAATATTTACCTTATACTTCTTACAGACGCTGAAATAGAAAAATAAAATTCGAATATAGTCTCCATTATGACTAGGGAAATATCTCCCTCTAACTACCTTAATTGCTACATTATCGTCGTTCCATCAGATTGTCGAACGCGAGACAATGAGTATGTGGTCCCCAAGCAAAACAAAACAAAAACAGTTTTCGATCGTCCTCTTCACTAAAATTGCTGATCCCTCCACTTTGTACATAATTTCTTTCCAATTTTCGAACCGACATTTATCACGGGATACTCTAATCCGATGTGCCCATCGCATTCAATTCCGCGCAGCTTATGATTGCGCTCATTAGTCCTTCGGGGCTATCCGGGGAAAACGGTTGCAGCGATACAATACGGATTTACTTATGGGTTGAGAGAGAGAGGGAGTGGGGGAATGCGGGTACTGTTTTTTTAGGTGTGGTGGCAGTCTCTTTCCGGCGTCGCTCGGTTAACCGCAGGGATTTTGGCTGATCAATATTCCGCTCTTCATTGCAACACGTCGTCCACGGACTGGAAATGCTTCGGAACATTAACGTGGAGCGGAGGATTCGGATGGGTTGGTGCAGTTGGATAGCGGGCTTCCTTCCGTTTGAAAGCTCAATGCTTCATCTCCCTCTCTCTTGCATCAACTCTATCTCGACAAAGTTACCACCTCACAACAAACTAAACCCCAAATTGCTGTTTTGTGATTTACAAGAAAAACAAGTGGATTTGCGCGGTCCTAACTGATACTAACACACTATGGCCCGGTTTTATTATCTTTAGCTAAATATTTCCTCGGTATGAAAACCAATATCAATCCGTTCTCCCATGGATAACACTATCGTCAAATAACTTAATCTGATGAGATATACAATACCCTAACTCTCTGTTAACATCAATGTAATGGAAAGGCTACCTCATCTTAAAGTTAAAATTAACCAGGCATTATTAAAACCGGGCCAAGAAGTATACATCACTTTAGGTATTTCCGATATTGTATATGTGGCATCCAGCGTCCCTCATGGCAGCGTGATGAGCCCCTGTTATTTTTTATTTATATAACATAGCTCCTTATGAACACCAGAACTACGTGATAAGTTATATCGCTCTCGTGATGATGATCCGGTAATCTAAAAAGGATTCACCACAAAAGTGGATTTAGAAGGTCTTTCGTTGGACCTTAACACGTTCATTCACGCTGTTTTGAGTATGAACTTGGACTGAACCGTTGAAAGAAATGCTCAACAAGTACGCTGCAAGCATTAGGAACCCTTTAGGGAAAGATTTAATGCGCAAAATCTACATAATACAAAGGAGAGCCACGTGTGTTGCTATAAAGGGCTACGAGAGAGTGACAGGGATAATAATAGGGTGGAGTGCTGATAGAGTCTCTGAAGTTAACCACATTCCCATATGTTAGCAGCAACATCCTAAGACATTGTTACCTGTTACGAAGTAAGTGTTCACCCGGAGTTTCCAGAGAGGCTTCACCCGGATTTGAACCCAGGGCTTTCAGGTTGGTAGCACATCTCTCTACCCACTACGCTACCACGACTCCCGAATCCTGATTAATATTAATCTTCATATCGGGAGCGTGTATTTCATTAATCATAACGAAATTTAAATATTTTTAATGGTTTAAGGGGGAATCATTTCACAAAATTTCTCTACTCTATGTTCTTGTTTACTTTTTTCTATTTCATAAACCTACAGACGCTATTTAATCTCCCTAAAAATATGTCCCAATCGACTGTAAGAGCAATGAAGAAACGGTTCCAAGCTTTTTTGGTCCAAGCTTTCTTTGTATTAGTGCAATCTAACACGCAGGCAAAAATGCCTCATTGACAGACAAAGGTATCAGCTAGCGATCAATATAGCTCTTAGAATGCTTTCGTTGCAAAAACTTAAAAATTATCAAATTTTATTCCTTTCAGAGTTAAAAGCATAAATAATACTACAATGTACTGACGCAATATCTTGCGTGTGTGTGTGTTTTGATTGTGTGTAACATGTTAGGCAGTATTAATTCGCTAACGCTCGCTCTTCATGTAACTCGCAGTGTACAATATGTGCAGAGGGAAACAGTTGGATGCCGGTCTCCCTCCCATTTTAGAAGGGTTCCCTCCCTCGATCTCTCTCGTTATAACCCCTTCCTTCCGGCTTCGGTTGTGGATGGCTTGATTACGGGGAAAGGGAGAGTCGATATGCGCGTTTTTTTATCCTTCCCGCAATGGCAATCACCATATCCGTCAAAAACGAATCGATGACCCCCCTCAACTTGCGGCCGCCTCGCAATTAGTGCGGCGTCATTCAGTCTCGCGCCCAGCGAGTTTAAAACGATCGTGCAAGCCAAGCTAGCGTGAACGGTCATATTTCCCGTTTTCACTCACCTCCCGTTCCTACCCCCACAACCAACACACCGCACATAATTTGCCGAGGACCGGACAGACGGACCCGTCACTCACTCCACAGTGCTATTCCCCTTTCCGTCCTGTTCGGGTGGTCTATCCATGCGCCTGAAAGCCAGGCGGATGATGTGGTCGGCTTGAAACACCGAACGGGTCACTGTAATCCGTCACCGGATCATATAAATTTAATTAAGTAACATACATATATCACATCAGATTAACTGTTGACATCAAACAATGGCGCGCTACCACTTCACCGCTGTTAAAAAACAATGAGGTAACACTTTTTGGGTATTGAAAAAAAATTCAAAGTACAAGTAATTCATTGGAAGACAGAGTACCAGAGTTTCTCCAAAGACGAAGAAAGCAAACAAGATAAAGAATTCTAGGGAGTTACAGAGAAATTGAAGTTAATTCTCTCTTCAGGCTTCACTCTCTGGCTTCGTAACATTGACAATATCATCCTTCTGCCGCCACATGATATCAATTCTCCAAATTCTTTCATCTCTTAACGCTTACTCTTCCGCCTCTTTCACTTCCAACATCTCTGCCACTAAATTCACTTTTCTAGTCGTTAACACTTCCCTCTTTGACCACAAATTTAGTACCTTCGTCCATATCAAGCCCACCAACAAACAGTAATATCTCAATTTCAATGGCTGCCATCCCTGCCGCACTAACTGGTCCCTCCCCTACTTAATTTCTATTTGCGGCCACCGAATCTGTAATTGCGCTGACTCCCTTGGGCCATTCCTATCCAACCTCCACCAATTTATCCTTTGCAGAGGATATCCAGAGCACCTCCTTCACAGAAAAATTCTAAAAATAAACCTCCACCCCCGAACTGCCTCCCACTTATAGCTAGGGATGGGCGATTCCGATACCGATTAATCGAATAATCGATTATTTTTGTAAATTAAACGAAATTTTGGAATCGATTAATGCAACAGCCGATATCGATGACATCGATTATGTATACCCGATTAATTTGTTCGATTATTAAGCAATCTTGTGTCTTGTGAACTGTGATGGATAGAGCGGTTCACATTCGTCTTCAGTTCGAAAATTAGACTGTGGCTGAACTCTGCGCGATGACGCCGGCGCCGTAGAGGTATTAAGGACGTTTGGTGGCTCCACTTAACTTAAGGGAATTCGACGAAACTTGCTGGAAGCATTAGTTATGTTTTCCTAAAGCAACCTGAATTTTTTCAAAATTATTTACCGTAGATTTCTTAGGATATTTGATGTTGAAGTGGGCATGAAATTACATGGGTTCTTATGGGAACGCGAGGTGCGACTAGCTTTATTCATCGAAAAGAACGTTTTCTAGTTAAGAATAATAAAAACAAAAATAATTTAAATCGTCAATATAATAATGTATGAAAATCGTTTGATTTACTTTTTTTCTTATTCTTTCCTATAAAAAGGCTCTTTTTGATGAATTAAGCTACTAGTAACTTATGTTCCCATAAGAACTAATGTAATTTTTTGTCCATTTCTCGATCAAATATGTTAAGTAATCTGCGGTAAATAATTCTGAAAAAAAATCAGGTAGATTTAAGACCACATAATTAATGCTTCCAGCAAGTTTCGTCGAATTCTCCTAAGTTGAGTGAAACCAGCGAACCTCCTTAAAATAGAATGCGCATGACGTAACCTCGTAACTCTACGCGGCACCACATTTTGCCGGCCACTCACGTGTCATGTGTCAGATGTTGCTTCGCCAGGCATAGCCTTGTCTTATGTTCGTTTGTTATTTCGATAATAAAATTGGTTACAATGAGAATTTATTTCTTTTTATCGGTTAAAATCTGTTTATTAGTATCCTCTCCATGCTATCAAAAATTTATTTTACAAAGGTCGCTACAAAGAAATATTTTTCCACACCGTTGGCGGCTTCCCACAAAACGATACTTTGTACTGCGTACTGAGCTTTACGATCAGCCCAAATGGTGGAAAACCGCCCAATCTTGTCACACTGGGCATGGCGAGCACAGCGGCCCAACCCTTCTCCCCAGCCCGCGGACTTAGTGGGAAGTGAACTGTATCACCATGTCGTTTTCTAGTCCGGTGTGGAAGCATTTCATGAGGCTGAGCAATAAAGAGGCCAAATAAAAGAAATGCTTTAGAAAGATTTCCATCTGTGGTATTACAACTAATTTTTGGAGCCACCTCAAGAGGCATATGGCATCTTCAGCCGCGGCAAGCGAAACAAGCAGCGGCAACAACAACAAACCTGGAGAGAGTGAGCCATCAGGAGTAGATCTAGATTATCCTGGCGGTCTGAGGGGTGAGTTTTTCATTCTCCTTAAACATTTGGCATTCTGTTTTGAATTTAGTTGAAATCCATGCGCCGCGTCTTTTCATTCGATTCTGAATGTTTTTCTGATCAGCACTCCTTTTAACAGTCTTTTTAACCTATTCGTGCTTTTAATTGCGTTGAACGCAACAATGCATAGTCCTGCTTTTTCGTTAGTAAGTGCTTGCTGTATGGCTAGTCTGTAACTTTTGTTTCTTATTTTTGTCGATGAATTACACGACCGTTTTTGTCGATGTTTGCTAGTTGGTAACTGCCAGTCGTCAAAATTGTCGACTGACCAGAAACGTCGACTAGAATTATCGGGAATTATTAGAATTTTTAGAATTATTAGAATTTTCGGGATTAATAATTAGAATTAAGAGTATTAGAATTTTTGGGGTAACGTGATAATAATTCAGAGTACGCGATCATTGATTACTCTCTTGATATATTATGTTATTTGATTTATCTGACATTTACTTTGATATTCAATTTCAGAGCATCAATCTTATACAGCTTCCGAAAGGAGACAGGCTTCCGGAATGGGTGAAGAAGTGCGTTCTCTCGGAGCTGGACCATCGGTTCGATCCTATTGAGTCCAGAAAGCATTATGCAATCGCCACGATGCTAGACCCACAGTTTAAAAAACTGCACTTCAAGAGCCCAATCCTTGTAGCCAAAGCCATGAGCACCGTCATCGCTGTGATGGCTGAGATGTTTCACGAGGAGGATCAGGTGAACGTCCTGCAGATGTTTTCACACGCTGAGCGTGATGTAGCACCATCAGATGACCTCTGGAGCTTTCATGACACTGAAGCAGCATCACAGAAAACCCTGTATAATGAAGATGTCGCCGGTGGGACACCATTTGAGTTACGGCAATTCCTCAACCGACCCGTCGTTGACCGCCATTTGAATCCTTTTTCAGTGTGGGAATCAATGAAAACTGAATACCCTCACTTATATCAAGTAGCCAGGAAGTACCTGCCAGGAGTAGCAACATCAGTTCTGTCAGAGAGACTTTTCCGAGATGAGTCTAATACAATCTCATCTGAGAAGCCGCCATACCAGTACCCACTTATCAAAATTGCAATTTTTAGCTTCAGCTCCCGTAAACATTTGGCAATCGTCCCAAATTTAAATGGAATTAAGAAATCTTTCACAACTCTGTTTCCTGACACGTATCCTGGAAGTTAACCTAGATTTTAGAATTTGTACTTATGATAACATTAACCTGGAAAAATGTAAATTAAACTAATTTACTTTATTTGTGGAGGAACCATCACCTTGCAAGGTATGTTTTTGAAGTTGTCATAATCGAATCGATTAATCGATGTATCGATTAGTAAAAGCAATTAATCGGGCGCGATTAATCGGCTGCTTCCGATTAATCGATTTACAAAATATCGATTATTTTTTAATAATCGCCCATCCCTACTTATAGCAGTTCCCACCACAAAATCTCCCTCTATACCACCCACTTCCCTGGTGTTCACTCCCTAAGGCGCATCAACAAAAACCTCTTCCACATCCTTTCCTACAACCTCACCACATCAAAACGTTTTCCTTAATGCACTTCTCTCATCATCAGACGCCTCCTAACCTATCCACCATCTTTTCAAACCACCAGACCCATCTCCAAAGAACTGAAACCCACCAAATCCCTTCCCACCCGTGCAATCGCGCGTGATGTAATACCTGCTCTATTCTGATTGCCCAGGCCCCGCCGGACAAGTTCCTCGCTTTTCCCTCCCTACTGTTTCCTGACCCTTCTGCACTACACAAACTGTTGTTAACATCCTTCTCTACTAATTCTACCCTTTTTTCTATATTGGATTATCCACCACTCCTCTTAGCGTTTGAATGAACGGTCACCGTTCTTCCCGTAACAATCATCCTTCCCTCTTTGTTTCTCTCCCTGTCGCCATTCACGCTTCCTTCCACAAATCCACTTTTACGAGTAATAAAAGTTTTACGGTTGGTTTACTCGCCTTCCTTTCCCCTCTTCCCCCCCCCCCCTAACTCAAGGATCTGGAATTTTCATGCATTTTGATCCACGATGCCTTCTTGCCGCCTGGGCTCAACAAATTCCACTAGTGTCTCACTCCCTTCCCTCTCTTTCCTTCACTCCCTGTTTCCCCTTCCCTCTCCTCCACTCCCCGTTTACTCTTCCCGTATTACTCTTTCCTCTCCCTTTTCCCTCCTCCCCACCTCAATTTATGAATCTCTTCTCATTCGCCCTCTCTCCTTTGACAAAGATGATACGGCAAACCATCGAAATACAAGTCTTAATTTGTAACTGTCCTTCATGTGTTTCTATATTTTTATCGGCCAATCTCTTGGCGTATCTTATTTGCAATTATCACTCGAGTGGTTTCTAGATTTCATTACTTCTTTTCTCACAGACGACTGGTACCGCGAGAGAATAAAGACAAAGCACACCTACTTTGAAATGAAGGATAACGTTTTTACATAGAACCACTCGCACTCATATCCCAGTCGATAAAGTTACTTTATTTGAGTATTTCTTACTAACAAAGTTATTGGATTTATCGTATTTTAAGTCCATTGTTCCAAGAGGGATTAAATTCGAGATTTCTGGACTTCAATAGAAACTAGTGATAGTTTATCTATCATGTACTAAAAATTGGTTTTGAGTTAGTTAAACTCTTTACTCAATGCAACACTGGCGAGCAGAGTAAGATAGTATATAGTGTTCAGCTTTGCAACGTCTAAATATTAGAACGAAAATAGTTCCAGTAAGTACCTCGGAGAGCTTTACTAAGATGGATCCTCAAAGAATCACAAACCCATGATTTCGTTTAAGTAAATTAAAATATATCATTTTACAAGACTGCCTACGGATACTTAAGTGGTCAATAATCGTCATAAATTTATTTAAATAGTCTCTTTAAATCTAATTTTTTGGTCCCCGGAGTTTCGAGGTCCGTACTTCCGAGTGTTAGCTGAGATATCAATGTACACTGGAGTTGCAACATTACATTATACGTGAACCACGAAACGTATTGATTCATCGGAAACAGTTCACCAAAACGATATGTTAATACTTCACTTTTGCGTTTGCATCAACTTTTTTTAATTAATATGTTAACATGTCACCTCAAACATGATGTTTTATATGAAAGAGTAGTAACACGGCGTCGTACCAAGGGTAGAACGCGTGATGAATGCCGTAAAGAATGTGATAATATGGATTAATGAAATAATAATGCAGCTTGTTGAGGATAGAACAGAGTGGACAGTAGCAATGAAATAATCTTCGGATCTATGTTTACTGACTACGAGTTTTGCTGTGTTACTAATCAGTATGTCTTCATTGTTCTATGATTTTAAAAATATATTTCAAGTTCTTCTTTATAGTATTTATATGCACTAAGGATTTTCATGACTTTGGATGGATTTTGGAATTTATGAACCTAAATTTAATTTTTTTTTAACTTGACTAAATTCACATAACTTGAGGTAACTGAGGGTAACAAAGTAAAAAAAACCATATTGAGGGTGTTTCAATTAAATGAAGGAGAAATCACTATACAAAACGATATAAGAGCCAGAGATAAATAAACAAAGTGTGAACTGGACCAGGAAAATGAAAATAAAAACTAATCTCTCTGCTGGCATTAACTCACCGTTAATACATAACAATTTAAAATATTAACAAATATACACAAAAAACATCACCAAGTTCCCGGTTTGCTATGGTAAAAGCGTTTAAAACGCATCGTCCAGTGGTTTCTTCCCTAATTGGAGCATATATTTTATCTGGTCAAATGATATTGGAAAACCGACGTGCTTTTTATTTTTTCCAAAACATGCACCAAAATTAGCATCAATTTAAACTCTAAATCACAATTAGTCAACCCTGTCTCGGCCAAGATTCTAAAGATACAACTTCATTCACTGTAGTATTAATTACTCATGAAACCAATCTGCAATTCACTGGGACATAGACGAGATGAATCCATGGCTCTCTAATCTCAGGTGGATGATTTAGTAAAAAAGTAAGGGAATATTCAACATTCGTGATTTCAGAAACACGCTGTTCGAAAATCAGGAAATAAAGCATACATTCATGGAATCCCATAAATTTCTGTGTATCAATGAATAAGATAAATCTTTTAGGCGAGTACAATTGGAATTACTGACACTAAAGTTCATTAGAGGTATCAAAGCATTTCAAAGAGAAAGATAATGACCCAGTCAGATAATACTAAGAAGGAAATGGATCCATTTGAATTTAATAATTAAACAACAACGGACACATTCGCCGCTTAATGCTCTCAAGCGCTTCCCCAAACCATTCACGTGGATGCCACCCTTGCTTACACACAAATGGCTGGTTTCTGAATAAAAAAGGGAACGTCATAAGATTCCCGCAGGTATTGAAACAACGGCCAGAAGGGTGGGGGGAAACTCAGAGAATAATAAAAACAGGAAACAAAATAATGAATGATGCTAAAACGCTGGAGCGAAAATCATTGGTGTGAGGAAGCGGCCCTACTACCTCTCCTTCCTCTCCATTCAAGCCAGCTCTCCCTTCTGGCAGAGCTTTTGGTGGGCTGTCATGCGGGTGATTGGCTGTAACAGGGGAGGGGCGTGTGGTAGTAGCAAAACTGTAGGATTTTTCGGGAGACTGTGGCAGTGGGGAGTGAGAAGGGAGGGCGGCCCCTGACGGATTCCCGCTCAAATCGCGCGCGAGAGGCCCGGGACGCCGACGACAAAATAAAGACCAGGAATACCCTTTTCGCAAAAGAGGGAAAAGAATGAAATCGGGAGACAAAAGGCCGGGGAAAATGATTGCTACATACCAGAGAGGTGTAAAGGGTATTAAGGGAGGGTGGGGGAGGAGAGAAAAAATCGAGAGAGAGAGACAGTGGTGGTTTGGGAGAGGTTAGGGAAACTTCGTTTTTATTATTCCTCGCGTAGGTATCAAAATAATTTGGGACCCAGTACGAGCACAGAATGTAAACCACCAGTGCTGAATATCTCTCGAAAAAAGGATTTTCAACAGAGAATCGATTTTTTGTCGCTGCGATGTCGGTGCCTCAACTTGGTTCACAGACGTAAAATGTCACATGCTGGTATGAGCGATTGACAAAATACGATTTTGAAGCATTATAATAAGAAGTTTGGTAATTGTTATTCCATGATAGATTAAATATTAATGCAATTTAGTAAATAAAACTTCATGGAGCTTGAATTATTTTACATCGCACCATTTAACCATAGACCTTCTCTCTAAAAGAAACGCAGCATCCATTGGAGGAATTGAATTCATGACCTCTAAGCTGTTCGATCCGCGTGTTTCCAACCTAGCTACATCAGTCAGGTTAATGCGAACACATAGGAGACTAAGGATTTTTATCATATATATATATATATATATATATATATATATAAACTATGCCCCAGGTGGGGCGGAATTAAATATAGACACATAAAAAAAGAACACTCACACTATACGTTGATATTTCGGTCTATAGAACCTTTCTCAAAGATAGAAGGATACATACCCTGTATGTATGAATGAGTAGGTATAGTTTATGAGGTATAGTTTATACTGGGGCATAGTTTATATATATATATATATATAAACTATGCCCCAGGTGGGGCGGAATTAAATATAGACACATAAAAAAAGAACACTCACACTATACGTTGATATTTCGGTCTATAGAACCTTTCTCAAAGATAGAAGGATACATACCCTGTATGTATGAATGAGTAGGTATCCTTCTATCTTCGAGAAAGGTTCTATAGACCGAAATATCAACGTATAGTGTGTGTGTTCTTTTTTTATGTGTCTATATTTAATTCCGCCCCACCTGTGGCATAGTTTATTTATATTATCGCGTGTGTGATTTTCCACGAACTCGTATATATATATATATATATATATATATATATATATATATATATATATTTATATATATAAAGCTACAAAACTGACTGACTGACTGACTCACTCATTGACATGAATTCCTAGGCATTTTTAATCGAGTTTTACACTGTTCTACAAGTCCAAACCATGTAAAACGATAATGAACCATGTTGCATTATCGCTTCGGTTTAGCAATTATGAATTCAACTACTTTGCCATTTGTTTAAAAGGTTCAATTTGTTTATATTAATTGAGATCAACAAAAATAAAAATGAAATGTGAAAATCCATTTTACTTATTGTTATTTAGGCTGATATTGATTGAATAAATATTGCCCAATAAATGTAACCATTTTCAATAACTAATATATTTCTTCAACATTGCTCAATGGCATGTAAATTATAGAAGAAATCTAGCGATTAACAAGAAGAACAAAGCATATATTATGTACCTATTCGTTTCCTGCTATATTCTCATAATTACATTCATAGGTCACAAATGCACCTCAATATTTTAATTTCCATGAGTAGTAAGACTAAACTGCTTTCGTTTTTAATGACTTACAATTACTATCATACGCTTTACGCCTTCCGCTTGCAAACTGCAAGCACCCATTTACTCGTTAGTAATATATAAAGCTACAAAACTGACTCACTGACCGACTCACTCATTGACACGAATTCCTGGGCATTTCTAAACGAGCTAGAAAGCTGAGATTTTCAGGGAAGGGTTTGAATTTGGTGTCGAGTCAGGAAAAAATCGAAAACTCCAATATTTTTCATTAGTTTCGAGTCCAGATAGGATTTTGTTTTTTAATGGGTTTAAATGGGAAAAACGAATAATTTACGTGTAGAGTAATTTTCTTTCATTCATTAAAATATGGAATAATTGAGATACAAGTTTCATTCTTCGACTAACATGAGGCCAAAAGATCAAAGAATTTAATTCTTGCAACCGATTTTTCTCTATCAATCGATAAACTAAATTATTTGAAATATAAACGCAAAATTAATGCAAATTTCGATCTTTTTCATTTCCGTTGCTAAGCAATTTTTTCATTGTTCCCGAGACTTCCAGTACCTTATACGCGTGCTATAAAGGTTGAATTTAAAGAAATATAACATTCTCCGTGCGTACTACAATCGCTTTTAACGATATTATGCCTTCGAAATACACGTTTTACAATATTTTATATAGTTATATACATAAACTGTTTCGTAGCTTTGACACTCCTCCATTTGCTCATGCCTACGAAATCCGTAAGGATCGCTCCAAATTCCTCCATTTTACTTCTGAAACACTCTTTACACCTTATTCCAGGTTTCCCTCTCTTTGTTTTTCCAGGAAACGTTAATCTTTGCACCTACTTTCTGAAATGTACCTCGAAACTCCATTCTACAAGTTAAAACCATGTAAAATGATAATATTCTATGCTGCATTATCTCTTGGATTTTGAAATTATGAATTCAAGTACTACGCCATGTGTTAAATATGTAAATTATAATAATTGAGATCAGCAAAAATAAAATGAAATGTGAAAATCCATAGCATTTACTTAGGCTCGTATTGATTGAATTTCATACTGCCAAATAACTGTAATCATGTTTAATTACAAATTTTTTACTTCAAAATTACTCAATGGCATGAAAATAAAAGGAAAAATATAGCAATTACTAAGAAGAACAAAGTACATACGTCATGGGACCATTCGTTTTATGCTATTAGGTCAGAAATTGACCCAGCTAAAATAATTTCCATAAGAAGTAAGACCTTATTGCAATCGTTTTTTAATGATTTACAATGTACTATCATACACTTTTCCCCTTTTGCTTGCAAACTGCAAGCACCCATTTACTCGTTAGTAATATATAAAGCTACAAAACTGACTCACTCACTCACTCACTCATTGATACGAATTCCTGGGCATTTCTAATTGAGATGGAAGGTTGAAATTTTTAATGGAGGGTTTGAATTTGTTGTCGAGTCAGGAAAAAATCGAAAACTCCAATATTTTTCATTAGGTTCGAGTCCAGATAGTATTTTGTTTTTTAATGGGTTCAAATGGGAAAAACGAATAAACTCCGTGTAGAGTAATCTTCTTTCATTCATTAAAATATGAAATAATTGAGATAAAAGTTTCATTCTTCGACTAAAATGAGGCCAAAACCTCAAAGCATTTAATTCTTGCAAGCGATTATTGTCTATCGATCATTAAACTGATTACTTTGTAGTTTAAACGCAAAATTAATGCAAATTTCGATCTTTTTTATTTTCGTTGCTAGGCAATTTTATCATTGGTCCCGAGGCTTGCAGTACCTTATACTGGCTATAAAGCAAGCATTAGTGCGTATTTCAATAGCTTTTAACGATAATATGCCTTCGACCTACACGATTCACAATGTTTTATGATGATACATATATAAACAGTAATTTTTAAACATTGCATTCTTGCAAACAATAAGCGAAAGGAATAGAATTATTAATCAAAAATATATTCATAAATGACATAGTATTACACTCTGACATCTATAAACCGTAGTAAGGCTCTGATATTATATTAAAATCAAGGAAAAAGTAACAAGCCCTCTCATTAAAAGGATGTTTAGACAATTTATTAGTTGGAGGCCATGAATTGATTAACACCTGCAAATATATTCCATTTGCCTGGGATTCCCTCTCTCCTGTGTTTCCGGTTAACTTAAATCCTTGCACCTCCTTTCTGAAATATACCTGGAAACACTGTTCTACAAGTCCAAACCATGTAAAACGATAATGAACCATGTTGCATTATCGCTTGGGTTTAGAAATTATGAATTCAAATACTATACCATTTGTTTAAAAGGTTCAATTTGTTTATATGAATTGAGATCAACAAAAATAAAAATGAAATGTGAAAATCCATTTTACTTAGGCTGATATCGATTAAATTAAAAGCTGCCAAATAAATGTAATCATTTTCAATCACTAATATATTTCTTCAACATTGCTCAATGGAATGTAAATTATAAAAGAAATCCAGCGATTACCAAGAAGAACAAAGCAACAAAGCATATATATTATGTACCTATTCGTTTAATGCTATATTCTCAATATAATATTCTTAGGTCACAAATGCACTCCACTAAAATCGTTTAATTTCCTTAAGTAGTAGGACTAAACTGCTTTCGTTTTTAATGATTGACAAAGTACTATAATACGCTTTTCCACTTTTGCTTGCAAACTGCAAGCACCCATTTACTAGTTAGTAATATATAAAGCTACAAAACTGACTCACTCACTCACTCACTCATTGATACGAATTCCCGGGTATTTCTAATCGAGCTAGGAGGTTGAAATTTTCAGGGAAGGGTTTGAATTTGGTGTCGAGTCAGGAAAAAATCGAAAATCTCAATATTTTTAATTGGTTTGGAGTCCAGATAGGATTTTGTTTTTTAATGGGTTTAAATGGGAAAAATGAATAAATTCCGTGTAGAGTAATTTTCTTTTATTCATTAAAATATGAAATAATTGAGATAATAGTTTCATTTTTTGACTGAAATGAGGCCAATACATCAAATCATTTAATTCTTTCAGCCGATTTTTGTCTATTGATCGATAAATTAAATTATATGATGTTTAAACGCAAAATTAATGCAAATTTCGATCTTTTTTCATTTTCGTTCCTAGGAAATTTTTCCATTGTTTCCGAGGCTTGCAGTACCTTATACTTGCTTAAAAGCATGCATTAGTGCGTATTTTAATAGCTTTTAACGATAATATGCCTTCGACCTACACGATTTACAATGATTATGATGATACATTTATATATATAAACAGTAATTTTTAACATTGTATCCTTGCAAACTATGAGCGAAAGGAATAGAATTATTAATTTATTAATCAAAAATATATTCATAAATGACATAGTATTACACTCTCAAATCTATAAACCGTAGTAATGCTCTGATATTATATTAAAATCAAGGAAAAAGAAACAAGATCTCTCATTAAAAGGATGTTTAGAAAATGTTTTAGTTGGAGGCCATGAATTGATTAACACCTGCTAATATATTCCATTTGTCTGGGATTCCCTCTCTCTGTGTTTCCGGTTAACTTAAATCCTTGCACCTCCTTTCTGAAATATACCTGGAAACGCTGTTCTACAAGTCCAAACCATGTAAAACGATAATGAACCATGTTGCATTATCGCTTGGGTTTAGAAATTACGAATTCAAATATTATACCATTTGCTTAAAAGGTTCCATTTGTTTACAATAATTGAGATCATCAAAAATAAAAATGAAATGTGAAAATCCATTGTATTTACTTAGGCTGAAATTCACCAAATTAAGAACTGCCAAATAAATGTAACCATTTTCAATTACTAATATATTTCTTCAACATTGGTCAACGGCATGTAAATTATAGAAGAAATCTAGAAATTACCAAGAAGAAAAAAGCATATTATGTACCTATTCATTTACTGCTATATTCTCATAATTATATTCATAGGTCACCAATGCACCTCAGTAATTTAATTTCCATTAATAATAAGACTAAACTGCTTTCGTTTTTAATGACTTAACTATCATACACTTTCCCCTTTTGCTTGCAAACTGCAAGCACCCATTTACTAGTATATATATATATATATATATATATATATGCAGTAACTTTCACACGAGAAATACACGTGAAGCTGAGTCTTCATTTGGATGCAGACCTTTTTTTATTTGCAAAATTAAATCACAAAAAGTGGTTTTCTGTTATTGGAGAAGGTACCAATGGAAAGAAAATAAAATAAAGATTCATATTACTTCAATCGAATGTTGAATTATGGTCGAAATTCCGAAATGTTTGCTAAAGCGTAACGATTTTTCGCAATACTTAAGCGTTTTTGAGTCATCGTCCCCATAACGACCATGCTCATTGTTTTAAGCCGAGATTCCGTGTATATCCAATAATTCGGTTCTTTGCACTAAATAAGATATGAATGTATATTGAATGAGAAGCGGTAACTTTGTAATTCCACATGTATTTATTGGAAACGACCTAGGTTTCGACGTAGCACGTCATCATCAGGTAGGATGATCAGAACCTGATGATGACGTGTTACGTCGAAACCTAGGTCATTTCCATGTGGAAACATGTGGAATTACAAAGTTACCGCTTCTCATTCAATATGCTAAGCAAATTCCATAAAGTTACGCCTGAGACAACGAAGATATGAACGGTTTATTGCAATCCATGCAAATGATAATATTTTAAATGATAAATCGTAATATTATTTTTGCTATTAAATGGTAAAATTTGTAGTAAATTTCATCGAAAAATTTGACGTAGTACGCAGTCACGCGCAGTGTTGATGTTTTTCCTTCCCGTTGATATTCAACGGGTACCTTCGCTAGTAATAAGATAATAGAGTTTTATAGTGTGATATAAATATATAGTGTGGATATATCTCTAAGTGCCTCGGGGCTCCTACTTAAGGAGCTCTAACACTCAAAACGTAATCTAATCTAATAACAGTGTGGAATAGTTTATTAAGAATATGAGTCACTATTCCATTCTAAACTCAGGCAATTTTTGCTATTTCAAGATATTTCACTTGAAGTCAGGAGGAAATAAAAAAAATTACAATGCGCTTGTAGTTGAAGGATAAAAAATAAAATTGGGAAGATGAAATACTTTAAAAAGAGCAAAAAACACATGCTGGTGAGAGCTAGGGCAATAGGTTGTCGACCTTTCTTTCTCTCTGAAGCCCCGGTTTATCTCTTATCCGGTTTACCGGCACTTGGTTGTATCTCCAGACCTGAGAGGAATTTCCGCCACTGAGCCCTCCACACACTCGCCCGCTCCTCTTCCTCCGAGCCGAGTGGCATTACGGAAGATGACAAGGATCTCCACGCGCCGTGAGCAACTCGAATAAAGCGTTGTCCTGTGTATCGCCCGCCCGCTCTCCCCGGCGCCTGTTCCTTTTATTTCGGCAATGTACATCCTCCTCACCGCGCCTTTACGGCCTTCCATTTTCCTCCAACATCCTTCTGGGTTCCATTTCATTTTCCTCGTGACTCGGGATTTTCACCGATTCCATCTCGTACTCTCTGTCTCTCTCTCTCTCTTTTCAACCGTTGCACAAGCCCCTAAACATTGTTTTCTCCTTGGCAGGGATCTGTTCCAACTCTCGCTCTGTAGGCCCCCGTGGCAACGGAGTGAAGTCCTAGCCTGATAAACCGAGGATCGCGGGTTCGAGTCCCACCTGAGTGGATTTTTTACCACTAAAGACATGGAGTTTTGTGATCGTCCGTTTTTGATCATAAATATACCGGATGTAAAAAGCCAATTGAGCTGATTGTGGAAATAAATACATGTATGAAAAAGTTGAGAACTCATCACTAGCCCCATTAGTGTAACGACAAAGATATACTGCACCGCTTCTTGAAGACATGAAATCGAAGTTGTTATTTACCGAAATTTCTGTCTATAGTGACGAAGATAACATATTATGAGGAAGACTAAGATTTTCTACCAATTAGGTTAAATCAAATCAAATGGGGTCAAGTCCATCGAATTGAATTTGGAGTAAAACGCGTTTAAATTTCCATCTAATCCTGCGGTAAATCAGCTGAACTTTGTACTCTCGAGAACTGTTGCTTTGTAAAGGTATCGCCGTATTCGAAATTTGGACTTGGTTCTCTCCAACACTAAAAGTACACGACTCAAGCCAACCTTTGCAGTGCTTAGTTAAGATATGGAAAACATATACCAGGCCCACTTTAACAATGAGCCCTCCATTTCTCGTTCTCAATCTACGCCCTATCGAAGGGAGTCACTTCCAAGCAACGATTTAATCGATGACTGTTGTTAAATGTGACTTACAGAATGGTAATTCGCGCTTAAGAGTCGCTTAGAAAGGTAAAGGACCGACAGTTGTCTCTATCATGTCAGGATAAGTCGGAAAATAGTCGCACTGCCAGTAGATAGTGCCTGTAAACGGCCTCAAACGCTCGCAAATGGCAAGAATCTTATAAGGTACTCCAGAATAACAAGCTGAGTGAAATAGAATCAATAGTGGCAGAGTAGTCGGCGTCCGTTCAAGGGAGCCAAAGGAAGGAAGTTGCCTTCACTTGGCTGAGAATGGGGCAATACGCCCAAACTCACTCATATCTCATTAAGCAGAATGCTCCTCTACTATGAGAACATTGCGACTACTCTCTTAGCATGAAGGACGCCCAAACGCATTGCGAAAAATACAACAGGATCACCGATAGAGGGCTATAAATCGGCGGGAAGGTCGCATACATATTGGGGGACATCGAAAATACGCTCAGCCCAGTGGTATTATGTTTCAAGAATCCTGCCTTTTTAAACAGGTTTTAGTTTGGATAAATTAGTCCTATCCCTATCATGAGTTAGTTAATAATACATTTATCGTTTTAATACTCCAATACATCATCATAAACATATGTTGTCTGTTTGCGCAGGTCCCAGGCGCTATCTCTCTCTGCCTTCCGCTTCTCTATTCATCCTCGCGTAGCCTCATCTTCCCTGTAAGTTACTCAACATCTTCCACTTCCTCCTTCCTCTTTATGAGTTTCTCCTCCACACTCCAATACAGGGCTTTAAAAAATGGGAGGCGCGTACTAACATTAAGGTGCAGCTTTTCAAAATGTACGCAGGGTGTCCATGATTCAAAGGGTTTTTCATTATGAAAAATTTGGAAAGCACTACTTTAATTCATATGAAGAGGAAGATGCATGACAGTTACTAATAACATTTGGGTAGTGCACATGCCAACAGTATGAAATGAAATAAATAAGCCATACACATGGGACATATGTGTCAAATTCCGACGTTATTATTGCCTTTAAAACGCAAAACAATTTTTCAAAAATAAAGCCCAAAATGAAATCTCTATAATGGTGAGACGCAACCGCACAGTATCGATTCCTCCGATATAAGAGTATTTCAACAGGAAGGATAAAATTAGCAGTTCATCGTGTTTCACCAAAGAAATACTGGGAAGGAAATGAATGATCTGAAGGTTTCCCGGCGAATTACGTGAATGAAGTTTTCTCAGGTGTTCCACCAGCTATAGTATCCATATCTGCTGACGTTTCGAAGAACGAGTCGTCATCGGAGCCTTTAATCCAGCGGAACACCCGAGAAACATTCATTAACTGCATTATGTGTATGAACCCCAAACTCTTGGATTGAATTCCACGACACAGTTTTCTGAAATGTAATTTCTGCGAACTCGCAATAATTCGTGAGTTGATTGTGCTTTTTGTTTTTTTCCCGCCATTTTTAAATTTAAAATGCACGTTTATTTATTTATTACGTTGTCTTACTAAGTGGTGCCCACAAAAGGGTCATGGCACAAAATGTGTCTCAAAATTAAAATCCGGTGAGGGGAGGGGGAAATCTGGGATTTCGGAAAAGGGGGGGGAGAAAGATTTAAAAAAATATTGTACATGGGGGAGGAGGGTCGAGTCCTTGAGACTAGGGGAGGGTGTATTGTGCACCACTGGTCCTACTCATGTTTGTGTTAGTACAGTGTTCAAAATGTTCATTTTTCATTAAAAATAGCGAAAGTTAGATTTTTCAACTGAGAAAGTGAATGTATAATGTCTGATTTACTTTCGAAAATGAATGATTCACAGCACATAACTCTAGAACCTGTTGTTTGCATTAAATATATAATTTCTATTTCTATTCTTTTCGCAGTGATCTCTTAAGATTAAGTCTTTAAGATTTTTAATTTTATTGGAACGTATTTTAGTATTTTCAGTGTTTTAATATACATGTATTTGTATTTTGTATTTCAAAAACATCTTTCGAATTCTTTTGTATTTCATATTTCAAACACATTTTTTGAGTACTTAGTATTTCAAATAGAATTTTATCAGATTATTTTGCCCAGCCATTGGTGGATATGTACTATATATTCCTTCAAAAATATTTCGGCGCGCAGTTTTTCTAAAATATAAGAATATAAACTTCAAATAAGTATAATTTTTATTCCTAAGTAATGCATGATTTCCACTACTAGCGATTCAAAGCGACCCAAGATGTCGACATACCCTAACAAATAACATAGCACATACTTCTTTCTTCCCTCCCTCGAATCCTTTACCATATTTTCTTCCCGATCCCGCTCTGCTCGTGTCTTCTCTCTCTCTCTCCCAGCGCATCCCCTGCCATCCGCCCTGAAACATCGCCGCTCCTTCCGGCTTCCGCTACATTCTCCCCCACGCCAGTTTTCCATTCTCTCCAATTTCCTCCACGTGTTCCACTTGGGGCCACTTCTCCAGAGGTGACGGCATAGCGCACATGACTCGGGGGCTACAAGAGTCATTTCCCATCTCCATTCTTCCTGTGACGCGAGTGAACGAGAGAGGAGAGAAGAGGCAAATAGCTAAAGGAAGCCACGAAACGCCGACACAGATTCTCGTCTACACTGCTAAACTGAAGCCGATAAGCGAACTCTCTTCCATTTTCGGCACGTTTACGCTCAAGAAATAAGATCTAAATTTGTAAATTCCCCACTTTTTTCACTTAGCCCACCATGGATTCGACTTCAATAATGTCATTATATAGGGTGGTCAGATATAGGTTGCAGGGTAAGGCAAGGGTTCCCGTTGTCACCTTTGGTTTTTAAACATATTTTACGAGGTTGTATGCTTTAGGAAATGAATTAGAAAATCAGTCCGGGAAATACGGAATGAAGATAAATTATTAGAAAACAAAAGTGATGAGAATTTATAGGACAGAGAAAGCCAGGCGGATCATCAGAGTGAGAGGGCACAAACTGGAGAAAGAAGAGGAATTTAATTTCTTAGGTTGTACGCTAGAAGAAAACAGCCATAGTAGTAAAGACATTATAACTAGAATCGTGCTAGCGAAAGAAGCTTTCAGAAATAGGAGGGAGCTAATGACTGGGACCTTGGTAAAGGATATAAAGAAGAGGCTGGTGAGGAGTTAAATAAGGAGAATAGCGTTATATTGAGAAGAAATGTGGACTCTGAGAAAAGAAGACGACAATAGGCTGAATGAGTTTGCGATGTGGGTGTGGAGGAGGATGGAGAGGGTGAGGTGGACGGAAAGGAAGACAAATGAGGAAGTGCTTGGCACGGCTGGTGAGGAATTCTGGAAAGGAAACTTCTGCATGAGATTATGAGGAGGCACATTAGGTAGCTATATGGGGTAACGATGGTCGAAGGGTTGCTTAAGACCGTGATAGAGGGGAGGATGCGAGGTAAGCGGGTTAGGGGAAGAAAGAGGGCTATTTGGACGGGATTAAGAAGGGTAGAACGTAGGCTGAGTCGAAGATTTAAATATATAGGTAGTTAGGGCCCTGCACATTAATCACTTTCAGTTAAATCTACTTTAACCGGCATATTACCTTGATAATAATAGTAATGATGTCATTATCAAGAAGACAATTTTTCTTACCTACATTGTATTTTACTGACTTGTCCTATTCAACATGTATTAGTTGGCACAGGATTTATTAAATAAATTATAAAAGTATGTGGTTCAATATAAAGTACTTGATAATTATATTAAAGACGTCGAAAAAATTGTGGTAAAAAATAAAAGTGTGCAATTAACGAAGCGATAAATCATTCCATGCGAGTCAGTCCTACAAAGTAAAGCCTGAAGCATTAGCCTTTACGTTCACTTATTGGAAAAATTGCCTCCCTATAGCTGGACAATTTTTGTCGTTCTTTCCTGAGTAGATGCTTAGCGATATTTAGCGCCGTGTTGCAACACGAGAGGCCTAATATTTTTGCGTAAGCATGAAACCAGTACACTCTCTGAGTAAATTTGGAGAGCAATAGAAGACCCCTTAGTACATTTTCATATGCATGCATCCCTACGAGCCACTGCAGAGACGTGTGACTCCGGAGGTTGGGTAACCAGCTATGAAATGGGAGAGAATAGGGAAAAGGAGGGAGGAGAGGTCAAATATGTATTGTATGTTAATGGCGTGTCTTAAGTTAGTGTCAAGCTGTTTTGCTATAGTGGAAAGAAGGAATTTTTGTTCCTATCTGTTCAGTAGTGTATCTTCCTTATTTTGTCGCATCTATCATTTCTAGAGATATAGTACTGGCTAAAACAATATTCTCCGTGTCGATCTGAAACTTGCCTGATCTCAATTTTCAAATTAATCTAAGCCTAACGAGCAGTATCTGAGCCACGAACGGCTCCCAGCCTAGTTCTTCCATCAGCTGTGTAACACTTTATGTTCGCTCGTAGCAGTTTTTAACGAGGCAGGCTCGGGAAGTCGAAAATAGAGCTCATAAAGGATTGATAATGGAAGAATGTCGCATTAATATTGATCGGTACTGGAAATTTATGATCACTCTCTTCAGGACAAGATCAGCAGCCATCAATCCAAACTTAGTATAACTCTACCCCATGTTCTCGTCAGATAACAGCTTTCTTCCTTCAAATTATGGATTTGAATGTCACTCATGTTGTTCCTAAGAGATATTTAACGTCTCTAGCAAATCTTCCAACCAAGACACCATTGTGTATTTATGGCCTGCGTCCTCTAATTTGTCATATTTTCATTGAAGACATTTTCTCTCCCACACTCGCAGGACTTTCACATCGGAGATTCACTCCGTTCCTTATGTCTTCATAATTCTTAAATAATACTATACATCCAATGAATCAAATATTTTTATTCTACCGTTGAAATTGTCCAAGCTGCCATGCTGTTTAATATCAGGCCTCGTACATAACTGTGAAAAAGTGGCTTATAACTTCCCAGCTTGTTTTGGTGGCTATTAGCTGATTTCTTCCGGTACAATGCCTTCTTTGCTTGCTCTATTCGCTATATATTTCTTGCTTCCCCAGACGCATTCACAAAGTTCAATAAACACTCAATAGTTCTTGGCTAAGGATAATGGCTCTCTTCCAGCGCAATGCTTCACACTACCACTTTCTTGTACGTGCACACCTCATGCAAGCGCTTATTTACCGAACTCCATCTATTTCTTGACGCGAGTGCCTCTCCGACATTGTATACAGCAGTTTCTCAATATACTCCTTTCTGTCAAGCCGCTCACCCATATTTTACATGTAAATAAGTTTAGTAATTAAATTATTGCTGTTATCTTAATAAAATAAATCCACTGAAAAACTCGAAAATCATTTACCTAGTCATAGGGTTAATTTTGTGAAGCTTCATACGTCAGCACATTAGTGGGTTTACACTGGTAAGTTACTTTCGCAAGTTTCTTCTGCAAGAGCTTGTGGGGGAATTTAATCTGACGAATGATGTTCACAATGCACAGCCTGATTGCTTACCGTTCACACTGGCAACAATACAATTTTGTAAGCGACCAGCCGAAACGTTTATTAGTTCTGCAAGAGGACTCAAAGAGCCGTTTACACCAGCAATTTACGTCAAAAGTCATTTTCTGCACGAAAATTGCCTGCGTAAGCTCACCTTAATAGTCTAAGTAAATTTTAAAGATTTTTTTGAATTTTTGAAAAAACGAACGGTATTCCAAACAGCTGACATCATCAAGCGAATTTTCTAAGATTTGGTTGCTTAAAAATAATAAAATATAAAATCCACAAAGTCTCGTTACATACAACCTCCAACGAAAACAAAATATTTTTTAATTTTGTACTTTGAGAAACCTTTCGGTTCTACTAATACCATTACGGAGATGTGTCAGTTAAATATTTCCGAAACCTGCTTGAATAAATATCCATGTATCATATGAATTTATTCCATTGAATTGAACTCTCGTACATGCATGAATGTAAGAAAAAGCAAACTACGCAGCAATCTAGTCGGCCAATGCTAGGTAAGAGCTGGCTTGTAGTAAAAAAAATATTTAAACTGTAAATTGAATTGATGCATTTTTTAAGTGCACATGCAGATGTTTTAATATGCGATGAGTCAATTTCATTTTAAGAGTTCTTGTTAATTTTTTAGCTTTACTACATTGCTCCCCAAAAAAGCTATTCACATCGCTTTTCAATAGGATGAATTCCAAAGTCTACATATAGGAAACATACCTTATCTCATAAAGTAGCACACAATCTAGAAATTGGGAATGGCACTACGTTCTGCGAATTCAGCACTCTGAGTCCTTGAAATCCAGGCTAAGGTATGCGCGAGATTAAGTACTTGGAGTAAGTAACATAGCTTCCGAGAGAGATAGAGGAATGCCGTTCGCCAAAGACTGGAATGTGAATGTCAATCCCGAAGATTCTACTCCTATTCCGCAGCATCTATCCAATGTTAAGGGCACCAGAGTGATGACGCTCCCAGCCACAGGATCAATAGGTGCGGGTTTTCGAAGAGATATTCATTTTCAAACGAGCCAATACAGCCATATTATAAGGTAACGGATCTGAAATATTGCAGCAGGAACGGAATGCGTGATAAATAATTATAATGTTAACATTTACAAAGCGTTTTCACTTAGAACATATTAAATAAAAACTAATGATTTAATATCACGCTTTTACAGTTAAGAAAGTATCACATCAACTTCCTCAAAAGACGTAATACACTCGTCTCATATATAACAACACATTCATTAGAACAAAGCTAACAATTCAATAGTTGGAAAATAATTTGACGTAACTTTCCCGTGAAAATAAAAAATGCCTATAATTTTATCAACTTGCAGGATTTGATTTTGCGGAATTAAATGTAAATGCAGGGTCCAGAAGATTAAGGGAATGCCAACTGCAAAATAAAAAAAATCTAGCGACTGGTTTGATCCCCATTCAACATTCTTCATCGAATTCAAAGCTTCACATTTCTCATTTATTCAGTATTTCGCACGTGGTACGAATGGTGGATCATTCTGGAAGACTAGCGCAGCGAAAAAGGGTATTTCAATAACATTTCAAATATAATTAATCAGGGGAGGCGATCATCGACTAAGGTTATGTGCACCATAGGGTGGGTAGAAGTATTTGGGGAAACGACAAAGTGAGGAAAAACACAACATCGATGCTAGGCTGTTGCTTACGAAAGAAGACAATGGGTTCAAAGTTTAAAGTTCGTAAAAAAATATTTTCCATGACTGTTCATCAAAATATTTTCACGTGGCATCCAAGCAAGGATCTGGATTCGTAAGAAACTCCTGAATAGTAGTTTTTTGTTTAACTAGCGTTGACGGCTAAAGTCATTTCACACTTACTGTCTGCCACATGCAGACGTGCAACAGTAATCGGACGAATCGTAGGATCACCCCTCCAAACTCGAGCCGATCCCAAAAATGCTTAACTTCAGTGACTGATCGGGAAACAGTGTTTCCATCGTGGCAGGTCGTTGCCCAAGAAACTCCTGCATAGCCAATAGTCGAACCTGACTCTCAAGAGAGGAAGAGGTACTATAGCTACCACACTGATCCCCAGCTTAATGTAAGCCGGCCTCGCACGAAACGTTTTCCCATGCGTTTCTCCTCGCGTGGAGCTCTGCGTGCCACTTTGACATCTTATGAGCTTTTTATTTCACGAAAATCATGCATTATTCCAGAATAGAAATGGTGCTATTCTTCCATGCGCCCAGCATTGCTAGATCCAATGCGAAAAGTTGATTCATATTCAGTGATTTCACGCGATTTTGACGGTGCATGATTGTCACGGCAAAAGAATAAGAAAAAAGTGTTCTTGGGGTTTGGATCTAGTTTTTAGGGTGGGTGGACATAAAGCTTTTCACAAGCTAGCGCAGAGCCAGATTGGTTGCTGTTTACATAGGACACAATACGCTTCTCAATACACAATAAGCGACTCGTAGACTCTTGCAAAAGTTATGAATGTGGACTAACAGAGCCGTTTAAACGTGCAATTTATGGTAATGTCGATTGCTTAAAGTAACTTAGGAAACCTGCTATTGTAATCCCATCATAACAGTCGTAACTCCTGCATCAGGTAAAAAAAAGCGACTGAATTAGGAATAAAACATGACGGAACCCTTCCTGATAAAATATAGCGCAGATCGGAGCACATCACCGAACTTGTCATGTTTGAAGATGTATGTGCAAAACCTTTGAAGCCATAATAAGGCCCTAGAGCTCATGACTAAGTGTTGGAGCCTAATAGGCCCTGAGGCCCAAAATATATATATTAGCACAGAACAGATGAACTGATGACCTGATTATCTTGAACTTTGACACGCAGGCAAAATTGAGCGCTAGGAAGGACGTAGGCCATATACGAAAGACCCCAGGGCTTTAAATTCTCTGAAAAGGGCCCTAAATGGTGCTGCGGACGAACAACTCAATTTTTTACCTCAAATTTTTTTAACTTTTACTCCCGTAAGAAGAGCATTGGATTCGGTGCAAACACTTACTTTCACTTTAAATTACTTTCACTTCTTGAATTCCTCCAATGTGAACTTGTGGTAGCGACAGCGGGGAAAGTTACATATTTGGATCCTATTCTATCGCAGGGAACAATTTGAACATAATTAAGATCCAAAAATCCACCCCATTCTATTCCTGAGGCACCACTTGCACATGTGTCGCAAGAAGCATCACCGGAAACAATCACGGCACGACAAACAAATTTTAAAGAAAAGAACAGTCACCCTTGTTTCTGGCCGAAGGGAATGAATAAAAAAATACCCTCGCTTGAGCCCGAAATAGAAGAGTGACGAGGAGACAAAGCACCTCCGTCGACAGTGTATATCCCTCACAGCGTCCTTTGTATTCCCGACCACCCATCCTCCCCCTCACCCCGCCCACTCTTCACTCCCGCAGAAAATATACTGCCGATATATACCCCGCACTTTTTCCCCCTCGCTTCACCCTCCGCCTCATACAGCCTCACGCATTCCTCCTCGGCACGCCTCATTCCTCATCCCCTTCCCATCTTCCTACCCTCGCCTCGAACCCTTCGTCTTTTCCTCTCTCTCTCTCTCTCTACGCATTATCTTAGCCTTTCATTTCTCCACCTCGACGTCCCCATCAATCCAGCGACGAACGAACGGAAAGTGTGAAACAGGTATTGGGAAGACTGGTTTGGGAGCCGCCTAGTACCTAGAGGTTAAATGCAAGGCTAAGATAATTAGAAAAAGGCCTCAGGACGCACGAGATCCAGTTTCATGAAACGGATATTATTTAACCCCCTTCCCCCTGCAACAGCAGTGCATACAAAAACGAAAGAGAAAATCAATGGAGGGATAGGAATGATGCGGCCGCTAGAAAACTGGCTTTTCATCCTGAGTATCCGGAACCGAATCCCGGCAGTGTTGGACGTTTTTCAGTGAAATTCCGATTCATCCTTGGATGCCACGTGGATAGCATACAAAATTTAGTCGCCGTCTGTCGGATTGAACGTTAAACTGTAAAAAATATGGCGCCTTTCGTTAAGAGTAGTCTAATGCCTCGCCGGATTTTTCTCCTATCTTCCTTACGGTGGTCGGAACGAGTTAGGTTTATGCACAGATTTGCGTGAAACTGTTCATACGTGTCCTCATTAGGTATATCTATTGATTACAAAAGAAAACATTGTATCATACCGCTTTGGTTTTTGGCAATCCAAAGCAATTTGAACAGGCATCCTTATGGCATGTGACATATATTTCATTATAATAAGAAAACATATGTACATATTTCTTTTTATACGCGAAATTATACATTTCTTAAAATTACAATTGTTGCTAACATCTATGAAGGTGTTACGCCGAATCCAATATTCAAATCAAACATATTTCAAAGCGTAGAAGTTGCCTAGAGAAAATACCGGCCAGGACCAGGAATCGTAGCATTTGATCGAATCTTTGACCTGCCGAGTCAATGCGCAGTCCGGGCCAATGATTGACATCTAGTCCCCTTGTGTCCTCGTACAGGATATAGAAAGCCTGCGTATAAAAATAGTATTGGCTCGGAAAGACAAAGGTTCGTGGTTCCATTCCCAGTACAGGCCGATTTTTTCTTGTGGCAATTTCTACGTATTTCATTTCCATATTTGCGGTAGCCATGAACATCTTCATGCGGAGCTTAGCACTTAGGATTATCTTATAGGATGCATCCGCATGGGTTGTGGCTTCCTTGAAGTCCTCTATTCTCTTGCGTTGCCCATTACTCCCTTGGCATGAATATCTTCATATTTCAATATAATTTTGTCTAAATGTTGAATACCGCACCGAAAACTCTATTCATAACATGCTTTAATTAAGGAAAAATTTTCAAATATAATTAATTTATCATTTCCATTTGTGCCTGTATGGTAAGTTCCAATGCATAAACATATTTTCTTACATAAACTGTGGTCCAAGAATATTTTTCTAATTGCATGTGTATAAAACAATTTAAATGTGCACTCAATTGCCAACGGTTACTGCTCCATCCACCTCAATGTCCAAAATATTCCTTAAATCACCAACTAATCATGCATCCTAATTTAAATTACGTGAGCTGTTGGTCGCCTTCAAACCAACGACGACTAATTCCGACACTTAAATCCACGACCCTAATAAATTCTAGCACCCTTCAAGATGGCAAATCGGCATCGTGTTAAAGGGGGTAGATGACGACAGAAAAGGTGTTCTCATAACTTTCGCTGCATTCCAGTTGATAGAAAAATTTCACACCACATCATCTACTTATAAGTTTTTGCCAATTTCACGCAAAGCCATCACAAGAAGCAATACTTCATTCCTCTACTTTTCTGGATATCGGACCACCACGTTCAGCTATTCACTTTCTGGATCCGCATCTAAAATATGGAACACTATGAAAACTGATAAAACAATAACTCACCAGATTCAGAGAATACCAAATCTGAAGTGCATAATTATTACTTAAATTTGTGATAACGCTTGTTACGTAATTTACTGCAGTAAGTATTCATACGTAATTCTTTATTTGATAGTTATCTACTTGTAATGTTCAAAGTGTCCATGCATGTATTTCAACTTGGCATTTGTGTCAATTGCTTACATTTTTTAAGGAAAACGTATGGCATATATGATGCTAATCATTATTTACTCTAAAGGGTATTACTCAGAATATAAATAAATTATATTCTATTCTATCAGTAGGACAAAGGAAAGCGACAAAATCTGAGACACACACTAAACGCAGGCGAGTAAGTATCCCCACACATATTCCTCCTCGCCCTGCCATTATAAGCATCCACTTCCAATCTCCCTGTCCTTCTCTTCCTGTCACCTCCCCTACTCCTTTCTCTACGTCTCCTCTCCTTCCCTTCATCTCTCCTCGCGGACGTCCTCATAATACTTCTCCTGTCCCCTCTCTTCCCCACACTCGACTTTTCGTTTCCTCTCCCTCTCTTTTGCCTCTCACCTCGTCATCGAATCGCTCTTCCTCCCGCTCCATTCTCGACCCCCACACCCTCCCCTCAAACCTCCCGGACCATCCCCCTTCTGCCGTCAAAACTGACATTGTGTGAGACAAAAACGGAAGTGGGCGGGTGTATGGATGGAGGGAGGAGGGGGTCGGGGCTTTCATTCGTCGCCGTGTTATTGGGAAAAAAAAGTTAAAATAAAAATGTCGGATGGGAAAAGATAAAAAAATGCGTGCGTGGTGAAAAAAAAATAAAAAGGTAGGAGGTGAGAATGAGAGCTCAATAGTCGTCAGTGTTTCACGTGAGTTGGGGAGCGAGAGCAGGGAGGGGGAGAGAGAGGGCAGGGAGTGAATTGATCAGCATCAACATACACGTAGTGCCCTGCAAGACACTTCAAGGGTGTATGGCAGGGAGTGACTTCAGGCATGCACCAACCGTAAAACACTCTATCATGCTACCCATTTTCCTTATCACGAGGATAAAAAATACTTGTTAGTTTTCCACACTTTTTATTTCCCTGATCTGACCGGTTCCGTTGGTTTCACATCGTTGTCAAAGATAGGTCCTACCCTGTATTATGATATGAATCCATCGAAACTGGCCAAATCAGAAATATAAAAAGTTTAAAATACGTAAAAAGCATGTTTTTAATACATATACCCTGTACTGATGTATGTGTAAGGTGATTGTACATGCAACAAGCCTTATAACTATCATTTTACTCATGCGGGATGGACACTGCACTCATACATCACGATAATCATTAGTAAAAGTTCAGTCATGCTACCATGCTAAAAGTGCAAACATGATTTCAAAACTAGAGACACATAAATAAGTAAATAATCATTCCATGCATACAGAAAAGAATAAAATGAAAATAACATAAAAGAAACGATACCTAACGTCAACATTTACACTGTTCTCGACTTCAATTAAGGTTCAATTGTGTCCCTAATCGCACCATGAAAAATATGCATGAAATGAGAGAGATAGAAGGCTAGACGAAAATGTTTAAAATAACTTTCGAGTTTCTGTCTGCCTGTTCTGTCCAGCTACTTATTCACGAAAAAAGAATATTTGATGTTCACATAACCTTTTTGTGCCTTTCTTTGACCTTAACCTTTTGACACAAAAAATATCCAAATGCCACACTGTGCGCCGCCACTGCAAATTACTTACAAATAGCGACAGAGGAATTTCATTGAAAGAAAAACGGATAGGACTTAGGAGGTGAAAGAGTAATAGACTGGCTCGGAGAAGTGGAGAAACATCACTGATATGATCTGGGAAGAAGTCAGAATCGCTTCCCCCACTTGACCCGGGCCTTCTTTTTCGGTCCATCCCACGGTTCGGGAAAGGTAGTACGGGGCAGCCCGGTCGGGCACGGAGAGGAAAGCGAGGGGAATTCTTTCGTCTCCGTGATGAGGCAGCGGACATGGACGGCGACGGATGGGTAGTGTAAGGGAGGGTCGAGAATCGGAGAGACGAGTATATTGCCGGGTACGAGGATGTCAAACCGTGCCAAGAATAAAACTCGGCTATAAGGTTGGGTGTTGAAGAATCGTAAGTATTATTTATCCATGTAGGCGCCAGCGGCCTTTAAGAACATTACAAATTATGAAATATATATGATATAAAATTGAAAATTACAAAAGAAAAATAATGATACAATGCAATGCAAAATTGGATTGCAGATACAAACGTTAGAAAAATATAATTAAAATCAAATAAAGCCATAAACTTAAATCGTAGCGGGGTACCACTTTGCGGGAAGGATTTTGGAAAGGGAAAGGGAGAATTTGGCGTGGCTTTGAGACATAATGCATAAGAAAAATATACTAGAAGAGGAAGGAGTCCACGCGACGAATGAACCAAAAAATAAAAATGTGTTGCAAACTTAATACACGCCGAGGAAAGAACGTGAACGTTTCTATAGATGTTTTAAAAATCAAGTCACGCTTCACACACGCTCTTGACAGTTTTAATAAAAGGTCCCAATCGAAGAGTCTTGTTCACTGATTAAATAATGAAATAATGAAAGTGATACTACTGCCCCTTTTCCACGGTCTTAATTGATTTTCGTGGCGTCAGTCAAGTCGTAATTTTAATATAGCTTTAAAAGCGAGGTAATTCACAATATCCAACACATGTTATACGTAGCCACGTTTATAAATAATTCACCCGTTTTTTCCAAAATTTGAATTTCATGTAGCTGAAAATACATTAAGATTGTCACTCGTGGATTAATTCCAATTTTAATATACAGGGTGTTTCGTAACGACTCTGTAATATTTTAGGATATGATTATGCAGGTCAAAATAAGAAAAAAATTCAATTGTACATGTGTCCAAAAACGCACCGTTACTGTCTGTCGGCATGCCTTTTTCACGGAAACCCTGCTAAATAAAAAACTTTTTAAGATAATGACTTGATATTTTGTATAACTGCTAATGGCAAAGATTTAAACTAGCATACGATATTTAATTATTTTCTAATACACCATTTCAAAATGGTGGACAATAAAACTTTTCAATCATTATTATCATTGTACACACAAATCATATTAAAAAAGTGCAAGTGTGAATAAGTTGCGCCTTTTATTTACAAATAAAATGGTATCAATAAAATTTTATTACCTACTAAAACAATGAAATGGTCAATATATTTTAAAGCCAATGTCAATGAGTTTAATGCACACATACAGCAATATGGTTTCAATAAAATTTCCATACCCTCTACAACAATGGTCAACCGATTTTCAAAAAAATCGACAAAGTAAGTTTAATGCACACATACAACAATAAACCATAATTGATTTCAAAACATATACAAGCTGATACTTTTAAATTTACTCAATCAATAAAAGTAAATGTACATAATTTCATACATAAATCTTTAATTAAATTAATAAAATACAGAACAGCATAATTAAAGGTGTTCAAAATGTAGCTCTGCCGTAGCAATACAGCTCTCGCGACGCCTACAAAGAGACACTCTAGCCAGTACATTTTGATTGTTCCTAATTTCATTTGCTGCATCTTGAATTAGGTTTACCAACTGCTCCCTGCTGTTGATCCGCTGGCCATACACAGCTTGTTTCATTTGGCCCCAAAAGAAATAATCCATAGGATTGAGGTCGGGTGACCTAGGAGACCACAGTACAGCAGTGCATTAAAATCTCCTTGTCGTTTGGTTTGAAAATCGGTTGACCATTCGGTTAGAGGGTATGGAAATTTTATTGAAACCATATTGCTGTATAAGTGCATTAAACTCTTTGACATTGGTTTGAAAATCTATTGACTAATTCATTGTATTAGTAGGTATGAAAAAAGTAGGTTAGTAGGTAGGTAGGTATTTTATTGATACCATTTTATTTGTAAATAAAAGGCGCATCTTTTTCATACTTGCACTTTTTAATATGATTTTTGTGTACAAAGATATTAAGGATTGAAAAGTTTGATTGTCCACCATTTGAAACGGTGCATTAGAAAATAATAAATATCGAATGATAGTTTAAACCATTGCCATTAACAGCTATACAAAATATCAAGTCATTATCTTAAATAGTTTTTTTATTTAGCAGGGTTTCCGTGAAAAACGCATACCGACAGACAGCTGACTAACTGTGCGTTTCCGGACACATGTCCAATTGAATTTTTTTCTTATTTTGACCTGCTTAATCATATCCTAAAATATTACAGAGTCATTACGAAACACCCTGTATTTCGGTTATGAGATCGCAAAATGGGAATTAGTTTAGACTCATGCAGCTTAGTTGATGAAAGATATGCGCAAAGCATAGCAGATTTTATAAACTAACTTTTTCCATCAACCCTTTAATTTATAAATTTCAAATTCTTGCTCAGGTACCTATTCCTATTTAAAGTAGCATTTTATTTACTTACGAGAGATGCAGCGAACTGCCAGGCCTACGAGAATTAATACTTCAACATGACTATTACAGCTATTGTTTTTATAGCATCCACAGCATCCATTCTCTGATAAACTTTGGTATACATTTAATAAACGGTTAACGATTATCGCCCAACACGAATAATTATGAATGCATAAACTATAAGCAGAAATTAACAACTGCCTCTTTTCAATGTCGACGTATGCCATATACTGTGATCATTCCAAAACAACCAGTTCTAACGTAATTTACTTTTTAAAAACATATTTATAGGAGATGAAAGTTAAAACAAAATAAACAATATCCCCAGCAAACAAACCGTCTTTACACACTCATAGTATCAACCTCCTTTAAATTGATGATTTTAGTAGGTTCAACCAACCGTCATACATAACATCCCTACTTAATAAAAATGCTGGTTTATCTTAAGAACGCACCTTTGATTATACCAACACTGACTATACACCCAGCGTTGTAAAAGGATATCTTGAATTTAATAAACGGAGCGGAAAGTATTCAGCTGCCATAAACCCCGAACTCAAACACTCGTGAAATGACGGAATCTACCTCAGAAACCGCTACAGAGAGCTTGTCATGAATGAAAGCATAATACATATAGCATATGACTTTTTTGAAGCTGAATGACTGAGTGAAAAATGTGAGGACGGTTACTTTCACCGTAAGATGCTAGGCTAAAATATCGAATGACTCTACGGTGTATGAAAACTCACTAACGGCGTTTATTGCTTTTTTATTAATCCTACTAAATAAGGTTTTAAGGAACTTTTATTTACAATACAGAATAACAAACACTTCTGGTCGCTCAGAAAGTGGTTTTAAGGGAAAGTGGTACGGGCATCAAATATGAACCTCTTTTAAAAAAGGATTTTACGTTTAAGGCATTTATTTTTAATAATGTTTTTTAAGGTTAATATTACAATTTTTATTATCATGGCGGTGAAAGGGAAATAAAAAGAGAGTAACGTGGCAATCATAATATTTTATATCTAGACATAAGACAAGCCTGAAACAATCAAATTTAGACATAAGAGGTTAACTTTTAGACAGAGTTAGACCTTGGGCCCCAAATACTTTGTTCCTCAACTAAATCAACTGACAATACTTAGGATGGGTATAGGATAGGATAAAAAATGGTTATTTGTCAATAAGGATGTAACATATTTGGTAAATAATGTGTGACATTGTATTTTCGATATTAGAGCCCATTTACTTGTTTTTTTTTCAAAAATATCTATGCACAATAATCAAAATGGTACGTTTTTAAATTGTAAAACTTGAAATTATATAATAATATACAAGCTTCAATGATAAAATGAATTTACATATAGTGTGACAACACGAAATACTATTCCCCGTAATATGTTTGTTTGTAGACGATCATGTCGGTAATCCCGAAACGGAGTTTCTTCATAGGAGTGTCAATGTTCCCAACTGATAGTTTAGTATTGTACCCATAATAATTGTAAAATATGTTGGGGAATAATTTTATTGTTATTTTAAAATTATTTTTCATGAAATATTAGCAATAAAGTTCATATAAACAGACATTCACCATATCGATTAACGCAGAAACTCTCTTGGGTTCAACAGGGTTGTAAGGGTTATTTAGTCATGCTGCGAGGTGCAGAACCAAAGTGTTCCGAGATGAAAGGAAAACACTTACATTAACCTCAAGAAAGCCTAAAGCGAGTAGTTTTCCAATGAATTAGAGAATTCTGATTAAGTTCATATGTACTGCAAAGGATTTTAAGAGATATGAGTAATAATAAGCAAAGTTTGACCTCAAAAGGTAATCCTTTCAATCCAAATGAATAGGAGAAATTATTATAGAATTGGGATAAAATTATATGATTTAAAATTCACAAATGAACAAAAAAAATGAAAAAATAGCAATTTATGGTGACTAACTTGATTTTTTTCTATCGATTAATTTGGAAAATCAACCCAGATATCAGCGTCGAAAGAGTATCTTTGAGAAGAATTTCCATTTCATGACTCAACTTCAATGACTTACTTACTTACTCCTGTGGCCATTGAAAACCTAGGAGGTCTTTGGCCTCGCCAACCACACGTCTCCACGCTCTACGGTCGCCTGTCACTTCCAGATGTGCTCCCATCCTTCTCATATCCTTCTCTACTTCGTCATTCCAGCGCATCCTTGGTCTTCCTAACGGTCTTGTACCTTCTGGTTTTCCTTTTAGCACTTGTTTCATCATTGTTTCTTCACTTCTTCTATGGACGTGTCCCAGCCACCTTAATCTCCTGCTTCTGATAATTCCCACAATATTTGGTTCTTTATACAATTCTCTTAACTCTTTGTTTTTTCTTATTCTCCATGATTCACCCTCTTTGATGGGACCAAATATTCTTCTCAATACTTTGTTTTCAAACGTTATGAGTTTCTTTTGTGACTTTTTGGTACAAGCCCACACTTCAGAGCCATATAATAGTATTGGTATCACTATTGTTTTATAAATCCTAATTTTTGTTCTTTTTGATAGGAGTTTATTCTTAAATAACTTTATTAAGCTCCAGTATGATCTGTCAGCTGAGGCAAGTCGGGCGTTTATTTCTGTCTCTTCTTTGTTGTTGTTTGTTATTAGTACTCCTAAATATTTAAATTGGTCAGTTTTTTTAAACTTATGGTGCAATACTGGTAGGTAATTCTCTTCATCTTCATTTCTGCTTATTTTCATGTACTGTGTTTTGCCTTCGTTTACTTTTAAACCTACTTTATTCGCCTCATTTAGTAGCACTCTTGTCAAGTTTTTAAGTTCTTCCTTATTTTCAGCTACTACTGCTACATCATCTGCAAATGCTAGTAGGTTAATTTTTTCTGGAATTTTGGCTCCACCAGGTGTATTTCTGGTTCTCTTTAGCGCCTCTTCTATTGCTATATTGAAGAGCAGTGGAGAAAGTGCATCTCCCTGTCTGACGCCTGTATTTATTTCAAACGTTTCGGAGTACTCTTTTCCCACTTTTACTTTTCCTTTGGATTCTTTTATACACATTTTAACAAGTTCAACAAGTTTAACAGGTATTCCAAAGTTCTCCAACCCTTCCCACAGTTTTTCTCTGTTTATTGAGTCATATGCTTTACTAAAGTCTATAAATAACACAAACAGATCCTTATTGTATTCCCAATACTTAGAGGCTACCTCCTTCAGGATAAATATTTGGTCAGTGGTGGATCTGTTTTTCATGAATCCCGCTTGGTGGTCTCCTATCTTCTCCTCTACTTGTTCTTTCAGTCTATTCAACACTATTTTGGATAGTATTTTGTATGTAGTGTTAATCAACGATAATCCTCTATAATTGTTGCAATCCAATTTATCCCCTTTCTTATGTAAGGGCACAATGACTGCTTCAGTCCATTCTTTTGGCATTCTTTCTGCTTTCCATATTCTTGTTATTAATTTATGTAAAAATCTAATGACCTCCTCACATCCATTTGTTATTAACTCGATAGGTATGGCATCTTCACCTGGAGCTTTGCCTCTTTTGAAAGTTTTTAATACAGATTTTATTTCCTCTATTGTTGGTTCGGAGCATGTGATACTTTCATCCCTTAAAATATGTATATCCTCTCTTCTTCCGTCTTCATTCTCTTCCCCATCTTCTATACCTTCTTCACAGTTTAGGAGCTCACTAAAATATTCTTCCCAGACTCTCAAGACTCCCGCTGGTTCACTAATTAAGATTCCATTCTTGTCCTTTACCCCCACTACATTTGGCTTAAAACCTTTTTGAAAGAATCTTACTTTTCTATGGAAGTCTCTTGAGTTGTTTTGGGTACAGTCCTGTTCTGCTCTTAATAGTGAATTATTGATGTATTTCCTTTTTTCTGCTCTTAGGGTTTTGTTTACTTTCCTATTGACAAGTTGGTATCTTACTTTTGCTTCCTGTGATCTTTTCGCAAGAACTTCTCTTTTGGCTTCTTTTCTTTCTTCTACCAATTCTCTACATGTTTCATTGAACCATGGCTTTCTCGGCATTCTTTTCTTGTTGAAAACTTTTTTAGCTGCTTCTTTTCAACTTCAATGACAGCAATCCAAATTTACTGTAGCGAAGACGGTCAAGGTAGAGTTTATCCGAAAGTGGAATAATAAATGTTTGCACTTGACAAATAACACCTGATATGGTAATATTTCACAGTCTCGCTCGGACCGCAGTAAGCCTTCGTAGATTGGCCTAGAATAGGCATATATAGCTACAACGACGACGCTTTACAGAGTACATTACTCAGGGACGCAGCAGGGGTGTACTGCGATCGCTCGATGGCTGCACAAACACGCCCCCTTATCCGACCAGCCGTGGGAGGCGAGCGCAAACACCTTCCAAACCAGCTGCACCGAATAGCTTTCCACCTTGAAATAGCACGCGCATGGGGAACCTGCCTGCTTCCCCCGGCTGTGTATCGCACTGACTCTATGCTTGGAATTTCTTACGAAGCCAAAAGCGCATCCCAGTCAATTTCTAGGTCTCTAAAAAGCGGAAAACACTCATTTCCCGGCAAGTTAGATAAAATATAACTTGTATATACTACGCGTTTCTATGGCGGAGGGCGTAGCTGGAACCAGTTTCACGGGAAATACATTTTCTGTGAAACCGGTCACGCAAAACATGTCGTTGCTCCTACATTTACTCGTCTACATCCATAATCCACGGTGGAATCAAAATTTTTCTTTTGTTAGTACCCAAAGGAATGTCCTATTTTCAACATCTCACGGTAGTTTTGCGTAACAAATCGCAGAAATCGATTCGTAATTGGGCCGCTTACTCATCGTAACTTCAGCAGAACATAATATATCCGAAAGAAAGCTAACAAAAACAAGTAACTACGCTAAAAGCACAGGGTATTGACGAATCTATGACCAATGGTAGATTTCTACCCTTACGTTCAAATGCCCCAACCGTGTGCCCCATGGACCATACGTTTAATATCAAATTCTTCGAAAAAGTAAGCATTGCTAATTTTAAAAACGTTTTTATTTAAACGTTTCAATTACGCTCAACGGCTTTAAAGTTATACTCGTATGACGTACACATGACGTATGACAGTGAGCTTAAGCGTGCCTCATAGCAAACAGCTCTTATTCTTATGACTTATTCCTAAATGGTACATTAATAACCACTGATTTTCTCGTAAATGAATAAAAATATCGAAAAACGGACGTACAAATCTGTGACGTACGCTCTGTCAACATACGTGGCTTTAAGCAAAGAAATTGTGATAAAGTTATTGGCGTGAATGGTTTGTTCTAGAATATGGATAGAGTTCCACCTTTGTTTAATAGCGAAGCTCAATGAACGAATCCGACAAAATTTATAATGACGATGTAGTATGTGAATAAAAAAATACCAAAAAACATAAATGTGTGCACAAAACCTATTTCAAAAATCTCGTTTTATGAAAATGAACTCATTATTATTAAGTTAAATACGTCTGACGCATCCTCGGAAATTGCATCATCGCATGAATGGCGGGACACCAATTAGGCCAGGTATTGCGCAGAAAAAAACCTCGATGAAACGTAACATATTTACAGAGGTGCTGGAACGCACTCATCAGTTATCAAAGAGGATTTCCCTTAACATTTCTGTAATGAGTTTCCACCAAAATCACCTTTAATTGAAGGCCGAAATCAATGTTATTTGTAACACTTAGCATAATTATATCTGAAAGAGTTATAGAACACTCATTTAAGTTCGACATTTTGCTAAGCCAATTATTGACGCAAAATTATTACTAGAAAAAACTATAGCATTTAAGTAAAATTAAGTTTAGGGATACAGTCCCCAATTCGTTTGGACAGATAAAAAACATTAATGTCTTTCTGTTTCTGTACACATAACGTGTCCTTCTTCATATTCCTCTATACAGCCATTTAACATAAGAATAACAAAAGGCCTATGCATTTTATAGGAAATTAAAAAAACTGGACAGAGAAATCACACATTTTTTATCGCCAAGAAATGATTCAAAATTTTAATATAAATTTAATTAAATTGCTTCAACATTTTTCGTCCAAAACACTTTCACTGCTAAATAAAAATAAGCCATTAATTTATATTATCAACAAATTCAATCAGAAGATGAAACAAAGTTAAAAGTATCTAATAACAATTTGGCTAGAAAGAGCGTTAGGCGCAGCAAAAGCTGTATCTTTGGACCACCTAGACAGTAATTAAATCATTTTTAATGCCTGTGCACAACTGCTTTGTGTGTAACAAAGAGTCCACATTAGGGATGAAAATTGTAGGACATCGATCTCCAATCATCGAAATTTTATGCCATACACGTGATAACAGAGGAATTATTATGGAAATGGTCGCATCCGCACACCATTTAAATATCTAAAATATAATCACTGACATCGTTATACATATTTAGTTTCTTTAATAACTTTAGGCAATAATTAAGGGGTTTATTGTCCAGAAATACTTAAAGCATGGCTTCCACTTAAACTGGACCATGTCATAACAAATTAATACTGTGATTTCTAACATCCAATTTTCCAAGAAAAGTGTGGGAAGGAATCATGTCAAAACAAAAATCAGAACGCCCTGATATTTTATCAATGAATATTAAAAAAGAAAAGAAAGAAAAAAATAAAATCCAGTTTTCACTCTAGCCTATTCCTCGTATCAACCATTAATAATTCATCCTTAGAAAACAAGCGGCCAGAAGGCACAGAAACAGCATTTTGGAAATTTCGATAGTTATCTACCGAAAATCACAGCATGCTTTTATATTTACTACATGCTGTCGACCAACAGACCTTTTGAACTAATTCATATTCAGAATATTGAAACTGAGCGTCAAATTGCCATGAAACTTTCACCTCAACATCGATGAAATAACGATGATTAAGATTAAAGGAGCAATCAATATAAAACCAACATGCACAAGAGGCATGAAAACATTGCCAACAGGCCATCAATGGCATCGACACATAAACCAATGGACTACGACTATACATTTTTTTAGACAATTGACAATGGATCCATTACGCAAATAAAAATCGGTAATAACAACATATTCTGAAAAGTAAAACCCTACACATCAAGATTTAAAAAAGATATACAGAATTTGTGAATTATCAAGGGCACACTCACATTGGCGCTGTACCACAAGAACCCTTTTTAGCCCTCACGAAAAATACATGAGGTCAACGAACAAGGGGACTGTATCCACCCAGAGTTATTTTTTTCCAGTCGAACAGCGGGAATTTTTTAGGGTAATCCAGCCATCCGAAAAGACATTTTGATAAGGATACTGAGGCCAAAATACAAAATGGAATTCTGTCGAGGTGGAGATAATAAAAAAAACTGGTGGCTGCGGAAACATCGAAATGTTGACAGGATTAACGCAACCAGACACGTCCCCCACTAGGATCGTCCCTATATCCTTAACACACGTCCATCCGCCTCACCACGGCGTTCTAATTTTTGGCTCCCCAAAGCCCAAATTTTTACTAACCCCATGGGTATAAATGCAAACCAATAAAAGTCTTCAAGTCAATGAAGTGATCACCGATGTTGCGTTGAGGAACAAAGTTATTCGTTCGAAGGCCTCTCAAAATCTATATCCGGTTATAATTAAAACATGCAGATCGAAAATACGTTTTTTTCCGCCAAAGAGCAGGGGAATGACTGAAATTGGGAATGGATAGAGGATAAATGGTAAACTCAAGGATTAAGCCCTGGATAGAGAAGAGGCACAGAAGTTCGACGAAATTTGATGGATAATAGTTTTTTTTAAACCCACACCGTTATGCAATCGATATCATTCCAGTATTCCGAAGTCAATCAATTCACTTTTGTCCACGTCATGTTCCATATTTTTGGAAGAAACTGCACAACGGTCACCTGTTACTTAATCTCTAAATACAAATTTTGAAAGAATTTACGATTTGGTGATGAACGGGACAATTACACGTCACCCTGTAACCTCTCTTCGCCAAAAGTTACAAAACTGAGTTTGAATCTTTACTTGGGCATTCATATTTACCAAAAATTAGTGTACATAAAAAACAAGATTCAATACAAATGTAAAATTTGAATGAAAAAAAATAACTAAAGAAATATATTGGTGAAAACGCAACATTTGGAGATAATATTAAGATTTAGATATCGAATACGGCTAGGACAGTCCTATAACACATGTCAATGAGGAGGAGGGTTGTCAGGAGTCTTTTGAGAAGTGGGTATAGGAAAACTTTAGTGATGAATATATTTAGGAGCAAAACAAATAAAAAAGTATCATCAAAGGTGGGAGAGAAAACTGACGGATAATATGAAATATGAAAGAAAGAATATACGGAAAAAATACTACGCTATTAGTGGCGTGTTAAAAGCTGTGAGGAAAGGGAGGAAGAGATTTCAGGATTAATATTCTCTCCGTCATTCGACGATAAAAAATATGGAAAGATACGCTCGGAACTGGAGCAAGCAAAATTGACTATTACTTGGTTATTTAGAATTTAATAAACTGATATAATAGCTAATAAAGGACATTTTTATGGTAATAAGTGAAATTGTATTACTAAATAAAACCCAAGACAAAGGGTAACCACCATTATTATCGCGAAATATCGCAAATGATGGGCTCACATCTGGATACATATGAAGTAACCTTTCCATTGTTATGTTTCTTTATATTAATATAGAGGAAAAAAATGTGAAACTGAAAATGATACAAGTTTGCGTATGGTTTTAAATGATAATAAAGTTAATTGATTGTACTCTTGAATAACGCAACCCTTCGTACCCACTTATTTTGGTAGATAGGTACTGATAATATTTGTTGCATGGTCTCAGCCTATAACTATTGTAAAAAGATACATGAACATGCTTAAAAAGGCAACTTCTCACCAAAGCACTCGCTCAGATGTGAAAATATCACCCAGTTAAGTATTTATCATATGTTTTCTTTTATTATAAGTGATTGGTGCATCATACCCATTGGGATGAGGGTATAGGCATAAAAAACATTTCAAGACGCGTTGGAAGTCTTCCAATTCTAGATCCCAGGGAATACAATAGGATATTGAAACTTCATCCTGCATCGGAAACTTGAACTTTATGTCGGTGTGTTTGGCTCTTGGCTTCCCTCCAGAGGCAAATATTCGTATATTTCTCCCATAGAAGTCACTTTATGATGGATCATTGATTGCTGGTTCTCTTTGGGCCACACTTAAATCTTTGTTTAAGTCTTTAAGTGCTAAAAATCATTGTTATTATTATAACATATTCTAGGAATAGCTGTATTTTTAGTTCTTTTCTGAAGTCACTTTCCTCAAAAAAACACTTTTCATAGTCAAGCAGTCAAGCTGTCAGTATATTGGGATAAAGTCAAAAGGCTCTTTCTGATGCTATGCAGCTCCTCTCTGATACTTTAAATTCCTTTAATAGACAAAACGATGCAGCCTGCAAATATACATAATCACAGACCCCTTGAGACCTCTTCAAATGCTTGAGAAAACATCTGAATCTAATACTCGTTTTGAGTCTTAACAGCAACTCAATTATTTCGTGTATTTTATAGGTAGAGATGACGTAAAAGTATTCAAACGCACAATCGGAAGAATATCTTGACAAAGCCACCTCATGAAAGCCTGTGCAAATTCCTGAAAACCTTTTGTCAATAGATATCGATGAAAAATGGACGCATCCGAGACATATCACACTCCAAATATCCTATATGGTAGGTTAATGTCATATATATATATATATATATATATACATATATATATATATATATATATATATATATACCGAACCATAGGCTTTTATGGGACATAGAAAGAAAAAGATTTCATTGGCAATCAATTGGAAGTAAAAAAAGTCAGAAAAACGTTTTCGAAGCACACTTGACAATATTTCATCCAGCGCCCGCACTTCAGCGGAGCATAGGGAGCCTCTGTCCGGATATTCTCTTTTTCTTCTATCCCCGGCCTTAAAACACGCCCCTCTCGGGAACCAATCGTTATGGAAGGAATCAATAGGATGGGATGAGAAGTAAAACCCGCGCGGAACTGGAGAGATGAAAAAAAACGATCATGCCTCACGAAAAATTCGACAGCAGAAGGAAATTTATACATCCATGGCGACAGTATTTCCGTTTTTAAGGAGCTGCGCAGCTATCTAAATGTTAATCATCTCAACATTTCCCAAAGGAGGAGCTTAAGCTGTCTTACTTTTGCTCCTTCACGAGCTGCATTTCGAAAATATCTTTGGCCAACCACACTCCCACATCTTACTCCGTACCCCACCTCTTCCAATTCGCGAAGCAAATAACATGCAAAGGAAAGCCGCACGCTTCGTTAAACACTGGTACGTGTTACAGTGCGTGTAACAGCCGATGGAAGGACAAGGTTGGAAGGCGCTAGGGACTAGGAGGCTACACGTTGAGCTTAATTTACTGGTTAAAAATCAGATCGGGCGAGTATCAGTTTAACATTGGGGATATTATTTTGACCCAACACTATTTCTTTAGAACTTATGGAAGAGACAAAAATAAGAGGGATGCTCTGTCGAACAGATGGGTACAAAATTTCTTCTTTCCACGTTCCATGAGTGATTATAACAAATACAGAGCGCAACAATTAGACACTCCTGCAATTCACATTTGTTTTCTACCCCTTCCTATTCCTTTTCCCTATTCCCGCAATTTTTTAATGACCAATGTAAAAGGGAAGGAATGTACACCCCCTGCCACATGCCCCTTCGGCGGCTCTCATGGTAGCAAGGATCTGTAAATGTACTCCATTTTCCTGAGTTCTTGCGCGCAATTTGGGTGTGCGACTCATCCTTTAATAACTCTATTTTTTCATTTTTTCTTAACCTATAATTACCACATATTTAATTAACCCAGAACCATTACCTACCCACCACTACTTCGCATTAGGTACATATACCTGCGCCATCCACCATTTTCCTGAACTCTAACGAACTGAAGCATTTCTGTTGCTCTTTACTTTATTCTATATTATAAATGATGTACTGCGTGGTCGACATCTCAATCTTATATTCTCTGATTTTTACCTATATATCTCCTTAATTTCCCAAAAAAACTTATTTCACATAAACTATTCAGATATAATGAATGGTAGAAGGATTAAAGAAACTAACTGAATGATGAGTAACATTTGAAAAGCGGAGGCAATTATTGATCTACAACAAACTTATTCTGTGTCGATATAATGTAAAATAGAATATGTACTAGGACCAACGTTTCTTTTTTGCTATCATATCATCACCAAAATATCTAAACATAAATTTTCAATTATAGATAGGCTATAGAAAAATACATCTTGTCTGCCAATGAAAAACTTGTCTTCACACGCACTTAAAATCGTATGTACTTCGATAAATGTTTTATGTAGCAATCATGTAATAAATCATAATCAAATAGCAATTAGTTAGAGATGCGAAAGTAGGGCTCATCTTATACTAACGAGCTCAATATGCAACGCTAATATCAATTCCCAATCATGTGAAATTACTTTTATCAGTTTTGAAAGGGCGTGACTTCTTTCCAAAATACTTATAATATTTACTTTACCAAGATGAATGGCTATCCTGATCCATGAACCTAAATCTTATATGGGACCTCATTACCCCATATAACAATAGGTTAATACGGTACATGAGGCAATCAATAAAAGCCTAGTGTAGGTACACTGGGATATTGAGGTGCTAAATGGATGGAAAAACTTGTCTGAACGTTGGTTATGATGAAGCTTCAGCGAGAATTCAACCGGAGTTGAACTCATGTTTGACAAGGCTTCATGAAATCTCTGTGAACAACTTCAAAAACAAAAAATGCAAAAAAATCAGTAAACATGAACAAAACAAATATGTGCAAGTATTTTTTTCTGCTCATTTCGCAGTAAATAAGTTCTAATCATGTCCTATGGACAGAATTAAAGCCTTTAAACGTACATTTTGGTATTCATTCGGGTATTGAATGTTATGGGTAAGCTAAAATTATAAGGAAACATCATCGCATACATGGTTGGATAATTGCATGTGTGTATACGATCTCAGAATCCATTTAAGATAAAAGACATTAAATGATGATTTGGCGAGTACCTACAATAGGTTGTCTGCATTTTGTAATTAATTGATGTGCCTTACACATATGTATTTTAAATATGAATCTGATATCACATGAATGCTGATAAGGGAATATAATTGAAAAGAGTCAGCACTATAACAAAAAAATTACTCCAGATTTTTTTGTGGCTTTTAAAGCGAAAAAAAGCAGATCGTCGGAAAAGGTCCCAGAATTCCATTAGCCCGATTAGTCTGATACGTGCGATTATTCGACTGAAAATAACCACTCCATGGCACTGCATATTATTTAAAGGTTTAGCGGTTTAATTGGATGATATCTATCTAACTTTTGCGGGAGTAAAGTCGCAGCCATTCGCAGAATTCTGAACCCCGCTCACTTCCCAACTCCCTCCGGCCTTTCTCTCTCCACTCTCTCCCTTTCCCCTCTTCCTCGCACAACGATTTCCAACTTTCGCTCGCGAATAAAAAAGAGTTTTCCTCCCAACCGTCTGTTCCCTGTGCGAAAATGCTCGTTAACGAAGTTGAACGTCAACTCCACTTCGGCCAAAGAAATCCGCCTCCACCGTTTCAAGTGCCTTTGAGGCATTCTGGACCGATTTTTTCTGTCGAGTCTCAGAGCTGACAATAAGACATCTATTCGGAATGGGCTGGAATAATACTCGCGAGAAAGGAGGACAGGAGAGACATTTACAGCATGCAGCCTAGTGCATGTGTTCAAAGTCCTTTCACTCGTGACGTCTTTGAAGGAAAGGAAGAGCAATTTCAACTAATGGAGAGGCGGACGAAGGAATGCTTTTAACAGCGGATGAAGAAACTACATCCCAGAAGATACATTAGTACACTATACGCATATAGAAACATATTTTCGATTAAATGGAATAACAATGGGAATATGTAATAAGCATTATTCAATCTGATAGTAGTGTAAGTATATTATGGATATTTCTTAAAATGACATTCATTCATTACCATGTCGTTTCCTTTCCCAAACTTATCACAGAAGGAATACACTAGAGCTCATAACTTTCACAGAATGTTCAAAATAGCCATTGGATTTCAAATTATAAAAATAACTCTACTCTTATTATACTCCTGTCTCCCAGGAAGCACGTTTACACTTAAACAATAAAGTGAATTTAAAAATTAAAACAAACCAAACATTTCATAAGTAAAAAAGAGACGGCATAAAGAAATCGAAACATACAATTTTTCTTCATACCACCCCATTAGCTAGTTTTTCTCTTTTTTATCATACCCTCAACCTTATATTTTATAACAAGATCGAGCACCATTTAGGTACTAAAATGAATATGTTTTGATAAAGGCAAATTAAAAATAGTATGACCTAGTATGATATAAAATTGTCCATCCAACTATGGATTAAAAGTTGCCACGACCTTCTACAGTAGAACACAGGCAAGCCCGTCCTCTTCACTCAGAAAGACATTTCGCCCAGTTCAAGGGAAGCAAAAACAGCTGCAAAGGCATTTGAACTGCTGCGATAAATAGTCTTGTGCAGCCGCAGTGTCACCATGTTTTCTCACCGCTACCTACTAGGGTCGAGCTAAATTAAATCTTGTCTCTAACAGTTTGGGTTCGAACAAGAATGCGTAACAAAATATTTCGTCCCAAATATTAACCGTAGCAAAGTATTTAGCTCTGTTTATGTATTTATCCAACGTAAGTCCGTAAAAAAATATTTAGCTTGCATATTCAGGTACTTAGTGAGAGTAAAATGAGTGATCTTCGATGGGTTTTCATATAGGTAAAACGAATAATGGTTGGAAAATCAAACTGGTTTATATAGCGAGAATAATATAGCATGAGAGAAAAGGTACAGCCCAAGGAAGTAATGAGCAAATGTAATGGGTGAAAGTCGAACGTAATCATCGAACCTCTTAAAGACGAGGAACCTTTCACTAGGGTGTAACGATCCATTTTTGCGTTAAAATATTTGATCAAATCACTGATTTAGTTCAAATCTGTTTCCAATATCATATTGTACTTAGCCATTCCCCAAAATAGACGTTGCTGAATATCATATTTAGATTATTTTAAACAGCAAGGATAAAAACTACATACCTTTTTTTTTGCTGTTCATTGAATTGGAAGGTGGGTTTCGCACCTTAATGAAAAAATAGAAGCAGCTCTATTTGATTTAGAAATTAAAGATAAATTTAATAATTTTAAAACATTTTTGGTTACATGGACCCGGGTTTCAAATGCTCAGAACCTAATTTCAGGATCTAGGATTGCAAGGACACAGTATTCAACTTGGGTACTGTTAGTACTTTGCTAGGTGTGAGCAATATTGTTGTGGGCGATACAAAGTCACCTCTTATAATTGGCACAAAGTCCCACAAAGAGACTCTTGGAAAAATGGGATACATCAATTCGGTTTATTCGAACTATGATTGATAAATATTTTAAGAGATATTTTATCACATTCCTATTCCCGGAAATTCAACCGTACTCGGAGTACCGGATTCATAAAAATCAATCTTGACTTGACCTTAACATTATTCTGACAATATTAAAAAGGACAGGTAAGAGTTGAACATGAAAATAAATTTCTCAATTCCAAATATCTACTTCGGAAAATTAGGCTTCTTTGCCAGAATCTACTCCCGTGGGAAACGGCAAGACAACAATGCATATCTGTTAATTTTTAAGGAAAAGAGATGGGAATCCATAAGAACAAATGCCACTGCGAAGTCGAAGGATGCCGACGCCAAGATAACACTGGTCGATAGACCGCTATCTGCCCTGCCATAAGATGCGTTCCAGATAAAAAAAAGAAGACGATGATAAACGCTGCGAGTGAAACAGAAAAAAATGGTTCAGTTTTTTTTCCGAACTACGGAGGCTGAACCGAAGGTATTTCGGTAAGAAATGGAATATCATATAGCCAGTAGTTACCACTAATCAGCTTAAGGGTAAAAGGGGCGTTCTGTGCAGTTCTCCTCCACGAATACCAGGAAGTTTATCAGAAAGATCTGGTTCCCCGATATTGTCTGGAAATTAGGGTTACTCTTAGGATGCCCGAGGGTATATAAAGTTTTTGGATCCATGACCCTCGGTTTAGTTACTCGGTCAAGCTTTGGGGAAATATATGCAAGCTTTAACTTAATTTAGACAAGAACATGCTATCATCAACCGGAATCTAACTTCGATGCTTGCAGAGTATAGGCAAATAAAATTAAGACTACCCCCACTACCGTGCCCTTTAAGCTTATAGTTAGTAAAGATATAAATTACTCAATGATAATTAGTTTTGGAAAATGACTTGCTCTTTCTGTCTTCTTATTTACTGTATCTTCACTTAACTCGCCTTTCCTCAGTTTTAAACTCAAATATTAACCCCAAACGTTCAAGCGACATAAGTTAGATCCGCGGAAATATGGACGAGAATAGCGTATTTGCATTTGGCATTATCTCAACTTTCCTCCAAGGGAGAAAACAAAAAGCGCATTCAGTTGATAGTTGCTTGAAAATTAACTTAACGTATTTCCTATAAAAAATCTTTGAACCTATTACAGCTCTGCGCAAACGCACATCTCACTCAGGTGTGCAATAATACCCCGAGGGAATGTAAATTCGTCTTCCGTTTGACCTTACGCGAAGCTAAAACTTCACTACTTCTATCTAAAACTTTCTCTCGACGCAGAAGTCTTGTGCATATGATATCTATTTATTCCCAAGGGATACTCAAATCTACTTGCATAATCAAATTAATAAATGTCCATAAGAGAGTGAGCATGTGAAACAAAAATGATAGGAATGAAATTCCCTCGGTTATAACGACACGAGGGATTCGGATGTGGGAGGCCATAAGAAAATACCGTGGAGGAGAAAAATGACTGAAGCGGGAGGGTAAAGAGGGTATAAAATGTTAGGAGGACATTAAGGGGCAGAAGAAGGAGGCCAAAAAACTACGATCAGGGGATATAAAAGGAATATGGACGACTATAAGGTACAGAGAGAGAAAATGCCCCTATTTCGGGGAAAATAATCGAATATCGATTTGTTTCATGCACCTTGTATTTTATTTCAACAGGATATGAAATGGATCCTTTATTAAATGTATCTTATTGATAACAGTGACAAGGGCTGACCTGAATTATTTAAAAAATAATTTTTTTTACAATTTCTTCATTTCTAATATTAATCCACCCTTACAGACAGTACCAACCTACTTATTCGTGAAGGAGAATACTTTGATTGTTTCTTTATGTTAAGAGCAAAACTTAAAATGTGCGACACATATCTAAAAATAAACGCAGAGCACGTTTCTATGAAGACATATTTATACTGAACTGATTGGCACAGAGGTAAATCAGAATTACACTCCTACTACTCCCTCGAGTGGTCGGTCATTTCTTGATCAATTTTTATAGACTTAGCAAGTACTGAATCGATACTTAAGATCTGAATGTATGCTTTCATTAGCCGCCGAACTGAATAAGTTGATTACAAAGTCGAAACAATTACCTATCATTCATGCACAGAGATACTACTTCCGCGGTAATTAACCATGATTTTAGGTCCATAATCAAATTAAAAGCTAGACTTTGCTGCTCTCATTTACCTTCATCGCCGGCGGAATAAACCAAAGCTGCATTCCTCCGGGAATAAAAGCCTATCTCCTTCCACTGACAAACATTGCTTCCCAGCCGAATAGTATGAACTATGAACATATGAACTTTTTATTCAAGTGAGATTACACTTAAAATAAATAGTTGGAAACTAAGTCACCCGGGGTGAATGAAATCATCTACAGTTAACCGAAAGTATTTAATGCAACTTCTCCCTTCTCATTATGACTAAAGATATTTTATCAAACAATTAAAACAACATCTTACATGGATGGCATGACATTATGGACCGAGCTTCGAAAATACTAGCGCCCATTTATGTCAAGCAAGAAAGCCAAACATCCAAATTTCCAGCATGCTCATTACGTATGCTTTTAAGGCAACAGAAGCTAATTACTTCCAGCGCAACTTGTTGGAATCATGCATAAATGGAGTCAAAACAAATGCACGGCGTTTTCACAGACTACGAACGCCTACATTAACTACCAATGCTGCCGCAGCGTCAAGAAGTTCAGATAGTGATATGTTCACAGAATTACCTCAGTTATTTTCCCTTCACTGAATGTTTCGCTTCATAAGACTAATATTTGATACTTACTATATTCATGCATAATTGTGAATCCTCAAGCACAAAATGCATGCTCTCAGTGTCCACGTGAAGACTTTGAAGGACGTGAGTACACGGACAACGTGAATGACATCATACAAGAACATATTCCTCTGAATGATTAATGACGTAGACCAGAACATAATTCTAAATGAATATCACACAAAAACGCGTAGAATCAAAGCTGCAACTGCTGGGCATTTAGGTTCCGAGAAGTAAATTAAGGCTGGGATTGTCAAAAACCACCGCATTGAGTGGCAAGACACCAAATGGTGTTGTCTCAGCGATTATGAATAATTTTATGTTGATTTTGGACAGGTAATAGTTGAATTTAATTAACTTTTCAACACGTTTATCGCATCGTAAACTCTAAAATAAGGTTTGGCTATCGTAGTCCTTACTTATTAAAATTTGTAAATACTTATGAGTTATTCAACAATATAAATGAATAAGAATCATTTTGTTTTCCTTCACAGACAGCCCAATGGACAATACTGAACTTAGGTAAAACTTAACGAACGCTCATAAACATAAAAATAGGGGAGCAAGAGTAATACCAATGTTTATGCGGATAGAAAGCATATATCACGCAGAAAAACAAGCCCATACCTTAACCATCGGGCAAGTCGGGTTGAAAGTCGGGCAAGAGAGCATGAAAAAGTCAGTAAAACTCAGGGAAATACTGAATCCGACCAAAATAAAACTTGAGACGATGTGGAGTGGGGGCGGATCTCATGCCGGACAAATATCAATTTTCGTTCATTATTATGGAAAACAGACTAGGGGAAAGGGAAAGTGGGACAACTTATTACATTTTGTCTGTCCTAGAAGACTTATAAGAAATCTTAGGTGATAAAGTTGCGACACCACTTATAATGACGAATTTGCTAACAATATCTTGAAAAAGTGAGCGAGGCAGGGAGGAGAATTGTGGAAGGGTTTACCTTCTGCGATGTCCGAAATTTCCGTATAGCATTAACATATCATTATTGCATCGGGAATCCTATTGCGTCATAAAAGACAAAATTTATCACAATACATCGCGCACATCGCACTTCAAAACGCATTAAATGAAAAAGCATATCGTATAATATCGCGTTTGGCATTTCATCGTACTCAATCTGAATGCAAATTATCGCGTAACCTGGACGAACAATTTCGCAAAGAAATATCTCATGCCTATTGAGCACATCAGTGCTTCATTTGATTGCGAATTGAATTGGAATTCAATGACATTAGATATTAATGCGGTACATCACGCAGCCAAGCGGTCGGCAACGGATATATTACGCGCGCCACAGTTTACTTTGAGTTTAATTATAATCCAGGCATGTGCCATCCTTAAGCGTTGAACTATATTCAAGAATAGGATGCGGTAAGGATAATGTAACAATTTGATGTGAACAAAGTTATGATGCAACGAAAATCTTTATTAAGCTAAGAATCATTTTTAACATAGCGCTTTGGTAACAATGATAAATATAACTTTGTTTAAAAAATTAAATTGACAAAATAAATTATTACAGCTACTTTCGCTGAATTAAGAAGAATAAACACAAAGAAAGAAATATTACTAAACATAGGTAGTATTGTATAAATAATGAGCGGAAGAAATATCGGATCGTATAATTCAATCGTTTAATTCAATTTAATTTTCTTGGCGTACCACCAACAAATATTTTGCGTGCCACCAAGTGGCACCCGTGTCATAGGTCGTCGATCGCTGGTATAGCCGTGCACATCCTTATCGCACAGCGATATCAACGACATATCGCAGTATATGCATCGTAAAACATCTCGCAGCCTCATGTGGGACTCGTGGGGAGTGAATAGAAGCTTCAGATAAAGAAAGGAAAGCAAGGAAAGTGAAGCGTGGATTGTTGGGAAACGGGGGCGTGGCTAAGCGTCTGAAGAATCGAGCGACGGGGGAGGTCAGGTGAAGACGGAAATATGAATGTTGGAAGTGCGTGAAGGTGGAAGGGATGGATGAGATGTAACGAAGAGAGACGGCGAAAAAAGAACGGTGCGGAAGAAGAACAAGGCGAGAGTCCAGGGATTGCAGGGAGAAGACGGAGGGTAGCGGAAGGATATTGCCCTTAGAACCCACCCACGCAGCTGCCGAATAGGGAGGCGGAGTTAAAGTAGTTCCACCGTAAAATGACCCATACGTATTCTTTTCATATTATGGCTTCTAACAGAAAAACGCGTCCTCAGTTGGATATGAACACCAAAATCATACCTTTCCTCGCTATATTTTTTTCGCAAAATGAACAGGATAATACGTAGGAACGGTTATATAATACCTAGTTAACGTTAGCCGGAATATGACGTAGCCTTCTTTTTAACTTGACGTTAGATGAGAGTTGCATTAGAGAGAATTGCATATTACAACGAACTATCTGGCTGGTTAGCTGACGTAAGCGTTATCGATGGGAGAACGTATTAACTTAGGTTTTCACGCCGAGAAAATATTTAACCAGAGATAATAAAACCGGGCGATAGTGTTAAATGGAGTAATGGGTGAAACGTGAAAAAAGAGTAATTTTATATCGAATATTAACGCCATTTTCGCGAAAAACCGTTAACAAGAAACAAATATTCCCAGAATATTGAATGGCTATCAAATGTAGACACCAACTCATCTTATGTTGGGAGCTGATAGTAAATTAATAGGTACAATAATTCAAGTCGAAATGAGTTCTATCAACAGAAATGGAGACGTGGTTGGCTTACACGGAGGGAAAAGCCGTTAATTCGACGACAAATCGGGATACATATTTTGTATCTCAGTTTTCTTTTGTAGTAACTAAGACCTGTTATATTGGTCATCAGTACTTTTTAAACAGTTAAAACGAAAAGGTGCCTTTTTGTGCTAACTTGCAAAGGTTCCAACTATTGTTTTGACTCACACCGTGGAGCCTCCTTCGGATTTCATGTGAGTGGGTACGTGTGCGTGTTTATTTTCTGGGGTGCATTCACATGTGCGTCTGTGTGTGTTGTCGGCCTCCTTCATTGTTCGGTCGCGGCGTCCCCTCATCCCATCCGCAGAGTCTCCTCCTCCGGTATGGGGGGCGGCGGGGGCGCTGTAGGAGATAGGGGCGCGCGTGGCTTAAGGTGACACGGGCGCCAACCGCACCCTCCCTATCGCTTCCATCCCCTCCCCCAAACTCGGGAGGAAACAACAAAAATAATGGCAAGGTCGGTTCTTTCCCGAAACAGATTTTCGGTTTTTTCCCCTCCCTAGCTTTCTCGCCGAGTTTGTACTTTTTTTCAATGTTTCTACGCAGCCCACCGGATTTTCTTGTATTTTTTTCGACTCCAGCTCTTGCCCCGACCACCCTACAAAATCCTTGCTCTTTTTCCACGTCGCGAAACGGGGTTGGTATATGGTACACCCACTGGATAGGATTTCACTTATGGATTCGTGGCCAAGGTCTGAGAGGGATCCGCCGATTGGTGTGACCTTAATCTTTCCCCATTCGTCCTTTACCAGCTCCTCCAAATTTTGTGCTGCGACCCTAGATGATAATGACTATTGCTTTAATTTAATTACATTAATCCCATCGAGTTATAGTTTTTCACGAGGACATTAAAATGTTTAAGAAAATGGACTTTTTACGTCAGCTGTTAGGAGAATAACTACTCCAACAAACGAGGCATTTATTCAAATGAATTTGCTAAAGACAGGGGTATTAGTGCTAGTGGATATGCTCGTAATTATTCGATCCTGACAATTTGTTATTAAAACTTTTACGAAAACTACAGATTGTGTAAAAGTTTTCATAAAACATTTGCTATCATGCGATACTACCATAAAATTTCTCATGAGTAAGTTTTATTTATGCCACATTATATAACAAAAATAAGCCTAATATTGCAGCGTTTTTATGCTACGTTTTTCCACAATGCTGAGTTTTTTCAAGAACCAGATGTTGCTTAACTTCCAAACTTAGCGCAATATCAAATGTCACCACTCCGCTGATAAAAGGCTACTTTCTTCACCTCAAGTCTCAAGTTCCACTCCAGAGTATACAATAAGAAATACATTTTAATTTCAGCTTTATCGCTTGCAGAACCTTCAAGGAAAGTATGGGCAGTCATAGGGCAAAGCCCCATAGCCATGTTAATACGGAAATTAATATGATATTCATTTTAGTGTGGCCCGAAATGGACCGAAAAAAAATAAAACGAAGAGGAGCTTGGTGGGATATAAAACTCAATAAAGTCGTAGGAGGGAAGCAAGAGTAAAAAGAGTAGTTGGTGGAACAAGTAATTAGAGGTGACCGCCTTCTCGGGATGTAGAACGCTGGGTAAGGCATATTGGAGGGGATGAAAAGAGGTTAAGAGAGACGATACATTGAAGAGGGAGATACAGAAATAAAAGAAATTCAAACGTGGAGAAAGAAACTTTCTTCCATCTGAATCTACATTTCTCGGCAAAAAATTCATTAATAAAAATCTATTTAAAATACAATCTACATGCAATACAAAACTACAAAACACAACATACGATATAATACTACATATCTACATACGATACAATACTACAAAAATACATGTACGACTCAACGACGAATCAAATGCATTGCAACTGAACTCCTTAAAACGCCTCATTTGGAGCACGTAAAGGTGGGAAAGACGGAAAATTCAACAAACAAATCTGTTCCCCTTACTAAGAAAGTAAATATGTAACATAAAACATAAGAAACTATTATTTGATGTTTTGCGACAGCAAGAAATACATATTTACCAACAAAACAGAAACATCTCGTGTTTGAGATTCATAACTCCATTGTAATTTAAGATAGCATATGAGAATTAGTCTTCATTAGCGTAAGCTCATAACTATTCCTCTAAGTCTTGAATTTTAGAATTTAATTTAATAATGCATCTTCAGCTATTTTGATGATGCACTTTATATGTATCACATTTGAGATTAGAATTCCCCCTGAAGAAATGGAGATGCTATCTTTCGAAAACTTTTTCAATAATAATCAGATGCACGTAGTATAATCAAACAGCAACTTTTTTTCCGATTATCGATAATAAACATATTTGCAATATTAACTGATCGAATTATTCAATACTTCGAAAGAGAAATATTATTTGTTGGCCATGAAACGAATTGCATGCATTTATAATGCAGGTATTCAGTTACTGAGAGGAAATTAGATATCTTAGCTCCAAAAGGAGCACTTAGGAGGATTATTCGCCTCACAGGGATTAGAGCTTAAGCTTAGAAGCTAAAATCTTAAGATAAAAAATTTATAAAAAGGAAAAAGAAAACACATTTGACAGCATCTACATGACGGAATACCAAGAACTACTAGCGCAAGGTTTTTGAAAAAACTTGGAGCACGAAATGTGTCTAAAAACACACCATGCTCCACGGTTTCCCATGAGAAAAATCCTGGAAGCCAGTCTACATTTTGCTTTAATGGCAGAGAAAGAACTCCTTCCAGCGTGCTAACCATGACTCTTGAGACAGTATGAATGGAGTGGGGACACGAAAAAAAGACCAAAAGACAAACATTATGGTGCACAGCTCTCCTTATCCGAGAAAAAATATCCAAGATACTCAAGCCAACAACATGAGTTCTGTAAGAGAAGCCCTAGGGGACATAAATGAAGGAACTGTTGCAGTTTAGGATTTCAATAAAAGGTCCAGGATTTCTGCACAGTAATCACCATGCCGTGCTTTTCTTTTAAATAATTTAACAATTTGACTATAATTTTACTATTTGACTATGCCAATCTCTGTGAAGCGTTCCACAGGAATTATGGTGGCTAGAAACGATGAGCAAGGTGAGAGCTGTCTTTCGACATATGGTTGGATTACGACGAAATATTCATTTTGGCCTTAGCTTCGTCTCGAACGGAAAGATATTTAAAGGTGGCGGAATGCTGGGAACGTGGTGATATAACCGCGAAGCGCCTCGGGCGTCGACGAGGAATCCACTTCTTTCTAAGAACCTTAAGATATTTTTAAAATCGTGACGGTGAAACGGAAACAAAAAGAGTAAGTAAGTTACGCGGTAGTCACAATGTTTCATACATATATTTAAAAGAGTAATATTTAGACCGAGACAGACCTGAGACCAAAATATTTTTTTCCTCACCCAAATCAATTGTCAATGCTAAGGATGAAGTTGAACATTCATGAAGATTGAGCACATTGATATATTAACACAAATGAGTACCTTCTGTTAATTGTAAACTTTAATAATGCACCAAACTATTCCAGCATCAACAATATTCCTGTTCATATTACAATCCTCCAGCATACGACGAAATAACACCAGCAAATGCAAAAGTAAAGTTAAAAACATTTTTATTCTAACTCGACTATTCACTTTTTTAATGCAGTTGTCTCCATGCTGTCCATCGCCTTCCAACACGCACATTATTATCCTCCTTTTCAAGATGCTTGTAAGTGCTTTTCCGGCAGTATATGCAGTCACGGAATCAGGCATCTTTTTTCGATGAAAATTCTAATGACCATACTCACCTAGCGGTACACGAACATGGTTCATACTCATAGGGTCCTATAATGGTGTTCCTAAAATATACTATCTTGAATATGCACAAGATAGGCAATACCTATTTAAAAGATAGCGGTGGCTCACAGGATAGTATGCAGATGTACATGTACTTTTGAATAGAAAGCCTTTGAAATTAAAGTATACTTGTTAAAAATATTTTTCCATTCTAGATACACCTTTTGAAGTATAACATCAATATTAATATGCAAGAGCTCAACTTATTAATTATTATTCTGACCACTTATAACTCTCCCACTATGATACTCAAATTATTAAATCGACTGCTCATCTAGAGTATTGTCGAGAGTATACATACATGTTAGCCACTGAACCACCGAAAAGGCGAGTGGCAGAGTTAATTATGATCCCTAGACATAATTGATGGAGGGGATTGGGAAAAAGCATTGAAAGAAGGATACGACGAGTCATCGAGATGTTTGATGATTGACCAGTGTCTTGCTATGTTCTTGTTTTAGCGGGTATTGTTTGTAGTAGCCCACGGAACTAGGGATATTTATAAATTATTATCTCTCCGCATATACGAGGGTTGGAACTTAAATAGTGGCAACTATTTATTCACAACCGATACAAAAGAGTTACATGTTTGCACCTGTTACTGTCCTTCAAAGTAGTCACCAGCGTTGTGTAGAACCCGTTGCCAGCGATGTGGAAGGCGTAGTATACCGTTAGCAGAGCCTGTTCTGTTGATGGTGCGAATGGAGCGGTCTACTGCCTGTCGAATCTCTGGAACAGTTCTGAAGCGAATGCCACGAAGTGTTTCCTTCATCTTTGGGATCAAATCAAAGTCACAAGGACTTAAGTTCGGGGAGTATGGTGGATGGTACAGTACTTCCCAGTCCCATCGACCGAACAGAGCAGCCACAGCTTGCGCTGTATGCCCGCGCATTGTCGTGCAAAATGATGGGTGGGTTTCCCAGAAAGTGTCTGCGTAAATACCGTTATTTGACTTATTATGAAGATTTTTTTTACAGATAGCCGAATAAATTATCCTAAGAAAGACATGAAATATGCAAAAATTTAAACGCTACCCAACCCTCTTAGGTTGCCTTGGAATGCCTCTTCCATAGCCCAACGAAAATGAAAAGTTTCAATGCTTCATAAAGTACTTCATTTTGTCAGCTCTGCCTTAACTCAAAAGTTTCTTTGCACGTAAATTTACAAGAAAGAAGTATATATTAAAAGAGAATTTACTGTTTGAAAGATAAACACTTCTCACACCTACGTAGATGTGAATTTTAATAATTAATAACGTAACCTGGGGTGGAAGGAAGCTAGCACGCAAATGAGATTAAAGGTAAATTAAAGGTACTGAACCGTTATCACTAATTCGCAAGAAAACTTCGAAGCACATAAAGAGCTCAACATCAAAATTCCTTCACGTATTGCTTCTATAAAATTTTATTTATCATGCTCTAGAAACCTCATCGCCATCCATAGCGCTTTAATAAAACTTAATAACTCCGTCCCGCCGAATATACAACGTGTCTGCCAAAAGAAAGTTTAGCATAGGGGTGCCTGCTGAAGCTTGCCTCCTATAGTTTTAATTTAATACGATATCCAGAAAGATGTGCATAGCATTATGATCGGTACTTACAGGTTCAGTGACACCTTAACGAAGCCTTGCCATTGAAATATTTTTACACAGATCTTCCGCTATTTATTTTTCAGATAATACTCACGAGGAATTACTTCACAAAGATTCACAGTTCACCAAGGAAAACTCAGGTAAAGCTTAAATTTACGGCATATCTGAATCAGGGTACATAAAATCTCTTCTGATATTCGCGATAACATGCTTCTGTAAATCCAGAGACGATTCAAATCAGTGATATGACCCAATAATCATGTATATGTATAACGCGAATACACCTTTATCAGAATAAATACGCAAACGGAAATATAAATGACAGTATTTACAAAGAATTATCCAAGAGTATCAATGATCGATTATGCAAACAAGTCCTTCACAATAAGGTTTTCTTAACCTGACTATTCAGAAATTGCATCAGCATAAAAAATCTATTTTTTTCGTAGGCCGTTGATTTACTGCCATCATATTATTGTATATTAATTTAAAAAAATGAGCGGTAAAACTAAGGGAAAACGAATGGAAAATAAATGAGTCATAAAGTGTTCAGTTAAGGCGAATGATATTTTCACTGTGAATATTACCTCCTTGAGCAAAACAGCATGTGATATTGTGTAATACAATGAAATGGCCGGGCATTTAAGGACGAGCGTTCCTTAATGCGACCTTGTAGAGAGATATTTGAGAGGTGGATCACCAGACAGACACATAAAGATGAAATGCGAGTAAATGACGTGAAAGTGACGGGAGCAACGAGAAAGATGTCAATATTAATGGATAAAGTATATTCATATCCAAGAGGAGGAGTATTGAGAGACATATGAAATACAGAGTGAATAAAAAGTCTCAGAAGTGAAAGTGAACGCAATAACAGCGCACCATGGAAAAAAGTAATGAAAGACAGTCAACTTTATAAAATAGGAACTAGCTTAGCACATTCTGCTCCTGCACCAAGAACGTCAATTAGGAAAGAGCTTCAAAAAAAGGATTGAATGGTGGTACATACATTTTCAGTTTGTTATCCATTATTTGGTTGTATATTTATTATTATTGCATTCCAAAATATATTCGAAATTCATCATGCCATGAATAATCTCCCTCCAAACAATTACATGTACTCTTTGAGGTACTTGGATTTATGAAATCCCAGAAGTTCATCACCGGGTCATCCCCACGTAGGAAAGAATTCCATTCATATGCGTCTATTTTTCAGTTCCAATTCATTCCGCTTTGAATCATTCTTGCGTGGTTCAAGATTCGAGTTTCACTATTTCTTTCTCCAACTTACATATTTCCTATCTCCCTTCACTATCTAGTGCGCCTATCTTTCCCTCTCACTCTCCCACCTTCTGATCATCCCACCTCCGTTATTGGTCTTTCATATTCTCTACTCTCAAATTCATTTCAGTAATCCTACTCAGCCTCCTCGTTATGTATTATTATCAAACTAATTTGCTCCTTTTTTCACTTCAACCCTTGTTTAAAACCCAGAAAGCTTTTTGAATATAAATAACGAATAGCATTTATTCTCCTTCATTTGAAAGTCCTTGGAAATCATGTTTACCTGCATTTATATTCACATCATGTCGTCTCTAATTATTGCTCCATATACCCAACCTCCTTCTAACCACCTTACATAATCTGAGGTTGGCCTTCCAACCAAATGAGGTTGGCTATCGACCATCTTTAAAAGGAAGCAGATAACATCAATGATGCCATTTTGCTTTGTTTTGAACATTTATGTGTTTGTGTAATTCGTCACCCTCCCCTCCCTCCGACTCCTTCTCTGGTATTCCCAACCCTCAGGCACCTATGACTGTCCACTCTTCCCTCCTTTTCCTTTCCCCTTCTTCCGTCACCCCGTCTTACCTCCCCCCCTCCCAGGCTCCCTATATAAGTTCCGCTGCTACTGCCATTCCAAGTTACTGCTTCTCATTCAATATCCCTATATAAGCTTGTGCACACTTGATATATGTACCTGAAGATGCTGTAAAGAGCGAAACCGGTCGTGCAATAAATGTTATATTTGTGGAAATTGCTCTTTTTCATTAATTGCACCTTACATAACATTCTTTCCTCCATAACTACGCTAATCACTTCTTCGTTTATTCTTGTGTCATTTTTCATACACCCCCACCAATGTTTTTTTTGGCCAAATTCCCCTCTTTGGACAGTTTCCCCTCCGCGGACTGTTTACCCTCTGGACTTAGCCGAAGGACCTAGCGCGCATGACGGGGCGCGCCTCAGGACATGTGCGCCAACGACGGCCAAAATGCCTACGACTTCAAAATGCTACGACTCCTGCCAGCAACTTCTGCCACGCCTTCCGCCACGCCTTACCCTCACCAGGTCCTACATCGTTCATATAGCCCCTAAAGTGAGGATGGATTCCAAAAATGCGGTCATTCTGACCAAGGCACAAAGGCTGTGATCCTGTATTCTGCGGCCGAAGCCAGAAAACAGTTCCTGGCGCTCCAATTGAAAACTGCCTCGCCATCTATCACCCATTCCCTTATTTCCTTCCCTCCAAGGCTACCAATCGCCTATATCCGAAGCTTACCCATTCCACCTCGTCCCTGTCGACAGACCCCCTCCTCACCTGACTCATCCCTCAGAACGCTCTTTTTTGCAGTCGAGACGGCGACCGAGCAACACCGTTGTGTGAAATTGATGATTCACTCATTTTGTACTTGGAGAGAAGCTCAACCTCTCGTACTTGTATATTTTAATCATTTCTGAGTGGAAACTCTCATTACGGTCGCCTGGAACTCGACGTGTGGGTAAATTGCTTGTAACTTGGTTGGTTTTATGTGTGAAAAATATTGATAGTTCAGTTATTGATTGATAATACTTGTTTCGTTCAATTCCCTCAATTATCTTACACGAGCTTGGAAAGAGTCTGTTTTTACGGGTGTTATCGGCGATAAAAACTATTCCCTTCTCACGATAGTGCTTCATTCTATATAGTCCCAAAAGAACCTTCATTTTTCTTCGCAGCCACTTCTCAAACGTCTGCCACTGATTCCCATACTCTCCTCCCCAATTCCACGACCTTCACCTATCCTCGTCACCCACACCTTGAAAGTCTCTGACATATTCTCATCCTTAACTCACTATGTTACACTCTCCGCTTAGCATCATACTAGGTACCACAATTTTGACCAACCATATTCTATAACAATATTTTATTTCTGCCTCGTACTGATATCCTCCCTTGATTTTCTTTCCTCTCTTACTATGTTGTATACCTCTTCCTATGCCAAGTATCTATCGAGCCTTCTCCAGTAATTCAATCCCACAGCGCACAAATTGGCAACTCAGACCGGGAGGAAACGTATTGGAATAGTTGTCTAACGTTAGGTGTAACGGTGGAGATAAACCATACACCACCACAAGGCGGCTTAACATCTCATCCTTCGGCATTCATATCTTCAAAATGTGGATCAGATTACCTGTGAAAACCTACATCCACCACCGGGAATCAAACTTGGACCCTCAGCCTCCTCGAAACCTCTTAGAGATCATGTATCCGGCGCCGTATTCTTTCCGCGACCTCCTCTTCCTTCCCGCAAGCCACCACTCATCCCTTCTCCATCTCGGCACTCCCCCAACCCTCATCTTTTCCCTGGAACGAACTGAAGAGAGGAGAGGGATGGGGGAGGTGGGGTTATATAGAGACGGAAGTATGGAGTGGGAGGCAAGAGGTGCAAGGAGCCCTTGGTCCCTTCTCTGCCAACCTCTTCCACACACCTACACACGCCCTATGGTGACGTCCTTCTCATCCAACTCCCACAGTCCCCTTCTTCTCCCCGCCACCTCCACTCACCTTATCGAGGATGATCCTTTCATCTCCCCTATAACATCCAGGCCACCTGAACCTTCTTCCCTCACCCCAACGCCGCCACCTTCAGGGAGATTCTCTTCTCCTTCTCCCCCGTCCTTTTGTAAAACTCCGCTCGATATCCCAGAGACCCATCCCCACAAAACCTTTTCACGGCCTCCTCTCTCGTTCTTCCTTTCTTTTCCTTTTCATTCTCTCTCTCTCTACCTATCTTTTCACGTCCGTCTCCTTTCGTTTCCTCCTCGTCACTTCTCCTTCCTTCCCCCTTTCCTCTTCGTGATAACTCCAATAACTCTCCATTTTTTACAGGCGATAGGTGTACCGCACCAACTGAGTCCAGAGAGTGTCTTTCACGGTGCAGAATTCGGGATGAGAATAAATTCGCGCGACCATCTGGTCCTCGGTTATATCATCCGGTCAACTATGGGAAATGACACAACTTAGGGTCATAATCTAAATTAGCATCGGGGTGCCAGCCAACTTGCTTCCTATCCTAGTGCCAAGTTTTCAATTCAATCGACTTTTCAGACAGCATTGCATGGCAGTATTGCATGTGATTATACATACAGTTCAAGTGACACCTTAACGAATCTTTGGGGCAGAAATATATTTTGGCGCAGATCATGCTCATAAGGAATTACTCCACAAAGATCCACTTCATAGCCCACCAAGGAAAACTCATATGGAACTTAAATTGAAGTCATATCTGAATTAGGGTCAACTGAATCAAGAGAATACGCGTTTTATTAGAGTAAAATTCAGGATAGGAATAACAACGCGAATATTTTCAACCATCTGCTTCTCGATGATATCATTCGGTCAACTACAGAAAATACTATGTTTTCAGACTATAATTTCTCCCTCAGCCCAAAGATTGGGTAAACGCAGCTCTCTGTCCTTTATAATGCTATGGTACATCTCATACGCAAATGTGTTCATAGATATAATTCGTATATGTCCAAAAGATACTAAAAACAATCCAACTAACAATTTCAACACGAGATGATGTCCGAAGGTCAACATTGTTCACAAATAATTTGTCCAAACGAGTTTAGTTTCGTGTGACAGGCAGAATACGAAGAAAATATATTGTTATTTCAAATCTTTAATCAACCATTCGATCAAATTCTTGGAGTAAAATAAAATTACCATCAAATTCTGCCTATCGCATGATACTCAAATACGTTTCATAAAATGTTATGCAAAAACGTTTGGCCGTGGTACATCGGGTTAAGTCCTCGAGCGGTCTTCTCAATAAGATAATACCGGCTAATTTAAGTCATTATTCCTAAAGATTTATTTCCCAATGGGATTGTGTCTCTTAATTTCCCTTGCGCATTAATCTTGTCAAATATAATTGGCCTGGAGATCCTGATCCAGGATTTGTTTTGAGTGGAAAGGGTAGTGTACAATAATATGGCAGGACCACTTCGCTCGAAGACTCTTAAGAATCTATAAAAGAGAAATCGTTGCTATATATATGACCACTGTACCAGTTTCAAGCAAAAGAAAAACTTCACGGAAGACATATAACAATGAAAATTGAAATATCAAACGCTTCTATGGCTCTATTAATTTCCCGAGGAGGAAATTCATTGGAGAATATACTACCTATTGGGGAATGTTTGGCGAAAAGAAAAAAATATAATACTTGACATGGGTGGTTTAAGATTCAGAATGTAATAAACGTATTTAGGGAAAATGTAAGGTCGATCTTCTCTCTCATTGATAGTTACTGAAAGTCAAGATAAGTTCAATTCTACCAACCAATATGACCAGGAAATTAAATTTTAAATATATACTCCTTTAAAAAAGGGGAGTGATATAATTATTAAACGGCTTAAATTGCCCTAATAACTTCAAAAGATTTCACGTAAGCGTATTCATTTCCAGAATGCAGAGTTTTATTTTCGATTAAACAAAGATTTCTCCAAATGATCATCATGTTTACATGATTAAAAAAATCTAAACTCCCCCAATATTTCTATTTTGCACTTTCAAAATAAATGAATTGCCTTCATGAATTCGAAGAATCCTAATCATTACGCTACCTTGAGTGTAGCAGATGGAATTGCACACTCAGTTCTACATCCATATATTACCATACTTTGGGTATATCAGAAGATTAATGGGAGAAAGAAAGATTGCACTTAAGTAGGAATAAAATGATTACCTTTCTAAAACCTCTTAACAAATAGGTATCATACATATTGAGTTTATACATGGATGATTGAGTTTCCACATGGACGGCTACGACGACATCATGATTTTTTTTACCTCCACATTACGATACCCTGTGAAAAATGTCCAGATATTTATTCAAAAGAACATAGACTGAAAAAATTCTACATGGAATCAAACTTGAAGAGTGCTAATGAAAGAAAAATAAAACTCAAAGATTGAAGAGAAAAGATTTCTTTACCACATCCTAGGAAGTAAAAATTAAAAAAATAATTGTGTATAAAATTGTGCTTCATTTCCGTTGCATTCCTGTAATTGGCTCCCAAACTCAAACAAACCTAGCATTTTCTATCCCATAAGACAAATAAATTCGTTGAAAGCCGAATTTGAGCCATAAATGGCTGAAAAAAAACATCATTTGTCATGAAAAGGGACATCGGCTGAAATTAGTCGTGTGTGCATAATAAATGCACTTTTACATTCCTCATCAATAAGAAATTTCTATGATTCGTGGAAGCCATGGAGAATTCTTCACGTTACACCAACAGGAGACAAAGGAAGAAGACAAAACGGATAAAAAAACCTTTTGTCCCATCTTGCAACGTCGCGTCCATCAAATCATCCGGCAAATCCCCTTCCCGACTGAACACCGCACTCTCATTTTCCTCCACTTTTCACTCGAGCGCTTTGACTCTCGCACAGCTCCTTCGCCTGCCGTCTCGTCGGGCATTCTCCCGCGGTGCAGAGCTGTCACGGGCCATAATGCCACCGAAACGCGAAAACACACTTTAACGAAAGGATTTTATTTTTTTGGGCGAGTTGAGGCTTCTCCTGTGGGAAAACACCATAATCCGAAAAAAAATGGTGTCCTCGTTTTTACCTCGGGGGGGAAACTTGAACGGCGCATAAGCGCGATCGATGGATAATTCAGGATATTTTCGGAAGTGCGTTCGTAACTGTGAGCGAGGACTTGGAAAATCCCAACGATGATCCCAAGAAATTGTTGGACGAAAGCACCACGTGATTAGTTTCATATCTATCGTGTATTTCTATCCTAGTTCGCCATCCCATGGAATAAGTGCCGTCCGATGGCGATATGCTCTTAAAATACTAGGCAGAAAAATAGCGAATTTAATCTGATGGAATGGTTGGCGAATAATACAATTTTCCTACTTCACCAATGCAATAAATAACAACAAAATTCTCTTCTTTAAGAGCGAAGCAAGCAATTTAACGTACCAATTTTTATGTTACAAATCCAACGTTTAGGCAGATTTAACAAATTCACTTCACGCTTTTGTAATTGAATGATGCAGAGAGAATCACTAAATGAATTTGTACTTACTATATTCCACACATTCATTTTATAGTAAATAAAAAGTGTGGAATATACAAGGTTCAATTAATTTCAGTGGCATATACCAATTCCATTAAGTTACGTCGGAAACCTTAGCTTTTAAAATTATATCCTTCCAAAGTGAGAACCACTAATAGCAAAAAGGGGCTGATGAACAAAAGGTTAATTCCGCTAAGGTCAAATCAGAAACTGGTGACCTTAACCGATCCTAAAACGTAAGTATAACCATCATGAGTTAGGATGCAAAGATTCGGTGGATAACCTGAATGATGAGTTGTACGAGCACAGCTCTGTCGTTGCATGGTTCTGAAACCTGGACTTCAATGGTGGCTATTATTAAATAGACCACAGTAAAAGAACAAGAATAGGTCACATAGTATTCTATAAAATACATAATTTAGCTCAAAAATAAAAATACGTGAAAAAAACTCTCCGTGACTATTTACAGTGAAAAACTCGGAGTAATAGTGAATTTTCTGTTTTAAAATTTTTAATATTCACCACAAAAGGAAGCGATTCACCTTCAGTTTCTCAATGATTATTGTTTTCAATTTTACTAAATTACACCATTGCACAACATTGACAATATCCTACTGAGACGAGAGAAGATGCCAAACTGTAATAAAGTAAGTGGTAAAACGTAAAATGTGATTAATGGTGAGGAGAGGGTGAAGGGAAAGAAGGGAATCCCAAATGTTGCCTTATTATGGAAAACTTGCATGGTACCCCGAGAACCCGCATTCTTTCTCAAGAGTTGAAAGACGTTCATAATTTGCAGCATGATTCCGAAAATTATCCAAAGAAAAACAAATGTACCGCAGTTACGCGTGCACTGATCCATTCTCTCGATCCAAGGTCCTCGCAAAATCTTCAGTTTAGAACCTTTAGAAATCAGTGACAACATGCATAGCCTGAAAACGTTGAATTCGAGGAGTTAATGTCCACACAACTTGAACAATCCAACGGGGAACACTGTATTTCCAGGTCCCGCTGCGCGGAGCCGGGCCGCGACGCGCGATCGAAAAATCGAGTTTATTCTCGGCGTCGCAAACTTATTTCAAATATTTTTACGGATTAATCTAAAAATATGTTTAATTTATACTCTGATGAAGTATCCCAGAGACCATTTTCCGAATAAGGATTATATTGTCTATTTTATGTAAAATGTTGCCTAAAAAAATGGTCCGCCATTTTGTGACGTAAAAGAACTAAAATATGGGAAAAAATGTCTGAAAGTTATGCATAGTATAGGTGAAGTACCTTGTTTACAAATGGTAATGTTTTTTATTTCATAAAAGTCCTTGCATTACTCCTATATCTGCTCAACTTTTAAGATTTTCGAAGAAAAATGAGAGCGGGCGCTTTTTACGAAATTTGGTCGTGTTTGAGCCTCTGTATCTAAGTAACGGGAATAACCAATAAAATATGTTTTGCAATTCCATAATAAACAATCATTTGTGTGTATATGTGCCAAGTTTCAAGTCGATATCTCAAAAAAAGCACTTTTGGACTTTTGTCCGGCGATTTTCGATTTGAGCCCACTGTGCGCCGGTTATCGGCAGAATAAAAAAATAACTCCATAAACAAAAGCATTAATATTTACATTTAAAACATTTTCAAACTATGTTTTTTAAACTATGATTACATTCTTTTAGGCGATCACTGATTGGAGTATCTAATTTCCCAGCGTTGAGTACTTTTGGCAAATACACTTCCCCTTCCCGCTAACACATTAATTCCTGGCTTGCCAAACTTCATGGGCTTAAAATCCAATTCGTAAACGACCGAATTGATGCTCGAGAGTCAGAAAACCAAAAAATCTCACAAATTCCTGTAATGCAGAGGATATGTTGAAATTTATTTCTCAAAACTTAAAATTATTTCCTCAAGTTTTCTCAAAATTTTGGCAATTTTCCATGCATTTTAAATCAAAACAGGAATGATACGAGATTCACTTTACAATTCATGCCTATACTTTCGATAGAATAAATCATAATGATCTCCTTTGCTGAAGAGCATAATTCAATATGGTGCGATTACAACGTGTTACGTGTCGTTACTCGTGTCGTTATGGAACATTACTCTTATATGGTAATAAACGCATCTTATGCATAAAGCACAATCAGTAATGAATAATGCATATTGTGTGCAGCAGCAAAAACAATTCGTTGTTGTCTACACATTGAATGATAAACTCTAGTTAAATATACAAGGAAAACTTCTCCGATTCAATTATTGCCTAACATAATAATATGATTTTTAATTTATTCACCAATGACTACACGGAGAGGATAGTAAAATACCCAGAATTTTATCTCTACATTTTTCTAAAATCAAGATAATATCATGTTAGAAGGTATTTCATTCCTTTAAATGAATATTTCTTCCAAATATTCTTCTTTTGCCTGAAAATGAGTTTTGCTGTTTCCTATTCCAGTTTCGACAAATAAAATACAGTATTCACGACCAGCAATGAATATGCGGTAATCAATGGCTTCTTGCAGAGAAAATACGACTAATCTTCGCTGTGTTGAGATATTAAATCTTCGTCTTCACTCGTTAACCTTTGCATCCCCTCATAAAGCGCGCTGGAAACGGCACACAAAGACGAAACTTTCCCTTAATTCCCCTCATTGAAGGAAAACACTTCTCACGCCCTGAGCGTCTTCAAAAGTTACCGCTTCTTCGCTGATGCCTCAAAATGAGCCTCTAGAAACCATTCCATATATTTTGGAAATTCAAATAACATTACTAAAAGCCTTCTTTGAAGTTGTTTACCGAAATTGTTAAGGAGAAGATTCAAAAGGAAATAAAGAGGATAATTCGTGGAGAAACGTAAGGTAGCTCGACCGGATGAAACAGCAACTACCAGGCTGAATGGCACACAAAGAAAGTAAAGGAATAACGACGTCCGTTCCATAAATTAAAACGACAGAAAGGATTATTCCCTTCGGTAACGTTGTAAGGGAATGCCACCTCATCCCTAAATGGAAAACGTAAACAAGTCACTGGTTCACCTATCTTCATTCCAATTAACAATAAAAGGACTTGACACGTCAAAAAATACGATCTACTGTTAATGTCAAGATATAGCTGAAATTCACACATAAATATCTTACACCTACTTATCATACTTAAGGAAGACAGAAGTGTACAAACCATCACGTGATGTTGCCACAATGTTGAAAAGTTTACCCAAAACTAACTTCAAGACTCACCTGAAAAATACAAAAGAGAAGTTCGTTAATACACGCATTCAATAGAAACATAAAGCTATAGATCAATGTAATACAATAATAAAAATGTTTTGGAAAACTTTTTTTTTAATCACCGAGCTCAAGTGATTAACGTACTTTCAAATGCTTGGTAATTGCCAAGAGGAAAAAAATGTATGTTCCCTTGTATCCTCCTAAATTAACTCTGGAATTAGGAAGCCTGAGTATCACCGTATTTACGGCAGCCATGAATAATTCATTCCTATCAAATATTTCGGCATAAAATACCTACTTAAACTTCCTCACACATTTTCTCCGAATGAAAATAACGTTTGAGATGTACATACACCAAAGATTCACACAGAAACACATACCAGTTATAGAAAATCATTTCTGAAACAAGGCTTTGATTGGTATGATGATCAGCAATGATTGAGTGACAAAATAAATAGTGCTGAACTACTTTGAGATGCTCCAGAATCTGACAATTGTGATTCAAGTTTTGTTATGCAGAGCAAAGGTGGAAGTAGGCCATTAAAATAACGGAGCTTAGCAAATTAATTAACTGGATCACCAAAACGGTCAAATAGAAAAAGTTCAATAATATTTCATTCAAATATTTTCCCTTGGGTACTTAATGGAGCAATTATAAATTCTAACGTGAGAAAAAACATCACTTATTTTCTTCACATACCAAACAAATTTCGGGTCAGAAAAACTAAAACATTGGCAGAATTAAGATTTTATCATGCACCAATTGCAAAACAGATAATATCATGCAATTATAGCGGTGAATTCTTCATCGTGTAAATTATCCATTTCTCGGTTCCTCCAGTAACGCTAGCTATTGATCAGAGGTTAATGGGGAAGCAATATTATTTCAGCCCGATGGACGATAAATATTACGTGACTGTATATTGTATAAGTCAACCAATATTTAGGAAACCCAATTAGATATTTAGAAAATAATTTTGATTTAAGCTCACCGCGACTTTACCCTGCGAAGCCTAAGTTAACTCATATCTTAGTTTCTATGAAGCAAACCCAATAAGCTAGGAAGGGAATGACCATAATATCATAGCGATAAAAAGTTTTGTGAAGATTTAGAGTAATGCAAAATAAAGCATTGAGGTAATATTCATTATGCAATTGTAAAAGGAAACTTCGAGCTTTCATGTAAGAGTAAACTACAAATATGAAACCTAAATTTTTGTAATGGTAAGTTATGAATGGATTTCATTTTAAGAGCCACCCTTCTATTTTTCTTTCCGCAAAAACCGATCCCCACTTGAAGTTCTGAAAGAGGGGAGATGATTAGAGCTGATAAATTCACCTAATGAGATAATTTTTCGGTAAGATCATTAAAAAGCTTTTAACGTGCCCTATGAAAGAAGGGTTAATCCTATGTTGCTGTAATCAAGTTTATATCAAGCTCTTTGTCATTCATCTTGACATTTTATAAAGTATAATTGTAATGGACATTATCCTGACTGACTGAATGGACATAACCTGAGTTCTGGTCAAACTTAGAGCTATTTATTTATTTCGAGCATTAGCTAAATAAATTCCAATACAAAAATAAAATTTTGTAACAATGAAAAATATTTAGCCACTCAAAATTACATATACATTGGAAATAGTGTTATTAATTTAGATATTTTTCCCAACTATTTTTTCCTACTTTCATATTTCACTAATTCCTCATTCATTATTTCTGTTTTGTCACTGTATTTTACTATTATCGTCTGCAAATTTGACGTTCGCAAGCCACTCGATATCATTTTATCGAGTTATATACTCCACCCGCTTCTACTATTTACCAATTTATTGAGTCTAATGAGGATAATTGAGACCACGGATCATTAAAAGGCACTGCTAATTTCCATTGAAGCAACCTGTTATCACTCACTACCCTCCGCTAATGGCATACCTCAGTGTGTTCATAGAATTTGCAGCAAATAATCTGATAACATTAATTGCAGAGAAGTATTCATTCACTCCAGAGGAAAAGTGCCAAAGAAAAAAGTTTTGACGGAACCACTTTTTCGCTCATGGCCGTATGATTTATTTTTTTGCCGAAAAAATATTTAAATTAGGACAATGATGGTGGGAGGGATTCCGAATTACCACAAAATATTTCCTGACGAAAGAATTTCATAAAATTTGAGAATTAACGACAAAACGGTAGTAAACAGGACGACAGTATCAAGCTTGCAGATTTTTCACTCGCTTAACAATCGGCTTTTCAGTATCTCAGCCCTTTAAAGCCATGATAAGGCTCTTTTCTCAGAGTCCCTGAGTAGGACATGCGCTCCTCAAGCGAATAATTCCTCAACCGTTTCCTTTTTAATAAGCTCAATTTTATTCACTATTTATATACTAAAATTAAAATGGACGTCCACTGGAAATAATAATAATTTCATAGCCACTAATTACTATAACCCATTTAAGGAGAAATGATACGGCTCGCATGAACAGAAGTTATCATCAGTTTATTGAATAATAAAATAACTTTCAGTGGACAAAAGTGAAAGATTGTTTCTGTTTCAATCCGTTTACAAGGTATCACTAGCATTAAAACTGTTGGACACAGGAAGGTGGGAAAACGCAGTACACTGGCCAATGTCGTACGGTACGCAAAAGACATAGAAACTGAAAATTCAACATTGAAAAAGTACGTCACCTCTCCCCTCCGTCATTAACGCTTCTGTACGTTATTTCACAATATAATGCAATTTAGTTCAATGCTTTCCTCCTATGCCTAAAGTACCGAGGCAGGGGTACAACGCAATGGCTTTCTTTCAGTTGTCCATTAATATCCGTTTTCTTTTCGTTCTGTGTGAGCACCCAAAGTAATTACCATCGTAAATAATCGTTTAAAACAAGCTTGGACAGGAAGTTTCGAGCGAAAAGCTTTAACTTACTTTAAAATGGATTAAAATGTACTTCACGCGGCGTCGCATTCTACAATGAATGGAGCACGCTGCCTCCTCCGTTTTCCCGCGAATGAAATGGGATTCTCCTCACACAGTTCACTTCCTTGGGATACAAAAACGATTTCTTAACCAAGCATAACATCATTCACGCACGAACTGCTAATAAATCCGTATCAAATTGAGACAAACAAATTCTGAAATACGGATTTTACGGGGAACATGAGGTTGCTATAATCATTTGAGTCATTCCAGTTAAAAAATAGAGACCAAGTGATAAAAACCAAATTTTAAAAGATGGTATTACAATATTACGAATTACAGCTAAATATTTCCCGACGACATTTCTTAAAATTTGAGCCTTATGGTCTCACAGGATGAAAGTATCAAGCTTGAATCCTGGATTTTAAACTAGTCCATCTGCTTTTCAGAAACAAACAACTCTATAGAACCATTACGAAGCCTTAATCCCACAATCCATGGATGGAATATTTTATCTTAAAGAGCCATTTGAGGCGAAGTGATAGAAAACCATATTTGTTAGTTTGGTTGGATATCTGGGGAGGCATTTACACAATTGAGGAGAGGTGTGTATGAGGGTAATGGAAGGATTACGTGGGAAATCGAGGAAGGGTGGAGAGAAACTCGGCGTCGGCATCAGCCTACTTTGAAAGAAAGGCTCCATGAAGTCCACGGTTTTACGTCCCATCCGACTGACGGAGTACTGCCCTTGAAGTGGTCTCAACTAGGGATTGATACTTACACTGAATAATCTCGGCCATTGGGGGGTTTGAACCCGAGCCCATCGGGATGTAAGGGTATTCTAGCCACCGCACCAACGCCATCCCCGAGATTCGTTATGAAATAGGGATACCGGGGAAGTCCGGGAGGAAAGACTAAGCTAAGAGACCAATTAAGGCATAAGCTGCCACAGCTAAGGAAAATGTAAATGCAGCTGAATTCACGAGCTATAAATAGTGCATTTTTACATTAATTGAAAGAGCAACAAGGAATATGATGTACGAAGAAGCTTCATAATTATTCGATGTCACAACCAAGGATAAAATCAATGTAGCAATTGTATGAGTCAATCCACTTAAAAATACAAATACCAAGATTGAATCATAACTTTGATGGGTATTCCATTAAAATTTTTAAAAAACTCTGAACAATTCAATAAAACTACGGCATTATCGGCAGCGCGTAAAATATAAGTGGTAATTTACAAAAAAGCTCTGGTAGAAGGCTGTTTACGAGCTAGATTGAATAGGACATCGAAAAAAAACATATAACTCAGAATTGTTCTTTATATTATTTTTTTATTCTCCATCGAAAACTTTTCACTGAGCTTTTGGAATATTTATCACCAAGTACACGAACTCACTCCCAACATTTATGTGCGGGATATATTTATTCTAAAATTTCCTTAATATGCCGTTTCAAGCTGATATTGGAAACTACTGAAGCTCCTTTTACAGCAAATAAATGGCTCCTCGGGGCTGCTTTTTTTCTCTTTCTTCCGATCGCTTCCCTTGGTTTGAATGTACCCATTTCCGCTTCAATCTCTGTATCCGAAATTTCCCTTTAAATTTCCCTTGGAATAGCATTTTTTTCACGATCACGGAACTTTATCACCAGAATGATAGTGTCCTTCATCCTCTTCTATGCTCGAAGGAAAACTAAAATTGGCGTCTTTATTTCTGCTTTGAAAGTTATTTTTAACAGATAACAGATTTCTGCCTTGACAGTAATTTTTATTTTTAAGAAAATTAAACACCTGTATGAAAAATGCATAATGAGTTAAAACCATCATAGATATACTCAAATGTAGAATTTGGAGATGAAAAACTTTGCATCAAACGGCGACTGCCGACACGGCAGCATTAACTCAAGGAGTTTGTGTTTTCCCGGTGAGTGATTCGGATGTAGTCTTCCTCGGGTTTCTCACGAGATAAGAGAGCTTCCGTTGTCGACGTATCGAAGACTGACTCCACCATTGTCCTATACACGGGGCTTTTACGCAACGAATTGTATCCCAAACAAAAAAACCAGATTAATTTGCTAACGGATTTACATTTGAAAATCGAATCACAATCGAAAACAACGAATTGTACACAACTTATATTCTCACGCAGTGGGAAAAACCGGATGACTTTATTTGTACCACTTATCTAACTCTATTAGGGCTTACATGGGCTCAATGTTTTACAGTGAGACGCTCCTGGTTTTAATGAATATTTTACAACAGTGATGCCACCCGTATTTCTAAGTGATGGAAATGAAAAAGGCATTATTTCACGAAAATTGATTGATTAACATTGTGCTTGAAAGGATAATACCCTTCAATAAACGACAAGGGTTCTCAATATTAAAATTACTGGGAAAATCATTATTACACGGAGGACTTGAGGGTGAGCAGCGAAGTCTTCTTCCCACAACTGATAGTACGTCCAAGTGAATGAATTTGTTTCGTGAATTTGGCAAGGTCTTATGACCATTATTTATTCTTTTTTACCTTTCTAGTATTGTGTGCAGACTACGGTGATTGAGCGAGAGAAATAAAAGTATACAACAATAATTTTTGAAAGTCCGTCATAAAAGCATTATCTGACTTTCCAAGCAATCAAACCGGTATTAGCAGGTGCGTTGCGTTTGTCAAATTACAGCACCAAGCCTTTCCAACATATTAGATATATTTCCAAATAAAATCGTACACAATAGTTTTGGTGCGTCTTTCATAATTAGAGCTAGAAATATTTCTTATGATATTTTTCAGTATTTCACGTGTGTTTCAAAGAGAATAATTCAAAACGAAAAATGCTAAACCCTGACATCAGCAATTTAAGGCTTCACGGCTTCTATTGAGACAGAAAGCATGAATCTTTGTAAGCCAACCCTGAGAGAGACGAGAGGTAACTTCTACCTCAAACTTAACGCGAATAACAGCGGAAAGCGCGTCTTTCTGCTTATAATCCTTCACCCAACTCCCACCTGATTAGCAAGGGAAAGTAGGTTGGACACATTTTTGATCCCAGCTATTGCTCCCTTGAGAGAAAATGCTCAGAATATAAGTCAGTGTCTTTATGGGGATATTCAATAGTATATAGCAGTTACAATATCGAAGAGCTTGAAGCACGGAACAATAATCCGCAATAAATCTTATGCATGGAAAATGGCTACGGATAAGGAAATATTCACTCAATGCTAATTGTTTTGAAAATTCCTATACCAAAAATCATGCAATTACTTATATGGATAAATATTTTCATCGTCTAATGTTTGAAGAGCAAAATGACGGGCTATTTTGAACGAGTGGCAGAAAACATTTCTTCGGTAAATGTTCCGGAAAATGTTGGCAGAACCTGTTTACTAATAAGCGTTTTATTTACTCCACTTGTTTTTTTTTCTGCTCCGGCATTTTCATGTTGAGCCATAATTTAATTGCCAATTTCTTGGACTGAATTCATATTTCCATCCTTATTAGCTTGAATAGAATAAATTCAGGCCTTTTTGAAGCAGATATAAAAAAAATAAATCATCGGGGAATCCTCAGCAAAAGGTCAGCACCATTACATTGCCTTGTTAAGCGTTTCATTTACCATTTTTTACTCTTTATTATTTCTTTTATTTTTTACCTCATAAATTGCGAGTCGATTAAACGAGTTGCCAACGTTCCACAATATAGAATGCTTATCGTTTAACTTAATTTACGGAAATTTCGCCGGCCTCTCAACTCACTGAATGAATTTTTTTCACAGGGATTCTGCAACGGCGTCAGTAATAAGCATTTCTCTTAAAACTTCGTACCTCATCTTGTGAAAATATGCAGAATTATCTCTCTAACTTTTTTTTTAGCGTCGTAGATATCCATTTCAATCGTTAACTTGCTTTGAATATTCATAATTTAGTGCTAGACTTTAACTAATGCAAATATAAGCGACGGAAAAGCGACGATACGTGCATGTACTTGAAACAACTTCATTTTATAATCGATAAAAATAATTCTCATTGAAATTCGACCTGGCTCATTATCTAACGTACTGCGTGACTAACGCTCTTACATCTCAAACGAATATTCATGGGTTCATTTGAACAATTCTTGGAGAAATAGTAATCGTGAGATATAGGGAGAGATAAATAAACAAACGGAAACGTATGGCACTTTGTGATACACTACCAGAAACGTCAATACATTGTGTGGAAGACATCCAACAGGCTAAAGAAGATCCATTTAGGGAGGCTATAAAGAATATTCCAAGATCCTTCCTAATAATTTATTCCGGAACTGTCAACGGCATAATGGCATTGATGTCAAGGCAATACAATGAATCATAAGCTATGAAAGCTTTTTGAGGTTATTCAACATTTTTCTATTTTGAAGTGCGTAATACATTCTCGAAAAGAATTAAACCGTCGGTTGGCTCCTATCGTTTACCTAATGCAATTCTTCATTTACTAAGTTTTTAAAAAGAAGTTGCTAAATAAGAAATATACGAATATATCTGCTAATACTTGAAGGTAATATATCAGATATAACACGGAATATCATAACTGACTTTATAGTAAACTGCTTAAGTTCCGAAGTACGTCTTCTTTATTGTCTCAGTTACTGATCGCTTCCCCTTAGTGAAAGCCAAAGTTTCACGTAGTTACTTTGAATCTAAATCAACATAAAATCCTCAGAGCCAGCGTAAGAGATCTGCAAGGAAAATGAAAGCACCCCTCACGACTAAAGGAGGTGATAGGAAGAAGAAATGAGGAGATAAAGAACATATAGTGTTTTTCCATGAATGGTGTACGCTGAAACTACTGTAGTCTCAATCGGCTCAATGCAGTATTTTTTCCTTTGTGGCTTTTTCTACTCTACAAAAGTAACCTGGGACTGAAGATAATCTTTCGTTGCAGCCTCACTCTCGCTAGCTTATTGTAGCGTACTCCGGAATGAAATGTCAAAAGTGGAATGCATGTCCCTTCAATTTGAAGCCCTAAATTAAAAGGGTACACACAAAACAAGATACCATCCCCATAATAAAAATATGGCGCGAACAGAAAACAAAACTTGTGTCTGTGGTAACACACTTGCAATTATGTTGGTATTTATTGGAAATTATAGCAACACTTAATTGACATACATTACTGCAATTAATTGTACTTGCAACATTAGGAAACGAATATCGCATGGAAGGAATTACTAATCTAATGGTAAAAATAACGCAGGAGCTTTGAGACTTTTGTTTTGCGCATTAAGGAAATACAAGAAGACGATCAGTCAAGTATCGACGTTTAGTGCTCATAAGTATGACCTCAGCTCATAATTTATCTTAGTTATTTCTTTCCTATCGTTTTTTACTTCAAAACACACAACAGTATTGTTTCATATAAAATACTGCTTATCTTCACATATGATCAAAATGCCCTTTACTTCGGTTTCGACTCGAGATTATGCCATTTAGGCTTATCTTGCTTTTTGATGATTCACAGACTTCTGATTAAGTAGTCATCACGAAATTTCGTATTTCATTCATTCTGGAAATAAAGTCTATTCATCCATAGGGTGCCGTAGCATATTCTATGTTCATATGACAATAGAAATAATTTCAATTACAAAGTATTACAATGAAAAAACCACGTGCAGCTGTCTACTCCGGGTAACTGTTGTTCCACGGATTCTCCAACCCAATACCCTATCCACCTCTCACCTAAAACCTTTCTCCCACGCCAACCAGCTCCATGTACATAAGCGCGTCGTCAACCCACTGCAAAGTACCTGAAGATGTAACATTGTTACTAAAGTGGTCATATTTTGTATTAAAATTGTGGAATTGCAAAATATTTTTTCACTGTTATAAATCGAAAGAATTCCTTAGTGGAGCCTGAGACGGTACCTTACATATTCTATGTTTGAAAGAAACGCTTGTCGGAGTTAAAGTACTCGAGAATATTTGAACTTTAACAATAATGTGTTGAGCATCAAAACCGGTTAGTGCATTTTAATATTGTGTGGAATATTACAAAGTGTTTTTTTGGTATAACTGCCATCAAACCCGTACTAATTCCACAAAGCTACTTCGGCCACCATTATGTCACTCTTGTTTCATTCATCATTTATTATAATAATCTTCCGGTAAGTTTTAATGAAAGTCAGAGAAATTCCTCCAGATTTTTTATACGTGCAGGGCTCTATCTCTCTATCTAACTCTAATACTTCATTTTTCATCTCAGCATAGGTCCTACCTTTCTTCCCCCCCGTCCATAAAACTTAGTCTCTTTCTTCCCCTTCCCCGCTTGCCCAACATCCTTCCCTCTATCACGGCCTTCATCAAACCAGCATCCCTTATTACCTCTTCCAGCCACATACTCAACCTCCCCCTCATCTCATCAAGAAGTTTCCTCTTATCACAAACCATGTCAAGCACTTCCACCTTCGTCTACCTTTCCGTCCACCGCACCTTCTCCATCATTCTCAAAATCCACATCTCGAATGTCTTCAGCCTATTTCCGCCCTATTTTCTCTTCTTTATATCCTTAAGGTCCACGTCATTAGGTTTCATCTATTATTAAACGGTTCCTTCTCCTCCTTATGTCTTTTCTAATATCCCCATTTCCTTCTAGCGCACTACTCAAGCAATTAAATTGCTCTACCTGCTCCAGTTTTTTTTAATCATAAATAAATTTGAACAAGTAAAACATTTTAGTATCATAAGGTACGAGAAAGAATCTGAGCGCAGGGCCATTCGGCGACGAGGGCCGCTTGAACGCTCATGACGAAAGAGCTTTCAGAGAACCCAACCAAAGAGAATGACACTGAGTACCTATCATGCAGGGAATCTAATGGAAACATAAAAAAATATCACGCGATCATCATAATTACTCAAACAGTCCCAGTACAGTTTCACTATATCTCTTCGGAACTTAATCCGTATCGAATGCTAATCCGCACGCGACTTGGCGACAAATATCAAAAAGAATGAAAATCGCGGGCGTCACGCGTTCGCTAGACATTGAAGAGGAGAGAGGAAATGTGACAACAGGACAGTGCAATTAAAACTCGTCCAGGTCCACTTAACGAAGTCGAGAAGGCCATTTGGGCCGGAATCAGAGCGTCGCACGCAACACCACGGCCGCAAAAAGGGTGGCGGGTGGAAAGGAGGACCTTGACGGAAAAAGAACCACAGGCCCATTAGGGGGTGGGGGGGGGGAGAGTGGAATCCTTTGCACCCGCCACACCCAACTTCGGTATTGAATTGCAGAAAGCGAATGGGTGAGAGAATGATACGGCGGATGGAGAAAGAGGAAGGGGAAACACATGGAGAGGGTGGGGGAACAAACGGGGCAAGATATCCCTTTAGGTCAGTGACGTAGGGTAGGATTTCGTTTCGGGGCGAGGAGGATTTGGGGCGGGGAAGGAGGACTTGGAGGGGGGGGGGGGTTGAAAATCGCAATTGTGACTGCTGTGTAAAAACAGCCGATATTTCAAGATTTTAGCAGTGCAAACTTCTGAAAGGGTACAAAACCCACAGTTTTTGTATGCTATTAAAAATTACAAATATATTTACTTAAAATGTTGCCAAAATTGAATAATACATTAATTCAACATTCATAATCAACAAAAAACACCTTTATCTAAGTTTCTCCTTTAGCACTACTTTAAAAAAATAAATTTATAATTTAGATGGGGAGTCCGTTCCCCATGGATCCTTGGCTATGTCACTGCTTAGGGTGAGTGATCGATGGAGAAGCCAAACTAAGAGTAGGGTTTCCCAAGTACCAACACTACGGAACCTTTGTACAACGAGACCGGGAAATCCTTTGTCCAAAAAATCTCAGGAATCTCCGGAATCATCTTTTTGATGTAGATATGTAGGTATAGGTGTTTACCAGACAGGGATACTGTGAAGAGTAGGGTGGAAAAAAACGGGATAAGAAAGAACCCTTCGGGTGGGTGATCGATGGGGAAGAAAGACTTAGAGTAAGGATTCTAAAGTTCCGACATTACGGAACCTTCGGAAATCAACACCGGGAAGTAAAATTCCTCAAAAACCCTAACAACTTCCCGAAAACATAATTTTGATGTGAATCTGTATTTAACATCAAAACGACAAACATGGGGTAACATACACGAAGTCTCAGGTACTCGCACAACTGACTTTGTATGAATAAAATGTGTTGGTGTTGAATAAAAAAGTACGTAAATTGAATTTCAGGCGTCAGCAAAATCTAACCCATCAGCCCACATGTCAAGAAAATAATAGCTGTGTCCATCCCGTTACTTTCGTTTCATTCCCAGGTCACCAAAAATGCAACCCGCAAGTATCATTACTCTCGGCTAATTCACGTTAACCCAGGTTATGTACACTACACAGTCAACCCATAGATAAGGCAAAGCAATCGGCGGATAATGCCAGGGCGCGCGACGTCATGCATAAGGGCGGAGATGCTCGTTATGATAAAGGGGAGACACAAAAAGGAGTATGAATAGTTAGAAGGCCGTAAATAGAAACCGACAGCAATTTCATGACGAGTTCATCTCTTGCCCAGGACGCTAAACAGGGTCACTTCGGCTCTGATAAAAACCATCATTTTGCATCGTTTTCTGATATTCTTGAGGTATTCTTGAAATGAAAAACAATATCATCATGATGTGGAATGTGAAATGGATACTTCGGTAACGACTGGTTTACTTTGGCCACGTTGAGAGAAGGGATGACAATCAAATGTTGGTCATTAGGGAAAGGCAACCACGGCTGAAGTCATTAGCGTCATTAAGAATAGGATGGTAGGTTGTTTAAGGAAAGATTATCATTGGAATGTAGGAAGGGTGGAAATAAATCCGGCTTCGGCATTAGCCTACTCAAAACGAAAAGCGCCAAGGGGACCAGCGTAGAACGTCCGATGATCGAAGTGCTTGAAGTAAAGATCAGTATATCCACAAAAAATATCCATCACCTTCGGGACTCCAACCCCGACCCTAGAAATGGGAGGCCAGTAGCCTAGCCACCACACTACCTCACGGGAATCGAAAAGCGAAACAGTTACATGATAGTGGACTGTATTTTGTGAAAAGAATTGGTCAACCGAGAAAGTGTTGGCTAAATGCAGTGGAAGAGACTCTCAGGAGGTGTAATATTAGGTTTTTTACGAACTAGAGGGCGTGTATGAATCATTCCATGAAAGTTACAGGAGCAAAAAAGGCACGCAATAATAGATCATTATTAAATTAGGAAACAGAGGAAATTATTTAAGCAGAGTCAGCTTTCGAGGCCTTTGGTTCGTCCACGATAATAGCTGAGTTAACAGAAATGCAGCCAATTTGTAAACACGTCCAATGTCGTCGTTCAGGGAAGGGAATCACGTGACCGAAAAATCCATGATAGAGGCCTTTGTTTAAACCATACGATCCTGAAAAACCTGTTGAAATTTCATTTATTTTTAAGCCATATTAGTATATTTCAACTGCGCTTTTATCTTGAAAGGACTCTTAACACTTTCATAGGTGATGAGGTGCAGGATACTATTAAGAGAAGGAATATCAGAAGCCTTAAGAACAGCATGAAGGAAATTATTAAAGCAGAGACAGCTTGACGAATCATCTTGACATCAACGAAAATTATACTTTTTTTGAATGCGCCTACTCGGAAATGGAACGAAGTGTATGCATGTATTATTATTACCAATAGGTTCAAGGAGCTATTTACTCACTTTCACGACAACATATTCTTAGGGGTGCGGGCAAGGTGAAAATTCCCGGGATAGGGCGAGAAGGAATTCCCGCCTGGAAACAGCTGGGAAGGGGTTGGTACGGGGTAGGGACGTCACAAAGAGAGAGTGAGGAAGTGGGTGCACTTGGAGTGAAGGGATACAGGAGGACGGAGTAGAAGTGGCCAAACAAAAGGGAGAAAGACAGACACAACGGATTCCCCACCAAACGAATCCATTCGTCTTCCCAAAACCACCTTCTACATCTTCCGCCCCAGAGTCCCCATTGCATTCTACCACCCCTCGCCAAAACTTTCACCGAACAAAATCTTGCCTCGTTGAGTTTGGCTGGCTCGTCTCTTTTCCCTTTGTTTCCCCCCCCCCTCCCCCCCCACGGGCATTTAAAAAGAGCAGCATCGCGTTGCCTCGCTTGCGCGTTAAAAAAAAGGAGCGAGGAAGATTGATCGGGCGGAGTTTTCTGGGACTGCTTCCCGACTCTTGTCACGTAGCGAAGGCGTACTAGCACTCCAGCATTACGATCACGTCCGAAGTACGGTATGTCGCACGCTCAAGCGGAGCCATTTAATTGCGTATTACTTGGATGTTCGAGAAGGAACGGTGCATTCGTCCGAAGGCATCCCGCGGGGAAATAAACTCAAATGCAGGCTTCAAAATTGAACTAATACCAAAAATGTCCCAGACTGGAGCATTTCATTCGCTGTAAATTTCTCATGCTCGTCGCCCTGGACTGGCGTTCGAAGTACACCCTCGGTCGGGAATAAAATCAATTTATTCCCATTTCATTCATGGTTGATTCTAGTGATGCTTTCTATTTCACTCGTGGCTGATTCTGGTGATGCATTCTATGATTGCCTAATAATAACGCTGCATAAACATTTTGTCGGTGTTTTTCAATTTTGACTCAATTATTCCTTCACTGCTAAGAAGAGGATGGAAGATAAATAAGTTTTTTCTTTGTGGTTTTCATGACTCATTGGCAATGTGTGTATACTTCAAAATTCTCCATTTAAATACTTATTTTTTCGCATCTGTTCCTGTCGAAAATCATTGAACAATTTTTTAAATGGCAGTAAAAGACAGTGGGCACATGTAGGTGCACAAAAGATTTCAATAGACAAAATGTGCTCATTAAGGTTCTACAAAAGGAAGAAACGCACCGCTTACAGAGTAAACTTCCATCAATATGCATCTTAATGAGTACCTATATAATAACTATATAGGACAAAATCAAATCGTGATCTATTACCAACTTTAATTCTCGCCTGGACTCCATTTCAAACGCATTTGAACCGTTCTACCAATATTCGTGCTGTTTCATCGCTATCAAATCGGGTATTATTCGGGTTATGCACATCGCTTTTTTTCTTGAACTTTGAAATTTAAACAACGAGATTTTTGCTTGCTACTCGAAAAGATTTAAAAAAGAATCACTCAAATCGCGCAGCACTCAAATGTCAACGAGCTACTATGGCCAAGAGACATAAGGGCAAATACAAACGTACGCAGAAAGTGGAAGACCCTAGCTTTATTTACTAATGGTTAATATGCTGGAAATTAATGCTGATAATTTAAATTTAACGTAAAATTACACGGGAGAAATATTACATTCTAATTATAGTATTTCGCATGCAATAAAATATTGGGGAAATTAAAAAGAAATTCCAGGTCAAAGAAAAAAGTGTTGCCATGTTGGCTGATGTAACTACGTTACGTGGCTTGTCTCCGTTTGCTTACAATATTTACAAGGAACCGTCGGGACGGCGCAAACTCCCAAGGGTAAATCATTTCACAAAAATTTCGGAAAATACCTTCAAGATAAGTGCAGCATGGTCGGGAAAAGGCTAATTATAATATCTAAATGCATACATTTGCCCATAACGGTGTTCCCTCTCTGATTAATCACAGTCAAAAAGAGCAAAATTCTCGGCGTTACACCTGTAAAACAGGCTTCCATTTTTTTTTCATTTCCTCCCAAAAGCCCCAATCCCTTCATGCCTCCTTCGCTTCTGCTACATTCAAGGATTTTTTCGTGCATGCATCTCTTGTTCTCATTTCCCATGACTTTTTCAGGGTTTTCAGGTCCAGGCCTAACCATTTCCATGTTTTTTCCATGGTTTTTCAGGCCTGTAGCAACCCTGATAATTTATCTGTGCAATTATTCGCCTCTCATTCATTGTACTCCAAAAAAAGATGCACGGTAACCTAGTTCATAAAGCAAGGCGAGATGTTGAACGTGGCCAAGAAGAGATATGTGATGGCAAACTATTAAGTACTAAATAGTTATTATAGGCTTTGCGCATATACGATATGATGCAAGAGTTGAATATTTTAGGTGATACGTTACGGTGCGTACTGCCTAGTTACTTCGATATCAAAGTCAGGATGGCGGCTTGGCGTTTTCAGCGCACCGTCAAAGTATATCCTCCTAAAGAGTTTTATAGCTTACGCGGACGTTTAAAGTATTACCAGAGGATATCATCAGCATTTCTTTTTTAAACTGAACTTCGGACTGCAAATGTTAAAAAAATTAGCACACAACATATTTCCACCCTTTTTCCTCAGGCTGCACTCCAAACTCCGACGGTTACACCTTAAAATGACTTAAATGTCATTCAATTTATATTCTTATTCAATCAATTTATATTCTTCTTAGAAAAATATGCCCTCTTTTTTGGTATAAAAATCAATATCCTACCTTTCCACGCAACTTTTTTCGAAAATTCAACTAGAAATGACATGGTGTCAAACGCGAGAAGGGGTGAATCGGGTAAAAATAATAATTCCATTTATAAATTCTTATATAAATTGCATTTTCACGAAGAACCTAAAAAGAAGCAATTACTCCCAGGAAATTGAGTGGAAATTAAATACTGGCGCCAAAATCTTAGTTTTTAAGTTATTAGCGCACAGAAACTGAAGTCAAAATACGATTGCTCAATAGCTATGGCGCTACAGTCGGCTAATATGCCTGGAAAAAAGTGTAAATAGAAAATTTCACTGTCAAAGAACCTGTATATTTTTTATTTGATATTGTTGCTCTAATAGATATGGACTTTTGTTTGCGAAAACAACATTTTTTAAGCATTACAAGACAAAAGGTTTAGGAATTCAGCATTTGTTTTGACTCACACAGCTGCAGCGAAGCCTCATCACGCCAGTTTTTCTGCCACTTTCCCACGTCCGCGAGATACCGTGCCCGAAGGCCGGAGAGGGCGGAAAAGAATGAGGGTGAGAGAGCTCTGGCTGGCTGGGCTTCCGACGTCTGAGGAGAGGCGTCGGGGATACAAATGTTCTCGTAATTGCGAGTGAGGCGATAAATCAAACCCGGCCACGCGAGCCAGCAAAGCGATACGTCCACCCTTTGGGAAGCGGCCGTCATCGTCATTCTGGCGAGTGGGTGGAGGGAGAGAGCAGGCGGAGTGCATAATGAAAGGGGAGCAGAAATTAGAGGCAAGAAACAGACGAATACGCCATTTTTGAGTCCCAAAAAACTCGAGAATTCGAAGATAAATTCTCTCGAAACTTGATGCTTGAGCCGAATGCTGAAAATGAAATGGATGGATAGGATGGGAGGAAGTATGCAGAAGAATAGAGGAGAAAACCATACATAAACCAATGTCAGGAAGACAAAGATCCATAAGGGTAAGCCACACTTTGAGACATAAAAAATTAGTAAGTTGCGAATTAGTAAGTTTAGTACGCTGAGCCAAATATCAATCTCACATAATGGTTTAAAAAAGACTCTGAATGCTTTGAATAGGTATGTTACGCCTTCTTTACACTTATCAACAAATCCAGTGACACCAACTGTCCGTCGAAAGGTGTGCCTCTGCAAAACGATTTAACTCATAAAAAGCGAGAGGATTTCCAAGGCCTTGCAGGAGGGAAGAAATACGCTCGAAAATTGCAGGAGTATTTTTTTACTTATTTCGACCAACATTTCAGACAATATGGGATGGAGAATGAAAAGCTTTTTGGAATTCCACCGTGAATGCAGTTTAGATATATTATGAAGAAGGCAGGAATCATGTAAATGATTACGAATTAGTTGGCAGTTTGGCAGCCTGTACCACGATAAGATTCACATCCGTCACTATTTTTCTCAAAAATTCAAAAACGAAACATTTTTATTCAGAATAAAAACAGGAGAATTTCACGAAAAATTATGAACAGCGTTTATTTTATTGATAATTACTAATACTTATAATCAGACAGGAAAGGCTTATGCAACTCATTGATGAGTTGTTTGAGTCGAGAAATATATTCCAAAATATAATATCAAATACTCCAATTAGGAAGACCCCATTTTAATAACGAATTCGATTCACCATGTAAATTGTATTCAATGTAAAGCTGTAAGAATTTGACAGCGAGGACACACATAATATACAGACATTAATCTGTTTCAATTCACCTTGCCAAATGATGCCGGAGTGTGTTGCTTCAAACATGAAAAAATAAGGTAATGATGATTCAGAAACCTAAGCTGGTTTTTTTAAAGTGCCTCTGTTCTACTTCATCGGCATATTACGTTGTCTGTGGGCTGAATAACCCAGTAGCAATGACTCTTCATTCTTAAATTGGCCATTATGTAGTTGATGGGATGGTTTCTTCTGCGATAAGGTTGGTATGAAAGGTCATTACTTATGTGGAGTCTGACGCCTTCTTCGAGCCGGCCCAGGGTAACAGACGTTGCGTAGTCTGCCTCTCGTCTAGATTTTATCCATTCATCTAACTGCCAAGAATAACCCAGATGGAGCGAATATAGTTAAATCATGAATTTAGAATAAATTATCCTTAAATCATCTCGGATTTTTGAAAATTTTCAGAAGGCACAAAAAACTGAATTGTAGTCAAAACATTTGAAGTAAGACGGCAGATTTTTTTTCTGTAACTCCTGATGAAATCTATATGAAAATCAGATGTGAGCCCTTCTCGCTCTTAAATCATCGGTCTATACTTGTAAATGAAAAAAGAGGGAATAAATTTATTTTAAAACGTCGAAATTCGTGATTCAATTATGTCTTGAACAAATCTAACAGTTGCAGGAATGCGCTTTCGAAAAGGTTAAATGCTAATTCTTTAATCAAAACAGGTCTTATGTTCTTAACGTCAATGGTTCTATGAAGCCTTTTATTCCTTAATCCTACCAAGATTATGATTGCATTATCTAAAAATATTAATAGTATATATATTCTAATCCCAAAGTAAGTTAAAATGAAGGCTAGCTACGGAAATTCCTATCAACTATTTTTTACGCGCGTATTAAAAGCACAAATAGATTAGAGAGTGTTTCAGGTGTCAATTGGTATAACACATTTATAGTTTCTAATAAGCGTCCATGGTTTCGGCCTTTTACCTTGAAAATGGCACATAGTGCCGAAACTAAGGTCGGTTATTGGAATGATAATGGTAATGGAATATTCCAAACCCTCTCTTCGTTCTCAACGGCTAATCGATTTCGACGATTTTACCTTCATTTTAAAGGTACTACTGGTAAAAAATACCTTGAAAATGACAATAGAGTTTCCGAAATCAATCGGTTACTAAAAATGAGTGTAAAATTGTAAAAAAAGTGCTTCTTTTTTGTCATGTTAAATGTAGTGAAATATCACCTGACTCCATCAATACCACTTGACGTTTCTTGGCGGAAAATGGTTTGTTTCCGGCGGGATTTTCCGCAAATTCCCGTTCCCGAAGCTCAAAGAAAAGTTGTCGAAAAATCTGGAGAATAGCTACTTGAACCCACCAAGAATATTATTGTTTCCATTTTTATAAAACCTAAATCATGACGAAAACTTCGCCAAAATGATACTGCTTACATCAAAGCCTATGTGTTTTTACCAAGTTTTAACGTCCAGGTAGTGGCAAGCACCAGTCATGAAACTCTGGCCGACGTCTTTGCAAGAGTTTCTGACTCGTCATGCTTCATTTGGTGTCGATCTTTTTATAGAATAGTCTCTGCCCCTCAGCAAGACTTCCCGAGCCCTGCCAAACTGCCTCGCGAGCTCCTTTAACGATTTTTGTGAATTAAAAGTAACTGATAAATTGATGACTGGCAAATCAAACTAAATATATAGCTCTTATATTCCGAAATATTCTCAGGAAATACGATTTCGCTGTCTCGATTCCCAAAGATAATAAAATATCGGTATTTTGTACAACCTAATTCCATTGATTCACTATGCCATCGACTCAAGTGCCATTCAATAGGCACTTTTCTCATACTTTATTCATGAAAAAAAAAGACTGAATAATTTTACTCCATTAAAAGTATCATCAACTGAAAAAGATTTAATTTTATAATATACTGATCATGTCAGCTGGACTTTCATCTCACGTAATTATCCATCCTGATCCTGACTCGTAATCGCTGTCAGCCTCCTGCCAACCTTTATCCTCTCCCATTCTAATCTTTCATCTCCAGAATAAGCAATATGATCATTAATCAATATTATTGCCTTTGAGTCCGTTTGCGCTAAACAACGGCAGTCACAACCTTTAAGTCTCCACACCAAGAGCATGAACTGGCTGTACCATCCATAGTCTTGGAGTTCAAGTGGCTTTACAAATGAAAGTCATTTCTTTAGCAGAAACCTATTAAGATGCAAGTAGCAGTTCGGGGTTTCAGCAAGAACATCTATGGCAGAAGGGTAGCAGTCAACACACTATCGACCACAATTCGTGTTTCTGAGGAAAATAGACCGCCTTCCATCTCGCTTCATTTCGATTCTGTGAATGCATTGCATGGCGAAATCTGATAGATATTCATTTTATTTATGCCTGTTGGTCAGTTGTGTCTCTTGTAGAACGATGGCCGATTCTCGAATAGGCCGGGAGTGAAATGATAAAAACTCGACTAGGCCGGGAATCAAACCGCGGACCTTCTGATATCGCGCCGGCTGCACTGGGCAAAAACGTATCTGGACAACTATCCAAAATAAAAAAATACTAATTACCTATACATAAACCCGAAAAGAGCCAAACCCCAAAATATTCAAAGAGTAACATTGTTTATTAGATTTCTTGCGAAGAATGTGATAAGACATAAATAGTATAGGATAAGCCTCACAGTACTTAAAAACAGAATTGCTAATCAAAATTCTGCAATAAATAATAATTCCGGGACCTGTGCTTTGGCTAGTAGTCATTGGGCATTTTTATACTTTGTTATTCTACTCCAATCCCGAATATCCCGGGAACATTCTGTCGATGTAATATCCCAAACGATTAATTCTTTGACATTAATCCCATATTGTATCCATGTTGTTAAAACTGCAATCTTTCAGAGTAGAAGGATAACCATTGATTGTTATAATCCTTGTACCGATCATTATTTTTTGACTGTTTCGAGTAGTGCATATTTCATGTTGTCATATCTTTTCACGAGCGAGATCGCATTGTCACATTCGATGAAATTGCTAGAATGTGCTCTTATTAAATATGTGACGCAGAAATATAAAATTATAGTACGTCTTGCGTGGACTGTACATCATACCATATATTTCCGTACTCCCCATTGATCAGTGCACAAGCTTGCATCGCAGGATTCTACGTTATTATAAAAACAAATAACATCATGTTGTATTCATTCATTCTCATAATATTGATGTAACAAAATATATTATTTAATCTGCTTTGCGTATCAACACATCGTATATGCACGGATGTGTAACTCTGTAGTCAGATTAATGCGATTAACCAAAAGTATGTATATGTACACAATTCAAAAATTGTAGGAATTATTACTCTAGAGCAGGGTTTCCCAAACATTTCCTGTGATGGAACACTTTGTAAATCCTGAAATTTTAACGGAACACTTTGTTTACTTTGCAAATATTAAACCATTGCGTTTTAGTAGTAGCATATAAAACCATCCCAGGTTTCCAGGAACACCCATTAGCTTTCCGCGGAACACAAGTGTTCCGTGGAACATAGTTTGGGAAACCCTGGTCTAGAGGTTGAAATGTTTGCAGAAATATTGCTTTAGAAAACCCAGAGTTGACGTTGGATATCGAAACCACAAATGGCATTGAGAAGTTTTATAATATTTTCCAAATAACTACTGACTGGGACATAATTCAAATGCTTATTATTCACTACTAAGGTAAAAAATATTTGAATTCAATTATGACACAATTTAAATGGAGTAAACCATATTAGTTATGAAATATGAGTATAGTGTGCATATTAGCATCATTATTTTCAAAAAGAAATTCATTCCATACACGATACCACAATTATGTTTTTTTTCTTTCGCCATCAACCAAACCTTCCTACAACTATTTACTAGTACTTTGAAAACAATGGTTTTAAATAGAAAAATCCAATATAACATATATACAGCACGCAGTCAAATATCTGCGGACTTGGAAATGAGTCAAAATATGCGGAATATCACCATCGAGTTCAACAATAAATGGCTTTTTCGCAATTTCGTCATATGATTACTTTGGTAGAAATCCAAACACTTTATGGTTCAAAACATAACTTCAGGACTCCATGGCTAAGCAGAAGTTCATTATTACGTAGGACACATTATCCAGGGAAAAAATATTCCAGGAAGATGGGATTGAAGAGCAAAAACATTTGCAGTATACTCGCAATTTTAATACATGTTTGATAGACGTAACACGAACAAACAACCTGGCAGGACCTAATGCGTTCATTTCCAACTCCTTGTTAACCTCAGTGACGATAAAAGCATGGAGGTAGGTAATTCCAAAAATATATTTCCCTTGCCAGTTACCACACCAGCGAGCGCCTCTGCTTTCCCAATAACACTCGTGGGTTTAACCGATGAATGCGAACTATTTAAGCCCATTTTTCCACTCGTGGACTTCGTCTCTGAGGTAACAATTATGGCCGAAAATTCCAGCAAGCCAAAGAGTATATCGAAATCATCAAAAAGATCATTAAAAATAAATTTCGGTAAAAAAACTGTGCTCGTTAACGGGAGAATGTATAACTACCCATATCAATTACATAAACTAACCTGAAATGGCCTGCTTTGGCAAACTCATTGTGATATATAAGAATATTAAATATATAATTGTTCATCTTTTGAGTTAGCGACAACCTCATTGCATTACATTTCATACGGCGACGAAATAAGAGGAATGCATGATAAAAAATATTCAGGTAATTTTAGAAATAATTAATACAGGATTAGCGTATCGAAATTTATGGTGCATATCATATGCATTTATGGTGGTATAGAAAATTCTTATTGACGTTCAAAGCAAAAATCTGAAACGGCACTCGATTTCTGGCTTGGGTAGAAATTCACATCAAGCTGAGGAATGCGCTGAAAATGAAAGGTACGGTATTATAAATTAAAATACTAGGATAAATCTATCGGTCCACTAACATGTCTCGGTAAAATTCCAGTGAAAGCATTTCCTAGCGATTATTATGCCTAAACGAACCCACCACTATAAGTAATGATGGACAGATGTCGAGTGCGTTATATATTTATTCATCCATCGAAAGTACGCTGTTACTTTTTTTACTGCATTCAGAGATAGACTCAATTTTTTAATAATGGAAGCGATCTGCATAATTTTGGATGAAATTTTACTAATCCCACTTCATCCCGACATAAAATACTTCATTATGGGGCAAGCCACTACAAATATCGCCGAAGAGATTAAGTCTGCCTCGAACTTTTTTCACGACAAAATATCATAAATCTATCAATAAGTCTGATAGCGTGGATTGAATATTATTCGGTTGAAATGGTAAATGCGAAAATTATGTGTATCCAATATATTTCTATCTTCAAAATGAAGGAGTACCACGTTTACTAAGGAGGTCGCGATGTTTTCCGGGTTGGTTTCTGGCAAACATAAATTATTTTTCTAGTTTTTAAAACTGCTTTCTTAAATTTTTCCAGGCATAACAGTCCGTTTCAATTCAACTAATTACTCGACGGCGATACATAAAAAAAAGTATGTGAGTATCCACAACAGAAAATTGAAAGCATTTTTAATAAAACCGTCAACATGGCTAAATTTTTTGTTTTGCAGCGCATAAATATTTTAGTTTTATTAGAATTTCTTTTTATTTTTATAATTATAATGCATACATTACACGCTAATACCTGAATATTTTTCCTCTTTTCATAAATATATGCTTTATTCTTTTTCAATGAAAGAGAATAATACCCTAAAAGACTAAACGTTGCAAATACCCTCATTTCACATTTAATGCGATTAGAAATTTAATAAAATATCAAGAAGGTATTCCAAAATAAGTTGAGTTTCGGAATTTCCATGGAGGATATTAATCTCGAGGAGATTTCATTTTTTAAGGATTTCAAGGAGAGAAATATAGTTCTGGCATTCATGTGTTTTACTTTCCGTGAATTACATTACGCTTATTGATTCACATGGGATCAGGAACAGGCAAAAATAAACTAGGAAAATTAAAGTTTATCATTGTAGAGATATGGTTCTATTATGTACACTCTGCCAAATGAGGCCTCATTTCATTTACTACCTTCATTGACTAAACTCACATTTGGTGCACAAATATACGGTCAATTATCGGTTCAGAAGTTCCTCAAATCAAAAGTGCTCTCAAGTATGCGAGTGGCAATATTCTGGCTTTTCTGTCTTGAGCACGAGAAATGGAGTAAGTGAGCAAGAAGAAAATAGCATAGAATGATAGCAGGCAATCAGCACATCACTGACTATCACCCTATTCGTTTGAGTGCGATTTGAAGTGCTGTATGAGGCTTTCAGCCTCCGAGTAAAACACGCATCTGATAGCAGTTTCCTCTTACTTTTCCTAGGAAAAAAATACGCCCACAACATATTCTGCTGTCTCTCTCAATTCGTCTAAACGGCGGCAGAGGAATCATTAGGAAGAAATCGTTACCGCTTGATAAATGGAGAATAATATCCACTTAGCATTTAGCAACTGGAACGTTTGAATAAATCATCGGTAGGCGAACGTGATCACTATGACATGTACCTAATGATTTCTTGAGATTGAATGAAATTAGTATACACCAAAGAGTAAGAAATCCCCCATGAAAAATCATTTGACTTGACCGGGATTCGAAAGCGAATAGCCCTGGCTTGGAGGTGTAACTGGCTAACACATTTGACCAGCAATTGGGAGATCATGATTCGAATCCCGGTCAATTAAAGTAATGGTCATGGCAAATTTCACCGTACTCCATCGTAGGTTTCTGCGGCGTTCAGATGAATTACTCTGCATTTTCGGGTTTTCACCGCGTAGGTTGCTTTTTAGGACAACAGTTTCGCCCGTGTTCAAACGGGCGTCTACAGGTCAAAGTGTTCCAACAGTGTGACGCCCGTTGGAACACGGGAGAAACTGTTGTCCTAATAGGCAACCTACGCGGTGGAAACCCGAAAATGCAGAGTAAAGTTCACCCTATTTGGTGTATATCATTACACCCGTGCGCGTGATTGCGTACCATACCATTTGTGCATTTCGCAGCGATTGGAGATTGAAATTAGTGCTATTTTAGCATAAAAAGTAACTTTTTTTTGCACACCACGTATTTAGGGTTTACATATTCATCAGGTGTAACGTAACCCTATCTCCAATATTTCCTTCCAATATTTAAATCCAAAGTAGGAAATTTTTAATTTTTTTTTAATTTTAAATTTAAAAAAATTAATTTTACGTATTTTTTCTGAAATAGTGCTATCTTCACTTCTATACCAGCGAGGTCTGCTTACAAAACGTGACTGTTGAATCTTTTAACAGCAATTCTCACTTACATCGGATGGCGATTTCGATTGTTAAACAAATCGTTTTTCATTCGATCTATCTATCAAAAATCTATAAGGTAAACCGACCCGAAGTATCATCAACATTTCTGGCGCGTTGGTTCTGGCTCGTGTTACCATTCGCTGTTCTAAACCACCTTCTTTCAAATAAATTCGACAGTGTCGGGCGTTATCTGGTGGAACAGCATTTTAAATAAAAACTACAGTAATTGTACTGTCCACTTGAATTTATTGTGAAATACACAACACGTGTTTCAACGCTCCTTAGGGCGTCATCATCAGGTCTGCAACCGTTATGCCTCCAATACCCATATTTATACAAAGGGGGGGGCAAAGGAAAAAGAGCCTTCTTTCACTTCTGTCTAGAATTGGAATGGACGCTTATTCGAGTGGGATTTAGGGAAAAAAATACTTGACTCGTGGACGGTTTCGGGAAGGAAAATCTCGTGTCACACAGAGCACTGCGTACTTAGCACTGCTGTAAATTCTTTCAGGGAAGAATTGTTTCATTGGACTCGGCTTAAATAAAAAATGAGGACAGCAAATATGACCTTCATATAGCTTAAAAATGACACGTGCACACATTTTGCACAGCTTGAATAACTATAGCCTGAATTGAAACTTACCGTCTTGTATTTATCCTATAGTTTAGGCATGGATTTATCCATTTTACGCAAAACGGGTCACGGTCAAACGTACATTACGGAGTAAAATACACCATTACAGCAGGTTACTCGACACGTGTGACTCATTCAAGTCTATTACGCGAGGATGCATCAAAATTTAAATTTGGTCATTCCACGAATATAATTACAAAAGTTGAAACGGAAACACTAAAATTCACTCTCACAATCATGAAAATATGCCATGTGCGAGAATTATTGGATGTCAAAGGCTGAAATTATAATTTCGGAAGAAGATGTGTGGAAAACTACAAAGTTTATTTCTTTTCAAACATGAAAAAGTTCCACAAAGTAAGCCCGTCGACGATTAATTTTATTCGGGAGAAGACATTGGAAACCATGAGCGGAAACCACCACCTCGATCTGACGCGGTGAAACGTGACGGGAAAAACTAGTGGACCAGGGCTGCCTTACAATAAGTGAATGGTTAAAATATCCGCAAGAAACATGTACTATAGTAAGGGGGAGCATAGACTCGAAAAAGCAGTCGAAATATAAAATAGGAAAGAGAATATAACTGGGGTTGTCTAGCATCACATAAATTGCGAAATGAATTTATTTTCCATTTATGCAGGAACATTCAAGCAATGAGAATTTCTACCACAAGATGATATTCCCAAATGTAACGGCTTTAACATGCGGCCACCACTTCATTGCTTCGTTGAATCATACGCCCCTTAAAGGAGCAAACTGAAAGCTCCATCAATGTTTAATTGTTTTTTTTTGTTGGAAATTGTAACCCGGAACCGACATCCAATTCATTCCTTCAGATGAATCCATAGCTGAAAATTTAGACTTAATTTTTTGATTCCCTACGGGGGAAAATATCAAGGTGCAGAGCATATCTAAAAAGAATACTCATTTACTTTTTTGCGAGAAATTGAGTATATTTTTTCCATCCACTCTGATGATCCCTACACAATCTTTACTTGAACAAGTCCTTGAAAAATAGCATCAATTATTAAACGAATGAATGTTCTTGGTCAGGGTACGATTTAGAGTACTGGTAATAGAATGGGAACTTGGTTGATATCTTAGAAGAATATGCTTTTAAAAATCTCTTCGTCTGACCAAGATAAATATGGACAAATAAAACGACTGTTAATGCGATGATTGTTCATGTGATAATAATTATGATGTGTTTAACACTGACATTTGTCATTGTATTAATATTATAGTGTGGAATTATGCCAAATGTTCTTTTTTTAATAACATGTCAATATCCTGCAAAGCTACTTGGCCCACCATCACGTTATTTCAAGCACTTTTATTCCAGGAATTAAAGTTCATGAATGCCTATCAAGATTCATCATGATACTAATTAGACTGAGAATTTCGGTGCATTTCTATATTCCTCGTTGGAGTCTCTCCTTCTTTAACAATTTGCCATATTATTTATATGCTAAACGTAGATTGTTAGTTGACATCTTAGTAGCGATACGTTCAAAAGTTTTATTAAATACAACCAATAGCATATGTCCATCATAGGCAAGGACGTTATAAGTATGTTGAGGCGACAGGAGCGCCCATGGACTCACGTGAAACGGGTGGCAGAAATGAGGGTTGATGGGAAGGAAAAACGTTGCCGACTACGCTCAAAACTAAATGCATGATAGCGGTTCTAAATGGTGAAATTAGAGGAAATTACGGCTGAATCTGGTTGAAGACTCAAACCTTTCGAATGACAACACCCGAAATGTACTTTACACTGTCCATTTGAAATACGCGCGCAAGCGTACCAAGATGGCGGATTTTTGCACTACGGAAAGCAGACGCTCCTGTCACCTCCATTTGCTTCTAACCTCCTTGATCAGTGGTCCTACGACTCGGCCATATTTTTTAGCTGCTAATTTCCATTGGCCATGATTCACATTTTATTTCTATTAACCAGCCACCAAACATGATTGACAGCAGAATTCCCCCTAATTGATTCGTGGGTTATCTCTCTCTCTTCGGTGATCAATCCGAAAATTGGTTGGCAGCACCTTGGTCGATAGACAATCTCCATTCTTCCCGTTTCTTCACCTCCCTTTTTACTTCTTTATGCAACTGCAATCATGGTATTCTCTAAGATATTTTCCCATTTCCGCATCCGTCTAGTACCTATTGCGTTTGGGTGTCCCTGATGTCTCAATAAATGCCTACAAGCTGGACTCTCCTGTTTACGAAAGATTTCCGTAATCTACTTTGCGCATTGATTCTTTTGAGCACTTCCTTATTACAAACCTAACAATTCACTTGATTTTGAGTATGGGTATATCTCAAACGAGCTCAGTTTCTTCTCTTGTTATTTGACCTTAGTCGAATTTTCAAATCCACATAAAGCCACACTCCATGCGTAGGCTTTAAGAAACCGTTTTCCAATTTAAAGCTTGTTATTTTCTTACGGTAACTAATTTCTCTTTTTTCACGAAAGCATCTTATTCCTGGACCTTTCTACTACTTACTCCTTCCTCCTTCCATCCTTATCTGCCTTACTCCTTCCATCACTAGTGATCTTCTTTCCACATTTCCTAGATAAGTGAAGGCATTCACTTTTTCAAGTTTTTCGTTTCCGACGTTAATTCAAAATTTAAAATTCTCCTATGCCTCAAGCCATTACTTTATTTATTTATTAATTATTCGATCTTTCTCCTTCTATACATTTTAACAAGCATAATCTCAAGGCCTTCTTGACTTTCTGTTATGACAGCGATGTCCTCGACATAACTTATCACGGTCATTCTTTCGCAATTACACCGAAGTATAGCTCTTCTTTGACTTTCTTCAGCGCTTCTATGCAATGATTAAAGATAATGGGTGAAAGTGTGTATCATTTTAGGATTTATTCGGGGGTTATACGGAGTATATATTTTAACTACCACATTTCCGGGCATGCTAACGTTGAAGTTGAAGACTCATGATTATATATTTATCCGTTTTAAATTTATCTTGAGTTCTTTCACTTGAGTACTACTTTTCTTCTCTAGTCATAAGCCTTCCAAAAGCCCAATTCTTCACTCCCTTTCACGTTTACCGGTCACACCCCGCTATATCACCGACTTCAACATAGCAATGTATCTCCAAACCTACGTCTTACAAACATGATGTGACCATGAAAAAGCAACTGAGTTTATTACAACCTATAATGATGCATGAACAAATCTCCACAGATTGGCAGTAACAAAGTTCCCATTAGAAAGTCGTTTTGATTAAAAATATGAATTATTGGACTGGAATGGTTTTGTCCGTTAATTTTCTAAACATGTAACAGAGAACTTTTCAGTGGTACGACACGTCACCACGAAACGTGAGAAATATACAAACCACGAACAGGTTTTGCTTGCACTGAGTGTGAATAGAGGACATGAGGAATTCGTTTCTCATGGAAAACGTCACGGAAACATGCTCCATGCCTCAACCCTGCTTTCAAATATATGACTCACTGGACCGAAATCAATATTCGTCGCATGAATCCAATTTCTACGCGAGATAATTTGTTTTAGAGGAAATAATGTTTCGCTTCGTAGCTCTCCGCAAATATTTTTCATTTTTATTTAACTGTGGTGAAAGGTCGTACCAAGTGAAACGCAAGTTTATTCAAAATAGCAATGCGGCGACGCATACTTTCCATGTTAAACCACTGAGAATCGCACAAGTTCATCCAAAGGTTAATATTTAACCTGGATAGGGTGAGAGAAAATTCTGAACTAATCGGATAACCTGAAGTAGCGTCATAGTAGAATTAGTAATTATTTTTGGAAAGGCTAAAAGTCACCGCGAAGGGTTTTAATAGGATGTTTTTTTTAAGACTGATCCAGAGCATTTTAAAAGAATATATTCTTCTTAACCGTTCTACACACGGTTTTAGTTCATTATTGTTTAGTAAATGCCTAACTGTTAAGATTTGGTCTTGGATGTCATTCTGTTATTCGACTATATCCGACGTACTGAGAATGAGATATAGCAGGTTTAATAAAGACGTTGACGTACTTGTTCAATGCCGTACCAAAGGAAGTATTAGAATAACCCGGCAACGTAAATTGATCGCGGCCGACAGGTACTGAAAAGTTATAATGACTTCAGAATTTAAGAAGGTTTGATCTTTCTTGGTCTCGTTTAATGTAGACGTAAATAATCGAATACTCATGCATGCATGATTTATTTACTTATTCAGTGTTGCTGCAGTGAAAATGGAGAAACGATGATAACATTTCAATACGGCAATTTAAAAAATATAAAAAGAAGGGTATAGAAAATCAAAATAGGAACAAAAACTCATAGTTTTATATTTTAGGATGAAAGATGAGAATTTTTAAAAAATATTTTAATTTTAGAGACCTCTTATTCTGATCAAATTCCCGTGAGCCAGCCAATAATAAAACAGCTTCGCAATAAATACGTCACGTTACTATGCATACCATTCCTCCATAGTGAAAACTTGATACTCAAAATGGCTGAATTATACCATTGAATAAGCTCCCAACCTGTTCGGAACATCACTAAAATAAATCATAACGCATATCTATTTAGAAAGAGCTGCATTCGCCTTCTAAAAAAGGTGCATGAAGATGCACTCTTCGAAAGACGGAACTTCCTGCTCACAAACGCCGGATTTTTTCCTCCAAACACGCTTAATGCTATGAAGTCATCGAAAAATAATGGCACGGAAGAACCAGCTTGACCTTCGCCTATTCTGCAAAAACTCAGGGGCATTAAAATGGACGCGTTTAAAGCAAACTCAGAGAGGCATCAAAAAGCAAAATTTATTAGGAGGTGTAATTCAAATCCAAGCCTTGCCTCTCAAAGCGGCTCGAAAAAACGCTAGTTAGGCTCACCATGTATATTTTCCTGAACCAAAGAAAACTTACCCTGGCAAAAACATTGAATTTCCTTACTTTTTCAATAAATAAAAGGTAATATAGAGAAGAAGTAATGTAGTTACATTAAATATCATATCAAAAACTCACAGAGTGTAATATGCCTAATAAAAATAAGGCGACATGAATGTGTTATAGTGAAGTTAAGTGATGGGAAAATATGAATTAATGCACTCAAGTCCTCACTGAGAGAAAATTCTAAAGGGCATTAATAGACGCTACTCTATTATCATATTTTGAGAGAAAAAATAAAGATCCTGAAATATCTTTGGATGTCTACATGCCGATTTCGATATTTTTTGCAGGTTGTTTATACACCACAGGCATAGTATGTTACATTTCCCATTAAGATGAATCAAAAGCAAAGAAATCGACATAACTTCAACATTTAGCGTATAACATTTTCAAAAAACCTCACTACAATTTTATTTGGCTGGTCCGACGACCATCTACTTCCACTTCAGAAAAAAAACATGCGCACATGTAATAAAAAAAACGATTCAACGATGCATCCTTGAGCTCCTCTAATAAGTATTCGCTCAGAAAACCGCCGCTTACTTTTTAAAAACACAGAAACAGAGATAAATAAGGCCAAATTCGACGTAAGCAGAGATTACTATTAAATGAAAGAGCGAAGCTGCACTAAATTTTAATTCCCAAAGGTTTAGAAACCATTGCCCATGAAGAAACAAAGGTCTATTCTAATCTTTCTTCTAGGAAAGAACATTTACCCACATTTATAATTATTTGTGCTTTGAAAAATTTAGAAACATACCTTAAATCAGAGCTCCATATGAGCTTTTTACCCAAGAAAAAACGCACGCACTAGTTAAACGTTAAAAAAAATCATCCATTTCCCTGACCTTTTCAAAATTTCGCCGCGTGGCACACCGATCTCCTCACCAATTCACAGCCAACAATTATTTTTCAATAAGAGCTAATAACACGTAACGCAGAGGAGCGATCCATTAACCTAACTTGTCGAGTCACTTCACTCAAAGCTTTATTGATCCTTCCGATGGGAACCCGACGACGTAACCCGACCGTGAGTTTATCGAGTCTAAATCCGCTCGGCAGAAGATTCATTTTTTTCCAATTACCAGAAACGTATATATGAAGATCGTAAACGTATTTAGGTCAGCAAAGGAGCTCCTCGTACCTATGCCCTAAGCCCCGCAATATGTCCTCACCGGCGATAACCCTACTAGGATGAAACCAAATGAAACCACTAGGATTTCTTGGATGGTGGAAGAAAAATTAAAATAAGTCGTTCCAGTTTTCACTCAATGTGAATTGAATCGAGTGACGGAGGTCATAAAGTGAAAGGGATGAAAGGGATCTTATTCACTTACGCCAAAAATGACGAAGATGCAAAACGTAGGGGTAGCAGTGAGAAACAAAACTGTTTTATTGGGTATCGAATCACAGACCAACCAAAAGTTACCATGTGAAGTAGCGTGTAATGTGGTGGCCTGCGCGATCACCCGTCAAGCCTAAAGCCCGTGGTTTGGTTCTCACTCCGAGTAGATTTTTACCGTGGTAATTTCTATGTAAGCGAAGTGGGTCATTAAAATACAAATTGGTTTACATTTTCATATGGACCGACTTCACATACTCTTACCACGAAGTTTACACTCGTATATGTCAGTTGGCATTGCAATAGAAGGCAGATAGCGATTCAGACCACTTATTAGTGGAAATTAAATGTTCCGTTAAATTCAATTTGATGTGCTGGAGAAGGACTGCTCCGATATCTATTTGCTTCAACGGAAGCAAAAGATTAAGGGTATAGCTGAAGACATTGTGGAATGGAATAATTAGATGGGATAAGTAGGAGGGGATTGAAAAAGCTATAAAATGAATAAAGAAAGTATGAGCTGACGGAAAATAATTGGATTGGCCGGAGAAAATTGGCAATAAAGGCAAAAAACAAAAAGAAGCAAATAAAATTCAGGAAACGAGTAGTTAATATGCCTAATGTAAAAGGACTGTTTCCTCAAACTTCGAACGGGGTCAATAAATCAGACAAGTCCTAAAACACGATATTTAATAAGAATATACTCCTCTTCTAGTTCAATAAGTCGAAGATAAATAGACCAAGATATAAAACATTAGCCTGTATCCTCCTGTAATCTTTAAGAGGCTCAGAAATGAAAGTGGACAATTTAAAAATGAAGAATCATTGCGCATATCTGTATTTCTCCAAATTTTCTGCACTAGATCGCGCCGTGATAAAGTCTTCGTGCGTTGATCCACTAAATTTCTTCAACTCATATTTCAGGTCATGCTTAAGGAGGTTCCACCGCGACTGTGTGAGTCAAAACAAATTAAATTACAACTCTTTGTTTACTTGGTTTAACAATGCTACTTTCGCTGATGACCTGCGTTGGCTATTAAAAACCAAAATTTAGGTACATAATTTGCAAATAATTCCACTAATATATTTTAAACTAACGTTTTTATAGCCATAAACGCCGACTGCAGCACCATTTCTATTGAACTACGGCATTTCAACTTCAATTATCACATAAACTAGCTAATAACTCTAAAAACAAAGGCCGACGATGCATCTATTTAATCTTTATCAGTACCCCGGGAGTTTTTGCTTCTCATAAATTGCTTTTCGTGAAACTTGGCAACTACATTAGTTAGAAAAATGCCGAGAATGGGAGAATTTCCCTGTAATTCTCCCATTTAACACCATGTTACTTCAAGTTCAATTGGCGAGTAAAATAGACATTTTGTTGCTCATATTAGATAGAGGATTCGTTCTTCTAAACGTATCCAGAATATGAATGAAATGACAATGTCCTTATACGGTCGAACCATTTTAAGCACTGAAGCCCGGGTCGTAAATATTGTGTTATTCTGTTGGTTGTAAACGTTTTTAAACGAAAATAAAGTTACTGATAGAATACCACAAAGTTTCTGAGGAACGTGTTTTATTTGGATCTGATCACCCCAAGATCAAAACTCACACTAATTTTCTTTTGGCATCTAATGTTAAAAATATGCTATGCACGCAGAAACGGGCGGGCGGGGATAACGGGCGATAAATTTCCATTAAATGATTTAACTAATAGAAATAAATTAAAACAAACCACTATGTAAAACACTAAAAATACTATTAAATATGGTACACAATATGATCTCCAATATTTTGTCATTGTTAAAGAAAAAATAATACAAAAAATCGATAAAAAATGGATAAGTACACGAATGTAAAAGTACGATATTACATCAATTAATGCCATATGATCGGCTGTCCAAGCAATAGGTGGTACAAAGAGGAGAAAGTGAGGTAACCCATGAGATAAGAAATTCCTGCGGTACCCTTTTTGAGAAACGCCGGGAGTGAGGAGAGATCTTCATCGTCTCGGATGACGAGGAATCGTAGAAGGACATGGGGCGGGGGAGGCGTGAGTAACGTGCGTCACGGCGAGATGAAAACGGAAAGAGTACTGAACGGAAGGATAGATGTGGATGTGAAACAGACGTGGAATGCTATGGACGCACAGGGAAGGGATGGATGGATAAATAGGTGACTTTCATTTTTGGGACGAAACTGAGACTTGATAATATCCTCTCCTTATAATCCCTTTTTGCGATTATACCACTCTATGTAAAACACTAAAAATACTATTAAATATGGTACACAATATGATCTCCAATATTTAGTCATTGATAAAGAAAAAATAACACAAAAAATCGATAAAAAATGGATACACGAATATAAAAGTACGATATTACATCAATTAATGCCATATGATCGGCTGTCCAAGCAATAGGTGGTACAAAGAGGAGAAAGTGAGGTAACCCATGAGATAAGAAATTCCTGCGGTACCCTTTTTGAGAAACGCCGGGAGTGAGGAGAGATCTTCATCGTCTCGGATGACGAGGAAGTGTAGAAGGACATGGGGCGGGGGAGGCGTGAGTAAGGTGCGTCACGGCGAGATGAAAACGGAAAGAGCACTGAACGGAAGGATAGATGTGGATGTGAAACAGACGTGGAATGCTATGGACGCACAGGGAAGGGATAGATGGATAAATAGGTGACTTTCATTTTTGGGACGAAACTGAGACTTGATAATATCCTCTCCTTATAATCCCTTTTTGCGATTATACCACTCTATGTAAAACACTAAAAATACTATTAAATATGGTACACAATATGATCTCCAATATTTAGTCATTGCTAAAGAAAAAATAACACAAAAAATCGATAAAAAATGGATACACGAATATAAAAGTACGATATTACATCAATTAATGCCATATGATCGGCTGTCCAAGCAATAGGTGGTACAAAGAGGAGAAAGTGAGGTAACCCATGAGATAAGAAATTCCTGCGGTACCCTTTTTGAGAAACGCCGGGAGTGAGGAGAGATCTTCATCGTCTCGGATGACGAGGAAGTGTAGAAGGACATGGGGCGGGGGAGGCGTGAGTAAGGTGCGTCACGGCGAGATGAAAACGGAAAGAGCACTGAACGGAAGGATAGATGTGGATGTGAAACAGACGTGGAATGCTATGGACGCACAGGGAAGGGATAGATGGATAAATAGGTGACTTTCATTTTTGGGACGAAACTGAGACTTGATAATATCCTCTCCTTATAATCCCTTTTTGCGATTATACCACTCTATGTAAAACACTAAAAATACTATTAAATATGGTACACAATATGATCTCCAATATTTTGTCATTGTTAAAGGAAAAATAATACAAAAAATCGATAAAAAATGGCTACACGAATATAAAAGTACGATATTACATCAATTAATGCCATATGATCGGCTGTCCAAGCAATAGGTCATTGCCACGGCTAGATTGAAACAGTCAGTGATGCGTACTTAAAGCAAGATTTACATACTCGTGGAAAATATTCACGAATAATCGCAAGAGATGACCCACACCAGGAAAATGCCCAAGCAAGAAGGGGGGCGAAAAAGAATTACGAACGTACTGACAGATAGGTTAAAGATTACCGTACATAAATTACTACATACAATTACGCAATATTAAAAAAAGAGGAGGGCGATCGGAATCAGGCAAGAGAACGATAATTGGCTGAGTGACGGTACGTCGACTCACTCTAGTGAAAATGGAAATGGGGATCTAACAGATCGAATGTTTAGTATTTTTTTAACAAAAGACCATCAACTGAACGTGACATTAAAATTAAAAACCAAAATACAGTGTACTTATAATTTTTTTCATAAAAGTAATATGCTGAACACTCAATTATGGTCAGTGTCATTAAATTATGGAATACATTTGTGATGTTGATTCAGAGGGGTTTTGGTTGGATATGTTTTATCCGAGTTTTCTTCCGCGTTGTTTCACTTCTCCTGCAAGCTTACTCACCTCGGGTTGAAAATAAGAACAACGCAGTGGAAAAACCGGAAAACGGAAGATTCAAATGGTGGCCTACTTTGGACAATGTTTTTCCGTGTTACTTTGAGGGTTGTTCATATGAATTTAAGTTAACTTTGAATGGTCTAATAAACAATTTTTTTATCCGAGTTTCCGCCCAAGATTTCGACTTATGAAGTCATTATAATGGTAAAGGAAAAAATATATTGTGGTATATACAAAGGGTATTTCATTTCATATTGCATACTTAGCCAAATACATTAAGCATCCTCCATATATAAAGAATAAAAACTCTTAGAGTATATTATTCACAGTATTTAATAAAGAAATCCAACATCATTTGACGGTGTCATCCTCAACGGTAAATTTCTTACTGATTGTGAGCTTGATATACCATAGGTCATATGGTCTTGGCAAGGAAGGGGAGGGGGAAAGGGTAGGATTGGAAATCAGTAAGATGTTTAAAAAACAGTGCAGGAAGATTAAGATAGGGGGAACAAAGAAAGAGGAATGGTGGACTTGAACGGAAGATGAATGAATAATCAATAATGAAGGAGGATTTTAAGGAGGGGCGAATTTTAAGAAATGGGTAGGGAACACATTGTCATGACATAGCAATAGATTATCAGCGCTATTCATGATCTCAAAATGTTCCATAAAGTCCAATTTTAGCCCTTTATTTAAGATATGTAACATTTAAATCTTTATTCATTATTATGGAGATCAAATTATTCCACGAAGTGACGCCTTCGGTGTTCGCTGACATAAAACAGTATTTGTCGTGTCACCCCTCAAAATAAGATATAATTATTTCCCTCTAAAACACTCATAATAACAAATTCAATGACCATACTATTATGCAATCAGCTTAGCTCCCTGTTTTAAATGTGTTTCATGGTTTTCCTGAGTAATAGCTATGTACAACTCTAAATTATAGTTAAAATTTCTATAATTTTGAGTATTATCTCTGTGCCGACGGTTACAAACTTTAATCTGTACTATATCTTAGATTACTTACCATAGAAAAATACGATCTCATTACATTACATCTACATAATGCTCAGCCAGTCATCTCTAGAGGGTGTGGCAGGTGAAAATATTTTCACCAAAGACACGCTACGATAACTTTAGGAGCAAAATATGTTGTTGCTACGTTATAAACTAAGAAATGATCCTTGACGAAAGATCGAAATCATGAGTTAGTATAGCTGCCTTTTATGAAAGTTATTCTAGCCATAGTATGGCATTCCGATAATCGTAGTATTTCTTTTTGCTAAGTAGGTTCCAAGCGAACTTAAATTAACCATATATATCCTGTATATCCGCAAAACCTCTTGATAACTCCGAAAAAATATGAATATCCAAATGAAAACTCCGAGACAAAATGATGAGGACGAGTGGCAGCCTGTGCCTCGGAGGCAAAACTTTTTTAGGATCAATATACGTAAATAAGGAGAGTTGAACTACTCGAAACAAATTGTTGTCGGGGAAGGATGCTGAAGATCGAATCGGGAGATGAGGGACGAGGACGCACGGTGAGGAGCAGGAGATAAAGGCCCACATGGAGTGCCCTTGGAAAAAGAAGAACCAAGAGGCTTGGGATAACCCTCAGACTTCATGGATTTGTTATGAATACAAAAGAGGGAAACAAAAGGAAAACAAAGGTAAATATATATTTTTTAAGCCGAATCAGGACGCAATGGAAAAGATGAACCACCACAACTGAAGAGAGTCGACATTCACTTGGGTTATAATCGAGGGTTGTGATCAACCAACTTTCAAATTTGAATAACGACGCTGAAAAAATATATGTTCACATTTTTAAATATTCCTATACCTGTCATCTCTCTTCCGAGGATTTAAAAAATGAGAAGTTATCAGTAGTCACATTGCTGGCCCCGGTGGCGGCGGGGTAAAGTCCTCGCCTGCCAATCCGAGAGTCGCGGGTTCGAGTCCCGCCTGGGTCCATGCCCAAGGCATGCCGAGGGCACGGGTGTTTCCATCAAGTTCTTGTGGTTCGGCCCCTGAGAACCCTGAAGACAAGCCAATGGCTTATTGGGATCACTGCGGCGTACGGACCACCAGAATCGTCCAAGAGCAAAAAAAAAATATTACGTTAGCTGAAAAACGAATAACACTTTGGACTGATATTCAGAGGAACAAGGAAAAATGCCTTCACTATCAAAACTCTACCATGTGATGGCTTCCAAATACCACTTAAAAGAGTTTTCAGTAGCAACGTCACTTAACAGTATGCAAAGAAGATAGAATGGATAGCCTCTGGACATACACTAACAGATAATACAACCGTTATCACAAGGTGCGCTGAGGAATTAACTAAGGCGCTAACTGAGGGAACCACCCTCTAATATCCTATCCAAATAATGCCCACTCCTAAGGTTAGTGTTACTTGTAATATTCCACTGACCTTTCCTGTATTTATGAATTGTGGTAAGTGAAGCCGTCTTGAAGACAACATTACTTGATAAGTGATCATATTGCAGTACCAAGCGTGCCCAATACTGTAAAGTAAAACCTGTATATTACTCCACAGGAAGACCAAACTTTTCGATGTACTTGAAGTAATATGACAACCTTCAACCTGTTAAGTTCAATACCAGCACTACTGATTTTCAATTGCATTAGGATCAATTTTGAATTTCATTCCACTGTACGTAATTACGCATACATAATTGTAGTTTGATCAGGTTTTGGATATTATCTATAAAGTCTCAGATTTTCAGTTATTAAGGTCGTCCTGATATGTATCAAGAAATTATTAATGACACGAAAATTGGACACGTTTTGCGACAAAACGGCCAATTTAAAACAATATTTAAAGATAAAAGAAATCGTAAGAGTTACAGAGGAAGACTAAGAATGAAATAAATCCGAAAAACTGTGAAGGACGTCAAAGTGAGTAATTATACATGAAAAAAGTTCCCATTGTACGACCAATTGGCGTTAGATAAAATATCAAGCACGGTATCAATGATTTACAGGAATGCTTAAATCATCAATGTGCGCTAAAATACTAAATTGAAAGTTCTTTAGAAAATACGAAGTGAGGAATTTCCCTTGTTTCCCTTTCGTCGCTAGAAATATTTTATTGTTAATTTCGACCATAATACGCCTCGTAAAACCTACTAACGCATTTCCCAATTTAAAACTAATTTCAATTAATATGTTGAGAAGTACCTATACAACAGTAAAATATTAAATTATATTAAATACTGGCACAACATACGAGGTGTTTCCATTATACTGATGCTGCCGCTGATATGAAAACGGAGTATTTGCGTGACGCACAACGCAGCGACGCAAAAACGGCCACATGAAAATGTAGGTAACTTAAGGTTTCAGCCGCGTCGTTGTTTTTAGGATACGTTTCCCCTCCCATCCTGCAGGCGTCTTTAGGTCGAAGATGACTGCGTTGCATTTTTACCATATTATTTATTAATGTTGGTCGCGTCGGATTGGCTGTCAGTTTTTCCGCCAAAACTGACAGCCATTAGCAAAAGTGACAGCCAGTAGAAGTTGACTAACTATCGAAATAGCAAGATGGCCCGAGGACTTCAACAGGGATGACGGATACAGACTACATGGAAGAGAGTTTTGGCACGCATCGGAGGAGGCAAAAATAAATGGCGCGCAAACTAATTTTGGCGCCAAAACTGACAGCTAATCCGACGCAACTAACACTAGTACATAATCTGATCAAAATAAAACGCAGACATCTTCGACCTGAAGACGCCTCCGGGACGGGGGGATATACGTTGTACTAAAAAAACGCGGCTGATATCCCGGAAGAAGAAATTACACTATCTACGGATTGATTACGGACGATGATGTTGATAAACTGAAAGGGGATGAAGACAACAGTTCATGTACACATTGGAAATATTTTGCACGTACCCGCATTTATAGTTGATAATTTAAAATTCAATCGAAATACACTTTTTAATGTTCGGTCCTGCTATTTTACTCGCACGTCAACTTAAAAGGAGCAAAAGCAGCATTTTGCACGACAATTACAAGCTACATCCTCATTTCACTCCACTATTGACGATAAATCTGGGCTCTGGTGCGTTAATTTAACAAACACGCCAAACACTCCAAATAGCTGAGAGTTTAAAAATGAAATTTCTCAGAAACGGAGGCGATTATGTATTGCTGCGGCAGTCAATTTGTATTCAGTGAAACTAACTTATGATGGAAACTTTTGATAACAATTATAATTCCAGCCACGCCAAAATAAGGAGATAACGTACACAAATGGTGCAAAAGCGGAAAGCACACTTAAAGAAAGTGTCATGGAAAATCGGAACTTATTTTCAAACATTGATAAACATATTATTACTGTAAACAGATTAAGGAATTTATGCTAAAACTGACTTCTCTTACGGAAAGTGACTCAGCTTCGGTTCAACAAACGGAAGTCAATTAGTTCCCTCATCGATAACGCCCAACACGAAAAACCGACTGTCTGGTGTAATATGAAAAATCCAAATTAAAGTCTAACATCAAGTTAACGAAAAGGCTACTACATCTTACGGTTATCGATAACTAGACATTATAAAACCGGGTCTTAGCGTGAGTAGAGCTAGTACTAGTGCATTCGACAATATAAATTTGCCCAAGGTAAGCAAAAAGCCATAGGAGCAGCAAAAGGCAGTGAAGTAATTCAAGAGAAGCCAAGGGAGACGTCGTCAAATGGATGGAGATTCGTTCCATTTCGCAGTCCGTCCTTCGCTCGCAAGAAGCGCATGGAAGGAGGCAGGCAAGCAGGATGGTTTAAGAACATCATTGAGGCTCCGCCCGCCACTTGAGAGTCGGATTTTATTCCACGAGGCGAGTTAAGCTTGTTGAGCTGTTTTATGGGGACGATTTAAGATGCGGAAAGAGAGAGGGACTGAGCGAGGGAAACAGATGTACAAGAGATGCATGCACTGAAGGGAAAACGAAGGGTTGCAAAAGGGAAGATTGCCTAATTGCCTAAGTGTGAGGATGCACATATCCAGCCTATAAATAAATTTGAAAGAATGCTGGTTGGTGTGTTTGTTACCTCATAAGGGATGAACTGATGTATCAATCATCTCGAAAATTTGCAAATGGGTACATTATGGCACGCAAAATGTCTTAGATTATGAATGAAAGATCCCATGGCCCCAGCGGCCCCAGTGTAGTTCCTCAGTTGTGTGTACAATGTACAATGTTGCAGAATTAGGATATGCACTTTTGGAGCATTGATCATTAGACTTTTGAAGGATTATACAGTTCAAAGTTCCAGACATTAGGGTGGAGCTCCAATCTGCCTTGGAACGATTCTTAAATGTGAATTATGCATAGTTATCGCTTTAATACGCAATAAAACCATTCCCATGGATAATTTTCTAAGCCTTTGAGGTTATTATTTAACTAAGAAAATGTAAAATGCTTAACTATAGGCAGATTGCATTTCGGGAAAAGAAGTAATGCAAAGTATTTATGTTTATGCAAAGCTTATTTATGTTTATTATATGTTATTATAACCTATAAATATAAATAATCCTTTACATATATATATATATACGAATTAAATATAAAAGTATAAGCTAGCAACAAGGCGTGTCGTCATGGATCATCTGCCAGTGAGGGTTCACTGATTTACTTTCCTATCATTCCCCAACCTCAACGCCTTGTTGCTAGCTTGCTTTATATATATATATATATATATATATATATATATATATATATATATATATATAATGCAATGGTTTAAAGCAGCCAATCGGCAACGCACAAAATATGTTGATATATGACTCAAAAATAGGCAAGCAAGGAAGTGAAACACACGTCGCTAATTTTCCGCCGAATAATCAGTGTTCACGGCGAAAACTACAAGACTCGTGCGAAACTTATCGACCACCGTTAATTCATAGGATTGGAATTTTTAGAAGAATTTCAAATTTTACGTGATTCGAAACGGCTTTGTATTTTGTTTGACTTTCGAGCGGTAGCCATTCACTTCTCTTAAGTCTATGTCAACAGAAAGTCCTAAATCTCCTCATACTAGTTAACTGTTTTCCATTAAGGAAATAAAATCGATTACTCTCGGTTAATTTGGTTGACCAGATGGAATTGTCGTGTCTTATTGCCAGCAGCGATTTCGATTCTATGACGTAATCCACAGGTTTCACGATGACGTTGGTTGCATCTTCAAGCCAACAAGCACACGAAATTTTTAGCAGGAAATGCTTACGTAAAATGACTATATTTGTTTATGAAATTTTGATCCTTTTCATCTAAGAATATGAAATTTCCATACAAGTATTTATTATAAATAATGGGTTTTCCACTACCTGAAAAGAGGTAGAAATGGGAAACGAATCTTCGGATTGATGTCTGCAGATGGTAATGTTGTTTAATCCACATTTGGGAATATTCAGGATCGGATCGGAAGTACCGGTATATCTACTACATAAAAGGCTACACATCTATAAAAGGCTAACTGATACATGGCGCCGGCGCATACACTTTTCAAAATTCATACAAGGGAAATAGCTTACCTATTAACAGCTCCCCCTGCTTCACCAAAAATGTTGTTTACAAAGAAATCTCTGACATTTAGATAATAAATATTGTTTTTAATAGTTACATAAGTAGATCACATTAAAAATAAAAATTATTCATTGATTTCTATTCAATTATTTACTCTATTCATTACCTATTGGCTACTTCGCCAATATTTTAGCCTGTTCCACCAGGATGTTCAACTAGTGAAATAAAATTATCGAACTTTTTCGGAGAAATTGGTATCGTGGTACATACATACACAAAAATATGGACAGAGAAAATAGAGATAATATAGAGAGAACATATATGGATGAAAAAAAGGAATGGGAAGTGGAAGACGCAGAAGGTCAGGTTAGAAGTTGGAGGAGAATGATTTAGAGTTCGTGGCGCCACAATGTCGTGGGAATTTCCGTGCGGGGGCATACTTCAAACCCCTCCCTCCTTCCCTCACGCCCTCTCCAAAAAACACAGCTCTCTCCTCTGGAGATTAAAGAATAACGCCCGCGCCAAGCGTTCTTCATTCTGCGGGGACGCTGCCTCGCATCGCCTCCCCGCATACAGAATCAACCGTCTTAACCGCGGGAACGTTGAGTCAGGGTAAGGTGCAGTGGAGCAGGGAGCCAGGTTATGCAGTCTATAAATATATAGCTTCCCGGGGAGGTGGCTTTTCGGGGTCGTGCGAGGGAGGGACTCTACTGCCGCAACGGTACACGCACAAGCGAATTTCGCTATCTTTCCGTCGGGAAATATCTTCGGGAAAGGACTTCGTGCGTTGGAGCGCCCGCGAAAAATATTTAGCAGCCTTGAAAGTTTATTCTCTCGGTTGATCCAAAGGAGGAATGCTTTTCCGAGTGAGGGCAATTTCCGTTAAAGAATCGATTCCAGCCTCGTTTCAAGACTTTGGATAGACTATAAGGTGGAATTTGAAAATCGGGACTTCTGAATTGAAGGCAATGAAGTCGCCGATGAATCGCCTAAGTGATGATACAATATTTAACAGAGCTCTTCTTGTTTCTTTGTGTTTATTAACTAGGTTCTTGAAATACAGATGCAAAGAAGCTAATGGACGTTTCATAACATTGGAAACAAAGGTCGTTTAGAGCTTGATCGAATGCTCAGGGCCCCTGCGCAGGAGTCTATTGGGGCAAACTGCCAACGCACGGGGGTGTTAATGAATATCACCATCGCATCGTCCCTAGGGCCTTAACAAGGTTTTTAATTCCACTCAAAGTTTTCTAGCTAAGAAATAGCCTCCCCTCAACACGCTTAAGTTCAGCGCACTTAGGTGACATTTTTCACTAAAATTATACTTGTTAAAAGGAATAAATTAGGCTACCTGGCTTACCCATTAGCTTAATATGATAAAAGCAGTTTCAAGAGTTTAAAATGACCCACCGGGTACTTATATTAATACACATACTGAGTACATTCATCAGTCAGAGAGTTGGTAACCAATGTGAGGATCTAATTCACTTTTCACAAAACAAAGATCAGATCGAGGCAACCACAATCTCTACAGAATGTTTTTCAACTTTTTCCCCACCATATCGGTAGTGGCGAGGAGATATACAACGTGTGTCCGGAAAGTAATGCAATTTTTTAAAAATCAATAAATTAATTGAAGATATCGTTACAAACGTTTAATATTCTTCAAATTCATCCACATGTGTGGGCATCCACAGGCTTTTTCCAGCGACTCTGCCACGCACGGTACGCATCCTTGAAAGCTTCAACGAGGACCTCGGCAAGGGCCCTCGTCATGGCGTCTTGAATGGCTTCAATCGACCCAAAAAGGATTCCTTTCAGGACGGTCTTGATCCTCAGGAAGAGAAAGAAGTCGACCGGAGCCATGTCCGCACTGTAGGGGAGTTGGGACAGCGTTCCAAAAAATGAGGTTCAATTTCCACGCGTTCGAAAAGTTCAGTCGCGACAGTCACCCGGTGATTCTTCTGATCGTCCCTCAACAGCTTGTTAACCAGCTTGGCACACACCTTCCTCATGTTCAATTTTTCGGTCAGCAGTTCGTATACAATTGTTTTGGGGATGTTGAGAGTTCCTGCAATCATGAGGACACTCAACCGACGGTCAGAATTTAACAGATCGAGAACACAGGCCAAATTGTCGTCGGTTGTGCTGATTGACGACCGTCCAGCGCGGGGTTCGTGGACCACCTCTTCCCAGCCTTCCTTAAACGCTTTCAACCAACTCGAAACTTGCGAATATGATAGAGCACTGTCCCCGTAAGCTTGCACAATCAATTTGTGGGTGTCGATGAAAAATCTGACGCTACATAGCTGACGTTCTTCCATAAATATGGGTCATGTTTTCATTTTCCATTGCGATATCCACAGTTTTATCAATCAATTCTTCGACGGTAGAGTGCTCACTATAAATGAGGATAGAATTTGAATGCATAGTTTGAGCTAGAGAAACTCGCTGAGTGAGAATATAAAAGATTATGAAGGGAGATATTCTCTGCGGAGAGAAGGCAGATATGAATTTATTAGTGGTTTCACACCTATGGCATATAATGCTTCCTCAATGATTTGTGTCCTCAGTCCCCTTTCCATTTCTGAACGTCTGCCTCTGGGACTATTACATTTAAACAAAAAAGGCTAATTCTTTCGAATGTTATCTTTCAAAGTTCAATCAAAATTTCAAAAATTTAAAGCAACATTAACAAAAATATATGCATTGGATAATCACATAAGAACGTAGTTATATTTGTCTACTGTTAGTTCTTTTCCTGCAAATCTGGGACATATAATGAATTATAAATGAAATAATGGTGTGATTAAATGTGACGGAAATGCATAGGAAGCAGAATTTAAGAAAGGAGCTGGACAAGGATGCGCGTTGTCGCCAAATATCTTCAATTAAATACACAGAAAAAGCCATATATGAAACAAAGGAAAAAATAAAAACATGAATACAAGTGCATGGGGCATAAATCAGAATGACATGTTTTGTTGATGACATAGCAATTCTTGCCAATAACGAAGAAGATCTAACGAGAATGAGGAACTGTATGGACAATACTTTAAAAATATACAACTTGATGATTAATTTTAAGAAAATCAAGATTATGGTTTGTGGAAGAAATCAAGAAGACAGAATCAACGTCAAACTTGGACAGCAAATACTTGCTCAAGCAGATGAATTTTGCTATCTGGGGAGCATGTCACCAGCGATGGAAGAAGAAAGAAAAACATCGTGGGCAGAATAGCCCAGCAAAGAAGGCATTCCACAAGATCAGGAGTCTGCTGAAAGCTCTCATAAGGCTGGAATCAAGGAAGTACTTTATTAAAACATATATTTAGAGCATGCTCTTACATGGAAGTGAATCCTGGGCAATAGCAGTAGCGAGGCAAAGGAGATTGGAAGCAGTAGAGATGTGGTGTTACCGAAAATTGATGAAGATTAATTGGACGAAGAGAATCGCTAGCAAAGAAGTCCTATGAAGAGCTGGAGAGATAAGAAGCATAATGAAAACTCTGCGAAGAAGGAGAGACAAACATATTGGACACATTTTGCAACTCATCAGCCTAATAAAAAAGGAGATATAAATAGAATGAATAATGGAGGACCAAGAACGAAATACATCAAGCAAATCATGAAAGACGTAAAAGCAAATAGTTATGTATGAATGAAGCGGTTGGCATAGAGTGGAATGGAGAGCTGCTACAAAGCAATCTTTGGATTTATTAGGATTGAGAAAAAAAAATTCTTGTACCTATTGATGTATGTGAATCTAAAAATACAAATAATTTCAAATTGTAACTATGAAAACATAAAAACAATCGAATAATAACTCAGACCAGCGCGTAAAAGTTTACTTCGGGACTCCTCTTTCGTATTTATTCGTCAGCTTTCCCAACTATTCAAAATAAAAATCTGCAATTTGATCGTCAAAATAGAATTGCAATTTTTTTATATGTATTTTCGATTCAATAATTCAATAAAATATTTTTTTTAATCCTACCTATGTTAAGTCTAACGGGAAAGAAAATAACTGTCATAAAATATGTGCCAAATTCATACCATTAACTTTACCGTCCCATTAACTACGGAGTCACTATCTTGGAAAGGAACCATAGGAATAGGGAAGATGATTGCACAGTTCCCTTACGAAGTCATGAGGCAATATCTTACATCAACCTTCTCTGCGATATTGCTTCCATCCTTACTCGCAGGGGGATTGAAAACGAGTTTTAGTTTTTATTTTTTCCTTTAAAGCATTTTATAATTTAATGTTTGAGTCCACAGGAAAAAAACTCAATTACCCTTCAGAAAAAGAGGTTAATCGAAGTATGGGAAATGGCGCTCTCAATCTCCGACGAGAAAAATTATTTCCCACCGCCGGCATATCCGCCTTCATCACTCCCTTAAACCACTAATAAATGACTCCTTGAAGCGTGCCCACTACTATCCTTGCCTCCTTCCTGAGCAAACTTTAAAGAAATAAAGTAAAGCTTCTCCCATCCACTCCTCTATCCCGTCCGGTGACTAACGTTTTCTAGCCCACACTGCAATCCACTCGGCCACACTCCATTTTATCAAGAAATGGGCACCTTAAAAAAAAGTTTAAGCGTCTAGAGAGGTTTCTTTTTTTCGTTTAAATGAAATTTCGTTTCGTTTCGTTTCGTTTTTTCGTTTTTACCTTATAGGCGGCGTGCATCTTTTACTCACATTACTATTAGTATTGTTTTATTTCATGACACAGCTCTATATGCTGTCATACGAAGTACAAAAGCCAGCACTAAAATCAGCGCCAAAACCTTGGAACCAAATTAGGAGCATAAGTCAAATTCGATTCCTTGGAGTCTTATGTTCACCCAAAGCTAAAGCTAATTTCAGTTCGCAGTGACACTTTCCGGGCATTTGATGAAGTAAGCCATTTAAATAAACTGAGCCATATTGTTTTGGCACACATACTCGAGCTTGTTTAGAATGTTTACAAAACATTCTAAACAAGCTCGAGTAAACCAGTCTGTTGAACTGCCAACATTACCAATATGTATTGGGGCATAAAAGAACCTATACATTTAAAATGGTAAATTCCAGCTCCAACACCGATAATCCCTCGAAACACTCGAATCACCTGTTGGCCTATGATTAGCTGTTGGATCCAAGAATCGGCTGGAAAGTAAGTATCGCACTTGTTATTGTTTTCGGTACTAATAGCGAGGAAGTGATTCCAAAAGTATACCCTGTCCTTTCCCCTGAATTTGGTGAATGGTCATCCCGGCATCGAAATTCAGTAGCGTTTCCTCATTATTGTGCATTTTCAGTCACACCACAGAGGAGTTCAATCGCCATTCATATGAAATCACGTTTTTTTTATTCATGCATATTTTTCGATGAACAACCGGGAACATTTGAAAATTTAAATTAAAGATGAACATTTCAAATTAAAATCTTTATAATACCTAAAACATTTATCCTCATCAATAGTTTCATTCTAGGCGTCACTCTTTTCAGTTTGTCCCCACTCCGTAACAACTCCTGATTCTCTATTTCACTATCCGAGCACCGTCAGGGACGACCGTAGGGGTATATCGACTAAAGAGATCTCGATCAGCACGCCACATAGAGAAGCCACTTAGAGGTATTTCGAATTTCGTTACTGCTACTGTCATTTAATAGGAATCCTACCAACTCGAGTAGTAGAGGATATGAATTCCGGTGAGATATGGTGGAAGTTTTCCATTATGGATAAATGAAAAACGTAGTGAACTACACAGTTAATTTTATTTAGACGACCTAGGTTTCGACACGTTGTGTCATCTTCTGTCACCTGAAGATGACACAACGTGTCGAAACCTAGGTCGTCTAAGTAAAATTAACTGCGGAGTTCACTACGTTTTTCATTTATCCATAACTCGAGTAGTATTTAGGATCATCATTGGTCGTGCAATCATAAGATTGGTTGACTGCAGACCTCAATCATTTCATATTTACTGCTAGTTTTTTTTCTCCCTAGTAGTCTTGTGTACTTTTTTCTTTATTTGGCATGTGTATTTATCCCTTTGCCATCCTCTTGGGACTTTTTCCTCAATATTTCCTTCAGTTTTATTCCACACAGACCCATTGGCCCAATTCATCTGATTCTTCTTTTCTGTATAGTGTACTATATGGCCTTTTCCTCTATTACTCTTCTGTATACTTATTTATTTTTATTTTAGCCTCCTTTCTCGCTCAAATGTCTCTCCTCTTAAGAGTGATTTCTCCATTCATCATCTGCCTCCAGCACCAGATTTCGAGAGCTCCTAATCTTTTCTACTCAGCTTCTCCAATGATCCTCGAGTTCGATCCATAGAGTGCTACACTCCGCACGAATGTAGTCAGTAGTTTTAACTTCTTCGAGCACAGCAGTTGTTCGATCATCATGAACACCCTCTAAGATTGGGCTTTATGCGTTTAATGTCCGTTGTAGGTACATTTCTGCACAAGTGATGGTGCTTCCGAGGTAGACGAAGAAATCCACTGGCTCTTCTTCCTCTCCAATCAGTGTAAATTCTCCATCCAGCTTCTTTATTCCGCATAACAGGGTTTTAGTTTTCTGCTAATTTATTTTTACGTTATATTTTTGAATAAATTGATCCATTCTTTTAAGATCACCACCATTTCCTCCTACGGGTAAAGATAGGACATAACTAAATTTACTTTACATCTAGGTCATCTCTAAACTTTCTTGACCAAAGTATTATTTGTCTGGCATCAAGCTCTTTGAAGCCTCCCATATCTCCTGCCATCCTTCGGTGGTGGAAGGGTGATGTCTTCATCTAATAAATCCTGTGTCCGGACTGGATGGGATTTTTCATTACCACATAAGACATGATAGTGTGTTGATGCGATGTTGCCTGCTATAACCCCTGCCCATAAAGGCAGCAGAGGCTGTTTTCAGGGTAATGAAAAATTAATCAATAAAAAAATCAAAATAACGCCCGAAATTCTTGATCATCTTCTTCTATGTTCCGCGAGTATCCCTTCCTCTCACATCCCCTCAACATATCGTTCTCCATCAGTATGTCCTCCATCCATTTTAGTTGCTACGTCCTAATCTCCGCCTGCAATTTTCCTTCATTTCTCACCATCTTAACACTTTTTCATTTGCCTTACTTTCTACCCACCTCAAATTTACTATTCGACTCCACACCCAAATGCCTAATGACACTGTCAACGCAAATATTCCTTTCGCAACGGTCAATTTACAGAAATTTTCAAAGCTACGCTCCATATTAATGTTTTAACTAATATTTTCTTAGACTGTTCAGAATACTACCCATTTATGGATAGAAACCTTTTATCAGCGTGAAGTTTTTCTTTGCCAAAGCAAACTTATACACCACGAAGCTCTATGCGTAGAAATGAAATTTTACGAAAAATATTAACCCTCGAAGACAAAGTTACACATTTAACCGACGTCAATGATTTTTATTTTGACCTTCGAATACGTTGCAGCGCTGAGGAGATTACAATCAATTCGTATTTATCTTTTGAATGTGGGTCATTTTGCCCCTTAGGATTTAATACAATTTTGAGAAAGCATACAGTAGGAAAAATACAAATTGGTATCCAACTGCGTTAAAACATGGAGAGAGGTTAACCAGTCGAAAATATGATCTGGTAGATTGTACAACAATAAGTATGAGGCAAGGCTACACTTAGACTATAGAAAATATTCTCTACCAATCACAGAAATATAAAGACTAGATACACATTACAACGTGGACGGACGAAAGAATGCAATCGTCATCCAGTTTTAAATTAAAATACAGGAATGTAGACAGGATGTTTTTTTATCTAAACTTACATCATATAATTTCCTAAATAATGTCTGTCGAGAGAAAGAAGTTTTTAAAGTATCTACAATGGATAAAAGCTAAACTTTCCGGTGTACCTTGACGGAATTGGTACATGACACTAAATAAATTTTTGCTCTGTACATTCCACACTTTTTTGTGGTACATGCACAGTGTGGAATATACAAAATAAATATTCATTTTGTGATCGACAATGGAGTTTCAGCTGGGATACTTGGAGAAGAGGTGTCTGAATTTCCCGATCTGGTGTGATTTAAGGACATCTACCAAAATGGCTAACGAGTCTTTTAGAAAAAGAATAAAACTATGGCATTTGAACTTTTTGTGCTAAATGCGCTGCTCCAGCGGTAACGGGCTGGCTCCCATTTGCACTGCACCATTTTAACACTCTTCAGATTCCCCCACGAAGCTCGAAATTTGCACCCGCAAAGAAAGAAAGAAAGCACCCACATGCGGTGAGAATTAAAAAGCAAAGGCTTGCACAAACATAATAAATTGGCTGGGGCAAACAGTCAGTAAGTTTTCTTTTAGCGTCAACTCATGCATTAAGTATTGTACGATATCACTGACCCATTTTTCCACCGCCTTGTAACACGCATTCGACACACAGATGATTTGCACCTAGTTGTTTTCATTTGGTCGAAGAATGGAAGTTGTCAAAGGATTAAATGTGTTGTTTCAGTGCTCCACTTCCGGGATATACCTACAATGCATGCTCAAAACTTTATCTTTTTGAGAAACATCAATCAAACCCCAGGGGCTTTAGGTTTGCCAGTTCACATCTTCACGAATTTTTAGGGCTAATTTCGAATGGTGCCACTTCTTTAGTTCAATTGGCAGCAGGCGGGAAAACATTTTTTCACAATACTCGTGCGGAATTAATCAATATAACTAGGTAAAGGATTTCAAAACATGAAGTAGAACTAGGAGCATTATTTACGTCTCCAAATACCATTAATTTATTAAACACGTAAAAAAACAAAAGAAAATTGATCATTCCCGTTGAAAAAACTATTATAGTTTGTACAAATATTAACCTATAAAGTGTACCAGTGTGTAAGAGCATCATCGGTTTTAAAGGATATCATAAAAACGTATACGTCAAAAAAGAATGGTTAAAGTTGGCAGGACCAATGTATATGAAGCAGACGGGTAAATATTTAAATACTAAATTTATGTGAAATTTATGGAAAGGACCTTTATGGAAAATGACGTGTTAGCTCAATATTGCAAATGGTTTGCAAACGAGTTTAAGCTAAATTACGGGGTGAGCAAAACAGTTGACGTAAATGCAATTACTTGTAATGAGAAAGCACCGGGCAACTGCTGATAATTTGACTATTCAAAAAGAGTGAATGGCCTTTGTTCAATGTTGTTACTCGTTTCGTCGCAAAATTCGAGGCTACAACCCAACGATGATATAATGACTTAAAGCTAAATTACATTGTCCACAGTATTATTGACGTAAATTCAAATACTTGTAATGAGAAAATAATGGGTAACTGCTAAAATGTTAACTATTCAACAAGAGCGATTGGTCTTCTTCCTATGGTGTATCTTGTTTTGTCGCAATATTCGAGAACGCAACGTAACGATAAACCGAAAACGAGCAGTAAAAACGCAAGTGAGAAATTCACGATTAAAAATCATAATATGGAACTATGTATGGACTAGGAATCCGATAATGTTGGTGTTTTGTCTAGCCCCGCAGAAGGTAATGAAATTTTCACTGTGAAAATATCGTTCCAAAAAACGAATAGCTCTTGAATAAATGCGATAATTTACTTTCCGATATCAGGGCACTGGCACTATTAAGCCATATCCAGTTTGTATCGTAATACGATGAAGAGAAAAATCGAGCACAGATCACCCTACTCCAAAAAAGCACAAGGTTCATCCCTCCTCCCCACAAAATCTACACTTTTCAACCTTTTTCCTTTTCATACAGTCCTCTCCCACCCCTCCTACTTTCACACAGCCCCATCAAAAATTCAGGTTTCCCTACTCCGTTCCATTTTAATCCCCCTCCAACCTCCTCCCCCCCCTTTACCCTCAACACCTTAACGCAATTTTCTCCAGTGTCGTCCGAAACCCAACGCGCCGACAGGACTTCCCAAACGGTGCGTCGCATCCCATGAGGCAATAAAAAGAAGGCGGACATGCACTCGCGTTAAATATTCTCGCCCTCGCTTTCACCCCCACCATTCGACGAGGGACCTTCCTCCCGGGCACCGCGTCACACAGCCCGGCCGTACCACTTAACCAAAAGAGAATTGCTCCTTGCTCCCCCTAAGCCCTGTACACGCGGAAACATTTATTGTGCCACAATCCTGCGCTCAGCCACGTCGGATTGAACCGAGGGTGAGCAACATTCTACCGCTATGTACATACGAAGCCACTGGCATTGACTTAAGTCGTGGAAACTGTTAACCGCGGATGAATGCTTTACAAAGAAAAGATTGACGTTCAGATTGCATTATAAAGGCATAGTGGAAACTAATTCATAAAATGATGCGTATAAACTCTCTTGCAATGACTGTAAATGCTTTTATATCGGCCAAACTGGGCGTAATTTTAAAACAAGAGCCAAGAAGCACCAGACCTGCTTAAAGAATATGGACGATTCATCAGCCTTCGCCAGACTTCTGATGGAGCTAGGCCATCGTAGTTATTCCTCTTAAGTTCTGCATTGCGCATATAATGGCGAGAAGTTGGATGCATGCGGGCAACGAATGATTGGCCTTCAAAGGTATTCCAGTCTCCCCCTGAATAAAATAACCTTTTTTAATCCCTCCCCCTCGCTACTAGTCACTTACCTCCTCCAATCCCCATAAAAAATAATGCCCAATAGTCATATGGACAATCTCAACCTCTTTCCCCTCCCGCCTCCTCATCCCCTACCTTTTTACCCACACCATTTCCCCACAGTCTATAGACTATATAAGAATAGCTAGAAAAATGAAATCACAGTGGATATAGAGCAATAAAAATCTCCACTGTTCTAAGGCTGAGCTATTTTTTTCGGTCTGGATACTATTGCCTCCACCAATGTATATAAAAGTAAGGACTCGGTCTTTTATCATATGGTTCATGCTTTATTAGTTCACGTTGAAAATTGGACATATGTTTGGAATGACAATGAAAGTTGCAGCAATTTAATATCTCATTCTTACCTTTAATTTAGATGAAAACTATTCTACGCTTTCTCACCAAATACATCAATGACGGTGATTACACATATTTCTTTTAAAAAAAACTAACGCATGAGTAATGGAACATAAAAATTCAATTATATGGCACACTCGGAACCTGAAGCATAATCATAAAGTAAATAAATATTTTAAGCAGGTAAAATTGTATAAAATAAAACGTCACAAACGTGCACGGGTTCAATAATTACCTACCGTACATACTCATATAAACGTATGATCAGTTGAGTACGTATAATCTCATTTAGAAGCCTCTCCCGAATGAGCTCTTACCTCCCTTTTTCAGATTTCGCTGACAGCAAAACTTAATTTTTGTAATTCTAGGTCAACTGGAGTAAGAGCCAGCAAAAATTTCGTTATTTACATTATTACGTACGCTAAAACAGTACTAATCTGAAATTTCTATCGTCCCAAAAGGCCGGAGTCATAAGGCATATGATATTCATGATGGAATTGTCCAAAGTGGATATTGAGCTCGTGATATGTAAGCTATCCGCCAGCGGTAATTGCACCGACAAAAGTTGCATTCCCTTTCGGGGTGGGCCAAAGCAACGAACTTAGTTACTGCTGTTAATCCTAAAAATACTCGCTCTTTTTTCATAATTTCCTCCATAATGACCTATCCTTATACTTCTTTCGCTTTTTTCACATTCATAAATATTCTAATTTTGCTTTCATTCATAAATGCTCTAATATACTTAAGACTTCTAATATTCCTCCTCTTAACCCTCCTTCACTCTCACACATGATTTTCATGGTCACATTCATTCCACTATCACAATATCTTGACCGTGGAAGGCTTCACTTCGTTGAAGTTAATTATATTAGTACTCACGATTAAGACGAACTTGGTAATTTTCTACAAAATATTTAAATATACGACGAATTTCACCGCTTTACGGCATTCATTTAAGTACAGTAAGGATGCCTTAAAGCGGTGAAACGCGTCGTAAGTTAAAAATTTTGTAGAAAAATATGTACTAAGTTTGTCTTTAATTAGGAGTACAAATCACAATCACTAATCATCTGAGCTTGAGATATATTAACTTCAGATTCGTGCATGAAATGGCAAAAGATATTATTACTACTTATTAAATTTCCAAAGCGACCCATAATTGATTTAATAGCTTAACGTCATTTTTAACACACCTATTTTAAAATTCTTGCTTTCAGCCAAACATAACGGTAATGAAATATCTTTGTCCGTGACAATTGCTAGTTTTGATACCTGCGACCTGCTTCCCATGGTCACAGCATGTAATATTTACCTTGATGAAAAATTCTCTATACAGAATACCTAGGGCCGACCGTACAATGGATCCATCCTTGTCTGATTAGCAGTCGGCCGACTAACGCCCGGCCAACGCCCAGCCAATCCCAAGTCAAGGACAGGCATCTACTCGCGTGCACTGTGCCCGACCAACTCACCCGAATTGTCGGATAGATCCAGATATTTTGGTTTGGTCGGACGTAGGTATACGGTGACCCAAGTCTGTTTTGTTGTGTTTTTCCTATTTTTCAGTATCACTGTGGAAAGTAAACAGCTTATTTCTATCGTTCGTGACAAAATCCCTACAGTCCAAACGTCTCCGCATCCATGCTGTAATAATCAAAAAGCGAAATTTTTTCGCAGGTTCCCGCGGCGTTGATCAAATGATATCAACATTTTTCGGGTTGCGTCCGAGTATGTTGTTCATAAGTTCAGCAGGATAGTTGAAGAAACTGTTGTGATTCTAAACAACGTACACGGACAAACAAAAAAAAATTTTGAAATCATCAAAAGGTGAATTTCTCCTTTATTCCCAATAATTGTCCATAGAGATGGTGAAATTCGCCCAATGTTTTTCTTTCTTCTAGTATAAGGCTAACCCAGCACTTCCTTTTTCTCTGCAGCCTTTTTCTAATAACGAATGATTGTTTAAAAATAACAAATCACGACCCATCCTACACGATACGAAACGCTAGTGAAAGTGACAGCAAGTGGCAAGAATCGCTTCTGTCGGATACGATTGTTCGGACGTAATCCGGCTGCAGTTTACGAGGGTAAGGTCGGCCGAATACGGATCCAAATGTCGGCCTAGCCTTCCAGATGATAACGACATTTTAACAAACCCCGCGGTTAGCTACAACGGTGAGTTACCCTGTCAGGAAGCACGAGGGTGAAGTATAGCCACTGCAACTCAAAACACATGGGAATAAAAAAAACCTCAAACGAAATCTCTCAAAGAACTCCATGCTGAGCTACTTCATCATGATTGATCTAATTTAATTTTTGCAGAAACAGAAAAAAAACTTTGATGGAAGACAAAAACTGTCAAACTTTTCAAATAAGTTAGAATAATTCTCAAAAAACTATCGTAGCCATTAGCAGATGGGGAATTCTAATGTGGAAAATATTTCTCAAATTACTTTAGTAATAAAAGTATTTAGCAAATAGATCATTAGAGCAAAACTAGGACTATGTGGTACTCTCTTAAATATAACACCTACATATCACATTAACACCCATTTCCTGAATTTAATATCAATTGCAAGCATAAAAGGACCAAGTTTTTTTAAAACATTAATTTAAAAAAAATATAAATTCGTAGATAACTAAAAGTAAGTTTTGAATAATACGAAAGATATTTAGTATTTATGGTATTTTATCATGCAAATTAGAAATTATCCTTTATTTGAAAGTTTTTTAAACATCCAATTTCATCGAAATAAAATTGAGGAAGATCTTGAAAAAACTATTAAGGCTACTTTTACTTCAACCAAAGTTTAAAGTAGTCTTTACAGATCGATATTCAAAGCCTTAAATCTACCAAAAAAGTTCTAAAACATTACAAGGAATGCTTTTTATGATCTTATTGGGAGTCGACTGAAAGAAACAATGAACTTTGCCTTCAGAGCAAGAGGTAATATTAAAGCATTATGAAGGTAAGCTGGTTCGTGAATCCGCGAGAAAAGATTGAACCTAGTTCGCTCATTATACATATTCACCATTGCCAATTATGAAAATGACATATACTTATTTCATTCCAAGTCTATACGATATATTTACTTACATATCAGTCATATCTAGGTTGAAACATTCCTTAGGCAAAGCACAATAATTTACTAAACATTTTGCCCATTTTAGTTTTAAATGGTCAATTCAATTAATAAACGAATTATGTCATATTGACGTCGTATGGAATCATTTCCATAATTAGTAGAGTTACATAATGAAGGCTAATAAGTTCCACTGGTCAATTATGAACTTCAAAGGTAATGCGCATATCAAGTTAGAAATTTATTTTAATACAAATTGAAAATAAGTTAATAGTTGACAATAATCTAGCAAATGAGACCCACAATCAGCATAACTTAATTCAGTCGTTTATTAGACACAATTTTGAAGGGCTTTCAAAACTATGACACTTTTTTAGTGGATACTTTGGTATTGAAATACCCTCTCAAACTAGTGTTCTATACATTTAGAGGGAAAACCGTATTCTACATTTATAACGGGTTAAATTTCTCTAATTTTAAATATTGTGAGTTCTGAATACCTAATATGTCTGCCCGGTAAATATAGGACCCGATAAATTCGTGATGAGCTAAAGCCAGCATTTTGCAGAGCAATAATAATAGGGGATTATGATGGCATAATTCCCGAATCCAAACATGGCCAGGAAAAATTTCCGAAATATTGGGAAATCGGCGTGAGAGATTGACAGTTCTCATTGAAGATGTATAATATTTTACCATCGTAAACACTTGCAAAAATCAACTAATACTAAGGAGTCACTACATTAATACGAATAATTGTGTGCCGAAGAAATAGGTAAGAGCTTTTGTTATTTTTTCCTAAATTAAAACAATGGTCATGAATTTTATAAAATGTACGTGACCTTGCTTTTTGGTTTTAATAAGATTATTGCACCACTCTACAAGGAAAAGAAAACCTTTTTCAATTACAGAACTGTACATTAAGTTTTATCTTAATTAATTCCATGTCATATATCCCATGACAATGTTGCAGAACTAATAACTTTAGGGCATGACGGTATGAATATATTTTTATTACTAAATCACGTGGTTGTGAAAACTATTACTAAACGCTGTGCGCCGTTGGTAGGGACCAAAATTCCTATTATTATAATTAAATTTCAAGAGATTGTAAAATAATTCTAAATTTCTGACATGGAAATGGTCTTTTGATGCTAAAGCATTCCCATTCTCGATTCGTTGACGCTTGATTGATTGCTTCCAATCTTGATCATTCATGATTCTTGTTCCATTTTATGCTCAGCGAGCGGGTTTAGTTGGTAATCGATGCGACAACTAATAGGTGCTCGCGCGAGGCGCATGAAACTCATTGTCTGCTCAACACAACGTCAATAAATAATCGACACACAAGTTAATGCTGCGATTTTCTATGAGCATCTACTTTCTCCTCGGGAAACTCACCTTTCCTGACATTGAAGATCAAAGACCATTTTACACATTTTTAATTTTCAACTGAGGGAGATTTATATATTCCGTAACATGTGTTTCAAATGTAGCATAGGCTATTAATTATTTTGGGCCATCTTTTATCCACAAATATTTATTGCCATTGCTATTCCAGAACGAAGCACACAAATTGGTAGCAACGCAGCCGACTTTAAGGACCATCCATTACGGTCCCGTCAGGAAACTTCATTAATAGTCCCGCCCTTAGCCTCGTCATCTTATACCAGTTTGTTATGTTTCTCCCAATTTGGTAATACTGTGAATATGGCATGATCAGCAGTCAACGATCCAAAGAAAGGTTTGGGGCAGTTCTCCACTCATATCTCATTGCCACTTCATTTATTCACTATTCCTCATTTTCACATCCATATTAATCGCTGAATCCTTAGTCTTCCTAGGTAGTATTTCCCATTTCTTACAACTTCTATTGACGATTTGGGGGTTATTTTGCGCCAGTATGTTTCAAAAAAAAATTTTTCTCATTTACTTTTCATTAGGCATCATACCTCTTAGTCCTAATTTTAACCTCTTCCTTGGTGGTTTTCTTCATTCACTTTTTCTTCATCATTCTTCTCTTTCATTCATTCCAGGAGTAAATGTTTCTATTTGTGAAAACATATTACTTTTCAGTTGAAAAAGTATAGATCCCATTAGTGGATATTCTTTTTTGCCATAAAAAGAGTAAATTTGAAATTACCCTCTGATTACCGATTGAAACCTTATGAATATCCAACTATACGGCGACATTCGTGCCTTCTGAACGTTGGTTATTCAAATATAGACAAATAAAATGTAAGACAATAATCAATTGCCTGGGAGCGAACTTGGTGTACAAACCTTCTATTTATATTCATTAAAAGAGGATTCCTGAGCACCTAGATATTTGTGGTGATTTATATTTCCAACCCAGGCTGCGTTTTATAAAATTTGAATTTCAATGATCGAAGCGACTGTTATTCCATAGTTCATTTCATTTTGATGCGACAGAGGAATAATTCTTAGATTTATTGCTCATGCAACCATACCAAGTGGAAATATTATTAAAATGTGCACTCAATGACTCACGATTGCCGCTTCAGCCACCTTAAATTATATAAAAATAAAATAAAAATACTTTTTAAATTCCACACAATAAAATTTAATTCATCGACCCGGGTTTCACCTACTCCGTAGACATTTTCAGGGCCGCCTACTCCGTAGCCTTTTTTTTTTTTTTTCAAACAAAGGCGATACGACCATCTTCGTGGGAGGCCGCAGGTGGCACGGAAAAAAGGATTGGTCTCCCCAGACCTGCCTGAATATGTAAATATCACACACGGCTCGGGGCGCCTCATGTCGAGGCGTTGTTTCCACTTACACCGATTAAAACCAACCACCGGGACTTGTTATCTGAGCGAGTGAGAAAATATTGATTTGCACACTCTCGAACTGAAATCTTCGAGCCACGAGAGAAACCACAATGGCGCAAGGATAGGATCAAGAACGCCGTTCCTCAAAAGTTAACATCGAATGTTTATAAAAAATATGAAGAAAAAATGGCACTCGCGGAGAGAAGGTAATCAATGACTAGAACTCTCTTAAGTAAGACCGAGAAAAAATACTGCGATTACAATGAATTGAAACGTGGATAGGATACGATACTTGGACTCAGAGGAATGAGAATGACTATAATAATGTCTTTTCAGTTTTACGTTGTCGAGCGAGGAGGATTAATTAATTGCGCTATCACTGAAAACATATTTTTTTCGAATGAGACAAAAAATTACCCCTTTTCTGTCTTCAAACCAACTTCCACACCAAAACACCAATTCCAATCTCCAACACAACTCACCAACAAAAAAACTGACAGGCGTTTTTAAAATATGTTCTCCACTTCTTGAAAAGCCTTTAAATATTTTGTAAAACAAACAAAATTCACAACAAGCACGTCACGAGAAAGCAACAATAATAATGACTAATTATAATAAATAACAAAAATATAGTAATTGTAGCAATAAAAAAGAATCCGAGTGTTCTGAGTAATAAGAACCCAACTAATTGTTTACAACCTGGTTTCAGGTCCAGAATAAAATGAGCAAAAGAAAAGTTTCGAAATAGAGGAAAAAAGAATGTCGACAGAAAGAGGGATAGGTGTCACCATTTGGAAAGAAAAAGTTTTTTACGGCTGCTCAAGGACAACATAAAAGTTGGACGGGGAATGTGATTTGAGGCAATGTTATACCAAATTAACGTGAAAACATAGAAGACAATTATGTTTTGTAAGGAATGAATGAAGAGGATAATTATTTAGACGTGTTTTAAGTCGTTACTTATAAAAGTGAGCTAAGTAAAGTAGTGGATTTGTTATTCTTAAACAGTTATCAATCCGAAAGTTAGTCCGCCGCTGTTCTTCGCTTTGTTCTCTTCTAGATTGTCGGCATCGTTACAGGATGATTTCTTGCATTACAATTTCTTAAAATGAGTCATTATATTACTCTTTTTTCTTCCTCGGATTATCTTCCTTTCATATCTTACATGCTGTAGAGTTTGTACTAAACGTTTTATCTCCCTGCCCTTTACAGGACTTCTTAACTAGCGTTAGTCTCCATTCATTTTATCTCCATCATCCTTCAATCACATTACATTTCCATTGAATTTCATCTTTTCTATTAAACTGCTTTTGTCGTCCAAGCTACAGTATAATAGTGGTACACACGCTATGCACATATTTTTATGAAGCAAATCCTCTTTTTTACGTCTGAGCAGCTATATGTTCCTTTATGGTCTATTGAAAATTAAGAACGCCGTCCACTGTTACTCTGGGGAACTCACCGAGAATTAAACTTTTTTTTTAATTTGCCTACTCCGAAAGGAAATGGCATGATGGGTATGTATGTATACAACCAGTATGGTTTTATAAGGGTTTTGCGCGACACTCATATGCTTTTAGGAAGTACATTCGACCTATTATGGAACAATAAAAATAGCTTAGTTAACTCCACTAATTATTTATTATATCACGACCCGGATCAGGACCTGAAGATGACACAAAGTGTTGAAAGCCGGGGCGTGATAATAAAAAATTAGTGGAGTTATCAATGTTATTTTTATTCTTCCGTCATGGATAACTTCCACAAAATCAAGCCTACAACCGTTCCTCGCTATTACGCTTGCGTTACTATCTGTTCGTACAAAGGTTACTGTACATTAAGCAAGCAGTTCATAGGAAACGTGGGGTTGCACATCCCCAGTTACAACCTGCATTTAGACTACCAGTTTTGTTTTTTTAAGAGTTAAACGCGACACACCTGTGGCTGCAGGACGCGTATAAACAGCCAAGAAGGACACCAATTCAACCAGCACAATTGGTAGTCCGTGTCACAATTTATTCAAAAGAAATTAATCGAACAATGTTGTCAAACGTTAAGTGTATTTTTCTTTAATTGGCTCGCACATTATGAAAAATGACTTGATCGACGTAATACCCCGGCTCAGCGAATTCAACTCGTGCAGACTCCCGAGGAATTCTCGTTTCACATTCAGAAACGAAACCACCCCGAACCCCATTTCTCTCAAAAAAGAGCGGCAATTAGCGAAAGTTACTTTTTTCCGCACCACTCTCCTCCCGTGCGGAATCGCCCGTACGAATATGCGGGCCCCTTCCCTCCACCCCCCTGGGCCCAACCCCCCTCTCTCTAAAAAGGCTCAATGAACTTAGTGGGCGATTAATCAAAAACGTCACTCACGGCAAAAGATAATTGCCAGCGGGCGGCATAGACACCGGGAGCAGGGAGAGAGAGACGGGGAAAACACTCCGAATCCGACTCGTAGAGCCGCAATCATTTATCAACCCCCCTCACCTAGTCGCATTTGGCAATACAAACATCTTCTCCCCGCCTCAATCAGATTAAAGGATGAAATAAACATAAAAATTCGGCGGAGGAGAGAAATGAAAAAAAATACACGGACGGACGAAGCATTTCGTACTTATGGAGTTAAACGAACGCGCCCGATATATACATCAAGGCTCATTAAGCCGTGAACACGGTGGAGTCGGGACGCAATAGAGATGTATCTGTCGACCCAAAACGTTTTAAATGACTCGTGAAAAGGAATTCGAGGATTATTGTCGGATTTTGGGGGAGAGGAGCGGATGGACTCGTTGAGTGATGTGCGACATTCGAGCGAGCCTTCATCGAGTGCTGAAGAGATCACGGAGTTTAATGTCCCGACGAATTTCCCCAATCAATCCCCCAAAAAAAACTCAACACTCTGTCGTTAGACCCCATTTTCCGCCAGTAAACCTCTCCACCCCTCCCCCCCCCCCCACCACCCCCAATGCACATTCGGCCGAGGTCACTCAAAACGAGCGTGTCCCGCGGTTTTCCACTGAATTTCGGAATCAATGAACAACTGAGGCGACATGAGGCGGCTAAACCTCCATTGCAAAGGAGGAGGGTGTCCGCGGAAGGATACTTGGCCCACCCTCCCGAGCACAGGGTTCCTCACGCACACTTTTCTCGTCTCTCTTCCATTCTCTAGTTCACCGCTTCGCCCTAACCACGCCGCGAGCATTTGTAACCCAGCACGGAAAGATTTAATTCGCGAAATAAATAAAATACAAAAGATAGCAGCACGCTTCGTTCAAATCTTCCAAGAACGAACAGTGAGTTGTAAGAAGTTGATAGGACTATCTTGGGAGCCGTTAGAGACTCGGGAGGCTACAAGCTAGGAATAAATGAATTGGAAAATTCAAATCAGGTGAATTTCAGCATGACTCTGAGGATATTACTTTCACGTAGTACACCACCGTGTTATGCAGATGTAGATGAACCATTCGGCTCGAAAAATGTTGTGGTTATTCTTGAATACCATCAAGTCGTAGTTATAGTAATTTCTACGTTTCCATCATCACATAGTATCTATTCTGGTTCCGTATTAAAAATCGGTAAAGTAGTAAATTTGCCCCGCAGTAAATGATGCCTCAACTTTTCTCGTACCCTGGTCTCGCTAGGCGAACAGCAGGGCTCTTTCAGGAATGACTCGAACTCGACAAAGTCGCGGACGTGAGATAGCAGCTTCGGTAAATCATATTTTACATGGCATAATTTATAATGTTCGAGGTTTGACTTTAAATTTCCGTGATTGAAAACTCCAATGACTTCTTGCACAAGATAGATAGGGCACAATGCGAGGCTGTCTCGCAGATCGCCTTGCGAGACAGCCACGCTATGTGGATTTAGTTATTGGTCCATTAAGCCTTATATTTACCGATAAGGAATAGGGACGGATATTTATTTTTCTTATCCCCTTCCCCTACCTTGCTCACGTTCTCCTTTTTTCTTAGCCTTCTAATCCGCTTTCTGATCCTCTCTCTCTCCATCTGTCATTCTCTCTCCTTTCTTACGCTCTCCCTTTCATTCGATTCTTCATTCAAATCTCTTCCCTCCCTTCTTTAACCTGCACTCCATTCTTCATGGTCGTTCCCCCTCTCTAGCTCTTAACAAGCATTGAGAAATTGTTCATCTATACCTACATGCTACTCTGCGAGCTACCACAGTGGCATGTAGCTAGGGGTGTTAGTACACCAGCCATGAAAGGGGCGGCAAAAGGAGGTTGGAGAGGACAGAGGTGAATTGCATATTAAGGGTGTGTCTTATGTTAGCGTCACGCTCAGTATTTGTTATAATCACTAATGGTGCGATGAAATAATGAACACTTTCACCTATACATTCGGCAGTGTATCTCTCCAATTTTGTCACTTCTATCACTTCTGGAGATATAAATTGGTTACCAATGGCTTAACAAGACTGTAATTCAACTTACTAGTTCACGGTAAGGTCTAATACTTACTCAAAAATACTTTGAGAGTAGGCTAATAATAGCCATTTCTTGCAAGTAAAATTCCATTGTGATTAATTTTTTTTATTATATAAGTTGTATTTGATCAACATAAAAATTGAAAGATGATAAGAGAATGAAGAATCGAACCTAGGAATAGTCTCTTCTATTAACTACTTGTTTAAATGCCTCCAGTCTTACCTCATAAGCTGGAAAGAATTCTTTTATTAAAGACGGGCGGATAAAATCATAATGATGGGTGATAAAAATTCATAATTGAATTATTATGTTCATTTTAATTATTATGCCTACAAAACATAGCGATAGAGATAGAGTGGCCAAAAGATATATCAGGAAGATAGAGTAGGTCAGAGAAAGCGAAGAAAGGCAGCAAGATAGTTATTTAAAAATAGATAAAACTAGTTTATTGACTAGTTGGCTGAATCAACCGATATATATTGTCATTGAAACAGAAACATACCGGAACATGATGCATTCAGTAGAATAATTACTTGCAAGCAAAAAACCAAGTCAAAATATGTTAACTGACACTCCAAAAGTTCTCATCCGCAGCAAAATATTATGCCTGAAAGATTGACATCTCCGTTTTAATTTTCAAGGCAGAGACATTTTAAATAGTGAAATAAATGGTTCTCCATTAGATTGCCGGATATATTTCAGGGAGAATGAGAGTACCCATAGGTTTTAATAGGCATAAGATTCAGGAATGGTTTCATAATCTATGTTTTAATATTTTTCGACATGAATACCTCTTCCCTTAACGCTCGCGCCAACTAACCAAGTCTGCTTTAATATACGAAACGAAATCTCTACTTATCATCAGGTTAAGGAGAAGCCTACGTCATCGTGCGGTTAACGTTTACCAGGCAATGCTAAACCGGGGCTTAATGTGGTTGGAGTGGTTATGTTATTCATAGTCACTAATGATACTTGAAAATTATTTACATTTTCAAGTGGACATTTACACTTCCGTTGGTAAAGTTAGCCAACAAAAATACATAATAATCATTCGCAGGCAATGATGTTGAAATCAATATACATTAATACTAAAAGGAGATAAATATGCCAGTAATTTTCCATCTTAATTTGTCACAGATATTCTCCTTGAACACTGAATGTTGTAAGGAATTTAAGGACATTGTTCTCATTATTTTCTTCAAAACTGATATAAATAATGAATAAAATGTTCAGAGGGATAGAAAGAGGGGAAAAGGATTCATAAAGATGAGTGTTAGAGCGAGAGAAGACGAGGGAGAAAAGAGAGGGGTGAGAGTCATGGAGGGTTGGTTGCCGGGGAAACGGCAAACGACAAGGGATTCGAGGACAAGCGGCGAGGGCCGTGATTGCAGCGATCCCCTCCCATCTGTGCCATAGCGTTCGAGAAAGGTCAACTGGAAAGAACGATCGAGAACAGGCGGCCCCGCCTCTGAGTCACACTCGCAATACTATCGAATCCCCTACACAGCATCCCATTAGTCCGGCTGGGGTTTGTCCTGCGTGAACGACCGTTCGGTTCTTCGCATGGCGTTCGCAGATGCCTCCGAACTGGATCTCGTATTTATTTCACTCCCACACCCACTCGAAAGACCTCCTCGTAACATTCAACCCGGTACAGAGGTCTTCCATAAAGATCTTGATAACCGACTGTTCATGACCAAAGCCTGCAAATAGACAAAACTTTAAGGGGACATGAAGACCACATATCTTTGTCTGGCAATGCTGCCCCTAGCGTAAATTATTATTTGAAGAATAATTCTCAGAAGTCAATGAAAATAGCTACGCGTATTTATATTGACACAAGCAACATTTGTTCCAATAGTCCGATTCTTTTTGGGACATTTTTTCAACACGTAACAGCTAAAAATAAAGCTAAGTATTTCATAAAACAATGCTGTTCACCTACTGAAATGTTGTGGTAGTAATCGCGTTTCCAATGGTCAACCAAGTATATAATTTGTTACAGGGGCAAAGACAAAAACAAATTTGCGAAGAAAATTACAACGTGAAATCTTGTTTTGTTGAACATTTAATAGAAATCGGCATCCGAAAATCAGAAAATTCCCACTACACATTTTACGACTACAAATGTCACAAACCCAATAGAGTTCATCTGATGGGAAGAGAAGTATATTACGCGATTACAATATTTTTAATGTTCACATCTCAAATCCATATCACCTATTTCAATTTGGAACAGAAACCGAGTAACTTCCCATAGATGCTCTCACCCCATCAGGAACTTTATAGCATGATTTCCGGTTCCCGCACCATTACCTCAAACGTAGTTTCCGTGAATCACTTACTCTTCTATTTCACAGGTCCTACAATAACCACCTTTCTTCCAGTCCGGGTTGAATCACTGAGTGAGTGACAAAACCACCAGCTAAACTTCCCCTTATGATTCACCCTTATTCTCGGTGCAATGCACAACGCTGATACTCTTGATACTTCTTCTGATATTTGAAAACGATAATTTATTGTTTAATCCGATTAAATACATGTATAGTTGAAGATAAAAATGGTGGCAGTCACCTGCGCAAAACGTGAAGGAGGAGAAGGCTCACTTTCAATGGGTCGTTTAAATACGGAGAGGAAAGGACAGCACATGGTAGGCAAAGCTTCCAACGTAACTAAATTTAACTTGAGAGGGCGGGAATTTGTCAGCAGCGCGTTGCTTTCCGATGTCTACGATCCAAACAAATCTTTATCAAAATACTCTGTTATTGCGCGCAAACGCCCATATAAACAATTGGATTTAGAGCTAGAAAGTTGATGTGAATAACAGATTGAGTATTTTGAAGTTGGCAATGAAGATCTGCGTCCTAAGAAACCCCGGTAGTCAAACGAGGATACTACGTTACTCCCCCCATGTGGAGCCTGTTCGTAGGGAATGAACTCTACCACTGGAAAAGGTCTAATTTGTTTTGCTACCACGATAACTACATTGTTTTCATAGTTATTTCAGGAGTACTCATTTTCTTTACCACAAGTCTTTTGGTCACACGTGTGTTTACGCCAGGGTCTCGATTCAAAAAGTATCCCACTAGTGTATCACGAACTCTGGGGCAGTTTTTTTGGCAATCCTCACTCCAAAACATCTTTGTCAATCACACCCTGAACTTCGAGTGCAACAATGACAACACTGAACTCCAATTCAATTGGCTCCTGTCAATAGCAAAAAGATAGAATTGACCCCAGCATGGAGCTGCTCTGAAGGTAAACGCTTTCGTCCCTTATTGTTATAAACGAGGCTTTTTTCCCAGGTTCAGAAATACACAGTAAGTTGTACGCTTCAACTCTAACTTTTCAAATTGCGCCTATTGATTGCAGTACACAGTACTGTGGAAAATGTTCATTGAAAAAAGAGAGTCCATTGAGGTTTTATCTTCAAATAGAGTTAAACGATTTTAATGAATGAAAACGTATCTACACCAAAGTGGGTTAAATTAGCCATGCGCGGGACTGAGTACCACATCATTTGTGCAATCACAATGATTGGAAAATAGAAAAAGTATCTGATAGAATGATTTTTCTATGTATATTTATTAGCGTAGAAATATTTTCACGGCATCTACTGATTTCACTTCATTTTTTCAGATAAAAGACCCCAAATTTAAATTATTGCCATTCCATTACTTTTCTACGTATAAACATGCGATTTAGAAAAACGTAATCCAGGAATATTTTTAGCAAATCAAAGGAAGAACTTAATTTTAATGTCAACATTAGAATGAGCTTGTATGAAATTTTCGGGCCTCCACTAATTTCAAAATTAATGACGGGATTCTGTGATGGATGATTTTTATCGCCGTGGCGGTAATGATGCCAGCATCGCAAATATGTTGAGAAGTAGATGAGTGCGCCTTGCGAAGATATAAAATGAGACGCCCTGTATATATATTGCAATCTTAAATTCATGTTCACCGAAATAGCCGTTCATTTTCTTGCCTCCATTCACAGATGCCGAAAGCTCGCAGGTCCGATAAAAGCTCGACTAGAAGGATTCCTGAAACATTTCCGCAGAGGTCGAGTGCTTTTGAATTCCTGGGATTAATAAAAGTATATCTTTCACTAGTTACTTTCTCAATTTACATATATTAATTCCTTAATAAATCAAATTAAATGGGAGATTCTTTCTCTGTTGTCATTTTCAATGAGAATCAACGAGATTTTCAATCAACATGGGTGGCATTGTTACTCATAATATTAGGACCATACTTGTCATAAAAATATTTATTTTGTTACTTTTATATCAAATAAATACTTAAAAAATTCTGTTATTAATTAGTTAATATATACTTTCTAAACGTAAGTATTTGAATAAATTATCAATTCATTGAAAAGTATATACATGAATTGAATTTGCAGTTTTTCTTTGTAAATAAGTCACAGATTAATTATAATAAGGTTTTAAAATAACAAAAAATTGGCTCGATATATTCCATATTAATACACTTTTCTCAGCATCAAATATTTCTACTAAACTATCAATTTAAAAAAAGACAAGTGTATATTAAAAATAAGGACATGGTATAGATTATATTGAAAATTCTTTTTTGATTTTAAATACATAAGCATATGCGTCATATGCACTAAACTCCATTTATCATAGACCGATTAACATTTTTTCGCCGAGGACCAACAATGTGATCATCAGTGACAAACATTATTTCACAAAATAAATTAAACCATTTAAGACAAAAAAATTGAATAAATTTGTTCTAGAACTAAAAAAACTATTATTACATACTCAGATTTTTATTAAAATATTAATTGAATGAAATATTCATTGAAGTGATGACGACTAAAGGTGACTGCACCTTGCAAAATAAAAATCCTTTTGACAGTAAAAACTGAGGAATAAGAATTTATTTCCTGCCTCCAGCTCCTAAGAAAATCTGAAAAAGACAAATTTGGTTGGAGTCGAAGTTCCGGAAGCTTATAGACGGCGAGACTCAGAAATAAGAAAAGTCAATAGGAAGGAGATTGTTCCAGTTCCTACGTTTGTTTGCTTGCTTGCCTTAGTTAAATCGACCTTCATAAAGAGATAAATCCCTCAGATTTATTATCACATCAACGGAAAATACTGTATTTGGAAACAGCACCTTTCAAGGCCAACCCTTTAAGCGGGATGGATTTCAGCATCGAATGATACAAATGACTCATAATTGAAACTACTAAAGAGACCGCCCAAAATATTTAGTACATGTGGCAAATGTCTCTTAATAAATATTCTATTTCCCCGCCTGATCAACTGTAAGAAAGATCAACGATAAACCCTGTATCACGACTTACTTAGTGGAGTACATTCATAACTAAAATTGAATACAAACGCTTGGCCTGAAGATGGCATAATTCAAAGGGACCTAGGTTGTCCAATTTTAATAGGGTAAAACTATTAGTTACAAAATGTATGCCTCGCAGTATGCTTATTTTGCAAGAATGTCAAGAATGAAGTAGGTACCAATTTTAATACCATCGATCAGAAACGTATTTTTTTGGGAACATCTTCACCACAAAGCTTTCTCATTCTAGCTGGTACTATCAAACAACAGATATTTGATAAAACATTCCTCTTCGTCTACATGCTTATGATAAATTTACCCCATGAGACTATGGAACGCATCAAATTATCGGAGTCTAAAGACTGAACGGATTTTGTCATATACATTGATTTAATAAACGATTTATTTTCATTAATCAGTAAGAATTGGTCACAGGTCAGCGTTTATTCCAATCGCTCATTCAAAGACCTTATACTGCAGAAAAGCGAGAGAATTATCACAAGCCCTGAAACAATACGAAATAATATCTATAATTAGTAGAAGCTTCATGCCAGATACCCTCAAAATATTGTACTTAATATTTTCGTGAGTTCGGTGTACATTAAATTCGTTGAAATCTTTCTAAATTATTATTTGGCCGAACATGCACATATGCAAAACTGAAAGACTAATTGTAAAAACATGCAATAAAACTATAAAAATGAATATACAATTCTGCACCCAAACTTCCACACGTCCCAGCCCCGCTCACTCTTTAAGCTCAACAATCTCCTGTTTATTTTCTTGATCAACCAGACACCCGTTCGGTATCAAAAATTTGATCCATCAATTCTTCGGAAACAAATTTCTATTTCCTTGCAACGTTTACCGGAATGCAATGATGTGAAAGTCACATGTGGAGTTATTGATGCGCGTGACTCATGGTTCCAGCCCAAAAAAAACATAATCTCCCAAAACTTCCTTGAAGATCCGGATCTCAATCGGCTATTCTTTACGGCTCACATGACCCAACCCAAGAGCTCCCCCGCTCGACCCGACGAAATGTAGAACTCGAGAGGTAAGCAAACACGGCCAAACGGAAGAGAATTAAGCGCAGATCTTACACACAACGAAATTTATAAGAGGCCCTCGTACATATATATAAATGCTGGGGTGAAGAGAGAGAGAGAATTAAGTTAGCTATGAGTTTCGCGAGGGGCGGTTTGGTTGGGTTTTAGGGGTGTGGATGAATAGGGCATTAAACTTGGGAGGCGCAGCGGCAGCGTGTTATTTATGGGGTGTGGAAAAGGAAGACCCTCAGGTGCGCCGAGGAGGAGACTGGAGGGATAAAGGGGGAAGGGAGAGATGGATGGATCGAGTTGAAGGCAGAAGAGGGCGAGATTTAAAGAAGGAAGGGAAAGGTTCTGGTTCTTGGAAGAGGCAAACAGGAAGATTGTGAGCGGCCGATGGATTAGGGGCTTTAAGGGGTCGGAAAGAAAGATAAAATAATATTCAGTGGCATCGGGCAATTTGAGCATAATAGAAGTTCTTCCAAAACAATCATTGAGCACATTGAAAAATGACTCAAAATGAACTATCGTAGATATAGAGTATACTTAATGCTAACATAATCAAGGCGTTCAAAAAAATGCATTTATCAATCAATTCGTAGAATACCAGATGATGGTAAACAACTATCTCGAGTAATCGATGACTGATGGTTAAAGGTGGAACTAAAAGACTTACGTACGAGTATCAGCATTTTCAATGTAATAGAATAAATAGTAAAATAAGCATATCACCAGTTGGAAATTGATTAAAAATGAAATTTTGCGGGCGATTCTCTAACTTAGGGGTGTTATATTCTGTAGGTGTTGTTCACCGTCAACAAATAACACATGTTCTGATCCTGTAAATACCACCGCGCTATGTTCCACCCGTGTCTATAAACAAATCACGAAGAATGTTCTTCGTGATACAAATAAATGGAAATGTGAGTAATGACTGAATAATTAAAGTCAAGTGATATTCGTACATATATTATCTTGAAGAATCTCGGAAAAAAAGATGGTGCCGATCCGACAGTAAAAATGCAATCGGAGGGGTCACTATTTGGAATAACGCAAGCCGAAGGCTTGCGTTATTGATGATGCCAATCAGTGACTCCGAATAGCGCACTGGGGTGACTATTTGAAATTACAGAATCAGGGGGGCGTTACATAGCGCCTAAATAGCGCCATACTGTCATAATAGCGCACGCGTTATCAGTTACAGAATCGGCCCCCAATATGCACAATGTCAAAAATGCAATCAAATATCCATAGCGAAGGCTAGATGAAGGTTAAAGGACAAGGAAAAAATGTTAAGGGCATTTGAATGGAAAGAATCACTTGAATTACAATCATTGCGCTAGTTGTAATTTTACAGAAATCAAACTATCAATAGATATAAAATATTGATAACAGTAATTAGCTACACACGAACGGAAATCCGAAATTTAAGGACATAAGTGAATAAAGTACTCGAGAGGCAACCACAGCATAAAAAACCATCTTCTAAGAAATTTAAAAATAGATGGAAAATTTCGTAATCAAACTACGAAAAAACTCTACATCACCTACAGTGACATTAAGACTTGGGAAAAAGTTGAAGACTTGACATCAGATTGAGTCAAAGGTGTATCTAAATGCGGTCGGTAAACAATTAGGAAGTAAATTTAATTACGTTATTAGTCAATATCAAATTTTACAGTATATATTTATTAATAGAATCATTGGAAAACAAGGCAAACTCAAGTAGATTAGAAACTTTTATCAATCTCTAACAATCTCTCGAGGAGGGCGATTGGTAATTTTTATACTCCTTTGTGTAATACCAAGTGCACCTAATTTTCACCAGCGCTGATGTAGTACGTGAAAATTGAGGAAATCAGGAAGACATTTAGAGAGAAGGGTTTGAATTGACGAGGAGTGGAGAGAAGTGGAGGTAGAGTTAAAGTTCACGTGCGGGCTGTAAACTTCTTGGGAAAAGGGTTTCAGCTACGTGGTCTAAAAACCCAGCAATAAACGGCTCAGAATCTGTTCCGTAGACGGAGCAAGGTACGATACAGATATCCACGATGATTAATGGCTGATCAAACGATTGCGTTGCACCACGAGGTTGAATTTTCGGTGCAGAGATTTTAATAGGAACGCACAAAGTGGAGAAGTTTGCCGTGGAAAGAGAAGCGAGATTACGAAGCAACCACTGTTTATTAGAGAGATAAAACGCAGTAACGCATCGACGTAACATTTTCAGCTTACGCCAACGCATTTCAATATTCTCACAGGAAGTATATATAAAAATCACCATAAAGAAAAATCATGAAATTTTCTAATACTATATAATAAAATAACAGCGACGGGGCTCCGTTTTATGGCGAAAACTAGAGACTTCGCATTTCTAGTCTCCGCGGAAGTAAACAGTTTAGGGTATATAATATATAGTAATATTTAATTCAAATTGTATACAAATTATTTCTCTTTGATTATTCTATATTATATGTCTTTACATGTATACTCGTATACACCAAAAGTTTTACTCTAGACTTTGTAGAAATAGATCGAACCTGTTCTAAAGCTGAATGATAATATATCAGAAAAAAATTAAAAATGTGCACTTCACGACTCAATTTCCAATTAAGTTGGTACAGTAGTGCTTACATAAAGGCAAGCCACCTGCCAAGCCCACTGTCTAGTGCTCAATGGGTCGTCTCAATGCTACTGAATGGACAGTTCTACCTTTTTCAAGACTACTTCATAGATTAATCAATGAAATATTTGGATTTTCCACTTATAAGTTTTATTACCGACGAGGTTTCAACTAGTAGCGTTATCGTCAGGTGTACCTACAGGAAGTTTCAAGACTTGAACAGTGTATAATACACACTCTTCGTAAATGGAGGAGTGTTCAGGGAAAACGTTGGGTGGTTGAGGTGAAGGTGAAGGCGCGAGGAGAGCCTGGTGGAGATTGTCCAGAAATTAACTACTTCGTCCACCCTCGACGATTTTGATTTAATTTAAGTACACCACATTCTGCTGGAGGATAAGTCATGCTTAGCGGTAGATTGTTTTTATTTTTTCATAAATTTATATATTACTATAGCAAAAAATCCCTTAAAAATGTCCCCTACATTAATGTGTGTAATACTTTCTTCTGATCCGAGTTTGAATCCCAGTCTAGGTGAATTTTCGTTGAAAATTTCACACAGTTATGTGATCAATACGAGCGGCTGCGTAAAAGTTACTGCGCGTTCAGTTACGCAGCTTTTTAATCTGTGTTCTATATTCCTATGTGAGGAAAACAAGAGTTTCCGAGGTTAGCCTGTTTTGACTCCATGATTCTTTCTCATGATAATTATTACACAAATTCAAAGCATTAATTCACTTTTCACCGCAAGAGCCTCACTGAATTTCCAAATTTACGAAAATGTAGTAACAAAAATTGAGTTAAAGGAGTACATCAGTAGCTTGAAGCATGGTAACAGATTTACATTTTCACTAACTCTATGCTCCAGTTTAAGGTGCTTATAACTCCTTGAAAATAGATGTTGGTTTATCCTAATAATAACATGTAGAAAGAAAGTCGAAGTTTTAATCTTTATGGAAAGTCGTCATTACAAAATATAAAAGATAGGTACTCATAGTGACATTTACCATTTATTGCATTCGAACTATCCATTTAGCATTCGCACCGGATGATGACTTTGCGACCGCTCAGTTCGGAAGCGCTTACGTAGTAAAGATGGATTTTCACAAAATAGACTTTCATATTTTATAATGCCAAACCCATATGTATTTTGGTGGAATCCCCAGAGATGAAATCGATAGTAAAACGCTAATTTTGAAAGATAAAAACTCAAATCAGATACCATGACGATCACTAACCATTTCATGATGATGAAATATCACTCAAAAAGGAAAAATAATTGCTTTTATAAAAAGCATGAAGCTTGAGGTTATGCTGCTTAATAATCAGAGTAAAAAATAAAATTCAGCCACAAAAATGATCTAGTTATAGCCAAACAAACAATCCAAAACGCTATATTATCATAATTTGAGACTAGGAAACATTTTATAAACAGAAAATTTTACAGCGATGAAAAACAAAATAAAAAAATTAATATCGTTTTTTTTATTTTTGACTGTTTTCATATTCCACAAAACTGGAATCATGAACAGCGTCTCTTTATAGCATTCTTTACCCGAATAGCGCACCATCATTAATCACACTGAAAAGCACAAAAGATAAATGGAAAACAGCTTCAATTGCCCCTTTTATGAAGTACCAACATTGATAAACTGCATTAACTCTGTAAACTGCGTTAATGCAATGTAACAGTCCATTTATTTCCAAACAATTTTGTCCCATTGAAGAATGATGATGATCGCCAAAATACGAAAGGAAACAATAGTTGAGATAAAAATATTGGTGCGTTCAGTCGGAGGAGCGCTCAAGGACACGCAAGGGCCGCTGGGATTGATTCCCGCCTTTCAGGCGAGAATATCGATTTTATGAGTGTCTAACAGTATGCGCTCTCATTTATTCGCACTTATTCCCTCAGTATATCTGATGGACTTCATGCGCGGTTAATACTAGTCAATTTAAGCACGATTTCCTATACCTACTAACTATACGATTTAATTAGCTGTTGGTACCGCTGCGGTGGCAGCACGCTATTAGCCATTCTGTTCCGTTTAACTTGTTTGCCCGTGGATCGAAGTCCCCTTCTTTGAGTCGGATCTGTGCGGACAGAACGAGATTGATTAGGCCCGCGCATGCCGGAGGCTGACAGGTAAACAGCGTTCCACATTTAGTTGACAGTACGGGACTCATAGATAACGCGAGACCGAACATCGGACCTTTGACTTGATGGAGATTTACATTCAAAACTCCTCCTCTTAAGAGGCCGTACTGTAAACTGAATGTGGAACGCCCTGTAAAGTTTGTACTCGAGAAACTCGGGCTTACCGATCGCATATGCAAGTCCGCGCAGGTCAGACTGGCGAGTACGACACCACTTGGGAACTCGAGCGGTGTTAAAGCCACACACAGCGCACACTCACAGCGGAGATACAATATGGGACTCGGACTTATACTCGACTTTGCACACGAAAGTGTAGCTTCATTGACCACGCCCGATGCAGAACTCGGGTGCACAACTTAACGTCGTATCCGTCTGACGAAGGGATATGCTTGATGTTCCCTCCACCTATCCACCCTAGAAGAGATGGATATTCCACTGAAAAGTCTATACACCAGCCGGGATTCAACCAAATCCGGGCCCCTAGCCACCCCATCGACCTGATCCTCAGGGGTCAACATGTCTTAGAATCTGCAAGGTTATTTTTAGAGTAACATTCGAGACACCGCGGCGTCGACGCTCGCGGCGCGCTGAGGCTCGCCCTTTCCTGTAGAATTCCATGGTTTTCATTACCCAGTTTAAGGAAGAAGTTCTGTTAGTATTCGGTCTCGTTAGCAACATCTTCATCGAATGAATTTCCCTTTCATATGCTAGTTATTTCCTCAAGCTTAATCTCCTAAACTCATTATTCGTAATTAAATCGTATTTATAAAGTGTAAGCGAGGATAGGAAGCGCCTGGAGTAGATAAGGAGGAAGCACAGAAGGTGTTTTGAACGGGTAGTGAGGGGTGAGGGAAATCTGAAGGCCGTGAAGTGGTGGATAATGCTGATTAAGTATGAGGAATGAGGAGTAAAAAAATAGACGTTATGGATGGAATCAAAGGAGGTAGGAAGTAACTAAAAGAGGTATTTGGAAAATGGAACCGTGTACGGAGTTAATGTCCCGTGGCTTTTAAATGATGAGTAGTACAGAAAACCCATTCAAAATCTCCCTCGGTATACAACCGCTAGATCAACTCGAATGATGAAAATCACTAGACGAACCGGCTAAAATAATCAACCGCGAATCAGTAAACCGTAAAAAAATGGACTACATGGTCAACCTATAACTTGTCTTTGGTAATAGGTTAAAGAGATTAATGACGTTTAATCGTAAATTTCACCCGCTAGTAAGAGGAAGAGGAAGTCCCTTTAGGTTACACCTTATTATCGATTAAAAAGTTAAATCTCTACTACTTAATATGCCAACAACGAAGTTTTTTCACAAATGCGCAGAGAAAGTTTTTGCTCGTCTGAACTCAAACTAACTCGTCGAAGTGACAATAGGAGGATAACTATATGAGTACACTGGTAAGTGATTAGATTGATGAATTACTGCCATAACAAATGCGTTGGATCGAGTGTCTAACTGGTAAATCTGAACATAACTGGCAAAATCCATCCTTGGATGGAATCCCTGAATATTTTCTCCTCAAGAATCATTTGAATTACTCAGTAGAGATAGAGCCAAAGTGATAGATATCCAGATTATTTGTTGGGGTTGGTTGGATATCTGAGGAAGCAATCGACAACTTAGGTCATCTCCAAAGGTAGGCATGTTGGTAAGGGAAGGATGGGGAGTTGGGAAAGGGTAGAGAGAAACCCGGCGTCGACATTAGCCTGCTCGCAACGAAAGACACCAAGGGGACCACGGTTCAACGTCCCATCCGACGGACGGAATTATGTACTTGACATGTTCTCCACCTGGCACCCAAGAAGGGATCGGTATACCTCCGAAAAAAACTCGGCCTCCGTCGGGATTTGAACTCAGTCTCTCGGAATGGGAAGCCAATACTCTAGCCACAACACAAATCCAATTCCCATAAAAGTTCTTCTCCCAGATATTCTGCCACAGTGAGCACCTATTTTTATTACAAACGAATCCAATCTTAAGCTCGGGACGCGTCCCACTTATCTTCATTACACCCAGAATGCCTTTTTTGTTTCTTTCCCTACCTCGCTCAGCCAATATCTTCTCTCCAATCACGGAGTTAAACATTGCATTGGCCCTTATTAACTGCTCCATCTACTTACCCCGCCTCCTACTAATTTCCTGCCGGCAGTTTCCTCTCCTCGCCCACCAAGCCCAGCTCGTCTTTGCCCCTCTCTCCATCTCCTACACTTTCTCCATCCTCCTACACACACCCTCGTCTCGAGTATAACTTTTTCATATTATCACTTTATAAGGCTCAGTTATTGGCACAATACCATGCTATCCGAAATATATGTATGGTCATCAAAATCCATGTCTCAAATACGGATTCCGTAGGTCTCTGTACAGTGGTATAACCATGGTATAACCGTATTGATGTCCACCCATCTCTCCACAGTTTAACCTATCTGACTCTTCGATTCCATCGTTTCCCGTTTCTAGCCCATAACTTCGGCGTCTTTTTCCTCCTCGTAATTCACAATTTAATTTTCAATCACCACTCTTTTCCTGGACTTGGCCTATTTATTCTTCTATAGCAGTAAGGTAATTAGGAAGAACGAGCCACAGTTTTGGTCAATAGCATCACTAAGGATACGAGGGTATCGTATAAATGTGCAACCAGTTTCGAAAACTAAGGCATCGTCAGGTACGCATGGGTCACAGCGTACTGCGCACATGTAACGCATGTGTACCTGATGATGTCGTGGTTGGCGATGTCGGTTGCACATTATTAAAAAAGGTCACCGGGGAACCTAAAGAGTCTACTGCCTATTGTTCTTTAATAATGCAGAGGTTCCACCAACTAACGCCGAACAACGTTGATTTTATAGAGGGTTTACCCGGAGTCATTACTCCCTGCTCTAAACTAACGTTCCATCGGGCTAACGGCTGCTGACTTTGATAGCCTATTCATAGCGTTGTTATTCATCTTCCATGATAACCTATAAGAGATTCGGTATCCATGAAAAATGTCCACCAAACCCGGTTAATGAACCCAGATCCCAGATTTAAGCATCACTTTTATCTGATCAGCTTATTTATTAGCTTCATGCCGTTCGTTGAAGCCAATATCATCCTAAAGGTTATTTTAAGACGAATGAACCGTTAGCTGTAGGGAATGAAACACATATTCCTGTTTCTGAGTCACAGTAAAAATCAATCAACCAAAGATTTCCATTGTATTTCTCGAGGGATATTGCCTAAGTATGAAGGTGTTCCCTGTAAAACAAAACAGGTATTTGCAATTAAAAATACGCATACACTTACTTGAAAATTGAGGAATGGATTAATAATAGCTCTAATTAACAGGAAGATGCCTAAAACATTTCACATTTTCCAATTCCAGTACCAAACATTAATTTTATACAATGCAGTTTGGCAGTAGGCAACAGTCATTGCAAATTATTAGGATTATAGCCGCTGCAAAAATGATAAACTCATTTTTATCTATCATTTTCACCTGAAAATTTTATTCGTGTTCGTGAAGAAGTATTGATTTTGTTTGTTATTATAATTTTGTTCATTAGTTGTGAGGGGCCAGTAAATGAAAAAATGGGGTACTGTGGAGAGACCACATGACTAAAGAATTATTTGACGGGACTGCCTTCCGAAAACCTAAATTTACAGATAAATAAAGTGACGCTTATTGGAAATTATTGATTCTTTCAAAGTTTTACAATTTATAATGCCTAATAAAAAATATGCCTAGAAATCTGTTTATACTTCAGAATATGAATTTAAGATACAATTTCATGGAGGTATGGACAGACTTGGAACTCGAAGAGCAACTACTTGAAACGTTTCGTTCACCTAGGAATTTTGAGCGAAAATTATCAATTCGAACATCAATGATTCCTGAATGATTTCCTGGAATTTTCAACACTTTAGAGAGAGAAAGAATATTTTCTTGTAGACGCATTAAAACATGTAATCTGCCCCGCAATGACTATTGCATGCAAGTTAAACGGTTCCTAATATTAAAGTAATGATACCACTCCTTCGAATTCTCAAATAGACATGGAACCAAAGTCGTTATAATTTATTGACGTATGAGTTTTGGTCAAACATGACATAAAATATTCGTATGCGGTACAAGACATTCATCAAACAGAAATAATTTCTCATTCATTCAAATTAGAATTGGAAAAAAACTGAAAACGATATATGCAAAGATATAATTAATATTTTCAGATACTGATTTTCGATTAAGTCTTCCGCTCGGAGGCATTTGGAAATTCGATAAAAAGTGAAAATCGATCAACCAAATTATCCATTGCGTAGCATAGCTCATTCCGTTTGTGAAGATCGCCGACCATTGCCTGCACTGGGAATTGGAAGAGACCCTTAAGCCCGTTACACACGATACACGATCCAGCACAAGACCTAGTATACTGGAGGGTACTAGATGTTGAAGACCAATTTCAGCATCATTGGTGCCGTCCTAGAATGTTTCACACGACTATTGTACTTGTACAGCCGGGGAAGTGGTAATTTCATTCATATCTTAAAGCATGTCTACTAAAATATTAAATTTACCAATCAATGACAACAGGCGACCAAAACAGCAGTTGATACATTGTTATTTATTGTTGTATTTCGTAGCCTGAAAATTACTGAAAGCCAAAAGAAGGAATATTTAGCACTGATTTCAGATCGCGCAGCGTCTGTAAAAGCTTAAAATATTGATCGAAGGATACAGGGTCCTACTGGGAGCTAGTAGCAAGCTAGTAACGCATCAACTATGAAATAAAGTAGCTCAGCCAGTATGATAGCGACTATGCTTGTTAGCCAGCACGCGGATTCTATATCACACGATAGTAAAAAGCTTTAATGCTAGCGAGTATAATCGAACTTGTGCTGGATCAGGTATCGTGCGAAACGGGATTTATCGCGAAACCAATATATGGGAGGAGCAACAATCGGAACAGAGGAGAAAAAATAAATGAGAGGAAAAATAACGACCTAATCAACTCAAACAAAATAATATTAGCACAGGTAGGGAAACCGATGGGGCTCAGATACAACAGAAACAAATAAAAGAACGGTCAACATCGGTGTGTACAGAATGTTTACGAGCAAATGGAGCAGATAGAAAAGACGCTGTGAATGATAACATAGTCTGCGTGGAACCAATGACTGAGAAGTAATGTAAAGAAAAGCTCGCTTAGTATTGAGATATTAATAAAATACACAGCAAACAGAGGATGTTAGAGAAAATGAACTAAGTATGGTAGATTTCAGGTAGCCATGTACCTCATTATTTTATAGAGCTTTGTTCAAGAAAAGCACAACCGAAACCTGCATTGTACCTTTATGATACAAAACCCCGCGAATTTAAAGCAGTCTTTCACAAGAAATTTAATGAGGGGTGAGACATAACCTAATGTGGCGCAATCCATTTAAAAAAATTATCCTTATATATCCATGCGAATTTTTAAATAAAATAGTTAAGCTAATAAAGCAATATTACTGAAGTTCCGTAGTATGTAAAGTGCTAATCCTCCATTGCCGCGAGCTCGGCATCCAATAAATAATAGCTCTTTCCCGAAATTTCTTTATTCCTCCACAAAAAATACATCAACATGACCGAATCGCATTAAAACATCCCAGAACGCAAAAAACATTATGTAAAACGAAGGGATACCAACGGCAATTATAACACACTTTTCATGCACATAGATAAAAGAACATAAAAATTTCAAAACTTCCAGCTTTCGAGTTTACTACACAAATGAGCAAATAATTACTAGTGAGGGAATTTATCGTGGCATACCTAAGACCCTTTCATACCTTATTTTGAAATGTTCACATGCATAAAAATATCACATTAAAGAGAAATACGAAACCATTTGAGATCTGCTTGGTCGTAATTTCATAAAATAAAATCAATTCAAATTTTGAACTTACTAAGATCATACTGCACAGGAAAAGAAAATAATAGAGAAGAAGTACTCAACAGGCTTATTTAGCACAACTGCGTTAATTCTATTCATCTAGAATGGTAAGAAACAGCTATACAAGGCAGCAGGTATTTTGTTCATTTTTCGAACAATTAACAAATATATTTCACGGCTACTCCCAGCCATTCATTTAAACAGATTTCATTCACAATACAGGTTAGGAAAGAGTCTAAAATTACTTTTGTAAGAATCTTTGGGAATGCAAGTCTTATATGAACACAAAAAAATCACAGAGCATCAATTAGACAAGGGGGGCTAATCAACCAAAATCAATCAAAAGGCAAATGAATAAATTTAAAACTGAAATTAACTTTTCATGTAGAATATCCCATACGAAAGGTTATATAATCGTTCCTAGCCTAAGTAACTAGGTGAACAGGTTGAATAAAACGAGTTACAACATCAATTGTACATCGAAATTCTGTACATACATTCCGTACTAAAATATTAATATTGAGAGTTTGCATGCAGTCATTTCTGTGCATTGGGGTGTGTTCATAATGCGTAGGTACTTAATAACGTTCGCTAACCATGTCATTGGTGAGAGTATCAAAAGGTAGGGATTAGGTACTCGTAATCGACGAAGTTTTACGGTAAGCAGCTTAATGTATTTTGCGCAAAAACCGTCCCCTTAATTTAAAACCTCTAATTCCATAAATAGCCGTGACCTTTTGTTTTACCCTTGAACAGGGTATTATGAGTGAATCCCGAGAAAAAGAGGAGAAAAGTTAACATTTGTGGATGCTTGAAATGAAAAATTTCGGACACTTAATTCTCCAAGTGGCTCATATGTACGGCCATCATTCCCGCACCGAATTTGACTTCAATGTTAATTAAACTAAATGGAAAAGAAAAATGAAAACCACAGCCGACGGGACACGACAAAAACTTCACGAAAACGTTTCGGGGGCAGAAGTGATGAATGCGAAGAGTTGGAAGAGTAGATTTTAAAGTTAAGAGGGAGTCGACTACAAGGTCATTTTTTTACCACAGCACAGCATTTACTGCTACATTTACGATAAAGTATTTTTTTTTAATTAGCTACAAGTCAAAAGACACTTAAGATAAGAATAAAGCTACCAAAATTGCAGTGAAAATCTAATTAGCAAGCAGCCTTGTTGGATAAATTCCCGATTTAATAATACTTGGTTAAACATTTCTTCCGTATACAAACCAAAGTAAACACATTCTCCCATCGATAAAACTAAAATCAATGAAACAAAATTATGATGTATTTTACATTATCCAAACTCCCAAATAACATCAAGTTGACAAAAAAGGCAACGTCATCTTAGGTTAACGTTATCCATATAATCGGGTATTTACCAAAGAGGATGAAATTCACCATGATAAAGTTTTTAAATTTGACCGGGATTCGAACCCGGACCCTTTTACGAGTCAGATGTGTTAGCCAATTACATGACCAAGCCATCTTATTTAGCCATGAATGAGCTTTCACACGAGGCAGATGTGGTCGGGTGCTTCTCTGACGAAAGTCAAGTGCCATAGTGATGTGACCAGTTCAATCAACAGCATAAGTGTGTTCAACTGCGAGTGTAACTTTGTGTGCTGTCTCAGATTAATAGTGATCGATATGAAGTTGGTGCTACAGTTAAAAATGGCAGCTTTCAGTATTTGTAATGCGAGTGTGCTTAAACGTCAGCTGAAGATTAGTTGCAGTGAATGTGAAACCAAGTGCTACGCCAACTGTGTAAACATGTCTAAAATGTCTAAAGATTACATTGAGTTTCTCAGCGCTGAGAAGCAAAATTGGCATGACAGTAGCATCAGTCGTTAAAAGTACTGTAAAAAAACTAACAATCGGCAGTAGTGTTGCCACGAGACGACACTTGGAGTCTTGTCTCAGTCTCGTTTTCCAAAATCGGGTCTTGTCATGATTCCCTTCTCGTGATCCTCAGTATCGTCTCGTACGAGACTCTCGTCTATTTAAAAAATAAAAATAAATGAATACTTTTTGTACATAGGAGACGTTTGTTGTGTGAACATATTTTTTTATGAAATAAGTTATTTTTTGTGCTGAATTCAGAAACTAGAAAAAGAAAAAAAAACAATTCGCAATCTTGACATGACCAGAGCTTTTAGATACAAAATTGTTTCGAATTTTTAAATAAAAATAAGACAAATAAATTTAAATATTAAGATAAAGGTAGTTTGAGCGAGATATTATTTTACATAGAATTCAATGAATATCATCAAATAGTAAAAGAGACAAAATTCATTAACGAAGAAGCACTGACCCACAAATCGTGTGAGAAATTTATCGGTGGGTAGTTTTTATGTTTTCTCCATTATTTTTAAGAATAAACTCATTTTTTTATCATGTTCCTTTTTATAAAATAGCATTATAGCAAAACACTTGTGGTTGTAACAGCATTTTCAGTGTACGGCGTTTAAAAGCTAGTCAAGTTAAAGACTGAAACACTTATATTTAGCCAACTACCGAGAATTTCTGTCATGCATAACAAATTTTTTGCGTCAGTATTATTATCAAGTTTACTTCAAGCTTGTTACAACAGAATAAATTTTAAAATTAATATTCTAATAAGGTCTCTAGTATGGCTAAGGAAAATCTCACTCAAACTACCTGAAACGAACTTGTAACGCTAATGCAATGAAACGATCAAACTTAATGCAGCTAAATAAAAATCATGCTATTATTAGGTACGATAAAAATAAAAAATTAAGATTGGGAATACAATTTTCATGGATTATTATATCTTTTGAGTCATATATAAGCAACATTTTTTTAATTTTTGGGCTAAATTCCATTAGCATAAGAGTTCAGGTAAGACAAACTTCCATGGTAGTCGTCATTTAATCATAAGGAACGCTTTCCGTGAAAGGTGTGTATGCATGAACTGACATCGGTGCTGGGAAGCCATTATTTCATTATATATTTCCAAACCTAAAAAAATTGTTCATATTAACCTTTCAACACACCTACATCTTTAATCACAAAAGATCAAAGCATTTAAAAATAACCGTCTCGTACCCATCATAGGCTATTAATATTATTGAGTAAAGTTGGTGGATTCCGGCGTAACTTTGAGGAATTTGCTATACATTTTGAATAAAAAGGAAAAACGTTGTTATTTCCACATAAATTTAATACAGTACAACCATGGTTTCAACATTACGTCATCTTCAGGAGAAGTAGAAGAAGAGGAAACCTTGAAGATGACGTAATGTCCAAACCATGGTCGTACTGTATTAAATGTATGTGGAAATAACAGTTTTACCTTTTTATTCAAAATATATTATTGAGTAAATAACCCGCGGCATTTACGCGATTTTACTAAACACTCCAATTGATAACCACCAGTGTTACTATGGGAGCTTTCCATGAAATTTGTTGAAGTTACCGCACATCAAAACACATCAACGCATTTTAGCGCACGCGAACGACGATTAATCAAACGTGCGCAGACGAATGTTCGGTAATCTGCCATTAGGTGTCGTTCTATAGATTCACAAAAGTCACCGCCGCCGTATGTCTTGAGTATAGTTATGGAATTCGTACAAGTTACGTGTTAAAAAACGCAAGCTTTCAATTTCATTTTTATTTTATTTATCATAGGGTAATTAAAAACTTTATATCTTTAGATTTACCATATTTCACGCCTTTCCTGAAAATTAGCATTCTGCTTCTGATCTATATTAAAGTGCTCTGCCTATTGCGTAGGGTCTTAAATGAATGGAAAGCATGTGCACTTTTGTATTTTGATGCGAGAAACGGTGAAGAAGTTATTTTACAATTGGTGTGTCACGCCAGAGAAACTTTTCGTAAGAGTCACTTATAAAGGGTCGTCTTCCCACTGCACCGCCTGATCTTGATTCGTCAGCTTTGCTCCATCCAACCGGAGTGGAAGGGTGAGTGAGCAACTTAGGGATCACGCGGTGATGAGGATTGGTAGCATTCGAATTGGCAATTATCCAATTCTGCTCAAAGTCAATGGAAGGCGTTTGTGCTCATTCGATTTCCTACCTTACTATTTTTTCGACTTCCCCGTACCAATATAAGGAGATGTCATCAACTTCCCCGAAAACAAATATAAATCTGAAGGAGAAGAAAGCTAAACCTCCATTCCCGTTTTGCGAGTTACTTAATGCTAGTTAGATTTTTTTATTTTTATCCCGCACAACACTTCATTCTCTAGGCATTTTCTTCCTCCAAACGCCATAACTAGTAACAAAACAATTAATACCCTTATAATTAATACTTTCAGATGACAATATTTCTCAGTCTCTTCTTCAATACACTCTTCTACAAAATAATTCAATACATTTAACCATATTCCTAAGGTACACCATATAGTGACATATTTCCCCTTAAACCACATATTTGGAATACTTGGTCCGAAATACCCTTCACACAATTTCCCCATTTATTGATCTTTTTCATAAAATACCAAAACGGACCATATTACTAGGAGATATAGGTTTTTATAATGAAATACTGCCACTAAGATATAACCAATGACTTGCCCTTAACAAGAAATCTGGCCATCCAAGATTATTTGCTGACGTCAACGAAAGTGAAATGAAAACGCCCTAGCATTCAAACTATCACCGATGCCACATCCTCTAGATTGAGTAATTTTAACCAAGAACTTAGCTCATATATAGGCCAATAAGCTTAAACTATTTGAACTCACAAATAAGTGCCGACTAAGAACGATGTATTGCGTCAAATAATATATTTTTAACTGGGTAATGAGGTCCATTAAACACTGATCCTGACAAACACATAGGGCGTAGAAGTAAGCATTAGCAAAAGTGGCAGATGTTGTGTTCGTAACACAATCAGAGCATATATCACGCTAACACACATAAGTGCACGAATCTAGGGTTACGAACTCACGACCTTTCATTGGCCCAATATGCACGCTACGAATCGGACGGTTGAGGCCAGTATATTTCAGCTTCTTGAATATGACTCTCTAGATATTGCAGAAGCATCTTCTAAAAATCTAATGTAGTAGAAAACTACGTAATCCAAAACATTTATAACGCTGACTAACAAACAGAGAGCTTATAAACTCCCTCACTAATTTCTTCAAGTCACACTCATGGTATTAGTATGTGCATTAGTGTCCTGGGGCGAGTATATTTTAATTTTCGTTTGGAGAAAAGAGCAGTTGATAAATCTATAATAACCTCATTTGTGCCGAAAAGTACCAATTTAGATAGTCCAACGTTAGTTATGACGGAAATTTTTTACACTGCCGAGGATTATTTTATTCTAAGTTCCATACCACATTCTTACGAGACTTCGAGAGTCTCGTGGCGATGGTCTCGTCTTGCAAATAGCTGTATGGTCATGAGCCTCGTACGAATTTCCAACCTCGGTCCTGACTCCAGTCTCGCGGCAACACTATTTAGCAGGTAGAATTCCCAACTTCCTCTACAGCACTACATCCGGGTCTCATGATAAACTTCACGGAATGAATGATTCAGGTGAAAATATTCGCCAGTCGTCGAGAGGCCCGTCCTCCATGCGGCCCTCCCACCATAGTCTTCCTCCGTCACAGCGGAAGCTGTCATTATTTCCTGCAGAGAGAGAGAGAGAGGTAAGGGGAGTAGTAGGGGGGTGGGGGCGGGGGAGCGAGAGCGCACATAACCGCTCGCTCTCAGCCTCTCCTCCAATTACTCGGCGGATGCCTAATGAAAAAATCGATTGGAGCGAATTACGCGCCGTCACTGCCGAAGCAGTCAACCGTCTACGGCGGCAGCGGCGACCGGGCGAAAGAGCGGGGGGAAGTGGCCCCGATTAAAAACCCTTCATCCCACCCACCTGCCCACCTCAGGAAGTGAGTGCGGAAGGGGCACAGCTATGGCCGCGTTCAAATCCGCGTCATGACGCACCCCCGATGATCCTAGCTCTTCTTTTTCACCTCCCCTAAATAGTTTTCTACATCCACATCTATGTGAATTACCTGCGAGTCGCCGCAGGTGCGTGTGGCAGGAGGTGCTAGGACACTAGCCATGAAAAAAGAGGGGAAGAGAACAATTGAATTGGAAGAGGGAGTTAAGAGATGGGAGACCCGCGTAAAATAAGTGTTGATCATATTAAGAGGTGATTAAAGTTTCAGATCAAGTATTTATGCCAATGGAAATATATGAAAGACTCCAAATACGTGTACGGAGAAGATTTAAATTTGCATTGTTGCATGGACGAAGAGCTCTAATAATGAAATTTCGTAAAAATAATCTACATATGTACAGCACCACGAGCCGCCGTAGGCAGGGAGTGTACGGGAACCATGAAAAACCGAGGGAATTGGGAAAACTAATGGAAAGAGGGAAAGGACGAAAGTGAATTATATGTCGAATATCTTCGAATCTCGCATTGTTTTATTGTATTCACTAATGGTACGCGGGGAGACAGATATTTTGTACCTTCCAGTTTGAGTCAGTACAGGCTCCCAGCTTATTGTTACTCCTTCCTTTCCAGATACCACATCTATTTCCTTAGAATATGAAGCTGTGGTGGTCCGTTTCACCCTCCGAAATGGTCATACGGCAAAGCGTCAGACATTTGTATCTGCGTGCGTAGAACGTGAAATGTTTTCCTCAAAAATTAGCTTTCCAAATTAGGTGAGCAGCTTACACGAGGACAAAGTGCAAGAGACCGCAAGCTAGCTGCACGGTGCGTGCCAGTCGTACTTTGCACTGCTGCTTCAGATACGACCAGTGTCATGGATGATAGTGTTAATAAAAGCGAATTATATAGCCATGTTAGAGCTTCAAAAGAGGGTAAAACATTCTTAAGTTACAAAAAAAACTTCTCATAGACTGCGGGAAAAACGAAGTGCAATTTAAAAAACGTGGCTAATGTTCGTTAATTCCGTATTTCTGAGGCAATATATATGCATTTGCAGCACTTTCTAATAAATAAATACCTGGGCCTATGCCTAATAATTAGAAACTATAAATAAACGTCAATAGCAGTAATTCATTTAAATTACAACATTTCTCCAAGTAAAACATCGCCATGTCATCAAAATAACATCTACGAGGGCGAAAAAAAAGACGAAATGATTCTTTATAGGCATATAAGGAGAAAGAAGATGTTTATTCTTATGGCGAGCGTGACCCATCGGTGGGTCGTGACGCCCAGTGGGCTGGGAAACCCATGACCCACCAGTGGGTCATGACGCCCAGCGGGAAAGGAAATGCATGACCCACCGGTGGGTCATTTCGCAGCGAACGGGTTAAATTGATGCACTTCACGTTTTGATCAGAGGTCATTAGGTGAAGGCCACCGTCACTCATTTTTCTTAGACCTGTTCTTCGAGCACATCATTGTGTAATTGCTTATAACCCGTTCGACTTCGAAAGATAAAGAGCTAAACTCAGATTAATCGTAGCATATACTATAACTAGGGCGGTATACCTGAAATGGAACTTGGCCTTAAACATGGGTTCGGGGAAAACGTTAGAGTCGGAAGGAGGACGGAGGAACGAGTACAAAGAGAAGACGAAAAGGCTTAGGTGCGGATGGAGGGGGAAATGGGCACCGAAAATCCCCAAGATGAGGGGAACACGAAAATCGTCGAGTTCTCAGTGGGATTACTGTTCCCGAAATGAGATTTTCATTCACTCATAGTAAAATGGCGTCCCTTCTCCCAGAGCTGCATCGTGAATGCGTGGATAGAATTGGAAATGAGGATGGCCTGGATGCTCGAGTGAATAAGACAGTCGAAGCCACGAGGGAAAAGCCGCTGAAGTGAGACATTAGCCACGGCGGAAGGGTATACCTACTTACAAAAAATACAGGCTTGTCTTCAAAGGCCTCTGTTCTGATATAAAAAATGAGTACTCATAAGGTTATCTTTGCTTTGTTTTTCTATCATCGATTAGGACTTCTATATTTTTCGGCGTTGGATTTTTTAAATGGCCTTTACGTTTTGGTAGCGCACACGTCGGGTTTAATTATCTCTACAGCGTGTTCGATAAACGACCAAGATTATGATGCGTCTATTTTAATGTGTTTCATTGGGATGTAAATCGCTATCACAACGTAGATTAAGGAATAGGCTTATCTCCAATGTGATCTTGAGGCGAGTAACTTCTCCGAAGATGTTAAGACCATACGAAAAGCTCCCTGTTACTATATAGTAGGTTCGATCACCTGCGTTAAACTAGAGATGGATTGCACGTTGAAATGTCATTTTTCCACGTGAGATTATGTAGCACAATAGCTTATGTTCGAATCGACCAATATCATTGATAGTGCAATAGGTAGTGTAGTCTTTTCAATGCCTCATTTGAATATATTGTTTCCAATTTTCAACTTCTGCCGGGCCTGCAAATTAATTTTTGGTTTGATGAGCCTACTAGCAGGACCAGCCTCTACCAATGGCCTTTACCGTGATGTATTTGTGCAGTACGTACCTATTCCGCTACAGTAAAGAATAGCAGCCTTATTGCATGTGAAGACCCTTCCACGAACGCCACTTAATAAAAGTTTAGAGTGTTTTCAGTAAAATGGTTAACGAAGGTACGAAAGTTAAGACTTAAGGCATCAGGCTCTTCCACTCCGACAAATCTATGGTAAAGACATTAATGATGGGACATGATATTTGCGTTGGGACAGATGATTGGGTTAGATACATCGGTGTGGGAAATTCTCGGGCTCGGGAGGGGGGGGGGTGATAATAATCCCGTGTGATGACATTTTACCCGGATATTTACGTGAGAAAGGTTACGGACGTTGATTTGAAATTCCATCTTGGCATGTAGTACCTATATGAAAAATAATAAATGATTGCAGGCGTTTCAGCAAATGCGACTTTGACGAGTTGCTCATGAAATACGTTAGGCTCCCAATATATGATACCAATGCAATTAAAAACCACGAAACGGCTGAAAAGATCTAAATCGTATTCCACATATCACCTCTTAGACTCCTTTTAGTGCATATGAAATTACTTTACTAGAGTTTCAAGAACTACAATTGAAGTCTATCTCACTCATGAATAAGAAGAATTGAATTTGAAGCAGGTTTATCGTTTGAGTGTTCAGTTACTAAAATAGTAAAATTAAAAATGACCTGAGGAAAAATACGTGGCCTTGCCATTCGGTGATAAGCATTCCCAGAGCGGATGCATAAATCATTCATAGTTTATGAGAAATTGAAACGTTAGGGGAACAACGATATGAGAATATCAGAGCATCTGTTGGGATATTAGCCGTACCTACTATAGACCGCGCAAAGGATGATACCTATAAAAAAAAGGTTTCACCATCTCCATTTGATTGTTTCAGTAAGAGTTGTCAGAGGTTTCTATTAACCAAAGGTAAAATCTTACTAATATATTACCGCACAGAAAATATGTTAGTTATGGCTCTTTCCACTAAGTCATTAAACCCTAAACATGGATACACCGAACTTAAAAATTACTACCCATTGTTAGGTGTAATACTCCCGGCGCATGACATTTCGTTTTACATACATCACTTATATCCTTAGCTCTTATTATAATCTATATCTCCCCTTCATGCAGTCTAAAATATCATTTCTTTCATTTCATCAGCCCGCTAACCCAAACGTTTCCCATACCTCAAAGCTTGTACATCTAATTGAATTCTAATCATCACATTTGGATTGCTACTGCATATTTATTTCTTCCCCTCCCTAAGCTAATCTACAGGTCCTCAGCTAACCCACCTTTCCCCAAATTTCAAATTTCTAATCCAATAAAAAGTGGCCCTTATTATTGAGTCCATCAAAGATATCAGAGCATAACTGTAAAATTGCATCTTCAGCGCTTTTACCTTTTAAAAATCCGAATTGCCTATCGCTAAAGAACTCGTTAGTTTTTAGGAAATTTAACAGTCGAATTTTAATAATTTTTTCTAAAACTTTAGAAAAACAGGTAAGAGCGATATAGGTTTGAATTGAAAACCTTTGTTTTGTCAACTTTTTTGAAAATTGGAACTATTACAGCAGTTTTTAAATGTTTTGGAAATTAACCCGTTATCATACTTAAATTTCCTATACATGTAAAAACTGGTGCATTGAATTCATTAATTGTATTGACACTGATTCTGTCATAACCCATTGATTTTTTGGGCTTCATTTCTTTAATAATATTTCTAACCTCTTTAAAATCTGTCGGAAACATATACAACGATTGCATTATAACACAGCTTGGAAACCATTGCTTATACTCTTTTTCAATGCAATGACCGTAATAAGTAGACTCCCAAGTCAGCCTCTGCACAACTTCGCTAAAATATTTGTTGAATTCATTGGCTATATCTTGAGCACGAAACAAAAAATTACCATTTTCAGGTGATTGTATCTTTTCAATATTGTTTCTTGTCCGGTTCCTAAGGTCTCATTCAAATTTCTCCATTGTTTTGCTGAGTCATTACCATTATTTGAAAAAGTGTCAAATAATACGACTCCTTGCGCTTAGCAATATCAAAATCGAGACTGGTCTTAGAGGATTTATAATAGCGTTTCAATTTCTCATTACACGGTTGACTCCTCATTTTTTTATATAAAATATTTCTTTTAGAAATTCTGTCGCATAAATCTTTTGTCACCCACGGTTTTATCTTCCTGTACTTATTTCTTATTTTAGTAATAAACTTGGCACAATCAATACCTCGTTCAAATATTTCTAGAAAAACCGCATAAGCTTTGGTGACATTTGTTTGTTTATACACATCATCCCAGGTACATTGAAGAAAATATTCACACAAGGAATGGAGATCAATTTGAACAAGAGACTCATAAATCACCTTTTTACATTAATTTCTGGCATTCAGTTTTAAATCGCATAAGATTAGGTGATGATCAATTATACCTGGATCTAGCGCTTTTCCTACGCATTCAAAATTATCTCTACTCCTATAGAATCAATACACGACTCAGTGTATTTAGAGACCCTTGTATGAGTACATATTCAAGAGCACATAGAGTTCAAGGCCATAACTCGCCATTATCGTTTGATATTGATAAGTATTATCACACTGACTCAGAAGACATAAATTTATGTCGCCAATAACAATAACATTACGAACTCTAGAGCCATCTAGTACACTTTACAATTCTTGGAAAAAATTATTAATTGACTGGGACTGAAGTCTATATATGGCTACAACAGTTAGTGACACATTTGATTTTAAGTCAATAGTTATGTTTACGATATCAGCAGATAACATTTCGGATAACATATTTGACTGACAAGGATAAGTTTCAAGTACATATACACTCCCTCCTCCAGCTCTATAATTATTGTTACATTTAACAAAATGATTATATCCTGTTAATGTAATAGCCATTATTTCATAGTCATATTTCTGACAAAATTATTATTTGAAGCGTGTACTTTAAATTCCCAAGTTGTAATACAAAATGATCAAAATTTGCTCGTAAACTCCTTATGTTTTGATGTATTATCTTAATATTACCACAGGCGTCAACTTCTTGAATTGAACAATATTCTTCACAACTTTAAGTCATTTTAAGGATAAGGATAAAGTAATCTCATTTAAACAGAAATTCATAATATTGTCAAACAAATTAATTTGAAGAATACAATTAACGACGCGCAACAAAAAAAACCTTGAGAGAGAAAAAACTAATAAATTACGACATGTGAAATTATCAAAATTCGCTCTAAGACTTCATATATTTTTATGTAAAACATAGAAACTGTCAACATTTAAAATTGAGTCATCAACGGTATTAAGCATATTGTTAGTAAAAGAGAAATATTATACATGCATAGATCACTCATAAGGTGCTTACAGTTTCTGTAATCAGTGGATTAAAGAGTAATCGCCTGGCCATTCTCTTTTTTCCTCATGAGTATTGTCCCATGCCGCAACCATAAATATTTGTATCCCTTTTCTTTTTTCACTTCTCGCGCGGCAGCGAAGAGTCTCCCCCGTCCTGGGCTCAGGCTTTCATTCACGGAAATCGGGGAGTCCGTTGCCGAGCATAAGTGCCGGGTAGAAAGGTTCCTCTTCACTCGCCTCTTTCGAAGAACCTCTTCTTTTGTGTGTTTATGGACGAATTTGACCACAATGCCCCTCCTTCTCGTTTCTTTCCAATGCGGTAGTATGAGTCCACCATATCGTCTTTTATTTCAACGCCGAGGGCATCCCCTACACTTTTGACAACTTCTAGGCAGTTCTCATTAGGTGCCTCGGGAATGCCATGTATTTCAAGGTCATTGACGCGAGAGACTTGTTCGTGGTCATCTAACCTCTTTTCCAATTCACTCACACGAGATTTTTAATTCATATTTTCTTGTCTAAGCACATCGATCTTAGTTAAATACTCACTAATTTGCGTAGAATTTTCAAGTAGAACTTTGGTATTTTCCTATAATATCTTGTGCACAAACTCAATAGCCTTGTTTAAGTCCACTTCCATGCGTTTCCTATCCTTCTTCTAGTAAGTTTATAATCTACGAAATATTTTCAGATCCTGTGTCCTCCACTGACGCTACTGACATGCTCTTGCGTCTTTCCTCAGCACAACGACAATTTTGCTTCTCAGCGCTGAGAAACTCAATATCTTCTTTAGACATTTGTACTCAGTTGGCATGGCACTGGGTTTCACATTCACTGCAACTAATCTTCAGTAGACGCTTAAGCACACTCGCATTACAAACATTGCAAATTGCCATTTTTAACTGTAGCACCAACTTTCTGTGGATCACTATTACTCTGGGATAGCGTGCGAAGTTACACTCGCAGTTGAACACACTTATGCTGTTGATCGAACTGGTCACATCACTATGGCACTTGCCTTTCGACAGAGAAGCATCCGTCCGCCTCGTGTGAAAGCTCACTCGTGACTGAATGGTTTTTAATATTTTCCTCACGCCACAGCTTGTATCTCCTGTCATCACTTCTCTCCATTTTGTAATCACTTCTTCAACTAGCTTTGCTATTTAGCGTGTTTTTATCAATAAGTCAATTTTTTCTATAACTCCCCATGAACGTAGAAAAATTCAAAATTAAAAAACGAGGAAGACAAATCATGCAATGCACATAGTAATCAAGGAAACTAAGGATCGCAAAGCAATAAAAATATTTTTCTAACAGCCTGTAGCAAACTCCTATTGCTAACTATTTGAACAATCTAAAAAAAACTCCAAAGATCTTACATGCAAATGGGAATGACTGAGGTAAAGTTACCACCTACACAGTATTTTACACTTTCACTACCTCAAGAAAAAATGAAATGAAGTTGCATCGACTTTCTGGTTATAGACACTGTGTACACAGGACTACCCGCCGTCATCACATTCGAATTCATCACTGAATCAATTTTTTCCCTCCTCCCAAAAAGCATAAAAGTAGGTTAATTTCAGTACGAAGGGGTATCTTTAGAAGTCGTTATGGCAAAAGTGGGACACATATGAAAGGAGACTGCTTTGTTGGTTATGCCATGGCTTGAATTCATTAAAAATGGCTATAGGCTGAATTCAAACAATGGATAAGAGCCGAATAACGCACAGATATGTGAGAATGGAGACAATTGGCGTGAGAGGAAAGGGTAGACCAAGAAAATCACGGGTAAATGAGGTGTAAGAGACTCTGAAGAGGAGGAATATTGGGAGTCTTAAGAATAATAATAATATAGTTTTATTGTTCACAGATTTACATCCGATCTGAACAATTTGTATTAATCACATTTGAGCTCAAAATACATATAAATTTGGCGCGCAAAGCACGAATTTAAGAAAACAAAGTATTACCATGAAGAGAACAACAAAAAACCAACATGCCATATGAATAGAATGAATCTCAGAAACAAAACACAATAGAAAATATGGAATAAAAAGCTAGTTCACACAATGATTTAAATATCAACAGGATTAAATATTTTGAAATAGTAATTTTTAAATAAATAACAACGGAAAATATACCACAATATACATGATTATAAAGCATTGAAATGAGTAAATACGGCTTATCGGGGGCAAGTTAGGTACGAATATAATTTCTTTTTAAATTGGGGAAAAGAATAGGAGAGTGTGTATGAAGCAATACGCAAGTGCAAGAGAAGCGAAAGAGGTAAGCCAGAATAGGGCATTGAGGAGGGATTCATTATAAGAGAGCCATTTTCCTAGGCCTAACAGCTAAAAATAAGTACTTTGACATATCCTACCCCAGGAATGGCGTGATGGGTCTGTATATGTATCACTTTGTTATTTGTTTCCTTTTACGAGGCATCGCGAACAAAAGATCGACTCCGTCCTGTAGACCGAAAAGGCTAAGTGAGAGCATTACCGTAATTCGAAAGCAAATCATGCATGAAACGGGGATGGCAGAAAAGGGAACCTCGAGAGATGGGCGAACTAATGATCGCCGGTGAAGACAAGTGGCCGGCGGAGGAAAACGAATGTGTTCTTGGGGTGCGGGGAGAGGTCACGTGACGTTGCTGCAGGGTCTGAGAGGGCAGACAACCGGGAGACGGGGAAAAAGGATAGGCCAATTTCTGACGGAGCACCGGAGGTTGATGAGATGGAGAATACCAAAACAGCTGAAGGCTGCGGTGGAAAGAGATAGTGGGTGACGCCCCATTTGCAACCTCGGCGAGCGAGCAAGGGGAAGAGAAGGTCAAGGTTGGGATATCGGAAATGTTGGGATTGTAACGGGGTTTTGGGGGTTTGTTTGGCGGGGTAGGAGAGAGAAAGAGTAGAAGTTCAGAGCATTATTGGGGAACCTAACTACATCCGAAGGTTAGACCGGTTAGACCTTACTCCAAAGTTTAGGGGGATAGGTTGTTGGAAGAATTAGGACGATCGTTTGCAACCGGAGCAGACAGGCCGGGAAAAAATAGCCCAAACGAAAATCCTTTATGCAGCATGAAAAAGTTACATCGGTCTTTGCGTTGGAAACAATTGCTTTCATAGCTCAAAGAGAATAAATTAATCGAGCGCGTAAAGAGTTACCTTCAAATACCTAGGTGATCTACTGGCATGATCTAACCTGAAGGCAAACACAATGTTTGAGCAACGATATTGCCTTTAGCTTACAAGTCAAGCAGATTCGGGTCAGGACGGCAGACTAAACTGGCCATCATTTACAAAAGAGAGCTTTATGTAAGTAAGAAACACTATCTTATCGCTCACAGAGAAGTATGAGTATTAGTATCAACTTTCCTCTCTTCCCTCGAGAGGGAAGGAATAAGGAAATCTCGCCCATTGGCCATTTTTCAATCTAAATTGTATGGAATTTGATTAAAATAATGTTTTCCTGAATATTTTAGCCTGTTCAGTATGACATTCTCATTAAAACATTTTTTTCTAGACAAAAATTGTTTTTTTTCTTCATGGTCCATTCATGTTTTCTGTTATTACTGTTTAAAATATTTTTTTTAATCTCATACGTATTGTAACCTTAAGGATTTTTTCCTTTATATTATTTTGTATCATACCTATACCCATGTCTATACCTTTCTTTGAATTCAATTGTATCATGTGTACAGCTATTGTTTTTCACTGAGGGTAGTTGTTTTCTCTTTCTTTTTCTTTGTTACTAAGCTACATTTATTTTCTGATTTGAGCAAAATCATTTGTTAATTACCTCGCTGCTACATCATTTTATTGTACTGTTGCTCTAAGGAACCTGTCCCAGTATATAATAAAGATTTATTCTATCCTATTCTATTCCCTCCGCCAGTTACCCTCAAACGCTAGGAAGTTCTGAAATGGTCTTACCTTAAGGTAAACATTATGTTTGAGTTTCGAAATTGCCTTCGAAGGACAAAGAAATAGGATTAAACGGGCAACCGGCACAGGACCCAAGGCATGCCCAGTATTCGTAGGAAGCAATACTGACGTTTATATAACAAGTAAAAATTAACTTTTTTATTTAATGACAAGCACGTTTGAAGACCAGTTTCACAGGGATGAATGGGAACACTGGTTATCTACAACTCACTATTTTAAAACAGTTAAAAAAGACTGCTTTCAATCTTTGTAGGAATCAAACTTGAATGGAATGTTATAAGCTACAAGCACAAACAAATTTGCTTCCATTTGCATAATTATCAACTTTCTCTGCTATATATATTATCGCTAGCTATTCACTATTCCAGATAAAACAGTATGACTTTAGCAGTCATGTGGACAAGGAAACGAGGTAACCCGATATGAAACCCAAGTTTAACGAATTTTCTTCGGTTGAAAAATTGAATCAATGTAGGCGATAATTCACGGTTACGCCAAGAATAGAGAGAGGCTCCAAGGAAACCATCAGCGCTCGAGATAAAATCTATTTCTCCACGTACACTGCGGCGAAGCTCAACAAATGCAGTATGTAGATGTAGATGAAATGACGGCGATACATATAATTATCAGTAGAAAGGAAAATCTCTATCACTGGAAAGTTTGAATGTCATCGCACAAAAAGTCTGCCTGCCTTGGGAAGATTAATCTTCCTCAAACTAACTCCCATGACGGAATTTCGAAGAGATTGAATAAAAAAAGATTAAAATTTAAGAGGGGAGATATTCCCATCCACCAAAATGCCGGAAATAAAGATTATTGAGAATAATAATACCTCCGCTTCTGAGAAAAACATAAGCAAAACTGTTCCGAAAATGCCCACATTTTGGTGCACCCTCACTCGAACATTTCGTGCAGCGCGATGCTTCAGAAAATAAGTATATTGGGAAATGGTTTACCCACTCGAGAAAGAAGCGACATTCCCTGAAATTCTCCCCGGCATTTTTCTTTTACCTTTTTTACCCTCTTGGCTCTCCACGAGAGCATTTGTTTTGCGAAGATTATATTTCGAGTGAGTAACCACGGGAAGAAAAAACAAAACACACCAGAACAGTCGCAGGTATGCGGGTATCTTTAAGCCAAAAAAAAAGAAGAAACTTTCGCCAACCGCACCGCAAGTTTCCCGCTCATTTTTTCTCCTTATAGAGCAGCCTTTTGTCCATCCTTTCACTACTTCCTCCCATTTTCCCTTGCCTTCGTCTTTCCTAGTTTACCCATTCATTTATTTATTTTTCGCTACCAAGTCAGAGCAGTCCGCTCCTTCCATCTCCTGCCAAAACAAACTTTTCGTCCGGGCTGCACAGAATTTTGACGTATATGCAGAGAAGTAGGTGAAGACGGGGGGGGGACGAAAAATGGAGAATTGTGGGGAGAGGAGGGTGCTCGAAAAAGTGGCGGCTTGACAGGCGGAGGAGAGAATGGGAAGGCATGAAGGCAAAGGATGTTCGGAGGGAAGACAAGGACGGAAAAGGGGAAGAGAAGGGAAAAATCTTCAACCGTGGGGAGAGGCCCAAAGTGCTTTCGGATAAAGAAGAGTGAGGGCGGCAGACACATGGCTTGGTGGCCGGACAGGAGGCATGGCGCGGCACAGGGCAGAGGGGTGGAAGGGATGAACGGGGGGGGGGAAGCCGGGCGGGGATAAGGAGGAGAGTTATTTGATGGAAGAGAGAAGAGATCTCTCAAGGGAGGAGGGGAGGCGGCGATCGCCAGTGTGGAGAAGGGGAGCGTGGTGGCAGTGGACGGATTGGTGGTCGTGGAAAGGAAGCTCAAGGAGGGAATGTGGAAGAGGAGGAGGAGGAAATGAAAGCATTTGCCACGGGAGACGGGAAAAACAGTTGAAGGACAGGAGACCGAACGATAACTACCACGCAAACTCCTAAAAAATGAAATTTTCAAGAGAGTTCACGCTCAACGCTGAGTACTTCGAGAAGAAATTTAAATGCTACGTAAATACCAGAAAAAATTGATCCCGTCCCAGGTTTTAATAATCGAGAAAATTTCATTTCTGAAGACAACTAAGGGTGGTTAGAATTGGTTCATTTCGGTGGGTCGACAGCTAGCTACAGCCTTGCTGTACCGCGCATGAACATTTTTAAATATTTTTTAATACATTTTTATTTATAAAATAAGACTAAAAAGCAATGTAAAGTCTCTAATAATGTAAAATTGGAATTAAAAAAATATTATAGTTATATTATTAGCTAATCCTACTAATATTATGTGATAGTTTGTATGTTTGTTACTTAATCACGCAAAAACTACAGGACCGATTATGCTGAAATTTGGCAAGTAGATTGAAAATATATCTGTGGATAATATAGGCTATATTAAAAGCCATAAGGGTCCCATAAGGCCTCCCAAAGGCCTCCCCTAGTGGTTCATGCTAATCATTGGGTTCGGTGCAGTGGTTTTATTTTTTGCTTTTTAAAATTACTTTCACTAAAGTAGAGGGCTGGGATTTTTTTATCGGATGGTTGAATTAATGAAGTTTCTAATTCTTTCAATCGATTTTCTTTTACGCTTCGTAGTTGTCTGAAAATCATGTTTTCAGCTGAAAAATCTCACATTTTTCTCTGAAATCAAAAATAGCATATTTCTTTGATGGAGGATTCATAGGTCAAATAAACAAGGCTGCTGCTGCAAATACTCCTTTTGGCATTGTCAACCGCTGGATTGTATCCTACTCTCCAATCCTGATTAAGACACTTTACGCACATACCAACCTTGAATTGCGCAATTAAATTAAGTTATTGAATGCAAATATATTAATTTACACAAGGGAAGCAATCAAGCTTAATCACTCAGAAGACGGCTCAAGAGAACCGGAGGGACGAGGTGACCATCTATCAACCTGGGTGCTATTTACCTAAGTAGTAATGAGTCTGAGCGGCCCATTTTTTGGTTTCCTGTGCATGAAAGAGGACCAACAGTAACTCATCTCTCCGTGCACCTGGAAAACGGTCATCGTGTCTACTACAACGAACACAACATACAAGATAGGTTACGAACTCCTCAATTGACCACGCTGACAGTTTTTCTTCAGGCTTTGTGGTTTTCTTATAAAATAAGTTCAATGTTTTTCACACCAGTTGAATTTCAACGGATACCTTCAGCTAGTACATGATATAACTCGGGGCTAGCGTACCGATACTTACACTACCGAGTGCGTCCACAGGGCTGCGGATGGTTGGTCGACCTTAAGATATAGATTTTAGCTGCGAAATAAGCGAGTTTACTCGACGAAAAAGTAGTCGTGGACAAAATGCGGCGGTATCATGAGGGTTATGGGGGCCATCCTTGGGTTAGACGGCCCAAAAATGATACGAAAACCCGTGAAGATGCCATGATTTTGCAAACGGTAGCCACCAAGATATAGGCAGCCAGTAACCTGGAGGAGGGGGCAGCAGCCCTCCGTCATATGAATGAAGGTGGAGACCGCGTGGGTCGGTACAACGACACTCATTACACAGGCGCAGTAAGGTATTTATCTAGTACTGCGAGGTGGAAGGCAATGGCAGAACACCAGCTTATTATCCCAAGGAGAATCAGCTCTTCAACGATTTCTTTCATATGTTTACAATAAAAATGTGATGGAATTCTCTCCAATAAAATATTTCGGAGGTAAACTAGTCCCCCATTCGGATCTCCGGTCGGGGACTGCTCGAGAGGTTACGTCAGTCAAGAACTATAAGCAGCATTTTAGGATTGGTACCTGGAACGTAAGATCGCTTCGGGGCTTTGAATGACTTGAAAACGTGAAAATGGAGATGAGAAGAATGGGTCTGGATGATATACATATCAGCGAAATGAAATGGCCCAAAGAAGGGGACTTCTGGAGCGCCAGCTACCGGATTAACTACTCTGGATCTACGAATGGAAACGCATTTGTTGGTATAGTATTCAGGAAAAGTAGTGGTATGCGAGTGAAAAGCTATCTTTAATACAGTGAAAGGATGAATATGGTTGGATTAGAAACAAAACCTAAGGATACGGTGGTGGTACAAGTGGTGGTACAAAACCTAAGGATACATGCCCACGTCAGATTACGAAGATAACGACGTAGAAGATATGTAAGACGGAATAGAAGAAGTGATAAGGAATGTGAAAGGGGATGAAAACTTAATTATTCTTGGAGACTGGAATGCTAATGGCTTTGTCGTCACAAACATTCTAAATATTTGGAAACCACCCGCGAATACGATACACGTGGAAAATGCCAATAGATAGAAGAATATTTCAAATAGACTAAATATTAGAGAAACAGCGACTTATAAATCAAGTTAAGGAAGGCAAGAGCTACCCTAGTGCGGATATCGACAGTGACAATAATGAATTGGTCATGGTCATGATGAAATTTTAGCTTATGTTAAAAAAAAAATAAAGTGATCAACGACGAATCGCTGGAAGGTGGAAAGACTAACGGCCGGTTGCACGAATCTATATCTATATATCGAATCTACGAGCTATGGGATCGATAATTATGAAATCCAAAAATTGTGGAACTCATTACTGAATTCGGGTTGCAGGAACAATCGCTTTCATAAGTAATCTCCCAATCGCCATTGCTTAGGATGTTAGGTCAAATGTAATTCCATTTAGAAAAATGTATGCACGTTTATCTTTTGTGTATAAATTACTTATTCACATCACTAACATTCAGCCAGAGTTTATACACTCGTTTTTCGTGATAATATAAGAGCATGAAGAAAAAATCAGCATGCTACACCTTTTTTTAGTTTTGAAAAGAAGTATTTCGTTATCTGGGTATCAGAATCACCTGCGGTGGAAGAAAAAAGAAAGAAATTGTGAGCAGAAAAGCCCAAGCATAGAAGGCATTCTACCAGAAGAAGAGTCTACTGGCAACATGTAACACAAGCCCGGAAGTAAGGAATCACTTTATTATAAACAAATATTTGTAGTACGCTCTTTTATGGCAGTGAATAATGGACAGTAACAGCAGAGCAAATGAGATTGGAAGCAATAAAGATGTGGTGTAATCGTTACGTGGTGAGGTAATATAATACTGAAGATCAAATGGACGGAGAGAATCACTAACGAAGAAGTCCTACGAAGAGCTGGAGAGAAAAGAAGCATGATTTAAACTCTGCGAAGTAGGAGAGAAAAACTAATTGGACACATTTTGTGACACAACAGCCTAATGAAAGTAATATTGGAAGGAGAAATAAATGGGAAGAGTTATAGAGGAAGACCAAGAATGGAATACATCAAGCAAATCATGAAAGACGTGAAATTAAATAATTAAATAGAAATGAAGTGGTAGGCAGAAAGGGGAGTGGAATGGAGAGCTGCTGCAAACCAATTTTCGAATTGATGACTACTGGCGATGGTGCTATGATATGAAAGTTATAGTTAGTTAAAAAGTCATGTTTCATGCAAAAACCTTAAAACGCGACTCATTGGCCCTGGGTTATCGCCTAAGAATTTTCTTAGGTTTACTATGATGTTCAGTCTCTCTTTTGAAGAACCCGGTATTTTGAACTGATGATGACCTGTAAAGGTTGAAACCAGTAGAGTGAAAATAAATTTGTGGAATCAACCAAGTATTTTTGTAATTCCAGCCGGGTATTCATCACACTCCGTCAGGATGTGTCTTTTATTGTGAGAAGAGAGTCGCATTACGTACAACTATGATCGTTTACACCTTCCGTAAGAACATATGCAGGCGTCAGGATGCAGTGCTCGATTCTCAGCCTCGTGAACCCAAAAATTAATAAGTAACAGTTGAAACCCGGGTCTGTGGCTATTTAATTGTTTTTGAGGCTATTCGAAATACTTGAACTCATCATTAGAACATGAGACAGATGAAGGACGAGGACCAAATGGAAATTATAGAGCAATCTCGGAGAGGGATGAAAAAAGTAAAATTTTCAAAAATGGTCACGCTCAGGGTCAAGTCCTAAGTAGAAGGAAATCAAAGTCCAAAAAGTTAGCCACCGGTTTTATATAAATCCAGGATTTCATTATTACATTTTCATGATTGAGATTGACTTTTAACAGACTATGAAAAAGTTGAAAGCCATGTATGCATTAAATGTTTGTAGAGTCTCATAAGAATATTATAATTTCTTCCAGTATGTCGCTTCAACATGTAACGCCTTAAAAATTTAGGTTTGCAAAGCAGAAACTGAACAATTTTGCAACGCTCTAGGCGTGGGGAAAATAAAAAAATCATTCATCAAAATCATATAGTACCTACCCAAATTCTAAAAAAATACTCGCTAATATATGAAAATGCAAGTACAGAGATGGTAGGCCAATCAATTTTCCTCTGTAGTTATTAATTAAATGGGTAGCATACATTTAAGATTCTAGACCCCTACTATCAGTTAGTTAAACCATAGTCTTTCGGAACAGAAGTCCAGTAAATGTGGGAGGAGTAATGAAACCTAAAATCTGTTTCCCAATCGATATCTCGAGGCCCTCAAATATCACTTAAAGCCTCATGTCTCTTTCTCCAATCTCAGCCATCAATTACGCAAGCGTGATTAAAGGCTAATTTCATGAAACTTTTGCCTCAGCTCAAAGACTTTCGTGAATCAATTTGCACTTCTCCACCGTCGTAATTACGTGTATGCACGTCACTCTTAGAACCAAAATGACTTTAAAATGCAAATATGGTCTCAAAGAAAATTACGATCACGGACTAATACCGATGAATGGTTCCTAGGAAGGCAACTGTACGAGAGAAAAGTGAGTCTATGGCGTTCCATTCTGCCGATATGAAAAGCGAATCAAGTCTCGCGATATGAAAAGCTAATCAGGGTCATTCAAAACTCCATGATAGTGTGGTAGGTTTGATCACATACGTAAAATTAGAGAGATAAAATGAAGGAGGGATAGGCTTAAATGTTATTTTTACCGCGAATGATTAAGGATCGTAATAACTAAGAAGAATGCCGCCAACAATGCTAGTGATAACGACAGGAAGCGTTAATTTTTCGCTATTTATTTTGTTTTCAATATTCAATTTCTCCATTGAATGCTAATTAAATTTTTGTTGTACTTGCAATTTTGTAATAATTGTTGCATGTTATCTTGACTGTAATTATCAGCATTGTAACTTTAAAAACGTTTTGCATATTATCACGACCAACCTTTAACTAATGGTACCATTGATATACGAGTACAGCGTCCATCCCGTATGAGTAAAATGATAGGAGTCGCATTGTATCTGAAATATCCTCACACACACGCTGCATAACAGAATAATTAGTAGTAATTAGTAAGTGTAATTAGTAGTAATAACATGAAATAAAATTACGATAGTGTGTTTGACATTTATTGCATGCATGATGAGGGATCACCCGCTGCCATAACCCTTGAGGTGGCTAGCAGGTTGTCACGTAGGTGCAGATGAGTAGGCGAATTCTTACTTTTCGGTACTTTCGTGTTGCATGCGCTGCGACCAGGGAAAAGGTAACCATCACGCCCCGCGTCCCTACGCAACGTGAAATGGGAATAAAAATAGAAAAAAAAAACTCTTCCTTGCGCTTCCAGCGCGACAGTGAAAGAGGTGAACGAAGAGAATAAAAAAATACTTGGTCTAGATAGGAGAATGGCAGGCGGTGGGGAGGAACATAGACGGGCAGATGGGGAGCGCAAGAGGGAAAGCCCGGAAATACGAGGGGAGACTGGCAGGCGAAGGCAGGAGAAAGGGAAGGGAGGATGTGAAGTGTGGATGAGATTATGGACTGCTATCACACTACGAGCCCTATTCTAGCCATCTCTCTCTTTTTATCACTCATCCTCTCAGACGAATTCCAAGCTGAACTTTTGTATATTTTCCGTCGAAAGGGAAGTCACTTCACAGCATCACACGCATTGAAAGATAATATAATGTAAACGAACGAAAAATCAATTACTGGTCCTCTTTCGAAAAAGGGGGAAATGGAAGAAATTGCGACGGAGGCGAGAAAAAACACTCGAAGGACGGGAGACCGAATGATAACTGCCAGGCAAACTCGGAAAAGTATGACGGAAATTAAATTTACAAGAGAGTTCACGGCCACGGTTGATTACATCAAGTAACAGACATTTAAATACTTCGTAAGAACCAAAAACGATGGTTATATCAGGAAGGGAATATTCGGTATGGGTAGAATAACAGCAATAATCAAAGTAGAATGAAGGGCGTAGTTGAGTGATCCTAATTGTATTGAAGGGATTCCTTTGAATTCTTAAAGCGTTAATTTGAGAAACTGAATTTTATTCAATTAAAAATTATATACTTTTAATAAACAAACTTGGTTTCAACAGAATTTTTATTATCAAGATATTTAATCTCCATGATATGGTAATAAGTCCAAACGAAAGTCGGTTTTGATAAACATCACAACTATACGAAGAGGTTTTTCATTTTTCGTTTAAGTGATTGCAGCAAAGAAGAAAAATTTGTTCTTTCCAGGGGTCCACCAATTTAAGTAGGTTGGAGTAGCCATATTAATACTTCAAACTGATTCTCGAGCACCACATTTATTTGGAGGCCATTGAAGCATTACGTTAGATGGGTTTGGGAGGGAGTGGATGAGGTATTCTTACTCTATCTTATGGTGGGTTTACACTGGCAAGTTTATTGCGCAAGTTACTTGCAGAAAAGCGACTTCCTGTGTGAATCGCAGGAGTAAACGGCTCTGCAAGACCTCTTTGTGAACTTTTAAAAGGTCCGGCATGTCGCTAGCAGAGGCGTATTGTTGCCAGTGAAAATAGCAACCAATCTGGCTCTGCACTAAATTGCGAAAAATTTTCGCCATCGAAAAAATCTCCAGCAAGCTCTTGCAGAAGAGAGTTGCAGAAGTAACTTACCAGTGTAAACCCACCTTTGCGTAGGGAGCAATGGGGTCCGAAATAATCTTACGTGCAACTTCAGTTACATGTTTTTACCGCTTTTTGAACAATCATCGGGAGATAAATTTTTAGTTTGTAGAACTTCGCGTAGCTTCCCTCCTTAACATTTATCCCTTATAAAACCGTGCCCAAGACCAAATGCTGCCACTGGCACATCGGCGGGTTTTGGGTCGCTGAATCGTATCGTGCCGGCAGACAGCAGAAGTTTGGTCCCGAACAGCACAAACAAAAATTTTAACATTAAGCGCCAAGTATTCCCACGGGTAGTAGAAACAGCTCAAATCAGCGTAAATAGAAAGGTTCTTCCATTTGCTAGCAACCCAAAAATCGGTGAGAACTTACGTATGATTGGTAAGGAAGGGTGAGCTTTCATGAAATCTTAATTGATGTTACATGGTGGATGAAGGGTACAGCAGAGTCCCGCAAACCCGGTCTAACGTGGACTGAAGGGTGTCCGGGTTTGTGAAATGTCCGGGTTATCGGGAAAGGAGTAAAAATAAGAAAAAGTACGAGTTTTAATACATTATAACTATATTAAATTAGATGAATTATAACTATATTGAATTATACGAGATGTAGATGAAGATTACCTCATTTAATTCGTCTTATTCACTTTCCATCTTCATTTCACATCAATTGCCTCTTCTTTTTCTTCCCCTTCCTTGCTTAACAACATCCGACCACAAATGGGAACCAGCATCCCATTCCCAATTAATTACCTTCTCCATCTATTCCTAAACTCCTATGCATAGGATAATGCATTTCGTATTCCTCTTAGTCCTTCGTACCGACCCCATCCTCCTCCCATACTCACTTCCTCTTTCCTCCATCTGTACGTTTCCAAATCGTACTGCGCAATGCCTTATACGCATGAGACGCTTCATCAGCCAAATCTTAACCTCCTTACATAATGGTTTCGTCATCAATTTCCTTTCATTGGTTCACAACTCTTTCGCAAACGAACTCTCCTACTATTCTAACAGCTATATCTCTTTGAGTGAGGGTACACTCTGATCTTTAAAAAAACACAGGGAAATTATGCTCAGTCAAGACGCAAAGGAATACCTCTTTTGGATTGAATGTAACTTTTTTGTGCATGAAAAGTATAATGGGTGATGGTGTACACAGGGAGTCCAGTCCCATTTGAACCCAGGACCTTCAGGTCTACAGACGTTTTAAATGGAATTCTTTAAGCTGTGTGGAGTAGCTTGCTTTGCGTCGAGCGGAGGAATACTCATCCTATCGTCATCTACAGTGGTCGTTCACCTTGGACGTTTAAACGTAAAGGATTATTTTATGTCCGTTTATGTAGGTATGTATATCTCTTCTTGCGATACGCCAAAGCAGACGTCTCGCTTTGGGATGGGTAATTTGCGACCAGTCAATTTGCTTTCACATGTCAAATACATAAGTTTCCCTGAATGGCTGTTATATCATCACTACGCTAACTCAATGCTACGAGACGGCTATTTAAAAAATACGTGAGATCAGGCAGCACCGCTAAAACATTCTCTGCAGAATACATACGTTTCCAAAAATGGGTGAGTTCCATCTTCATTTTACTCGGCGCTTCGAGACAACCCTCACACTGACACACGTACCAAACGCCATGAACCAGCTTCCTAGCGTGTACTGGCAATTAGCAAGAAGACGAAATGACGAAAATAAACGCTGATTTTAAGCTCAATCGTCAAATTCGGAATTAAAAACACTATAAATGGCCTTAAATGGAGCTATAAATACAAGGAGTATCTGTACCAATATCCTATATCCTGCATGATATGATCCTTTTAGCGGCTCATTCGATGAATTAGACTATCCTCGATCTCATAAAATCTCAATATATTTATGGGGTGAGTAAGATGAGTGTCAGAAAATACTGAATTCGGTGTTTCATGAGCTTGTTGCAGAAAATTTGAAATAACTCATACAATATCCATGCCACTGTTTGCTGATGGCCACCATGATAAATATTTCAACATACCTTTTCGAATATAAATGTAGACTAAAGTACATATTTGAAAATATTATCTCCTGCAAGCCCTCGAAAGGATACTGGTTAAAAATACCCTACTCGATTTAAATTGCTAAAAAAGAAACAATTATTTTGGAAGCATGAAAACATTGCTGGCACTTCGTTATTCTCGATGTTTCTTATCACTGAAGAAAAACTACATTCCAACGGCAGACTGAATATGTACCCCACTACGATATAATGAATGGTAATCTAGAGATCAGTTTGTAATAAATTTGGTGTGTTTAGTTTTTGGTTAATTTAATAGTGTATTACCTACATTTAATTTTGGCTTACACATTTAAGCTTGGCTCCTAATCGGCCGTTGCCTCTCGTTTTATCAGGACACTTCTGTGCCACCTTCGGCTACATTTATGATCTCTGTTCTTAAGAAAAATTCCATAGCCTGAGAATCCACCTCGAAAATGGAAAGGAAAAGGAGTTAAAAACTTCCAAAAGTGAATGTATTGCCTGCTTTAAATCACGCATGTATGGCAATTCGTCTAACAAATTAATTTTGTGGTAGCTGATTGCGCGTTAAAATGATCAAAATATGGAATTTTCGATTGAAATGTCGCCTTGAAAGTAAACATATGATTCATGACTCGTTGGGTACGCTTCTGAAATAGTATAATAATAATATAATATAATATTTATTCAATTGGCCAAAAGACATAGAATACAGTCATAGTCATGATATGTGTTAGATTTAAAAAACATATATAAAGTTACAAAATAAACTTAGGCATTCCTCTTATTTTGAAAGTCATTCACAGAATAAAAGCAATTTAGAAGTAGGTAATTTTTTAGGTCTCTTTTAAATATATTAATGGAAGAGATGATTTTAATTTTAACAGGCAGCTTATTGAAAATAACAGATGCTGCATTAAAATGGCCTTTTTGGTAGACAGACAATCTGCACCCAAGTTTGTGGATGTCGTTTTTAAATCGGGTGTGTTGTTGAAGGTAGGTTGAATTGGTGGGAAATAGGTGGGGGTATGTCTTCACAAAAATGACACATTGAAATATGAATTGTCTTTTACTCGGAATTTGAGCCAAAAACTAAACTAAAAGAAAACTAAAATATCAACTATTCCCGCACCAATCTAAATCTTGATCACACCGATTCAAATAAAGGTAAGCAAGACTAAAAAAAAATTTGTTGTTACTCCCAGTTAATGTAACTTTCCACAAATAAATAAGACAAATTGCTCACAAAACGAATGACGGATTGATTTCTTCATCGTGCATCCTTTTTTTAAATTCAGGTTATTCTAGAACTTGCTCAATAATACTGAATCAATTACGAAATTTGACCAATATACACTTCCAAAAGATAGAAAACATTTTATATACTTGGAAACGCATGTAGCCTTAAGAAATTCCGAGGAAACGCTAAGGAATTATTTTCAAAGTAATTATTCATAATGCTGATCATTTCACCCATATAAGGACGTCAAAAAATTCCATTTTGTCGATGGGAATGTATAAGAGCTCCTCGCTAGAAAAACCGACAAAGGCTCTAAAAGGTTTCGTGAAATAGCCTCATAAAGGCGTCAAATTTTCCCTTTACCCGCATTGCTGTTTTCAGCACAATTAACGGTAAAATGTTGCTGAAACGAGGTCACCATCGGCTAAATTATCTTTGGCGCTTAATTAAGCGTCTAGTTTCCCTCACTCCGCCTCCCAAGCCTTTTCTGCCATTCCCATCAGCATCTATTTTTGCAGAAAAGCTGGTAGAGAGGCTGCGGTGTTTGGACGGAAACCCTTTTAGGAAAACAGAAACTGCAGACATTAAACGCGGAAACGAGTAGAATGCTCACGTGCACTACTTGCAATGGGCAAAGACCCGTGAAATGCGAAATACCGAGATTGCATCGAGGCACCAGGCGCCTACGGTAGCTCCTCCTATACGTAAATATAATCAAGGGACATAAAGATAAGTAAAAATGTATACGCATCACCCCATTTAAATATTTTAAACTATGCTATCTTACGTTACTTGTACACGCGTACGAATAGTGTTTCTTAATCTCAACTAACAGCGATGAGTAGTATTAAAACTAAAAGAGGGCTTTGGTAGAAAAACATATATCTGTGACTTAAAATAGATTATACCCTTGCGTTATGCAGGCGTATGGATGCCTATACCCATTTTACTGGACACCATCAGAGACACATTCTTGAAAACAGTTATGTAAGAAAAAATGAATTTGAAAACTACCTAGGATGATAAAGAATAAGATATTTCCAGTAAATTATAAGAGATGTAATCATAGTAGTTACGAAGGAACAAAGTGGTTAATATAAACAATGGAGAATAAATCAGAAGGAGAGTCAACCTCCGTATTAATAATTGCTGAAGGAAAAAGGTAATGTGCATAGCAAGTTTGCATGTTTATTAATGAACAAGTATATGGTCAATCTGTGTAGACCACCATATCCACTACCAACGTTCTTGGAAGGCGTAGTACGCCGAAGTGCCCGTCAACTATCTTGATGTATATGTACCATGGTATGTGATTCATGTAGACATATTGTATATATCTGTAACCACGTAATATTTTTATTAAAAAATGTCAACATTTTTGTACAGATTGTTTGAGTAAGAACGCCGCGAGGGCATTGGAACGTAGCATGTGACTCTTGCAGAAAAAAATGCAATTTAAGAGGTATAAAAACATCAGTACATGGCAGACAATTTGCTGAAAAGAGACTGCGGGGAATAAAATAATCACCAGGCTATTAAATGGCCACAAGATGTAAGATAAAAATAAGAATATCAACGCAGATTGCCATTCCAGTGAATGATTATTTTCTTTAATCAATATTATGGATTTTACCGTGTTTTATTCGCAAACTACGTCCCAAGTTGTTCAGTGACGTTTTATTTGAGCGTTCGTTCAATTCACCGGGATTTACGATTCGAATTCGAATGGCTTGCATGAAAAAGGCGGGGTATCGTAACGTGTAGGTATCAATTCTGCTCGCTAAGAATAAAAACCGTTCCCAATCCAAATAATTTCCTTTGATAGGCTAAATAAAAACACCAGATATCCTTGATTTTGCTTAGCCACACCGTAGATATTCATTAAATTCCCACCCACGACTTTCGCTTCCTTCCAAGATGGACAGTATTGAGAGGCCGCCTGAAAATTTGCGAGCGATGCCAAAATATTTTCTGTATTAAAGATATTACTGAGAGTTTAACGCGCAAGCAAATATTCTGATAAATAATACACAGTAAAGTTAAATACACTCCCAAATATACCGACAATTGTTTTATATTAAGTAATGCAGAGTACATATGCTAGTACAGTATTAATTTCCATCTATCTAGGTAAATTTCATGAAGTTGAGATTTCAATGTCTGTTCAATTTTACGTAGTCGATTTATAATAATCTCCTACTCTTGATGAAGACATTTATAAGCCGAAAGCATAGCAATTTGCTATTATAAATCTAGATTCAAGAGCAAAACTGCAAGGGTTAATAGCCATTCATGGTATAGCTCCACAACGCCTACCATTAATTACTTCCATTACGATTATATTTAAGGTGGGTCTATACTTCCAAGGCAACTCAATTTAACGGTCACCGTCTGTGGTCGCCTAATGGGTTAATAGAAGCCCAACGGGAAACTGTGAAGGCGGCGCTGACAAAAATGGAGTGGGGAACGATTAATCTTTGGGTGGGGATGGAAAAGGTCTACTCCGTTGTCAATGCAGGCTTGAACGCTTAACATTGCTATAGCCTTAATACGAAAACAGCATCAGTGGATGTTGATTTTTTGCGTATATGAAAGATGATTCTTTGATTTAAGTGGGCTGAAAATCCTCATTTCGGAATTTAGCCTTCGCACCGTGCCCTATTTAGCTATTTTTTTATATAAAGCAAAACCACTTCATGATACAGGTACTCCACTTAAATCAACAAATGACTCTTCATCTACAGAAGACAAAAATTGCAAGTCTCCAGTTGTCACGGCAAAGCCGTTACTGGGTTAGAGGGAAACGTCTGAAACGAGTTTCTTAGCCCCGGTATAGAGCCACCTTAAATCAAAGTCCAGAAGTTACGAAAATGCGTCATTCGCAGTACATTATAGTACAATAAAAATTTCTTGGTAATTCTTTAGCTAAAAGCAATATGAAGTGCCTCTAATTGTGCTTCTAGCAAATAGAAATGATCATAGCGGAGTGAAATTCTAGATAAATGAACTTCTTGGATGCTAAATAAATTTAACTCGGCCTCTTCAACGCACTTAAATTGAATCAGCTGAAAATTTTGTTTACTCGCACAGCCTTTGCAAAAGCTCTTGAAAACTTGATTTCTCCACACCTCTCCGCCTATTTCCTGCAGGCATTTTATCATTCCATAAGTTTTTAAGCTCGAGCCCTCAAAATATCAACGCGAATTAGATTAACGCACTCAACAACACTATTTCAACCCTCAAGAACAAGTTTCAAGCTGACAAGGAATTTCATTTGTTTAATTTTAATTATAGTTACTTCATTTATTCAATTACCAAATTTAAAAACATCGGTAGGTATTGATTTGATTAACCAAATATTGTTAAATTATAATCGCTATTTTACATGCGTTATTATTAATCCTGAGGAATTACTTAAAGCAAAACAAGAGTGCAGGGCTTTAGCCAAACGACGATTATAATTTTGTAAGGTGCTTCGTTTATCATCGATTCAGCAGCGTTATTAATACGTACATCCTTCTTTCAAGAAGGAAATTGCACACAAACGGAGCACATAACAATATTTCAGATTAATTAAAACGTCACAGAGTTTATATTTTACAATGAATCACATTGACCCGTTCATAAGTAATGCACTTAGCCGTTTCTTATCGTATTTTTAAGTTGCCACTTAAAATGCTCGATATCATGGCTAAGAATGAGAATCGTAGCAACTTTGTTTTAATTTCACCTATGTATTTCTAAATACTCTCATGTGAAATGCCTTAAGTCAACGAAGTTACTTCAATGATTTGACAATGTTGAGCATTTACTGATGAAAACGTTTTGTCAAAAACATTTTTCTTTGATAGTTAACAATAGAAGCATGGAAGGAAACAATTTCTTTTTCTCATCTCAAGATCTTTACACACAACTTACTTATTACACTCCCTAAAAACTAAAACCCTAATCGTGACGCACTTCCTAATAAGAGATGCCCACACCCTACAACACCACCCTACATCTTTCACACATACGCATCCCCAGGGTGCCTTCCTAACCTCCCGAACTGGGTATAAATGCACGTATAAAAGGGATACATAGTCATACCTAAGCTGATGAAAAACTTCTACAAATTCCGAGTGTTACACTTTTCACACAAAGCGACCTCAGAAATCTTTCTCAAGCACTGCAAATGCCTCAGATTTATAGTAATTTCAAAACTAGTGGCACTTCTTTTTCATGAGTGGTATACAAATCATCGACATCAAGCTTCAATCTCCCCGGATACACACATACCCTAGTAGAGACATTTATATTTGCAGCCACATCGTCACCGCTACGAGGTACGGAGGCTCGACCAACATGCAGAATCAGCGGGGAGATGAAAGATACGGCGAAACCGAGAGAGGAACATATGAGGGTCAGCATTGGGGCGGACCGAAACACTTGATTCCGTTTTTTCAATTTCAACCCCTGCGCACGGACCTCGGGCTGGCGGGGTTGATGGGAGCGAGCGTGAGTAGAGGAAATGGGAAATATAGGGTGGGAGAGAAAGAGAGATAGAGAACAAGAGCGATTGGGATGAAGTGAAAAAAGAGAATGGAAAAGAAAGACAGATAAATGTAATGAGTACAAGAGACGAAAAAGTGTCAACTGAAACAGAGTAGAATAGGAGTTTCAATAGGACTAAATCGGTTGCCATCAATTGTAATAAAAAAACTTCTTACTTTTCCACACTAGAGAGTTTTTATCGTTTTTTCCTATACATTACAACCTTTTCCATCCACCAACATTTTCCATCACTTTAGAGTGGAACAGTACAATGATTTGTCATTAAAAATAATTATGAAAACAAACAGAATCGCACTATTCAAAAAAATATAATACAGAATGCGCTGTATATTAATTATGTTATTAACCTGTGTATTATATGTGCATTGTGTATTAAATGTTGAGGAAAAGTGCGATTCTGTTTTATTTCATAATGACGAACTTTCACTGTATCAAGCCTGAATCTGTTGAAATTATAGTGGATACCAGTAACTTCCATGAAGTCACACCTGAAGCTATAAAATTCATTCGAAATGGGTTAATTGGTTATGAGGGGTAGGCGACGGAGAGCTAAGGTTATTTGAGCCATGAGGGAAAGTGTGTGGGATGGTTATAGAAGGTTAACTTGGGAATGGAGGAGGGTGTAGAGAAACCAGGCGTCAGCATTTGCCTACTCTCAACGAAAAGCGTCAAGGGGCCCACAGTTCAACGTCCTATCCAGCGGGCGGAGAATAAGTAGGGATCGGTATTGCCCAAACAAAACTCCGCCTCCCCCAGGTTTCGAAACTGGGCTCTCGGGATCGAGAGGCAAGTAGCCCGATCCCCAGGACAAAATACGGATGAAGTGAAAAAAACGGTTGCTTAAATACATGATTTATAAGTGATTTCTTGCACAACATGAGCCTAATTTCAAGAACAAACAACCTATCGGATAAGTCGTCATTAAAAAATGAATGCAAAATTTGGCAAAATGCACGAATACATGCACAGTTTTTGAAATTTTCAATAGTAAATTAAGAATACGGTACGGAAATAATAAATTTATTTAATTTGCGATAGCACAGGACGCCACGCTAAAAAACACACGCCGCCATGACGCGACGGCTTTACGTAACTTACATAAAAACCGCACCACATAACTTTTAAAAAACACTACTACTCATTTCTCATGCAAGTATATTCTTCTATTGCTCAAATTTACGAGTAACTTAGCCGTCATTATAACAAATTTTTACAACAGCCATCATTACATCATTACCTTTTTCTTTTAGATGAACTTACGTTTTGAGGAATAAAATTAAATCAGTATGTAACTCTATTAAGATTGAAGGCGCGCAAAATTCATTCAACTAGTGCAATAGAGACCATTTTCATTTCCTGTACTACTTATGGCCTCCAAGAAATCCTAAGTATCCGAGAAACGTTGAGGATATCACACCGCTTCGGTTTTGTTAGACATGCCTAGAAGCCTCAGGCATAATTGAAACTTGGGCCTCCCGTCAAAAGCCCCCCTGTTGCTTCCAAGATATATATCTAGAATAGAGATAGCGAAACATGGTGGCAGTTGTCTGCGCGAAGCGTGAATTTGAAAAGGGGAAGACTAGAGTGTAATGGGTCGGCTAAGGTGCAGAGGGCAGAGGACAGCGCATGGCAATCAATGCTGCCAACATAACTGCATTTAACTTGAGAGGGCGGGAAAGTGTCAGCAGCGCGTTTCACGGTGATTTTTACGACCGAAACAAATCTGAATCAAATAACACTGGAATTGTTTGCAGACAATCGGAGAAACCCATTTAAACAAATGAATTATGAGGCATATGGTAAATTATAAATGGTTTGTGAATTGCAGATTGAGAATTTTGAAGTTGGCAATAAGGGTTTGCTGCGACCTCGGCAACCTGGAAGTCAAACGCAAAGACTACCTTGTCCCGTGCGGAATCAGTTCGTAGGGAATTGACTCTTCCACTAAAAAGGACCTTCTGTGCAACTGGTACCATGTCGCAAAAGAATAAAAAACTCAATATATATCCAAGAAAATATCTATAAAATCACACGACTCCGGTTTTCTGTGAACTCTCACCCGCATGTGGAACCGGGATCTCCGGTCAATAGTCTCAAAGCTATCTCAACACACTGGGCAACCAAGCCGTTCTCAAAATTTGAAACAAATAATTGTGGGTTCTATTACTCAACACTGTACCAACATTCCAACCTCACCTTGTAAACTTGCAATATAAAGGGGACGACTAGAGAGCGGAGGGGAGAGAAAGGAACATGGTAAACAACGCTGTCAGCATAACTTGAGGGATCGGTTAAGTGTCAACAGCACGTTTCACAGCAATGTTTACGATACAAGCAAAACTGCATCAAAGTACTCTGGAATCGTTCTCAAACCATTAGGAAAGCCCATCTAAACAATTGGATAAAGGTGGTTGGAGCGATTTTTGTTTAGGTATGGAGTCACTTGAAACTTTGCGTACGTATTCTCACTAATGATATTCAAAGATTTATTGAAAAAATTGCATAATACAGATTTGTTTTTTTTGTAATTTAATACTATTTTAACACGTAGAGCTATGACACATATTTCGCAATCATTCGATTACATATGTACAGAATTTATACTACACGCAAAAAATACATTTCTTATTATTATAATTGTTTCTAACAAATATCAAAGTGTCACCCCGAGTCGCATATTCGATAAAAAACATATTTCAACATAACTTCGTATGAATTTCGAATACAACGCCAAAAACTCCAGACAAAAAATGCCTTTATTAAGAGAAAATTTGAAAATATAAATCTTGTATCATGTCAATTGCTGCCTGTATTGTGAGATCCAACGCAGAGACAGAGGTACTTAGGGGAAATGTAGTTCAAGAATTTTTGTACGACTTGCTTAATAAATTATTGAAATGTGCACTCATTGCCCCACGATTACCGCTCCAGCCACCCTAAGCGCCAGCGCCAGTAAGCTGATTAAATATTGAACATTTTGCCGTCGGCAATGGAGGTTTGCGACCTTGGGAACCCTGGTTATCAAACACGAAAACTACCTTACTCCCCCTTGCGGATCCCATTCGTACGCAATAGCTCTTCCACTGAAAAGGGCCTTCAGCGCAACTGGCACCATGCTTCTCTACCACCGTACTCCGTGCACGCGGAGAGGTACGCAGGGACGCTTGAATGGACGCAAGTAAGTGATTGCGAATACACGTAGACGTTTTCGAGCGTATGTGTGTACGTTCAAACACTCGCACGAGCAACCCAGCCGTAGCAGAGGCGTGGCAGAGGGATGATACAAAGCGAGAAAGGGATCGCTTGGTCAAAGCGAGAATGACACGGAGGCGGATGGGGGCGGCGCCCGCCCTGGAGCCCAACCTGGACAGCGAAGCGAGTTTTGGGACGCTGGACTCTGCCTGAATCAAAGGGATGGGAGCGAGATAAAAATGTTGACACAAGGTGGGAGGAGACTGGCGATGTGGGGCGGGGAGATGGGGAGGGGACCGGCACCGTTGCGTCGGCCTAAACGTGCGTGGGTGAATATGTGCGGTCAGCAGAGGTATGCGCCCCCAGGGAGGATAGAGCGATGACGGAGACGGGAAGGAGAGTTCCCCAAGTCTTGTCTCCGCGTGTGCTGGCGCATGTATGCGTGGACACGCTCAGAGAACGGACAAGGCAGAATGGACATGGGGTATGCAAACGACACGAGACCACACGAGAGCAACAGGAAAACGCCCACAGGAGTGCCGATGGCCCGAAATGGAATATAGCTGTAAAGAGAAAGAGGAGAGAGATAGAGATATATCCTCAACGAGGAGACTGTAAAATAAAGAATAGAGAAAGCGAATCTCGTTGGTGTGGTGGCTTGAGTACTGGCCTCCAATCCCGAGGGCCTAAGTTTGAATCCTGTTGGTGGCGGAGATTTTTCAGTGAAATCCTGATTCCTACCTTTGTGCTACGTGGAGTTCACATTGAGTACAGTACTTCGTCTGTCGGATGGGACGTAAACGCTAACGCCGGGTTTCTCTCCACCCTTCCTCTATTTTCAAGTAACCCTTCTCTTATCAACCTACCAACCAGCCCATAATCACAGAGAAACATATACAGAGGGGACAGAAGGCGCTGTAAGCTGTAATCGCCAATGCGTATTTTCGCCATGTTCTCAGTAAGTTAAACTGGTGAATACGGCGAGGTAGTTCGAGTGAAGTAGAGGCGGTTTTAAGTGTGAAAGTTTTTGATTTTTCGGAGGCTTCCCATATGTTACGAATATGGGTGAAGAAGAGAAGAAGGCTGGCAAAAAAGGTGGATTTGCATGGTGCTCGGCAATTAATTGCCGGAATAATTCGGGGATGCCGAACAACTCGTGCAGTTTATTCTGTTTCCCAAAGGATCCAATCAGGTAAGCATTTGTGGCTCTGTTGCCGTCAGATATGCTGTAATTATCTGGCTTATTTATTTTTCATTCTACTGGGAATTGCTACGACTGAAATTTATCACATATTTAATACTTTTTCTGAAAATGTGCACATGTGCACCCTAAATAGGTGCAAGGAATGGATAATTCGGTCGCGGCGCCAGGACTTGGAGAACCAGAGTGCAAGCTATTTGCATGCTAATTGCAGAATGTGCAGTGTGCACTTTGAAGAAAGTATGTTCCTAAATTATTTTAAGAACAGGCTTCATGCCCATGAGGTGCCGTCGAAGTTCGATGTGCCAAACCCGCCGCCTCTTGTTGGATGTTCCAGGAAGCCTCCAAAGAAAAGGCAGATACTCACCGAAAATAATTCTTTGAACCAGGCAAACATTTTCGGTAAGTGTCGTGTACGACATTATAGAATTAAGTCATAATTAACTGATTTATACTGAAAAATAACAAAGTAATCATCTGAATATATAGAAATTTATTCTTAGCAAAGTTCGCTACTGCATAGTTGTTTCTACGGTGATGGTCATGTTTTTATATCTCAAATATTTCATTTTTTAGAGCGTAAGAAGTGGCCGACTAATATCAAAATTATTTTAATTGGTGTTTGAGCCAAATTAATTTGTTTTCAATGTGATGTTCGTGTAAGTAGAATTATTAAATCATTAGTTATCTGTAGGACGCAAAAAACTGGCCGGCTTTCTTTTCTTTGCGTTCAAACAAATTACTCCTTTGCATTATGATTTTGTGTTTTACACAAAAGATGACTAAACTTGAAATTGAACTCAATTATACCTTATTATGTTATGTAACCTGCCTCCTTGTGCCATGTTGTGTATCTGACTCTTAATACCTCTATCTGGATGGATTAATCATGAATCCCATCCTTATTCATTTTTTTGCGGATAAACGAATCAGGTTCTGAACGATAAACTCAAGGTTCCAATAGTATGACAAGAAATACTTCAATATAGCTCACAAGAGTGATTGATGTTCTTTTATGAAGACTGTAAATCCAAGTAATGCATGGCAAGGGAATATGGTGAAATAACTCTTGGGAGATAAATCTGCAGGTAACCTCCATGGATATATGACCCGAGTTGTTAGCAAAAATTGATATTTTGTGCAAAACTTATGTAATCATTTTTCATGGAGAAACATTGCAGTATATCACACACAAAGCATGCTTTTATTTTCCTTTCTGCAAAGTTGCATAATTATTCTGCAATATTGCGACTAATGTAACTTGCATTATATATTATGTGCTGTTAGTATTTACCACTGAATGACAATTATACGTGAGATGTGTGCCTATAAGAGCCTTTTTTGATAGCTAAATCTGTATTTCATACATTTTATAGAACCTGAACCTGAATAGAGTGCTGAAAAAACACCTATGGCGGATACTATGGACCAATCACCTGCTCCATCAACCTCATCCACTGCCTTCAGTGATTCGCAGAAAATACGGCAACTTCAGAAATGCATAAATATGCAGCGCGTGGAGATTCATCGGCTAAGAAAAAGGAACAGAGATTTAGAACATAAGCTGAAGGAAGCCCAATCTGAGGCGAAGTCTCTGTCAACGGTGTGTGATGAGCATATGCCGGAGAAAATGAAGCCTTTAGTGTTGATGTTTCAGAAGGGCAAAAAGAAAAAAACAAGGTAAAAATTGTCTTTGGCCTTGGGGCTTCACTTTTTGAGTCCTAAGGCATATTTGTATATTAGTTGTTATGTCCCCCTCCCATCACCAAGAACTGTTTCTTTGAAGAACCAAGAACTGAAATTTCTGTTTCATGGTGATACTCCATAAAATGTCAAAATTCCAATGTAGTGGTACAATGTAACTGTATTATACAACCTGAATGCTGTGCTTCACTGTGAGTTACGTTAAGGCATTGCAAATTTGCTATTTTATTATGTTCTTGTTAATACTTAATGGTGTTATAATTGCTCAGTCTTCTCAGAATGTCGGGACTTAGTTAATGCATACCTTGAATGCTGGGTTCATGGCATGTAATTTCACTTCTGTTTCATGGTGAGCCTCCTTAAAATGTCAAAATATCAATGTTGTGGTACAATGTAACTATATTCAACAAACTGAATGCTTTGCTGTTAATACATAATGCTGTTTTAATTGCTGAGTCTTCTCATAATTATATGACATAGTTGATTAATAACCTGAGTTCTGTGTTTATGGCATATGATTTCACTTCTGTGCCATGATGAGTCTCCTTAAAACATTGGGAGCTAGTGTCAATAGTGACTTTCATTCTATGTATTCCATATGACTTTTGCTAGGATTAATAAATGTTTCACTCATAGTCATGTTCTTTTATTTATGTATAATATATTGTGTCGCCATCAAAATCTCATTAGGAATCCTCTTGCACTAGTGCAGTTAAGTGTAAACTGCTTTATAATTTTAGTCATTATTTTGGAAAGATGTTGTCTGGGATTAGAAATTAAAATTCAAGGTTTTTACTTCAGTTTCTGATATCCCGTCTGAAAACTGAATACAGCTACATAATTGCAGGTGCGATATATCTTCAGTTGTTTCAATCCTGCATTTACTAATTTACTCTTCAGGTTTACAACCTATTTCTCCCTCAAGACATGTGAAATATCTAACTCAGAAGTTGAAAGGCTTCTTAAATAATGAATCTCAGCGCCAGTTATCGACAATTAATCCATGGAGATAATCTCCACTTGAGATCTTTGTTGCCGCTTGATTGTTTACTTCATTTGGTTCACAAAAACACCTAAATTTGGGTTTCATTGGTGAAGGTTATTGTCCTTATCGGTAAATCAATATCAGTTCCATGCATGGAAGAGAGCCGTCGAAAAATGTGCTCATGTAACGGTACCGTTTAAGATGCCATATCTTCGCTAAAAATTAAGATATGAAAATAATTTTACCAGTTATGGAAAAGAAATTAAATTTTCCAATTTTTATGACTCTATTAACCTTTTCGTATTTCTCAAAATAAAAAGTTATTCTAAAATATATTTTTTTGAAGAAGAAATATATTGACAATTCCAGTTACCACTTCAGAACATGTAAGCAATATGCGTAAATTTTGGCAGAAAAAGAAAGATACAAACTTTAAGTACAATTTAGACCAGTTTTTCTTTGTAAGTATTGCTGGATGCCACGGCTTTTGGGAGTTTTCATGGTAACTGCAGAATGCTTGTGATATAATGTTTGCGTTGCCATAGCTCGGTAACTAAGGAGTTGCGACCCCATGTTCACAGGAGAAAAAATGCTTAAAATCACGTCCTCCAGAAGTATTGCGCTTTCCTCCTGAAACACCCTGCCGGAAAGCTAACTACAGAAAATTGTTCCAGCTGATTTTGTTAATGTGTCATTTTATAACCCAGTAACTTGAGGTAAATTTTTCTCTAATTCAAAAGACCGGTATGACCACCCGGCCAAAAGAGGAGTGTACCAATTACAACGTGAAGACTGTGGCATCTTGTGCGTCAGTCAAACTAGCTAAACATTTAATGACAGAGTAAAGGAACATAGAAGAGGTTTAATCAATAGGGATGAATAATATACTTGTTTTGCAAACTATATGTATAATTTTATTAATTTAGCCATTTTCACGTGGTTATTTTAGTGTAGGTATTAACAAAGGGACTAAGTTGGATTTCTTTGAGTAATTTGAAATTGTTAATTGATTTGTAGATGGAGGTGTTTTTGCCACGCAACCCCCTCTCTTAAATTTAAGCCTCCCACCTGTCCTGCGACCCACTGTTAAGCATGCCTCTTGACCTTCACCTCTATTGGTTCTTTCCTTCCCTCAATCCCTCCTCCCCCACCTCACGTTCTGCTGCCCTTTACCTTGAATTACCCCTCTCTGTATGTCCCGTCCCTTACCCTCACCTCCTCCAACCCCACTTTTTTCCTTCCGGCTCGGGATGTATCATCATCAGTTCGATTCCATCAATTCGAAGATTTATTTGCAGCAGATCTCCATTCCACTCTCATCTCTGCCATCCGCTTAATTCCTACATAATTATTTGCGTTTATGTCCTTCATGATTTGCTAATGTATTCCATTCCTGGTCTTCCTCTATAATTTACCCCATAAAGTCACGCCTGAAACGCTTTCACAGATAGTTCGTCATCAACCTCAGCAGTCATCATTCCAGAGATTGATTCGCTGCATTGCTCAACTCCACTCTCACATCAGTAGTTTCATTCCCAAATAATTCTTCACTTTAGCATCCTGCACAAATTACCAGAGGCTCCATCCTTGGTGTCCCTCGGTAACTCTTTGCGTTCATTTATCCTTCCCTAATAGCACTAGAATAATCGCAGAGGGGGGAGACAAAGCCTACTCCAGCCACCACACCGACCCGATCCCCAGAACTAAATTATCACCTTTCAATACGGAGTTATTTTCCCATAAGTTAATCAACGGACGGATAACATAAAACAATAAACACGTAAAAATGGTACTGAGAAAAAATTAGAACGAATCCTTCTGCAAACGATGTGTATCTTCCAAGAGCTCATTTCAAGCTGACGGTGGAGAAGCCAAAATATAAGCTCTTGCGGGTTGTGGGAGCCTTTCCAGGGGAATCTTTTATCATCACCAGATTGACTCTCGCTGTGTCATCCACCCCTGGACAGCATGCACCAATGATTCACATTTGTGAGTCTTCCGCACTAAAAGGATGCGTAATCCGTAGTCAAATAGATATTTGGCTATATTAATTGCAATTAGTTCTTAAATCTTAATCGGTATTTTTTATTCCAACTTAAATTTAAAATACTCTCTTTATCAGGCATGCGGTGGAATTTTAAAGGACCAGTCAACTATTATCCATTGATAACTTACTGGTAAAGTAATTTTTTCAACAATAAATATCTCTCTTCAATTTAAATTCTTAAGAGAACCATATAATATAAATTATACTATGCGCCAAGTGTATACGCTTTCAATTACATCACAAGTTATAAATTTTCTCACGCAAAGTACTTTAGCTACAAATGCATTCAGTTGGTTATTTAATTAAATGGATACTTTGAGCTGATAAGTTGATTTTATGATACATTGGGTTATAAAATAAATGAGAAACCACCGAAGGGAACTGAAAAAAATAATTATAGAAAATGTTTTTCTAATTACTAGTCAGCGAACAGAGGCTTACCTAATTTTATGATTTCAAAACTGCCATTCATTTGAAACATGAATAATATTAATGCTATCCATTTGCCTATCTTTTTATGAGGATTGGAACCACAAAAAAATCTGTTATTTAGATTTTCTTTTAAAAAATTTCAGAAAGAGTAATATAATCGGAAATATGTTTTAAATCATCCAAATACAAATAATTTAAAAAAGATAAAAGGATTTTAGTGTTCTACGTCCATTCTAAGCATTTATAAACGTAAACAATTATTCAGAGTTGGCAGAAGAATTACTGAAAAACCGTAATTATAATATTCAAAACAACCTCTATGGGATAAACAGTTTTAATACCCTATGCTCTGGCAGTGAACCTAGCGGGACATGCGAAAATGGTGAAGCCATGTGACATTTAGAACCGGTGCATAATCTAAGCAAACACACTGGCAAACGACACACTCAAGGCTTGCTAGTCCGTTGTATTTTGCATGAGAATCGTTACGGTCAATGTCTATTGAATTATTGATGATCAGCAGTAGCATTGCTCTTCATCCACAGAACTGCAAATATTGCAAAATTTGCATTTGCAAAGCATTTGTAATGACATTTGTCATTCATATCGATTTTATAAACGGTCTAATAAGTATTTGAAAGAGGACTAATTTTAAGCAACATAGTTCTTTGGCGTGTAAAGATAAGGGCTGAATATGGCGCAAATTGCATCTATTTTACCGATCTTTGGTGCCGTCATTAAAATAAAATTTGATTGATCCGAAGACAACAAAAAAACTAAGGAAAAAATGCCCCAGAACTAACTCATGTACAGCTTCATGCTCAAGGAGAGCATGGTAAGCGATTACAACAACTGAAGTTTCATTAAAAATAAATATCGGAAGACTATCGGAAAAGCAGGAAAACTAATAGACCCAATGAATATGAAAATATGGAATACCATCTCCTAGTGCACAATCACAGACGTGCCACTGTTGCAGATACCGACTGCTTTGCATTCGCATTCGAATAAAAACTGATTTCGCAAGGAGAGTAAATGACGATATGACGATATGACTCTGTATGACGATAAAAGAGCATCATTTCGGCAATTATTTAAAGAGTCCAGTGTATAAGATCAACATTATCTCTATAGAGTATATGACTTCTTTACATTTCCCGATGACTTATTTATCATATAGAATCCAAAAGAGAATATGCATAAGCAAGGACCTTAATGATAGTAAATCTATCCCTTCATGTAAGCCTTAAAGAAATGTAAAAGTAAGCTAAAATACATTGCTATGTTAAAATTCTAGAGTTTAATAAAGGCAGTTCCTAGAGTTCTTAATAATACTTTTTTTACGAATAGAACCTAGAATTCATAGACTTACTATCGCAAATAATAAAACATGCATTCATTCAAGTCTGCTAATACAAACGGTTAAATTAAGTGCTTCCAACTTAATTTACTTTAGTGGATAACTGAGGAATCTTCCCCACACATGCTGAATAATAGATAAATATTATCTGCTTTGAAAGTATTGTTCTGTTGAATTTCTATGGACCTTCGAGATTCCTGAATGAAGTTTCCGCATTTTGATGACGTTTTTCGATTACTTAATTTCGAAAACCACACGAATAGCACCAACACTTATTCCATGTCGTCATTCCCAATTCCTAAAAAAAACTGCGTTTTCATGGTTAAATATTCAATAAGCCACCTAAGCCTTAGATAATGTCCATGGAATTGAGCAACCATAAATAAAATATTCAAGCGACACGCAAAGGGAAAAACACAAGGCTAACCCAAAGGGGAGAGTATGTTAAGAGATAAAGTAGGTTATCTAATAAAAATAACACTGATCACAACTTATCGCTAAAGTTACGGAGAAAAACACTCGTTCAAGGTTTTAGATACTCCTGCGCCACATCTTATGAAATAACACTGCTCAGGTAATACAATGGAAAACGGAAATAGCCCACACTCGTGAATATTTTAGGCTAAGAACTACTACTTCTAATCAGCATATGCTTTCACTTTATCCCAAAAGTTGTAATCAAGTAAACGAGTAAGCTATGGTATCCTCTATAATTTGTCACCCAAAATATTTTCAAATATGGCCTCACTCACTCGCATACGTACCAAAATAAACAATTGCAACATTGTGTTTACACCTTTTGAAATCAGGAAGTAACGATGACTTCAAATTCGAGTTCATATTTATCGAAGTAAAAAAAGTGTACTTTTCCACCAAAATGTATAAAGGTATGACTAGTTTCAACGCATTGGCGTAATCATTAGGTACAATGGATTTTCACAAATTTAAGCCCGAAACCATTGAATATATATCGAGATCATATGTTCCAAATTTAAGAGAGAAAACTATTTTGATTTCATAATGGGAGTATCTAATAACTGGGTCTTGAATTTGAACGAAAGTTGGCAAGAAAACAGTCCTAGGAAGAAGATTTACGAATAACCTTCCTTTGGGGTCATTAAACTGGATATTAAAAAAGAACTAAATATTATACGTCATTGTAAACATTAGAAATGAAAACAACCTCAGACACGAGAAAGAGGTCCAAGGACGAATAAATTAACTAATACAATGCTTAAATGAATAAGATATAATCCCTAGACTGGGTGTTATTGTTTTCATCAGCAATTTTGTCATTTGGCCCATCCGAAAAATAAATATGTTTAATCTGCTTATTATTAATGGGTTAAAACAATATTATTTATTTTATTGCAATTATTTTTCACGAAAGTAAGTTAACCTTTGATCTTTAACGCCGCTGAGACCTCTATTCTTTCATTTGGGCCATTTCAAAATGATCTTTTAATAGCTGGCTCTATCTTCTATTAATGCAAATAGCCATCGGCGAGGAAGCCATTTACTGGATTGCATGCTTTTGTGAGACGTTAACATCTAATTACCTTCTCAAATTAATTTGTCTTTTGATTCTAAATCGCTTTCAGAACACTCTTAGAGATTATCTGCTCACAAAATAAACCACCAAGACACAGCATGCACGGGACATAATGAATTTCATTTATCAGACTTGTCTAAATAGTACTGTTTAGGTTTACCTCTTTGGTAAAACATCTGAAAATATATTTGAGATATTAACTCGTATCGAAAACAGTTGGTTGGTTATCGGGAAAGCGGTTGACAACTTAGGTCTTTTGGATCATTTAGGATCAGGAGTTAAGAAAATTGTTGGTAAGGGGATGATAATTCGGTGAATATTGGAAAGAATTCTTGGTATGAATCCGATAATACTCTTAGTGAAGGCTCTGAGGGATCCACAGTGTGACGTCCAGTCCGACTGACAGAGTACTTACTAGACGTGAAGTGCTTTATACGAAGCGGAGTTGAAATTGGAATTCAACTGAAAACATCAGTCATAGCCGGGATTCAAACCTGGGCCATCGGTATGGAATGAATATACTCTGCTAGCTAAAACAACCCGTTCCCCAAGCAAACCTCATGCACAATGAAGCCTTTTAATATGAGCCGATAAATCACTACAGATGTGGCTCAGAATGCTAGGAAAGACTTACGTACCGCAGACTATACACTGCAATAGGGATGGGATGTGACAGAGATTTTACATCACAGCTCTAAATGTGACATCTCTGACCCAATCATAGTGCAAAACATCTGCGGTTGATGTTGTCACGAGTGCTACTTTGTGTACAAGCTACTTATATTCCGAGATCGACCGCTTAGCCCGTTCCAGGACAGGCATGAGATTGTCACAGGACTGAAACGAAAAAAATCACGAGAGCGACTCAGCTTCGGAGCAGCACCACAACGGGACGACGAACGATATCGAAAGAAGTATCATGCACAACACTGGAACGACGTAAGCAACAAAACCCCTCCGACGCGGAGCGGAGAAACAAGGAACGATGTTTTCCCTGTAACTGTGATTTCGTGAATCCTGTTACGGTAATAGGACGTGACAAAAAGAACACTGTGACATGAATTCAGGTCACGAAATCTCACCCCATCTCTACTCTAGAACGTGTACCTCTGAGTGACTTTAAAGAGGCCAAGTGAAAAGAGATTCCTTAATGGACATTAATACGAGATTCATGCTCCTTTACACAACCTTGCAGTGAGTGAGAGATAGAGATAGGTGGCGAGAAGCAAGCAAGACGGAAACATGACAGCGGCGGAGGAAATTAACGGCATGTGAACGCTGAAATACGATTTTGGTGAGGATGAAGGACGGGAGTAGAAAGGTACAGAGAGGGGGGGGGGGGGGAAAGTGACTGAGCTGAAAGATTTAAGATAAGATAAGGGGGCGATTCTAAGAGAAACCACTTAAGAACGTGCTTGAGTAGGATATTGATGAAGATCTTGTGTGAAAACAAAATGAACAATTTATTTCCCTCAGAAGGGTAAACTGCTTTAGAGCTGAAAATATGAAAATAATATATGGTGATGATGAGACGTTTCGGCCGTCAAAATATGAATCCATTCCTCCGATTATGAATGCGTGGGTCTTAGTTTACGCATAGAGGAAGAGTTGAAAGAAATCTGAAACCGAAACCGTATTCTAATGTAAAGGCTATCATAAATCCAAGACGTCCTGGAAAATTAACTGAAAATGTATTACTTATTACTTTCAAAACAAAAGCCAGAAATCGAGCGGTGACATTTGAGCAGCGATTTAAGTTTCACCCCCGTGAATACTCCGTCACTCTCTGTTCCAATAATAGAGGCCCCATCCTATGAGAAATATAACGACTCATTATTTCTTTACGCGGTTACTTAGTCCCATCCGATCTCGAGAACAGAGAAAGTAGAGCTGGGGGAAAGAAGTGGTTTTCCAACAAGATAATTGCCCCATTCACACTGCGGTTGGCACGAAGCTGTTTTTGAATGAAAATCCGCAGACTGTAGTATTAGCACCTTTGTCATCAAACTACAACTACACTGAAAATGTTTGAGCGCTCACGGCGATGAACTGTAATTCGACTGGGGAGAGGCGTACGGAAGCAACAGAAACCCACGTTAGGGACATTTGTTGCTCTATTACAAATCGGCCCCAATTTTTTTTAAAGGATTTTATATTGACTAAAAGCCTTTGGAACTTCAAATTTCTACACACACGCCTTTTATTTGTCTATTTATTATTTTTGGCAAGCCACCTGAGAATAAGTGCAGCGTACAGCACATAGTAAAGCACACGAAATATTGTGGCCTCAAATAATAATTATAGGTTAAATTTGTAAAAACGGCGTCATGACAACGTGTAAATTGGGACGCTGAATTAGAGCTCACGACTTCAGAAGTCGTCGCGACACATTCTATGCGTGTTTTATTATTAAATCTTCAAGAAGACAGCACAGTACTATAATAAAATGAGATTATGTGATAATCCGGTAGATAAAAAATTAAGGAGGTGAATAAAAACATCTAAGACAATGAGGGCGACATTTCCTCGTGATAGGTGGGGGTGGATCAGGAGCTGAGATGAGAGTCAGGGAAGTAATAACGAATAGTTTAAATATGCCGAGAACCTTACCTGTATTCATGAACCGGGAGACCTCATCTGAATGGTAATGGCTTAAACAGAATGCCTTTGAACGGAGAATTTCAAACACTGGTCCCCAGGAGTATGTTAAGTGGAGCACGTACAGTGAGGTCAGGTAATGTGTGTTCTTTCTGCATCTGAGACTCTCTTGGGTGATATAATACTTAAAAAGACGCATTTCTATGAGAATTGGAAACCGAATGTGAGCCACTTAAACATTCCTAATACCAACATACTAGGCATAAGCTTCAGCCCTATTTATCATTTAGCAAAATTCCGTCCTAAGATAACTTCTCTGTAGCTCTCCACTCTACCCTATGGACTGTTTTTTTCTTTCATAAATCTCATTTTAAAGTTCCTCTTGTTACCCTATGTGAATGACATCCTTGGTTTTGCTTATTATTTCATCCAAATAATTTCTCCTACCATCATTATTTTCAAGAGGATGGTGTGTTGCATAAATTTTCCAATAAGTTTGCCTCTACTCCTAGTCAGATTTTTCAATTGTTTATCTTTTGTTTACAGCTCTCCGTGAGACTTCATTATTCTCAATATTAATGAAAGTTAATTTAATGATTTGTATAGACTCGACATTTACGTTGAAAATGTAGAGTCCATACGTTGAATTTCATTACACGTTGAAAGAATTTATCACTCATACAATTTTGCTTCCGTCGGATAATACATCAATTAGTCATCCTAATCGCTGGGCAATGAAGCTTATTATTTCAGGTAAATTTATCCATAAGGTTACCCACTTCAAAATTCTGCAAACGGTCTCCTTCATAAGTCAAGACTCATTCATTTTTCGACACGCAGACCGAATTACTAAGCTCTGTCGCTTTAATTTTTGTCACTGTAATAATAGTACCAAACACTTGTCAAATATACGGGAAATACACGCATATTAGCCTAAATTTGCAGGGAAGCGCATGTCGGATTGTATATTCTTCTGTTGTGCGTGAAACATTTAAACATTTAACAACCAGAAGACGAGAGGTCAGGGGGAGAAATCGACGGCGAATGAATAAACCAATCCTTGCGTTTCTAGACGGTAGTTTGAAGATAAGCATCGCGTGGATCTCAAATCTTTGTTTCGGCTAGAAAATTCCCGAAGACAATCACCCAACTTCGTTTCCGCTCTTTGATTCAGTCACCCAATGCTCCACCCAACATTAGAACACGCCCGAAGGATAGAGAAAATACAGAGGTGATTGGCGGTAAAACTACAACAGATATTTACGACGTGTTAGGATTATGTCCTTTCATAAGTTACTCTTTGGGAAAAAAATATGCAAATTAACTGAATGGCCATGGAGCGAGAAAGCTGCTGAAACATATCATGTTCAAATGACGGTGTAGTTAATCTTGGAGACCACTAGAATCCAATTGAAGTGGTTTTCATACACGTTAACGTCAAGTAAATGCAAGTATACAGAAGATTAAAAGTGGAGAAAATCAACGGCACTCTCTAATGACGGGAAAATACCGATGGATTGACCAGATCCCGAGGAACAAAGAGTAAAATGCATTATTTTTAAAAGCTACTTGTAAATAAATTTCATCTTCTTAAATGAACAGGGCCAAATCAAAAAATCGACCAACAACGTTGTTTTATGACAATATTTCTAGTTAAATTTTACAGGCGCTCATCGTCGTCAAAACACTACTTCATCGGGAATATTGCGTACGACATCACAGAAGCTACTTTTACCAGTAATTCGACGTGTTTTATGTTTCAGATGGTTTAATCGTATTCGACGAAAATAATCATTTCCATTGCCATCGTGGAAGACAACAAGCTGGCACGATCTGATTCTTCCTGTGAGAAACATACGTAGATCAGAGATGCGACATCGTGCTGTGACGCAAGGCCACCGAGATACAGTTTTTGTGATCACGTGACTTTAAAAAAATAATTTTTTGCAATTCGCAATTTAATACAAAACCTTTATTAAACTCTGCGGTTGACACGCATACCCATAAATCACATATTTGAGTTTGTCGAAATATTTCCTATCGTGTGCATTGTTCATATATTAGGAATACATTTAATCCATTTTTCTCATTAACTCGAAATGAGCACGATAGAAAGGTTCCACGAAGAAGACCGAGAGGATCGCGTAGGCCAGATCAATCGAAACAGAGTAACTATCAAGGCATAAATAAAATAAATAGTGAACGTGGAAGAGTGGAGGGCAGCATTCAACCTATCTTAGGATTGAATGATGTTTGATAAAATCTTTGTAGGACTCCGCCGGTTACCAAGCGAAAGTGTCAACCAATGACCAATGAACATCAAACGTATGAATTAAAATAGAAGAGAAACTATTCCGTCTAATTTTGCAAATGAGCAGAAGTTATGAAATCAAGACAGCCTAAAAGTAGAAAGAAATCCAACTGATGCACTTACGACATTACGGAAGGTTCAACCAACACCTCGAGTTGCACGTGGAAAAGAGTCAACTGGTAGGGATGACAACTTACCTATAAGAAAAGAGAGCAATTATAAGTAAAAATGTTCCGGAATGTTAAAAACATCAAGCATCAAGAACCAATCAACAAATTAAAACATATTCACAGCAATTTTGCAAGCATGAATTTTTATGATGCAACCATGATAACGTGGCAATACGAGCATTTATATATTTATTTCGAAGTTTTTGACATCGAGATGTCAAACACAGTTACAACGAAGTACATAAAGGAAGTCTTAAATTTGGTATTTCGTATTAATGACGAAAATAATCAAAGATAAACCGGCAAAAATTAAAAAATGATTGAAACATACTTTGACGAGTACTTCCTGAAAAAAATTAGTTCCAATCATGCGATATGATGATGGTTCCGGTTGTAGACTGATTGGAAAAAAGGAAAACTTCAAATTAAAAACTTCGCAAATTCGCAGAATAGAAAATATTTTCAGTGAAACGCAATTTTTTCTTAGTTTTTCTTGTCCAAAATAGAATTCCTCGAAACTTTGGCCAAAGTCATATCAACCACTCACATAAAATGATTACCTTCATTTAATTTCATTAATTTCATGAAGCTGGTTTGAAAAGATTGATTAAGTAGAGATGAACGTTGACTCAATGGCTAGAATAGAAAATATCGGAAGAAGTACTTGAGATGATAAGGAAGGAAAGGAAATGGTGACTACTCACCCCCTGCCACACACCCTTGAGGTGGCTTGCAGGGTATTTTTTACATGTAGGTGAAATTATAAGACGGGATTAGGAAGAGGCCGACAGAGCAACTAATAGTTAATGGAGATACGGTCCAATTATCACTACCTCCAGTCAGAACTGAGGCAAATGCATAGGGTTAGCGAAACTTGGCACTCTCTTGTGAAGATCAAGACACAAGGGACGGGAAATCATTCATTACATGTGGTGTAAATGGTCAAAAAATCACTCTTGACGTCCCTCCGGGAATTCTCCGGCTCCTATTCCCGCCCATTGACGCTTGATTCAGCCTCAGTGACTTTTAATGCTCCACTGCTGAGTGCCACCTAGTTTTGCTAAACCTATACCCCAGACACTTTTAGACTAATGGTCCTCATCGTATGTGTGGTTGGTGAAGATAATGGCTCGATGCTGGAAATTATCTACGTCTACATACTAATCTGCGTGTCACCGAAGAGACGTGTGGCAGGGGATGTAAGGACACCAGCCATGACAAGGGAGGGGAAAGGGAAAAGAAGGGGGGAGAGGACAGAGATGTATTGTATGTCAACGTTGTGTCTTACGTTAGTGTCACGACGTTTTAATACGGCGTAAATTTTTCTATGCAAACGAACGAACGACGTGTTAAAACGGCGTTGCCGCTAAGCTAGCCTTAAGCAGGCCTAAAATGTGAGTGTCATAAAGCAATTTTTCTCGTTACGCCGTAGGTACCCTTTCTCTGGCCGTGGGAGAGGATAATCTCGACCCTTCGTCGCAGTACGAGCCCCACGTGGGTCCGCATGTGTCCGCAGTCAGTTCCTTGGTGCAGTGGGACAACAAATAAAGAAGTTTTTGTGTGATTTGCAAATTGAGGTTTTTAAGTACATTCCTTATGTATAGGTAGCCCTACAACTACAAATTTTAAACGGAGTTCTACCTTTACTTTTATCGTAGATCGTGTGTAAAGGAATCTCCGGATCTCCGGACTAATTTTTTGTTAGTTATTTAGTTGGTTAGGGAGTGATTTTTTTCTATGGTTTAAAGTGCATTTCGGACTGCGTTTCACAGAAGGAATCGCATAGGAGAAGGCCGTCATCCTGGAGCTACTCCACTAACTCAGAGCGCATGACCCACGCGTAGCCACTCATCCGTTGGGAGTCGGGAGTTGCAAACAAACCCTCCCCGATTTGGCCATAATGATGGCAGCGAAACCTGATGCTGTTCGGTGACTCCGAGGGACATGTTACTAAGAGTATCTAATACTGAATGAAAATAATAATGATAATGGCACCTTTTTCGGAGCAAATTTAAATATATCACACCCAGCAGCATTCCATCGCCCTTAAACTCCTGTTCCATCCACTAACTCAGTCCCCTTCTAATTTCCGTCATCAGTTTCCTGCCCACCTTGTACAACACGTTTTCATTTTTTTCTGTTTCCCGTCCGTCGCACCTCAATCTCCATTCTTCTCAACACTTGGTCCTAAAATTCTTGCAATGTGTTCTCAAAATTTTTATTATTCGGTTAATTAAGAAAACGCGATCGTTCTTTCCTTAAGCATTATTAATTCACGCACTGACGATAAAAACGTATTAGCTGGTAGGACTAAAATACACTTAACACAGCACATTTATTTTATGCTTTTTGAACATTGATTGGAGTACTTTTGCCGCCTGTTACTTAAGGCCACGTAATACCTAAGGAGAGATAAATTGCTGAAGGAGAGGGGATTTGTTAATGAAAACCTCCACCTTTGTAATAGAGACAGATTTCATGGATATCAAACGATTCTCTTGATCGACGGAGAACTCATTATATTTTTTTCGAAGCTGGAGAGTTGGTAGAGCAAAAAAAGCGACAAGTTAAAATTGTGTTGCTTACTATCTGAAATCATCTGGTTTTCTGGATAGCTAATAGGGGCGGCGACCGATAGCTTAGGTCTTTTACTACTTGACTATGGCCAAGAATGGCGATAGGTAGCTAAAGGATAATTATATTTTGGGGAATGAAGTATGGATGAAAACCCAGCGTCGGAATAAGTTCTACTCTTGATGGAAAGCACCAAGTGGTCACAGCTCAACGTCCATCCTAAGACGAAATATCACGCTAGAAGAGTATTCTAGCATTCGGGATTCCGCTAGGAAATCCTCCATTATTGGAGTTCAAGCCCAGCCCGTTTCTATGGGAACCATTACTCTAGCAATATCACTAACCCGATCCTCAGAAAGCTATTACTAGATGGGCATAAAACAGATGCCGGGATGGTGGATAGCGAGTAGGGGAGCAGCAAGCGACAGGAAAAGCAAAATTACGGGTACAAGTCTGGAGAAAGAAGACAGTTGAAGGCGCGAGTCCGGGGGTGAAGTGGAATTTAGAAGTGCGGAATCCGACGGAGATATTGAATTGAGAGTCAAGGGGATGGTATAAGAGAAAATATCGGTAGAACAACGAATTTTTGGGCGGAGGTAGTGAGTGCGAAACGTATTTGGGGATATAAAATCCCATATAGAGCCTCAATGGAACGCTAATGTACCAAAAACCAAGGAAACGGCGAAATAAATTCGACGGAGTAGTTTACCAAGAATGTTTCTGTGCAGAACAATACTTACTCTTTATAAGATTCTATAAGGATCTAGCTTTTATGAATCCATCAGAATGGTAATACGATACTCGTACCGTTGAGAGAGAGGGTCTGCGATGATGATACGTAAATATACAAATGAAAACAAAGATGGAAACCATGTAGCCTCAATTATTATTATTCATATTTCCTCACATTTTTTATATTATTGATCAACTTGTAACTCATATATTAACAAAAAAACTTTATTCTCTCGTTTAACCCTAGATATACGTGTATAAGGGTTCATATACGTCCGCGTATGCATCCAACCTTGTTCTATTTCTAAAATCTGAGAGACCCATCATATACTTGATAAAACCTCTTGATTTGATCAATCAAGCGGCGTACACTTAATTGGAACTCAAGTTACTAAGCAGACAAGCTTACTTACTTACAAGCACTTATGGCAGAGCAATACGATTCTTCAAGCATTTCCAAGTACCATTTCGTATTCACCAAAAGGTTGAAATTCGCCATGAAAACTTGACCTGACCGCGATTCAAACAGAGATATCGTAAATTCCGGTCAGGTGTGGTAGCGAGTCACACCACTAAGACTTAATAGCCAAAAGTTAGTCGTTCTAAAGCGACGAAATGTTGAGTTTATACTAAGCGGCATTGCCACATTATGTACAATCACGCCTCTTATGCTACAATGGAGGCAGAGGACGGGAGCATATAATATGAATACACTTCCGCTGAAATTCACCTGGTGGTGTAACTTACTAACATACCTAACTGGCAATTGGGAGATCCAAGTTTAAATCACGATAGAAATAAACGTTTTTTTCATTGCTAATATCATCTCTTTGGTGCATATCTTAGCACAAGTACGCATTACTGCGTACCATTTCATTCTCACGCAAGCATTTCACAAATTATTTGGAAACTACCAACTTATAACCAAAATCAAAACTTGAAATTGACTTCAACAATGGTCACTACAAAAATGATAAATTAAATTATATTTAAGTGAAAAACTGCTAATTATGTATTCTTCTCCAAAACTTAAATAAAATTAGCGGAGTATTTGCCATTTAGCAGTGACGGATAGTAAATTCTATTCAACAATTGTTTCCACAATTATCCGCGTTGTTGGAAGCCAATGAGGAAGCAAGAAGTCCCAGCGGCTTGGAAAAGTATATCGGTTAAGCCACAGAACGATGATAAAGGCACCACCACCTATACCCACCGAAGGAACGGGGAAGGAGCCAATGAGGTTGAGAGGAAGAAGAGAGATGGGAAATAAATTTCGGTGGGCGGAGAGAGAGGGAGAGAGAATGAGAAAATAGAGCAAAGAGAGGGGAGGGCGAGGAAAAAGGTGGAACACACAGGTGACAGGTGATAAAAAGTAATCACGGTTTTAGATTGAAGGTCAAAAATAGAACCGCCACCACCGATGGGGTTGGAGGTTGGCGAGAGGGGGAAGGGAAGGAGGAAGATCTTGTATTGAGTCGAGATGGGAATCAGGATGTGCCCTGACGGGATGGAGTGGAGTGAAGGAAGCGCTGGGGAGTGGGATGGAAGCAAGGAGAGTGGGAGGAAGGTTTTGGCACCCGGCGACAGGGGGTTTTTGTCAAAGGAGGAAGGTAAGAGAAGACTGTGGCGAAAGAGAGGGCAGGTAGAAGGAAAGAAGAAGATTGAAGGTATAGGGGGTCGCGACCGGTGGGAAGAAAAATAAAGGACTATTCACACTGAACATAAGAACGTAACATGAGAAGATGACTCAAGAACATAACTTCATAACAGAACTTAATAGCATAGCTTAAGACGGATAGGATTGTTCGGTGATATAGAACCCATATACGAAAAAATATAGTGGAACAATTGAATGAGTCCATAAAAGGTTTTTGAGGTTTCTTTATTATGTTCAATACCATGTTTACCCCACTTTTGAAAATCATGTTACGTATGAAGAATTATTGTCAGTATTTCATTTTAATAAGCTTAGTGATAGAAGAATATTAAATGATTTGCTGTTTCTACATGATGTACTTAATAAAGGAGAGAGCTCTAAATTGAAATGAAAACTAAATATGCTTATTCCATATAAAAAAGGTAGAAGCAAGAGAACATTTTACATAATGAATGTAAATAGTAACTATTGTAAAAATGCTCCCATTAATAGAATGTGTACTACATTTATTACTGCGTGTAATGACTTGAATTTATTTGAGGACAGGAAAACGTTTTACAGAAAAGCGTGTAACAAATTGTCAAGCAAATTGTCAAATTTTAAATCATGATAATTTATATGCGTAATGTATTTTTGGCCAGCTTGACTCCTTCTTTTACTTATGGTAATTAAAAACATTTGTATGTGTTATTGTTCACTCTTTACTTATATTTATATGTAGGGTGAACTTTAAACTCAATAAATTCAATTCAAATTCAAGACCATGTCTAATAAACGTAACGCAACTAAATCTGGGGATAGAAATGATAATTTCAGGCGTAAGATACGTAGGGGAATTCCGCAATATGTAATCATAAAGACGAAATGAACTTGCACTTTTCCACACATAAGTACACCGATCGATCATAACCTTTAAAAAACGCTGGAAAAGACGTCGTACCGCAGAAATTGATTTGTGTAATAAATAAAGTGAGGAAAAGTACAAAATTTATTTCTCTATAATGACTAATATTAAGCTAGGGCTGTAATCTCCCGTGTCTTTAAGGTAATACACTCAGGAGTTACATTGCTGAATTAATCCGATTAAATTGATGGAATAACGCATTATTTTATGGGACTTAATGATGCTCACCATGATGTTAAAGAACCGCTATGTACTATTTCACGCCTCTTCAATTATCCGGAATCAATTTAAACGCCTAGGGCTTCATTCTCGAAACACAATGGTCAAGTGTAGCAAATTTAATTCATAGACTCAGGCGTTAATATTGCACCTTGTGAATCTTAATTTAGCTAAAAGAAATAACTGTTAACATTGTACTTGAAGAGAATGACAATAGAAGTTTAGATAGTTGATGAAGTGTGACGTCGTAACAGGAAGAACATTTTCTTTTGAATCGAGATAAATTTTCTGGCATAAAATGCAGTCGATCACGAACCATCTCAAAGGGAAGTAACTCTTAAAATAACTTATTCTTACTTCTGCATTTCAATTTCAATCAGCTCAATATAATCCGCCGTCTTGCTTACTTGTGGAACGGCAACTGTGAGAACTGTGAACTGTGGAAAGTATTAAACTCCATTCTATTATTTCACATTATTTAATACGTCAATATATTGAAATATAGCCAATAAATTTATCGAAAGATTCCGCAAAGGATACTGAAAGAATGTTTTGGCTTACAGATTTTACCACTGAATGAATACATATTCGTCGTTTTTGCAATCGTCTATTTATATTTTATACAATGTAAGCTTCTCAATCCTAAGCATTCGGTTAGTAAACTGTCTTTAGACCAGGTTAATGGATTTTTAATGGAGTAGAAATGCCCGTTATATGCCCCAATATGAGCCCGTTGTCGACCCACCGCAAAATCTAATTCTATTACTGTCTTGAGTTATGTAGCTAAGTTACGTATTTATGTTCAATGTGAACCGACCTATGATGAGGGGCAGACGTATGAGATGGAGAGGGTTCAAGAGAGAGTAATGAACTGTCAAGGTGGCGAAGAAGGAGTGAGAGTTACAGGAAATATCGCACAGTCTCTACCCACGCCGTATTGAGCAGCATATACATATATGTCCTCCCTTCTAACTTCAGGGATATTATTTATCTATGGTTTTCAAATGCGATCAGTTTATCTCAATCATCCCTCTCACCATGTCTGTAGGAACCATGATAGGAAGGGAAAAGCTGCAGTACTTTGATGTTAATGGTCCCAGGTCCAAAGTACCTACGAGATAAAATAAACCGTCGTTATAGGCCATTTTTTTGTCTAGGTTAGTTACTGTCAAAACCAGGTGTCCGATAAACGAGTTGGAAAATAATACTCGGTTTGCAAAACGCCTTTTAAAATCACACGTGCCACGGCATAAGGCGAAATGCTAAATTCGGTATGAGCCACGAACGTTCAGATATATTTATTTATACGTCCGTTGCATGGTACAGCGATTGTCTCTCTGATGTTTTAGAGAACTCTAGTTTCTATTATAATGGTCACAATAAGAAATAAATAACCTGATACAAACACAGTGATAGCTAATTTAGCATCGTACGGGAGCAAATCTTGATAAACGTATTTGTTTGTTCATAACAAGAGGTAAAATCAAAGTAATGCGAAACTAGAGTGTGATAATGCCATGCGCCTGTAACGCGATAAATGCAATGTGTGCAGCTTTAATGATGCCCGGGATAGCGCTCTAACAGGCGCAACGGGGCAGACGTTCGGACCCAGTGGTAGTTTTGACATCGCCGCTCAGAAATGAGAATATTCATCACGCATAATTTTTGGCAAAACATTCTTGGGATTAACTGAATACTATTCACCGCCTTGACAGAATGACCATAGCCTTGCGACAGCTGGATACAACGTTGACGGTAAATTAAAATGAATTAAAAATTATGTTTCCGTGAGTATTATCTGCTGTAAGCGTCTTTCTGTAAGCTGTAAGCGATTATCATCATCGATAAATATCCACATATTTTTTAGCATTCATCGTTACCCATCACATTGTTTATTTCGGGGAAGGGACAGCAAAAAAAAAGCTTATTTCCTGGTAAAAGGCCATTAATCTTTTTTAATGCTTGCTTCCAAACATATTCTATGGACTCTTAATGCTCCTTCTCTTAAGAGTATTTTCCACCACATTCGCCCATTACTTACCCCATCCCCTCAACCCATTTACTCCTCTATCATAAATCTACGTTCTCCATTTGACTCTAGTCCATTCTCTCCACATAAAAAATCCACAGAATCACGATCCTTTCATATATGTCCATTACCTGACCATCTATTCCACATTCTATCATGACCCACACAATTTTAATCTTCGTGCTTTTACCGCAAACCCTCCTCAGATACCCCGAACCCACTGCATTTAGCCTAATCTTACGCTTATCCTGGCATACGCAGGTTTCGCCACCTTACAGGAAAATAGGAAGGAGTACGCGTCTGTAAACTGCAATTTTTGCCACCCTGTTCTAATATCCATTCCTTTATATACTCTACATACTACCCACGACTTCTCATCTAGCATTTGCACGCCTTTTAGCGACATGTACACTCCCGTCGTTATCAAAGATTAGTCAAAGGAACACACGATCATCCACTGGATCAGTAATTTCCCCATTCACTCTCATTGTACAGTCATTTTTCCCATTCTCCCAGGAAAAGCAGTATTATTTTAAAGAAAATGATATTACGGGATTGTGTACCTTATTTGGTTAACGCAGTTACGGTGGAACCTTATAAATTTTCAGTTTAAGTTGCGGTTGCGATTAAGTAGTGTCCTGATCCACGCACTTAGACATATAATCTGGTAGTACACCAGAATTATTATGCTAACAAGTAACCCGATGGATTTTTGAACTAAAAAATATAACTAGTTATTTCAGTGAATAAATGTTCAGGACGTCTCACAGTACGTAAAAATAACTCGTCTGAACATTGCCTCAACCTAATACTAATTTGCTGAACAATGTACGAAATACATAAAAATAAAATATATAGAATGATATTGGCATTACAAGGTGAATTAAATGGAATTCTCCGAGCGCAGATCAATTTTATAATGCTTGAAACTCATGAAAGCCCTCAAACTAAGAAACTGAATGACAAAGAGCCGACTTACATCAATTAAAACCCAAAAACATTAAAGAAAAAACTTCAAAAGAGGTCAGATTTACTTAATAGAGTAACTAATTTCCTTCAAATGCATACAAACCGTAAAGCGTAGTCTTTTGATTGACCATGTGAGCCGAAAAAAAATCTAATAGGAATAAAATATTAACAAAGAGAATATGGAGAAAATATTTCCATGATTTGAAACTGGGACACTTCAAACCCATTCCTCGCAAAAATAAATTGTGCATAATTTCATTCAATCTTCATTTAAACTATTTCATAAACAAGAAAACATGCGTTTCATAAACCTCATTCGAACAATGCAAAAATGCATAATTGATGATCAAAATGAGGTTCGTAGAAAATATTGGAAGAATAACAAACCACGAGAGGTACACGAAATTAGGTTACAACAGTATAAATATGTTCGAATTTTATTTATTACTCCACTCTATGAATTATTTCGAAGGTATCACCGTGGGTTTTTACGGCAGATTTTTACGAATATGAGATTATGGCAATGCGTGTTTGAGTAAATATTTATGAACTTGTCGGTACTCAAAACCGTGCCAAGTTATAAAGGAAGTTAACTATTTCTCGACTATTAAGTAGGTTAACCAAATACTTGCTCGTTGAATCAGTTAATGCTGAAGCCGCAGTGATTACAATATAATTGCGAGAGCAAATGCCGGCTTATGTCAACAGCGGAGAAATATATTTTTCCGCGAGAGTTAACGTTTGTGCTAAAATATAGTAAAACAAAACTTTCACAGTAAAACATTAAGCTAGCTATTTCTAGAATAGGATATTGGTTAACCAAACATGTATTTCATTTTTAATACCAACACCGCAGTTATTACAACATAGTTGCCAGACAAAATTCCTGTTTAAAAGTCATCAACGGAGAAACTCCAATATCCGACATAATTCGAGTTGTCGCATAATGTAGTAAATCATAACTACTTTTTTACTTCTAGGAATAATGAGTTGATAGAAATATTTTCAGCAAAGGAATTTTCCGGAATATTTCTTTTTCATAGGAGTTATGGTATATATAGCACCCATAGAAAACATAGAAATACAAATTAATTCAACTTAGCGAAAGCTCAGAGTACGTAAATTGGCCTGGGACAAAATAAAATACGCCCCCTTCCTAAGTTTTTAAATTTATGACCATTAACCAAACTTTGCATTGAAAGGTTGACCTTTACTTTCCTGGTACCGATTGAACAAAACTCCTGGTAAACGTAAACACGCAATTGAAAGACACAAACCTTCCTGAACCTGCCGTTTGCGTTAGTGAGTATGGTAATGCGCTGGCCTGATAATTCAGGCGCAGATATAAATCAGTCATGCATGTTAGGTTCAGATGTAATAATTAAGATATAGACGGTGCGATATAACCCTAAAATTTGGAGCACGTTTAAACCCAATCTACAAATCCTAACAGCTAATTATAGATGAAAACCCGGTGGGTAACAGCACTGAATCATTGGTTGGGCATACGGTTAGTTCTCAGTATTTTTCGACCTTCTTATCAATAGATGGGGCATTTCTCTAGATAATCCCCCAATAAGTAGGGCCTCACGCAGTATGGAAATGTTTTCCCCACTTATGCATTGGTGCAGGGATAACAAAACTTGATGGCACTCGCTTGTGAGGAACTTGACGTCAGGGATAGTAAGGCATACAAGTGACGTGGAACTAAGTGGCGTTGGATCCCTTCAGAGATCCCCGCATGAATCACTTGGTACACCTTCCCGCGCCATCAACGGCTGATTCACCCTCACTAAACCAATGCTCTCTGCAGATCAGTGCCACCAAGTTTCTCTTCGCCTATACAGTTTATACAACCCCTTCGTAAACATTCACGCTCCTCTAAAGCAGCGAAAGAGTATTCCGAATGGTAGGCTAACCCCTGATTTGGAGCAACTAGGTTAGCCGGTCAAACATTTCAACGTGGATCCATTAAGAGCACATTCGTTGAAAAAATTGATTACCACACGAGCAGGCACAATACTTTCACTTTTACGGCGCACCTAGAAATAAAAAGGCAAGCGGCATACCTTCAAGGAATTCCTGAGAGTTACACGGAGTGAGTTTGAGCGCTTTCTGCGTCACGTCTTGCCGGCGAGTTGCTCATGCAGGTCCGCGTGAGGTGGGAAAACCACCCACATACCACCGCGTATGCCACCAAGAATACAGCTAGCGCACTCTCCTGGGGTTAGGGGACGCGGTCACCCGTATAAACCGACGAGCACTCGACTCCATTGCGACCTTTGTGGCGCTCCCAGTCAACCCCTTCGCCGTTCACCCACGATTCCCTCCTCGTTCCCTTATTATGCCGGTAAGAAGGAGAAAAATCTTCTCAGGCGCGTGCCTATGCTTGCTGGAATTCTCAATAAAAAGTAAAAACCTGTATAAATAAATGACTAGGATTAATTTTTTTTTCTTTAAGCATACGTTTGGACTGTGGCCTAATATGGGGAACTTTATATTCATGATGTTGAAGAAAGCGCATATCCGAACACATCAGCGCACTTCAGCGCACACGAGCGACGATTAATGCTACCATGCTCGCTGGCGAAACGTTTGGTATCCTGCCGGTAGGTAGCATTCATTTTTGCCGGTGGTCTCGTTAAACGAATGTAATCTGGGAAAATATGCAAGTATTCCCGAGATCTCTCTTGTTTTTTTTACATCTACGGTCGGGTAGTGGCAATTGAAATATATGTATAATATAAATATAATAATTATAGACAATCCATTTTTAAAGCCTTTTCTGAAAATCAACACTAAAACTACAATCGCCGATGCGATTATCGAAGTTCTTTTATTGGTTAGCGCACATCATCTTTGCCTCCGATCTGCTTTGAAGTACACTGCCAAGTACGCAGGGTTTGAAACTAATGGGAGGTAAGTGCGCTGTTGCGTTGCGAAGTGAGCAATACACTAGAGCAAAATGGAAAGCTTTCATGGTTTTGAAATTGGACTATGGGAACGGAAAAAGAGAGAGAAAACTGAACTCATTTGAGTTATGGTGTTATAGACGCATTCTGAAAATCACATGAACTGATAAGATTTATAATGAGAAAGTACTTAAAAGAATGAACGAGAAAAGAGGCTTTTGGAAATCTATCGTAAAAAGAAAAGTCCGGCCAATAGAACATTTGTTGAAATATCAAGGACTTCTAAAGACAATACTAGAAGGATTTAGGAACTATAAAGATCCAGGGGAAGACCACGACTGCATATTACAGAGGAGATTACGAATGATGTGGGATGCAGTAATTATGAAGATATTAACAGGAAGGCGTAGAAACGTGAATAATTGAGACCGTGTATCAACAAAACTGCTACAAAAAATCTTCGGAGTCATCGACTTAGCACAGAGATAGAGAAGGTAAAGAATTTAAGTTACACCTCATTTAAACGAAGGCCTATTATCCCTGTAATGCAATTTTTATCCCGACAAGTTAGCTGTCGACTTTAGTTTTACGTCCCCCGACTTCCAAAGTTAAATCACTCAGTCCAATATCTGACCCTTATCTAAACAAACATCTATTACTGGGACATAAATTGAATTTGTGAACTTTTGTTAGACTGACCGATGTAACCAACCTTGCTACCACTCCAACTAAGATTATTTAGAAGGTTAGTTAGATGAATAAGCTCAATAAAAAGGCTTCTTAAAAAAGTCATCCCAACCCATGTGTTTTACAGTCAATCCATGGTGATAATCCCCTCTTGAGGACTTTGTTGCCATTTGATTGTGTACTTCGTTTATCCCACAAAAAGTCCTTCATCCCGATATCAATGGTAGACTGATACACATAAAGAAATGCGTAAGCTTAGTTCGAAGAAGTTAATTGTGATTTTCGATAAATGAACGTGAAAAGTTCCACGTGAGGGAGAGAGCCGTTAATCAATGTGCATATGTAACGGTAATGTGGCTATAACCATGATAAAATTAAGATCGGAAAATAATTTAAACAAAGTAGAAAGACAATGAAACTTGAAAATTTTTATAATGTTTTACGTATCCCTCAAAATAAAAAAAACAAACCAAAGGAGTAAATTTATTGAGAAAAGATTTTTGACAATTTCTGTTAGCATCTAAAACATTGGAAGAAATTATTATAAATTTTGACAGCGAGAGAAATATAAAAGTATTAAAACCTCTAACACAACTTTTTCTCCTTCGTCATTAGTGGACGCCACTGCTTTTTGGCGTTTTCTTGGTAACTACAAAATGTTCACGTTGCCATAGCTCAGTGTGTACGGAGTTGCGACCTACCTATACCAGAAATTACGCAGGTTTCTTCTGAAACGCCGTGTATATTCATGATAAAATACTTTTAAATAATTCTGATCATTCTTTCTGTCAAAAATACTTTTGGAAGGGAAATTGATACAGATCAGTTATTCTCTTCTGACTCTTTCCAAACAAAAAATCATTAGGATCAATAAAACGACGGAAAGAACGGATGACTTGTCTCAGTTTAAGAAGACCTCTGGAATATAGCATTTCCCACGAATCGAGAAATTTTTAATGGATGGTTACAATAATTTATATTTCAAATTAGAGCAAGTATTCTTCTTTATTTTATTAACCATACCAAGTTTAGGTGCGACTATGTAAATATTTTTCCTATTATCAGCATTATTTTCATATTCATTCATCCGCATATATAATTAATAAATTCTCCGTAATTGGGTAAGAAATTATGTAATATTAATATTAATTTAAATTATTCATTTATGTTCTTAAATGGTACCGCATATGTAACCGGGCTGAGAAAAAGTTGAGGAAATATCCTTTTTCCCATACCAAGTGAATTCCTCTTAGCCACCTACTGATCAAAATGGTCTATTTTGGTTCATACTTTTTCTTATAGCTTAAGTCTTCATGCCAACAAATTGCACCCACGTATCCATAAACAAGAAATTCAATTTACATGCGCGACTTAAAAATATGTTCCGTTCTTTCTTCTTATTTGCCAATAGGTTGTCACTGAATTAAATAGAAACTTGCCGTCACGGTGACCTTGAACTCTTGCTGCCCTAACAAGTCATCTTTTTTCCATACTCAACCCAGTATAAATGAAAATTATTTTACAAAAGCGATAAAAATGAGAGCATCGATGTCGCATGTCAAATAAATATGTCAGTAATCGGGAACCCACTAACGCAGTCATATATAAAATTATGATGAAAAAATGATGAATGTGAAAGTGTGTTTGATTAATCACAGCACCAGGATATTAAATAAACCCTATTGAGATTGTTATTTTGGCCAAAGATAAATTGATTCTCATCAGAAAGTCACGCTTAAATTATAAACCACAAACTTTTATAATTACCCAGAATCGACCTTAAGTATTTAAGGTCGATTCTGGGTAATTGGAGCATCTTAAAAATGCTTGAATGAGCACTGAAAGGTCAGATCCCAGATAAACGGCGTAATGCATCGGCTGATTAATAAATATGTAATACATATTTTACACTTCCCGAGTCGGTGAATTAAATCTAGCAAGCACTCACCCCATAGTAAGTTTCACCCGATCAATCTTCCGTAAATTTATAAAATACTGCCAGGGCTTATTGATTTGCCGGTGCCAGCTTTTCTGGAAGCATGTAGACTCCGTAGAGGGCCAAATAGAATTCCAATATTATTAACGTTATTATCTTCCTGGTCCATAATTACCCTTTAACCCAAATACCACCACGACATATTTATTTCCCAAGTGCTCTCTCGAGTTATGGAATTTAGTAGTGATGCATTAATGCTACATATTTCCTCAAATATTTTGCGGAAAACTAAAAGGACTTCTCCCAAATTATACTGTCAATTATTTGGCATTCATTATCTATTGCACGAAAATGGGATTGATATTTTACAGAGGATATCAAAGAGAAGAGACATAATAATTCTACCTCAGGACTAATTGATGTCACCCAATGTTTAATTAATTTCCAATAACAGATCCGTATAGTTTGTATGAATTTGGAATTGCTATGAAATGATCCGAAGCCATTCATGATTTTTTAACCAAATATCCCTAGTACATTCAGTTAGCTGTTTTAAGGCCTAGCAAGGTTGTATATGTTTCATAACTTCCTCACCATTTTAAATACCCAATACTGTCCAACTTCATTACTCAAGTAAAATATTACCATTAATCCGTTTTTCATCATCTCACTCCTTATCAATTCCTTTATTTGTTTCACCTTCGTATATTTTAGGAAAACATCCTCATTTTGCTTACCGCTCCAAATGTTTTGCCTTCCTCAAATCATAAGACATTTCCCAGTCTTCTCTGAACCCATATCTTATAACACAAATCACACGATTGAAGGATCCAGTGATTCATTGCTCAGCTACAAAATAAGGGTCATCCCTTCTTCTCTGAGGACTAGCTTTGTAAAACACACAACACCACTTTTCATATTATTGTCTCAGCTATTAGCTATAAAGATATCTAATAAATAATATAAATATCTTCAAGTGAATAAGAAGCTTCGGTTGATGAAAATCTAGGCGTCTTGCGTTCGATTTGGTGAAATTAGAAAGGATTTAAAAGGCGACGTAGACAATAACCATAATCAGGGTTGCCATAAAGATTTGAGTCTGAAATTCCCTGAGTTATCCCTGATTTCCAGACCAAAATTTTCTGTTTTCCCTGAGGATTTCAAACAACAACTTGCATTATTTTATGGGTGTTATGCAATGAACCGATCACACTTTTGTGGAGTTTCTGTCAAATTATAGACTAACATCAAAGCAAAACAAATTTCCAAGCAGAAATGGGGAAAAAACTGCATTTTCAAAGGGAATATTTTAATATTTGTTAGCAACATGTCAACTAGTACAAAAGTTGGCTAGAGCAGGCATGGCAGCCTCACGCCGACTCACACGGCTTGTAACACACAGAGTAGGGGAGTATGGGAGGGAGGTTAGCTACGCGGATAATAAATATCTAACTTTTTATACCCTTTATTGAGATTGAATCCACTTTATACTGAAAAAACCCTTCAATTAAGGGTGCACTACTTTTTCCAGAACATTTACCGATTTTCTCTGAGTTTTCCCTTATTTCCCTGAGGGTTTTTTCCCCTGAGTTTTCCCTGATTTCCCTGATCTCCAGATTTGTGGCAACCATAAATATGACTCTTGGAAGAATCACCCACGCCAGGTGGAACGATAGTTAAACTCATGTAAATGGTAATCGAAGCAGCAAATGACAACTTAGATGAGTTGGTTGCAAATGAGTTGGAACACAGGTGTTTAGCATTTGCAAATATTATTGATATTAAAGCACATTTGAGGAATCAAGCGACCTTAAGGTCAAGATTTTTATCCACTAAATCATAATAGACTCGAGGAAGTTATAAAATTCGAAAATACATAACAGCGATATAAAGGTGAAATCCGTATAAAAAGCGACGCAGTAAGACAATTATTTCCTTTGGAAATTTTTAAAAATTCACCTATGGTACACATTTTATGAAATCATGACACATTATGAGTTAAAAATTGTTTTACGCATAAAGACAGTGAAATATATCAATGTATGCTACCGAATAATTATGAAGATCAAACGGACAGAGAGAATCATTAACGAAGAAGTCCTACGAAGAGTTGCAGAGAAAAAAAAAACAATGAATAATCGTGGAAGAAGGAGAGACAAACTTGAGCAAATTTTGCAACACAACAGCATATTGAAGACAATATTGGAAGGAGAAATGTATGGGAAGGATTAAACAGGAAGATCAATAATGAAATGAACCAGGCAAATTATGAAGGACCTAAAAGTGAATAATTATTTTGGGCCGAAGTGGTTGGCGGAGAAGAGAGTGGAGTGGAAAGCTGCAGCAAACCAATCTTCGGATTTTTGAACGATGATGATGATGGGGTTAAGATATCAAAAGTTATGAGAAATTTTACGCAAAAACACACAAAGGCTCTTTCGTAATCGAAAGCATCAGATCCACGCATATCTCATCAATGTGTATTTTTTTACGCTGTACCCGAAGAAAATTTATGCTTCTTCTTGTATTCCTCGTCTTCCATATTATCGTGGCATGGAGAGGGAGGAGGAGGGCGTACTACATTAAAAAGACAAAGAGCGGGAATCCTGTCACGACACACTGATTGCGGTCGGCGGGAGGATGCAACAAAAACGATAGCAACATGCTCATTCTTCCCCTCCCTTGAATGGAAGCATTCTCTAGACCATGGATAATTTGATATCTTGTATTTACTGTTTCGACCGTTGCCTGGTTTATTTGGTCCAGGGGAATCGAAATCGTGTTTACACGCCAGCGCGAACCGTAACTACGATGAACAACACCGTTAAAGAATCGGTGCGGGGACATGTGACATTCGCTCACGCTCACATGAATATGTAACGTTTCAGATTTCCTATCACCTTGATTACTGGGTCAACCCAAAAGACCATGGTTTCAATTCGCCAAGGATAAATTCAACTCATGTTATCAGGTCATCGCTTTAGGAGAGTCTGGCATCGCCAAATAGCTTCCAGGCATTAATACGCAACCTATTAGATGTATATATTCCTAACCTAAAGCGTTTTCGTGATACCGTGACCCGCGGAAATATTCAATTATTTCCACATCTGACTCGTAGAGCATCAAGAGTTTTGTATCACAAGGCAATTGTATCATATGTATTGCGTTTGATTGAAATTTTATCTTTTCAATGAGGAGTAAGTAGTTGTACACGTAATTCTTACATTTCTTCTTCTCCCTATGTGATGCTATTTCCCTTACTCCATATTTCATACTCCATACTTACTCCTTTCTTCTCATATATTATGCTCTTTATTCTATGTTTTTATTCCTTGTATCTTCTTCTTGAGACTTTTCCCTCTATTTTTCCTTCAAATATATTCTTTACAAACCCACTGTGCGTCAGGGGGTGCTCTATCCATCTGGTTCTTCTTTTACGTACAATTTTCCATGTGGTCCTTTCCTCTACTACACTCCTGCATATTCCATTTCTCATTTTTACCGTCCATTTGATTTTCAGAAAACAACTCGAACACTAGAATCGTTTTTGGTTTGCTTTTTCAATGTCCCATGCTTCCGAAACAAATGTTATACATACTGTTTCCTCCTTCCTATCCTTTTTGAACGCAGTAGTTGCCTTTTAATTAGGAACGTTTTAGGCCGACCGTTGTACTTCTTCCGTCCCACGTGATGGTACTTCCGAGGTAAGTGAAGGAATATACTCGCTCGAATATCTCTCCTCTAAGTGTGACTTATGCATTCAGCTTCTCTCATCCGCATACTAGATTTTGGACTTCTTCTAATTTATTTTCATTGTATATTCTTAAAGAACTTGGTCCTTTGCGTTTTGTGATCTTAGACGATCATCGCGATTTTCTGCTATGACTGCGATCTCATTTGCGAAGAGGAGTATTATATTTTTCTCCATTAACTTTTTTTCCGTTCAATCCAATATATTGTGCTCTTCTTATTGCCTGTACCAAGTATATGTTGAACAGTGCTGGTGCGAGATCATTGTTTAATCTCCTTTGTTAATTTTGGCTTCTATTTTTCTTCCGCCTCTCATTCGCACTGTGACGACTTGGTTTTTGTATAGCTGGTAGATCATTCTTCATTAGATATAATCCACTCCGAGTTTTTCCAACAGCCTGAACATCTTTTTTCACTCAACGCTGTCGAAGGCTTTCTCCAAAGGCTACATGCAGTGGCTTGTCCACATGTATCGTTTTCTCTACCATTACTATCATGCAGAGTACGGTCTCCCTGGTTCCTCTGTTCTTTCTAAATCAAAATTTGTTTTTTCGAGAGGCTGTAATCAATATTCCTTTCCATTCTTCGGCTTATTACTCGCGAAGTACTTTTGACGGATATGACACCGCCGAGAAATGTGAGGAACACCGGTTTCGGTGTTCCTCACATTTCTCAGTTCTTGTGTTCTTCGGTATCGCAATGATTTCACCCCTTAGAAAGTCCTCCGGTAGTCTTACCTTCCAAGCGCCTTGATGATTTCTCATTTAATGTTTTCCACTCCAGGTGCATTGTTATTCTTCCGATCTTTCACTGCTCGGGCGAATTTTCTTTTCAGTGTGTCTTGGCCCCGGTCACCCTTGTCCACCTCGCTCTCCGCTTTCATTAAATTGTCTACCAGTTACCTTGGCCCATGGAAGAGTTCATCGATGTATTGCTACCATCAATTCCCTGTCTACACCCTCAATCATTATTTTACCGTTCACATTCCTGATGGTGTATCTTGTCGTTTTTCTCTTCCGAAGTGTCTCTTTACTAGCTTATATAATATTTCGGGGTTCCCCTTCTTCATATCTTTGTTTATTTCCTTGCAGCAGCTTTTATCCAATTCTTGTTTGCCTATTTGCATTGTCGTATGACTTGGCTCCTCGGCATTTTATTTATAAGATGCTGAGGAGCAAAGGTGAGGCAATTCTTTATAAAGAATTGCCTCACCTTTGTTACTGGAGTTCTTGTATTTTCTTCTTTCTTCTATAATTTCCCAAATCTTCGTCATAATCCACGGCTGCTTTCTGTCGGCTCTCTTATTCACCAGTTCCGCTACTTCAGGAATTGTCCTCTTCAACTCATCTCATCTTCCTTCGGTGCACGTTTCTCCTCCACACCCTAGTTACTGTATGTAGTAGATAGCAGGTTGTAGAGAATCTTTCTCAATTATATTTTTCCACCAGAAATTTCGTTTTTCATCTTGGTTAATGTTTTCTCTTATTAAATTTCTTGTATCGATGGATTCCAAATTTTCTTTGGAAATTTTCATGAAATATTGAGCAATGTACATTAAAGAACTGACGGAGAATAATCAACGTTTCCTCATGTCGCTGTGATGAGGAAGATCTCCAAAAACTGAAAAAGGATTCCGTACAAGAAGGAGGCAGATACTAAAACCTCATTGACCTAGATGTCTTTTCCACATGTAATTCGTGGGTAGAGCATGTGAACTGTCAGATGTATGACGGATGTCATACCTAACCTTTAAAAGCACTTAAGCCGCGTCCGAATTCGTCGTAAGGATCCCTCCAAGTGCGCATATACGTACTTCCGAGGACGGCGGCCATCTTGAAGGATGTCCGAATTGGTTGAGCCTCCTCCGCATAATTATCGCATTTTGACTTCAATTACGGCAGTAATTGGCTCATAATTGAAATAACGTTGTAATATTTCTACATTTTGTTTTTATTTAATTTCTCGGGAATTTTACCATCTTACAAGCAGTCTTAATTAAAAGCTTAAATATCCTTTCTCGTTCAAATTGACGTTTTTCTGCTGCAATATGAGTAATCTCCATTTAAGCCATGTTAAAAATCACCACTTTCAAGTATGAATTATGCCAAAAATAGCATAATAAGAGGTACTTTTGATTGTAGAATTTGTTAAAACGCACACTAAAAATACTATTTATCATGTAGGATAAATGGTTAATTTCCTGTTTTGGTTGAAGATTTATAATAACTTAATGTGCTATCGTGGGGCTTTGATCGATTGTTAACTATCGATCAAAGATATATGGTTTACAGTCAGCTGTTTCATTCTGTCTCTTTGTCAGTCGCCAAACAAACCTTCTAAGACACAATTATAAAATTAAGTTGAAGAAAAAAATGTTTTATTTGAAAATTACATTATAAAATTCAAAATGCATTTCTCTTCTTTTTTCGTAGCAAAATAAAATACAATTCTATCAAATCTATTTTGTAAGTAGAAAAAAATACAGAAAAGTTCCTTATTCGTTACTTGTTATTATTTTTAACCTTCAACTATCGGAAAATTTCATATTTTTTATTCTTCTCACTATAAAAAAATGCTTCAAAAAACAGTTTTTTCAATGCCCAATATTCCGCTCCGAAACAATAGCCGCCTAAGGCCATAGCCCATAACCACTCTAGGCATAGTCTATGCCATAGCTATTACGCCTCCGGCTTATTCGCACTAATGTGGACATTTGAAAGGTATTATGAAGTCGCTAGCTGGGAGTTGACGCATGGGAAATTCAAAAAGAAGAGCAAAATAGGGATAGGATAGGATAGGATGATAGGATGCGGCATGGATTTATTTTCGAGGTCCACAAGGATGCGGGATATCAAATGGGAGGGAGAGAGAGTCGGAAGCACGAGAGAGAAAGGGATGTTGGGCTGAAGGGCCTTAAAAGGACCGTCCTCGACACAGCATTACTGCGGTGGTGATACGTCCTCAGATGGAGAGGGCGTTCTTATCACTTTGGGGGTCGGTAGAGGTGGGGATGGAGAGTCGTCTGTTTCCCACGGAGTAGCGGTGGGAAAGTGGGCTCTTAGCAGGAGGGAAGTGAAGGGCGATATGAGGGCTTTGCCGTATGACTAATGTCTCGGCGGCGGGGATGTCACCGAACTCTGGGAAATTTTCCATTTCACGTGCGCCGCGCCTGAACATGACCAGTGGCTTAATTTATTTCGCAAAACGTGATACACTGAGAGAGAGAGAGAGCGAGTTTATAAGAGCGCTTGCTCATATGTCAGCTGTTCTCGTAACATTTACACCTTAATCGACATCCACATCGGAGTTTGCGTTTATGTGAGTCTAAATTTATCGTGCAGAATAAAAATAAATAACGTTCTCAGTAGAATAAATAATACTTATTAATTGTATGCTGTTTTTGAAAGCGCCAATATTTCCGCCAAAATCAACTTCCACATCAGAGTTTTCAGCATTAATTTTATAATGCGGCACAGAGATAACGATTTCAGTATAGGTAAACAATTTTACTGAAATAATTGTTAATTCTAGGACCGTCAATATAGCAAGTTTTGACATCCAAAACGATGCCAAAACTTCCATTTAGAGGTTTTTCCATTATTATCACCATGGTTTTATACGTTACTAATCAAATAAATGTATAAAAATTAAAATGTGGGCATGTTTCAGGAAAAAATTAAAATTAACCGCTCATTTAATAAAAATTGAAGACGGAGAAAGAACTCTAATTTTCATGTCAATTATAGCTGCAGAAAGCAAATAGATATATAGCCCACACGATGAAACATAAAAGACAAACAAAAAAATTAATGTTCTATGCAAAATTAACAAATTTCTACGCACCATTACGTTAATTACACCGTAATATTTACGGATTAATTCCTACTGTCGCGACAACTAAGCATATCCTACTTTGAAAGTAGTATAACAGCCGAGCTGCAAAGGAAATTTTAAAAATTGGAATAAATTTTATCCCATATAAAAAACCTTTGACACAACGCCGCAACACTACGCTAAATATAAATGACATTTTTAAGCTGGTATTTTTAAATATAAAGTATTTCCAAGAGGATAGAAAAGCCACAATCATCAGTTGCTCGCCTCAACAAGTCCAGATGAAACAGAATAATTTCTCCCTCCCGCTTATCCCGAAAAAGGCACCCGGAATAATGAGATGGTCATTCCATACACCTTGCCTCTGGCTGTGGGGCAAGATTAAATTTCGTGAGCTGGAACTGGTCGTAATTGCCGGAGGAAGATACCCAAAATTACTTCGCAACGCTATCTACAATTTGTATCTTAAGAGCTCTGCTTTCGTGAAAATGACAATACAATGAAGAGGCAAAACTGAGGAACGTAACTGCCCAATGCCCATGAAGTAAGAAGGGGTTAATGGATTCTCCATTTCTAAATGTGGCATGACTTGACGCCCGGAGGCTATCATCTTCGTCTCCGTTTATCTCCTTTCCAGGCTACTTCACTCATTTAAAAACCAGATTTCCTCAAATCCATAGTGAAGTTTTACATTTACAGACAAACATTACACATTCTAAAGAAAAATCTCAGGGTTCCAACAGAAAGTTAGGGTTCCAACGGAGCAGTTAAATCCACGTGTTTCGCCGCAGGAGTATTTAAAGTTAGCAAAAGACAACATATTGGAATATCATATAGGTACGAGAAAAAAATCCTCATATTTATTGTTATCTTTTTACCATCAATAAAAGAGCGCCATTATATGGGAATGGATCACGTTAGGTGAAGGAGTAAAATACCTGTATAACAAGTCCGACCCTTCTAAAAATATAATTTGAATAACTAAGATCTCTTAGCTCTACCTATTAGCTATATTTATGCCTGGATAGAGCGGTATGACATGACTGATTGCATATACATGTTAATGCTGGGATTGCCCTTCTAGTTTGACCCTCTCATTAGACAAACCACGTTCTAAGTTTTAATTAACATTCAGGTGGTGCCAGTCAACATAGATACCTCTAAACAGAAAAATGCATTTTCAACACTAAAATTACCACAAATGATACCAATAGAAACGTTAATACGGTCATCATGAATCGAGTCATTTTCTTATGACTCAAGACCAATTAAATGGAGTTGCTTTGATACCTGTTTATATAGACAGAAGATGAATTTCTGGGTTTAGAGATGCTAAGTTTGATAAAACTATTTTGATTTAGTCACAAAGCTTTGCCGGGAAACAAGATTCTAATATCTATGAAAGATATACAGAACTACAGAGTGCTCTATATGTGCATTAAAAATATCACTGCATTAATGTTTAGAAAAATAGATAATTATGCTTGTTTAATTGAGCCAAATAATGAGTCCCTTATCTGCCAAACCCCTTGTCACAAAAAAGAGTATGGTTTAAAAGAATAGTAGCCAAAGGGGCAAGATCCCAACAGCTGCAGATATATCCCGGTAATGAACTCTCACCGCAATCCTGATCTACACTAGTGTACCAAAATAGAAACCGCAGCAGAAGGTGTCCAGAAATTCATGCTATTTTGGCACACTACTAAGCTAAGGTCGTCGGCCTATGGCAAAAAGCATTCATTACTGAAATGACTGTAAGTGGCTCCCTCCCCGTGGAAACCTAACGAAAACTTTTCCAACAAATTTTAACAAAAAGTTAATTATCTCCGGTCATTGTCCTCACCAACGCGGATCAGACCATATTTTAAATTTATTTTAAAACTTAAGCAGCTGTAAAAAATGTGTAGCAAGTAGCAACACATTTATGAATCCAAACATCGTATTTATGAATAAAACATTTTCCGGCTCAGCTGTTTTGAATTTCATAATGAAACACCGAGACCACATAACACCAAACACGTTGCACTTTTTTACAGATTCGTTATTTATTTCCGACCGGTTGTCGTCGAATAGTCCACATAATCAAGTGAATCGTTAGAGAAATTTATGGCTTAAATAGTCAGCGAAATTATAATGAATAGGTGGATGGGGGAGGAAGGTGGAAAGGTGGGAAAAGGGAGGATTTCTGGGGGGACGGGTTTGCTCGTAACGAGCAGGTGAAGTGAAAAGAAGACGTGCGGATGGAGTGAGGGGGAGATGGGGTGGGAGTGGGGGTGGGAGGGGAATGGTCGAATAAGGCAGGCCACGAGGGGTTAGCGTGATCTTCGCAACTGAAAGTACTTATGAGTGAAATTCTCAAAAATGAACTAAATACACATATTTGAGGTGTTAAATTGAGAAAATATACAAACTACACATCGTCTCGGGCTCAGAGACATGAACCATTGGAAAGCTGGAACAGAAGAGAATGGATGCCTTCGAAACGTTGCAATACTGTCAGTGCAAAAATTATGTCGACTCGAGTTTGAGAACCGATTAAAAATGAACCATAATACGTACACGAGAGCAAATTACATTAAAGTTTAGCTCATTCTATTTTGTGTTTGACCATACTTACTAACAATTTTTATAACACACCTTTGATTGTTAATCACGATGACAAAAAAAGGACCGGTTTTTTGCGTTTTCTAAGGGAACGCTCTCTTTGACCTCTCACAAGGCAAAAGGTGGGAGTTTAATCGTTATGCAATTTTAATACAGTACGGGAAAATCCTTTCTTAATGTTAATCTCAAAATAAAAAATCTCAAAGTAGAGGCGGTTGCTGAAGGATAAATTGGCGGATAGTAACAGAGACGAAGATGTGTATAGGAGAATATGAGAAGAGAAAACCGTCACAAACACTTTCAGAAAGACATGGTCCAAATGGATCGGACACAATTTTAGATACGAATTCGTAAGGACCATAATAGATAGTAAATCACCAAGAGGAAGGAACAAATACATAGTACAGATAAAACGGGACGTAAAAAAGAAGAGCTGAAAATGACATGAAAGAGTTAGCAGGGGACAGGGAAGAATGGAGGGCTGCAGTCAACAAATCTTAGGATTGACTGACTAATGGCGAAGACACATCTTACGTTTTTGATCTGCCTCATCTTTGAAACCAAGTCTCTGCAGAGCACATAGGCTTACCACATCGCATGAAAAACTGCTTCCATTTTAGGGTAAATATCTCAAAAAATAGTACTACATTCGGCTGTTTTCTTGTACCAGCATGTTTAGGAAATATTTTTCTCTACAATGAGGAGAAATTCATTGAATGTTATTCGTAGTGATATCACTCTCAAACTACCTTCACTTACCCGGCGAGTGACGAGTTTGTCTCGTCGCGGATTGACTATGCTGCCATACGTATGATGAATATGCCTCGTCGAGGTATTCATTCGCACAAAAACATTCACCGCGTGCGGAAAAAAATAGCGCCGCAGTAAGGATCTTAAAATAAGACTTTAACGGTAGTAAAGGTTCTGTTTGGACGCAGAAATACTGAAAAGATTTAGACCCTTGGTAAGTGAGGAGAAAATTTATAAGACTAGAATTTTGGACCTTATGCTTCCAATGTTTCGCTCTCTCTTCTTCTATCTGTCGCAAAGTGCTCCCGAAAATGAAATCACGAGCAATTGTTTCCTCTCCTTTTTCTATCCCCTGATCATCCTCAAACCTACCTCTCTCCGTCTCTATGCCCAACGAATGGGGCGGGTCGGGGTCAGCGACGATTACCAGAGGAGATAGGGAGAGATGAAGACACACAAAAAATAGAACGGGCGGTTAATGCCAAGGAATGGAAATATCAAGCTTCCCTTAGGACGGATGAAATAAGGGCAAAAAAATTTTCACTCCGTGAAAAAGGGAGATGACGTCTTGAAAAAAAAATATAAGACGGAAGGGAAGCTCTCAAAGTAAATTGGGTTTCAGCTAATTACGATTCCGTGCTTTGTTTTGAGGCTACGGGGATGAAAACCTTTTTTATGTTTTCGATCTGCTAATCCTTTCCAGCGACGAAATCAGTTTCCCAGAGGCCAAGGACAAATAAATAAATGTATACGTGCCCGTCCAATGCCAGATATCAAAAATGCTCGAAATTCAAGGTAATGGGTAAAAAAAATATTAATCAATGGAACGCATTTACTGATTGCTTTCACTGCAGAGATACCGTGAACGTGAAAAAAATGAAAAAGATAAGCAGATACACCAGAGTGAAAATACTTCATTTTCTGCACAGTAATAGCAATGCAGCACGATTCATTTGTAAGCATTCTACATTTGAGATCTCGGAGGATAAACTTCACCTAAATAAAAACTGTTTGTACGGCTTATTTGGTGAAAATACAAAGCATCAAATACCAAATAAGTAAACGAACTACTGGTAAAAACGAATATAAATTATTCCACTGAATCAAGAAGACCAAAACATTCCAGAAAATTTTCAGTCAAAGGAGATTACAAATTCAAAATTTAAAATAAGTACTAATTTTTCCTTCTCTAATAAAAACTAACCTCCTCCTTTTTTGGATTTTATTCCTGCTTAAAATATTACTGGAACATTCATGTATTACAAAAACTTGTGCAAGTGAATTTTGCGCCTTAGATGAAGTCACAAACTACAAGCAGAACTATAAGCGAGGATATAACAGGCAGTAGCTAGAAAGAACGTGAGAACCAATCTCATACGGTTTTCTTTAGATGAAAAAACCATATATCATAACAATATCACAGATAAGCGAAATTTAACACATTTAATGATTGGCGGAAGCGGTTGACATTTTTCTGAAATAAAAGTATGAATATTATTAAAATACGCATTGAACTTGCCATAATGGTATAACCTGGACGGATTTAGTTCTTGCAGGTGTGCAATTATACAATTTATCTAATTCCAATTTTTTAAAGCTGTCATTCTAGGTAAGTGCATACCAGATTTAATGACAAAGGCCTGCCACGATGGAAATACCGGTTTCCGATCAGTCACCGAAGTTAAGTATCGTTGGCTCGGCTCGAGTTTGGAGGGGTGATTCTCCGATTCTCGAGTGCTGATGACCCTGTCTGCGCGTGGCAGACAGTAAGTGCGAAATGACCTTAACTTTCGAAGAACGTTAAACAAAATGACTACTACTACCAAATTTAAAATACATTCTTGCCTTACCCAAATGTTAAAAAATAAAGACTTCGCCTTTCGGAGTAGATATCACGCAGAATATCCAGGAATGGTAATCCTAGGACCTCACTTAAAAATTCACACTAAGGCCCGGGATTATAATCTCTGGATAAGTATTTTCTCGGTAGCAAAACCAAAGTTAATATTCTCTCCCATCGATACGCTCATGTCAATAATCATTGACAGTCTCAGGTACGATACCAAATCCGATCCCTTAGTCACTATCACGTAAACTATAAGGCTACTTCATCTAGCGGTTAATGTTAAATAGGCATAATAAAACCGAGCTTTAAATTACTATACGAGATAGTAAAAGACGTAAGACGACTAAAAGACGGTTAGAGTCGGAAAGATTTGAATAATAGTTCTCTGTCTAGTGTGATCAGAATACTGCGGGATTCGGAAATGTGACGGATTCTAAGGCGTAAGTGAAGGTGCTGGGCCCAGAAAGTGGACTAATGGTGTGAGAGAGATAAAATGAAGGAATTGGCGAAGAAATAGGAGACTAAGGAGGCGGTGGAATGACTGCCGACAAGGCATGATGGGGAAGTGAAGAAAATAGGAAAATGAAGCCGAAGGAGCTGGGGAACTGAAAAATTGCCTAGTTCTGGTTAGGAAGAATGAGAATGGGAGAGATGATGGATAACAGAATCCATTTTTGCCGATTCACTCAATGACAACGCCACCACATTATATTCCAGCTGAAGTGATTTTATTCCCTAAGCTCACAGCATTCGACTGCCACATAAAAAAAACTACATCTAAAGCGGGATCTCGCATCGGAACGACAAAGTAAGTGTAAATAAAGAATACGACGCTTTCTACGCCGACGCGCAGAAAATTTCTTAACACACAAAACTTCTTAAGCTTTCTGTAGGCCCAAATCGAGCATAGAGAAATCATAAACGAATAAAGTCTCGGGTGGATTTGAATGTTTATGACGAAAATAAAGAGAGTGAGAAGGAGCTTCGGGTGCCCACTCCCACGAAGATCTTTTCAAGAGAATCAACGAAGCAAGTGACGAGGCAACTGCGAAAATTGGTTCGCGAAGGGAAAGGAAATGGTCCCGGGAAAGATATCGACGATTCGACATGGAGCTAAAGCTTAATGAGACGAATGAATGGCGAAGGCGGAGGAAATAACTGAACTGTAGAATATAAAGGGAATAGGAAGGATTGGAAGGGAATGGAAGACGCCAACAAGGAAACGCAAACAACGCAAGAAATCATACACCCGGAAAAAAAGAACATCAGCGATGACATTTTTCTCTCCGTGGAATTTGGTATTTATTCACTCGTATTTTACAGAGTAGGCCTGCCAGCAAAAATCGATAAATGTATTCATACATTAAGGATGAATATAAACAGGGCCCGTCTAACATAAAAATGCCCATGTCTAGAAAGAGTTATTCAAGTATAATGAAATTAAAAAACAAACAATTTTTATGTACCAATCAACCGCAATTCTTCATTTATAGCTCATCTCCAAATTTTTCATCCTTAATAACAGGCCAATGGATTGGGGAAAATTTAATTTAAAAATAATTTGTAGCTTCCAATGATTAACTTCCGTAAAATCACAGTTGATAAAAATCAGTCAAAATTGGAGAACGTGATGAAAATAAAAGTCAATTATTCTTTATAACATATAGAAATGCATGCGTAGAATATGGCCTAACTAATTCGGCAAATAAATATTAACTCGAAAATAATCTAACTCACCATCCGAACGTTCAACTCAAGCTATTCAAACGTCCTGATCAATACCCTTGACTTCCGTGAGAGCGCTATACTGAAAGAGATGAGGAATGTAAGAAGCAAAAGGCACCGTAATGGCTCTCAGATATAAGGTCTAGTTTCCCGGCCATAAAACCACTCATCCAGCCTAATCAAATATTCAATTATTTGCTTTCGCACATTACTACCCCCCCTATATATGTCACCCGTGGCTCGGTGAAAGGACGACTCGTGACTTGACATTAGTCCAATTCACCTTCAACCTCGGTTATCAGAAAAAACTTCGGGTTGAATGGTTATAACATAAGATAAAGTTATGAAATAAGTTAAGCTGTAATGAAATAAGATTAATACCTAAAGAATCGTAAGTACTTATGTATACGAATAAAATCTTTGAGGCTCTAAACCACAGTTTCATTAATGCCATTTTTACACCAAAATAAAATTAAAATCTTTCTGTACCGGCTATTCGGAGGGGTAATACTGGCAATTAGAAAAGATGTGGACAAAAGGAGAGAGTAACTTAAAATACACGGAAAGAGAGCACAGCAGGATATTGTCGAGCTTAAAATGACCAATCGGCCACAATAAATGGACCAGTTTACCACCTAATACACCGAGAACAGAGGTAACCACTAAAGAACAGTGATTGCACTTATAAATGATGATTTAAAAAAATACATTCTACGAGAATACATAATATTTTTCTTTCTAAATGTTTACAAGATTTCTCATGACTTTCCACACGAATTTTTAAGATACATGTATTCCAAAAATAATTAATAAAATAGAATATCATGTAACTCAAACGGACTAACTTCGTGCAACCCTTATGGATTGGTCATTTATAAAAAATCGGTCATCACTTCCGGGCACCAATGCACCATCAATCCTCTTCCTCAATCCATGGCAAGGGCGTGGTAATACAGAGAGAGAGATAAAAATGTAAATGGAGGAATACAGAGCGAGGTGAAGAGAGGAAAGAGAGAATGTGTTATGGATTCTGAGCAAATGGAAGAACGGAGGGTTTGGGAGATTAAAGGGGGGAGGGGAGCCGAGAAAACGGGTGAACTAAAAAGAAGAAACTCAAAAGAGTCATAGGGGGAAGGAGAAAGACGAAAGGAGGAGTAGGGGAGCGAAAAGGGACCGATGCGGGAAAGAAAAATAACAAGATGAAATGGCTCAACGGATGGCAGAAAAGGTCGTGGGAGAGGCGAAGATGGATACAGGGGTTCTGGACCAAAAGCTGGAGCTTGGGACTGGAAGGGAGAGAGGCAAACGTGAAAAGAAAATATAAGGTTTTAAAATCACTAGAAGCATCATCAGTGGCTACACCAAGCTGACAACCACTCCGCAAATGTATTCACAAGATTTTCATTTAATAAGTAGAAAACATACTATGGCACAAAGGGAAGTTTTTACGACATGACGAATTGTCCTACGTATCAGATTTTCCATAAACTGAGGATCATGACAGTCACATTAAAATGAGAAGGAAATAATGAGGAATAAGAATCATTAGCATTTCTGATAAGCCTTAGGTGGTACTAAATAAAAAAAACAGCATTAAATCAAACTTAACACGGATAAACTAAGCTTACCTTAGTACTTAAATTTAAAGTAGCTTTTTTTGCCAGTGTTCTTGAAGATTTTAGAACAATTATAAGCCATGACTGTTACAAGATGACTCATAAATTGATTTCTTAATCAGAAAGGCATAATAAGCAAATATTGTACCGCACCGCCTCGTAGAAGATGAGTAATGATAGTAATTAAACGTCTTTGAGACTGCGATATTCTCTGCTTTCATCTACATGAACATAGAAATTTGAGGACACCGGGTCTAATCACGGTATTTCCTAAACAAAGTCACCTTCAAGTGCACATAAATACGATATTCCACAGAGGAAAAGTTATTCACCTCGACCGGGACTCGAACCCAGATCCCTCGATTTCGCGCCGAATACTTTAAACAGTTCAAGTATCGAGGCGCTCTTCTCCCCTGTGGATGCTGAGGTATTTCTAGGAACAAGGTGTTCAGGACTACTGGACATATAATGACACAGAAGCAGTCCAAAGCGTGCGCTTCACGCCATAGTCCGCTAGGATAGAGACAAACATGGAACACAATGAGTTGTTCGCTCTTCTAACGCTCTTAACATGGACACAATACCCTTCGAGTGACCGCAAAGTCTTATGCCAGGGGTCTTAGGAAATTAGCCATGAAAAAGGGAGGGAATAGAAAAATAAATTTGGAAGGGGGAAATTATATCTAGCCCCCAAGTGGAGATATCCAGGGACTAAATACAGAAGTTAATAAATTCAAATAACGATTTAGTGCGATGCATTGAGGAAGATGGTATTCATGAACTTCAGAGAACGATCATGCCCAGTAAACATAAAATAAAAAAATTGAGGACGATTCAGCTTCACAACGGGTAACTTAGCTAAAGGTGAAATAGGGTGCAAGTGAGATACAAAAAAATGCAGTGTGCAAGATGGAGCTAAAGCCAGGTAAGAGCGAAAGTGGACAGCAGAGAGAATGAAAGGAGTTCAAAGAGTTGGGGAAGCTAAACGGATACGGACTGATTCCCACAAGGAAGAAATGTTAATGAAAATCATGCATGTGCAACACCGTTTAGACTTTGATGAGGTGGAAATGTTTAAAGCAGACCTGGTGATTTCTCAACTTTTATACACTTCATTCACGATACATTTCGATGATGTGTTCCACGCTATAAAACGACGTAAATTATCGAAATTCAACGATAGGAGAACGAGTTTGTGTGGTGGATAGAGTGCTGGCTTCCCATTTCGAGAATCTGCGTATGAATCCCGGCAGTGGCAGAGAATTTCCTGCATCCCTACTTCAAGTTCTATCGGGAAAGCAGTTAATAAGCTTTCCTCCCCACAATTGTGTTATCACTAGCGTATGACTAAGTTAATGTTACTGCGCGGAGAGTTCCACAGTTCTTTGAAAATTATCAAAAAATTGGATCAATAGCCATACAGAGTATTTTAGTTGATGAGAATAACAAATGGAGCATTTTGAAGCTGGAAAAGGATAGCAGCCTTGGGAACCGTATTAATAAACGCGGACACTACTCCTCTGAGCTAGTTAGTAGCCAATAGACACTTCATATTATTTCATTTAAAAATCTATTACAAAGGACCTTCTGCGATACTGCCAACATATTTTGAAACCAGTAAACACAGGCCGTTGGCTGGTACGTTTCACTTAGGTCCCCTTGGTGCTTGTTAAAAGGTTATTAATGTCGGTTGTTAAAAGTAGATTAATGTCGACACTGTTTCTCTCCACCCTTCCTCCATTTCCCAAATCCCATTGCCAACTTATCCCCCTGTCCTTATTGGCGCAAAGAACTTAATTTGACGGTCACCTCTCCAGATAACCAACAAAGTCGACGTGAGGAAAACTTTAAAGAGCATAGCACACTTTGGACATACCTGATTGATTTACCGTGAAGTCACGTTTAAAGCCACGCCCTTTAGATGTTTAGTTAAATTCATTTCACGCACTTAAATTAAGCGCTAATTGTTTCTATTAACCGGAACCTCTGGATATGATATTACGAGTCAAAACGAGAGCGGAATCTGGGATGAGGCGATTAAGAAGATGATCCTCTCTCTGCCGGAAATAATCAATCACTCGCTTAGCGCAGAAATTTCCACCTCGAAAGAAATTCAAAATGAATATAATTAAAAATTTAAATAAAATTATGGTTTTAATTCGTGCGTGGGCAGAATGAATGGAAGAATTAAGAGGAAAATTGTCCGAATTAAAACAGAAGAGGAACGGCGAGGAAGCCGTGAAAAAGTTCGTCCCGACTAGAATGAGAATTGAAAAACTTTCGTCCTTTTTGATGGAAAGTCGAAAAGGAAAATTTTCAAGTGCAGGTGGATACTCTCGTGGAGATAAGGCCTAAGAAACTCGTAAAGAATCGAGAAAAAAACTTATTTTAAAATTATAATCCATGCAAAAGCATCGGTGAAGAGTGAATAATGTTTGAAAATACAATTTGTAACTTCATCCTCGAATGGCGACGGTTCTTGTTGGTAACTCAAGAACTTCTGTCTCCATTGGATATCAAAGGCAAAAAAACTATTATTTCCAATCCGGTACCCATAACTTTGCCGATTACATAATGCGCTCGCAAGTTAAGAATTTCGAAACTATCCATCCCATTTGATGCTACTTTTTACAATTATCATTCACATAATCAAGATTTATCCTTGAATTATATAAATTACTGACTGATTTTCAAACCGTGTTAATCGGCTAAATTACAACAATAAAAGCTAGCGAAAAGGTAATAAATGCCCATAAGAAACCAATTAATAAATTCACTTTTAGAAAACACATGGAAACCTTAAAAAATACTGTAATTTTGCCTATCTGACCAAAAGAGCACAATCCCTAATTGAAAATATTTTTCATGTGTCCCAAACCCATGAAATATTTGTTATTTAAGCATAATGTTTACTAATTTTTGACAAACATGCATTAGACCACAACTCAAAATCTTTCCAAACAACTAAGTGAAAAATAAAGAATAAACGCAAGCTTCGATAATTTAGATCATTCAATTCCATTTTCTCCATTTATTGACTTAAACAATGGAATGGGTCGGTAAATCTAAAGATATGCAGCCAATTACTAATTGACACATAACTGCAAACAAGATTTTTATGAATAATTGAACTCTTTCTACACGTGTAAATTTACTATGGTTATTTTCTGCCATCCGAATACACATTACTGATACCGGATATGCAACAGAAATCATTATCATCATCGCCACATAACCAGGGAAGGTGATAAGGAAAAATATTATGAACATAAAGGTCACCACTTTGATAGCAAAGAACACTGAACACATGTGTATAAGCAGGTGGAACTTATCTAATTAATTAATGTTATCTACCACATAGTAAGCCACAAGCAAAGCGCATAGGGCATTAGATATGGAGAAAAACATTGAGAAAAAAAGGAAAAATGCCCGTTAGAGTATAGAAATGCAACAACGCCAACAAAAAATTGAAGCAAATAAAAAATCTTTTTTTCAAGCGCTAGACAAAGAAAATCTCAGCTTAAGTGCTCAAGAGAGCAATAAATTATCCACAAGGTAATTTATAATAAGGTTTCCATAGAAATAAGCCCTTAATACTTCACAACAGAAAAATATTTCCGACCCGGATAAACCGACGACGGAATTAATGAATTCGGTGTTGAGAAAAAGGGCCAGACGATCGAACGTCGCACCGGATTTGCTGGGAAAACACACCGGTCCAATTCCTTTTGACTTTGAAATCATTGGGAAGATTTAATTCCATCAAAGGCCTCCGAGAGGAAGGATTCAATCGGAGTTTACTCCGATGGAAGCCTGGGTTCAACGCTCAAGATTAATATATATAATAGACCGATATGAAGACAATGCCTGCCTCGAAGTTTTAAGCAGCCAAAAGTGAATCTGAAGGAAATTAATTAAGTCACGGAAGACTTTCCGAATACTTCGCCATTTGCATCATAAAAATCTCGGTGGACCTCATCATGAATGAGGGATTTAGTTTCCATGAAGATCAAATATTACGTGAACAAAATTACTGTATTAAGATTCCGATGTGATACATATTTTTTTAAATTCATTGTTCTTAAATGGACTTTAATTTAGCGGCCGAATAAATTTTATAAAAGTGATCATTAAATTTATCAAAAACTGCGATTCCCGCCGTAGTTTGTACCGTTTTGCAAAATCTACGGCAAAAAATGCGGCGGCCGTAGGTTTTGTAAAACTCGCAGCATGCATAAATTATCAATAGCAGGAAGATTAAAATAAATATTGAACATGAATAGACCTTAAAATGTGCCAGTAGATAAAATTACGTCACTGAAAAGGGAAAACATTTATTTTACATTTTCCTCCGTTTGGAATTTTTAAGCTTAAGGTGGGATCTAAGAAATTCAAGGTAATTCAAGGTAATTCAAGGTTATTGTAATTAACATGAATTTAAAAATTTTATTGACATCCATCACGCAGTTTTGCTTGCTTGATATTCTATGAATTTTCATTCAAATGGAAGAGACTATCATCAAAGCTGCCATTATAAAACAATGCCCAAAGGAAAGTCATGGAAAATTTACTTCTAAACTATTTATCCATTCAAGTGAAGAAAAGGTGTTGATGTTTTTTTATAAATATAATTGTCCAAATTCCCTTGATAGCCACAGGTTATGCGTCTGAATTGAATGGATTGTATTGTATTGCGTATTGAAACGGAAAGCTTATCATGAACCAAAGAAGGCAAATTTCGAAAATACGATGGCCATTTAAATCAATACTGAAACTTTTAGTTTTCCGTCGAAATTAAGTGAACGAGAGTAAGCAAAAATTAAAATTGATTTTGACGGTCGATTTTTTTACAGGGGGAATATTTATTGTTAAAAATGTCTTTGTTTAGGCACGCTAAGCCATATACTAACTAAAATTTGAGCTGATTAGACTGAAGGCGTCTGGTGCATCAAGCTTCAACATAAATGGGTCAGACATTATCAGCAGATCTCTATTCGAACAGGAATCGATCTCCTACTTTTGTTTTCTTCTCCGCTCCGAGCGAGGATGGAACTTGCTAACGAACGCAAAACTTTAAGGGAGCTACTGCTTGCTTTGAAAACCAGGGAGGCTCTATTCTGGGGTTAATTATCTTCCCCGTAAGGTAACTTTTTTCTAATGAACTAATAAATGCACCCCAGTGCCTTACGACCCCTCTGGCATCACCTCTTTCATTCTCTCTCCACACCTTATTCCGTCAGCCTTAGGTCCACCTTCCGCCTTCTCTCCCTTCAGCCTTGCTTCTAAGAGAACACCCAAAATCTCCTAAGATCCTAGACCGACTAGCTTTTATCTTCCAGTCGGTAAAATAGTAAAAATAAACACTAATTTATGATATGACCTCGCTAAATAATATTTTTCCAAAACCATGCGAGTTTACTGCTGCTAAGAATAAGTGACTACCCAAGTATGCTCATTCAAACAATTTTCCTAACTGTACATACATGCACGGATTACGTTTTTTTATCACCTAAACGACCCTAAAACTTTCGTCGATTACTAGCGTGAGCACCATTGCTTGCTTTTTTACAGAGCCTCAATAGAAATTGACAGATAATTAGAGTACATTTGAACGGTATTTAATATAGGGAAGCCCAAGATAGCCCAGCTTAAGGTATAAAATGCAATGGAATAATAATTATTATAGTCATATTCTGGATATCAAAACACTGGCTCGTTATCAGATACCTCATAACTCCGCAAACCTCCAACTGATCATCATACTACTCCTCGCAAAAATCGCCTCAGACATTCACGAGTTTTTTTCACTTTCAGATGACTTGTAGGAAAAACTATCCCTCACGGGTTAACGTGGAAAAGAAATCTACCTTTCCACCCGGAATTTTCCAAATAATACACATAGCATGGCATGGCATGAATGAGACATGGGAACAGAAAAAAGAATAAATTGAATCTTTATAAATAAAGAATCTTTATAAATAATAAATTGCATGAAAGACATATGGAAAGAACATAAAAGATTTCAAAGGAAAAACCAGCCAATCAGGCGACACCCGAGCTAAATTGTTGGATTCGTCAAACGGTCAATTCAGTTCAGTGTAAAATCCTACATAGAGAGAGTAACACGCCTTGAGAATGGAAAACAAGTCGTTTTCCGAAACTTCGGCCAATATGAAGCCAATTACCTGGTGCAGAGCCCGAGAACAATACCTGAATATTATTCACCGGGAAAAACTTAAATCGTATACTTCAACAATTGGTTATACGTTCGGTCGTATTATCTTTTTTTTAACGATAAGAATATAAAGGCGGACGCCCACTTGCTTTGACTCCCGCAGCCAAAAGTCGAACATCCTTGACCTCTCAAACGTGAAGCGAGGTGCAGATCGTTTGAAGGGACGGGAAGGCGCGGAACGAGAGACCGGCGAGCCGGAGAAATTAGTTGGAGAGGGCCAGAGGTCAGGAACAAGGTCCCGGATCTCACACACACCCCCAACTTGCTACCCCCCGGCGCGGCTACCCGGAGGACGGGTGGGAAATTTCAATAGGTCTGGTCAGGAGAAGAGAGGAGTGGAGAGACATGAGTGGGTGAAAGCAGTAAAGGGTGAGAGCGGGAATTCCATGAGCGGAGTTGGGTCGCCATTTTTTTCCCCACCCGCGACTAAAGCCTGTATAAAGCGCCACCCGGAGATATATCCCATCCCCCCACTTACACTTCCTTCCGCAGTTATCTCTGCCTCCCTCGCTCCTCCCCGTGTGCGTGGTAATTAAACCGCCCTCTGGTTCCGTTTTCGCGAGGTGGGCATAACGTCGCGTCAGGATTAAAATAGGGATCTCCCCAAATTAAATAATACCAGCCCAAGGGGGGGGGGGGGGAGGGGTGAAAGGGATCCAGCCCCCTGTAGGGAGGATATGATATTCCCCCGTATTACGTCTAATAGGCGAGGTTTAACGCGTGCGAACTCGCTTTCGCCTCCCCGCTGCGAGAATGATAATAATAATGCGATTGTCGTGGTACGCGAGCGAAAGGACCTTTTGGGAGACCATTAAAGAGGCGGTCGGATTGCAATTCCACCGCAGAAAGCGCATGTTGGGATTACGTCGACGAGTTCGTGTGATCCGCGAACGCTTCGTCTGGTATTTAAAGGGATAAGCAGTCGAGAGAATCACTTACGCGACCCATTATTTTTGAATGTTTCCACTGAATACGATCAATCCCCCCCACACTTCACATGCGATGATACTTAAGAACTCATTTGCATAAATACGTTCCTTATCTCGAAGAGAATAAATTTGCCGAAAACTGATAAGGTGATAACCAATCGGCAGTGCCAATCGCGGTACTAAGGTAGTCAAATCGTCAGCCAGGCAACCCAAACATCGCGGCCACCCCGGGTTAACTGATATATTTGTTTTATGACCAATGTACGTAATACTATGTTATACAGTGCCATACATTTCGTTGAACTACTTCAAATCCCACACCTATGACAGCGGAAATTACGACAGTGGCAATTAGCGGGTAAACTTAGGCTCTGCGATTAAAATCCATAAGGCATTACGGGTTGAATAAAAAAATAAAAATATATAGGAATAAAAAATAAATATAAAAATATGGTTAAGAATGTATTATCATTGAAAATAAAGTTTAAGGAAAAACGAATGTCACTCATTTCATTAACCATAATAAATTGAGTATTTTTAATTCTTAGTGAGAGAAAGATTAAGGCTTCAAAGGCCACCCAGGACTTATACGGTCGGAAACGTAAAAACCAAAGCAAGAATATTAATAATTCCCCAAGAAATAATAAGCCACGGCTCTGCAATAAATTTTTCTTAATACGCTGCAGTATACTATTTCTAGGAGGATTAATATATCACCACTAATCATCCTTTGCATAAAAAATACTTTTGAACATTCCTGCATACGTATGGACTCATTCATTCCGCAGATCACGAAGAGTTTGAGTTATGCGGCTCCAAAAAATGATTGGGTGAGAGATATGGGGGCTTGACGTGCTTGCACGATCGTCGCATTCGAAATGAGGAGAAGATGTTGAAACACAAATGTCGACTTTGCATTTGGATATAAATGGAAACAATAGATCAGGACTGGACAAAGCGGATTGGAATCTTTTGATGTGGGACGAGATAGGGATTGGAAAAAATTGTGCCGACATTTATATGCTTCAGCAGAAAAGTCAACTAAAATTAATGGATCCCAGCTGCCCTCTGATTAGAAACCAAGGGCGGCCGCTGGAACGGATGACTGCGTCGAGGAGAGAGATTCCTTTGTTTAACGTTGAGAAGACATTCTGATGGACGTTAACAATATAAAACTTTCCCATTCTTTCCCAAGGTGCGGGTATTTGCAATGGCTGCCTAAGAATTAAAAAATAAAGGAAAAAACGAGCCAAAGCACGTAAAAAGTTAATAACAATAATCGTGTTTACACGAAATTAAAAGGAAGATATCTACTCAAGGTCACATTAGGACATCAGAGGTTTTCTCCCACTCTAAGACGTAAGCTGTAAAATATTGGCGGCGATATGAAAAAAGATTAAATACATTCTGTATATATTTCAATAAACATAGCTTATAGTCATTATGAATAAAAACACTTGGTAATCTTCCACGTGGAAGATTACCAAGTGTTTTTATTAATTATGAATATCGAGAACTTCCACCATATTCAGCCTGAAACGGTTATATTCATAGCTAATAGTATTGAAATATTATCAGCTTATGTAGATGCTAGTATTCTTACAACTAAAAATACGTAATAACTAACGTCAATTGATAATATAAACTAATATACTATAATACATGCGGGGAGTAAGTGATCAATTAACGAAATTTACTCAATCAATCAAAATATGACTTAATTATTTTATCCTATGAAGAACCATAGTTGAATGCAATCAGCTATTTTCGCTGAAAATAGGGAGTCATAAAACACAATTTTCCCACTTTTATGCAAATGAATGTTTATTATGTTAATAATGGTTAAGTGTTAAAATACTGCAATGACAAAAAAGAAATGGAGGAAACTGCAGGGATAAAAATCATCTCAAATTCACAAATCAAATTTTCCTTGCAAGATCATATAGTCTATCGATTGTGTTTAAAGTAGGTAACCTAAAAAAGTAACTGTTCAATTTATCAACTATATTTAGCTCATAATAAACCTTACAAGCACTCTCAGATTAATTTGATTTATAAGGTTTTTTATTTTCCCGGAAATGTTTTGAAACGGTAATTATATATAATGCACTCAATTTCTTTTATGACATTAAAATTAACCGATCAAGCAACAAATAAGATAAAGAATACATTGTCGAGGAAAAAGTCTAAAATTCCACTCTAACACATAAATTATGACAATCACCACTACAAAATCCTACGATAGAGTAGGGTCGAGCCTAACTTATTCCAATTACTGATTTAATTATGTCGTAAAGTCCTCATGTTCGTAAATTGCCTTTTCCGTGATAAATAGCTAAGCTCCGTATTTGACAGATCCGTTTATTGGTAATCAAAAGGTATTGTTCAACTAGTACTCATTGATGAGGTTACTCGTTGTGGTGATTAGGAGAAAGAATAATAAATTTCTTTTGATGCAAAAATAATAACCTATGACAAACTGAATATTGAGAATACGTCTCAATATATTTTCTGTGGAGTGTCAACATGAATTAAACATTTTAGTAAAGTCTTTATCTTTCACGGTTAATCACTTGAACTACCTTTCAAATATGTTTTAAGAAATTTGTTTTCCGTCTTAATCCATAAATCCCGAGTCAATTTCTGACCCCCCCACTCTCTCTCTGAGTGTGACCCCAGAATTTGTAACCGAGAAAGGATATTATAAGTATCATTCGATATGAAAATAATCGTTCGATCGCGTGATAGGGTAGGTGGTCGTTACCTCTCCATAATAACAGTTTCCCCCTGCGTGCAGGTAAATTATTATGAAAGTCCGAGGTAATTTGTACTTTATCATTTAATTGAAAATAAAATAAATGTTTCCTACACCAAAAAGAATTACACGATGTGTATTTATCTCAAATTCGGTTATAACTATGATACCTCGTGAACGTTTGTACATGGTAGTTACATAAACGTTTTTGATCTACTGTTACATTTTTTCCCTTTCACTCCTCCTTGCCTTTTTATCACTAATGTACACCGATACTTGACGGTTGAGTATTTGTTAGGTGCATCCGCACACGTAGGTCGACAGCCATAATTTACCAACATTTTAAGCTTAAATATTTTAACGCTTAATTTATATTTAGTAAGGCATGTCAAATATATACCTCGTCACGTGACGTGAACAAGGTATTGTTATTTTAAGACGTCAATACTTCTCAGTAACCGTCACCTTAGAATATCCTTCGACGTACATGGATTTAGAGAGATTTAAATTAATCTTTTATTTTTTTCGTTCAATGGAATTAGTATCGTTAAAACATCGCAGCTGCGGAGTTAGCCATGTAGGAATAAATCATTTAAGTATTTATTCGCCTCTGATTGATTTATTGCAAATATGTTTTGTTAAGGTACACACTTGCCAAGTGGTTACTTAAGCTATCATCATTTTTATATCTATTTATAAGGTTATATACATGTTTAAGGTTTAACTTCGAACTCTAATCACCAATAAATTGTAAATTTTCCAACACGTACCTCCATTTTCAGGGAATCTAAATGCTTAATAGTTAACAAAAACCCTGATTTGCTTTGATCATTTTTGAGAGAAATTCTAAGTATCTTTCATGTCTCCGAGTTTTGCATTTTTCCAACGCCTCTATAAGTTTTCTTCCGCCAGTTTCAGCTACGTTTATGGCTATAAAATTAAAATATTCATCTCTCTCCTCAGTGATAGTCATTCTTTGCCATACGAACGGCGCAACTCATTACAATCACGTTAGAGTATCTCGTATTAACCCTTTCACTGCTTCCATCGTCTATAAGCGATCGCCGTAACAGACTGTTCCTAGCGGCTGATCTATTGGCGATTTGAAGTATGGTTTTACACCCAGGCCATACCATAGGTGATAAACATGTTTTCGTCTCTTAGCAAAAAAAGTTCATCAATTCGTATTTTAAAGGAAAATCAGATTACAATTACTTATTATAAAACGTTTAAACAAGTTTTCCCTTAAATAAAGTGATGAATAATAACATTACGCAAAATTTTAGAAAATAAAATTTTTGCGCCTGGGGAGATTTAGATTATTAGATAAATTAGATATTTCAGATTATTTGCGCAGTTAAAGGGACACGTAAAATCCTTGGTGCAAGATTTCATAAGAATATATCCATGTTTATCTTTACGATAGTCCCCTATATCTTAGGATAACAATCTTTCCATCATCTAGCGGTATTTAACGTGATATTTGTTGTATAATAACGATTTTATAATATTTATATTGTCTGGCTTCATGAAATATGACGGAATGATGAATTGATGAGGAATTTTATTTTATTTCGTACAATCGGATACAAATTCAATGGAATTGTTTCCTTTGAAAATAAGAACTACAGAAAATTAGAACTGAACAAGAGACAAAAATCTATATATATATATATAAAGAAGAATGTTTGTCTGTCGTTTGTCTGTTTGGTTTTTATACAAATCTACAGTATAACTCCGGTCGTGCTGAAATTTTGCAGACTATTAATTTAAGAAATGATGAAAATCATAGGCTATTTTAAAAAGATCTCAAGGCCCAAAAAGGTTCCAAAAACACTACGTGGTACACTACGTATTGGGTTTTGCGAAGTGGTTTAAGTTTCATGTTTTTAGCTGAAAAATCTCACATTTTTCTCTGAAATCAACAATAGCATATTTCCTTGACAACCAGAGATTTGATGTTCAAAGGATATTCACGCTTCTGGCATTTAAATATAACGTTTTCCTACTAGCCCATGATAGCACGTTGAAAGAAAATTCGTATAAGAAGGGCCCCATGATAGACTGCTGTGCGGGGTAATCGATTAATTCAATGCGTCTTTACAACAAGTATACTTTTCAATGATAGGATGATTAAAACTTTGTAATGTTCCTTTGTTGTTTTAATCATTCTATCATGTCGAAATTCCACAAAGTAAACGCTTCAACCATCTTGTATATACTTTTCAATGTTAATTCCCAAATTAGCTCTAATAGGGTCACTGCATGTATATGAGAGAACACTTACGTAGTAAACGATACATATATTAAGGAATTAAATTGAATACACACTTAATTAAATGTTCAAGAATACTTAATAGTTAAAGAATAGCAGCGGATGGTAACAGTAATAATGCCAATGTTGCTACAACAAAAACAGCATTGTTTATTATCGTTTAATACTCATATGTATTACACGTAGTGGAACCGTCTGCCTCTCATTACGATTGCGGGCAACTGGAAAACGGTCAGCGTGTCTACTACAACGAACACAACATACAAGATAGGCTACGTACTCCTCAAATGACCACGCTGACTGTATACTTCAGCCTTTTTGGTTTTCTTATAAATTAGGTTCAATGTTTTTCACGCCTGTTGAATTTCAACGGGCACCTTCCGCTAGTTAGGAATAAAATAAGTATGCTAATTATTAATAGAAGTCATTTCTGGGAAATTACAGAGTGCATTATCATTTTGCGCAGCCTGAGTTCTGCTTATTATTCCATCGCACAGTAAATCGAACGGAAGTTCAGTTCGAAATACTCGTAATTTGCTCAATTATCTATAATTTGGACAAGTTCAAACACCTCCAATAATTTATTTAATTATTTATTTATTATGCTTCCAGTCCACCCAGCAAAAATTTATCGTTAAGCAATCATTCCCTGATATGAGCAAAAACTAACCTAGGATTGGGATTAGCGCCTGCTATTAATCACGGCAACATTTTTAAACGCAGGAAACCAATTTCGAACAGGAATTTGTTTTTGAAAAATCACTTTCGTCAGGCAGATAACGATATACTCATTTCGTGCGGAGGCGCACTCCGCCTCCATGATTAAATTATAACTTTTTTTAACATGAGAGCAATGAACCTATTCTATGGAGGGAAAAATTATTTCTTCGCTGCGTCACATACTTATCTCCTGAATTAATTCGTTTCACGTCCATTCCATGGAGTTTGGGGCCGAACCCACGACCTCGCATTCGGCATGAACGAGGAATATCCCCGCTATACATAGATAGAGACCTGAGATAACGGTGGGATACACTCAAGGGAACACAATTGGGCGCCGGTGAGAAGTTTCGGCTCCCATTCCGGCCAACTAAGGAACTAATGGCACGGAATAATAGAGCTTAATAGCGTAGCGGAGTGGACGGAAGGGAGGGAAGCTATGCACAAGTGGAATGTAGGGGAAGGTAGCGGGCATTGAGAGTGGCGTAAAGGGAAAGAACGCCAAAGCAGAGGGTGAATAGGACGTGAAAAGGATGAGAAAGGATAGGGCACTCGCGAATTAATGGCTTTAAGAGGGCAAGGCGTGACCCCCGCCGGTCCGTCTCCACTTCCCCCCCCCCGCCCCTCCTTCCCCCGGAGGAAATAAAAGGCGACCTTTGGTGGATGCGGAATAGGGAATATAGCCGGATATGGTAGTCGAGGGGGGGAACAAGGAATTTTATTCTCAGGGTGGTGGGGAGGGGGGTAGTGGGACAATCCGGAACCCGAAACAAAGGACCAGGAAGCCGAATGAGAAAGAGACGGAGTTAAAAATTACAACGCACGAAACATAAGAAAAGAGGAGAGGAGAGAAGGAAGAAGTTGAAATAAAAATAACAAAGGAACACAAGGGCGGGAATAGAGTAGAGAAACAGTTTTGGGTAAATAAATGGAAATCGTAGATCGTAATAAATGTAAACTTCCTTATACGTGGAAAATACTTTTGAAAAACTCAAGTATTAATTAATCATGCTACATAATAACCGCTGAAGTTTGTTTATTTATTTTTCATTGTTGATTTAGAATGCCTGACGAAGCCGGCAGAATAGCACGGCGAAACTATTGCTAAAAAAGTATAGTTTAATCGCAGAAATCCAAAAGAAACTTACGAAAATGGAAATCGGTTTAGTTTGATCGATGGAGGGTTGGTTTCCTACTCCGAGGATCGGGGGTCGAATTCCGGAAATGGCAGATATTTTATATGCAAAAATTTCCAGATTCTTAATTTGAGAACAGGTGGTGAACACCCGAAATACAGTTCTCAGCCCGTCACATAGGACCTAAGACACTGGGCCCACCTGGCTCCTTTCGCAGTAGGCGAATGCCGACGCCTTTAGCAATTAGATGACAAGGATTTTGCGCAAATGGGATGCTAACTGAAACACTAAAAGCATATTTTATTGCTTTAAAAGGAAAGTGCTGAGGAAAATTCTTGATCTGGTCAGAGATAATAATATTTGGAAACCCTAAACCAAAAAGTCTCATAAAATCTTAGACAATGCGTTAAGTTAAATGATACGGTCTGCATCTGCAAGAGTCCGCCAAAGAGGTTATAAGACAGCCGAATTTATGGTAAAATATCAGAACAATTACACTGGGAGCACTGGAAAGGCAAATAACAAGATGAAGTCAGAGATCTTTCAGGACTGTGACTCTGGAGGACAGAGGCAACAGATTGACAAAGATGGAGGCAGAAGATAAGGGAGGCCAAGGCTCATTCTCGGCTGCAGTGTTATAATAGAGAGAAAAATGTTAATTGAAAGTGCGGTTTTTCTTAAGACTTTCAGCTAGTTGACGTGAGCTCATGCGAGAAAGTGTCTCCACAACGGACACCATGCCGAGAAAATGTTCAACCATACATTATATAACCAGGGCTAACTGAAGTACTCCTACCATCAGATAGGATGACTTACGTACCCCTAGGCCATTTATTTAGGGAACATTTAGGTAGGTGTTCCGTTATGGTTACGCTACAGTCGACGCCAGGTTTCTCTCCTCCCTCCTCCATTTTCCAAACACTTCTCGCATTACCGTCATTCCCACCTATCTTAAACAGTGTAGATTACCTCAGCTGTCGATTGCCTTCCAAAATTACCAGCCAACCAATTATTACGGAAAGAAGAATTCACGCTTCGTTAAAAACAACTAAGAGCGAATTGAAGATGTTACTCTGATTAAAGGACTAGGTAGGGAGCGGCAAGAGACTCGGAGGCTACACGCTAGGCTTGGATTACTGGTAAAATTGAGATCGGGCGAGTTTCAGCACGACAGGGAGGATGCTATTTTGACCCCGCGCTATATCTCTAACCTCATAGAAGTGACAAAATAGGTGATATACACTGCCAAGCTGATATGTACAATGACTCCTTCTTACCTCGCACCATTAGTGATCATAACAACAAACAGAGCGTGACACTAAATTAAGAAACCCTGTTAACGTGCAATTCACCTATTTCTTCTCCCCCTCCTTTTTCCTATTCCCATACTATTTCATGACTGGTGTGCTAACACACACACACACGTTCCAGCGACGGCTCGCAGTTTTCTATGAATATGTAGATGAAGGAAGGGAACAGAAGAAAGACAAGGCACAGTGGAAGAACGCAAAGCCGGGGGGAGAGCAGAGAAACTACGAAGACCGAGGGAATAAGGAAAAGGGGACCGAAAGAAGAATAAATATAAGCCATAATGAGACTATGAGCGCAGTAAACAACTTCAAGCGGCTGAAAATAACCCGAGTAATCGTGCGTTGATTTATCGCCAGTGGACTTCCGAGTGGGTAAGCGCTGCCATATTCTGGAGTGTGGTAGATTACGGGGAGTTTTATTTTCATCAAAACAATCACGCCGCTTCAACTTCGAAATGCCTTTATAGGATGGGAATGGCCACGAGGGGCTGTTTAGTCGACTCTAAATCTCACAAACTAATCCTCTCTCAGATGAGAATGTTACGACCCAAATACGGATTAATTTCCACCGGGAGTGCCTCGCAAATCCAAATACCATTTTTGAGTGATTTCCAGTATTTTCTAGTCAGCCAGCCTCGACATCAGTGATTCTTTCGTAGTTGGTTCTCACTGCATTAAATAAGCAATAGAATAATGCAAAAAAGTAACTAGTAATTAGTATCACACTCGTCCAAATTACCTCAGGTAATCGAGGCTTCACTCTAAGTACATAAGTACGAAGATGATTTGATAATCCCTATCATGAAAATCAATGCTATGAAATGCTTCCCTGAATACAGAGCAGTCATCAGATTAGGGAGTTCTAAAGTAGGATGAAAAGAAACACGAAGGTATTATTTTGGCAATGTTAGCATTTCCACTCCCACCATTAAATGGTTATGAACCTCTTAAGGACACCGTCGCCCGGACCGTAAGGGTTATGCGAGGATGAGACAGAAACGGAAAGAAGATTGAAGCCTTCGAAAAAATAAGGAAAGAGAGTAGGGCCCCAGAGTAAAGAAATGGTAAACGGAGTAAGGAAGCGTAAAACCTGGGCATTACTATTAAGGGTGTCCCCCGGAGCGCCGAGGAGAGGAAGAGCTAAAAATGAATCTGAGCCTTCCAACAAAGTCTTATGCCACAAAAGCCTGCATATTTTAAGGATTTCTGTCGCAGAATTCCCTCGGAAGATTGAAATTTATTAATTCATCCGGAGAAGTAATCTTTAAAAGGGATATTGGGCTCATATTTGCGCTCCTCGGGCTAGCCACCCCTTCCAGCTTATGCAGGAGAAAACTGAGCCCTTCCGTTCCCTCGTAAAGTCGTTAAAAAGTTTGAACAAAAGCTGAGACAAACCGGGTAAGAAGCAACATTTTACTGCCTTCGCTGCCGCTTATCTTTAACGAAGCATGGCCTGTATCTCCGTACAATCTGAAAGTAATGCACTTCATTGATGCCCTTGATTGATTGAAAAAACAATTCACTTCATTGATAGTTTCAAAGGAACTAGTAATTACGAGAAAAAATAATATGAAGTGTCTTCCCACTTGCTCCCGTATTATATTATGGAATATAAATAAACCTTCTATTTCTGCAGATATTGGTTACGGTTAAACTGAGAATTGTAATTTTACCAAAAAGTGTCGTCAAATATGGCTACAACGCTTCATAAGAACCTTTTGAATCAGGCCAAGGGCCGTTACTTGATCGCAACACCACGTCACTTAAAACTATTGGCAACAGTCTAAAGCCTATTCTGACAGTGAAATTGACCAGGTGAAATGAGTGGTGATTATTCGTGGATTCCATCGTAGAAGAAACACTTCAAATATGCCAGAGAATACGTTTGGACCATGTAAATCAACGTGCGTCCCTTTATGAATGTAATACAATTGGGCCAGGGGCACGATCATGAATATTTACTGCACGTTGTCGCTTTTGATATCCAAAACGCGAACGGCCATTATTGCGAACTGCTCGCAATCACACCTCCAGCGATTCGCTCCACATATCTGAGAACAGTGGTTAAAATGGCAGGTATCGTTTGAAGAAAATTCACCGCATTTTTGTTAATAATTCAATATGAAAATAAATAATAATAGCATGTACGTACACGCTATAAATATCCATAATCACGATCAATGTTTCACCATGTCGGGCTAATTGTGGCCTTTAACTGGCGTGCCTTTTAGGTTAATATGATGTTCCTTGAGAGTCTGGGATTTGTGAAGCACGCCAATCAGTCAGTTGGTTGACGCTAGTATTGTCGATGGTGGAGTACTTCGACATCGTTTGTTGAACTGAACATATATTTAACCAGACATAAAGCCGGTCATAAACTGCAAAATATTTCCCCGTGAAAATAGCCTCGCATAGGCGTCTTCCACTGCTTTTAAGCCATGAACGTACCCATGCTTTTTCCGCATTGCATTGTGATAATTTAAGTCGTTTTCCTTGGGTCTAACTTTACCAATGGCAGCTAGGTATCGTATGCACAATAACGACCGTCCACTACCGTGCTTAGGGGGCCTTGGAAAAGGAAAGTCTCAGCCAAAACCCCCCTACAAGGGTTGTCCCTACAAGGGTTGAAAACCGAACATCTGGTAGGATCGACCCCTGGACAGCATGGGTCGAGGATTTAGCAGATTCTTGTTGCCAACGCGCCTTGGGGAAGCACCCACCCTTAGCCGAAGTCGCATTAATCACCCAAAAGCGTGGATGCAAACCATGGGATAGCCAGTGAAAGGGCTGAGGTGAGACTCCTACCGGAGCTCCAGCTTGAGCCAAATACTGCCTTGATTTTAATATCATGAAAATAGATGGCTGGCCGTTGATTAAGCAGATGAATGGAGAATCTTCCACCCATTGATTCCAGCTATTCTTAAACCCTCCTTAATATGGCAGCATTAATCAACGCTAATTACATTGTACAAAATAGTCAAGTTATTTACATTCAAAATAGCATTCAGCAGACGATAATGAGTATTTTTTTTAAGCAGCAAAATGTTGGTAGAATTGGTTCAATGAATAAATAAAAGGTGTGTTAGATTTTCCCCCATTTGAGTTACTTAAGAGGCATACAACATGCATACTGAGCTGCATGTTAAAATCCTATCACCATAAATAAGGCCATCCAATGATACTGTGCGTTTCTCCGCTTAGTCGCAGGAAGCAGGCAGTATTAAATCAGTGTGTTTTAATGCGTTCTAAAGCTAAGATTACATTCCGCATTGGCTCTAGGACGAATTCCTCGGTCCCTTGCGCTTTATCCAATCACAGTGAAGCTATGACGAGAATATGATATTTCCAAGGCTATCGAGGAGCACGGTCTCGAGTCCTGAGGGTGTTGTTATCATGTTACCGTTTGAATAATCGAATTCGCACTTAAATAAGTGTTTCCATGAGGAGAAACAGTCTAAAAGAGCTCAACTCAAAACCAGTCTACTGTAATCGAGACTGTTTCAAAAAAGTGAAATTGTTAATAGGTAAATTCAACCAATAAAGACACAGAGTTTCCTCGGAAATTATTTATGTGTCGCAAGTTAAATAGCAGTTAGTGGGATCTGATTAATGACTAGCAAAAACTTGCATACACCAATTTGCAATAATTTCGATAGTCAAAGATGGAAACGCAGTTAGCAACAAATTTTTCATAAAAAGTTTGGCAAATATGGACGATGAGACTACTATGAGATCATTTTGTGAATATTTGTTACAGCAAATTCACAATGCATTTCGAAGGATATTGCCATATTCCTTAGACTCGAGGTGCAAATACGGCCTAAGTCTCAAAGAATTCATTCCTCTCACAGTTCGTGTGTGGATACATTCCGCCATCTAAATGTGACCCAACGAACACAAAAAACATTTCTTGATCGTCAGATAAATCATTAGGCTGAAATGTTCCGTATCCCAAAGTAATTTTATGAGAATCCGTAATCGACAGGAGGAATGGAGTAGAGATAGTATTGCAATTACTTGCGACAAGGTAAGCCAATGCATGAACTTTTGACGAGTAAATGGTACATTTAGCACTCGTAAAACGGATACATAAACCAAATAATTTTTAACTAAGAAGTAAGGCCAACAGGTGGAAAGACGGCGGATCCAAAGGTCGAAGAGATTCTCATGCACCCATCATATTCGGCACGTAAATATGACACAAAAGTCTCATACGGCGCACAACGGTCTAAGAGCTGCAACCGCGTATTATCAGCAAGTTAAACAACGAGGAAGAATAAATTTGATGGTCGGTGAGTTAAAATTGTGGAACTTGATCAGATTCATGGTGATTAAAACACTTTTTACTTTTCCACACTTTTATTTCTACTTGTAAAATAGTACTACTTGAAAATGACGTAGAACGTCAAAACCGAATAAGGCGGAACGAAATAAAAGTGTGGAAAAGTACAAAGTGCTTTAATCACCATGAAGGAGAAAGAAGTCGGCTATCTAGGAAGCAGGACGACCAGCGATGGAAGAAGCAAGAAGCATATTGTAACCGGAATAGCCCAAGGAAAGAAGGTCTGAACAGGAGTCTGCTGATAGCTAGTAACGCAAGCCAAAAGTAAGGAAGCACTTAATAAAAACAGTGATTTGAAACATGAACCATGGGGCAGTGAAGCTAGAACAACAACAGATGCAGATTAAAAGATATTGGAAGCAATAAAGATGTGGTGTTAACGAAGAATGACGAAGATCAAATGGACTGAGGAAATCACTAACGAAGAAGTCCTGCGAATATATGGTGAGAAAATAAGAAGGTAGGTATAATTCAAACTCGGAAAGAAGACAATACATACTTAGTGAACACATTTTGCGACACCAGCTTATTGATAACAACAACAGAAAAATAAAAGAATGGGAAGAACTACAGAGGATGACCAAGAATGGAATACATCAGGCAAATCAGGATGGACGTCCAAGTGAATAAATATTTAGGAACAAAGCGGTTAGCTGAGAGAAAAGGGGAGTGGAGAGCTATAGCAAACCAATTTTCCGATTCATGACTGCCAATGATGACAATAATGAAACGACGGGCATTATAAAATGAGTGACTCATACTTAGAAGGAAATTATCGTAGATAGATTTACAGGCAAAAAAAAGAAATCAAGAGAAATTAAACTAATATTAAAAGACATACAGATTTTACTTTGTGGAACCAAGTCATTTCTATAATAAAAACGATAGCTTAGTATTTATCCACACTATAATTTTTTACCGACCTTGGCTTCACCAATTCATAGCCATTTTCAAGGTCTGATATCTTCAAGGTTTGAAAAGGGCAATGAATGGCTGAAACCACGGTCGGTAATATATTATAGTGCGGAAAATAATAAGCCATCTTTTTTTATTAAGATTGAAATAAACGATTCGAACAGAAGGAAACGAGGAGGAAATTTTCCCGAGAGAGGCAATAATTCGCTGGAATCGGAGAACAAGTTATAAAAACGGAGACAAGAATATATTATGGTTGGGTAGAGAGGGGGTCACAAATTTATTCAATTAATTGACCCGAGCATTTTAATGAAACGAGGAATACTTCGAGGCAACGGAGGCAACTGTTACCAGTGGAAACCTCTCCGAGATGAACAGATGAAGAGGAAAAAGTGGGATGAATTGAGGAGGACGTTTGACGATGGCTTTCGGGCAAAAGAGGAGGGAGGGAGGGATTCAAGAGGATTTGGGAGGAGGAGAGGAGGAGGAAGTGGATGGGAGAATGTTCGCGCAGCCGGGTGGGAATTTCGGGGAGATTAAGAGGAAATGGAAAGGGGAGAGAAGTGCCGCAGAAAGGGGGTTTGGATGCCAGGGAACGAGAAGAAAAATCAAGAGGGAATCAGGAACCATTTACGCCCTTTATTCAATGTATTTACCGTCCCTTCTGCGCAAGGGAAATGGGGTAATTTTCCTAAACCCCCCTATACCCCCCTCCCCTTTATCACGAAAGCGCCTCTTTCGATCCACTTTGTAAGGACTACATCCGCTCATTTTTAATTTAATCCTATTTTTGAACGTTTCCGGAACCACGATAATTTACGTAATGCGTAGTTAGTTCTGAGCAGAAGAAAACTCTAGGTTTTAGTAATCCTGGCGCGTTTCAGTGTCGGTAAGCCACACTTACCTTACTCATTCTCATATTTAGGTTGTGACGTTTCCCATTACCTTCACAGTTTCCAAGATATTAAAAATTTGGCCATACTTCACAAGTATTAACGGTTGTTCCTTGATTATTACCACGGGGAATTCATATTATTTGGTGGATATAATGGATACCCAAAGAAGACTACACTATATGTGAACAAAAGTAAGGATACTCAGTGATTAAGGTCTAAATTAATGGAATAAGTCCTTAATACACAAAATAGCTTTCTATTTTTCACGCAAATATTTTATACCGATAGTGGTTTCAGCAATTCATTGCCATTATCAAGACAACGCTCCTTTATAACGCCAATGAATTGCTGATACCATTATCGGTATTAAATTTTGGTATGGAAAATACTAAGCTATTTTCTTTATGAACTTAAGAAAAGAGTGAATGTAAGTGCATACCAAATCCGGGAATATAAAGATATATGTGTACAGAGTGAATATATGAAGCACACCACAGATACGCCAGAATCAACTTCATCCGTTTTGTGGAGGCTTCACGGTTGAGGCTTTAAGGCTATCACCTAGAATATCTCCGTGAGATATGAGGCAGAGATAAACACGCATGAAATTAACTCCTCATATTTGAGTAAGCAGTCCAACACACACCACATTATCTACCAAACTCATATATAATCAATTAGAATATGCGTCAAACGCAGACATTAGTTATTGAATTTAAAAATGTATTTAATTTTTTTAATGCCACGTGACTGTAAACGGCATCTACTACGTTTGACGTTTCCGCACTGTGAACTTATTATCCTGAATATTCAAGAAAATCATCTTCCTGTGCAAAGTTTTTGAAAATAATTCGTGTCTTCCCAGCCCCTTTGAGACAATACCATTGGTCATAGTTAAAGTCGGTTGTTTAATGTTCACCTGCGGGAGTTCCATGGCTACGTTTGCGTAGCTCGACTTATAACGAAAGGAATAATGATAATAGTCCCGTGGGCTGCCGCCAGCTAAGCCCACTAATGTTAAGCACCGTGGGACTCTGACATTTCCCACCGGTAACGAGTGAAAGTCGAGCGTGGTAACGCCTGAAAAAACTAATGAATAATGAATATAAGCTGTTATCTCTTATATTTTACGAATCTGCTAACATCCGGACCACAGCGAAAAAAGAAATATTTTCGGAGTGACTTATGACAACAAACTTATAGCACGATGGGGAGTCTTTGGCTTTAAGCTTTTCCCTTGAACTGTAGACAAATAGAATCCTCCGATCGAGAGAGAGTCTTCAGATGATTGGCAAACATATAAGCAGCGCAAAGTCCGCATGTTCCTACACGAAGAAGGTCACAGCCGTAACACGGTCTAGCGCCATTGAAAATACAGAAAAAAAGTTGATAAAAATCATGCAACACAGATCTGCAGCGAGAGTCGATAAATGCTTGTCGATGGGGGTAACCCATTAGGAGAAAAATAACTTTATGCTATCTTAGTTAAATGTACCGTGTCCTCAAACTCCGCACTCTTTTTCAGCATTTAAACGGGAGACATGATTTTTGAAATTTCTGTTAGGTAAAGATTCATGGTTTAAATCAGTGCCAATACACCAGACGCATCAATATGTAGATGGATGGGAGAAAATAATCGATTCTTCATCATAATCGATTATTTGCTTCCGATTCTTTCGATTATTAGATCGATTATGGGTGGACGATTTAATCGTTGAATCGATTATTCAATCCCGATTATGACTGTCAGAAAAAATCGGCGGAATTGGTCTAATTTGAAAATTTACCGAGGGAAAAAGAAACGGCTTCTGTTTGAACTGCGATAACAAGACTGCAAAATCTGCAATAAGAAGTGTGAAAATGTCACAGATAAAAAATACTACTCAAATGCATGTGGTTTGACGAGAGACGAGGTAACGTTTACGACTCGTAATGGCAGACAGCTTCATTTCAAGGGTAACGCTAATACTATTTTACCTAATTAATGAGCGTTAATTCTCCTAATATTTACACCATAAAGTATAAGATGTCGAGAAAACATATAATTTGAATTAGTAAACTTATTTTTCGAAAAAATACAAGAACAGTGGACATTATATAAATGATTGACCCCCATAAGTTACTATTACTGTCGAAACAATAAACATATTTATAACTCAAGTATCATCATCACTGAGCGATGTAAATTACAATCATTGTAACTTCTGCAGCAAGCTGAGTCTGGATTAGAGCTATACCAAGTATTACATACGGAGACATATTTTGTACTGAATTCCGGGCACCTATAACATTCCCATTCTGTCTATATCTCTCTCCTCTACAAAACATTTTCAATAACCTTGATTAGTCCCCTATTATTCTCCTCTTTTCAATTAGGTTATTTAACACAAATGCACTATAATCGACTCCTTATATACAGCTCCCTCTCTCCACATCACTTCAGAGTATTGTTCGCTTCAATCAGAGAACATAATTATATATCACTGAATACAATGATTTCACCACAATCATACAACACCGTGAGATAATTTCAACAGACCATTCGTTTCAACGTGAAAAATCGGGGCGCATCGCTTTCCGCTTCGCATTCTCGGTGATCCTCTACATGAGTGTACGATTATTCCGCCCATCTCAGATATATCCGCAGAAAAATCGCATGATTATTTACCGATTCTTCAAATAATCGATTATGCTACCCGTCAGGCATGATCACAGCGATACTCATCCTTGACGATCCTTCACAGACTTGACATGAATCGTATGATTCTTCCGATTCTTCTGCTCGTGAAGCTGTAAGAACTTCACAGAAATCTCATATGATTATTCACCGATTCTTCATAATCATTTATGCCTTCCCGATTTTTGTACTGGATCGATTCTCGCGACACGATCATCATATGATACGATTAATCGATTACTGAGAAATTTTACCCATCTCTAATATGTAGCAATTACATCGCATCACAGTAACCTCAAGTCAAGCAGAAAAATAACGTTTCTTCAAGTCGATGAAGGTGTGAACAAGTCAGTATCCCCACCAGAGATCTTACTAATAAATAGTTTTCTATATTTGTAAAATAATGAAATAATGCGTTTATAGAGTCTACAATGCTAAAATCGAAACATAAATTTCGTAGGCAAAGAATTTAATTTCACTTGATAGAAACATCCCTCCAAACCTTGAGCTATTATTGAGTCAATAGTTAGATTTTTTCATTTTACTTACAGGTACAACATCTAAGGAGTCTAAAAAAGATTTTGGCGAGTAAATTAATTATATAGTTTCTTATGAAGCCTTAGTCGTCCCTTAACAAACATTAGTTAATCATTATTTTGGCCGTCATAAAGATAATAAGATATTTTTTCATCTAAAAAGATTATATACATACTCATCACGCCGTTCCCTTTTGGGGTAGGGACAGTGGAAAAAGTTTAGTTCAAGGAATGAATATTTATTTTAAAACATTGCTTCCTTGACTTCCACGTGCTACCTCCGACTGCTCTATCAGCTTTCGCAAGCCATTTAATTCTTCCACTATCCTCCCACCTTTCAAAAACATTCGGCAAAGGTATACAAAATCATCCACTAACTCATATATTTCACCATTCACCGTCATACAATCATTAAAAGATGTAATATTGTACATATTAAGAGAATTAAATTACAGAGTAACATCAAGAAGATGATTACTTCCAAAACCATCGAGTTCAAGAGAGCAACAAATTTAAGATAAATTGGTAAATATTTAGCACCTTAAGTACTCATTAAAATGAGATGACATAAATAAACTTGTTTCTTCTAATAACTCAGTAGATAGACGACCACGACAAATGGGAACTAAATGGTAGAAAGAAACGTGAAGGATTAATAAAAAAATCCGCCGGACGATGAACTCTTCTGAGTCACGACCTACATTCATTCCCAGGACGCCATTTAAAGTATCCTCATCCACTTAAAGAAACAAGCATGAGAAATCCTCATCCATTAACGTGGCGGGACAACGCCGATAATCGTGCAGAGGACACCTTTCAAAGTTTGGCGATGATGGGAGCCTGCGTGTGTAGTACCTCATGTCACCGTTCAGAAACATTGAAGAGGACAGAGAAATAATAATAAGAATTTTCATCATAATTGAGATTGAATCCCTCAGTAGAATGCCGTCTAAGCCCACATGAACGTGCGTATCATGTAAGGGTCATTTTATGCACAGATGCTGGAGGATAAAACAAACAAATACGTAAAAAATCACAAAACAGCACATAGTTGTGCAACAAAAGCTATATCACTAAAAGTAAAATAAGAGCTTTAGATTATTAGGCGTATACACTTGGTAAAAAAACACAGCAGGAATACACCAAATGAGGTGAAAAAAACAAACGTAAAACCTACATAAAGTAGGAATAACTAAATTTTCAATACAGAAAACTAATGATGAAATTTAAAAGAGAAAAGAGGGCAAACTAAACACATCAACAATATATCAGTAAAGAGTAAGTAGAAAAAAATAACAAAAGGTAATATGATGAATGAAATCAGACGAATATAAAATAAAAATAAAGATAAACAAAATAACTATAAGATAAAAAATTTGAGCATTATTCAATAAAATTTGCAGGTATATTTATGTTCCCAGAGCAAAATACCCAGGATGTCATGTCTTTTCCGTAACAGGGAGGGAGTAGGATGGGAAAAACTAGAGGTCCAGACGAAGAGAACGGATGGCAAGAATTGATATCAGTGAAGACCTAGATGAGACGCCGAGGATAAAGATAAGGAAGCTGGTGATAAGACGTGGTGATAAATCGTCTGGATGCTGACTTCTCAACCCTTCCGCCCTTCCGCCGGGCCAATGAGCCGAGAGAAAAAAATATACCGAAATCACGAGCGCTACAACACATCTAAATAATTACTAGAGCAAATAAAAGAAGCGCGCATGGACGATATGGGGCTATAGTATGCTACCACACATTAGCACGATGCTCCGTTCGGGACGATAGAGGACGGCGCTCATTTTACCTGCGGTGAATGTGGGGCTAACTGGGATACAAATTGAACATGATCTCCATCGAGCAAAGGGCCGTAAAGACGTAAGGCCTCACGATCGAAGTCGGAGAAGTCTGCCTACTGAAAATATCCACCGATTCGTTCACAGAGGAAGAAGTTGTTCTCTCTGTTCGGCAGCGTTCAAACTACTTTCCAATCTGCTCCTCACCTTGTCATTGTCAGTCTAGCCCATATATCTACATCTACATACTACCCATACGAACCACCGTAGGGGAGTGAGGCCAGGGAGGGTTAAGACACCAGCCATGTAAAGGGGAGGGAGTAGGAAAGAGGAGGGGGAGAGAAGAGAGGTGAATCTTTTGTTAACGGCGAGTCTTTCGTTACTGTTTCACGTCTATGTCATAATCAACAACGGAGCATGAAAAGAGGGAACCCTTGTATATATCATTACGGCAGTGTATTTCTTAAAATTTTTCAATTCTATCAGTTTTAGAGACACAACGAGGGATCAAAATTATATCCTCCGTGTCATACTGAAACTCGCCTGATCTGAATTTTTCAAGTAATCTAAGCCTAGCGTGTAACCTCAGGGTCTCCAACAGCTCCCTACTTAGTCCTTCCATCAGCTGCGTAATGCTCTTAATTCACTCATTGAAGTTTTTAACCAAGCGTTAAGCTTTCCTATATATTTAATTTACTTTATACGACCTACCGCTTTCTGTGCAGGGTTCCATACGCATCGGGTAGCGCACATCAAGATCTCAGTCAAAACGGTGAGATGTAGGAGTACCTAAAAGCCCAAGTCTACCACACTACAGACCCATGCTCACGGTAACTACTGACATAGGTACCGCACCAAGTACGGAGCAGTGATCACGTCCTTTTAGCGTGCAGAATTGAACGTTGCACCCTGAGGGGAACCACGATGCTTGAGGGAATTAGAAGGAGAGCAAGGGGGATGGCAAAGAAGGAAGGGAGAACGAATGGGAGACTAAGAGACAGGGCGGTTTTCGGCAGGGAACGGCCCATACCAAACGGCAAACATACGTATATTGGCCCGACTAGTGACGCGTCCATTCCGCTTCCCTCTTAATAGGACGGACAGGGTGGAGCAATCAAGGTGATTGCCTCGACCTCAATCTCCGCTACTGATGTGACTTCCCCTTGTGGGACGGACAGACGCAGTCGTCGTCCAGGAGAGAGATTCGGTAAAGTTCAGCACGTCAACCGTCACAATGCTCAGGGATTCACTACCTATTCTCTCTCTCTATTTTTCTCCCTGTCTCTTCACTCTTTTCAATATTTCGATCCCTTCATCTCTCTCTCTTTCTCTCTCTGAAAAACGCAGGACAACAACACGATAGACTCCATATCTCCTTCGTCACGCTCCTCGCATATTTTCAGAAGGAACGTTTTATTTCTCCAACGAGTCAACCGTCGCCTTATAGCTTGCGAAGAAATTGGGCCACAGTGAGACATCGTCCTGCAAAGGCAAGTGAATTTTGTGAATGAAACGTGAAAAATTAATTAAAATAAATAAATTATTTACTCTAGACAAGAGGAACTTTTAGAAAAAAAATGAAATTGTTAACATAAAACAATAGCAGACTTGAAATTAGAAAAAGTTTTTTTGAAGAGTGCGTATGGAGGGTGGCCTTATATCAATGTGAATCTTTGACTCAAGAGAAAGAGAAGAAACAACTCATTTGAAATATGGTGCAGTAGACTGGATGTGCTGAATATCAAATGGAAAGATAAGATATCTATTGAGGATGATGACGGAACGAGAAAAGAAGCTTGCCGAAAACGATCGTAAACAAGGACAATACTAGAGGGACACGCGAACGGAAAAAAAATCATGGGGAAGACCACGACTGCTATTTCTCGAGTAGATCATGAAAATGTGGGATGCAGGAATTATGAAGAGATGAAAATAAATCGGACAAATGAGATGAATGGAGAACGTCTATCAACCAAACTGATGCAAAGTAATCTTCAGATTGATTACCAATGGGAGAGAGAAGTGATACCTGTGGTACTGGAATGCGAATCCATATTTACCGAACTCTCTCCCAATCCTCAAACGATTTAGCTGCTTAAGGTCTGGGTTTTAAAATACCTGGTTAAATATATTCCTCGGTATGAGAATCGAAGTCAATACGCTCTCCTATCGAAAACGCTCAATTCGAATTATCGACAGTCTGATGTACTACACGAAACTCGAACTCCCAGTTAACATCAAGTTACAGAAAAGACTAACTCATCTCGCGGTTCACGTAAACCAGACATTATAAAATCGGGCCTAGAATTTGTAAATTGAAAGTGGACAAGGACGTTTAAATTGACTAAAGCACTCGGTGCGTTTCTGTGAGATCTGGAATCGAATCCCAATTCAGGCGAATGATGTTTTCTTTGAGAAGTTCTCACGATCGTGAATCTCCTCGGCGGGTGAATGCTGAGAGTTTCTGTCACGGCTAGATGCGCAGTAGTACTTCGAATCCATTTGAGGTAAACATCAATGTATTTTAATGTAGCTTTAACCGAGTGGATTATGACACCATGCGTGCGAATTCTGAGTGCTTTGCGGTATCATATGCACCGGACCTTGGTAGACCATTTAGTATCTCATAAAGCCTCATGACTTTCACGGAGAAATATTATGCCGTTAACGGTTCAAGCACTCCACACAAATTCGTGGGATCTGATATATAGCCCAAGGCCATGCAAATTATTATTTTTTTTATATTCACACATTTTCGATCTCCTCAGAGGGTTAGTAACCGAACATATACTGACGCAGCTATCCGCGCAGTGAAAATGTTCGAAAGCAAATAAACATAACTCTATGCACGAGATTAGAAGAAAAAAGTTTGGACTGTTTTCCTTCGAGATCCAATCCTCTGAAGTAATCAACAAAAATGAAAAATCTCTCTTGAGTTACGATGATATGGTTAAGTTTTCAGCGCGTTTCTAGGAAAAATGGTAATGGTTCTCCATTCTCACGTTTTCCTCAATCGAGATAAAAAAAATAATGATTGAGCGAAAGAGTTAACTAAGGTATCGTTTTAATCTGAGATGAAATTGTTTATTCTCATGGGGAGGAGACCGCAAACTAGATTGAGTCTCATGCATATGGATTCAGTCGTTCACCATAGAGTGGGTTAACTGGCGCGCTATTTCCTCGTCAAGTTCGTGACCATACCACTGATAAACGCGATACTACAGTAATGACACGAAAATGATTAACAATAATGATTAAAATAACAGTCGTCAAATCCGTACCATGAGCTCAAGGAGGAAACATCAAGGAACATGAATGCAAACAGAATAATCCAAAGAGACTCGTTTCAAGAACGGAATAAGGGATAAAGGTGCACGCAGATAATGCCAATGAAAGAAACAGGATAATATTAGAAAGTAGTCAACTAGCGCATTATTCTATCATCGCAGACTCAGACAGTGAGATATAATTGATGGAATGTTTTCAACTTACTAACAAATATGGAAGGCTCATTGGTCAATATTATTCTGAAGAGAAGTCGAAAACACTATACATAATATATATTAACATAATATTATCTGATATTTTTACTCGAAGTTGCAATCATATACTACGTAAGTCATGCTCTCACAATGTTTTAATCATTCAACTCTCACCGAGTCAGTAACATATTTAGAAGGCACTGCGTCTTCGGTGTTAACAAAACAAAGTATTAAGATTTCACTCTTTAAATTTAAAATATTTTCCTTATTTATCTCCAGGAAATTTTCCTTAGCAACAGAGCATTGCTGCTTAGTAAACCACCTTAAATTGACATTATCCACTAGGGGGCCCTGCCCCTTGAATGCCCTACAGCTATAAAATGCCCTCGCTTCGCTCACTCCACCACCACTCACGCTAAGAAGGGAAAAATCAATGCTTTTATATCAATAAATAGTAGTTTATTTTAAAAAGTTATTTCCAAAAAGAATTTCAGTAAAAAATTACAATAACTAAATATTGAAAATATATTCAACAAACCCTATCAGCGATAAAAGTAACTAACTCTATCTGCATTCCTCATGGATATGAACGTGAACTATCTGGAACTATGCCTGAAACTATTTTCAGAATTGATTTTTTCTCCTTCCTGAGATCAAGTAGTCTTTAAATAGTACATGACATTTCATGTGTTACAAAAGCAGAACAAGGTGCTGCGGCAAAGTATTCCTCTGTTATTTTAGGAAACGAAAAAGCCAGGAGTCGAATGCCAACCTAGTCCAAAGAGTGTGCTCCCCTCTTTGAGCAAGACGGCTCCCGTCGTCAACAAGGGATCTCCTAAATGAAGTAAGGGGACGGGGGAGGTGAATTAGAACGCTAGGATAAGAATTCAGAAGAAGTCTCGATGAGGCGAGGAAATTGCTTCCCCTGAATCACGGCAGGCGTGGGGTACTCCTTTCCTAGACGTGATAGCTCGCGCGAAACCTTCACGAGGCCAAGACTTTTTTACTCTAGTCCTAAGGCATACTCAAAATTTCTCTCTTTTTGCCATTAAATTTTCCGCGGACATTCATCATATTTCCTCAAAAGATTTACAAGCCTCTAGAAGAGATGACGGAAAGTATACACACAGCTAGCGTGTTTTCAAGCGAGATAAAATATCTCTTTTAACGCTTTTTCCGCATTTTTATTGCCACTTTTTGCGACAAAAAATCGAGTTTTCTCCCAGACGAAATACAACTTACCTGACAAGAAATGAAATAAGTGTGACGGCGCCTCGGTCTCCCAACTAGCTCTGGGCGGGGTCAGGTGTTTTGGGCGACAAAATTCGTTATGGATCGGGTAAAAACAAAGAAAAAGGGTGGGCGCCAGCACAGGTAGAGGTAAGGGAAACGTCCGCTTGTACTCGGACGTGGAAGGTTAGGTCAAAAAGGGCAGGAATTTCCTTGTCGTAATTTTCTCAGCGACTTACACTCATACCAAGTGTCGAGAGTCACGTTTCATCATCGAGAACCACGATAAGGAAGGGAAAGGCAGGAAAGGGGGAAGTTAGGGAGATGGATAAAAAGGAACACCCAAGCGACGGAAAGAAACGCCGACAACTCAAACGAATCTGGAGTCCAACCAAAAATGCCGCGAACTACGTGACCTCCCACAGGCAACCGCTCCTAACTCCACGACCTCCAAACAGAAAATTCTTCTTGCTCCCGATGAGCCGACGAATAAATACTTCGCTATACTCTAACGCAACCATGCGGCCGGCACGGCAATTACGACAAAAAAAAGAACCAACGAAAAAGGACGCCTGAACTTGGCGCCAGCAACCAAATTGCACAAGCAAATGTTACATAGGGTGTAATTATACAGAGTTTAAAAGTTTGGACAATAGCCAGCAGCAATAAGTAAAAACTATAGCTAATCACCAAAGTTCTGATTTTTAGATTACGTATCAATCAGCTATAAGAGTCGATGCTTTGACAAGCACCAAAATTACTATTGTAATGCACTTTTACTTAAGCACATATATATGTTTATTGTCATAAATAATTAGCACTCAAAGCATTCAAATGAGGGAAACGGTCATTTATAAAGCGTTAAACATCGGAGATAGCCAGCGCCAAAATACGAGTAATCTATATATTTAATATTTTATGGGAATGTGAAAGTCTTTTTAGCAATTAATCCCCAAGAGAAGTTCAAGGGAGAAGCGGATTGAAAAATGATTCAAACAAATGAGAGAGAACTGAAACTTAATTAAATCTCACGGGGTCAATTGGCCCTAAAATCTAAAGTGGAGAGTGCCGAGTTTTATTGCCTTATAAGCTTAAGTATCTGGCACATTGTCGCCGAAATTAATACACCGATTACGTATTGGTAGCTTTCTCCAGCAGACTCAATATGAATAGCCACGAATGCCCCTGATGAAGAGAATGTGAAAATAATTGCGCTAAATAATGAGAGAACTAGAAATCCGCAAGCCAGCAAAGCAAGTCAAAATAAACGGAGGAACACAATTTAGTATCCAATCAAATATTTAAAACTAACTGAGACAAACTATCACATTTAGATTAGGTCAAACGAAAGCAATACAGGTTCCATCACGCACAATATTTAGATAATTACTCTTATGATTTACAACACTAATTGTGCGCATAACTAGATACATTCTTTCCCACTTAAAACTAACTAACACTGTTCCTAAAAAACTTAAGCTGAATCCGATTTATGGGAAAAGTTATATATCTACAGCGAAATATTTCCTCATGTTGTATTACTGTGCAATCTAAAAAAGAAAATAATGACATGTACGAGTGAAAATAAGAGTGAAGATAAGGATAATGGACTAAATGGATATGCATCTTCATATTGATCGCAACTATGGTCGGTGTTAAATAACCCAGGGTGGAAATTTACTTGTCTCTTTCAGCATGGATAGCTTAAAAATCATAAAAATTGTAAAAATAAGAGCTCTTAGGTCACAGTTTTCTGAAGACTCAGAACGATTGATCTATTTTTTAGTTACTTTCAAGAAAGCAGAGTGCCTAAGTGGTTGAAAGAGGCTATGAGGGGCGATGACATGCCGACGGCCGTGATAGAGGGAAGGATTTCGAGTAAGCGGGGAGAGGAAGAAAAATATTAGGCTTTAAGGGCGGGATGAAGAGAGGTAGGACGTATGCTGAGATGATGAAAGGAAGTTTGTAAGGAGATAGGCGCCTGGGCCTCTAAACGTTTTTACTACTTTTACTCTCTTCCATTTAAACTTAACTTAACCGATAAATTACTCGATTCAATAGACCCAAATATACATTTTTAAAACCTCCAGGAAATACAACAAAACGAAATTTAAAGACAAATTTTCAAGGCACAGTTTCCTTGCGAAATAAGTAGGCTATTCATTCCACCTGCCAAAACCTCTGAAATTTTATCACATACGAGCATAATGGTTCTACTCAATGGTTTGACATTTTAAATTTTATAAATTATATAATTAGACTTAAATCTCTCACTAGAACCAATTAGCGATGAATCTGAACGTTCTCAGACTAACATGGTACAGTTTAGATACGACAAAGTATATTTAACATGGACTTTACCGCGATTTGAATCTGGATGGACACGAATTTCTTTGAAATTGGTACTAGCGAATAAATACTGGATATGTTGGATTCATTATTAATCTATCTTCTATCAGGTGAATAAAATGTATCAGTGACATTCATCTGTCAAGAAGCGTTTTTTTCGAACCAGTCACTCTTCAGATGAACTCCGATTCCAAAGTATTGCCCTCAGCGCGGGAGAGGCTTTTGTAATGCCAAAGTAAGTAACTTCTAATTCTCAATTCGATCCGCTGGCATGATAACCTTCCACTTTCAACTCATTTTATACTCATGCTGACTTTCTTCAGTCATTTTTTTCATTTCCTTGTCAAAGAAAACCTGATCTCGTTCTTTTACTGTGGGAAGAGCTCTACATAATTTATCAGTCGCTAATTAATGTGAGCACTATTTGCGAACAGATACAAAAAATATGAGAATAAATTTATGTCTTTAAAATCCCTTCCTTCTGTAATTAATTACTTATGTTGAAGTAATAGTGAGCTAAATTTTAAAAAAACAAGTTATTTCAACCAAACAGGCAAACGTAAAAGATTGCACCCAATCACTAGCTTATTGCTACTATCAAATTTAATTTAGACAAAACCGTTCACTCCCCTTTTATTTTAGCTAAGCATTGCTAAAGTTCGGAGCAGAGGGATATCAGCATGTTATCAGAAGTAATTGAAATTCGTGACTGCAGTAGCAACAAAAATGTGCCGCTCTGAGATAGGCCTTGTCACTTCGTTATGAATCCAAATCAAATTGATTTATTCTGCCTTTTAACATGAGCTATTGACTAGTAATAGTTAATATTGTATTCTTAAATTTTCCTAGACCTATAAAATTCGGACGGGGGAATTGAAGCCTTTAGGGTGAAAGGAAGACTCACAGAAATCAATTTCGAATTCAAAACACCGTCTACATGACCTACATCAGGGGAGTAACTAATGGGCTTCCTATGACCAGTATTAGATACGTGAGCAATAATTCAAGCATTCCCCTTGAAGGCATTTCTGGTTCTTAAATATTCACCAAAGAAAATCAGCAGGTCAAATCAGCTGGGTATAAGTAGCTTCAGAATTCTATGATAAACAAGCCTTAGATATTCCAGGAGGCAAAGTTTAGGGAGTAACTTTTTAACGTTTGGCCATTTCTCCATGGAAGAAAAAGAAGAAAAAATTCCGCTAAAGTAGACTCCGTCGTAATGCATTGAATCAGAGATCTGCGCTCCATTACTGCCCTCGCTATCGGAGGAACTTATTTTTTCCTTCTACAATCCGTCCTCTCTCTCCATTTCTCTCTTCCTCCAAAAAGCTCTTCCTATTTCCGCCGCTTTAAGTAATGGAGTCGTTTGTGACGTCACGCCTGGAAATTACGACCCGATATCGCAGGCTGCTCTCTCGGTTCCTGCGTCCAATGGATGATTTGAAGTGATTTGAAACTTGTTTTCCAAATTTGTTTTTTTTTCTGCAGGATTTTTTTTATGGAAACGCTGATTTAATGCCCCTTTTATTTTGCAAAAAGGCGGTTTCCAAAGTCCGCATCCCAATTCAGTCCATATGGTATCCCCATTTGGAAACAGTTAAATCAAAAGACCCATTTAAACAACTTTAATCAATTCCAAGGGTTTCGGAGCTCTTCATAACTGCCCTTCCACACCATTTGTAATTGAGTAGTTTTACTTTTCCCATGAAATATAGCAGTGACTCACTTGAAAGTATACAAAATCCAGCAAGCATATATTTTTCAAACATTCGATCCGCAAATTTGGGAAATACATTATAATTCTATGAAGGCTTGACACATGACTAGCAAAAATAAATAGAGTAGACCCGAACCCTTTATAAGAATTATTTTTGTGATTTGATAGAGGAAACAACAAAAAGATTGAACATAAATAAATTTTATTTCTTCCAAGTTCAACGTTAGAACAAAATATCATGATGTTCAGTTTCTGGCTCCGGAATGATTCTTCCATAGCACAAAGAATTACGAAAATCTTTAGGGAAAAACATATCCCAACGTTTTTAAGCCCCTTATCTATGCATGATATACGCACAATTGAACAAAGCAAAATGCCAAGGAACCGAATAATTCGTTACTGGATAGAAAATTAGGCCTTAAGAAGAACGACAGAAATATATCATTGTTAACGATTCCATGCAAGCCTCACATACCTATATATGAGGGTCCCAATGGATTCATAATGTGTTTTCAGAAAATAAACCGTAATATGTAATATTTGTAAGCCAGCCAATGTAGTCACATCGTGAACTATGCTCAGAAATGCAGACGTCAGTATAGTTTTTGCCCCAGGAGGATTTTGGAGTTAGAATAAAATTTGCAATCATGGCAGTTGGAGAACCTACAACTTTACTGCTAAATAAATAAGTTAAATTTACGGACATTTTTGATAGAAATAATTAGAATTATGAAATTTGGTTCTTGCTCAGGGTGACTTAGGAATATAACTAACAATAAGCCAAAGTTCACCTGTAACCATCGAATACAAAAAAATAAAAGTTATCGCAGAAATTTCCAAAAAGAAGTACATGCAATATTTTCATCAATTACGGAATTTATATCGTCCAATTCTCAAGGGCATTCTACGCCGAGTGTATTGAGCGCGTTTCGTATAGTTCAATTATCCAGCTTATGATTCATGGCCACTTGATTCAATGATGAAAAACATCAAGCCATGGGGTTTTACCATAGAGGAATAAATAGGTTTGATAAAGGCAGATTTTGCCCACTTTTTGACCCCTCACCCTCTAAGAAAAACAACGTAAGGTACAAAAGTACTCTCACCTCCAAATTGCCAGCAATGTTTATACGAACTTTTCGAATTAAAAGCACAGCTGAAGATATAGACAGATGGAAGGATAGATGGAAGAGATAGACCAACTAGACACATTCAGAGACTTCACTGTTTCCTGAAAGCAAACACCTATGGAAGGGAAAATACAAAAATACGGAGTTACTGAAGATGGAATGCATCTGACTAATTATGAGAGAACACAAAATAAGGATTTGAATAAGGATAAGAATCAAGAGCTGCAGCAAACCAATATTCGGGATAACGATGGTGATTAAATTTAATTTTCGACTAACGCATCATTTGCGCAATTTTAAGTTTTCATGATTAAATTTTAGGCACAATGGGGAAAAGAAAATGAAGCTCTTCATTTAGAGTGACAAAGAAACAAACGTTCGCCGCCCGCCGACGAAAACCTGAAATGGCTACCGCGAGGTTTTCAGCGCTAAATAGTCAGATTCGTCGCCCAAACAAACATTTCAAAAGTGATGTAAGGTGTTCTTAAGATACTTATATTTTTATATCTTTTTTTAAGATATATATATTTTTTTTAATGATGGGCAGCGCGAGGATTATTTTACCTCCTGAGAAAAGCCGCTTTCATAAGCCTCCTCCTCAACCACTTGGTACTCTTTACCGAAATTTTTATGAGGTATTCTTGGAAGCAAATTAACCTCTATCAATTCTTATAAAATAGTAATAATGTTATTAATAGTTAATATCAATTTTTACTTTAGTCAAAAGTCTTCAAACCTGCGATTTTTTTCGGTTGGACCTTGATTTGGACCAACCCTGCATAAGATGATCTCAGACGTAACACCCTCCTAACCTAAGACTAAGCAAGGACAGCCAAACCCCTTTCTCTTAAGATTCAAGCGTAATACTGAAATTGACCACTTATCTAGCCAACATTTTTGAAGCCACCATTTACAGGGAAAGGACTTTCTTGCGAGACATCGGTCGTTGACACTTTCCAATCCTACCCACGACACATCTTGATCCCGAAGAGAGAGAGATAGTGATGACGATATTTTTCGCTTGGGAAGAACGAGAGTTGTCCCAGATAAATAGGTCTCTCGAAGCTTCCGCCGAAAACAAAAGATACCGTTCCTTTCCCGATGCTGCCCCTTACCTCGGGAGAGAGCCACACACAGCGACTGTCTCAACCTCTTCCACTCCCCTTCAACAGTCACAATATCCCTTCTCGGCCCTTCCCAAATCTTCCACCACCACCAACTCAACCCTCGCATCCGTTTTCGAACCGATATCCGACTCATTTCCGCCGCCCTAACAACTATGCCGACCGGGAGGTGGGCGCGCTGGTTCGGGTACCCATTCCTAGTCTGACTTCTCACTCTCTTGTCTTCCCCTTTAAATGCAACCTTTTTATCCGTTCCCATCCTACTATAATCTCCGGTAAGGATGGAAGGTGTATAACAATATATCCATACATAGAAAAACGATATGCCTAATATTAATCAATTATCCAATAGGATATAAATGCAATGGGTTTCCCAACCGGGTGACGATGTTTAATTGCACCAGTTTGCAGAAGTTTAGGTGAAAATAAACACCATAACCCAGTTGGAAACCCCAGAGCTCTACACCCTAAGCATTCGCCGGGAATGCCTAAAATCTTAGATTATCCTATAGGTTATTTTTTCTAAGTACATTGGTATATCGCCCGACATACAGGACATTGGTTCCCTTCTTCTTCAGTTTCAACCCTTGAGTTGATTGGCAGCAGACCTCCATTCATCTCTCGTTCTCAGCTTTCCATTTCAGGTCGTAATACGAGGACATTGGTATGGAACAAGAAAAATGAAACTCAAATGAAATCCATGGCGATGGCCGCGGTGGCAGCTGGGTGAAATCCTCGCCCGCCACCAGAGAGGTCGTGAGTTCAAATCCCGCCAGGAAGGCTTTGATTCATCCAGGGCATGGTTGGGGGTGTTTGTGTGATATATTAAAGTGGTAGGTTTGTATTTTTATATTTATCAAAACATTGTAGATAGAGCTGCCATTTTTGCCTTCACTGCCGTCAAATTCGTACCCTATACTCTAGCCACCACGTGAACCCGATCCCTGGATTACAAATGGTGCTACTATCTTTTTCTGCAACAATGGGAAAAAAGTATACGGTAAAAAATACTTTTCAAACACCTATAACTCTATCAGAGATGGCTGTTTAAAAAAATATCAAGCATACACCTTAAATTATTGTTTTCGATAATTTTAGTATGGACTAATTTTAGAAAATGCTTATGATGAAATAAACGGGACAAAGGTTAAGAAAATATAACCGATTATCGAGTAAGGGCAGCAAAAATATACCGATATATATCGATGTATCAGAAAAATATACCGAGTGTACTGGTATTTCCTCTCCCCCCTCTCTCTATGCTTTCTTGTCATCAAAACCTCCTCTACCAGACTCCTTATACTCCAAAACGTTGACGGCCGTCACTCGGCCTGGTCGGATCCAACACAATTAAAAAAAATGGAATGCGATTGGCATCTGAATTTCTCTTCTATAAATTTTCAGCATTCAAGAATCTCTCCATTCGTCCTTTACTCTCCTCCGCAGATAAAAGCTGTGCGATAAAAAGAAAATAAAAAATTGGGGCTTTTTGGCATTCCTTTTCCCTCCGCACTATGACTCGAAAAACTTCTGAAATCAAAGAAGCCAATGCATTCATCGGATTTTGGCAGGTCGAGGAAAAAATAGTTCTCCCTCCGTGACATTAAATAGCTTGGGGGCGCGAACCGTAACTACGGACGTTCCACCTCATCCATTATGCAACGTCTTTCTCCGCAATCATGAAGCGCCATAGATGGCGACCGAAACGACTGGTAATATTCATTTTCTGAAATGGGTGTTTTAATCATTTATGTTTTTAACCTTCGACGCTGGAGTTGTTACGGTGCCATCAAATTGATACTCCTCGGAATGGAGTTGAAACACTGTGAATAGAAGAGTAATTATTTAAATAGGTTTACGTGAGTCCTCCACTACTAACCTTAGGGTTGCGTGTTCGAGTCCCACCACTCAGGTCATGGTTGCGTGTGTTTGTCCGCTATTATTTGCAAAATACCTCGATTAAAAAGGCTTAGGATCAATTTTCGGTGGTTGTGGAAAATTAATGAATGTAGTTTCATTAGATAGTTATAACGTTCAAGTATGTCTCAATAAAAGAAGAACGGAAGGATTATGTTAACTAATTCATCATACAGTTTTTCCCCGTACGTATAATTTGTTCTACCAATGAATAACGGGAGGTTGAAGTATTCCACCTTCCTAAATCCCGGCCTTCAGACTTCTTCGTTTATTCTAATCAATTGCGTCAGTAATAATAGAAAATGTCCAACATTAACCCATGCTAAACTTTTCATACCTTCTACCGCTCTTAAAGGCATCCAAATCTCTCACTCTTGCTCAACTATCTCCCCTACATCGCTCTCTTCAAGAGTTCATTCTCTTCTTCAGATCCTACAACCACTTTTTCTGCCTCCATAGAATTTAATATGGACTTCCTCTAAACTATAATCCCAATGTGTCTGATTTATCTATAACAGCCTTCCCTAGCATGGTGAAATCAACAACTTTATCGCCACATTTACAGAAAAACTTATATAATAGGATGACTCTGGAATAATGTGAATAATTATCCCAATGGTAATGTTTTGACCTTCAGGCCCAATTACCATGTTTTGTACCATTTACTTTCCATTGACTGTGAGTTAGGGTTTTGTATATTACGTCAGGTTAGTTGACGTGAACCTTATCGATGGGAGAAAGCATTCACTTCGGTATTCACGTCAAGAAAATATTTAACCAGGGATAATAAAATTCGGCCTAAACGACCTGTGATATCAATCCATCCATACGACTATTTGTGTAATTTTTCACAAAGACTCAGCCTACTTAGTATCTCCTAAAATTAATCTTCAATTAAAAAACCCCTTATAAGCGCCATTTTCAGCTCATATTACTAATGTTGCCGTGAGACTCGAGACTTTCCCGTCTCGTTTTCGAGACGAGACCGATGTCGGTAATTAAATACAATACAGGTATTTGGCGAGACAAGAAAATACCATGTGCACGAGACTCTCGAAAGTCTCGAGAGAAAGTGGTGAAGAAGCATCTAAATTGAGACTTTCCGGGATTATTAAACTTGATATATCTTCCACACGCTTTACTCTTTAAACGAATTTTAATTCAATTATATTCCTCACAAATCCATTGTCATTTAGGGTGCACCCAATCCGTCTGGTTCTTCTCTTCTTTATTTTGTTACATATAGTCCTTTCCTCTCCCACTCTCCTGCATACTTCTTCATTTCTTCTTTTAACTGTCCATTCTTCACTGGTACTTCACCATCCTCCTCCAGTACCAGGTTTTGAATGCTACAAATCTTCTCTGCTCTGCTATTTAAATGGGCCATGCTTCAAATCCATATAGTGCCAAGCTCCACACAAATGCTTTCACGTACTGTTTTCCCGTTCGTAGTCATATTTTCTATGAACACAGTATTTGCCTTTTCATCATGAACGCATTTTTAGCTTGGGTTATTCTACGCTTGATATGACTAGTTCTTCTTCCTTCCCACATGATGATACTGCCGAGGTAGGTGAGGGAATCCACTAGCTCTAATTTCTCTCTTATTATTAAGACTTCTGCATTCATCATCTTTCTTCCGCATACTAAGATTTTGGTCTTCCTCTAATTTATTTTAATTTTATATTCTTGAAGAACTTAGCGCATTGTGTTTAGATTTTTTAATATCATAACGATTTCCTGCTATGACTGCAATGTCATCTGCGTAGCGGAGCATGTCTATTTCTTCTCCATTAACCTTAATTCCGTTCAATCCCATCTCTTGTGTTTCTCTTATTGCCTCCTCCAAGTATATGTTGAACAGTGCCGGAAAAAAGTTGCATCCTTGTGTAAATCTTTTGTTAATTGTAGCTTCTATTTTCCTTCCGTCTCTCATTCGCAATTATCACTATTTGCATCTTGCATAGTTGGTAGATTATTCTTCTGTCGCTGTAATCCACTCCGAGTTTTTCCAGCAGCCCTTACACCTTGCTCTACTCAACGTTATCGAAGGCTTTCTTCAAGTCCACGAATGCCACATACAGTGACTTGTCCACATGTATCGTTTTCTCTACCATAACTCTCAGGCATAGTATGGCCTACGTGGTTCCTTTGTTCTTCCTAAATCAAAATTGGTTTTCCAAGAGGTTGCCTTCAATTCTCCTTTCCATCCTTCGGCTTGTTACTTGCGTATTATATTGCGAAGTATGTCTAACGCATGTAACGCCAGACTCTGTGTTCCTTAGATTTCTTGCCCCTTGTCTTATTCACCATCGAAAATAATACACTCCTTCCTTCCTTCCTTCAGCTGTCGTAGCTATCTTTTGTTATTTCGTACACGTTGTCCTTGGATTTACTTTCTAGCACCTTGATGATTCTCCGATGATTTTGTCTGCACCAGGAGATTTATTATTCATCAGATCCCTCACTGCACTGTCGAATTCGTTTCTCAGTCTGGGTTCTAGTCGTCCTCGTCAACCTCCCTCTCGGCTTTTATTAGGCCGTCTTCCAGCGGCCTCGGCCAATGGTAGAGCTCTTCCATGTTTCGCTTACATTTTTCTCCATGTCTACACCCTCTAAAAGTATACTACCGTTCACATCCCTGATGTTTATGCTTTTCGTCATTCTCTCTCCTCTGGGTCTTTACTATATTGTGTGCTGTTTCGATGTTCCCCTTCTATGTATTCTTTGATTTCCTCACAGCAACTTTCTTCCCAATCCTCCTTCGTATCCTACCTCCTAAGATTCTTATAGAGGATTGCCTCACCTTCATTTCTGGAATTCTAGTATTTTCTTCTTTCCTTTTTAAGTGCCCTAATTTTTACCATAATCTTCTTCAATGCTTTGTGTCGGCTCTCTTACTCACCATTTGCTCTTCCACTGGTGGAGTATTGGATATTGACTCCAGCTATATTGATTATTGGAAGAGCTTTTTTTAGGCTTTTATTTAGCGCCATAATTTAGGATGGTTTCAATTTATTAACGTTACAAGTTTATTTATTTTTATTTTCACATTTTAATGGAATATTGACATATATCATCGTTATTTTTCCTTCAACATTCTAAATATTATTATTTTATTTAAAAGCTCTGGTGATGTAGAGATCACGAATTAATTTTTTTTAAGTCACTGTATCAAGCACAAAAACAAGCTGTTCCTATGTCAAAAAATAATAATTTATTTTTCTTTTGAAAACTACACTGACTGAAAGGAGACCGACCCAAGTCTCGTCTTGTCATGTCTCGCGGCAACACTAAATATAACAACCCAAAATGCGTACTTGTCCCGATTATTACTCGACAAAACATCGCATTTTCACTGCAGTTAGCCTTATAGAGTCGCGCAACCACGAGGAACATTGTCGTCTGAGCAGCCGAGCTCATATACGGTATCATCGCCGTCATCTGTTCCCCACTCTTCGAGGGAGAAAACAATGTTTGAGCCAACGTATTCCAGAAATCTACGGAGGAACTTTCGATTCCCTCCTCAGATATTGTAGGAAGGGTTCCTGTTATCCTTTATCTATTCAAGACTTGGGGATCCTCTCATCGTTTGGCACCCGGGCGCAGAACTGGAAGATAAGGCCAACTTGCCGAGGGCCTTGAAGTTTACTTTGTCCAGGAAATCCAGCGAATAGATCCCAGAGCGTCGCTTTTAGAGCTCACGAAATAATACATGGAGACGCTCCAATCTGGTGGGACTGAAATTGCTTCGAGAGCAATACCGATTAAGAGAGGGAACAAAAAAAATACATATCCACTACGAGAACTTAAAGCGAATCTCGAAACAGCAGATATTTTTTATGGACGTAACAGGTTGGGGTACGCATACATATCCATATCTCGTGTCACAAGTTGAGAGACGCCTTTTAGCTGTACACTAAATAGCATGAATGTTCGATCGGGAAAGGTAGCGCATTGTTTCGGAGAGATTTGTAAAAGGGGGAAATACGCGGGCAAATTTGGAGTCCTTAGAAATTTCGAAGTTCTTGGCTCCGTTTTGAATCCAATCGAAATTCAGGATTGATACCAAATGAAGCATGAAAATGTAGGACAACGAGGAGATGGAGATCGAAAAAAAAGTAAAACTAATGGATGAGGGATGAGTCATCCCTTCTTTCAACTGTTACAATAATAGCTATCAGCGGATTTCAACTGATTCTTGTATTGCTAGAAGTATCCCACATATTCCAGTGGAGTGTTGGGATAGTTTACGGATAAGAGGAGATAGAAGCGCGATTCTGGCATTAATTTTACCACATTGATAGGTGAAATATGTCCACTAATGGACGCGTCTAGAGAACAAGAAAATAATTCCATGGGGGATATAACATATTCTAACTAATTTATATATTCTAAGCAACCCTTTCAGGGCCGAAATTTATATTTTTGAAAAAAAACCTCCTCGTTGATAAATATTCGAGGTTACAGAAAAAACATTAAAATATTTTAAAGTAATTTCGTCATTTTTTTATTATTTTTGCTTTTATGGAATTCGGCACAGTAAGCATTGGTAAAATGCCCTAACATTAAAGTTTTAAGTGATATGGACGATGCACAATGATAGTGGGCAGTATAACAAAAACTCTCAAAGAATAAATGTTTTAAAGTTCGCACGCTGTTCATTTTCTACTCTTGAATATTCACCAGGTATTTTGGAAATTTGGACCTTTCGCAAACGCAACAATCCTCCATCCTTTCCGCGATGTCTATATCCCTCTTAATAACTACCCAAATAACCCAATTTTCTCTGCCTGCTTCAACTTATTCCTTCCAAACTTTATTATTAATATTCCTCACTATATAAACTCTCCATGATTGCTAATTATTGCCTGCATACCGTTCAATCTTCTCTCCTTAATTCTGTTCTATTTTAACCAGAAATCCGATCTCATCAACACATTAACGAATTATGGCTTGATCTGGCTTCAAGGCAACTGCCTTACAAGGATATTCGTTCAATTCAACGCATTAAAGCTGAATTTGTAATTTAGATAACACAAAACACTCCCTCTCCGCTACGGGAGATGCTTCTCAACGAGATGGAAAAGTTATTATCAAGGAAAACTCGCCATGCCTGATTCGTATTCCGCATTTGAAGTGTGCACCCAAACTCAAGCAAGAGATTCCACGCCTCGAAAATTGATTTGGTGGACTTTTTCGACGCGGAAATGGTGATCTGACCGAATAGAATACAAATTATAATCGTCCCATTACATCTCATGTTTCCTCGGAAGGTTTATCCCTAAGATACTTCCTTTGGATTCAATAAGCATCTGAGGGCCGTAAATTTCACAAGTAATCACAAAATTAGCCTACGCACCCTTCCCATTATATTATTCGGATTTAATGGTAAGGATGTGTATTGTAGAAGTGAGTTGATCATTGAAGGGTTTGCGAAAAAAAGGGAGTAAATATTGGGGACCCAAGGCTTATGGATAAGAAAAGAGAAATCTCTTATGGGGAGCGGGCGCTGTATAGGTCGGAGATTCGGTCATTGTAGAATGACGATGAACGTAGACAGGAATTGAGAGGGTTGGTTGGGTGCACTGTGCCATTGATACATAGTAAACATTGGTCGGGAGTGAAGCAAAAAAATGAGGAAAATGCTGGGAATACAAGATCATGGGGATCGGGTAGATGTGGTGGCTAGAGTACTAGCTTCCGATCCCGAAGGCCCGGATTCGAATGACGGTGGTGGTGGCGGAAATTTTTCAGTGAAACCCCAGTCCCTACTAGGGCACCAAGTGGAGATTACTTCTAGTTTAGTACTCCGTCCGTCGGATGGGAACGTAATACCGTGGTCCCCTTGGCGTCTTATGTTAAGAGTAGGCTGGTTCCGACGCTGGATTTCTCCCCACCCTTTCTCCATTCCCCAAGTAATCCTTCCCTAGCCATCCTACCTACCTGTCCTGTACGACGCAAAGGACCTAAGCTGTCGGACGCTTCTCCCAAATAACCATCCAACCAACAAGTTCATTCAAAAGAGCAACACGTTTTAATTTTTCAATGACTTCTAGTACTTAAAACCCTTGCTCGCTCGCTCTCCTATTCCCCTTCCCTTTTCCTCACCTCACACTCTCGCTCTCTGCTAAGCACAAAGGTTGCATTTCTGTATAACAGAAAACTAACCATCTCCATCTCGGGACCAAATTATCGCCTTAGCTAGAGTATTGGCTCTAGGCGAGGAGGGCCAGGGTTCGAACTATGGTGGTGGTAGACAATTTTCAGAGGTAATCCGACCCTTGCCTGGGCGAGAATATTCAAATAAAGAACTCCGTACGCCCGATGGGACGTTAAACTGTGATCCTATTGGCGAATTTCATTAGAAGTATGGTAATGCCGGCGCAAGGCTTCTCTTCTCCCTTCCACTCTTATCCTAATGCCATACGTTGCGCTCGCATTCACCAATTCGTGCGAACCAGACCTGAATAAACAGAAACGAAATCAGCACTTATCAATTGTCAATTTTCTGTAGAAGCCTGGGTCAGAGGCACAATAAAAAGATTTAAAATACGAAGCCAGTTTTTGTGTGGAAAGTTGTACGTAGCTTAAGAGGAACATAATAGCGGAAAATAATTCGTATGAAAAGAAAATAATGCATTGTAACGGTTCGAGATAATCCAAAAACTGCGTAGCTGACGTAAGGAGATTATAACCACTTCCAATAAAATGGTATATCAAATGATAGTCCTATTAATTCTGAGACTTGATATCCTGAAAACTATAGTGGATGGAGCAACAAATGGGAAGAAATATCGAATGGGAAGAATAGACGAAATGGAAGAAGACGAACCGTGGAACGCTAGAAGCAAATTTTGAATAATGTCAAAAAGAGATGAATTATGATAGAACTCAGAGAATTGTCTCGAAAGCAGCAGCAAACCTATCTTCGCATTGAAGACTGCTGCTGCTCATGATGATGAATGCATAAAACACTGCTCTGGCCCTTCGCTTAAGACAACTCTGCGTCACTCCCCAGAGTGAGTAGGCGACGAATGCACGGGACGACGGCCTTCGCGCTCGACTCAGCGGAAACGCAGGAGAATTTTGCTCCAGCCGAAGTCGATTCCTCGTTCACCCCATTTCTCCCTCACACTCGCGAGAACAATTCCCTCCTGGCGGGCGGTTCAGAGGTTCTTTCACGTTTTGAAATCACGAGCAAAGAAACAAGGGCCCAGTAAGTTGCGCACGGAGAGATCGGAGGAAAGGATGAATGTGGAGACTTCGCCGCACAGTGGCTAGAGTATAAAGAAGCCATTTCTCCAGCAACTCGGAGAAACTAATTTTATCCCGAGGAAATGGCGGTGCGGCAATGCTTGAGCAGGTCAGATGAAGACAGGTCGGATCACTCAAAGGTTAAAGGGAAAAGAGTAAGATAACTGGATTCGTGCTGCCGAGATTAAAACGTTTATCTCAGGAGAGGAACTAACATTGAGAAGAAATGATCTTGCAATAAAATTTACTGGAGGATTTTCTTAAAAATTTTCGGAATTAAATGTGTTTTTGTGTATTTGTTGGCAGTCGTAAAAATCAGAGCCAAATGCTTCTTTACTAATCAAATGAAAGATAGCATTTCGAAAAAAATTAAATAACTAGCTTTTGTGAAATTGATCGGTTGCTGCATAGGTGCATGTTTCATTTCATTGATAGAGCCTAAAAGTCATCGGCGGAGAGAAGAAACTTTTCACATAAGACTAAATCATCACGCTTAGGACGCCAAATTAATATTAATTGATAAATTATTTTTCTTTTTTCAGCGAAAGATAAGTTTTGGTTATGAAATAATAGGTGCTGTTACCACATAGGCCAACTTTTCGCAAAGTTATTTTTGTTTCATCAGTGATTAGAGTACGTATTTGAGGTAAGGGAGTACGCTTATTATTATTAAAAGTACGCATAAAATATGCTCACAATTTTAAATGTATAGATAAAAATAACAGCACACTCACTTTCAGCAAATGCCTAACCTAATCCCTGATGAAAAAAAATGAATTTCCGAAACGTTGGCTAAAGAGCTAAGAATGCCTATTACATATTTCATAACCAAAACATGTTTCCTCCAGAAAAAAAATTAAAAAAATTGTTAATAAAAAGAATTATAAACAAATACATACGTTTACATTTTAAGGCCTAAGGAATATATCCAATGGTAAAGACCCGCTTAAACGCAACTTAAAGTTTAAAAATTGATTTTTTATCGAAAAGCCAAACAAATGTAAAAAAAATTAATGTAAGTACCATGAACAATCAACTGAGAATTAATTACTGCCAGGCAGAGTGGAGAAATCAAATAGCGGACGATATTCTCATTTTAAGGATTCAATGCGGTGACTCTCCTGATTTATCAAATCACAGATCTGGAATTGCTATTCACTTAGGAAATTAACTCATCAGCTTCACTTCAATTGGAGAAGGTTAGCGCTTCCAAAGAATTATCTTAAGTCTATTTGGAGACATAATTGACTTTCGTCGCACATAATAATCTATTTTCCTTGAAACAACATTTCTCCATGACCTTCCAGATTGAATACTATTCTATTTCATTAAACTGCCATACTGAGAACCTAAAGAAGCCTTACTTGGAAATTTTATCTCACTATAATGTCTCGAAGTATTTATCAATCAAGGGGAACAATTCAACTACCATTATACATGTTTCACCTCAAGATGTACTAGCTATAATCTTACACCCAGTATATATGTGCAGATTTTATTAACCAACTAATCACTAAATATTAACAAAGAAACGGCTTTATCATTGATTACGCCCACATATATTCTTCTTCACATCTTCTTAAATATCAGTACATTGGAATGATCAAAGGAATGGTAATCAAAAGAATAAAAAATGTAGTAAATTAATACAACGATGAACTTTGTGTAGCCAATAGCAAAATTAACACAATACTGAGCTCATTTATTTTAAAAACGTCGAAAAATCATTTAAATAAAGGTCTCCTTTGATGAAAATACCCACCGTACATAGCTATGCATCGAATAAATTTACTATTTGCATAAACAAAATCGTTAATAGGGTGGTATAAAATAAAAACATTTCGTACTCAGTAAAATCAAGTAAAAAACAAAGTTAAATATATAAATACTAAGTTTTTGTAAATGAAGACAATAATCTTTAACAATAATTCTAGTTTTATGAATTCTAACTGCAAACCTAAACCTTTACAAGAGCATAACATTTCCGCCTAAATGGATAATTCAAACACTTAAAAAAAATACTTTTCCAATACATTCTCCAATATTCCTCCGTTTTTAGCGCCTACGCATATTAAATCATAGCTGCGAGTAAGCATTTAATCATTTCCGAAAATGCTGGTTCCTTAATTTTTCAGAAAAGCAAACATAATCAGGCCTAAAAGGTGGATAGAGTGAATAATTAAGTGACTGCACGTGCCGATCATCAAAATGCGTGGGAGTGATTAAACGACTGCGTTCCACTGTATAAAATTGCTCCAAGGGTAAAACGACAGATAAATAACGGAAATGAAGAAGAATCGAGGCATCATGTGAATCAACATTTCTGCGTCATGAAAAAAAATTAACGACTACTTAATAGCTATCATTCATATATGAGTAAAACAAACTTCAGAAAGTAGGCACTTCTATTCCAAGAAGATGACACAAATTCTCAAGGAATAACAAAAAATACATTAAACAAGCCCTCTGATTCCTGATTGGAGTGACTCATCAGATTCAGGATAATGGTGAAGGTTATCCTGACAGGAGATTTTATCTAACCAACTTCCGAATATTTTTTATTTTCGCTTTTCATTGTGTTGCATGATTTTACGCTTGTCATTATTGCCTGACGAATCCAGCAGAAGGGTCAGCAAAATATCATTCTTTATTAAAAATACAACCAGTGAAACCTAAACCAAGAAGGTAAATCCACTTCCGCATATTTGAAATGATTTCAAAGAACTGCGGAACTGGCCGCGCAGTAACTTTAACGGAGTCACCCGCTAGTGGTCACACAATTGTGTGAAATTCACAGTGAAAAAATCATTCGCCTGGACTGGGATTCGAACCCTGGGTTTAAAAGGGTTCGAATCCCAGTCCAGGCGAATGATTTTTTCACTTTGAATTTCACACATTTGTGTGATTACTAGCGGGTGACTCCGTTAAAGTTACTCCGTGGCCAGTTCCGCAGTTCTTTGAATTTGTCAAAGTAAACACCTTGGTGTTTAAAGGTTGGGTTTACCTCGTAGACAGTAGCGCTTAGCGTTCGTACACGGGTACTTTGGCATTGTATGCACGGTACCTGTGAAAACATCTCGCACCTTAAACCCTCCTTAAGCACTCGGCGCTAAATCGGGGGGGCTGGGTTCGAATCCCAGTCCAGGCGAATGATGTTTTCACTGTGAATTTCACACAATTATTTGAAAAGAATTTAAACCCTCTCATTTTTAGGAGTGTCCATCTGAAAACACCAACTTGTCAAAGGGAGAATGCATCAGATCCCACGCCGTTAGCCTCTGCTCTAAATAGAGCGAACGACAAAGAAACAAGGCTTCAGGACCATGAGGAAATCAGCCAAGCTAAGCTCCCCCTATTCTGCATTGCAAAGGACCACGAAAAATTAGGCACGAAAAGAGAATTGGGGTCAGAGAGGAGAAGAATGAAATCTGCATACAAAGAGCTGAGAGGCATGAATTAAAAGCGGCTACTTGGGAGGAGAGAAAGGTGAGATAAAAGAAACTGGGATGCTTAAATAAACGAAGGGAGAAGATTATCAGAGAAGAATGGGGCTTATAAAGAAGCTCACAAGGACGGAAGTTAGCAGCAAGCAAGGTGAAGAGGAAGAAAAAGTAAAGAATAGTCACGAGCCACCGGGAGATTGAGTGGCAGCGGCCTGTGCGGAGGGTGCGAGAACTCGTACTAATCGTAATGGCTGCGTAATGGGAAAGGATGGATACGATCGAGATACGTACGTGGCCGAAAAAAGGTGTGGGGAATATACTTAACCGTGCCGAGCGAATTTCGATTGAATGCATAAAATATCGTGGTCCGTTGGAACGACGGGTCTAGTTGAGGAGGTTGCGGCTAGGCTTGGTAGGTGGGAGTACAGATTGGAACCCTGAAAATCAATTCAATAAATTAGTACTTTACTATTTTCAACGCTACTCTTTCATTCTCTACCGTGACATCGACAATGACTGCCTTGATCAATGTGACAGTAATAGTAAAAATCAAGGTCAACAATAAAAAGAGGGTGGAAAATAAAATAAGTCATAGAGCGATTTGTATGAGTTCCACAAAGTTACACCAAAAACCTTCGCTTTAAACCTCGGCAAAAACGAAACTTTTCAAATTAGAGTGAAGGCCAAAACTTAGTGGAATATTATTGTGATTTACGAAATGGGGGATTGGGAACAATGGTGGTGTTATCGAAGAATGATGAAGATCAAATGGACGGAGAGAATCACCAACGATGAAGCCCAACGAAGAGCTAGAGAGGAAAGAAGTGCAATGAAAACTCTGTAAAGAAAGAGAGACAAACTAACTGTACACACACAACCACGTACAGCAAACAATGAAAGGAGAAATAGAAGGGAAGAGTTACAGAAGAAACCAAGAATGGATCACATCAGCCAAGTCACGAAGGCCGTCAAAGCGAATAATTATGAAGGAATGAAGCGACTGGGTGAGAGAACGAAGTAGAGAGCTGCAGCAAACCAATCTTCGGATGGATAACCAATGATGATGGTTACTAAACGGATTAATTAACTTTGAAATTTCACTAAACAATTTTAAAAAGAATACTACGTCTTTAAAGTAATATTTCATCTAACTAACAAAAGTGAAGTTATATCGTTCTTTATTGAAAGAAAACGTCTTTAAATTTATAAACTATCCAGGGAAATAAAAAAAGTTTCTCCCCATCACTAGGTGGCAGCAAAAGGAGGTTTGTCTCACGCTGTGCCGGAAGGGGTTAATGGAGGTCGTCAGGAAGGGGAGGGGTTGGAAGCAGAGGGGGGCGGGTGGTTAGAGGGGGGCGTGGGAAGTAGAATAGTGGATGAGGATTGGAACAGGGGCAGGGGCTGGTGATGGAATACGTTAATGGCAAGGGGTGAGGATGGGAACGGAGAAGATTTGCGAGTGGCAAAGCCTCCTCCTCGCGATGACAAAGATTCGCACGCTCATAAATGGACTACGAAGAGATTTTTTCTCGTTCTATAAAAGCCTGGGTGTCAATTCGCAAAACCACTCAATACATCATGGGGAAAAAATTCTTCACTCATCTCCCCAAGGGGAACCACGTATCTTCATCGTGAGCCACTATTTTGCATGGGAATCATATTAATACCAATAAGTAATGACGCATATTTCGTCGTTATGATGACATTTATTAAACGATCTCCGCGAGCGAAGATAAAAAATTGCTATTTTCGGTTAAATAGCATTTGCAGTCTTGATGGTCTTTCAGATAACTAATTGCACAGTTTGGGGCTGATTTTACCTAGTCGTCTTTCATTTTGATGGTATATTCCAATTACTTGCGGGACAGTTGGTACTTACCCGACCACATACATATTTAAACGTGAATTTATTATTTGAATTGCTACAAAAAACCATCACGACATTTAAAAAAAATGATTACTTGAAATGAAACAATATTCTGGTAGACATTTTTTAGGATGATTGTAGGAGCCATTTTCGTTTACGGAAAGGCACGCAATTAAAAAAATAATACCTAGTCAGGGTACTGAAAGTTTTCTTGAAGAAAGCTATTTTTTAAACAGGAACTGCAGCCTCGTGCCGACGGAATGGATGGGATACGAGAGAGAAACTAAATTGGCTCAAAAGAGAAGTGATGAAGAATAAAAGGAGATAAGGCTAAAGTTAATGGAACTTGTTACAAAATGATCGTGGATACCCTTAAATTGGACGGAAAGAGGAGCAAAACTCGGAGACAAGGAATCTAAAGAAGAGTTCTTTAAGGCGGTGATTAAGAAAAATAAGGAAGAGACTATCACACTGAAAGGAAGGTGGATGAGAAAGAAGAAATAGATTTTCCGACGCAAATCGGCTAGAATATAGTAGGTTTTCCGGCAACAAAAGCAGTAGAACATCCACACGTTCGCTTATAAATTCGAGAAGAAAAACGTAGATACATGTAATTTAGGAATGAGTTATCAAAATAAAATTGTCAAATAAATACGTTTAATCCACCAGGGGTATACATAAGAGTAGTGATAAATTTAATAAGGAAAGAGATTCACCTCTTTTTCATTTTATTTTGAGACGAATGTTTACATTTTAACTGTAAGTGAAAGCAGAAATATTTCCCGTTTTTCTGTGAATTTGTGGGGTTCTTGCACTGTATTCCTTGATATTTAATGATAAAAATCTTCATTGTTTTCCATCGCGATTTAATCTTATTTATAAATACCTGCACCTTGGCGGAATACGATTCAGAAACATAACAAGGAAGCAATATGGAAATCACATAAAAATAAATCTGATTAATTATTGGCGAGAGTTTTAACTCTTTTCATTTATCTGTGAGATTGTTCGGCTATTGACTTCAAAATATAAATTGCTAAAAATCACTTTTACAGCGTCGCAATAAAAACTAATGCTATTACCTAAATAGTACCTCACGAAACCGTCATAAATTGATTAGGGAGCAACTTTGACTATCCAATAAATAAACCATATCAATCAATGAAACATCCAATATCCTCATATTAAACTACGCCGGTTTCAAAATAACAAGCGCAAGTATCGAAAAGCGATCCGGCCGCGGAAAATTACAGTGAGACTCAACGAATGGCGTAGGTACATGCCGAAAATATTCGACCTCATTTCCCAGAAAAGTAATATCGCTCACGTGAAAATTTGAGTCCGGAGCAGCAGAAATAATCGCTAGAGCACACCGAGCGGTGAGGGTAATTGGAAGTCGGAAGGAGAGACGATGTAGACGAGAGAGGAGCATTCCGCAATCAAGAAGAAGGGAAATAAATCCGTGAGCAAGCAGGAGAGAAATTAGCCGGTGAAAAGAGGGTAGACGAAGAGAGAAGAAGAGTCTGGGGGGTTGGGTTTGAGGGAAGAGAAGAAAGCGAGAGGACTTAATTCCCTCACAAGCTAAGGGTCGAAGATAAACAAATAAAAAACGCGAAAGAGTCCTTCTTCCAGGGGAGAGTTGTGAGGCGAGCATAGGAGTTGGAGCAATTTTTTTTCTAAGTACGAATTTGTGTTGAAAACTTTGCTTACGTGTTCTTATTAGTAATATCAATGAGTAAATAGTGTAGAATTGAGGTGATGAAAATAATGTACGATTTCCATCTTTAATTCTTTTTATGTGCTCTACCAATGAATAACGGTAGGCTCAAGGACTTTTACCTACCTAAATCCTCACCTTCAGATTCCATGATCCATTAAAATAAAATTGCATAATTAATCATTCTAATTATCCTACCCTATCCTCGCCTAAACTATTCTAACTACAAGACAGCCAAGACCCCCACTCTTGCTCAACTTGCACCCTTCATCACTGACTTCAAGAGCTCATTCCTTTCATTATAGACCCTAAAAACGTCTTCTGCCTCCATTAAATTTAATACCTCCGCAATAACATAGTGTCATGATGTCTCATCTGCATAAAATAGCCTTTCTTTAGAGTCTTGGTGGAATTTATACTTTCATCGCTTCGTCAAAAACGAAAAAACTCTGGCATGAAAGTAAGTGAATTATTATCCCTTATATAAGTTTCATGATTCTTGATCCCGGTTTTATTTTTACTGTGCATTAATTTCATTTTACATATTCCGTTTTTCGTAATTTAATTATATTGTAACACGTTAGATTATGGCATGTGAGATATATTCTGTAATAATTCGATTACATGTGTACAGAATTTCTCCTAGATGCAAATAATATACCCCATAGTAATATAATGGCTGCTAACATATTTCAAGCTGTCACTCTGAGACAAAGATTCGAAAAAACATATTTTAATATAATTTTGGCCTAAATTTTGATTACTGCGCCGAAAAGTTTCGTCATAATATTCCTTAATAAAGGGAAAAATGTAAAATATCATTCTGGTATCATTTCCACGGCTGAGTTTAGTTTCACCGCATAAACAGTTGTACTCTAATTTTAGTCGGGAGAATTTTTTTCATCCTACTTGAAAAATTATTAATATGTGCAGTCAATAACATACGGTTTGCGCTCCAGCCGCCCCAAGAAGACATGAGGAATATTAAAAATGTGATGTGAAACTGCGTGCTGCGTGGACTTCCATAGGAGAATATTAAAAAAAAAAAAAGAGTGACGAAGAAGGTCGTCCTTAACATCCATCGAGAAGCTAAGCGAATTTCTCAACTCCTGCCCCCTCTCCTCTCCTACAGGGTGAAAGGACCATCCATTTTCACCCACCCTCCCCTCCTTCCCGCCAAACACCCTCGGCTTTCTACTCTCCAACCCCCAAAATATCCTCCCCTCGCCCGCATTTCTCATTTTTTTGCTCGGTGTCGCATTATTCCCTTGGGGCAGGATATTCCATACAAAAATCCCCACCCCCTCTCATTCCCTACGCTTCTACCCACTATCTACCCTCCTACCTCACTTTTCCACTTCCTTCCCAGCAGCGTGAGTCAAAACCATTTTTTTTATAATGCTGTCTAAATACTACACCGCTTTCACCGACAACACGTCTAAGATATTTAAAGGTGGAAGTGAGGCACTTAATACGCAGATAAAGCGACCAATATAAATTTTTCACAGCCGTAGTGATAAATGTCTGGTTATACCTGCCGTTAAGGAGGTTAACTTACTTAATCCCGAACTATGTAAAGATAAGAGAGGGATTAAAAGTTGATTAATTCGATTAATACACGGACCCATAATTTAAGCGTAAACCAATGGTGATGAAACCCTCACTTTTCCATATTAAAGCTGCCAGGACCAATGACAGACCGCACCGAAACGACGCTCTGAATACTGGTGTAACAGAAGCACGTAATGGACTACCCAGGACGTATTTTAGTTATCGTATAACGTCAATGTCAATAACGCCGTTAGAAATTATCTTACTATCCCAAGAAATACACAGGATACAACCATTTCTAACTGACGCATTTCATCGAATGTAATGGCTGCATATGCCAAAAGCTCGAAAACTCGGGTGTCTTACTGCCTTTCTTTTAACAGCATTAAAATTTCTACCGGCCATATTATAGCTAAAACCATGCAAACACTAAGTACGTATGTACATATTTACATTCTATTAAACTACTAGTAAGTTAATCTTAAAAATCTGAGGTGATACCCTGTGGTAACATCACAATAAACGTATACTTCTAAACTGTTGTAAATTCTCCCTAAGGATAATACGCAATTTCATTCGCCATTCGCGCTTTAAGACTCATGTGGTATTCTGAAAGTAAATTTAAGGAATGGATACTTATTCTTCCACAAGTACCCTGGATATAAAAAAACATATATTTTTTCAGCAGACGATTTGGCTTCCATGAAGCGATATCCTCCCATTCACCGTATATCCTTAACACCGATCTCTACTTCGGATGACCCCTCTTACTTTCCATCTCCGACGTAACGTAAAAATGAGACAAAGGTATTACGACTTTTTTCACGGCCCCGCAATCCCGCGTCTTGGCGCGCCCATGAAAATAAAGAAGAGAATGCAGATACCTCCGTCGGTGAGATCGTTTCGCGAGCTCTGTCTTCTCGCCTAGTAGCAAAGCCGAGTCGTTTTTCTTATAAAAGGATCCCCGTTTATTTGCATATTAACCCTTTATTTTTGTGGGGAAGGATCAAAATAGGGCAATACTCACGAGAGAAGCCGCCGACTGACAGTTCGATCAGTTTCGCGTTGCTAGACAAATGAATGCCACGATCCCGCATCCACAGAATGAATAGGGAAGAACGTTAATATTGAACATGGCGATTTTCCATGGAAATCTGCCAGCAGGGCCTTTTAGACGTTGTTGACACTCTAAAACCCTTGAAAAATAGTGCTACATTAGATATAAACATCGCGAAATAAATGATAAGTTTATGACTCGTCAATCGTCCAAAGGTTCCCATTCTAAGGAGAAACAGGTAGATACCAATATTTCTATATTTTATGGTTCCTAGAGGACTTACAGAGTTATTTTCTTACGTTTAGCTATTTCTTGACATACTTATTTTATGATTGTGTATAATTTGTATCTGTATTTGTACTTTATACTCTGGCATTCATAGTGATTTGCTTTCACCACAATATGAAAATGAACGTTTTCGATTCTGGAAAGCTATGAAAACAGAGGAAAATATGGTAAAACTTCAGGTGCTCGGTTTTGATGGATTCAATGCCCTCCTCTGGTAGCTCGTCTCGTAAATTTTCTCGAGTGAAAGCATCGTCTGATGATAATCGAGGCACGAAATAAAATGAAGGCACATTACCATGATAAAATAAATTAGGCCTTAAAAAGTTGTTTAGAGTTAACTGTACTAATGCACCGAAAGTCATATCATTCCCCAAGGAGAGTCAAAATCATGGTCATGACCTTACGGGTGTTTGTATGAAAAACTTGCAATGTTAGCATTAACTTCTTCATATCTAAGCAATAAAGTTATAATAACACGTCTAATGAAGAATGACTAATTTGTGTATGATAATTTTGAAATGGGTGTTTCACTCGAATCTCAAGCAAGTTAATTCATTTAGAATTTACTATGAGGACTGAGTGGATTCATTTAGCACAATGGTCTTGATTGATTGAAAACATTGGATAATGTTTATCATGCAAAGAGCGAGGCTTTACAAGAGAAAGTGGAATTTCGAGTTCGTGGAAGATTTCTAATCTCACTGATTGCACTTAAGAACCGTTATGCACAAGCATACACAGTCTCCATTATTTTTTCAGTCAAAACAAACTAAAGCAATCGACAAGAAAATTATGACAGCCATTTACCGGAGCACAATTGAGCAATTCCATTTATCGGCGAGAGAAGTATAGGAAAGCAAACGGCGGAATTATCGATTTCAACGCCGGGAGGGACTACGTATGAACTCTTGAATCCAAAAACGGGGAGAAAGCGTCGGTAATTTAGACCATCCGGCTTGAAATGGTCTCTATAGGAAGCGATTAAGATGGAGAGAGGAACATAATTAAACCGCGAACGTTGAATACTCATGGTCTCCCATATATGTGAGTTAATGCGGGGGTGGTGACGTCGAAGAGGGAGAAAAGCGCCACATCCGGCACACCTGTGTAAAACATCCACTAATACCAAGGCTTCCTAGAACGCCTATGTGAAACAAGCATGAATATCCAATCCTATCTAATAACACTTTTGGTTCTCGGAACTTACATGAAACTTCAAGACTCTCTTAGAAAAACTATCTTGTCGTATTAATTGAACATCACTCCTATCAATAAAAAGAATATACCCATTTCTGAGCTGTTTTCACCATGTAGTACCTACTACATAAACAGTTAATTCAAAAACCTAATACAAAGAAATATTCATTTCTAAACAGAACAATTAAAGAATGGAATCAATTACCTGGAGAGCTTTTTGATAGCTTATCAACAAGTGTGAAGTGCTCTAAGAAAAGATATGATGCTGCATTTTCTTAATAACTCTGTTTAATAATGATCCTTTCAATTATGTTACTTTAATTCTATTATTATGTATTTTAATTTAATGTTATGCAAGACTTTTGATTGATGTAATTTGATGCGAAGAAGATAATTAAAGTTGTATCAGCAGACCATATCTACTTGCACTTAACGTGCTAATATATAAATAAATAAATGATGTGGACTTTGGAATCTAAACATAGCCAAAACTCAGATGACAGAGAAGGCTTATATGTGAGCATAAATCACGACAAAAATAAGCCATTCCCAATCTTTGCCGTTATTTAGCTTGTGACCTTGAATATATTAGTAATAAAATAAAAATGTGGTCATAGCGCAAATTTAACTAAAGTAGTGCTGCAAATCCCCTTGCATATGGATATAAAATTAATTAATACATTCTGCCGTCCGTTTTCTTGAGACGAGCTAATACGGAAAAACAACAAAATAAGTTGCACCTCGTTTAATTTGAAAATTAAAAATAGGAGAGTAGTAAAGAGCATCGGCAAACCAATCTACGGATTCATGACTACTAATTACAAACCAGAATTTAACGAAAAATCAGTAAATCGAGACTCGGATAATCAGGACTACTGTCTATTATAAATCGTGCGTCATTCAACCAATGGGTTAAGTGTTTCAGCAAGGGGGTACAGTACGAATCATACTCTTATAAAAATAATTTCCAGTATTATGTTCTATAAAATTCACAATCAAATGAGCATTTACAGCACGACTTTAAAACCTTAAAAATGCCGAAGCCGGCTGGAGCTTCTTTCGGGTACTTCCATTTGAGAAATACTTGATGCTACCTAAAGTTGTCGTTCGTCCAATACCTTAAGGACCCACTTTCATGAAAAAGGTTAAAAGAAAAACTCAACGTATTCCTAAGTGAATATTATTTTACCTGACAATAATTTCAACGTAAAACGGTCACCATTAACTGGCTACAGCCAGTTCAGCCTACCTCATTTTTGGAGTCTTGAGAGAAAGTTCACATTTTGACTTTTTATGCGATGATGTTATTCCACAACCTCAGCCTAAAAGCCGCTAAATAGGTTATATGATATAATTGATGCAGATAATTCATGAATATTGATTAAAAGTTGATTAAGCAACGCAGAGCTCTGTCTAAATCAACAAAAGCAATCCGAATATATTGCTATCACGAAAATTATCATCCACGGAGAGCAGCATTAAAATTCAAATTCAATAATCATTCTTTCAATAATACAGGCAGTTTATCTACATATAAGTCAAAATGAATAGTTGATACGGAATAATAAATATAGGTAGATTCATTCTTCCAGTGAAACCTGAAAACTAACGAAACCGAAATTTCAGAGCGGTAAATTCGTTCTACGGCTCTCCATTTCATCAGCAAACTTGTGTATTTCTTCCCACGCGGGGAGAAACAGGAGGGAGACTAACGGCGTACATTCTCCACCCCACCCCTGCGATGAGGAAATATCGATAAAAAATAATAAATGGAAGCTCAAACATCCTAGCCAGTCACGATCGATGATCTGAAGCGTTCAGAAACCCATTTTCTCACCGTTCGACTTCCAACCCCAATGGTAATACAGGACGAGGAAGGAAGGTAGGATGGGGGAGGAGTGGAGGAAGGTTGTCGCCTAAGGCCCCCGGAAAGCCAGTAAATGAGAGGGAGGAGAGTCTCTGGGGGGGGGCTATACACCCCCACTATTCCGTCCTCCAGGCCCCCCCTGGTTATCAAATTCGCAGACGATAAGAGGTTCGGTCTCCAACTACTACGAGGACGAAGGGGCTATATATGGAGTTCCCAGTTCGTTCCCTCTCTTCCCCCACTCAAAGCAGGTACTCCTTCTCCCCCACACCCTCCGAAACACATGAACCCCACACGGCTGGCCCCGGACAAAGCGATAGCTGGAAAATATCGGATGCGCGTGTTTTAAAGGTGGGACGAAATTTGATCCAATCGCCCAAGGGCAAACACGTCGGGATATGAGAGAGAAAAAGAGAGATGAGGGAAGACTTCCACTCAAAACTCCCGACTGTAAATACATCGACGAGAGGTCGTTGGGGAAGGGTTTAAGGGACGTGGGGCATGTGACGAAGGGGGGGAGAGAGAAGAAAGGGCGAATGGGATATGTAGGCCGGTGAAATATTCAAGCGGGGTGACTCCGCTACGAATCGCTGCGAGGAGTTCATCCATCTGCACCTATTTACGGATTCTTTGTACCTCCGTCTCGAAATGGGATGGTGTACGATTCAAGGTGAGCGAGGCTTTTGAATTTATTTTTTTTTCAAATCTAATTTTTTTTTTTTCAAAGATATCCACCCCAATATTTTCGCATAGACCTTTTTAAAAGAAGGAAACGTCTCCTCAACCACAGACTACTGCACTTGATGCATAATATACATTGCAATGAGGTTTACCTACCCTCGGAAAAAATGATGGATGCAAATGGCATAATTTTATCCCAGCCAGTGATTGATATCGTTTCCGGCTTAACGAGATAGAAATACACCTACAAAATTATGTATTTGATAAAATAGCAATTTTCCTCAGCAGAAGTTTAATTACGGGATGGGTCTCGAATCATACGTAAGAAATTAAGACGTTGAGGCTCAAGACGAAAAAGCGTCTTGTAAAGAAACTTATAAAATGAATAATTTCCAATCCATTATTTGATTTCCAGCTCTGTATCGCGGACATAAACTATGTTCACGTGAACGAAGGTATATTGCCCTTTGTCGCTTTTTATTTCTATATATCAACTAATGCTTAAAGATAATAGAAATCTAATCGTCTATGTTCCACATCACGTAACTATCAATAATACGAAGTCATTAAGTTGTAATTATACTCCATTTAAGTAAGTTTAAAGTCGTAAGCCACATCGAAAGCCATGGACATTCTTGGCCGAGTCCAGAGTAGAACCAGCTGGTGATGCACACAAGCAAAGAATAAACAAGATTTTGCTGTTCTCTACAATTCTCCGTCGGTGTCTAAGTAGCGCCAAGCTCTTTATTTCAAATATTTTCAAATACATTTTTTTAATTTATTTTTTTACGGCTTTTGATGATTTTTTTTAAATTGAAATATGTAACTGTGTAGAAAAATTGAATTCGCCTAAGTTAATATTGCGGAAAAAATAATTTTTTCAATAGTAACTTTTGTGGCAATACGCTACATAGGTATAACTGATCTTTTTAGAATATTCGGCATGAAATTGTTTACCTTTTTGTCTTCGTATCTGCCAATATTATTCGATGGCAAATTTACCTACAGATTCGAGAATGTAATGATAAATAGACCAACGAAGTTTCTGTAATTTTATTCATCATTTCTGTAATGGAGTCGTATCTGTTTAGATGATGAATCTGTATTTGCCTTAAATGACTGATCAGTTCCATTTAATATATTTCAGCGTAAAATACTAACGATAACAGAAATTTACAATAGTAATCCCTAACATTCGTGCTAGTAGCCGTAAAGAAAAAATATGCTATTTCACCCCAAAGGAACTAGAGTATGCTAGATATACTGCGCAATAATTCGTCATAGCAAAAATTCCAATAATGATGCAGAACTTAATGCGAATTCTCTGAGTAATCCTACAGAAAAACTTTTTCACGCACAAATTAGTAAATTGAATTTTATATCACTCAAAGAATCCGCGCTTGAGTATCACTCCGTTAGAATACAGCACGATTAAAAAATAATTTCCCAAAGAAGAACGTTAAATAAATTTTGAAAAAATATGTTCGATGATTTCCAGGAACGAAGCTAATAACTCATAATGAGTAATGAACCATTCCCTGTAACTGATTGTAAACAACATTGCAACAACGTAGATAGCTTAATCACAGCGCCATTAAACAAAATCCAAATATAATCGGGGAACTTGGCTCGGCTACAAATCGCGTGCGAAAAGAGGATGAGTTTTGCCTGGTGCACCGAGAGCGTTCTCGAAACGAAATATATACGAAAGAATTCCTCTCCCGTGAAATATATCGGCGACGTGATTCACATTCAGACAAAAGAGCCGCGGAGATAGCGAAAGAATGGAGAGAGAGAGAGAAAAAAAAGAGCTTGTGGCTGACGAAGGAGATGGGATTTCCGGAAGGGATACTGCCTTCGTCGTATAGACGAGGAGGAGGAAAGGAGGCGGAGAGGTGCGGCCATCGGGTCTAGATAGGGAACATGTTGGTGATGTATAACTGAAGGGGAAAAACGAGAGGCATTCTACTTGGGTGGATACCGGGAATTCCGAGAGGATGCTCCGCCAACATCCGACCAACGGAGACTCAAAAATATCTTCAACGGCACCTTGAACTCGCCCTCCCCTCTTCTCTTTTCTTTCTTCTAACGCATTCAACCCATGCCTTTATCGCTCCTTCCCTCTTCTGCTCCCAAGTCCCTTTATTGCTTCCCTTGTTTTCTTATCTTCCTCATATTACATATATTTTCTCTTTCATATCAACGGTAGCCCTTTGCTTTCCCAAAACAATTTCCTTTTTCCTTTTTACATAAGTCAGCCACCATGCCATAAATCGTATTGTTATGTATAAATAAGCATATATGTGAAGGTTTGTTTTCATATGAATTCAGCATACAATAATAAGTAAAGATCACTGCAAATACCACGAGGAAATGACATTCAGTGGAATTTTATCCGGCATAAAATGGACTGAGAACATCTCAGATAATCCAAAACTCGGGTAATATGGAAGGCGTATGAGTGAAAACAAATTGCGACAAATATGAGGCATTGCTTTTCTTTGTCGTGCTTCATCGTTTCATTTTATTGACGTAGTTGAGATAGAATGGTTGACAAAAAAGAGGTACACAAGAGATTGAATTATTTGGAGATCGAACTGAATGCCGGAATCTGACGTTCGTTTGCATGAGCTTAGTACAGCGATAACTTATGGGGATCTGCACCTCGGATAATACGGAACCTTGGTTACTTGGGACTCGGAAAATTGGGACTCCACTGTACAGAGAAATATTTACGAAATGTTTACATAATGCGTTCGTGCCTTACCGTCTTCACGAATGGCATTAGGAGAGGGTTATTGTGGTGGCTAGAATACTGGTTTCTCATTCCGGATAAGATTTCCGGTGGTGGCGAAGATTTTTCATCTGCATCCCGATCCCTACTTGGAATCCGTGTGGAGAGCAATTCAAGTGTAGTATTCCGTCCATAGAAGAGGATGTTTAACCGCGGTACCCATGGCGAGATTCGTTTCGAGTAGGCTATGGGATGGGTTACGATGGACGTTACCTAACGTGAAGGAAACGGTCGTTGAAGTTTGCGAAGCTTGGCTATTTATATGCAGTGGAACCTATTACGACGGCCGGACGTCGACGGCTCCGATATCGGAAAATGAGCAACACTTGTCTAAGTCTTACTTCTCCGGCAAGGCAGCCAATCAGAGGAGTGCTTTTTTCAAATAACAAATTTCATTTCCAGATTGTCCATCTTACTTAATAACTTTACAATGAAATATAATTACCAGTTTTGAAGTATTTAAAAATATTATCCGCAAAATTACGGATAATTTTCAATTTTTATCATAAAATATGAGATAAAACAGCTGATTTGCAACCACTTGGTAATTTGTTTTCAAAAACGGTCAAAATGGGCGCTGGTACTCCTGTCAATCGTGATACACTCCTCCTCATTGACGGGAGGACGAGGAAAAACTGAACGCCACCGTCTATATCCTTCTCGTCAGATTACGTCGATCGTAATCTCGCCCTAATTCTGACGCCGCGTTCCTTTCCAGCCTTCATCCGTCCCCAAAATTCCCATGCCTTACCAATCTGCCCTTATGTTCTCAATGGTGCAAATAACATTAGTAATCAGTCGCCTCTCCCAAATAACCATAGTATTATTCATTGTTCTGTGACGTAACCTAGGACGATTGTACTCAGCCATATTCTGAAAGAACCTGGGAAAACACAATCGGATAGCTTACAGGTAGATTTCCTGAAGGTTGAGGACTTCAGCGAAGAGGTAAAAATAGATTGTGATCAAGATCTGAAGAAATAGTCAATACTCGAACCATTTTTTGTCCCGAAAGCTAAATATATCCATCAAGTAGAACAGAATAATTTGTCAAGAAAGAATCAAGAAGAAAGAACATGATTGTAAGGCAGGGAAGCGAGATTGAAAATAAATGCTCTATCTGTTCCTCCAGAGTAAAGAATGACGGAGAAATTGCAGAGCTGTCATTCATCGTAATGGCTTTATCCTTACCAATGACCTTGAAATGCTATCATAAATGGTTCACTATTTAAAAAACTAAAATCGGCGGACGAGAGATAAATGTAATTCAATTAAGTCCAAATTATTTATTATGGTAAATATTACCTTCTTATTCCGAGAAATATACGACATGAATGACTATTTGCCTTCCAAAAAACAAGATGAAATAATTTACTTTTCATGATAGCAGGTGAAAGGATAGTAATTGTAAAAGAGGAAAATAATAGATTGAGCAACAAGCGAGTAACATGGTGACATAATCTCTTTACAAGAAAACTGTTTCGGGTAACAACTAAATTGGACATGGTATAACATAAACTTTGCGTAAATAGAAAAATATATGATCTAGACAATGATTGCCGCACGAAGAACAGAAGCCAAGGTACTTATGCAGAACAAACAAGAGTGGGAGGAAGGTGTAAGTTAAAAAAGATGGGAGCCAGTTGGATGCTACGCATTCGCCGCAAGCAGTTCATTGAAAAACAACTAGCCACCAGTTTAGAAGGATTGGATACACCGAAAAATGATCTAAGAACACGTGAAAAATGCTACTCATGCAGCACTTTGCCGCGAGCGGTTACGTCAGAGGTGGAACCATAGGAAAAAGAACGCGGATTGATGCAAAGCAAGCACAAAGATGCAGGTGAAAACTTATGCAGGAATGGAAATTCACCAAGTGGCTGGGAAAAAGAAAAAGGAAGAGTATCAAAGCACAATTACTTTCCAGAAAATTTGTGTCAGGGTAATAGGGCGAAAGCTATTTGCAAAGAAAAGCTTTTTCTGCAACACTTTGCTACGATTTCCTTTGCAGAGACATTTGCCCTAGTGACATGATAAGGCCTTCATCGTCGCCTTTTTCTGCTTGTTAAATCTTTTTTTCTTAAAATCCACAGCTTATCATATTACTGACTCACAACGTAGAAATGAACCATGCTACTTAAAATTCGGAAGTGTGTTCAATAAAAATACTAGAGGGAAATCAATATACATTATACTAGGTAATACTAATCCCTGAAGCGTCAATTAAACTGAGCTTTCTCGACAAACTCGCTTGAACAATCGAATTGAAGTCAGTTCATGCCCCATGAAATTTTACATTATAGGGTTACGCGTTTGATCCATCGGAATATAGCCTTGCGGTAACATATATCTTCAGTGCGTCGACTAATCGGCCGGAAAAGGTTATAATGCCGTTAAGCAGCCGTAATTGCGGCCACAAGAGCAATTACGTAAGGAGGGAATAGTGGATTGTATCAATAAATGAATATACAGCTAAGCTTCTTTATTAGGAACATTTCGTTGCTAAATGCAAGCCAAACGTGCTGATGGGGTTTTCTATACGGAAACCTGAAAGCAAAGGTTTCCATTTACTTACCATAAGAAAATATCGCCATTAAACAGATAGATATGATTAAGTGGTATCACAATAGGTGCAGTTAGCTAGTTGATTAGTGGTAAGAGGTAAAAAGATAATTAAAAAGTTAACTAATTACGTGCCTTCAAATCAGGTAACAGTTTTGACGCTTGGAATGCGATATGGATTAAGGGGCGTATTTTTCACCCAACATGTTGGTCGTATGGCTCACTGCTGATACGCTCTTCGAGAGTTTTGTTACTTGGGTAGCATTTTACGGTTCCGCGTTGCAGAGATAGTCTTCAGGAGCGAAGCAGGTTGTCGCTTGGCTCAAAGATTACTTAGATTGGTCTTTTTGTCTAAAAAAAAGATAAAGGGAAAAAAGTTACATTCGGGGGTGAGGGAGAAACGAAAAGGATACAAGACTCTTGGAGACATTCCCCGCATCGCACAAGAAACGTCCAGTCAGACACGAAGAAAAACTCGACCACCACCTCAGCATCAGCGAAACCTTTCTTCGAGTTCCAACAGATCACTTCAATTATTTAGGGGATTAGTTCAAGCTTTCACTCCGAACAAAGTATTAACTCCCTTAAAATCCTTACCACACCCCCTGATGCACTAATTAACCTTCTCAATTATATTATAAGAAAGTACTTAGATTAAAGGAAAGTTAGCACTCGAGGAATAGGAAGAAAGATCACTGTATAATGAACCAAAGTAGTGGTTCATTATACAGTGATCATTATGCAATAAAATTGGGATCAAAGTAGGTAGGTACCTAAGAAATTTATAAGTTAACCTGAAAATGTAAGGGAATATGAAAAAAATAAGTGAAATTAATTTAAAAGTAAAAGAAGACCTTAATTCAGCAAAGACAAAGTTTCTTAAGAAGGCAAAATGCCTTGTAAAATGGAAAATAGTTGTTACTAGTAAATGATCATGTGAATTCTATGTAAGGACAAACGTTTGTATTTCTGGTGTAAGTGCTCGATGAATTTTTCAACAGAGGATGTGTTTATAATAATGTTTCAATAGAGGTTGAGGCAATAAAATACGCACTTTAAAGCAGTAGAACCTGCCGACAAACCCAAAGAGATTTGGCGGGACCTTGCTGATTCGTTAAGTATTTCTGTAGATGTTGAAATGCGACACGGCAATGCTGTATTTTATATCAATGTGATGGAAATTATATTTTTTGTCAATTCTATCCTCTATAATTGCTGAAGATAAATAATTAGAGAACATTTTCTATATAGATGCCATGCATACAAACATTGATTCATATTAATGTAATTGTTTTGCTTAAAATAATGATAAATAAATGATTACGTATTTTCGTCGCAAATGCATCCAAAACCTCCCTCCCTAAAATGCTGTAAATATAACTGAAAATATTTTACGAATATAAATTTGGATTACTTCTACGGTGCACCGAAAAATTTAATTCCGAGTAAAATAGTGCCATTTTAACGCTGTTAAGGATGTTCCCTCAGGATTGTGTATACCAAAGCAAATGCGGGAGATATTTTTGTTTGTATTATTTTGTAATTACAGCTTTCACTGCCTTAGTTACTAGTAATAAAGAGGTATTTCAAATTAAGAGGATCTAAACATGGAGAATTTTTACCAAGACTACATTTTTTATGAATACTTTTTCCAGCCAACGGCAGCACTATATCCACTTAACTCAGGCATTCTGCCTCCAATAAGTGCAGTATTTTGGTAACAAAATAGATAACAAGATGACTAGGAGCCTACGTTTCATTGTCATTAAATTTATGAAATATTAGGCTCTACAAATTAGTTGTTCGCAAAAATTTCACTGAGCATGACTGAAAAAATAAATATATTCCTATTTTTCACTCCATCTCGTATCAAAGCCCAAGTAATTTCAATTTTAATATTAAAAAATAGCTTGGGAAGGTAATATTTCGATTTTATCGATATTATCTTAAAGAAGTGGAATGTTTCTTAAATTAGAAGGAAAATAAATAGCAAATTAAGTTGAACTTTTCTAGGTGGGACCTCTTTAAATATGATCACTAAAATATACACTCTATTTAAAGGAACTCAAATAGCAGCAGATGGTATTTTCAGCATCCCAGTTAAATGATAACTTGTTTTATTGAAAATATAATGCGCTGCATCTCAATACCAAATTAGGTAACCCCTTTCGAATAATGGCCAATCTATTCCCAGTCAGTCAGGGCTCTTGAGAATTTTTGCACAATTCCATCGATATCGAGGCAAGGATGCTTTCTCTCTCTCTCTCTCACTACTCCCTTGAGGCCAAGATTCTTCCCCTTTGGATTTCCATACCCTCACGGCAAGTTTCCTTCGGTCCTGAAATTCCTGCGGAATATCACCTCTCTAAGGGTCTTCCCTAAGGTTCCCGCCCTTGAATCGAGAATTTCCGGGCGTGTCGATATACGAAACACCACCTGTTGATAAGGGGCGTACACCGAGTCGAAAGTCCTTGAGGAATTTACAGAAAAAGTCCACCAACTTGGATCAATTAACAAATGAAGAATCTTAGTAACAACATTACAACTAAGAAGTGTCTAGATACATGGTACAAATATTTAGTGTGCCTACCATCGCATGCTATATATCTCGTACAATGTTAATACTGCTAGTAAGTAATGTTTGTGCACCAGACGATTGAGATCTTTCAAGAAAATTTGCAGTTTCAGGGAGAATTATGTGAAATTTTTCCATGTTAGGAAAGATAAAAAATTATGCGAATTTCACAAAAGTTGGTTTATTCATGACCCGGGTTTCAACACATTATGTCATCTTCAGGTGACATAATGTGTTGAAAATGACCTGAAGATGACATAATGTGTTGAAACCCGGGTCGTGAATAAACCAACTTTTGTGAAATTCGCATAATTTTTTATCTTTCCTAATACATTTTTCAGTGGAGGTGCGGGAAGACCGTATAGAAGACTTCAAATAGTAACAATTATTACTTCTTAAAAACTATTTTAGAACACACAGATTTATCAGCAGCAAACTATAACATTTGAAGCCGTAAAGAAACAAGTTGCATCCGTCAGATTCAGCACGATTAACACATATCGGAACTCCATATGACAAATAATATTAATCCCAAAAAGTAGATACTAATCCAATGATTGGAACTCGTATACCCTGGGGATAGTACCTTTGGTTTTTTTAACAATGGGCAGTCACAATATCTAATCTAAAATAGTTGGGCGTGAATTTAAAAATTAAATACTTTTATAATATCCATAGATAACCAGATAAATATTATATCCATAAATCTACACCAAGTTCACACTTTTTAAAATTAATATGGGCAAAAATTGCGACAGATAGATAAACAAGGCACGAGATCAGTGCAACAACGATAAAATGACCAAAATGTGAAAATGCAATGAGCCACATGACGTTAAATAGCTCCAAAGACATCTGGCAGCATGCGAATTTGCTCCTAGAGTTGCGCTGGGTGCCGGATATTACGGCGGTCTGGGAAGAGAGGTACAGAGTTATAAAGAACTACTAGCAACGGCACATATAAGATGTCAACCTTTGGATGTAGGTATTACTCGACTAGTACCCGGCGAAAAAAGTTGAAATGACCCGCAGCCTTCCATACTCACTCCATAACTGTGATAAGAAGGGTTAATTAGAAGACCGCAGGGCACGTCCCGAAAAAGCAGACGAGGCAATCGTTTCCTTCAATACAGACATCGCGCAAAGCAGTAAGCAACAATCCTACCTAAAAGCTATTGAAATTTCGTCACCAGAGATGGTAGAAAGATGAAAGAAAACAGAACTAGCTACCGGTGTCTAGAATTCTGAAAAACTGATATCCACAAGCAGGAAAAATTATATCAAAATTGATGGTTTCAACCTGACGTCGAAACCATGGTCGTAGCGAAATAAATTTCATGTGGAAATACAAAGTTAAAATTATTCAAGATGAAAATTATATCAACACGACCATGCATGGACATAAGTTTCTCATCCATGTTAATTCATGTAGTATTAACTGCTGTACAAGGCTATTCATGATAGGAGTCATGCCGGTTGCAATGAATTTAAATGTATTGGAAAATTGGAAAGAACGCTATATCTAATTTATATTCTGATTTATTATGTTTACCTCATGCATTAATTACAAGATGCTCTGTTAAGTAACTCTCACTGTATTAAGTTGCCAATGCCAGTGACACACGACTTCAGATAACACTCGTTTGATTTTCTAAAACAAATGGTGAATGCGACAGAAAATCTCAAATAATAACAGCCAAAATAATACATGTTCTCCCAGCTGCTTTCCTGATGAGGCACGATCTCGCCCTTGTTTTGGTAGAGATATTTTACAGCGACACACAGCTATTGAAATTTTCTGCGATCCTGGGGACTCACCATGAGGCAGTAAACTTTCTCAGAGCTTTGCAGTCAATAAAACCACGGTTAAGGCCAAATTTCGATGCATCAGGAAAATTGGAAAAGTTTGAGAATAAAAATACAATGCTTTTTTATACTTAAGAGGTCCATATTCCTGAGTGAGATGGTAGAAGAAGTATTCACAACAGAATACTCAGCAATCTATATAGGTCAGATGGAGAAGTAATTTTGAAGGCCAATAAAAGATTTTTAAGCCTCCATAGATTAATCTGGGCTCTAATGAAAGAAGAGAGAACGTCAACGCATGGAAATAATGAAAGCCGCAGATGAGAACGTTCTCTGGAGTTTTTTTTTAAATATAAATAGGTAAAGCTATATACATAAAGTTGTATGTACATGCATATGCAAATACAATAGACACAAAAGAGCCCTTTCTGGAGAAGGTGAAGGGGGTGAAATAAGAATTGGGAGTTCGGTAGTCATCGCTGGGAGCGGTGCACGAGAGGGAATGAGGTGATGGGTTAGGCGGGGGAGAAAAGCATGAATAATGGATAACCCTGGGCATGGCGAAATCAGAACCAATACAGAGGAGTGGGGATATATAGAGTTGGATTTCATAAGGCCCGACGGGCAAACCGGGGTTACGGACGAGGGAGGAGGAGGCGAAGGAGGGCAGGCATAGGACTCGGGGGTAGGGAGGGTGCGTTACGAAGAAAGCCATTCTCTCTCAATTTTAGCGTTTAGGAGAGGGTCTCGTACACTTCACACGAGAAGTGGGGAACGGCTCTGAAGTTATGCGGCCGCGTCAGGCGGGACAGAGGAGGGGAGATGGAGAAACCCGAGGACTCCGCGAGAAATGATGAGCTTCACGAGGAATCGCAATGATCTATCATCTCACAGCCACAATTGAGTGGAGGAGGGGGTTCTCTTGACATGAGACTGGTGGCTGAAATACGGGGTTCTGATGACTAAATTTTAAGTCCCACATTCCGAGAAAACGCGACCTGCAGGAGGAGGAGGAATATGGTTGGCACGCGAAAACACAAACACACTCACAAGTACACCGTTGAGGTTTGTCTGTCATTGAGAGAGGAGTTTGCGAATTCGGAATGACATATGCGGCGAAACCCTATTTCGAATCACTTTGAGGGAATCAACTGACAGGAGTCTTCATCTAAAGGTGAATAAATAGATGAGGTGCCGGTTCATGAAACCAGAGGAGCATGATATGCTTTGAGGTGTGCGATCACGAAATGCTAATTGCAGAATTCAATCTGAGTTTCCATTGTCAAAACTTGGAAAGCAATACGGACTTGCGGATTGAAATTTTGCATATGCAGACAAATTTGATGCTGATTGGGCATCAAGCTTTAAATATGAAGGATAAAAATGTTTATTTGTAAAAAAACTATAACGAAACATACACAAAGGCACTTACAAACACTGGTGGCCTAAATCGTGTTCATTTCATTCCGGTCAGACATTCACATTTTTTATTATTGCAGGTCAAGGTGCATAAAGTAGTAATAACAATTTTACATGCATTTCTTCCACTATAGGGAAAGAAGAAATTGTTTGGAAAACATTGCTTTGATAAGAGGTATGTTCTTTCTCTATCCGATAAATTATGCTGATTCTCTCACGGAAAGACAATACTTTAAAAACAGAAGCAGAGGCTAGGTTCTGTGATACACCCGATGAGTAATCTGCCTTTTATAATCATTTTAGATGGGAGTACCACTCCGTATCATCTTTAAAAATATAAGTTTTTTTTGAAGGAGACTATTCGTTAACTATAAAGAAGTCAATCCAAAATCGCCAATCGACAATCGCATTTGATGATCGTACATAAACATTTGATTTCAGGAACTTCAATAGTTATCGCTGATTTCAACACGTTTTTCACCTAAAATACATATACGTCTTCCCCTCAGTAACTTTTCCGATCCTTCAAATCACTCTTTGCCTCCATTTTACGCCTCACATTCTAACATCGGCTTTCAGAGCAATCTTGATAATGTCGAAAATCCCAACCCAAGTCTAACACACCTTTGCTGAAAGAAAACCTTTGCTAGGATGGAACTTAGAATAGAGTTAGAAACTCTGTAAAAGCCAATATTTTTATTATAATATAAAGCAAAATATTTTCAAACCTGTGAAACCCTACATCGTAGAGTCTTGGGAATTCTCTGGGTCTAAGTCGCCTCAGTCATACTATACCCATAATTTAAGCGAGCTTTTTATAAATCCCTTATCACTTGACCAAAAGTATAATCAAAATTTATTTTGAATAAAAAATGTGGGCAATTAATTGAAAATATGATCGAGCGTTGCTCAGTTTTCATTGTATTTTCCTGTATCATTCACTTCAACACTGAAATGTTCATTAAATGGGTGTAAGTATTACAACTGATAAATGCCTCACTAGGAAAATAATTCCGTTAATTGGCTACATAATAACGAAAAGCAATATGAATTGCCTAACGATAACGCTGTGGAGATTTTTATTGGCCATATTTTTAAAAAGCGAGGACACTAACGCCCTAAAGGCTCGATGTTGGTAACTTTAAATTTCGAACGATGAAATGTGAGCCAAAATCTTGTTCTTTTTTTAATTACGTTTAAAATAGTTATTTAGCCGATTCACGGCTGGAATATATTTGGGCACACGCTTTAGAGTTACGGTCATCAATTACAAAAAAACATTCGTTATGCGGGCCGCATAAAAATGGTAAGCGGGAATGAATTATTTACGCAACGAGGACGAGAGAATAACGAGCACAGCCAATAATTTATTTATTTATGGAAGAAGATTTTGGAAGTTTTTAAAAAAATCGATGAGGAAAGACCAAGGTTAATGCCATGTTTTCCAGAAAATACTTCGTTATTGAGACTTATAAGACTAATTAAAGGACACAATTTTTATGGAATTCTAACATTTATGCGAAAAGGAAAACAAATTTACTGCAAGATGCATTGATGAGTTTTGAAAATTTACTACTAATTAAATAAGAAGAAAAATCTAACTAGAGTAAAGAATATAGAAGAAATGGAGAATCTTAAACGGTGGGAAACACGAGAGCTTTCCAATTACAATGTGGCAGAGATTGCAAAAAGATCTCTTACAATCAATTTGACCAAATGCTTTGCTATCAGGATGAAATGTGGTCACACTAAAAATGTAACATGAGTTAGCTAGTCATACTCCTACTAGTTTCATAATGGACTATGAAAACTGCATACGCTGATATTAACACAGAGCTATTTCTAAAGGCTCTAAATGCAATTTTAATATAGTCACAGACTGTTTGTAACTGGAATAGCAAATAACCATGGAATTATGGAATATAGTCATAGAATAGGTCTAAACATGAAGACGTTTTATCTGATTGTCGCAAAAAAGGATAAAATAATTCCCCAGTATCCAGTGGTTCCTGGGCAACGAAGCCTTAAAAACGTCAGTACTGGTATTCATTTATTAGAAGACACACATAACTATGTAAATCACGCCACTACATACAAGTACTGTAATTTCATTCAGTAAAAATTAAGGCACCATGTGAGAGAGATATGAGATGCACTCGTAATCAAGGGATATTAGGACGGCTCATTTTAGTAAACTTGCTTAGGTTAAATTAGTATGTCACAGGAACTATTCGTGAAAATGCGCTGGATTATATGCATTGGTAATTAAAATGCATCGTTCAGCATACTTTATCTACCGTCCTCAAAAATGCCTTATAGCCCTGCATTGGGGGTGGAACTTCATTAAGCCACGTAAACATAACAAAAATGTTAACACATTTTTGAAAATCTTGACCTTCCACATTAGTGTGCATTTAACCCCGCGCTACGCTAATGGAAGGTTAATAATGACATAATATTATTTTGACGGGAAATGTTTGGAATCCAGGGACATATTTGTGCTAAAACCGGTTTAATGACTGACTAGTATACATGGCATGCCATTTACACGCGTGCAAACCTTAGCTAACACGCCGTCGTTATCCACATTTTTACATTAATAACGTTTAAACTGGGTAACGTGACAACACGTGAGACCTTTTTCTCGCGATAAATTGCCTCACAAAAATCATCTTCACTCCTACATTAACGAAATACGAAGATGCGCATTTCGTGTACGATGCAGAGTAACTAGACACTGCGTCAATGTATTCGAATATTGAACGCTGAATGGCAATAAGGGAATACATTATAAAAATAAAATTGCAACATCATTTTAAATACCTAGATCATAACATTGAAAAAATGGATCTAAATATAACAATAAATGAAAGATGCAAAGCTCTTACTAAAATTTATGTACACAAACTTCAATTATTTAGTTTAAAATTAGCGGTGGGTCTTCAGTTAAATTACCCAAAATCATAAAAAATAACATAATTTTATAGTAAATCACAAATTCATTATGAGCACACTTGAACAAACAATTATAGTACACACTATTAGATAAAAATCAAAATAAGAAATGAGAGCATTAGGAATAAATCTATATGTCGAAGAGACATAGTACGATGATAGGTCACCAATTTGAAGGATGTTCCAAATTTAAAAACGGGCATTCACCATCTATTTGATTTTCTGGGGAGTTATATTCCCTTGTCAATCCTTCGTAAGCGTGTCTGGAGGCCTCATTACTATGTGGTCAAAATTTATACGAAGATAAAGCTCCAGCCCACTGAAAACGAACTCTTCGAAGTCCATTCTATTAATGACACTAGTCATAACGAGAATCATTAAAAAATCTTTCGCATGCACGATAAACATATTTCGATTTTTCCTGAAGCGAACAAGTGTAGTACACTCATGTATATGGGCGAATAAAGATTAATATTTATGTTTACCAAGTGGTTTCACTTTTAAAAGAATCTTGAAATTTATCTCTGCCTTGTTGAGGCACGGTTTGGATAAGGCCTTCTCTGCCATAGCCTCCCACAATCGTACATACTTCACCACCCAAATCACAAGAGACAATCACATTGACGTACATCAAAGAGCATTAAAATCGTGCAAAAGTTTTCGTTTATTTGAAGTTCAACAAATCGTACACCCGGTAACTGCTACATCAGCTGCTTTCTGAGGATCCAAGTTTCACATCCGTTTCTGTATAATTTCCCACAGCTGAGGAAGAAACGCTCAAAACGGCTGCAACCGTTTCCAATATAATATAAATTGAAGTTGATCTCGCTAAAACTTCAACTTATCTTAACCATCTATCTTCAACTATCTATTCCTGAAAACATTTATAAGCCACAGAATAGACTTACCGTGACAAATGAGTAAGTTCAAATCTTGAAGGGAAAATACTAATATTCCCAAGACCCTGAGTTAATCACCACATTCTCTTCGCCTAAAACCAAGGATAATCGTTTAAATTGTTTCATATTACGTGGATATGTTAATTTTAGAATCCCTTAAAGGCATTAATATGATCTGCCTACATATAAGAAGAGGACTGAATGCATGAAAAGAATTCCTTCCCAATCCACTTCTAAAGCTATCAGATTGGTCGACTGGTTTCCCGCTTTTTCCGATTTTCCGTCTTGAAGATTCTCCTCCAGGCACTGGAGAGATTGTACCCGTACTCCCGGTAGCAGTTGTTCGGGTGTTTTTCTATCTTGATGGCCCTCCGAATTAATCTGGAGTAGAAGCGTCTCTCGTTGCGTAATATCATTAGGTCGTTGAGGTCTACTCTGTGGCCAAGCTCCGACCAAACGTCTTCCGAGACGGCTCTCGGATAGCCGGAACTGTTTCTTCTCCGTGGCCCGTTCATGTTCTCGCATTCTACACCGTATGGATCTCCATGTTTGCCCGACGTGGAGATTTTCCGCAAGAGCAGATAACTGGTGCACTCCCTCGAAGAGTGTGCTCGTTGAAATTCAACCGGAAGAAGAAAAAATTAAATCTGGTTCATAGGATTAAAGGAATCCTTTCAATGTGACGTACAAAGTGCTATTATCATGCAGGAGTCAATGGCAAACCCATGGAGAGTGTGGAGTAAAAAATACCCCCACTGAAATCTCATGGAAATTCTCACATTTACCGCTAAACCAAAGCCATAAATGCCTCAGGCATAAGTTCCTATTTAACTCCGGTTGCCAAAGAAATTAAAATATGTATTGTTGAAATGGTGAGAAAAATGAACGATTTAATGTGGATTTCCCTTAAGGAAAGTGTTGCAGAAGCGAAAGTGTTAATGTACTGAAAATGAAAAGAAACAAGTGGTTGTGAATTGGTCAGAGTTTACCAATAGTGATAATATATTGTATAATACTGGCGTGCCATCGGGGGATTTGCATGATTAATACCTCCAGCTAGAGGCAAAAAAACAGAAGTTTATTAGATCAATAGTAGATAAGTTTACTTTGTGGAAGTTCATCTTAATAAAAATAATGAGAACTTAGTAATTTTCACATTATTTTATTGTTCACTCAACCGGTTTCAACGTCATTTTCAAGAGCTGAGCTGAGAACTCAGGTCTTGAAAATTACATGATAAGTACGTTGAAACCGGTTTAGTGAACAATTAAATAGTGTGGAAAATCACTACAGGGTTCCCAAAAATTTTCCCTATGCATTTCCATGACTTTCCAGACCAAAATTTAGAAATTTCCATGACTTTTGACAAATGGTTTAATATGATCAGTACGGCTTAAATCAATAGAAAAACATTTATAATTGAAACTAAAATGTTTATAGCTTATATTCAAAATAAGAATTACAGTCATTAAAAAAAAAAGGTTTCTACCATGCATCAAAATCGAGCTTAGACTTCAAAAGGCCACCAAATTGAATCATATCAACCGATTTTGATTCTGTAAAATGGATAACCTTTCTTGTGTTATGAAAAATACTATGAATTAACTACTTTAATTTGAAGAATTTAATGAATTTTAATAGCAATAGCCACTTATTTTCAATACTAAAAGGGCATAAAATTTTAAAAATATTTATTGAAAAATCTTGAATTGTCCGGCGTTATTTTTTACACTACGTTAAATAAAAAGCTTTCTCCGTGTGAGGATATAAAAATTAGCTGCCTTTAAGTGCCATTTTAGTTTTTACGAAGGGTTTTAGTCTCGCTGGTGAGTGGCGGCCTGCACTCCACGCCACTCACCGTGAGGTGGATCTCGGTGTAGCACGTAAATGTATAAATATTGATACTATTATATTTTATTATGCGCAGGTTTAAAACATGTGTTAAAGTGTCATTCCGTTAACTCACATTATTTCATAAATGTTTCTTAATTTTGTTCACTGTCCCTATCGCGAAAGGAAAGTCTTCATCTTATTAAAACTAGATTTATACTCTGAAAGCGCTTGCAGCTTATCAAAAAGTTCCAGATCATTTTTCAAAAAAATAATGTCCTTTCATACTTCCGGAGTGCAAGAAATTGATTGATAAGATGATTGCTGAGCAATTTACGTCAACGGTGGCACAAGCTTGACAAACAGAAAGCTTTTTATTTCCCAGTTTCATTCATGGCTGAATTTTAATGAAGATTTCACTTGCGAGTCTGTCTTCTGATAGTGATGGTTAATCCACTGAATGTCGCGTTAGAAGGTCCTTGCGTGCCTTCACCGCCACTACCACACTTACTGGCGAGCGCACCTCTCCTCGACCTCCACCCTAGCCCACCGCCGCCCGCGCCTGCACTGGCAGCGGCGGTGGATACAAGCGCATGGAAGCGAAGAACGAAAAGTGAGCGGGGATCGTTCCCTACGGCTGGCAGACGAAACGAGAACGCTTTCAATTTTTCAAGGACCGGGAAAAAATTTCCAGGACCAATTTTTTCCCCCGACTTTCCAGGTTTACCAGGTTTGTGGGAACCCTGTACTAAGTTCTCTTTCTTTTTATTAACAGTATTTTATTCTACGTGGTGACCAATTACAATATTTATCAATATCACCTGACGTAATTTCGACATATCCTGACTGTGCATGATTTTGGCACTACAAATATGTGACAATAAACAGAATGTGATAGTTTCCAGTTAATTTAAAACCTTTTCATGGTCAAATTTTGCGTCTGTCAGTATCATGAGTTGATCCACATACTTTCGGCTGCCGAATGTTTTCATGTCGAAACACACCATTTGCTCGACACGAAAGACACTTCACACCTGCAAACTTTGATTCCATTTTTACCGCATCTGCAACATCTTAAGTTCAGTACTCCCATGGCAACCTTCACTGTACAAAACATCGTTCATCGAAAAGTTAATCCTTTCAAAAATTTATATCAGATTATGAAAGATTGGGAGCTCAAAAATCCTAAGTTTCCTCACGTGGTGGTGAGAAAGGTTCAAAAAGTGTCCAAAATCTTCCGACGTAATACAGAATGGCCCTAGGAAATGAAACCTTTCATGAGTTATTGAGCCAATAAAAGAGAGATTTTATGGCATTCGCAACGGAAATAACTGAGCATGACACCGTAAAAAAATATCGCTAAACATCAACCATGGATATATAAACAGTTTGCTCAGAAGTTTCAGGTGGACACGGCGGAGAACATTTACAACCCACATACAAAACTGTTAGACAGAGAAAAAGGACAAAAATGGGGGAATTTGCAGTCGTTCATTTAAGTATAAGAATTCCATGTTTCCGCTCACCATTAATAATTTCAACAAAACAAAGCGGAACACAAATTCGTCAAAACATATATCACTTTTCGCCCCTTCCCTCTTCCAAATCCCTTTCCATTAACTCTCCATTTTATATGTCTGTAACTCTGGCACCCCCTGCCACACGCCATAGGGAATGCCATCGGGATGGTACCTACCTAGATGTAGATATACCTAAACGCTCCATTATTCAAGGGGTAAACATTTTTATTTACACCACTTACTTACCCGATCATAATATCATGAATAATTATAGGCGGAGTCCCGAGTAAAAGATTGTTTCCATATTCTCTCCCTCTCGACTAAAAATATCTCCCATAAGAGGAAAAGGCGTGTATGCGCTTCGGCTTTGATCCCCTCGAACCCTCTTTGTCACGTATTCCCTTTCTCACCACCCTTCGCTACCTCGACCGTCTCATAAAAAAAGTACGACACGCCGGTCAAAGTTCACCCAAGACTACAACGGTCCCTCGTTGGCATTTGGAGTCTCGGTAGGAAAGCGCTCCTCGGGACCCCTATAAATATCAGTGGCGATAAAAAAATTACAACTAGAATTCAATGTTTTACGACCGCATTTTTCGAAAGATTCATTTGTTTTCTCCTCATGAAATGACGGTCTTGCTGTTTTCTGTATCGCCACGTACGATCCTCACAGATGGATAATAATGAAGGCCAAGGCAGCCGTCAGGTAGCTCGCCTCCGTTTTCGAAAAAAATTCGTTCGTAAGCATTACTATTGAGCGAAATATATTTTTTTAAAAGTATACGGGGCAAAAAATGTGAGAGATACGTTGAGTGACAAAGGCTCTAATTAGAAGGCGTGAATGTGCCATGTGCAATTTCAATGGTGCGAGCGATTTCATATTATTTTATGTGCTCCATATTGTCGTTGCAAGGGTAAAAAAAATAGCCGGTAAAAGTAACCAAAAGGGGCGAAAAAAGTTAACAAGGTGATGGAATAAAAGTTTTCAAAAATATTTCGAAACTTAAATGGGAATGAGTCACTAAAAAAAAATATATATATATATATATCGGCACATCATTAGTATTTTCCACACTGAATATTGATAATCAATATGAATCTATAGAGTTGAAGCAAAATGAGAAATTAATAGACTCCCAAACTATTCCTATGCTTTTTTCTTGGTATAATGCGAAGCTACACATAAACAAAATATTTCCTAACCGTATACAGCTAGGATTCTTACGTACCTAAGTAAAAAATCTTTTCAAAGATCCAAAGAAATAAACAAATTATGGATTTTATTTGCAAAAAGTTTTAGACACATAAAACATCAGGAATGAGTTTAACAATTAGGAGACTTATTTCAATACTTGCGTGGCTATTATGAATACACGAGAGAGAACGCGTAAACCACGTGAAGCTAAAATTGATTTGCCGGTGTATACTAGTGGAAGCTCTCGTAGCAGCAAAAAGGGATGGATAACATTTGCTACAGTCTAAGCACCAACTAGTACCATCACTTTGAAACCTTTCCGCATGTACTCTGAGTTGACGGACTTCCCGAGCTATATATTCGGAGGAATTCGTTGATGAGATTGGGCTGGTTTTGCGCGCGAGGGCATGGGTAGGGTAGGGTTTTGGTGTTAGTGGACGGTTTGGATAGTGGTTTATATCTACTTCTTCCCCTCTTCTCCCCCTCCGTACCCATCTATTCTCTTTCTTTCTTACCCCAAACTATATTTTCATCTGCCTCCCCTTGAGTGCCCTTCCTCCATCCCGAGAAAAAAGTTGTAAATCGGCAACCGAAATACTGGAATGATATTCTTTTGAGTGTTCTTTCTACGGTATATGTTACAACCAGCTTCACCTGTGACATCGTTTATTTGCCCATTTAGAACTTCCGGGCGGGAAATACGGAATGACGATAAATCATAATAAAACATAAGTAATGAGATTCTCCAGGGAAAAGAAAGCGGGGCCAGTGTTAAACGTAGGAGGACAAACACTGGAGCAGGTATTGAATTAAGAGCATTGTAATTACTTAGGTAGTACGCTAGAACAAAATGGGAATTGTACATGGTAGAAAATAAATTAGGAGGAGAAAAGCGTTAGAGAAGGGCGCCTTTAGTAATAGAAGGGAGCTGATGACGGGGACTCTTTCTAAAAAAGAGAGGCAGGTGAAGAGTTGGATATGGAGTGTAGCGATGCACGGGGTAGAAACGTGGATTCTGAGAAAGGAGGACGACAATAGGCTGCAGGTGTTCGATATTTACAGAGGAGGATTTCAAAGGGGCGGTGGATGCAAAGGAAGACAAATGAGAAAGTGCACGACATGTTTGGTGAGGAGAGGAAACTTCTGGACGAGATCAGGGATAGGCAAGGTGATGTGGGGCGGTGGGTGAATCAATGCCGTGGCCGTGATAGAGGGAAGGATAAGGGGCAAGCGAGGAAGGGAAAGAAAAATAATATGTTTCATGGACGGGATGAAGAAGTTTAGGACGTGCGCGGAGATGAAGAAAGAAATACTAGAGGTAGATAGGTCCCTAGCAGTGTAAAAATTTGGAGGATTTTCTCTGACTTTCAATAAAACCTAACTTTCACCGGTAGATTAATAGATAGAATATAACCGCGGTGACGCGTCATTTTCCTCACTAATAATCGGGTGATCCATGATTCCACGAAGTCGACACAGCCTGCAGAGGGATGAAGGAGTGAATCTAGGATTCTTTGCGGCGCGGGGGCGATGCGGGGAGTTTAATGCGACTCCGCCATGCGGCACGGCGGCGGGCGAGAGGGGATGGATTTTTGCGGGGAACCCTCGTTGTACTCGGACGTTGGCAAATGGCCGGGAGGCTAGGTTGATGAGGGCGAGCGGTGATGAGGAGGAGAGTTCGTGAGGGGCGTGCTGAGCAGGGTAAAGTTCGGAGAGGAGGAATATTGGCTGGGCGGAAGGGGAGGAGGAGAAGGGGGTGGAACAAGGGTGGCCAATTGATCCACGAGTTCACGGTTTTCTAAAACGATGGTTTTTTTCCCGGATATTGATTCCTAAAGAAACACTTGAACACTTATTAGCATATTTCCTTAAATGTAAGAACTAACTATAAAGTACCACTAAGATGACAATGGCTTTCCACAATCAGCAAGCTTTCCATTCACATTCACTCTGACCCTGCGGAATTCAAAACAGGTCGAAAGCAGAGTTGATGAGTGCTAAACAATAAAAAAACTAGGATTAACGCATCTATGATTTTTGTTTTGTGCTGAATTAAATTAAATACATCAAACATGAATAACGTAAAGTTTTGAATATATCTTTGGTAAAAATATCATGTTTTCAAATACATTTTTGAACGAATTAGATAAATATGCACAAAGTTGATATTGAGGACCTGCAGAATGCATCCAACCGGCAGGTTACCGAACGTTTCGTCAGTGCACAATGTTCCTTTCGCCGTCATTTGTGGGCGCTTAAGTGCACTGATGTGTTTCGACCTTCGCTAACTTCAAAAAAGTACATGGAAAGCTCCCATTGGCAATAAAAATTTAAGTCAACGAAAGGTGGAGCATGTCAAATAATTTTATATGGAAAGAAGGCACCAGTGGAAAAAGAAGCAAGGTAGAGATGGTGATAAGAGTAGCCAAAGCAAAGAAGGCATCCCACCAGGAAAAACAGGCAACAGCCAATCAGTTACAGGTTTGAAAACGTAATACACAGGTAATGTAGGAGTTTTTATCAGTATAATCATATACTAATCTAACCTAACACTAATCTCTGCCCCTGGCTGATTTCTTTTTGCCATTAGAGTTGTTTCACGTCCCGTGTTCTTTGTATTTGTCCCTCGGTATTCCTTGAAGTGTTTAATCTCCCCTTTTTCCTTCCACCTTGACCATTCACAGTTCATCCATTCTCCGGATTGGGCCAACCCACTGGCGTCTCTCCTTCCTCATAGTCCATCATATAGTTTTCTCTTTTACTACTCCTCTGTATACTTCCTCGTTTCTGATCTAAACCATCCGTTTGATCTTCAACATTTGCTTCAAGCCCCAAATTCCGAAAGTTTCTATCCTCTTCTTATCCGTTTTTATTGGTTACATAGCCATACGGGAAAGACATTTTGTTCGACAGTGAATGCAGATCTCGATTTTTATACTTAATATGATCCATGCAAAAGCTACCTAATAAGTCTACCTGGTCCGTTTTTCCTAATGACCACTGTCCATAATTCCCATTCCGCAAGAACCCACGCGAACAAATTAAGGTATTTCAAGCAGAGTATGACCCCTCTAACGTTTGGTAGATATTAAGGCGAGCGATCTCATACAAAAATTAATTTAAGCTTTATCTAAAAATATAAGAAAATGCATCCAGCAATTTCTGGGAGGATCAGTTAAAATATCTCAACTCTCGGCGTTACGCAAACTGGCTGTTTTAGTAATTTCATTCACTTTCCCTGCCTACCCAACATCCTCCCCTCTATCACTGCTTTCAGCATCCCTTATCCCCACAGTACCTCTCCCAAACACTAGCTCTGCATTCTCATAATATCCACCAGAGGTTTTATCTGCTCACCTACCATACCAAGCACTTCCTCGTTTGTCTTCCTTTCCTTCAACTGCACTTCTTCCATTCTTCTCCAAACGCACGTCTCTAATCCCGCAGTCTAAACTCGTCCTCATTTATGAGATTATACGTTGCAGCACCATACAACACTACACTCTGTATTCAACTCTTGGCCAGCCTTTTCTTTACCTCCTCACAAAAGGTCCCCGTCATCAGCTCCTTCTCATTACCGAACGCTTCTTTCGCTATTAAATTCTCCTTCCAATTTCCTCACTTCTAAGTTCAAATTTCTCCAATATATGTACAACCGAGGGGATCAAATTGCTCCAATTTAAATTGCAGTTTTTGCCTCCCTAATTTTATGACCAGCTTCGCCTTCTTTGACCGGGATAATGTCATTACTTTTGTTCTATTACGAGATATAAATATGCTTGTCAAGTATGCTTGCCTTGCTTATAAATATATTTGCCTAGGGAAGCCAAAATAGTAGTGTACTTAAGTGTTCTCCTACCAACTTTATTATATGACAGCAAAACCTGGGTATGCCAGGGTAAGCATAAGAGTAGGCTAAATATAATGTTGGAAAACCTGGTAAATGTTTTCAGCAAAAGTAGGACGGATAGGGTGAGAAATAAGTGGGTTATTAAATAATGTAGGTGGGTTACTTTAGTAATATACATACTTGTGGATGAAATAAGCGCGCTCGTTGTTTTCACCATGCGGAGAGAATGGATGCGAGACGAATAACGATACACATATATGATGGTGGAGTGAACGGTGCGAGATGAAGGGAATTTGGTAAGGGAATGACCAAGAAAGTCACGGGTGAATTTGGTGGAAAAGACTATTGAGAAAAGGAATATTAGTAGTCTTAAGAATTGGGGACAGGTTTGAAGCAATGCGTGAATTTAACAGAGGCGGAAGAATAACTCAAGAACAGGGCGTTAAGGAGGAAATTATAAAAAGAGACCCAGTTCCCTCGGCCTAACATCAATAACAATGTTCATTGACTTTGCCTAGCCCGAAAAGGAATGGCGGTAAGGGTATGTATTTATAAGATTCTCAAATGAAGGATATATTATGTAACGTCTGAAATTTACTTTAATGTTTGTTTTGATTTGGAGTAATTTTTATTTAAATGTTTTAATTTATTTTATTGTTGAAGTGTTTTATTGATTGTCGAAATGTTTTCGTTGGTATGGGGTTGTTAACAAAAAGGGGGTTGGATTGGGGGAATGAAAGAGACTGGAAGAGCTGATCTGTAACAAATTGAAGCAAAACCTAATAACAAATGGAAAATAAGTATTATTTTGACGAGTACAAACAGTCCGACGCTACAATATCAATTCCTCAAATTAGAGATAAGAACCCGAGACGTAACGATCTATTTAGGATTATATTTCACGCACTCATAAAAATTCTTGACGAATTCACGTCTGTCGCGTGTGTTATGGTTGAGTGGCCATCCTGGGAACGGGTTAGAGGGACGAAGGAGGAGGAGGGAGAAATGGGAAACGAAGGTTGGAAGGCTTGGAGGATGAAGGGCGTAAACTGCACCCCAACACCCAAAACCCTCCCACTTTTTCTCCTGGCACCACCCAACACCTCCCCACGCACACACGAGAGAGTAGCAATTCATCACCCACGCCTCGCCACATCGGAGAGTTTAGGAGGCGTGGAAGGAGGAGGCAGAAGAAGGGAAAAAAAGGTAGACTGAGGATGGACGAGGGAAGTCGAGGAGAAAATGATTTGGAGCGAGAAGCCCTGCCGTGGCGTTGGCAATGATGGTGGCAGTAGGAAAAGAAAATTGCAAGGGTTTTGCAGGATGGAGGAGATGTGATTCGGAAGGAAAGTATAGCTTAAGGAGAACGAGTTAAGGTGATAGTTAGAGTACTGGCTTCCCATCCCAAGTGACCGAATTGGAGACCAAACTGAAGCGGGATTTTTCTGTTGTATCCCGATTCCTAAGCGTGTGCTTTGTGGAGAACACTTAAAGTATAGCACAACGTCCGTCGGATGGAACGTTAAACTGTGGACCCCTCGGGGTCTTTCGGTTAATGCTGACGCCGGGTTTCTCTCCGTACTTCCATCATTCTCCAATTAATGTTTCCTTTCCCAACCCACCCACCAGGTCTTATGGCGTAAATGATCTCACTAATCGGTAACCCCCCGACCAGTCAAGTATCGGGCCTAAAGGCCGTTTTACACGACGATAGATATAGCGCAATCTCTGGCATCGACTCTTGCCCAAGTAAAATTGTGTTACTAACCGACAAAAATACTAGGGTTAAATGTTTTCAGCATTCAATTTTCATGATATTTTTTGTCAAATGAGACTTACAATTTTTATGTATGCTGTAAATTATATGTAGCCCTGAAGAAGCCAAAACATATTTGCAAAACGCTGGCGATGAAATTCTAGGAGCAATAATTTCCCAAGGCCTCTTTTCTCTCAAAGAAAAATGATTTATTGAAAAATATAAGAGTATATAGGGGTGCCTAGGAGCGTGGTAGCCTAGTGGGTAGAGCGCTTGGCTACTGATCGAAAGGGTCCCGGGTTCAAATTCGGGTGAAGCCTTTGAACGCCCCCGAACAAAAATCCTCGGAGTGCGAGGTGGCCCAGGGAAAGGAACTGGCCCCCTTACCCTGAATGTGTGAAATTCACACGCCTGTGGCTTACAATTAGTCCGGGTTGAGTACTACCCTCAACTATCCAAACCAACCTTCAGGTTGAATCACTGAGTGAGGGGTGCCTTAGTGGTAGAAGTAGCAAAATTGGGGATGATGGTCGTAATAGGCTGCGATGATCGCAAGGGTGTTTCCTGATGGAGGAGAGGAGAATCGGAAGGAATAAATAGGTTAAGGTTATCGGTTTGATGAGGTGGCTAGAGTGCTAGCGTCTCATCCATAGGACAAACGGTCGAATCCGAGATTTTTCGGGTTATCGGTTTGCTGTGGTGGCTAGAGCACTTACTGGCAGTCCTTCCAGAGGGTACGGGTTCAAATTTCAGCTGTAGTGGATATTTATCATAGGAAACTCGGTCAATAAATGGACGCTATGAAAATACCATTTCAAGCCTAGTACTCCGTCGCGTCGGATGGGGCGTTAAACCGTGGACTCCTCAGGGATTTATATTTTACCACTTGAAAAAACTGCTGAAACAGGCTAAATTATTGCCGAATTAGCCAAAATGTTATGAATAAAGTAAATAATAAAACAGAAACTAATGTGTTTTTTTATGAAAAAAATAAACGCATCAATAGTAACAATATACAACAATAGTAACAATATATAATATAAAAATTTTTTGTTGAAGCAGGCGGAGCTGTTATTAAGCAATTTCCCTTATGTGTATTTTGAAAAATGCATACGCCCGCGCCATATGCCAATTAGTGGAGATCAAAAATGGGAGCTTTCTTGCCGTCTATTAGCGTACGTCTGATTCACTACACCTATCCACTGAATCATATGTGCGTACGCGTATCCTTTTGTGCAGTTGATCTTGCATTAATGTAATTGGAAATGTATCAATTCTCAACCACAACACCAGGTAGAGAAAGCTTCAAACAATATACATATCCTACAGTAAACATCGACAATAATAAAAATAAACAATTTTGTCAGCCTCGGTAGCGCTGGGGTAACGTCCTCGTCTGCTAATCCGTAGATCACGGGTTCGAATCCCCCCTGGAATTCGAACGAATCACCAAGGTTATGGTTGTTTCCGTTTGTCAAGTTAAATATACTAAATTGACTGTAATAGTGTATCCTATGGTCAGCCAAAGTATTTAACATTGACAACAATACCACTCATCGGAATGTAAAATCATAACGCAATGAAATATTAAAGAAACTGATATTCGCAACTTCAGCTAAATTTAGCTCAGATATGACGCTATTTGTAGATGAGCGACGATTAGATTCGTTATAAGCATATCGAATTCATTAACATAATATTTATTTTCTTTCGTTTGGTTATCCACACCAAAATATTTTTTCTAGTGTCCCCACTACCACTACATAACTGACTGCCAGTTGAACAACCCGGGTTCAAGTCGAGAGCAAGTCCAATGACTTCTATCCAGGCAATTTTCGACACATTGATTTGCTAAGTCCTGATTACGTTTCGGTCAAGTCACAAAACGCCATTTTGGAAAAATTTGTTTTCTTATTTACAATTACGACCATCGGTAGGTATGCTACACTGATGTCTGCGAACATATGCTCTATTGTTTTTTATATTAAAAATGCTCAACGAATGTACGAGTTTCCCTTCAGAATTCAGTGCAAAATTAAAGTTATCAAACACAAAAAAGTCATGTCTCGCAAAAGTAGTCACTCGTTTTCTCTAATTGCAGAGTGGGAATGAAAAAAAATTAATGTAACAAAGTTATTGCGATCACGTGCCGCACGAAAAGGGCTACGATACTTCCAGATGTTTTTTATTTCTACATTTGATACCAAAGAAATATTTTAAATCTGTATTTCCAGATGGCGTACAACGTTTCAAACTGTTAAATTTATCACTTGAATTGCGCCTCCGATCGTTATCTTATTTTTTTAACACCCCATGAATTTTATCAGTCAATCGAGTGGTGAGATCAAAAGAACCAAATCACACGTTAGTGAAAACATTTGTCCCACGGGCCTTTAATCAACAAAATGGAATTTTTGAAAAAGAAATATTATACCCTAGAAGAATTGAGTCCGTAGCCTCGTTCACCCTTTGTTTTAACAGATTGGAGTTTAAAAAAATATGAATGGATCGTGACCGGCAGGTAAATGAGAATTCATTTAATTATATTTCACCTTGAGCGCGATATGAGTTTTTACCTGATGGAAATACAAATCGATGTCCATTCTTGAATACTTCACCCGGAATTTCTCTTCACCAAAAACGATGAATCATATCGTTACCAATCCATACTACCAATACCGATCCTTACCGTAATTCATTAAAGGCAAGCATTAAAGACAAACCAGGTCATTAATATTAACAGATTATCCTTATGAAGTGGATGACAAAGAATTAACTTGGACAGTGCGACATTCCCTCATTATGAGGCCTTAATGAAGAAAATTCCCAAAAAAAATTACACGGACAAAATACTGAGAAATATTTATCAAAACTTGGTTAGTATAACTGATTTCCGAGATGAATAGAGGAGAGTTCCAAAATCTTTTCCGCTACTTTGCATCATGCAGGTAGGCTGCAGTAGGAGTGACACAAGTAGCTACCTCAATAAAAATGCAGTCCATCTTCTAAGTCTTGCGCATAAAATAGCTGCAAAGATGTGTTGGTTTTAATTTTTTGTTACAAACCTTACGTTACTATGCTCATCGAGCCACGCCAACATGCATGTGTAAGAGGATTGGGTGTCGTTAGGGTAGTTAGGCCTAGATCAAACTTGAAGCTGGTTTTTGTTGGTAGTGTTTCAAATATAATGGGTTAAGTTTTGTAAATTTGACTATTATCTTCAAAACTATAAGTTTGTCGAGATCAATAAGCTCATGAAAATAAATGAAAGCTATCGCACTTGTTTTCAAGCAAGCAACATTATTCTTAGCAATATTTTATAAAATCCCACTGATTTCTACTTTCAATCCTAGTTTAGGCTTTCCGTTAACCCTATTTCCTTTCTTGTATAATTCCTACTTATGTTCACCACACCCAGATAATATCGACCCCGTATATCACGAAGGCTGATTTTATTGCGATAAACGATCCACCTTATGTGATTTCCACCAAAAGGAGCGATATCAGTCACATAAAAATCTATCATGTTTGTGGATCATTAAGGAACAGTAGCACGTACTGTCAGATGGATTAAGAGGGCATCCCGACTCCCATCCTCATAAACTAATATTTTAAACATTATGAATGACAATTTTGTACATTTGACCTAAAATTAAATAATATATATTTAAAAAAGGAATGGAGTGCATTTGTACTCCGAGCGGGTATGCATGTAACAAAAGGTTGCGCGAGTGACGGAGGGTTAAGCTCCAAAGGTGGATTCACATCCGATTGCTTCCTTTTCCCCGGGCATTTCCATTCACTCGCATTTGTGAACAACCTACTTCCTCGCCCTCTTGTAGACCCCACTTAAAAAATTCCCCTGCCCGAATTAATGCTCTGTTTCAAGGCGATTAACATGACGCGGATCAAAAAGGGGGAGCGAGGGAGAGAGAGAGGGAAAAGGAACGACTCTTTCCGCCATTAAGAAGTCTCGGGTTTACATCGGGTTAGTGGAAACGCGAAGGACGAATGGAAGGGGTAGAGTCACTTCTGAAGTAAGAGAGAGTGCTGGAGAGAAAGAGAAGAAGATAAGTGGGGGGGGAATAATAAGAAGGGAGGAAAAGAATTAGTGCCGGTGGTCAGGGAGGGAAGTGAGTAGCGAGCTGTAGACAGGATACGCTGATGAGAAGCGAATGGGTTTCATTCAAAGAAATTCTAAGCGAAGAGAGGAAGGGAGAACGGAGAAGAATCGGCTCAGGGGAAAATTGAATTCATCGGGATGGCAAGGAAAACATAAAAATGCACAATCTATTAGGCCTGGGCTATGCATAGGCTAAATGCAGTGGACATTGGGTATCTAAAAGGTGTTGGTGGTAAAAATAGAAGGGAGAGAGTTAGGAATAAATGGATTATGAAAGAATATGAAATGGACTGTGAAAAGAAATTACTTGGTACAATTCCACTGAAGTTCTTAATTCTCGGTCAATGCATCATTATCAACGTAAAATTGGTCAGTGTTTCCTTGATAATAATGCATAGATGTTGAAATCAATCGTGAAGTGCATTTGTAGCAAGTAATATCTTTTCACCATGCTAAACGTAGCAAAGTTCCACTAAGTGGCGCCTGCCACCGTCAATGTGCAATGAATTCTAAGGTAAAGGGTATACATACGAGGAGGGCATAATGAGCTTGATTCCTTGGTTTAGCTAAGTTAAGAGAATGGTTGACTATCGAATAACGAAACAGATATACGTTGGTAGGGAGAATGGAATGATAGGAACGGGTAAACCGAGAAATTCATGAGCGGATGTGGTGTAATAGACTCTTACGAGGAGGAAAATTGTGGGTCTTGAGAATATGAGGCATGAATGTAATGGTAGCAAAATACGTCTGCCAGAATAGGTCAGTATGGAATAAATTATCAATAAGGAGCTAGCTTCAGTCTCATACCAATAATTAAGCTCTTAATAAGTTCGAATGTTTCAGGATTAAATCTGTGGATATTTATTCCAAAGTGTTAGAGAAAAATCTCACTGAATCTTTCCACAGATATTTATTATTGTAAGGGCATAGTACAACTACTTTCAACGCATAGGGTACATGCATATGAACCCTATGCGTTGAAACTAGTTGCACCTTGCGCTTAAAATAATAATTATAAGTGGAAAGATTGCAACCTTTTTCTTTTTGACGTCGAATTAAGCTCTTCTGACTGTGAAACAACAAAATGAAATTTTCCAGTAAATTTAAAACAATAGAACGAGAAAAAGAAACAGCAAAAGACTTATAGATTGAATACAAAACAAAAATGGAATAGCTTGTTCTAGTCTTCGTACCACTGGAACTTTTCTTCAGTAGAAGTAGAAAGAGTTCTCAGTTCACATTTAAAGGTTACGCGAGGAGCTTACAGGGGTGACAGGAGCGCTGTCTGGGACAGTCTGAGAAATGAATAGGATTCCATGAGAGAGAGAGGAGACAGCAGCGGAGGATAATAAAGATAAACAATTTTGTAGAAGTTCTTCCCGAGGGAAGGGCGGGGCAGAGGCTCGCAAAAAGACAGACTTGCATTAAAGGAAAGAGGAGAAGCTCTTACCTAAATCCAATTTGCGGGGATACTAGGGAGAAAGTGGACGTGTTAGGAACAAGAATACAAATGGTAAATATTTTTCTCTCGAGCAGGAAAGCATTGTGTTTACGAAACTCCCTTCCCTCATTCGAAAGACATACGGTGATACGCTTTTATTTTTAAAATTAATGGCCAGCATACAAATAAAATATAGAGTAGATATAAGACACAGTCTCTGAAGTTACCTTGTGGAAATCCTTGTTACTCTTCATACTCACGAAAGTAGCTATCTATGGATGTACGCTCGATTTCTCTCGAGAACGAACCTTGACCATGGCATAATATGCCGAAACCTGGGTAGGTGTGAGAAATAAAAATGTGAAATCATACATAGTTACTTTTTTCAATACGAAGAAAATAGTGAGTTTAAAAACGCAAACTATTATTAATTAGCACTATAGTAAAGGAAAAAACAACTTGACTCGCTCAACAGAATTTTAAGAGGACAGCAAGTCGTAATCAATTGCTGCAATGGTATTTGTAGGTGGTATTGCAGTATTTTGTCAATGTTTGGAGACTATTCAAAGCAGTATAACTCAATCGAACGTCACTCTTTGAGAAGACAGTCCAACTTCCGAATTTTACCATTGACGAATCATTCGCTTTTATACCATATCCCCCAATTTCACACCGAAAGATTTTTATGCATAACTTAACTGAAAAGTATTCATCAAATTTGACCGAAATCAGGATTTTAAATGTCATATTCGGCAATATGTTCCACTCCCAGAATCCGGAGGGAAAGTGAGGTATCACAATAACAGCTGGTTCAAATGTTTACACTAAATATTAGCCGAAAATGGACTAAGATGTTTTCCTATGCCCAATGTATTGTACAAATATACACAAAAGCGATAATGATAATGGCTTATCGTGAGACAACATGAAGATTAGAGACCAGAGCAGCAAAAACTAGCAAAAAAGTGTAATAACGTTTATTGGCGTGGGAACAGGGCCACCAGCAGGGTTGGAACAATGGGAGGGTTGACAAGCTTGTCGTTCAGGGTGTCCCGCCTGAAAAGGGCCGTCGCCCCCTCACCATCAAATGTCACACCACAGGGAGGCACGCTGGGGTATGAAGAATACCAACCTCAGCCACGTCACCGCAAAAACTCAACACATTTCCCGATGTGCATTTTCCCCAGAGCATGTCTCTAGAGGTATTTTGTTTTATTATACATGGCACAATCGTCGACGAAATGTTTTATTATTCTTCTTCCTCCTCCCTTGAAGGCATATTGCCTTGCTAAGGTGGTTGGAGTAATTTTTGTACGGATTTGCGTGAAAACTTGTGCACGTGTGCTTATTAGAGATATCCATAGATAAAAGGGAAAAATCACCGATTACATTTTACCGAATTGGTTTTTGGCGATTCAAAGCTATTTTAACACGCAGCCTTGTGGTACATGAGATACAGTTCGTGATATTTCGATTACATATATACTTACTTAGAGAATTTCTTCCAAACGCGAAACAATACATTTAATTTTCAATTTAATAAATTTTAGCGTTACGTTGTGGATCGAGGAGATATAAATAATTTTAAAAACACAGAACAGTTCCACGAAGTTTTATTTCTGTCGACACGTTTCGACAACTATAGCGTCTTTTTTAAGACAAACAGAAAAATATTAGCTACTGTGAGCCTTTTATACAAAACCAAAGTGCGAGGGGGAGGATGAGACATGAGGAAAGGAGGGGAGATGACTGAGTTAAGGGGGGGGAAACAGAAGCAAGGTCAGGTGGTGATGACATAGAAAGGGGGGTTGGGTTAGTAAGGAAGAAGCCGGATTTTAAAACGGTGGATAAAAATTAGGAAAATTTGAGTCCAGTCAAGTCATTTAAAATAATAAATTCAGACGAAAGATCACCAAAACCGCGAAATATTGTCTTTCCTTTGAATTTACCATTTAAAATGACTTGACTGAATTCAAAATTTTCAAATTTACATCCACCGTTTTAAAATCCGACTTTTTCCTTACTAACCCAACCCCCCCCCCCCTCCTATGTCATCGCCTGCACTAATAACTACAACCAACAATTGATAATGGTGAAATATAACAATTCCATGCTCTACACAAAGTTGCATGTAGCTAAAAGCACACAACTAACACAGGCATGGGAACAAATCCAACGCCATATACAAATTTCCAGGAAAGCCTTTGTGTCAGGCTGAGCGGACGGTACATCCCAAGAACCATGCTTTAAAAGGGAAGTTCAGGGCCATGTTCTACTTCCCAAGCACACCTGTTGTCTGCTATGGTAAAGGATATTCCAGGGGGAAACGACTCTGGCTTTAATAATGACCCAAGCGCTTTGTTCGATAGTGTTTACAGTAGAACAGTAAGCTCACGTTTTTAAGCTTAACACATTAAGTCTGCACAAAAAGCGCTAAACAATATGAAGATAAACACAGTTAAATGAAATTTAAGGCAAATAATGCCGAGTTCCAGTTGCTTAGGAAATTATATTATCCCAACGAGTGTTCGGGTTCAAATCTCGTCGAAATGAAACAGTAGGTACATGAAAATCAGTATTTTCCTCTAGGCCCACGAGTGGAGAGTAAATCAAGGCCTACGCACCAGCCACACAGGTTAAGTATACTCGCAAAACATTTACTGACATTTCCCATGCGGAGAGAATGGCATAGTCACACGCATATCCTGGGTGCATCACTAAGGAAGCACTTCCACCAGGAGTCGAAGAAAGATGTATGGAAAAAAACAACACCAAATTGCTGATTTGGCGTTGTATTTCCCGTTGTAACAAATACATCGATTGCAAGAACGCACCAAAGTTGAAATGAGAGCTTAACTAACCTCAAATCCGACAAAGGAAGCACCACGGTCGTCCACCTCAAAGCTGATCACATAGAACATATGGAAAGTACCATACCAGGCAGCGATTACATATTACTTTACAACTCTTTTCACTGATAGAACACAGATACTATAAACGTCATTAATCAATGCACAGGAGACAATTGTGTTTCACTGAAAAAAATTGAAAATTCGCTATTTAAGAAGCTTTTTGTAATACACAGGCAAGGCAAAAGTGTGATACTGATCGTCAAACGGTTTAACTCTTTCACCTACAAACTCAATCAGTGACTCAACAAGGAAAGCAAACCACTGGGATTCGAAAAAAGAAAAGAAATCGAAAAGAGCAGAAATTCAATCTACCGCATACGTTAAATATATTCTTCCAACAAAAATAACAGCGTCATTTGATGAACGGCAACAGGAGTTTCCATTCGTCAATACGTGCCAAAAAAACCGACTAACATAACCATCAGCTACTTTTGTACTTATTTAAGCTCAATATTATCTGGTTTATATAACGCGCTTCTGTTATTCTTGAGCAGTTACTCAATCAAACATTCCCACCAAGGGCTTGAAGATGCATTATTTTGGTTCAGCATTTAACTATCAGCAGCATTTCAATATTTTAAATTTAAAGCGACATTTTCATGGATGATTCAAATATTTCGCTTGTTTGACCAGTCATTTACGTCTAAAAAACTAAATTATAATGCCATCTGTCTAAGTAAGCAGGGAGAGTAGGAGAAGAAAAAGGAGAAAGGGATCATTGGATAAGAGATTCTTGATCTACCTACCACCCTGAGATTTACCGCAAGGTCGTGCGGCCAGGATTGGTATGAAAAAGGGAAAAGAAAAAGAAATTGGGAAAATGAGGGGCAGGAGTGAACTATGTTTTGGTGGATAGCGTATCTCTTAGTCACCGCACCAGCCGTGAAGTATGAGCTGAAAGGAAAAGTTTTTTGAAGTGTAAACTTCTATAGGCGCACCACGCAAAGAAAATTCGGCAGGCGGTAAATCGGATTCTGGGCGTCACGCTCCTGAACGTCACGCTCTTTTTCTCCCGTCACGCTCGGCTGTATATAGTAATTGTAGGTACGCATATGTGTATTAGCTATAGCAGAGCGGGGAAGAGCGCGCAGTGCGTTCTTTTTATGCAGAATTTTTTTATACCCAAAATACTTTCCATAATATTTTTTATATATTATATTTATCATAATATCGCCATAGATGTTTACACTTCTCCCGTGTGGTCTTTAGCACACCAATATTTTTTACCTATCTGGGCGAAAAAACCGTCCGATCATCTAGGCACTACTGTCAGTTCTACAGCTGGAATGTGGTGGGATAGAAACATCTGTTGTGTCCACCTCAAACTCACAATATCTGAGTTTTTAAAAGAATCCTAGCCTTGCATGTCCTGGCTCCTAACCCTCCTAACCCAGACCGTGGAATAGCTCGGTCACACTTCCTGTGCACTCATAGCAATGGTTCACAAAACGTGCATTTTTAGTCAGACAATAAATCTTCCTGGGTTGGGATCCAAATGCTTTCGCCTTTTTTGAGATGAGGCGTAGCTTGAGTGAAGTAAAGTGTTCCTTATTTTCGTCATATGACCTTTCTACGTCACGCTTTATAAAATCCAAGTTCCTTCGATGGCGTTCCTAAAATTTCCGAACCTTAGGGTATTGAGTGAAAATTTGGTGTTATTATTGGGCAATTAATCCAGATACAGCACTATGAATGGATGGATTGGAAGAGCAGGAGTTTAGGAATGTCCACTTAGCTAAGTCCTAGAAACTTAGCTAAGTAGCGTTCGATGAACCTAAAATAGAACACACGTCTTTCTGTATCACATAACGGTAGACTTTAACCTGAAATATGAACTATAACACGACTAAGTCCCGTGGAAGGGCCGTAAGTACATTTCAAGGACCTAGTATGATGAATGTTTCGTAGATATTTTTAATTTCTAACAACTAAAAATATTATCAAAAATTAAGACATTTAAAAACAAACAAAACACAATAAAAATAATAATAATCACAGAAGAAGGATTAGCGTCGAGTGTGAACGAGCCCGGGAGATGGGAGATGATGGGAAACACCGTAACGACAGAGTGACGGATAAAGTGGGTTTTTGGAAGCAAATGTTTTTTATGGATAATAATGTGCGAAATTGCGGAATATTTAGACTCAGTCATTAAATTTGCAATAGAATATGCTAAATAATTAAATCACTTATTATTTCAGGCCCTAAAAACATATTCTAAAAAGTCAATTTCGTTGTCAAGTCTGTCGAAAGAAAACTAATGTTTTACGATAGGTCATCAGCCACAGCACCTCAACGGCTACGCCAAGACATGAGAACATGTATGTTTTTCTCATTTATTTATTATCTTCCGCAGTACAAGATCCATAATAAAGGAATGATCACTCCTTCACGTTGATCCATCATGGCGAAAATCTAGTGTTTCCCTTTGACATTAGAATAAAAGAGGACGAAGCCAGCAACCCCACCGAGCAATGTCGTTACCCTTTGAACTTACACCATTAAAGGGGGGATCAAACCAAAATAATCGCCCTCAATTTGTACCCCTTGATGGCAAATCACGTCATTACACATCGGACAGGCGCCAATTGTGTGCCTCCCCCTGTGGGGAAGAGAGAAGCAAGAAGTAGTTACGGTAATTGGGACCCGAGATGTATTGGGGTGACGTCTCCAGCATTCGCCTCTCCCGCCGTTGCTTTTGCTCATATCCCGCCCTCTCCCCTGCTGTGCGAAGGTGAGTGAGGCACTAAGGTTTGAAGGAGAGGAGGAAAGGGGATTTGTGAGGATTTCTGTAAAGGTGGTCGAAAGTAGATTGGTGATTCGAGAGCTTGTATTAGCAGTAGTCATTCGGGGAGGCGAACGTATGCAGATGTAATTTTCGCCAGTTCCACGGAATGGGGACTGGGTAAGTGCGATGGATAAAAAGCACTGACTTCCCACCCCAAGGGTGAAGGCTCGAATCCCGGCCGTGGCAGGAATTTTTCAGAACAATGCTCATCCCTACTGTGGTGCCGAGAGGAGAGCAGGTTCAGTTATTGACCCGCCGGATGGAGGGTGAAACTTAGGGCATTTTAATATGTTCCTTTAAGAGTAGGCTAATGTCGACGCTGGGTTTCCACTTAAACTTCCTACTTTTCCCGGCTACGTCCCATTGCGTCCTATCCATTTTCAATGGCCCAATTGACCTCATTTGTCGGTAGCCTCGCCCACGTAACGAAGAAGGTAATGGTACCCTTTCGGTGCCAACACCTCTCTGGGAGACATAGGTCAGAAGGGCCACCAGTGGTTTGATAAATCAGGCCTTTCATTAAAAAACATGATTGGTTTACTATAAACACTCTCTAAGCGATTTCAAGGAAAAAAGGATTGCTTTTATGTAGTAGTATTTTATAGCAATATCTAATCAGAAATAAACATTCGAAATACATATATGTCATTATTTCACATCTCTGTGGCTTAAAGGTAATTAATTGCCAACAACGATACGTTGTTCTGTTGTGCCAAGTAATAACAGCAATGGTACATCGTGTGGGCCTTTTGGGGCAATGAACTTAAAATAATATACCTTGTGCATCGGGAGGTTGATAGAGGGGAGAATGTTAGATACACGTGGAGCGGGGGGGGGGGGGGGGGCGAGATGTACGGTATGGTGGCAAGAGTTAAGCCGGTGTCTCACGGTCAAATTGAATACAAACTTTTTGACACCTAATTAATCTTTGCCATTACACCCAAATTTTCTATGAAACGTGATTGGCAAGGTGTTTCACGGGGTTTCCCGCGGTGCGGTACATTTGTCCAGAAAAAAGGAATAACAAATAAAAGGCGATATAAAAGTAAATGTACATGAAGGCTACAGACAGCGCAGAAGCCATGCTCATGGCAACTTAAGCAGTATAAATGGGCTACGCATGGGCTTATTAAAAATGAAAGAGTCGAAGATAAGAAAGAGAAGGCAACGGTGGACCTGGCCTTATCTTATTATGGTACATATCGTTTTTTGTGTTGGATGTGTTTTTTCATGCACTCAATCCGTGAATGACTGCCTAGAAGGTCTACATTTCACTCATTTAAGAGTCTTAAGGTATTCATAAAGTCTTTAAACACCAATACCCGTGACAGCAGCACTCCAAAAGAGGGAATTGCGATGTTTCACAATTTTGATAACTCAAATTGATTGGTTTTATACATTTCAATGGAATTTTAGAGCATGTTCTATTCGTTAGGTTCAAAAGGATTGGTATAAAAATTTGGAGTAAATCCAATTTTGATACGACCATGTAACAAAATGCACATCTGTTGTACCAAACTTGTATACAAAAATTGTATCAAAATGTGTCCGAGGGACAATGGCTTTGCTTATAATTTGAAATTGATTTCAGCTGATTTTTCAATGAAGGAATCGTCAAAGAAAACTGCGCAATGCTAGGGAAAATGCAGGGAGGAGTGTTCAAGGATTCATCGACCCCCATTCATTTGCTAGAGTACCTACCTATGATGATCGATAATGGACCTTACCCCTGGGCCGTTTGGGTGCTCCCTTAAGTACTCCAACCACCGCACCATCCCGATCCCCTGGGGCCCTATTGGACGTAGAAAGCGGCGGGGTTGATTGGGCTAAGGAGGCTTTGCCCTATCCCTGTTGGAGGGAGAGCGACAGAGAAGTAAACAGAGAGGGATAGAGGCAAAACCCGCCCGGTTAGTTTTGTGTGAAGTGGGATCACATTTCACGGGGTGAGAGTTTGATTGGCAGAGGTCGCCTGGGGGGGAGAAAAGGGTGTGGGGTTCGAGATGGAAAGGCGATTCCCTTTTTTACACCAAGTTGAGCCCAGCACCCACGGGCGGGGGGGGGAGGAAAATCCAGGTTAACGGTCAATACCTCCACGAGCATGGAAGGAGAGATTTTGGGCAATGTCCCGGAGCACGATTAACGTACACCAAAATCCTTCTCCCAGCCTCCCGCCCACGCTCACCATCTCTCATTCCTTGGGCCAACGAACAACCCGACAAATGGATGGAGGGCAACCAGAACACTAGACGACGGGGGGAAATGGGTAGGGGTACAAATAGGCCATAATCGTTATGAGTAAACATCAATCTCCTGGACTGGGATTCCAACTGAGAGCCCCTTAACTGGGTGTTTTTACCAATTAAGCCACGTGTCTTCTTCCACTGTGTATTCTTGTGACGCTTTGAAGGAATTATGCGTTCTCCCAAGTGCCGAGCACTAATTGTGAGCTTTCCATTCGCTCTAGTGGGTTTCCTTCTTCGCAACGAAACAGAATATTTGCTTTCCATTCATTTCAGACCCCGCGCAGGACACTTAAAAACAAATCGGGAGCAGAGCTGACAATAAGAGAACTTCAATAATCACATCCGACATTGTGTGTATATTCACCAAAGGCGTCAAAGATGGATAGTGTCAAGTATTTAATACTCTGCGGTAAACAGCTCAACTTAATTAGCATATACTTTGAACGAATCCGTGAACCACAGACAAAATATTCGGTCAGGACTATTATGTACCTCCAGTAGTCAGTCAAGGTTATTGTGTACCAAAAGAAAACTTGTCACGATCTTACACTACACCGTAAAAACCGTAAAGTGAATTGCCATAGAATTTCGTAAGTAATATATTGGCATGCATACATGCAAAAATCGCAATTTGTTTAAAAAAGTAGGTCTGAGGGAGTTAAACATATTTTTACCCCACATTACGCAGGAAATCAACTCGGGTGATTCCATCGATTCATTTTATCTTCATCGTTCCACGATAAGACCACGTGTACGTTGCCCCCAGTCCTCTCATATGCAGCGTTTATTGTTCAAGCTTCACATCCATGCAAGAGCACGCTCCGTACATATGTTTTGATGATGCATTTCCTTACTTCCGAGCTTGTGTTCCTAGCAGATAGTATTCATAGACTTCTGGTTGGAGAATTCCAGAGAAGCTTTTAGAGAACTTGTGTGTAAAATGGTCTCACCCTGCATTAGGTACCCTGGATTATTGTGAGATTCAAAACAAATACTGAATCCCACCTTTCCGTGTGCACTATTTAAAAATACTGCTTTCACTGGTGACATGCCCTATCTATTAAAATAAACAAAATAAAGGTACAAGGCATGAGGATTATTCGACAAATATTATTTTAATGGACGCTTTTTTCATCACCGACTGCAGCGCCATTTATGTCGAATTCACGCATATTGACTTCAGTTACTGCTATAGTTTCCTAATTTCTCAAAAAACAATATAGGCAGATACCTGAATCTTATTCAAATTCCATTCCCTGGGTGAATTTGGCTCTTGCTAACAGTTTTCACAAAAAAGGTGTTTATATTATACCTATTAAAAATGTTATTTCCTCTATATTTCACTCGAAGTTACGAAAAAAATTGCATGCAAAGATATTATTTTTTTGTCCATACCAAACCAAGTACATTTTTATAAGTAGCCAGAATACGAGTAAAATGACTCACTAATCATTTCACGGTGGAACCACCTTAAACACCAAGAAGAAGTAGTAGTCCACTACGCCAAGATCAAATTTTGAACACAATAATTTTCAAAGTACCGAACGACAATTCCACGAAAATCTGGTAATACGTGCTGTTTTGGAAATCTGTGAATGAACCTTTAATTTTTTCATGGTTGGCACCCATTAGGTATATGAAATCAATATTAGCAACACTGTTCCAGACTTAAAACTTTTTGTAAATGAACATGGTTGCCAAATGTAGTCACTGAATATTTGTCGGTTGGGATTCTAAATTCTAAAAAACACATTCACGTAAATTTTTAAAATTCATTATAATGCTTTAGCATAATATATTGTATACAGTCACTATAATTGACTATTTCGACATGCTAATTAGCTGCTTTGACAGACTAAAAACTTCATTATTAAAGGTTAATTTATAACATAGTAAACAGCTAATATCCTGTAACTTAAGTAATCCAAAAGTACAAAAGTTCTTGTTTCCATATTTAGAACATTCCACATTTCACGGTGGAAATCTTCCTATAACAATTCTATTTAAAAAATACGGAGTCATATTGCGACGTAAGTGACCGCAGAGTTACCCTGAAGAATAATCCCCGCACCAATTACACTTCTTGTACAAGGGTACGTGTAAGATGAAAACCTTAAAAAAAACTCAGTCAATCACGTGCGATTCGAAATCACTGTTGGGCTTCTATATTATTTGTGTTTTCGCTTTTCTGCGGATACAATTCGATCTAAGGCCGGAGCAACGCAATATCCGACCATCGTTTTCGATCACTCCCTAGAGGGGGAGAAGAAGAGAATGACCTTTTTTTACGTGTGGCACGGAACACAAAAAGCCCGGCAGGCAGTTTTCATGCGCTCCGCTCACTGCATGCGGTGAGCGCGTGGCGCATTGACACGCTTTCGGATATGCATTCCCGGATCTTTGTCGAAACTAATTCAGATCGCAAAAGCCTCGATTCCGCTGTGGATCTACATTCATACAATAATCATGGCAGCATTTCATTCTTGCCCCCGTCATGTGCAACCGTAAATTAGATTGGAACTCGCGCCGCGTCAGAAACCGGACTGATATGGTCTCCGCCATGTAACAAAATGGCCCGATGGACGTACGAGGGGAATGTTGATTGATCATCGGCTTATGGCCGCGTGAATAATAAAACGGACGGGCTACCCACAACTCAGTCATCTAATAGGTCTCTCGGACTTCGCATATTCGCGAATACAACGCGATCGAGGCGCGTAGAAATGTAATATCAAAACCCGTTTTGACAACTCCCTGGGTGATGGAGCTCCGAAAGAAGAATTCCTGGAGCGAGGGCCAGCTGACGGCCTCGACGCACCGTTGCTAAACTTAGCTCGGCACGTGAATCATCGTGATGTTTGCTCTCCGAGATCATTTTCAAAACAAATTCACTGTGTGACTAAAGTTTCATTGAATGATTTTCAGCCATTCAGTAATCGCTGAATCATTCATGAACTAACGCACTTAAACACTCAATTAGACTTATATCAGAGTGCATCACTGACGGCAAAGCAACCTAGAGAATAAATAGAAATTTCTCGGAGTAAAGGCAGATCTTCCATCAAACTCCCTAACCTAGAACTTGGAGTAGTGCTCTAAAGAAGGTGAAGAGACTGAGACGAGTATAATTATGCTTTTTTTAATCAATATATCGGCGGTGCAGCAACTTACTCAAAAAGAGGCGGTATTGCCAACGTGTTGATGAAGATACGTATTTATAATGATAATGACAATGGGGTACCTGAGGGTCTATTCTCGATACGCCGCGGCCGCGTCGCATGCGAAATAACTATTTTTAACTCATAGTTTCGTCGATTCCGCATTTTCGAGTCATGATTTTTTGTCCGCATAAGATATTTAATCATTGGAAAGTATCCAGCAGTCGTTTAGCATGCCATACTTCTACGATAAGATACAACAGTTTGACATTTTTGCGTGCGATAATTATCATAAATTTCGAGAATCGACCCCAGGACAGAAACAGCTGTGTAACTTTTGCACGATGATCCATTCCTATTCATAACTTCGCGACAAAATTAAACGATTGATAACATTGCGGTTTCCTTCGATCGGGAACGTGACTGCAAAGCTAGCATTACCTTCAGTTGACCCCACGCTTGAGCGAGCCGCAGGGTGGGGTTCAGCGGTGACTAGCGGAGTGGGTCTTCAGGGCGTGAACGAAAATGTCTCCGCAGTATATTCTACGACCCCGACGTGCTAGCGTGCTGAAATTGGTGCCAGACGAATATTTTACCAGGATATGTCTACTAACCAAATACCAACTATGTACAATATATGATGGTGACAACTCAAAAATAAGTAATGTAATTTCAAGGGGAAGAGATCTTAGGTTTTAAATGGGGTTGCTGTGTCGTTCAGCACAGAATTTTCGTGGGTTAAGCCTACCGTCTTCATAGTCGTCCACACTGAAGACGATGGCAACTTAGCCCTCGAAACGTCGGTGCTGAACGACAGTGCTACTCCAATGGAAATCTCCGAGATCTCCTTCTCCAGTCTATTCGATGGGAAAATCTGAGATCCTTCATAACAAAACTCCCAGTGAAATTTATGATTCCGGCCCATAAATACCTAACGGATAGGAGGAAATACAAGAGAACGCATCTCAATGAAAAGAGCGTCTAGTTATACATCGCTAGGTACATCTACCATACGCTAAATATAAAAGTCACAGTGAGAGTAGAGGCGTTAGAGTAAGTGTCGGAAGTACTATTATCCACATCGGAAGTACTATAACGTGGGACGAAAAAAGTACAACGCATATCAAGCGTATTATACAAGAAGCTAAGAAAGCGTTCATGATAAAAAGGCAATTACTGTTTCTGAAGAATAACAGCATGTGAAAACATTTGTGTGGAGCATGGTACTCTTTGGATCGGAAACATGGACCGTTGGAAAAGCAAACCGGAAAATATTAGAAGAATTCGAAACCTGATATTGGAAGCGAATGTTGAAAATCATAGGTAGGGATAAATAAGAAATGAGGAAGCATACAGAAGAATGTAAGTGGAAAAGACCATATGGAACACAATATAGAAAAGATAAACCTTACGATTGGGTACACCCTGAGGCAGAAGAATATAATTGAAGTAAAAATAGAGAAAGGCCAAGGGATAAAGACATAGACCAAATAAAAAAAGAAAGAACATTAGAAGAACTTCCCAGGTGTAAAGTGAACTAGCATGAAATAGGGAAGGATGGAGGGCTGCAGTCAACCAATCTTAGGATTGAACGACCGACGAATGAAGGAAATACCGCAACACCCGTCGTAGAATGAGTGACAGGGCGTCAGGAACAACGGGAAGTTGACGAGGCGAGCGCCGAAAACGACGACAGCTAAAAATTCCCCAATAGAGCAGACGCTTTCGCGGAAAAATCACAGCCCTGTCACAGAAATAGCCACGTGCGACCATTTTCTTTAAGACTTCACTGTAATATCACTCACTGATCCTCGCCAGCGTGCATGGATATTCAAAATAATGGCGTGGAGACTAATACCAGAGTGTTGGGCGACAGAACGAAGGTTTCGGATTTCAATCCACGTGAGAATTCGGGGTAAATCCGGCTAACCGCAAGCTGCGAGACTTTCGTGATACCGGATCGTCATTTAAAACTACAGGTGACATGAGGTAAAGGATTGGTGCAGTCCCTCGATGTTTAAATTTCATGTACTATTGAGTGAAGTACTTTCGTGCCTCTAACCTTACGGATTAAGTTGATCAAATGGGCGAAGTTTTTTTTTATCAAAAATCAACCATGTACGATCGTTGCCACGAAACTAAAGAGCAAAAACGATAGGTGAATGGCACAAATTTTGATTGATTATCAGTCATCTGTACTCGTGAACAGTGAAACCAATGTGCTACCCACATAATCAATCATCTAATCTGCTCGCAGGTACACACTTTTTCCTTATGGAGAATATGGGTTATTTTACTCGAGTATGTAAGACTCTTGCATAACTGACCGATAAACCAAAATACATTAATCCTAAGACCATGCATAAGGATTACATTGTATAAGTCCGCTAACAAGGCACCATATCTTTCACGAAGCCTGATATTCTTAACCTTGGATGAAAATTCAAATTAGGGCAAATCTATCATAAAGATAGGGTGGAAAAATTTTTCATTTTAAATAACCACCAACCAAAGTTCCGGAACGTCATGCCATCATCAGGGATCCTCATCATCTGGGAAATCTTGGTCGATGGTTATTATAAAGTGTGGAAATTTTATCAGTTTCTCTATCTTCATGATGATATGTAACACGTGCTTAGGACAAATATTTGGCTCCTCAATTTTCAACACCACATTTCCTAAATTTGGGTCATAACATCCTCAGCACATGAATTTAAAAGTTCCAATAGTTCGTGGGTACGCAAATATCATTACGAAAACTGCCACTTAAAACCTATAGCCTTCTTAACTTAGTTTAACCAAGTAACACCTAGTGTATTATTAAACAACCTGTTAAGTAGAGCAAGAAGACTGGAGTTAGAACAGCGCGAACAGCTGCGATCATAGAGTACTGTTTAACATTAGACTTAAAATAAAAACTATGACGATGCAATTTTCCACAGATAAAAATTTTTAATCGAACCGGGTTTCGATGCACTGCATCATCATCAGTAGATGATGAAGTGCATCGAAACCCGGGTCGATTAAAATTTTTCTCTGTGGAAAATTGCATCGTCATAGTTCTTATTATGTTCATATTCCACAACCGCTCGCCTGATTCCTCCCTTTTTGTATTAGACATAAATGCTAATATAAACACAACATCTTTGCCCTCGACAGAATCCAAACCACGGTTGATGTGGTGGCTAGAGCAATGTCTTCCCATCAAGAGTGCCTTGATTCCAATACCAGTAGTGGCGGAGATTTTGTCGCGAGAATTCGGGTCCCGTCTTGAGTCTTGCGCGGCGAGCACTACAAGGGAATAGTGGCAGTGAAACTTGGCGACAGTAGCGCAGAAGGCCATTTTCATTGGAAGAGTCCAGTCCCTGAGATCTGGCTTACCACTGGGGAGTATGGCCGTCTCCGCGTTCTCAAGGTCGCAAACCCTGATTGCCAACTTCAAAATCATCCCCTCTCTATGACTCTAAATCAATTTGCTTACATGGGCTCCTCAAATTGGTTCCAAACAACATCAGCGTATTTACATCCAACTTTGCTTGTATCGTAACTATTGTCGTTAAACATGCTACGGAAACTGTCCCACACTCTAAAGTTAAATGCAGTTATATTGGCAACGTTGCTTACCCTGAGCTGTCTTCTCCCCTCCGCTCCACAGGTGACTTCTTCCACACGAGCCTTCCCCTCCTTAGCATCTACGTTCCCGCAGGCGACTGACACCAGGTTTTGCTACCATTATAAGTACTTCTTTCTTCCGAAGGGACGTTCAACAGCGGCCCCCTTTGTGCCTTTCGTGAAAAGTAGTCATATGCCGACGCCTAGTTTCTCTCCATTCTTCATCCATTCCCAAATTAACCTAACCTACATCAACATATCCTTCAAACATTGATGGCGCACATGTACTTAGCTGTCAGTTGCCTTCCCATACAGCCAACCCACTCAAACAGACGACCTTTGGGTAGCCAGGTCGAGTCATTGACCTGGCGAGCCCAGCCAACTGCACCTTTTTCCTACCACGAACCGAGACTTGAAGAGTGTCTCCATTGGAAGTGATGAAAGAAGTAATCCTCGTCGGTGAGTTAATTCCGACATTGGAGGTTTAATCAACCGCTGGACGCTAATGAGAGAGAGAGAGAGACGCGAAACGAAATCTCCGGGCGTACAAGCGGACCGAGAGAGAAGTCAAAATGTCTCCTCCTACCGCCCTACTTGCCCCCTCATAAAATATTTGCTTTCGAGCGATAGAGTCATCCCAAACAGAGAGGTGCAGACAAAGACAAAGGGGACAAACGCAGTCGACTTAATCAGATTTTCACCCGCGCAGAGGCGAACTGAAAAAGCAAAGAGAGAGCAAGCATAAATTTATCATGCGTGTCAGGCACAAATGACGTTGACGAATGATTCCGCACCGGCGTAGGAAATGTGTACATTTCTTCAATCAACTCCTTACTCTGGTATTGGTTCAATTCCAACTATAAAGAAAACGCGCATAGGCTTAATAGTTGAAATGTATATTTACCCCTAAGATTATTTATTAATTTAACCAGTTACATTACATTGGGCATTTTCCTGGTGGTAATGGTCCATGTACCATTCACAATGCTCAATTCACACATAATGATCAATATTTTTCACATAAAAATTATGAATTTGTTCGCTTAATTTTTGTGAGGCGAAGTCTCTACTTGAACTCCTTATTCCATTTTGGGAAAGGAATTAAGACTTCTACAGGTAAGGCATTTCATTCCTCTATCGTCCTGTTTGCGAAGGAAAATTTACCTGTGTCGGGTTTTTGCTGTCGTGCCCTTACTTCAAAACCATGGTCATTTCTTCCAATTCGGCTTGGCTCGATCAATTTTTTACTGATTTCCTCTCATCCCTTATCCTTTCTGTAGACCTTGTACAGGTTGTACCTAGCCTGTATGCTGCCCGCCTTTCCTTAAGACTATCCCAGCTCAATCTAGTCAGCATATCACTCACACTATCACATCTCTCACTCCTGCCTAAGACGTAGCGTGCTGCCTTTCTTTGCACTTCCTCCAATTTTCTTCACTAGCCCTATCTCATATGGGTCCCAAGCACTCGTGGCGAACTCCAATATTGGCCGTACCATTGTTTTGTAAGCCATTTCTTTAACTTCCTTTGATTCTTTCTTTAAGATGCGCATGATGAAATGTAGCGTTTTGAAGTCTTTCCCCGTAACTTTTTGAATAAGTTGTGCCCAACCTAATTCTTTATTTATGGTCTCCCCTAGGTACTTCAAATACATTGCCTTCTTAAATGAAAGTTTCCCAAAAATTCCATTATCAAGCCGATAGTCACACCTCATCATAAGTAGAACGAGATTACTATCAATTATACGGCAAACATTATTTAATGGTGTAGGGCAAAAGTGTTATATTGCTACGATAACATTGTTCGGTCCAAATTTCACCATTCTTCAGATTCGATTTCGGATGATGAAGTCTTATGAAGTCATCCTTCCCAATCAAAATGTTCTGGCTCCAACGCCGATAAATTAATTGTACAATTGCATAGGTCAGGGGAAAAAGTGAATTAGATATCCAAAGGAGTTGGGGTAGGATCGCAAATGATATCCAGAATTTAAAAAAATGCTACAAACATTTTTGATATTACCTGATTTTTTCAAGATATTGTGCTACTATTTTCGGAGTTAAAAACGAAGGATGAAAACATTTTCAAATCCGTAGAAATGTTTTGACGGTCATTTTTAAAGAGCGCCATGAGTGTTTTTAGACGAATATATTGTTTTGGCGAAAATCTTATAACTTTTTTTTAACAAAGATAACAAAATAATAAAAAACCACTGTATATAACACACAATGATATATATGCTTAGCAATAGGTATGTTTCACTTATAATAAAAAAATGCTCAAATCTTAGACCAAAAACTGCTCTACAAAAGTCAAAAGCATAAAAAATTCTCATTTCAGCTCTCAACAAAAGTATGAAACCTAAAAAGTGTATTTTTATTGTTTATGGTCCGTCAAATATGGCATCTTGGACTAAATTGGTAATATTGAATGTTAAATATCTGAAAAGGGACAGAGTAAAAAAATTTGAAATTTTCAATGAATAATTCTTTTCTAAAGAAAAACTTGTGTTATAAATTTTATGACTGAGACTTTAGTGGTTAAGAGCCTTAAAAGTGGCCAAAAAACATGTATTTACGTGTAATGCAGTGAGGTAGATATTTTGTTCTCAATATTATCTTACTAATATATTAGCTATTATAAAAATTATCACTGAGATTAAAACTAAATAAATGTGGTGAGACATTATGTCACTTTTGGGAACATGGAGTCCAAATTCCTTGGAAATCCAGTTATTTCCTAATCTCCCGCCATCCAGAAGTCTCATCTACATCTACATATTACCCCGCAAGCCGCCTCAATAGGCGTGTGGCGGGGGGTGTTAGGACACCAGCCGTTTAAAGATAAAAAGGAAACGCTCTAGTGAAATTACGCCTAGCATTTATTATAGTCCCTTATTGTTCGGGGGAAAAACGAATTCCCATACCTATCCGTTCGGCAAAATATCTCTCTTAATTTATCGTTTCTGTCGGACCTGGAAATATAGTGGGGTTCTAAAATGATGTTCTCCGTGTCGCTCTGAAAGATATCTATTCTCAATTGTTCAAGCAATCTAAGCCTAGCGCGTAGCCTCCGAGTCTCTAGCGGTTCCCAGCCTAATTCGTTTAACTTCTGTGTAACGCTGTCAGTACGCCCGTAGCTGTTTTTGACGAATCGCGCAGCTTTCCTTTGTATTTTATTAAGTTCCCGGACTAAGTCTTTCTGCACCGGATCCCATATGCTCGCTGCATATTCAAGGTGTGGCCGGACGAGTGCGAAATAGCACCTCTCTTTTACTTTTTCATCCGAAAATCTTCCCACAATACGCTTGACGAATCCTAGCTTCTTCAGAGCTCTGCCACAAATATTTCTTATATGTGCTCCCAACGATAGGTCCGAAGTTATCGTAACTCCTAGATACTTCACTTCATCTGTCGCCTTTATGTTAACACCATCCACAGCATATACATGGGAATAGTTGGACGACCTCCGCAAGAATTGTACCGCCGTGCATTTGCTTAGATTAAGTTCGAGTCCCCACTCTTGGCTCCACTCATGAACGTTGTTTAACTCCGATGATAAGGTTTCAAAGTCAGAGTGATCACTAATTTCACGATAGATGACAGCGTCGTCGGCAAATAAACGTATTTTACTGCTAATTCGAGAGCATAGATCATTTATGTATATAATGAACAAAAGGGGTCCGATCACGCTTCCTTGCGGGACACCTGATGTCACTTTAAGGACATCAGAGCTAATTCCGTCAAGAACTACCTTTTGCTTACGATCACTCAGAAAGTCGCGTATCCAGTTTACTACTGTTTCGTTTAGGCCGCATGACTGTAATTTGTATAAAAGTTTGTTATGAGGTACCGTGTCGAAAGCTTTCTTAAAATCTAGAAATAATGCGTCAACTTGTCTTTTCGATTCACCAGATTTGAGAACGTCATGAAGAAAGAGCGCGAGTTGTGTTTCACATGATCTACCTTTCCGGAAGCCGTGCTGACAGCCATGGAGGACGTTACGACTGTCCAGGAACGTCATGATATTGATAACGACGATATGTTCGAGTATCTTGCCTATAATCGACGTTAATGAAATTGGTCGATAGTTCCCTGGGTCGTGTCTGTTTCCCTTTTTGAATATCGGTGTAACGTTTGCAATTTTCCAGTCTAATGGTATCTTTCCTTCAGACAATGACTTCTTGAATATTATGTCTAAGAACGGTGCGATCTGTGGCGCCAACTCCTTGAGGACACGCGCGGGTATTCCCTCTGGACCCGGAGATTTACTATTTTTCATCGACTGCAGCTGTTTAGTTATCCCATCACGTTGAATAGTGATTTCTTTCATCGGTTCCTCAGTGAATTGTATTTCAAAATTACATGCAGTATCGTCTGTGGTGAATACACTTTTGAAGTGGGAATTTAACGTGTTAGCTTTGTCAATATTTTCGGTGACAAGTTTGCCATCTTTATCAAATAACGAATCTACGGTTGAAGATTTTCCCTGAAGCTCTCTCGCATATGACCAAAAAGATTTCGGATTTTCTTCGAGTAATTCACCAAGTACTTTTTTCTTGAAATTTAGCAATGCAGAACGCATTGATTTCTTAGTTTTTGAGCGTTGCGCAGCGTAACTTTCTTTTGCTTCAAGTTCCTTCGATTTGTCACCTACCGTAGTGAACTTTTTAACCAAGTTGTACAATTTTCTCTGTCTCAGGAGTGTATGACATTTAAAAATATAAATCCTCTTTTTTACCGTAAAGTATTTCTAGTAAGTTTACTTTTTATTCGCTAAAGTAAACAATTTTGAAACATAACAGAAGAATTTGTCTTTAATACTGAAGCTTTGCCAAGTTTATTACAAGGAGCACTTACTATTAGTAGACTCGTGGCTCCAAAATATTTTCACTTACGCCTTAATGTTCGGATAACTGACTTCCCAACTTTGATTTTATCATACTTTTGTTCACCTAGAAAGAGTAATAAGACCAAAAAATTTCCTTTTTCTGCATACTATTTGCTGTAGAATTTGCTAGTGAAACACAATCGCTTTTCTTGGGCTTACTCAGCAAATACAATTATATTTATAAATCTCAGTAGGGGAGTTCACAACTTGTTCCTTAAACCTTAAGCCTTCTCTTTTTCAAATATTTGGTAGAATCAATAGCATCTGAGCACACTCTAGTCAGAAAAATAAGATACTCCTCGATGCTACTCGTTGATGTTTCTTCTAAAAGAAAAATAATCTGGTATAAGGTTAAATCTTTTTGACTTTGCATCCTCTGAGACTAATTATAATTTTTATTTCAGTAAACTTATCATGCAAAGTTGATATTCACCCTATCATTTAGACGGGGCTACAGCAGGAATTTTCTTTAATTATTCTCTAAAACCCTTGTCTTCCTAATTCCAGAGTGTGATTTTTTTGTATTTTTGGATTAACACTACATTTTTTTTAATTTTCATTAATTGATATGAATCTCAGATCTAACTGATAATTGATATGAAACTCACAAAGAGTAACTTCACTAACATTTTTTCTCAATCTATTTATAAGGGGTTACTTACGTGGTTGCAATGGAAAAATACTATATTTACAAATAGAATACGGAACTTTACTATCACATTACCACTAATTCAGATATTTATATCTTTTACAGTGACATATACATTTCAGAAAGCGCAGTTAAGGTGGCTCAGGCGGGGTACTTAGAGTTAGTTATGAGTTGAGACCCTTGGAGTAAGAAAGGTTTACCCTTTATGCCTTTGCTTTGCAACAATAAGTTGTATAAGAAAGGTATGGGAAAGGGTAGATGAAGAAATAAAAGGCGACTGTCAGCTGATTCAGTCTTAAGAATTAAAATATGCGTATGAACAGGCATTATTTAGCTATTCAAGGTATTGCAGTCATTGATAATCATTATGGAATTATGGGCTGCTTAATCAGTGGGTCAACATAAGATGGAGAAGACAGGGAAGTTTAGTTAACTGGGCACTGTTAACAGTTTAGTTAACTGGAGGTAAATAGGCACAGTAAGGGGTATTAGAAGTAGAATTGGGTTAGAAAACAAGCCATTAAATCATTGAAGAGACCTGAGCATATAAATCTTAAAAATGTGCACAAAATGTTTGTGAAGAATCTAATATGATGTGTAGTAATGTATTTGTAGGAAGCTAGGGAAGGAGGATGAGAGTAGATTTTAGGAGTTAAAGGTTGAGCTAGGAGAATATAGGATAAAAGGTATGATGGATGGGAAATACAACAGACGACAAAGTGTTTGGAATGTTGAGTGAGCAGAGGAGGTCATTGCAGGAAATTTGGAAAAGGGGAATCTAGATAAAGGAACAGGTACAAAAGTCAAAGGGGGTGCTGAGGAACACGATAAATGAGAAGACGTTGGGTACGTGGATGAGAGTAAGAAAGAGTTTGGGCTATGTGGGATGAATGGGATGAAGAGAGGTAGGATGTAGACAGGGTTGAAGAAGGAAATAATGTAAGGATGTAGGGTCCTGCAGTTATCTGAACGATTATAAGAGTAACCTAATCTTATCTCCATGGTAACCTAACGTTATTCATAGACAAAGTTCTAAGACAATAGAGAAGCGCAACACTATTTATTTCTTGAACTATAAGCAGTGTTTGGTCATTGCAGCACTGATGGATGCTGAAGAACCCATGATAATCACTTCAATTATTTAGACGAAAACTCCTGAAGGTAGCAATAGTGAAAAACAAACCCCGGTGGGACTTGTACTTGAGACTTCGGGTTAACTGGCGGGGCTTAACCCCACTACGGCGAAGGCTGGTAACATCGCATACTTTAACACTGATTCTGTGGTTTAAAAAACTTTAAAACCTAATTTATGCTAAGGAGATTTATTAAATATTTTAATTAAAATTTATAAAATACCATGATGAAAAGCTGCTGGGAAAAGCTGCTTAGAGGTGTGAACAATAAATTTTAAAATCTATAATGACAAATTTTTTAATAAGAATTTCTCACTAACGTTGATACTTTCCGTATGAACGCTCTTATATGCTGTTTACATTTTGGATTTTTTAGGTTCTTTTTTCTCGGTTCTAGTCTCAGAAATAAAGGTTTTACAATAGCTAATATATTAGTATAAAGAAAACATGGACAACAAAATATCGGCTTCACTCCATTCCACGTAAAAATACATCTTTTGGCAACTCTTGTGTCTCAGTCATCAAAACGTTTCTCTAAATAAAATAATTATTCAATGAAAAATTCAGATTTTTACACTCAGTCCCTTTTCAGATATTTAACCTTCAATATTTCCAATTTAGTCCGAGATGCCATTATTTACGAGTCATAAATTCATAAAAACACGGTTCTCAGGTTTCATACTTTTTTTAGGATTGATTTTCAAGAGATCTGGCTCTGAAAAAAATTATATAAGCAAGGCTTAATTCCTTCGGCTGAAAGTTTTATGCTAAAAATATGGCTTTTGACGAAGTGAAGAGAAGTTTTTGTATTAGTTTTTATCAATAATTTCATGAATTAGTTGAACATACCTATTACAAAGAATGCAGAATACTGTATTTTAAATTCAGTGGTTTTTTAATAATTTTGTTATCTTCGTGAACAAAAGTATTGAGGTTTTTTTCCAAAGTATAATTTTCGTCAAAAACCAATTGCGATATTACGTAAAATGGTCGCCAAAAATTTGATTTGAAAAAGTTGATTATTTTTTCATACCCTGTTTTGAGCTGCCAAAATATTGGCAAACTAAACAAAAAAAATGAAAATTCAAAATGTTGAGCAACATGGCCTGGATGATTTCCCATGGATTGACTGGGACCTCGTTACGAATCAATTTGAAACGCGATGTCTTCTTACGTGCATCTGTATATTACAAGCGGTTAAAGTATTAACCAAATCACCCCAAATCAAACTTTTATTTTAACAAGAATTATAAAATTGCTTATTTTAAAGGCATTGTTTGCAAGCTATCATGTTGATAAGGGTGAAAATGAGGTTTCGTAGGGTGTCGACAGAACGAAGCAAGGACAAAATGTTATGCTACGCGAGTATTATTTCGGGGGTATCTGTGTCATATCGATTTTATATTTCTCTGTTCCGACAACTTGCAACAAGATGAATCCATTATTATGCACGTTCGCCAAACAGATCACAACATTACATGAACCTAATTTTATACAGGCAAGCAGCACTCGAATAATCGACAGTCAAAGCATTTACAATGCTACAATTATGACACGGCTTTCTAATTCACTATTCTTCCAGGCTGACAAAATCACGGACAATCCGAAACACATCTCACGCATTAGTTACCGCGTATTCCGAGGCTCAATTTGAAAGTGTAAGATAATCAAGTGAAAGTTGAACGAACATTTTGTACCAAAATAAACATGTTAGATAAACTTTCTGTTCAATGCAAGTGTAATTAATTTAGCTATAAAAAGTATTCAAGAGCTTTTGCAATTGGTTTAAAAAAATGTATTGGATTTTCATATTGAAATTCTTCATAAATTTTGCTTCACACCTATCAAAGAACACACAGTTGGTAAAAACCTATGTACAATACTTCCACCTTCCCCTGAATTCCAAAATAGTTAATATTTTATTTAAAAAAATAAATTTAACTATTTTATTCCAAAGTTTTAACGCAAAATGAACAAAAAATCCCACTCGTGCGCCTCGGGCAGCAACTCCAATCGGGAAACCATTCAAAACAAGATGCAAAACTCGTATAAATATGAATGGCGCACACCGTGGGACAGCTCACTTCCATCCGCATTTCGTTTTTCAGGATCAGATAAAAAAAACATGGCACCCAAAAAAACTCGTCGCAATCATTCTTTCGCTGTGGCCATACGATTGAGGAAAAAAATATGAGATCGCTGGAGATGACTCTCCGATCTGGATTGCTTTCCTGACCGGCCACTCAAAACGAGAGCAGTGCTGGCGGCTACCATCCTTTCACCCTTTCACCGCTCCGCTAATCCGCTTGTTTCTCTCTCTTTTCTCTCACGGCGATTTTCTCCGCTCGTTCGCCTAAAGGCTAATGACGCCTTTGCTTCCTCCCCCCACCCATCCCATGCAGCCAGCCACTCTTTGCTCTAGCGCTAACCCCCTCACAGCCCTGGCATCCACACCACAGGACTGCCTACCCCTATCCCAGCGTCTACGACCTTTGCATCAATCCTACCTCTCCCACTACCTCGAGCAAGTCGCCCGTGTAGCGGGCGAGGCACATACATATAGCCTGCCGTCCCCTCGCTACGTGCCGGAGAGGTCGCGTTCTCATTGCCCAAGCGCGAGAATGCGCGCAGGAGTTGTAAGGGGTTGGCCAGGCCATCGAAAAATAAACACCGTTGCTCTCCGTGTCCGGGTGTGGCTGGGAGGGGGAGCGTTTTGTTGGGGCTCTTTGGAAAGGAAAACATTCCTCCTCACCACTACCCCACCCAACCCTATCCTCTACCTACACATAGAGGGAGATGTTAAGGGAGCGGCCTTTTTTGCTTTCAAGGGGTTGCATCCGGTCCGAAATGGCCGGGTGACGTAGAATTTTGACCCTGACAACGGTGTTGATTTCTCGATTTGCTCCTAATGTTCCGGAGAGGACGAATTAATTCAATCGATGATTTTGACGGCTCAAAAATTTGGAAATTGCATCATTAATTCCTTACTTCCAAATATTTTTTTTTAAGTTTATATGCTTTTTTAAAGCCTTGAAACCCATTAGCTTATGCTTCTGGGCTAAGAACCCATGGATTATTAGGAGTTTTCAAATCACGTTCATAATGAAAAAGTTCTTCAATCATGCTCGAGGTGATAGCTTCATTCCAGAAAGGAATGGTAGATCAAGGTAGACCGTCAAGGTGCCCAAGCACAAACGTAGACCTGGGATGACCAAGCACGGGAGATACTAGTTTTCAATCATGTATTTAATCTAACGTTACTCTATAATCGACCAAGTTATACCTTTCCACGCCTTTTATTTCGCGAATTGGACCGGAAATTACCTGCCGCTAAATGCGAGAATAGATGAGCGATGGGGAATAATAGTATTTCCCGATCTAATATAAATGCAATTTTCGTGGAAAACTATTTATAAGAATCGTATTCTCTCGATAACTGTAATTGCAATAAATTTGAGGCACTAATACATCTATAATTTTGAGTAATTGGCAAGTTACAACAGGCACTGAGGTCAAAAAGTGGTTATTTCAATACAAATGGCATTACAATAGGCGACTATGGCTAGAGAAAATTAAAGTTTAATTAAAAGTTTGTTAAAAATACATTTTTCTAAGAATTCACGCCTTTTGTATCTAAATTTTGTTTCCTAATTCTGGCTGGTTCTAATTCTAATAAGGCTGGTTATGAGCAAAAGCAGTATTTTTTAAACCACAAAAACGAAAAGGTTTAATTCGGTATTTGTTTTGACTCACACGGTTACGTTGGCACCTCATTTTATGATAAAATTATCCTATTTATGTACAAGTGTCGCGATGGATACGAATTCACCTTCCCAAATGAAGTGGCATAGTTAACAACTGATGAGCCTAGAAGCCAAGAGGTACAAGTGACAAAAAGTTAGTTTTGAGTTGTTCATGTTCGAAGTTCAACTTGTTGTTGTTACTCAATGTATTTCTTGAAGTACATCTATGAAATTTACTCCACTATATCTCAGCACCCATCAATCATTCACTTATACCTCTTGGCCACAACAATATCACATACTTTAGGAACACATTTCTGCACTTAGCTCGAAAAAAACTAAAAATGTCAATTGTACCCCTTGGCTTCTAGGCTCCTCAATTAATAAGCACGCTGCGTGCTTCCCGAATGTATTCCCACGAATTCAAAAATCCGAAATGGCGATCGGAGTACGGGTGAAAACGTGCACCCGACGCATCCTCGATGGAAGCTCCCTCGCATGAATCCTTGTGAAGAGGCTCAACCAATTCGGATATCCTTTACGAAAGGACGCATTTACGACCTCTGGAGAATACTTAGGGGTGAATTAGGACGCTACTTTACGCTAATCCTGCCTGGCAAGCTTGACAACCTTAGGTACATAAAGTAGTGAGGAGGAGTGAGTACACATTTTTTTGGCCAAGTAGGCAAATGGATGAATGAATTTTTTTCCCATTATTTTATGATAAAACTAGTTATAACAAAAAAATATAGTAAATATAAAACTATAAACAAGATAGTTCGTTTGGAAAATTTCACGGGAATGCATGATATATCCACATACAATCAAATGCGTAATGGAGGGCGATTTCGTCCACGTGAACAGTTGGCTAAATTAAGTGAATATATAAACACAACGTGGAACTGTCAATTCCACCGACAGACGATTAGAACAAGAAGTCTCAGTCGCATCAGCGTAGGAGGAAAAGTACTTCAGAGAATACGACATTTATTGTGAGACAACAAAAATGCCAAGGTGACAACAAATACTTTTGTTCAAGGCGTACTCCCTCCTGGATCTAAAACTTGGAACATGAAAGAGAAATAATGGAGTGGAATTCTTTCTGAATAAATAAATATGATCAAAAGAATAGCTGGAAAAATAAATTGGGGAGTATGATATGCAAAACTGAGGAAACAGCTAAAAGGTTAAGGACGTAAAAGAGGCTAAAGTACAAGAAAGAGAATCATACGGTTTACGATTTAAAAGAAAGAAGTTTGTCGAAGATGATTCTCGACTATCAAGAGAGATGTAAAAGATCAAGAAGAAGAACAAGAAAGAGTTGGAGCGATTAGTGCAACATTGATAATAGAGGAAAGAAGATTCCTGGTACATCGACTTGCTAGAGTAGTGATAGAATGCTCGTCATCGCTCGCTAAGCAAAGTCAGCACCTTGACCCACATCCATGTGGGAAGAAAGGCTAATATATATTTACGTACAACAACAATTATCTTTGGGCACGTTAAGTGAGGTTTTCTACTGAGGGCATGCTTGGTTGTACGAAGGCTGCCAAGCGAAAGAGGTCACAGCGTCTGGGTAAGCATTTATGACCGCTTCCCCTTAACCCCAACCGCTTACATCCATTCGCGTTCAATACTAACGGTAGTGCATTCAATATCCACGGAATACCAGTGCAAATTTATATTTTTTCTGGGTTACGATCAGACACCCACCGACTGATTGGCAGCAACTTTGGTATGCTATTTTTTTATGGAGAATCATTCAAGTTGGGTAAGCTCGGTTGAGGGAGGAGATGAAAATAATTATAAGACGGGACGAATGCAAACAAAAGATCCGATGATCTTCATAAGGATTAAATAATGGAAAAATACATAGTACTAAGAATAAAACGAGAAGACTCTCAGTAGTTGGAGAAATCATGGACAGGACTGGACTGTCTGTGGAACTTACATTTAGGTACTTGGCGTTACACCTTTGACAATTAAAGTTACGTATCTTGCGTTGCGGATACTTGGAATGAAGGACAAAGTAAAGATACACCGATCGCTGTAGGCAATTTCTGGGACAAAAATTGGAACAAAAGCACATTAAAGTTCCTGTTGAATAAATAGAAAAATTTAACACTGAATTCCCGTGTCCACCAAATTAGTGGATCGCGGTTTCTTTTATGTTTTCCTGCTTCTATCGCACAGATCGAAACTCCAATTGCTTTAATTACTATTACTCAAATGCATTTAGATAATTGTTCTGCCAAAGTCTGAGGAACTCCACACAAATATTTTAGAGATATATCAGCTTTTACCTTCCGAGTCCGCCAAGTTGGCGGAATAACCTTTTCGACCCGTTTTCTCATTATTTCTGTGAGAATATCGTCGTTCTCGGAATTCACTTTACGTCTTATATTAGCGGACACGGGCATTCTTGGTTACATTTTTCTGCTATTCCGGCAGAAAATGTAATGTTCTTTTATTCCAACTGCCGTTAGGTATTGGTATCACTGCACAGGAAATCAAATGCTAAATCCCACTCTCAACTCTGCAAGTCACTTGTATCCTGATGGTTCTGACACTCACCAAAAATAAGTTTTGCTGCCTCAACTTATAATTACTTCCAAGTATATACGACTAACGTTTACAAAATAATTAAATGTTCCTATATTTTTTCTTGATCCGAGGAAGAAATGCCGTTGACAGCCAACCACTTCAATTATTTGCTTAGTGATAATGGCTAATTGAGAACAATAATGGGAGAAAATATGATCGGAAATAATGGATGAGGAAGACTACAGATGGAGCATATCAAGTAGATGATAATTCATAGAATTATGAAAAATGAACAGTTTTGAAACAGTCATTTGGAAAGATACTAGAGAGCTGAATCCAATCGTTTTCAGATTAATGACTAACGATAGTGAATATATGGTAGGATGATTTGAGACATCGATAGAATCACAAGTAGAAAATTAAATGATTTGCTCTGCATTGCATACGGAACCAATAAATCTATGCACTAAAAGATTTAAGCATGCTCAACTGTTAATTTCATCAATGATTAAATGCAACAAAATTAGAGTATTTGGAAAAAAAATATGGATAGTGTTTCTCAATTTTGCATACAATTTGTCTCATATTAATAGTAAAAATCAGCAGCATGTGCAATTTCTCACGGAAGCAATGTTACCATATCTTAAAAGTTCCAATCAAATAGCTTTCAAATAAAATATGAAAAGCAGTCATCCAAAACGAAACTCAAAATATTGTAAGCGTGAGAATCTAAAACCAGAAGGACAAAAAAAACTTCAAAACCTAAGCAAGCCTAAGGAATGGCTCATAAAAACAAAATCAATGGTCCAATGGGCCCGTATATTAAATATTAGTATAACAATGTTTTTGGATTTTAAGCCTTGGATTTTTCGAAGATTTTTAGACGATTTTTTAAACTCACGTGGTTTTTTTGGAGCACATTAAATTGCAGCCACCATCACTGACCAGAAATGAAACTCCAAAACCTTTGACGACACCATTATTCAACAAGTGGGCACAATATACGCCTATTATGTACGGCCAGAATAACTCAAGCACAGTATACTTAATGATGCTCTAACATATTATGGATTATATCGAAATTCAACGCATTAAATTGATGATTTCTCCAAACTTGCTTTTCAATAACATGTTACCAACTACTTTACGTAATTCAAACTCATTTAATTAAAAAAATAATGGCAAACTGCGCACTTATTTATGTTAACAATTTATGTCCGTGCATTCCTGACCCTAGTCCGCCAAAATTGGCAGTTACGGCCCTAGATAGCATAAAATGCACTGACTCAACTTACCCTTTCACCTGAAATATTTTTTTCGAAACTGATTTCATGACGGAATTTTCATTCGACGTTTATTCCACTAGCCACTAGCTCTACTTTTCACGTCAAAATGAGTCGCATAGGCATTTCAGAGAGGCTCTTAGCATATTACTCGGAGGCATCAGAGCTTTCAGTAGAATTTTCCCACAGTGATACAAAGACAGTTATCGTAAATTAAGCTATTCCTTAAATTACAACGTTATATCCTTTTTCTTAGTCTAGGAAATATTTCTTATTTTCAACCAATTTCCCCTTGAAAAATGAATCAAGAGATGTAAAAAAATCTCCTTCGAATGCTATGGTTTAAATTTACTTCTTTCATATCATCAAGAAAGTGATTTAAACGAGAAATGCTGATTGATTCGGAATTTATATATCTTTCACGAAGCCTATTTTTCCAGACTTTATACATAACTGATTTGAAATCAATATATCAGTTAACGATCCGGGGTGTCGTCTGATAGGAGTGAAGAAAAATATTGGCTAAGAAAAAAGAGGGATCGCTTCAATTATAGAAGAAAAACAAGAGATGTGAGCTGAAATAATAGTAAACAGAAATACTGGCTCATGCATATTTTTATTTGAAGACTGAATCAATCGTTGAGTCTTTCGTTAAAAAAAACAAATTAAATTAGCTGGCAACATTAAGTGAACTTTAGCTTCGCGCACTACAAGCGTCAAAGCATCATGCTTTCAATCACGGAAAATAATTATTTAACTTCACAAATATTGGAATAAGAATTCTAGATGGTAATTAGTAGTCAATCGAGGAATCAATACTCCTTTGGCTATAATATAACACAAATGTCAGGACACAGGATTCTATTTGTTAAAAATGTCGATGTGCTTCTGGTGAAACTTACGGCGTAAACATTTCAGCTACTGAGGCAGGAAAAGATGATTTGATTATGAGGCATTTTCATTCGATTTTATTTATTTAGCGAAAAAATAGAGGGACTGATGTACTTTCATTCGTTTTCCCCTGATAAGAACAGGAAACCGTAAAGGCGCACTACAATTATTGTCACAATTTTATGACTAAATCAACCAGTATTAAAAAAGGACGGTCATAAAAGACGGTCATACACCGCACTGAGGCCAAGTGCACTCACTAAGGAGTCGATTTTGTCACGCCCTCTCAGTGCTTGCCGCAGCCCAACAGAACCTAATAGCTATCGGTGAGCATACACACAATTCAAGAGAGTGAATTTTCAGAATTATTCCCATGATGTTTTCGAAATATATTAATACAAATGACCGAACTGTTGTACCTGTTGATGTCATTTCGAAATCGTATAGATATCAACTCCGACTGCGTCATTACCGATCTAACCAAATAAATGCAAACGCAAATGTTAAACGCTGTGCAAAATATCGCGCAGCCTTATTTAAAAATGCATTTCCAAATGAGGTAAATTTCCCTTAATAAGATTCTTTTTCCTATTAACTTATTCTAAAAAGGTACAGGTTTAACAATTAGATCGAAGTATATCCCAATACTGGCAACGATTCATAAACACCCTTGGCGATATTAAATACAGTAATTGGAAATTCCACGAAGAATATTACTCATACAAGGTTCTAATTACACGACTTGGAAATTTTTGCGTAGAAATGGCATGCGTAAATTGATACTATAACAGATCAATAAACGCTATTTTCAGCATAAAATCCCTTTTTAATCAATTCATCATAAAAATATAACAATTAAGGATGGGACTATGGTTCTAAATGCATACTGATGCTAGTGATAGAATGAATAGAAATGTAGAAAACAATTTTATTCCCTACCTTTCCTTACTATTGGGTAGCATTACGGAGAAGAAACAATTGCGTGCCTATTTTAGAATGCTTTTTTTCAGAAGAAATGTAGCTAGAACAATTTCAGGGAGTTTCCCTGAGTAAATTTTCTACGCCATGATTAGGAATCAAATTTCATCGTCAAGCTGTCAAATTTGGCATGTAGTGAGAAAATGTATCTGGGTGTAACTAAGGATATATAAAAAATCCCTCAGGGCCCACATAGACCCCCCCTGGTGGTCTATCCTAAGCATTGGGTTCGGAGCAGTGGTTTCATTTTTTTCTTTTTAAAATTACTTTCACTAAAGCTAGAGGGCTGGGATTTTTTGCATCAGATGGCTGAATAAATGAAGTTTCCAATTTTTCCAATTGATTTTCTTCTACGCTTCGTAATTGCCTGAAAATCATGTTTTTTGCTGAAAAATCTTACATTTTTCTCTAAAATCGACAATAGTATATTTCCTTGACAACCAGAGATTTGATATTCAAAGGATATTCACCCCTCTGGCATTTAAGTTTTCCTCCAGGCCCATGACAAAACGTAGAAAGAAAATCTGTATAAGAAGGGCCCAGAGTCCCAAGGACCCCATGATAGATAGCTTAGGGGGGTAATCGACATATTCAATGCATATTTACAACAAGTATTCTCGTCTTCAACGTCTATTCTCAAAGTAGCTCCCTCGCATAGAGGCACTGCATGTATATTTGAGAACACTTACGTAGTACGCGATACACAATAAGGAATTAAACGTGCAAGAATATTTACGTGCTGCAAATAATAATGGTAATAATGCCTCTGTTACTACAGCAAACACGGCGTTGTTTATTATCGTTTAATACTCAGATGTATTACACGTAGTGGAACCGTCTGCCTCTCACTACGATTGCAAACTGTTTTAAGACAAACTCCCATATAAAAACGTATCAAGTTTTTTAAATATGTTTAAAATTGTAAAAGTGCAGTAAACTTACATTCACTCAATCGCGTTGCCTATTCAAGACTCTCACTCGCCGCTGTGTTTCCCTTCCTTGGACTTAAAAGTATATCCATCAACATGCATAAAAAAAGTAAACTTTCGAATAAATCTTCTAGAACAAGAGGAATGTGTTCTTTGCGAGAAAATGAGCCCTTGCAAGAAAAACGACAAAGATTAGACTTGGATGCTCAAAGACATGCCCACCAGCGATCTCATGATCATCTCCCCGTGGTGTTTCAGGGGTTACGCTAAGAAACGCACAAATCGTTTCCTAGCCCAACCTACGGACGGGTAACAAACTATAAATCTGGTTCAAATATAGAACCATCTGTTTCGAAACTTCAATCTGTATTAAGATGGTGGAAATTATAATGACGTCACTACATGCTTCTTGCCCGAAAGAAGTACGGAAATTCTGCGCAATGAACAACATCCGTGCATGAAAATCGGCAAGTGCACTAAGAATCACGATAGACTTTTTATTTAGCAACCGAAACCAATAATTATGGCTACCCTTGATGCCAAAGGTGCAGTCCGGGTGATGGAGGATTCATAGATCAAATAAACATGGCTGCTGCTGCAAATGCTCCTTTAAAAGCTGTTAACCGCTGGATTGCACCCTACAATCCAATCCTGATTAAGATACTCAACGCACATATCAACGTTGAATTGCGCAACTAAATTCAGTCATTGAATGCATATATATTTTTGTACACAAGGGAAGCGATCAAGCTGTTAATTACTCATAAGACGGCTCAAGAGAACTGGAGGGACGAGGTGACCATCTGTCAATCTGGGTGCTATTTAAGTAGTAATGATTATGCGAGGCCCATTTTTGGGTATCTCATGCATGAAAGAGGACCAACAATCAGTCATCTCCCTGTGCATCTGGAAAATGGTATGCGTATCTACTCCAACGAATAAAACATACAATATAGGTTACGAACTCTGCAAATGACTATGCTGACACTATTCTTCAGGTTTAGTGGTTTTATTATAAAATGCGTTCAATGTTTTTCATACCCGTTGAATTTCAACGGGTACCACCCGCTAATCATACTAATATATAAAAATTGAATGGTGTCTGTCTGTCTGTCTGTTGCTCAATCACGCAAACACTACTGAACCGATTGATCTGAAATTTTGTATGTAGTTAGAAAATGTACCGGGATGAAACATAGGCTATATTAAAAATCTGTCAGGGCCCCCAAAGGCCCCCCCTGGGGGTCCCTTGTGGTCCATGCTAAGCATTGGGTTTGGTGCAGTGGTTTTATTTTTTGCTTTTTAAAATTACTTTCACTCAAGATAAAGGGCTGGAATTTTTTTTATCGGATGGCTGAATAAATGAAGTTTCAAATTCTTTCAATCGATTTTCTTTTACGCTTCGTAATTGTCTGAATATCATGTTTATAGCTGAAAAATCTGACATTTTTCTCTTTAATCAACAATAGCATATTTCCTTGACAACAAGAGATTTGAATTTAAAAGGATATTCACGGTAATCCTTACCGTGGTTTTCTGGTAATTTCACGCATCTGACATTTTAGTTTTCCTGCCGGCCCATGATAGCACGTAGAAAGAAAATTTGTATAAGAAGGGCCCAGAGTCCCAATGGCCCCATGATAGATTGCTTCGGGGGGTAATCGATAAACTCAATGCATATTTACAAGTATACTCTTCAATGTCTATTCTCAAAGTAGCTCTCATTGGGTAACTGCATACGAGATAACACTTATGTAGTAAACGATAGACATAAAGGAATTAAACGTGGAAGAATATTTACGTGCTGCGAATAACAATGTTAATAGCGCCTCTGTTGCTACAACAAACACGGCGTTGTTTATTATAGTTTAATACTCAGATGTATTACACGTAGTGGAACCGTCTGCCTCTCATTACGATTCCGAACTGTTTTCCAATTCCCACATAAACTTTACGAGTTACTTATATACACTTAAACGCGTTAAAATGCAGTTTACTTACATTCACTCAATCATCGAGTAGCCTATTCGAGTCTCTCTCTTTCCGCTGTGTTTCCCCTCCTTGGACTTAAAAATATAGCCATCAACATCCCTAGCAAAAAAAATTAACCTTTCGAATAAATCTTCTTAAGTAAGAGGAATGTCTTCTTTGCAATAAAATGAGTTCTTGCATGAAAATCGACAAAGGTTAGAATTGGTTGCTCAAAGACATGTCCACCAGTGATCCAATGAGCTTCTCCCCGTGGTGTTTCTCGGGTTACGCTAAGAACCGCACAAATACTAACTAAAATGCACTAACCTAACCTACGGACGGATAGCAACCTTTAAATCTGGTTCAAATATAGATCCATCTGTTTCGAAACTTCAATCTGTTTTAAGATGGCGGAAACTATCATGATGTCACTACATGCTTCTCACCCGAAAGAAGAGCGGAAATTCTGCGCAATGAACGACATCCGTGCATGAAAATCGACAAGCACACTAAAAATCTCCTAGGCGCTATTTATTAAGTAGTAATGAGTCTTTATGGCCAATTTTTGGGTTTCCCGTGCATGAAAGAGGACAAATAATCACTCATCTCTCCGTGCATCTGGAAAACGGTCAGCGAGCAATTGATTTTCAATACGATTGCGAACAGTTTTAGACCAATTCCTGCATCATAAAAAATACATTACAGTTCAGTACAGTTCAAAATACATTACAGTACATACAATACAGAGTTCTTTACATATGTTTGAAAGTGTTAAATTGCAGTAAACTTACATTCACTCAATCATTGAGTTGCCTATACAAAACCCCCAATTGCCATTGTATCCCTTCCTTGGACTTAAAAATATATCCAGCAGGATGCCTAATAGAAAATAGAGTAATCTTTCGATAACATTTCTAAGGCAAGAGGAATGTCTTCTTTGCGAGAAAATGATCCCTTGCATGAAAAACGACAAAGGTTAGCCTTGAATGCTCAAAGACATGTCTACCAGCAATCTCATGATAATCTCCCCGTGGTTTTTCTCGGATTACGCTAAGAACCACACAAATTTCATCCTAACCATACCTAATGACGGGTAACCTGCTAAAAATCTGTTTCAAATATTAAGCCATCTGTTTCGAAACTTCAATCTGTTTTAAGATGGCGGAAATTATAATTGCGTCACTACATGCATTTTACCAGTAAGAAGAACGGATATTCTGCGCAATAGACGTCATCGGTGCATGAAAATTGGCAAGTGCACTAAGACTGATCACCATCACCATTTTTAAATTAGTAATCGATGATTATGCTTTAGAAACCAATGATTATGACTACCCTTCATGCCGAAGGCGCAGTCCGGGTAGTGAAGGATTCATAGGACAAATAGACAAGGCTGCAGCTGAAAATGCTCTTCTTGACGGTATCAACCGCCCGGGTATACTCTACTCTCCTATTCTGATTAAGATACTCAACACACATATCAACATTGAATAGCGAAACTCAATTAAGTCAGTCAAATATATTCGTGTACACGTGATCAAGCTGTTAATCACTCAGAAGACGGCTCAAGAAAACCGGTGGGACGAGGTGACCATCTATCAACCTAGGTGCAATTTATTAAGTAGTAATGAGTCTTCTTGGCCCATTATTGGGTTTTCCCGTGTATTAAAGAAGACAAACATTCACTCAACTCTCCGTGCACGAAATGGAAAATTATCGAATTACAACGATCACAGCTAACAAGATAGGATACGAACACCTCAAATGATCACGCTGGCAGTGTTCTTCAGGTTTTTTGGTTTTCTTATAAAATAAGTTCAATGTTTTTCACATCCGTTGAAGTTCAACGGGTACCTTCAGCTAGTACTAATATATAAAAATTGAATGGTGTCTTTCTGTCTCTCTGTCTGTTGCTCAATCACGCAAAAACTACTGGACCGATTGAGCTTACATTTGGCATGTAGAGATAAAATGTACATGGGATGAACATAGGCTATATTAAAAAGCCCTCAGGGCCCCCGATGGCCCCCCTTGGTGGTCCATGCTAAGCATTGGGTTCTGCACAGTGGTTTCATTTTTAGATTTTTTAAAGTACTTTCACTCAAGATAGAAGGCTGGAATTTTTTTTATCGGATGGATGAATAAATATTGTTTATAATTCTTACAATCAATTTTCTTTTACGCTTCGTATTTGTCTGAAAACCATGTTTATAGCTGAAAAATCTCACATTTTTCTCTGAAATCAAAAATAGCATCTTTCCTTGACAACCAGAGATTTGATTTTCAAAGGATATTTACGCATCTAGCTTTTAAATATCACGCTTTCCTGCAGCTACATGATAGCACGTAGAAAGAAAATCTATATAAGAAGGGCCCAGAGTCCCAAGGGCCCCATGATAGATTGATTCGGATGGGTAATTAATACATTCAATGCGTATTTACAACATGTATACTCTTCAACGTCTATTCTCAAAGTAGCTCTCATAGGGGAACTGCATGTATATTAGAGAACACTTACGTAGTAAGCGATACACATAAAGGAATTAAATAGACTACACAAGCAATGAAATGAGTAAGAAATTTACGTGGGACAAATAGTAATGGTAAGAATGCCTCTGTTGCTACAACAAACACAGCGTTGTTTACTATTGTTTAGTACTCAGACGTATTACACGTAGTGGAACCGTATGCCTCTCATTACGATTGCGAACTGTTTTTTAGACCAACTCCCTCATCATAAAAGTTACGAGTTATTTCTATATATTTAAATGTGCTGAAGTGCAGTTAACTTAAATTCACTCCTTTTTGGGTTTCCCGAACTTGAAAGAGGAACAGATGCCACTCATCTCTCCGTGCACCTGGAAAACGGTCAGCGTGTCTACTACAAAGAACAAGACAGGTTAAGAACTCTTCAAATGTCCACGCTGACAGTATTCCTTAGGCATTGTGGTTTTCTCATAAAATAAGTTCAATTTTTTTCACACCCGTTGAATTTCAACGGGTGCGAAAAAAATTCCGCTAATGAAAATCATGACATCTAGAACATAATCTTTATCTACCTTTAAATATTAAATTCAACGTACCTATGTATGTATGTACCAGAAAAATTCCAAACGGCTGAAGCGATTACCATGAAATTTGGTATCCATAAACATGAGAGCACTGGAACAAAGATAGGCAAGGTAAAAAAGGCCCCAGGGGCCCCTGAGTGGACTCTATGGACCTTTACTACCATATGAAAAGCATAGAATTTGATGCAGAGATTTTTTTGTTTGCTTTATTCAAATTCTTAAACCCATGCTTTATATTTGAAATGTTTATTATCAGATGAATGGAAGCGTGGTGGCGAAATTATGTTCATAAATTATTAAATTTTCATAGTAATGTGCAATAATGAGCATATTATTCGCAGGTTCTTCGGTTTAAGGCAAAACGGATCAAACCATACACAAAACTACATAATACACATCCCATTTCACGTTTTCTTTCATAACGAACGAAGAATTCATTGGAATTTTCCAAATATAAAATTTTACCGCGACCTTTTTCGATGTTTTACATCCTAATGTTCAGTCTACATCAACGTATATTTGAAGGAGGGCTAGTAGTATGTAGACACGAACATTTTAATGATTTGAGTTTTCGGTCCGTTTAAAAATTGTTTTAAAAGGGTTTTATATAAACAATTCAGCTCAGTATTCTCTTCCTCGTTCACGAAACGAATACAAATTTTCATTAGCGATCTTTATCACTAATGAGGAGCCTACTGCCCATTTATTTATTCGAATTTAGCTGCCTCAAATTTTTGCATAGAGAACTACCATCCCTTCATACCCAAAACGGTTGAGTAGTGGAGGAGAAAACATAGCCTTGAAGAAATATCAAGGAATTTATTTTCATGGTTAAAAGTAATCGAAACCATGAGTTGTAATGTATGGCGGAGTATTAAAAAACAAAGGACGCAAATAAAAATACTGCAACGGAAGAAATTAGTAACAATTCCTTTGACTGTGCAAAAAAAACAAGCGTGAATATAGTATATCAACCTCTTCAATCTCTCGGAGTCATTTTCAGGGGAAAAAGTACAAAATATATGGCAGCAACCTTACATATTAATCTTAGGGAAGAGTAAGGTTATTCAGATGAGATCAAAAGACTGCTTACACATATTATGCATGGCCGTACTATTGAATAAAAACCATGACGCATAAACCAGTAGGGTTAAAATGTAATTATTAGCGGAATGATAAACAATTTGATATACTTGAAAAAACGCAAGTATAGACGAAGCGGTGAAAACATTTTTTGAGATGAAAGTGTAATTTTTTAAATATAAAAACCTCTTACTGCAACGGATCACAACAAAGAAGCATTAGAAGTATTAGCAACAACATGAATTAGTAATGGCGTTATGCGACACATGCTTCTTCAAAAGATAGTACATTAAAAGGAGTACTTACAGCAATTTCTATTTTCCTAACCTAATATATATTCCATTCTTCATCACTTATAACTGCACTGAAAGTTGCCAAGGTCAATATCGAAAACAAAAACCAATAGTCTACTCACCGTCTAAAGTCCCGACTCCAACAGGCGTAAATGACCGGATTCATGCTGGAGTTTATCCATCCCAGCCAGGTAACGATGTCTCCTATGAGCTGTTCGTGAGGGAGAAGACATTTGGGGCAGAGCGCCGACAGCAAGTTGACCACGAAGAATGGCAGCCAGCACACAATGAACACCCCCATCACTATCCCAAGCGTCTTGGCCGCCTTCTTCTCTTTAGCAAAGCGGGCCAGCCTCCGGCTCAACGACAAGTTGTTCTTGCCACCACCACCCCCGCACCTCCTCGAGGTCGTCGTCGGCTTCCGGAACAGGCCCCCGCCTCCACCACCCCCACTCCCGCCCCCCTCGCCCCCATCCGCGTTCTGGTGGAGCAGCTGCCTCCGAGTGGAACAGTTCCCGCCACCCCTGTGGATTCTCAGGGTCAGCTCCACATCCCCGCCATATTGATGAGCCACGTAACTCCCCGAGGACCCGCTGCCACCACCGCCGGCACCGCAAGAGCTGCTCCCGTGCGGCGCCCCGCTCGCCACCTGCTTGGTCCCCAGTCTGAGGCTCCGCGTCTGCACCACCGCCGCCCGGTATATCTTGCAGTACGTGAATGCCATTACGAGCAGAGGGAGGTAAAAGGAGACCGCGGAGGAGACGATCAGGTATGCGGCATGGTCGGTAAAGGGGCAAGTCCAAGGCGGGGCCACCTCGTCTCCCCTAACGGCCCTCCACCACGCTATCGCCGGGAAGGAGATGGCGGCCGAACACAACCAAACCCCCGCCACAAGCACGGCGGCCCTGGGCCTGCCCATCCTCGCCGGATACGCCAGAGGATCCCTTATCGCCCAGTAGCGATCCAGCGACACCACGCAAAGGTTCAGTATGGAGGCCGTGGAGAGGAGGACGTCCAACGACCTCCAAGCGTCGCAGGCGTCCGCACCGAACGGCCAGGCTCCCGCGAGAGCCTCCATCGTGGCCCCCGGTGGCATGACCAGGAGTCCCACCAACCCATCGGCCACGGCGAGGGAGAGGACAAAGAGGTGAGTGGGAGTGTGTAGAGACCTCTCCCGGGCCACCGCTGCGACGACCAGGGCGTTACCGAGGACGGTGACGGCGGAGAAGAGGAGCAACAGGGCCCCTAATGCGGAGCGGCCGGGCGACAGGGCATCCGGAGGCCATGCAAGGTCCTCGGCCGTGATGATGCCTTCACCGTTCGAGTGGTTCTCCCAGGTTGCGGTGGAGTTGCCGGCTCCGGTAGCGACCGTAACCGAGGTGCCGTCGGATCCGTCTTCGGCGAAGGCTGAGGTCAGATTGGTGAGGACCGCTTCGGCGTTTGCACGGATGGTGGTGGTATTCGGCCACCAGTTCCCACCCGTGGGATCCTCGGCTCCTTCCCCGCCGCTGCCTGCTACGCCCCCGCCTCCTGAGGATGAGAGCAGGATCGGGGATCGCCGAGGAAGGTCGTCGTACGCGTGCGGGTCGTCCGCGCCGACGATCGTCCAGTTGGCCCAGTACTCGCCGCCATCGTAGTCGCTCCCGCCCAGGTATTCGGCGGACCTCTTCTCCTGGTCACCGAGGGAAAAACTGTAAGATGCCATCGGATATAGTTGCGTCTTTTAGTCGCTTGAGCGTTGAATATTTCCTAATCTTATAATTTCCTTCGTCACCATATATAGTAATCCAATATTGAATCCATCGCATAAAGACGATTCACCACGTTTTCCGCAAACACAAGCACACCGTCACAATCAATGACTGACTGATTTAAACGCTTTAAATATTCCCAGATATCAGAAGAAATCCACTTTTGGATGAAGATGAACGTTCATTTCCCATTTCATTTTAAAAATTAACCTTATTATATGCATGTTCACAATTTTTAGATCACTGCTTTTGCTATGAGAGAATTCGCTCATTTAAGTGGATAATTCATGGAGCACACGGCAAGGTACGTCGCTTTATCAGGTATCTCGTATCAAATATATTGCCTTTTCATATGTCAATGGACGTAAGTTATGGTAACAGATTTTGCTGTCAACACCTCATTGCTCGCTCGTGTTACAGGCACAAAAAAATGAAACGATTGCAAATGTGGGAGAATGAAATGTACCGAAGCATACTACTCCCTCAAGTGTTTCACGAGGCGTAGCGTTTGCATTGCACTGAAGGTGACAAGAAAATCGAAGGTTGCAGGTGTTCTCTCGAGTAGTAGTCTTCCGCGGTTAAAAATAAAATTTCCTTCTAAAAGACACGCAAAGGCATAACACACGCATATGAACAGTCACTGCAACAGCAGCATACACACTCAGGTCCCATAGTTTTACTTTTTTCTTCGACTATTGAAAAGTATATCATTGTACTCGAGCGTGCGAAGTTCTAAATTTCGCGTAACTCAAGAAAGTGTGCCTCACCATACATATTAATGTAACTCTTTTCCATGATTAAACGTCGTTTGGAGATTTAAATAGTCTAAGTGCACAATTTAATATTTAAATGGCTCATTTTAGAACAAAATTTTACCTACCTGTTTAGGAAGAGGACTGCATTATGTTATCCGGAAAAAATGTTTTTACCTGCAACTAAGCAAGGCATACCTTTGCATGGCCGTTCTTATTTTCTTGACAGAAAAATCACTAACAGATGGCTTTCGCGTAAGAGGTGGTGACTAGCCTAAAGTTAATTGGTCAGGTCACCAAAAAACATACCCACACAGAAATGTATTCCTTTTTTGCAGGCAGCAAGTACAGTGACCGTATTTAAAATGGTGAAAGGCCGGTTTCATAGATTGTCGATGCACCTTTGCAAGTGATAAATTTGCATGATATGCGTATAGTTACATTGATAGTGGTACGTTATTCATTAGCATAATTTCTTTCCTTGATTTCCACAACTTATGGTTTTTGAAACCATTAGGGTACATTCTCAATTAACAGAGATCTAAATATAAAATAAGCCTAATTTTATACAGGCAATCTCCATTTGAACACTCGCCTATCAAAACATATATATTTCTATCAGTATATTAAGACAACTCTATTTAATTACCCTTCTAGTCCGACTATATTACGGAAATGTTTGTGATTCGGATAATATCCTACCATAGAGTCACCATACATCTTGAGGTTTAATTTTGGTGAGGTTATCAAGAGAAAATTTAACGAATATTTTGTACCAAGGCTTCGAAAAATATTTGTTTCACTGCAAATGAAATGAAATTAGTTACAACGAGCAGAAAATACTTTTTCGAGCAGACTGCAGCATATTCGTAATAGAGCTCTGTAATGTATTTATTTGTAAATGTTGTTTCACGCCCACTAGAGAGACTGTCAATCGAGGGTCACATGTAATGAGATTCAATAGATGGTTTTAGAGAATCAAGGAAACACGATAACATCAGATAAACGTAAACTAAAAATGAGGCCGATGCCACAAATTACAAAATCGTGTGCAAACACGGACTGGAGAGGTGAAATGAACGACACTGAAGCTCCTTCAGAGAAAACAGGTAGGGAATGGAATAGTGTTTTCAGATTCTCTGTTTACAATCAATCAGAAAATCAATTTTTGCAAACCTAAATTAAAACAAAACTTTTTTAACGCTTATATTGGCGCAATGGAGGGAAAATATTCTTATGATTGTCTTCGCAGAAGGCGATGCGTCAACAGGTCCTTTGACAGCTGAAATGTACTCAATCGCATTTTCATTTCGAAGAGATATGTCAGGCATTGCGTCATTCGTCTTTATAATTTAAGGGAGATACTATTCAGCCCCTCCATTTCAATCTACGGCTGCAAACCATCAGACCATATGCAAGTATCATAGCAAACTACTGCAAAGTGATTGCCTAACCCAGCGGTGAAAGTTAGCTTTCTACCTACCTTCCGGGAAACAAGTTTCTAAGACCTTATTTGTTTATATTTTTGCAGAAGCCACTCGATCCCGTAGGATACGACTCTGGGTGAACATCAAGAGGTCCCATTTGAGCTGAAAATCCTTGAGAGCATCTCCCACTTCCGCGACAAAGCTCTTGTTCTCTTTTACCCAAAGCGGGTGCTGCTGAAACCTCGGAGGGAGGAAAGGGAAGAACAAATCGCTTCACACGCAACTGTACTACAACACATTGTGTTTTTTTATCCTTCGGCTCGGCACTTCATTTTCCAGGAGAAAGGTCACGGAAGAGGACAGTAGAGGCTCAGAGTCTTTTGGATGCCTTCCAAGAATATCGAAGTGGCGACCCCGAAGGTCGCCTTAAAGGGAAATATGCAGCGGATAGAAAAGGCGACGACAAGCGGACTTTTTGGCGAAACTAGGACTGACGGGCTCGATAATCCTCATCTATAAAATCTATAAAGATATAATCCAACGCTTAAAATGGTAATTATCACATTTTTGTCACATTATATGATACTGGGATTTAAAATAACGGTTATACGTGATCGCGTTGCATCGTAAACGTCTTCCAATTTTCACTCTAATATGTTACTAACTTTTCTACTTTTCAATGGAAAGCTGCAGATTCATAAATTTAAATAATTTATGTTGACTAGAGTCACTTTTGGCTATGAATGAATAAATGTTATTCACAAAGAATAACTTGACTATGAGTCTATGATCATCGATTTCAAATGAACAAAAGAATAATTAGAAAAAATATTCTTGATTCTCTAAGGAGTAAATATTCAAAGCAGTACGAGGAGGTCACTAAAACACTACGTTTTCAATGCACTAATGCCATAGATAGCGGGGCATTATGTCAGCAAATTACATATTCAATGCGTCCCTCCCGGGGCAGATTATTTACTGGAATAAATAGAATACTTACGATAGTAAGTGATTAATTTAGGTCAAAAAAATATGTCTGCACTCAAATAATACAGGTTTACTACCATAAAACAGATTTGAATATTTAAACTACGCCAAGTAATGACATGTACCACACACAAGGCCGTTCACACTTTCACTACGTAAAAAGACACCTTAAATCTCCTTTACACATAAACTCGTTAGCACGAGCTACCCAAACTAATAAATCAAACGAAGCTCATCCCGGGAAAATTGCTGTGGAAAAGGTTCCAGCACTCTTGAATGAAATAATCGCAATATTTTGATTTTAAACGACTTTTTCCTAGATAACGACACAAATTAAACTCTTGAGACGAGTACGAACGAAAAGTAAACATCCTCCTCTTCTTCGACTAGCCTGAACGCCGTGTCTTGAGAACGAGAAGCACTCACTGGTTATAATTCCATCACCATCTCCACACGGAATCGTCGAAGAGATCCGGAGATTTGAAAAAAAATAAAAACTGCCGGACGAGACTAGGAAAAAAATTTCGGGGATCTAAAGTTTGAAAAAGGAATGCAGGAAACAATGGGAAAAAAATCAGGCTCTATAATCCGCGTGACACAAGCAGGACTTTCTTCGTTCCGACTCCAGCAGAAAGTTTGATGAATTGAAGGTGGAACGAGGATGATATTCCCTTCGCCTCTTTCTCCGAAACGAGACAAACGTAAACTCAGGAGAGGCCGCGATGTCCAAGGAGTGCGAGGGGAATCGTTCGTCGGAAACGACTTGAGGGACCGTGGGACACCCGGAGTGAGTCCCCCGAGCGTCCGCGCACAGCGGCAGCGGACAGATGAATGAGAGGCGGCTGCGAAGCGCGGTGTTTCACACAGCCGGTCGAAGAGGAGCCCCCCCCCCCCCCCCCAACGGTGCGCGGCAGCCAGGAGTAGGGGAAGGAGGTTTTAAGGGGCAGGGGGGGACGAGGGAAGGCGGCGGCGAAGTCTGCACCCCTCCTCTCCCCCTGCGAACGGGGGTGGCTGAAGAAGTCGGGGGGGAGGGGATCTCCCCCTCCTAAACACTCGCTCACACTCTTAACGGGCTCATCCTTTCGCTCCCTTACCCTCCGTAGATTTTCTCCACCTTCATCCTCCCCCCCCCCCCCCTTCATCTCCGCTCTCGAAACATTCCTCGGACTTAGAAGGGCTGCACGATATATGTACGTACATAATTCCTCGGAGCGCTGAAATGCACATTTTGTAGCGCAATAGTAGTAATTTTATAGTGCGGTGCGTCTCATCATCATCATCAGCAGTCATGAATCTGAAGATTGAAAGTGTTAGAAATCAGAAGCCTAAAGAGAGACATCTAAAACCTTTGGGATATGTTATGCTACCCTATATCTCGGGAACAACAGATCGCAGAGGAAAAATCATGAAGAAGCATAACATCATTACAAGAATTAACACCACCTCCAAAATTTATGATCATCTTAGAGGAGCTAAAGATCCATTATCTCCCACAATGTTTGAAGGTATATACGATATTTTCTGTAGTTGCGGAAAATCATATGTTGGCCAGACAAAGAGAGCCATAGGATGCAGACTAAAGGAACACGAACGGGCTATTCGGAAGAAAGATTGGTATCTCTCAGCCGTGGCTGAGCGTACACTTATAGAAGGTCACAATATAGACATCAAAAGGGCGAAAGATTTATGTAAAGAAATCAGCTACTATCCACGGATCATCAGGGAAGCCATTGAAATAGAAAACAGACCTAACAACCTAAACAGAGAAGATGGCTACAAACTTCCTTTTACGTGGAAAAGACATTTGCAAAACTCAAGTATTAATTAATCATGCTACATAATAACCACCGAAGTTTGTTTATTTATTTTTGATTGTTGATTAAGAAATCCTGACGATGCCGGCAGAATAGCACGGCGAAACTGTTGCTAAAAAGTATAATAAAATCTCAGAAATCCAAAAGAAACTTACCAAAATTAAAATGAACTGCGGAAATCTACGAAAAAATCCGAAGATTGGTTTCTTTTCGCAGCAAATCTTCAATCCGCTCTCCTCTCCTCCAACCGCTTCATTCCAACAAAGTTATTCAAAGTTATAAGTAGGACTTGGCGCCCAGTAATTGACGAAATTCAAAGAACGCGTAACGGCTCCCACAACAATGGGGCATCTGCGGCTATATATAACCGCCAGCATCCTCGTTCGACTCATTATCCTGATGACGATGGCTGAGTCAACCATCGAAACGTTGATCCATTTAAATAATCTTAATCGGTGTGAAACCCGATAAACCTTCACTTATAAATTGCATTGTAACAGAAAACACTTTGTAAATATTTCCACACCAATTTTTTTTTATTCAACCTAGGTCGGTTGAATAAAAAAAAAATTGGTGTGGAAATATTTACAAAGTGTTTTCTGTTACAATGCAATCTGTGACAATTTTCACAAACTTTCGCCTGATACTTTAAAATCTGTTCACTTATAAAGTTATTCACTTTCACGTCCATGATTTGTCTAATGTATTCCATTTTTGGTCGTCCTCTATAATTATTCCCGTCCATTCCTCCTTCTATTATTTTTTTATTAGGCTATTGGCTCACAAAATGTGCCTAATAAGTTTGTCTCTTCTCCTCCTTTGAGTTTTCATCATACTTATATTCTCTCTAACTCTTCGTAGTACTCCGCCATTGGTAATTCTCACCGTCCATTTGATATTTATCACTCTTCGATGATAATTCGTGGATTGCATATCGCACGATATCTTTCGTACTAAAGCTCGAGCTTTATCTTAAAAATTGCACTACAAAACATTTCCCTATGATAGGAGAGCGAAGTGGGGTTGGTTAGTTGGCCCGAGTACTTGGTTCACATTCCGAAGGCCCGGGTTCGTATTCCGGGAATACCCGAGATTTTTCAGTGGAATGCCGATTCCTACGAGGGTGCCATGTGACGAGAACTTCAACCGTACCAACTCTCTTGGCTCCTCTCGTTGAGAGTAGGATAATATCGAAGCCGGTTTTCTCTCCACCCTTCCTCTTTTCTTTAGATAACCGTTTCCTTGCCAACCTACCCATTCCATCATGAATGACGCAAATGACCACAGTTATCGGTCACCTCCCCTGAATAACCAAGCAACGAGAAATCATATGAACGCCAATATTTATAAACAATGGGAGACGATATGAGCAATCAACATTGGAGTCATTTGCGGAATTCCATTAAGGGTCCAGGTTTTATCACGCAAATACAACGTGTGGCTCTCATGGCCGGTTGCAATAAATCTAGCAATGGAATCAATAGTTATATGAGATGCATAACGTAATGGAACTCATTACGGAATTCGGGTTGCAAAAACTCACTTTCGTAACTAATAGCCTATTACTTCAATTAATTCCTTCATTCTATTACCGCAGGCAAAACCCCATGTAATATATTACCAATAAAGTATAAGTAATCAGGATGAATAAATAAACTCGTCAATCATCGCACAATTAGGCTTCTATCAAGTAATTACTCCTTCAAATAGATCATTAAAAATACACTTTATTAACTAACAATGGAGCCTATTTTCATTCTAGTATTCTACCAGCTGAAAGATAGGTTCTTGGACATTCCCCATTCTGCATCCCAATTTCATACACAATGTCTCGCTTTCCCTCCTAAAGATGTTCCGTCATTAGACGCCTCTTCAATTCTTCATATCTTCTACCTCCTCGTATTTCGTCCAGAATTCCTATCCTCTTCCTTCCTCTTCCACGCTTCCCAAGTGTTCTCCCCTCTATCACTCTTTTCAGCATGCCCTCTCCTCTCAAAACCTCCTCCATCCATCTCTTCTGCGTTCTCCGCACCTCTGCCACAAGCTTCCTCTCCTCTCCAACCATATCTAATACTCCCTCGTTTGTCTTCCTCTCCACCCAGCTCACCTTCTCTATCATTCTCCAAACCCACATCTTAAACGCCTCAAGTCTACGCACATCCTTCCTTAGCAATGACCAAATTTCCGACCCATATAGCGCCACGCTCCATATCAAAGTTTTCACCAGCGTTTTCGTTACGTCTCTCTTCCCCCCCCACCCCTATCAATTCCCTTCTCTTCCAAAATGCTTCTTCAGGGAGCGCAATTCTGCATCTGATGTCCCTACCACTAAATTCATTCTCCTCCAAAATACTACTCAGATACGTAAACTGCTCGACCTGCTCTATATTCTGCCCTCTCACCCTTATATTCAGCCCCGCTTTCTTACTTCTAGAAATTCTCATTACTTTCGTTTTCTTGTGATTGATCTTCATCCCATACCTTTTGCACTGCACCTCTAACCCATTCACCATTGACTGCAACCCCTTGGCTGACCGACAAACCAATGGAGCCTATAAGTTCGTATAATCTATTAAACCATTTTAACCATCACTAGTTAAGTCGAATATTTATCCAAAACATTTTGAACTAATGTGTTGACTTATAGATCTCATAACTCAATTACACACGTATTATTTCTGCAATCCGCCATTTGACGAAAAAATGGAAGAGAAGTTACTCCGCTCATCCCGAGTGCACGCAAATGTTTGGGAGATTAAGAGGGAGGAGAGCGCTGGGAGATTAAACCCGCAAACTCGATAAATTACAAAAGAGAGCAGCGATTTCGTTAGAAGTCGCCTAAGATCTAACATAATGTGTGACTCGGGCGTTGGAAGTACTGGGTAAGGAAGAGCAAGAGACTCGGAGGTTGCACTCAAGTCTATAGTCACAAGATAATTTCAGATCACTCGAGGTTTAAATTTACGCGAAGAATTATTATTTTACCTCACATTTCACCTGCATGACAAAAAAGGCGAAAAAATGAGAGACAGGCTGACGACCAGAAGGATGGATATAATGATTCCTTCTTTTCATACTTTCGTCATTGTTTACATACGAAAAAGTGTGAGTCACTATTCCACCAAAAAAGTAGGGGGTAAATTCGGGGTATCATTTTTTTTACTCGCAATATATTTCTCGAAAATGTTTTTTCTGATTGGATATGGCATCAACTAATGGAAAAGTATCCCTTTTCACAGTTCCAAAATTATTTTTAAAAATAGTCGACCGTCATCTACAATATGCTTTGATTTAACTTGTCGCTACAGTAGATTAATTCGTGATTCCCGTAAAATTTTGTAATAATACCATGATAAATGCATTTTATTAATTAAATTTTCGATTTTCACCAATTTGATTAAATAAATTGATTCCCACGATCTCCGACGGAAATGCATATATTATTCTTTTGTCTCAATACATAAAAATCTTTCAAACATATTATTTACAAATGAAAATGAATAATTGGTAACTTTCCCTCAAAAAAAGATAAGGAAAGGAGATATGGACATCAATTAATAACAATATTTCACTTTTACTCTGACTTTGGCTACTTCCTTGTTGATATTCACTTCCTTCTTCATGACTGGTATCCCATTGCCACCTCAGCATGGGGCCACGACCACGTCATATGACATCACGATGCGATATTTGCGGGATACGATCGCATAGCACAGCGATCAATATTGCAAAGCGAAACCTTCGGCGTACCTAAGTCGCAATATCGCAATACTTTTTAAGGTCCATAACCAAGGTTAAATAAAAACTTACAATTAGTTTTTAAAAAATTCACCTGGTTTTTTTACTGTTTAATTTTTTGCGGGGGAGAATCTTGGCATGCTCTAACATTACATTGGTTAATTAGCTTTTGATGCTTATATTTAATATATTTAAATTTAAAATTCATAATCATTTTAACATTCATGCATGAAATACTTTTGTTAAGCTTCAATACGCCTATACATTGTTTATAATCATTATGCCTGATGGTAATGTTTAGAATAGGATAACGTTATTAAAGAAAGGAGTAATGAATGCTACTGATGTTAATACCATTTTTACTCACGGAACAGTTTACTAAGAGAAAATTTAAGGGGCAAAAATCCAGATTAATCAATTTCAAAACTGTTGCACTAAAATTTGGTTGAACTTAATAGATGCACCCAACTGTTAGTTTAGCTTCATTGAAGCATGCAGGAATATTGTAGCATTAGACAGACTAATGTTTTTGTTAGGGTTTAATTACAACTTTACCGCAACCACATTCTGGCTACGGGTCCCGCAATTCTTTCCCGCAAAAGGATTCTTTGCTCTTTCCTCACTCTGCATACCTTCATCTTTCATTTACCCTGCTTTAATTTGCTGTGCAGAGGTGGGAAACATACACGCGCACCTCCCAAGCCCACCTCGCCCCACGGGAATATCTTTTCAGTTCCTCCTCCCGTGCTTCCTCCCCCTCCCTCAAGGTTCGCTCGGCTGCGTGTGCACCAAGGGAATCTAGTTCTCTCCCCACCCACCCAGTCCATTCGAGAAAAAAGCTCTCTCTTTCTCTGTCTTCGCGCGAGGGGTGAACTGACTCCCGTCTCCACTATCCACCCGTCACTCTCGACTCCCGCGTCATCTCAGACTTCTTTGTGGCCACTTTCGACCTTTTACCTCGCGCACTATCTCCCCAGACATCCACTCTCCCCCTTTCAAAACACCTCTTGTTTCATTTCCCCTGACTTTCATTCTCAGCTTTCGCTCCCAAGATACGACCAGAGCCTTGCGGAATAAGGTAAGTTCACCCAAGAGTGAGGTTCAGCATACACACTAATATTTAGGTGTGATTTCGTCATCGTCATCAACAGTCACCAATTCCATATCTATATTTGCAGTACCTCTCTACTCCCATTCCTTTTCCAAACTGCTATGTCCCTTCACGATTCCTCATACACTGTGATAATGGATTTCCATGTTCAAAATCTAGGATTAATCCAGGCTTTTCAGAAGGTAAACTGAAAGTTTCCATTTTCATAAAAAAGAAAAGTAATTATAATTTGTATTTATCCACACTTAGGCTTTATTTTATTTTACCAAACAAGGTTTCGACATGTAACTGTAATTTTCAAGGCTAACATGGTAACCCGTTTAAACCTGGGTAGGTAAAATAAAACTTAAGTGTGGATATATGATTTTAGGTTTTCCCGGAGAATGATGCTGATGAGTTGTTCTCGGGTTTCCCACCGGGTTAGGCTTTACATGATTGCCGACGTTTCGGCAGGAGACTTTCCTTCCATTTTCAAGGCTGCGGATGCGGACGGTCTTGGTGTTCCACTTTATACTCTGTTCCTCCCACCGTGGTTTCCGTTCATTGGCTATCCGTTCCCGCCAATATTATGGTTTCCCACCTTTTTCAAGATAGGGTTCCAGGTACAGCTGAGACGAAAACCCTGATCCCTGTTGAGATTGTTGGTCGTGAGCCGGATCTCAATGGCCTCTTTAGTAATTATATTCCAGTATCCTCTGGTTCTGCCCAGAATGGTGGTTTCCTCCTAATGGATGGAGTGATTTTCTTCTAGGCTGTGTTCCGCCACAGCGGATTTTTCCTTCTGGCCGAGTCTGAAGTGGCGTCGATGTTCTTTCAATCTTGTTTCTATAGTTTTCCCTGTTTCACCAATATAGACCTTGCCACACTCGCAAGGTATGCGGTAAATTCCGGGTACTTTGAGGCCAATTGGATCCTTTGTTTTTACTAGGTGATTCCGTAGTTTGCCTGGAGGGACATGAATCGCTATGATGTTATGTCTCCCCAGGATCCTAGGTATCTTCCCAGAAACACTGAAAATGTAATGAAGGCAGGCCTTGGCCGTGGGTTTTCCATTCTCTACTGGTGCGTCTTTTTTCCGTTGTCTGAAGGACCTTTTAAGGGTTATGTAGATTTGATGGTGGCTATATCCATTCTGGAGGACCACGGTGGGAGGAACAGAGTAAAAAGACTGGATCATCAAGACCGTCCACATCCACAGCCTTGAAAAAGGCAGGAAAGTCTCCTGCCGAAACGTCGGCAATCATAGAAAGCCTAACCCGGTGGGAAACCCGAGAACAACTTATTAAGTGTGGATAATTTCTTTTTTCTCCCAGCGAAAATGAAAAAAATCTGTAAATTTAAGCCTAAAACCTTTTGCTGACCTGGAGGTGTGGGAAAGGCTGCGTTTTTCCAAGATTTCTTCATCAGAAAGGAGTGGGAAGGAGTCCAGGAATAATTTCTTATTGCATAGGAACGACGTAACTCGATTTGCTCGATAGCGACCATTTTTAAGCCGCTATGGAGGTGATATAAAATCTTATAAATATAAGGGACATAGTTACCATTTCAAGATTTGTTTTTTGAATGCGACAGGATAAATCCTTTATCTATACTCTGTTGGACATGAAAATATGGAAATTCTGAGAATTGCTGTAAGGTTGTGGTCCCTAGCTTCGCGGATAGAAAGATACTATGCGTTCACGAAGAGGACAGAATCAAAAACAAAACTTGGATATTTCAACCATAGGTATATTATCAATGAGTTCACAATAAATTTACAGGAATATTATATGGACCAATTACTATTTTTATAGGAGAAATAATTTCTAAGTCTGAAAATGTCAAGGTCAAAACATGTAATTTTACAACACCAGGGTTTATAATACAGTATTTGGTGAATTTAGGTTCTCAATCAGCTGTTCTAGAGCAAAACACAGGGAACTTCTGGCATGATATGATCCGTAACCATTGATAAAATGGAAGCGATATCAAACACAAAATCCAAAGACGATCAATAATTAACTTTAAATGTATCATTAACCTTTCACTACGGTTCTGTTTTTCAGGAGTTTTATAACACACGAGGAAAATTGACATTCTGCAATACAATTCCTAATGCAGGCATGTATTAGTTATAGCCATGGCGGTAGAATTGTTCAAGAGACAACTGTGCCCAACAAATGTTACTATAAAGATTTTGCTTGATTTTATCACAGACATCGAATGTCTACCTGATAATCTTATCTTTAAATGGCCAATTTCTACATATAGACAATCATTTGATGACAATCTTCCTGATTTACCATGCATTTGCAATTTCACCAGACAAAGTTCATCTTAAGATTGTCAATGATTAACAAAGCCCTTTCATTTCAGTAAAAATGTATTTACATGAAAAATATTAAGATTAAATCAATCACTAAGTTATCGCAAACAATGCTCTTCTGAGTATGAACTTAAAATCCTATGGATTTTCCATGAATGTATTCAGTTTAATTTTTATTGCAACTAATAGGTTCCGTAGATGCCGTTTTAGAGGATAAAAGTTTGAGCAATAGGTGAAATGAGGCTAAAAATAGCTTGTCCTGAATCATTTCATGAAACGCGATTAAATTATCTACACTAGTCTTGAAATACAGCGCATCAAATAATAATTTTAATGTGTAGCACCTGGCGGACGAAAAAAAAGCGTACACTTCCACCATCCAGTCGCGTAAACGTAAAATATCGCGCTGAATAGGCAAATCTAGGCCAAGTTTGCCTTACGCGGGAAGACAAAGGGAGACCGTGGCCACAATGGAACGCATAAGTTAATAGGAAAGAAAGGAGAAGGCTCTGAAATTCGAAACCTGTCTATTCTTTGCGCACGTAGGCGTTAGTTGAGGACTTCGCAAGTTAGGGAAAAGGGGGAAAAATGGATTCGGGCTAGAATGGAGCGAAAGAAGGAGCACGCTGGTAATTCAAGGTCTCGGTGCCTTAGAGGGGGAAAATGAGATTTACTCACTGCCTGAAAATTTTCTCATTTTAATAATAGTTAAAATACTCTTAGAGAGATTTTCAGGCACAATGACGTATTGCGTTAACTTACAGCCATCGCCTTATACCATAACGTAATTTATTTCCATAATTATGGTTAAAAACTAATTAAGGTTTCAGTGAAACAAATTGTGGCTTATTGACCCACTTCGTTTTTATCAGTACGCTTTCAAATTCAAATGAGTGTTTTACACAAGACCTTAGTTTTCTTTTCCAAGAAATGTCACATCAAATAAACATCCCATAGGATGGATATAAAGAAGAAAGTATTTTTTTAACTTCTTTGACTTTTAGTAATGAAAAAGCCGTTTTTGCCTGAAAAATGGTCTTGGAATGGTCTTTTAGCGTAATCATCTTTACAAACAATTGAAAACGCAATAATTTATGTATCGCACAGTTATTAATTCCTACATACATTCATTCAAAAGTTGTTATACTTGACTACGGGCTTTTGATTGTTCGTTCCTTACTCTATTTCTGTATGTATCACGAATAAGAACTGCAAAAACAGAAACAAAAACTTTGGGAGTTGAAGACCAATTAAATTATGAACTAATCTCAACAAAACTATTCTATGTATTCGTGATGAGTATTACTCCTATTTATTTCTTTCTTCGATTCCGTCATTTAAAAAGTTAGACTGCAACAATCCTAAATAACTGCCACATAGCAATACAATAGCAATTTTTAGCAAAGAAATTTAGAATATATTTAGAATTGTTATAAAATATTAGAAAAAAGCAAAAATAGAGAGTGATTCCCTGAAAAAGGTGATTCTTCTGATGACTGAGATGATTTTCTTTATAATTCTGTAGAATATCTTTCAAGTAAAGGACTTTAATTCCATCAGCACAACTCACCAAAAATATTTTTAGCGTGACATAAAGCATTTTTACGTGATGTATTGACAAGAAAATAAGCTTTACTAAAGGTACATTGGTACAGACCCTTTTCGCGAGTTAATTAAGTATCTCTATCACTGAAGCACATTTCCTATTTCCTTAGGGGGAATTATACTAGAGCGGAGAAAATGGGAAAATTTTTTGGAGAAGAAAGTGATGAAATGAAGCTTAATTTTGACAAAAAATTATCTGCCGAACAAAACTACCTATTAAATTCGGATTTAAGCTATTGATAAGCTTCAAGACGGAAACAAAGGAATCATGGGAAATTATATTCCAGATTAAGAAAGTTTTCTGACAAGGGCACTGTCAATAAATGCTCCCGGACGATAAAAACTTTTCGATCAAATTTATGCTTCCTTCATGATGAAGAAAGTCCCTGTCTAAAAATGAAAATTTAATTTACAACTTTTGTCTAGCGTCAGAATCGTCATCTTGACTTAGGAACGGTAAGTCCGACCCGAAACCTTTTTTGATAGTTGACATCCGCCCAAGGGCATTGCTAAAATGGTCGCATTATCTTAAAAGGTCATCAGCTACTAAAACCTAATGGAAAATAAACGTTTGTTACGTTTTCATAATATTCCAAACTTTCTAAACAGAAATCTACACTGAGGCATCTGTTTCCAATGATTATATATTTATACACATTAGATAATTGGTAGAGTACTAGCAAAGGAAAGCCAATACGTTCACCATTGTTACTTCATCAATCATCGAAAAAACAATTCCTTCTTCAATTTAAAGCATCCGGCAAACTAACGACACATAAAGATTCTGATAATCTGAATATGAATTCTGGGGTTTCATAATATGAGCAGGAAGTAGAATAAAAACTCCCTTCATAGATATGTCGTAGTTCCCCTTCCAATTAAATTAATTTTGTCACATTTTCCATTTTGATTTTTAATAATTTTAGGTGGTCCTCAAGTCATGCCTGACGATTCACTTGCTTTCACTTATTCATGCCTTCAGAGGATAAATTAGGTGGAGAAAACCACAATGAATGGTTGAAGTAATCTCGGGGACGGCACCGGGTTAGGCTTTCCAAAGCCGACTTTTCGACAAGTAACTCGCTCATTTTCAACTCAGTTTTGCCATTAGAAAAATGAGCGAGTTAATCGTTGAAACGTGGAAGAAAGACGACTTCCAACACATCATCCACTGGAAAAGCCTACGGCTTTTCAAATCATTTTGTAGAAGTCCTCTGAATAGCTGAAGATAAACTCTCCTGACGAAAACTCACCGACTTTTAAGTACATTTTTTTTCTCGAGAACTGTGATTCACCTCTTATCGAGCTAATGAATTTTATACATGACGTATGTACGTCTTCCAGGATATAGAACTCAACGCATCTTGAATCAAGATTATGGGACGGGATAAACGCCTTTTAGTCTTGAGAAACCAATACAGATGGGATCAATGAATGGGTAGTCCTAAATGGGGGACGGCAAGGCGATCGATGAATTATCGGTTAAAGGATTATGAGTGGAAATAAATCGACACTACTGATCCGCACACCCTTTACAAGGCCCTTGATGAAAACTCAGCGAAATAAAGAAACAAAGTTATTGATACATATTGAGGCCACTTAAAGAAAAAAATAATAATCTATGAATTGACGATTGTTGATTGATATTTGCTGACAACTTAGTAAAGGGCAGCAACAAGCAAATAGTTAACACGCTACATCGAACGCAGTAGAGTCCCGGTCAAGAAACAAAGGGGGGTGCTAGTAACGGCTAAAAGATATGCATCGGACATTCCAGACATGGTTAGGAGTCTAATTACGTCTAGCTAACGATGAAAAATTACGTGACAAAGAGATCATTTCGTTAACTAATAAATAATCATGAGATCTAATATTTAATTTTGGCACTAATCTTAGAAAAAACGTGAAAATATGGAAGGGGAAGGAAGCCCACAAAATAAAAAACGCCGAAAATATGAGCGTATAAACACCAAGAAAACTCAGCATGAGAATGAACCTACAAAAAATGGAATAGACCAGCGATGAAGTCATGGTTTGCCTAGTGCAGCACCATGTGAGATGACAGGAAAACCCTTGTTCGTAAGTTTGGTTCAGGATCACATGGGAATCGACATTCTCGAGGGAAATTCAAATGAAGGGACGGTGCAAAAAGCTCAGGGATTACATGGTCCCCACTAGTAAATTCTTTTACAGCAAAATAGAGCGTGAAGAACAATGAATGAGAGGCTAGAGCCCGAACACGGGAATAGACAAATAATATTGCATGTAGATCACGCAAATGCTCACCTACCATCATAATGACATACATTATATTCAGTTCTTGATGTCATACAAGAATGATTCATGGAAAAATTATTCAAAATAAATTACATACAAATACTCATGTTGCCTCAATTGCTCATTTTTACAATACTTACATTTTAGAAGACATTCATAAATGCAAATTACGTTTTTAAATTTTCATCATTTTGAAAAATTATGTCTCTAAAATTTCACAACACTTCATTCGTTCAAACGCCATACTCAACTTGAGAAAAAATTACGGGTCATGAAAGTTTGATACCAGATCTGATGGAAAGTAATGTTAAATGATTTCCGTCGACGGGAGTTGAAAACCACAATGGCTATTTCGCCGGAGGCATTATTATGAATCTCAGGTAGAGAATAATCACGAGAAAAAGAATTCTCAGGGAAAATAATTAAATGCAATGGGCTTGGCGTCTTTTGAGGCATTCACTTAAGACTTTTCGAGGGAGGGGCTAGCTTTCGCGCAAAAATAAAGGACAACAGTACCCGCTTCATTAATTTTCCGTCTTTGCTTCTTCGTCTGTGACGCTAAGACGGGCGAACTTTTTCCATTCTTACCAACTGCTTGCGTGACGGATTATGAAAAAAGGTAAACAATGGCTCTTTCGTGGCCTTAAATGATTGCATTACAGAATGGATAGTCTAAAGAAAGCAAAAATGCGAATCAAGAATGACGATAAGTGGAATGTCCCGCTATGATCACACGCAACGAAGAGGGAACAATAATAATAGAATAATTTGAATTCAAGCATCAACTTTTAAGGCCTTCATAACATAGAAGTTTACTCGATAAATTGAAACTTTATTAAACATTTCATCAGAGCTAATAACTACGTATCCCATCTTCCTTCAATCGGATGTAGGACAGAGCATTCATTGGGCTGAGAACATTTCTGCCAAACTTTAATCGAATTCTAATGGCCGCTTAAATCCGTGGATGAATACGAATTTATATTCATAAAAGAAGAGCAAATTTTCAGCCTTTTCTCACAACTTGTGACAGCGTCCGAGCAGTTTTCAATTTTCGGGAAAAATATATTAAGCAAGGCGTATAGGGGTTTTGCTTATGCTAATTCCAATAATTCATGGCGATAAATCAAAATCACTTTGCTTGGAAATGTTTTAACAAGCCATGTTAACTCAGCATGCGAGACTAAAGCACATGAGAATTTGCGCGAGCCACAAACCGCTGATGCTTCGGCCTCTTAATAATTCATATTTACATTTAACGGTTTCCTCGCTAATGCCCTCGTTTAAATTTCAACGCAACATCGGAAGATGATCCCTCTTTCTCGCACCTTTAAGTGCCATCGCCGGCGCTTGTATATAAAATATAGCCTTCACGTCCCCTTTCTCTCTAGTTCCTTTAATTCTATCCCACAGCCATTGTCTCCCATCCCATAGTCTTACATACAATCATCTACTATCTACTATCATACAATCGTTGTTCTTAAACAATTCTTTATTGCACACCTTTGATATTTTAATTCATCACGAAAGCTTCAAGTTATTATTCATCAAAAATACCGCATTAAATCATCGGGGCATTTTACTATCCTTATTACCGATATGATTGAGAGAGACGTTTATGGATTTAATTATTTTGAGGAATTTGAAAACATGTAAATACATTTAAAACTTTTCGCTTTTTTAGATTTTCTTCTGAGAGCTTATAGGAAGTCAAAATTTAGGAAGGTCATTTAAGCATGGTTTTGCTTTAACCATCCGATTTTATTCTTTTTATTAGAATATCAGGCGGCTATACTTCTTCGTGAGATTTAAGATGCAATGGTGAGATAAAGTACCTTCAAATATAAATATATTCAACTCGGACCCCCACTTCAACTCCCTTAACCCACCGCCATTTTTTCTATAACCCTTAAATGAGCCATTTTTTATTTTATACAATTATGGTATCCATTGCTATGACTCCTATATTACTTACCTATTTCATCATCAATAGTCATTAAATCCTAAAGTTGGTTGATTGCAGCATTCCATTTTAGCCTACAAACTCTATTATGTCTTTGTGGGTGTTCTGTTTTATATACCGTTTAAATTGGCCTGTGTATTTCGCCTCGGTTTTCCTCGTGGAGTTCCTTCCTCTCTTTCACTTAGTTCCTTACAACTTCGTTGAATCCCAATGCGTGGCCTATCCATCTGGATCTTGTCTTCCAGAAAGTGCTCCATCTGCTCTTCTCCTCTTCACTTACTTAACACACCTCAATCAACGCCTATCCGTAGGCCTGAATTCTCCGCCCACCTTAGCATTAAACTAGAGCGGTGGATATATTCAAAGCTTTTACCCTCCTTTGAGGATTTAAAGATTTGGAAAAATCTGTCTCGAAATGCCTTCTCCGTGAAAATGACGCGTGAGAGCTGAAACTGCGACGGGCAAAATATATTAATCGCACAAAGATGAGGAGCCAACTTAGCGATTTTGACATTTTTAATGAGATTGATTTTCATCAAAACATAAGAGATATTGAATAAAATAAATATTCAAATATTGGAACAAAAATTAAAATGAAAAAACGAGAACAAAATGATACTTAAAATATTTCCTTAATATGCTTCAACCAAGCCCCTCATAAGGTAAGAGGCTAAGTATATTCATCATACTTAGCATCACGGGGACATATAGTATAAATATATAAAAAAATACCAGAGAGAGCTATTCACCTGGCTCGAAAAATATATTACCGAAGCTTACAGTAAAACAACAATTTAAAGAAGTGGTAAATAGATTGCCGAAATAATAAATATGTGTTACGTGGGCTACAAATAAATATTTAACGGATAAATACTTCTATCAGTAGAGATAGAAAAGTTTTTTCCTGACTTATAACTCGATTGATTATTTTTATAGTTTCAGTGAAAACCTGCGAATTGGAAAAAATGAATTCACTTAGAATTTCAGGCATTTTCGAGAGGCAGGAAGACTAAATTAATTGAAAACCCACTTTCGTAACAACTCACTCACTTTTTCTCATGAGAAAAAAATGGAGATCGATTGAAATATCTATGAAAACTTAAGAGATCTTCCTGAAAATCGAAGAATTATGTATTTACTAAATTAGAATTCGATCGTCGGAGCTGGTAACCCCACCAAAACACCCCAGTATCGATTAAAGGGTGTCGCCTTAATTAAACCATCAGGTGACCTATGAAATGGTTACATCGTCTGAATTATCTCCTTCCAAACTCAACTACAAGAAATCCATGCTGATGCAAATAAAAAAAGATCTCTTATATAGTATTTTCATTCAGGTCATACTTCTCCCATCCAACTTTCCACATGATAGGTTCATATTTTTTCCTACTTCTAGATGTTTAAGTTCCTCCATGAAATAACAAATAATTACTTATTATAACATTTACTTCCGTACTCAACCGCTGTTAAAGAACTCAATGCACAACATTTCATCAAAGCTCTTTCGACCCATACAATATAACTGAGCATTTATGCTCAAATACTTAACTATAACAGTAGTTTCTGAATAACGGGTCCAAACCGATTGCCAAAAATCTTTGAATGAATTTCAAAATGGTTCAATAAATTGATCACCTCATTTACTAATTCAAAATTTTATGAAAATTTCAAGAATTTTCATCGAACAACAAGAAAAATTCCAAAATTCCAATACACAAGAACAAATTATGAAGGTGAAAGGTGAAAAACAACCAATAAATTATTAAGGAAATGCCCAGTCTATAGAAGTGGGCCAAAATTGAACATATTTATTCCGCGCTTTAGCAGGTCAAAGAGAACCTAGGGTGCATTCCATTCAATTTCGCAACTTCAGCAAGAACATTGGCATCTATGAGTGCAGAAGTTCTGAGCGAGATAGGTGAACTCATGCGTTCATGAGATTGCTACTGGTAATGGCTCACCCGTACTAGTAGAATATCAATTTAACCATATCAGAAGTGTATTTAAATATCTGTAAAACCTGGCCTCAAGAATAGGATGAAAATAAAAACTATTTCTTCTGGCTTAAAAACAATACAAGAATAGGGAAATTATAGCAAATTTAAAGTATGAACCAACCAAAAAAAGAATTATTTCCTTATTTCAGCAGAAAATAAACTATTCGTTTCCGAATCACTCACATACACATTTATTGGATACAACGTACATATGGTATTAATTGACTAAATTTTGCCGTTTTCTGCTAGAAGTAATGGGATACGTGCTGACTTTTCTGAACTCAATGACTAAATTTATTAGAGGAAAAGTGTCGATTCGTCAATTCAACGATATAGATTTTGATTATCGATTTTTCGATTTCATTACAATTATTAACTCCTAATACACATTATTTCCAGGTAAATGCGAGCATAAATATCAAAACACTTGCTGCATTTGGTTTGAAAAACATAAATGGAATCGATGCGGGTAAGATAGATATAAAACTATAGCTCGACATAGGAGACTGTAGCACAGCAAAATCGAGAAACGTTCCTCCAAGTAGTCTCTTAAACAGACGGCTTTTGTATTTTTCGTAAGGCTCTCACGAACACGAATCTTGAGAGCTTATCCTAATATCTTTCTATCTAAAAGTTGAAAAAAGATGACAAATCGCTTAAGTTTCCCAGGGAAGACGACCCACCTGGACACGTGAAGGTGGGAATGAAATTTTTTGCGACGGGGTTTGGGGGAGGGGGGGGGGAAGATAACAAAATAGGGCAAAGAATGATCTCAAGTTAGAAATGACTCCACCACTATTTCCCCAGCCGTGTAAGAGGTTGTTTTTCGGTATTAATCGGGCCGCATCGGTTTTTACGCCGCCATCAATCTTCCAGATAAAGTAGGTTTCGCGGAAATTATGGCTTCCGTGGACTCGCTTCTCATTTTATTCTTTCGAAGGGTTATACGCTATGATAAGTCGCGGCATAATTCAAATCAGGTTTATCAACGTCATTTAAACCAAAATAATACTTTGAGCTCAACCATACGCTCCATACTCTTTTTAATGTGTTTCCTCATATAAACAAGCTGTTACTGGGTAAAGATTTTAAAAACGTCGGCTTAAACCGGAACTAAGCGTAAAACCTCGTTCTCTAGCACTTTTGCGTCGGGGATGGGTCGTCCGTCAATAACTATGGACTTATTTTTAATACTAATGCAAGTGGAAGACACGCATGTGTCCGTGCAAGTGCAACATAACTCAACTTGTAAGGTGTCTAAAGCATCACATTGACATGGAACTCAATATAACTTAAAATGCATTAATTAATGCCTTATGTATATGCGAAGTAATGAACTCGACACAAGTCAATCCTGGGTACATCCACTTTCTCTTATTCACTATCCTTTCTTCAAACGTTCACTCACATATGCGAAAATTGGTTCAAAGGATAGATGACAGCCGTGGAAGCCAGGTTAAACATGAAGGCAAAATCGCCACCATATTCTTCACCTTACAATTTTTAAATCGAATGCACATCTCAAAGCAATCAACTTAGATGAATCCAACGACAGTATTCAAAGAGAGAAAAGAATGTTATATATTAACCAATCGAGTAAATTATAGATTCATCTGCGCGAGTATTGCGGCAACGGTCTTCATCACTAATTTTTTTCGTCTTCTCGTGAACCATATGGTACCCTTAATTCAGATAATAGATTATTTCTTCCCAGAAATTGTTTTTATGTCTCTAATTACGATTATTCCAAAGGCTAATTATCTACGTCATTAGATACCGAAACATACCTTCTAATTTTGGCACTGGTGTCAATAAATCGGTTGGCCTAAATTGAGGATGGACAAGGCTATCGATGAATTATCAAGTTAAGGATGACGAATTGAAAAAAAAATGAGAATATTGAACCACGTAACACTCATTTGAACGAAAATATGGTTTTCACACCAGCAAAAGAATGTCCACCGATGTCCACCACAATGGGATAACGAAGGAAAAAAATTATCAATGCACAAATTTTATAATTTCACCCTCCATTATTTACATTAGGGAATACATTGAATTTTCATTTCATGTCATTTCCAGCAGTTGAATTTAATGTATTAAGGTATCTCACACGCGCGAACTAGCTTATTCTACGACACATAATAGTCAGCATATTTCAGCTTCATGTGGATACTATTGGTACCGGAAAGAAACAAAGCATAAGTAATTAAAAATGCAGGCAATTAAAAGCACTTCCATCGCCTTCATATCTTCTTCGAAATGTATTAACTCTTTGAACACTTCTGTAAATAATCTGGTTTGTGGAAACTCAAACCCATAGAGTAGTAATAAAACCGCGAAGACGCTCCCATTTCCTCGTTGGCTAAGGCATCCTTTGTGAGTGAATCGCACACGTATTCTTTGCTGAAAACTTCAATACTCAGCCGCTAACATAGGTAACGGCTTTATCTCACTTCACGTTTCCTTCCCCAAGGAGCAATCTCAAAATAGAGACTATGATTTCCCCTAGAAAAAATATCCATGCCTGCAACTTAATGTGTTCCCCATTCATTCATTCTTTTATGGGGTAACAGTCCGCATCTTTAACTTCTACATGCCCGCTGTGTGATAGACGGTTGGGCGAGCTACCTCACCCGATATCGTTTTTCTAGGTCAACCGTGCTCAATTTTTTGAGAGGATTGGCTTGAACCAATCCTTTGAACACCGCTTCGGCGCTACGTCCACCAAGTAGAAAAGGGAGGTTTTTTGCTACACCTAACGCTGCCACTTTTATTTCCTCTCGGAAATACCTAATTCAGAAATTAATATCCTTCTAACGTTGAATGCTAAATTTAACCTCTTTAAATCGATGATGGACCGTATTGAAACTCTTGAACACATCACTATTCTAAGATGAATAAATCATAATGGTTGGAGATAAGTACGGTGCGGGTACATCATGAATAAACTTTCCGTTCAAAATAAAACTAGTCAAAAAAAGTTAAATAAAAGTAGTAAAAAGAGGCTGGCTTAAAATCTCTCACTCTGTGAAGCAATAGTTGGTAAGGATGAACGGTCCTCAATTGCTCTATCAGATTATGTTGTAGCAGACACCAATGGGCGTAGACTCTAAAGCAATAGCCCAGGCTAACAGAGAGTTAGGATTTAGTAAAAATAAGTAGGAAGATGAAATAGGAAATTTAAAGAGAACTGTTATTTCTCACAACATATGACTGTTCGTAGCATTTAATATTTCAATGAATCACGCTTGATATCGGAATTAAATCACGTGCATCAAAGAGCAGTATGTTTGTAAAAAGAAGCTATAAGTCTAGAAATATTAGTCGAGCCTATTAAAAGAATTGAAATGAGAATCGCTGTCAGATAGTAGGTTAAAGAATAGGCTTAACATTCTTAGAAAATTGAAGACTAATTACTTCTAAGGCGTTGCGAACATATTAAAAACTCCCTGCTAAAATGGTTGGTTAGATTACATGCAAAGTATTAGAGAGATAGATTGCAAGACGGAAAGGTTTAAAATGTCATTTTTACGCGTACGATTAGGGACCACAATGTGTTCAAAGCCGTCAATATTTTGAATGGTTAACATAGTTAGGGTTGTTTTTAATACTTTTTTTCGTTCCTGCAATGAATGAGCATACTCGAAAAATTATACTTTTATATAAGAAAAAGGACGTAAATTGCTATGCATTATGTCACTAATTTTGCGATCATTTTGCATGTACCTAACCTTGACTGAACTTTGACTAATGGACCCCATGATGCATGAGCGCAGTGTGAATAGAATGGTTAGTTAGTCAAAGTGAATTGAACCCGCATGAATATAATGATTAGTTTGTCAAATTAGTAACGTCAAAATAAGATTAGCACAAAATTTCTAATTACGGATTGATTCCGTGTTTGGCGATCATTGTGTTTGAAGTATAGTCACCCTATGCCACACATTTTTGAGGTGGCTAGCAGGGTACCACGTAAATGTAGATGAATTGTTGCGTCATTATTTTTGTGAAAAGTATTGCGAAATTGCAACAACTAAAGTTTCTTACACGCATCTGGTTGAAGTAAGAAATTTTGGGAGTTTGGGAGTGCAACATGTTTCCACATCTACATCTACGGTGTACCAAGAAAGCCACCTTCAGGATGTATGGCACGGGGTGATTCCAAACCAGGCATGTAGTACTCGTCACAGTTGAAGATCAAACCACACACGCTCCCCTGGCGGCTAGGAGCAACACTAAAATCCGCAAGGAGAACTACGCACTGCCAAGCCAGAAACTATTAAAATTCTTCGTTAACGAAAGTTCTAACTTGCAGTGTACGGGTTAGGATAACATTATTGAATTTCATTGCTGATACTAACTTACTAGATAGAACTAGTACTACTTCCTTAACTAGTATTGCTGCATTATTGTATTTAAATGTCTTTTATCTTCTTTGTTAGAACTTAACACAAAATTAAAGCAGTGTAATGGCATTTAACGAGTGTACTATGGTTTGGCAAGTATCGAAACGATAGCTAAAATATATCGAAGGAATTAAATGTTAAGCATGCATTGCCCAAAATCTTTCCCCGCCCCTCTCAATTCCAACTTAAATAACTAACACTTCACTGACCTGCTACAATTCAAATTCACATAATAATGACGTATAATTTACATATAACAGTTGTCTGAACAGATCGTCAAGAAATTCAAGGACACTAAATTTAAAATAGTATTCCAAAACTATAAGACAGAAAAACTCCTATACACTCGAGTTAAGGCTGGACCATCTCCTGAACTCAGGAGCAACATAGATTATTTCGTCCCCTGCAAAGGCTCTAACAGTGTTTACATCGGGCAAACATCACAATATTTTAAAGACAGACTTAATCAACACAAATCATCTGTTAAAATCTTAAATAATAACTGTGTATTATGCTGACTATGCCATTTCATACTGTCATTATTTTTTTTCACGAAGCCAAAATCATTTAAACAGAGCCTGGATCTAAAGAAAAGACTTTTTTAAAGAAATTGTGACCAAACCAGAAACCAAATCCTTGTTAAATAAGAAATTACATGTGTTAGAACTTAATAACTCAGTGTCATTGATAGCGGTTTATTATTTACAATCTGACCACGTAGGTGAAAAACTTTAAAAAATATTTTTTTCTAGGATTTTATCTCATTTTCTTTTTGTATTATCATTTTTAACAATATTAAAAAAAAAACAAAAAAAATATCGTTAAATTATTAACTCCATTGTTTCTATGTAATATTAATAAGATTTTCTATTACTAGGCCAAAATGTTCACTGATGTAAGTTGCTGTATTAGCTGTTATTACACACACTCAGAATAATTCATAGGTATTCAAAATTTGTTAATTAAATATGTATATGAATTCACATTATGAAAAGTTGGTAATGTCTGCTGTTTCATTTAAAATTTGAACAACACTACAGAACAATATCGTCAAATAATAATTAAATTATCCTCGGCCATATGATTTCAACTGCTTTCACCTCGAGGTTCACTCATATAGAAATTACATACTGAACCTGGCAAAGGAAGTTTCAAAGATTATCGAAACGACCTAGCCGTGGGGAAAATGCTAATCCGTGAAAAATATTTGAAGCATGGTAGGAATGATCCTGGTTGAGATACGATCATCTTAATCAAATTGAGTTCTTAATCTCCATTCCCAGTCATAGTTCTGGTAGCAATTGCACTGAATGCGCACTTAAAAAATATATTCCCTTACTTAAGCCGTTGATCTCGGGATCACAGAAATAGGGCTCAGTAGAGCGACATCGAGGTGGGAAAGAGTCGGAGAAAGATGCGACTCTGGCTGCTCTTAAAAGATTAATTCGGTTCGTTAAATCCGAATTTGTTCGAAGGCGTTGAAGCTCAAGATGCCCTTCACGGAATCCTTCCGGCGTTTTCATCGTCTCAGCGCTCTCGTCAGCAAATTTTTTCCATCTTCTTCTCATTCGAAATCCAATTTTCCAGCATTCTTCGTCAAGATAGGTTCACAATGTCATGCTTTATACGGACACATCCCACAGTATTTGGCTTTCACGTGACAAATTCCATTCGCATGACAAGGATTGCATATCAGAAAAAATACTGTAAAATATCGAATAGTGCAAGGCGCATTAGATTAAGAAGGAAGCGTCTGGAAAGTGTAATACATAAATATTATTCTAAATTTAGCGACAAAAATTACTTGACGGTAGGAAAACATGGAAAGTAAGGCGTAGAGTATTCAGGAGTCCATTATCCACAATTATCACAATAAGTAAAACCACACAGTATTATTGTACACTCGTAGCTATTATAAAGCTGAAAACGAAAATACCTAAATACCAGAAGCAACATTACTTTTGGAAAACAATTATTTTTAAGACTCTACCGATCTAACGGGCTATCTTCTCAATATCAATCTTTTCACTTATAAAAAACATTATTTTATTAAATTTTGGCCACGACCTGGAAAAATTACTGCCGCTGACCTTAACAAGTCAATTTTTTCAGGTATGAGAAAAACTCTATAAGGCTACTAAGATGATGATGAAGTCCCAAGATAACGAGCAATAATTTTCAGTTATGTACATAATTCAAATGTAAAGACTATTATTTATAATTCATAATACATTGGAGAGTTAAAGGAACTTTCAAAACGAACAATAAAATACAGCTTCCTTGTCGGAATACGTAGATCCTACGATAAATGCTCTTCAGGATGCAAAAGACAAAGAAATAAGTTCATCTACATAAAAGTTTAAAAAATCATACATGAAGCTCCAGAATGGCGTTTACTTCCAATGAGTGGAATCACTAAGGAAGTGTGTCATTTAGTTAGGGAAGGTAGTCATTCCTATATTCATGTACGATACGACAACGGAAAGGCAAGATGAAAGGGAGAAAGTCCAAATTTGTATGAATGGACGAATGCCAGTGCATTAATTACAGCGGGACTGGAGCACAGGGTAAATATCTCTTTTCATAATGCATGAAGAAAGTACTCCAGCAGGGATTGGATGGAGTAATCTCGCAAGGGCGAGGCATATGGGCTTGCGTGTTTCTTGTATCTCGTCCTGCTCGGTGCATAAAAATAAAAGAGGAGAGCGCCAGGGGGTGTAGGGATTTCGCGTCCAATATTCCATAAAAATTTAAACAGCTAAAGAAACACCCCCGCGAGAGAGGCAACCATTCGCCAAGAAAACCATTCGGAGAATGTATACGATACTATCAGAGACTGAGAATCTGCGCAAACGACTTCGAGGGAAGTCAGTTCCGTCGACGCCGCGTAGTTGCTCCGGTCATATCTAACAGAGTATTTTAGCGGCGGATCGCGAGGGGTATAGGGAAATTAACGGGGATAGTTCCAATTTCGACAATATTTTCAAATAATATTTTCATCAATAAACTTTCATTTATATTCACCGAATGCATTTATCAATCACTACTACGCAATTATCTACTTTGTATCCTAAAATTTCACGTTTCTTTTTACTCACGCTCTTGGACATCTACATAATACCCTGCAAGCCACCTCAAAGATGTGTGGCTGAGGTTGAAATATCACCATTATGGATTATACTATACCGCACAAAATTTAATTAAACTACAACTATTAATGCATTAGAAATGCCAGAAGGTGAAATTTAACAAACAAGAACTTCACATGACAGCCTCCAGAGAACAATCCAGTTCGGGTGAGGATGGAGTGCATTATGCAAATTATGAAGGGCGTCAAAATAATGGGAAAATACATCTGCACACTACCTCGCGAGTTGCCGCAAAGGCGTGAGTCAGGGAGGCTCACCAGCCAATGAAGGTGATGGAATAGTGAAATTAAATGGGAAGAGGGAGAGAGGAGGAAATACAATCATAGATGAATAAAGCGGCAAGCTGAAAAAAGAATGGAGTAAAGAGATGAGGCAAATATATATTCTTGCAAATGACATCTGATGATGTTTTTCCCATTTTCTGTATTTGAAACTAAAGATCCCATCAATATTCAAATTTTGTAGTGGCTTAGAAAGATTTTTCGTCACATACGTTCGCTACGATCGATCGCCAGACTTAATTTTAACAAATATTTTGCGAGAAAATTAACTCTTCCTCGCGCAAGACTCACTTCTGCATGAATTCGAATCTCGCAGTATGATGAATTAGTAGTAATAGTAGTACTAATCAGTTGTGGTATCTTGGTCATAGTACTGCATGCTGGCATCTTCACCTACACGTGACACTCTTCTGGTTTCTGGTTTGGCTGTGCACTGTTCTCCTGACTGCTTTTTGGTTCGCGCTCAGTGGCCACGGGAGCATGCAAGGCTCGACCTCGAACAGGGACGAGTGTTGCGCGCCTAATGTGGAATCATTCCGTGCCGCACACCCTAAGGGTGGCTAGCATGGTATTTCGTAGGTAGGTGTATACTGCGGGCCACCTATAAGCGCATCCAAATTCACGAATGTTTGGTAATGCAGCTAACTCGACGCCTACGACAGCTAATGTGCTTGTTCGAACGCACTGGTTGGATAAGTATCGTTAAACTATATCTTAAGTTAATAATGAAATGTTGGATCTAGCATCTGGATCCCACACACACAGAGTGTGAATTTCATGCAGTAGGACTAAGTGTGAGGAAATATCTGGATTTAATTAACTGTGAAGGAGCTGACCTTCGAGTTGATTACTTTGCGTGTTTATATATAATGCAGATCAATTCCACTCTTCCCAAACTTGACCCGCAACTGGGCCTAGCGAACTCTCCTCCCATCCAGAAGATATTCCCGATTCAATCACCAAATATCAACTAAGACTCCATCTAGGAATTCAAGTCGACGCAACTTCACGCCAACTCCACTTTAACCTTCCTCTCGAGTGTACGCTGCTGCACACCTACCACACGCTACGCGCTCACAAATGATATTTCTTTAGAAATAATACTCTTCCCTACTCCTCGCGAAATTCCAATTTTCCCACCATTTCCTTTCACGAGTCTGCAACGTTTATTTTTTTACCCAAAAAAAACGCTCCCTGGTACCGAAAACAATGGGAGAGCAAAAATATATTTTCTTTAGAATTACAAAGAAGGTTTTTCCTGACTTTTTTCGTCAGCACGAAATTCTCAGCGAACAAAAGGTGAGGCGGGCACAAAGCAGTCATGTCACATCCTACGTAAATCCGAAGATCATCCGTTTGCTGAGGACGCGAAATGTTCTGTGCCGAGGAGTTGAGAGACGTCCCCTTCGTTTTTAGCAATTACACAAGTGGTTTAACTGTAAAATAGGTATGTTTTCGGTAAAATATTACAAAATCTTTTCGCCGATATCTCAACTTTTTTTTCCATATTAAGAAATGCTTGGACTTCGTTAAGATCTCTGACTTCGTTATGAATTTATAAACCACATTGCTCTTCGCAGCCGGATGCCAATTAAAATTTCGCCTCGCCAACTTGGAAATATTCCTAAAAGTAGGTAAAACCTACTGATTTGGAAACTAAAAATAACAAATTAGATTAAGGCAAAATTTATCATACTAATCGATAATCATCCTTAATGCCCTTATTTATAAGGCATATCGATATGTAACTCTCATAACGTTGAAATTAATTTAATGGGTCAGCTTGTTTGGGAAAAAGTTATGACTCGGCTAAGGCAATCAGGTTCATAGCGTAGTACGTATTCTAGGTATCTGTCGATCATTAGCAAGTAACGCAGTTTCCGGTATTTTTCACACTCTATCAGGAGGGGTAGCATTTAGTATTGCATTAGTAGCTTTCGTTGAAAGTATGTTTTTAAGTAATAACACCATCTTTTATTTTTTTAATCTTTACATAACAATCAATTACTGAGGCATTTATGCTGACAAAATAACTATCACGGATGGGTCCATCATAAATTTAGGAAAAACAGCAAATAAATAACGCCTCAATAGAGTTCTTAGTGGATTATATTTCGAGGAAAGATGTAGATACAAAGAAATGATACATAAGCCCTAATAATGTGATCAACTTAAAAGAATTATAATATAAATAATCACATGGCATACTGGTTTATCTATATCTACATCGCGATTTATTTAAAATGGTGACGTGTGCCCTAAAAATGAATGTTTATACTTGAAAAACACTACGAGCCAACAAAAAACATTAAGGCAGAAGCTAAAGGAAGCCGTTTGGGAATATTAGAGTCAAAGTCAAATTAAGATGCAAAATAAAATCACATCGCACGAATATGGAGCTAACACGAAGTGAGAACAATCGCCCCAAACTGCATTAGCAGCGCGAACAAAATTGACCAAAAAGAGAGACATATTGCCAAATAGATAGACACAAGAGTGCTTTTTTACCCAAGCACTATATGTGGCTTCATCAAAAACAGAGCAATACGTAAATGCCATTATTATTTCTTAATGCCATCCATTATAACTTTCATCTCCCTATTCATGGCTGGAGACTCAAGACACACTTCCACACCACCTTGCGGCAACTTGAAAGGCAAAATGCAGATGTAGAAGTAAACAGCTCCCCACCGGTTTCCAGTCCAATCTCAAGATTACACCGCGCCTCTCTTGCCATTATCCAAGGTGTATTCTTGAATGAAAACTAGCTATGGAAGACAGTACCCCTCTCATTCTCCCCTGCTTCGCCCTGCGCACGCTGATCTTCCATCCGCAATCCTTTTTTGCGCAGTCTGCGCTATGACAGAGCGTAGAAGTTCAAGGGAAAGATTGCATGGAGCAAGAATTCTGATAAGTTTCGGGTGACCGAAACGCCTAATTTTTCAAATAAATATCGACGGCAAATGAATAAATATTAACACCAGAAAAAAATAGCATGATTAATGTTTGATTTCTAACGGTGTGCTTTCGAAGCATTACGTTGGCGAAAACTATTAACACCACAGTACAACCCTCGAGTTACATAATTTAACTTATTACCGCACGCCTGAGACATGCATTGCGAATGGTATAAGCAAGTATGACAACAAATATTAGGATAATATTCACATAAAACCAACTGCCAATAAATTGCACTTAGAGCGCAATTAGAACGAAAGTTTTGTAAATATTCCTGCAGTTTCTCCATTTCGAAAATTATTGGAAATAACGATCAAGTGTAACGGATTTATTGTTTTCTAAAGTGTATCTTAGATAGTAAATTTTGCACGCTAAGGTTTAATAATAACTAGCGAAAATATAAGGAAACACGGGGCAATTTTAACATGAATGTGACCTAACTCTCCTATAATCCCTCCAAAATGAATTAATTGATAAGAGTCAACATTCGCGCAGATGCTTTTGGAAACCTAAGTTTTTCAATACTCTTCCCTATCGTGTTTCATTCCTTTCACATTTCCGTACGCAATTAATGTTACCCTCACAGTTGCGATTAATTATTTAAAGTGCTTCACACGCCATGTGAGATGAGAGTTTATACATATATTACTCACTCCAGTGACAACAAGGCACATGCTCCTTGTACTGTGATTTACATTATTATCCCACAGCATATATGAATTAATCATGGCTCTAAAAATCCACGATCTTTAAGTTATAACAATAATAAGATTGACAGTTCATGGGGATTTAAGACAAGACTTAGCGTATTTACAAATGATGACGCTTTCTATAATCATATGTCCATGCATCTTTCTTATGAATCTTTCTCATGCATCATAATAGATAGAAAAGTTCCGTTTTCTTATTCCTAACTAGGTCCTTGTTACTATCAGTGAAAGATAAACCCAGGTGTCTTTGCAAAACGAACTCATATTAGGGAGGGCACCGAAGGAAAATTCAACTATTGACGACACTGAAACATGCAAAAATTTCTCCTATGTGACTTCAAGGATTGAGTCTGGAACTAATGAAAGCATTAGTTACAAATTATATTCCACTTATATGAACTCAGAGAACAGGTAAACTGCGAAATGTTACGTGCTCTTTGGCGGCAGCTCGGAGATTTTTCCTTCTTCCTGCTTCCCCGGCTTTCGCATTACATTCCCTCCAGACAGGCCTATTGCATCCCCTCTAGATTATGTTCCATAATTTGAGAGACCTTGGGAGTCTTGAGGCTCGTATTTCCTTTCTTTACACATCCATGGACCCTCCTATCTCCTAACTCTCTTGAACTATTTGGCCGAGTCAGAATAGGCCTTAAAATGCTAGGAAGCTCCTTGAAAAAAAACAGCTGATTTTAAAATAACTTAAAACAATGTATTGATGATGATGTGGACGTAGATTTTTGCAATACTAACGGTCAATGGCTTATTACAAAATTGAAAGGTCTCTCATAAGTTTCTAAGGTTATAATAAATTTAAGGTTTCTTAGTCCGATTATAAGGTTATAATTGTCATCAATCTATACAAAAGGATAAAATCATCAGAAATATTTACTCAGTATACAGTGTTTCTCGTCATAATAGTGTTCAATTAAAATAAAAGGACCAATTAGCTAGTAACGAGTCAAAGCGTTTTACCTCAAAGATTTACTTTGAAATTTCAGCGAGGAACTGTCATCACTCATCTTCGCAAAATAAAACCCGAATAATTTGGTAAATGCATTTTATTCGTATATTTACGATAAATAAGCACGAAACGCATGTAACCCTCAAATATGCATTGATATTCACCGTATAACTCGTCGATTGTGATAAATGTCGCGAATAATTGATAGGCCGACATTTATATTATTCTGACGCCATCACGGGGAAAACTTACGAAAATATGTAAAGTTCGATTACTCGAACGTGTCTGGAAAAAATATTTAAAGCGACGTTAACTTTTTATAACTACCTTTTTATTATACATCGCAATATATATGAAAGTTGTGCAGCGAATAGCACTATATCTACATGAGGTTGGCGTTTCTCAATGCCTATCGGTCTGCTCTTGAATTATGATCACAGAAATAGACTTCAGATGTTATAATAGTTCACATAACATTTCTTTAAAAAGTCCATCGGTCGGTTACCATCCGGTCAAGGATAGCAACGCCAGGAAATTAATGACTGTAGAGAAGCCAAAACCAATCAGGCTAAATTCATATACCAAGCCATACGTATACCATCAGTAAGCCGTGATAAGCTAGAAGCAAATTCCACTCATTGTAAGGTATACAATACCAGACACTTTCAGCAGGGCAGTTTTGTACTTTGAAATCATGCATAACATGGTATTACCTACCCTTTATTCCGACTCAACAATCCTTCAAATCACAGCTCATTAAAACCCTTCCCTCACGTAAAATGGTTGAATCGAAGAAAACTGGGCCATGAAAAACCATTTTCGATTCCTCTGTTAGTATTATCGATAACTTGTGTCCTCGTATTAACAATGCAGATCAGACAAAGGCAGATCCTTCATAATTCTTGGCCCATTTTTGCTATAAATGATCGACAAAATAAAGTATTTCTCGATGTATAATCCTCTAGCCATTAGTCACCAAAGCCTAGTGGCCAACTACCCTCGTACGTGGCCTTAAACGTGACAGTGCTGATCCAATTGTACACCCTTCAGTGACGTTTGATAGGTAAAATGGTATGCATGAAGAAATAATAACTTGTGACGCAACATGCAGTCCGTTTATTGCCATTTTAAGCGAAAAAAAGCGTAATCGTATTTACCGGATTTATACAAATTTTAGTAGAGAATTAAATAACGAAAATTTCAAGGGGAAATTTTACGGCTACTTTTTGGTTCTATGGAAGTATCACAGGCAGAGAATTTCATGGAAAACAAAGAAAAAATAGACAACAAATACACCGTATCATAAAAGAAGTCTTACTTTCAAGGTCAAAGGTAAATGGTAGTCTGGCATACGATATGATATTAATATTATCCGAGTATATTTGTACGAGGAGCAGGTCTCTACAAAAAAAAATACTTTTATTCACTTCTTTCCATATTTTCAAAGCAATTTAATTTAATATCATGTTCCAAGAGTAAATGAAGCTGAATTAAAGTCTTTGCAAGAATCGTTAAATCTGAGCTTCACTTTTTTCAGAAAATCTCTCACTTAAATCAGCAGCAATAGAAAAATTACCAAATAGATTGCATAATCTTTTGCAACGACAGACGTGGTCGTTTTTCTTATGAATCGATCAATCATGACTTTGAAGTAAATAATAGGAAAAAATATCTAGGGACTCAGTCAATGTACAGCACTTATAGACCATAGAATTTTAAGCAAAGTAAATACTTTATTAATTCAAATGCGCTTGTTAGCCTAATGTAAAGCTGAAGGTATACATATTGGGAAGTAAACCATTTGTGACTGGCCTAATATGCCAATTAAAAACAAAACAGTAAAACTCTCAGCAGAGTCATTACAGCAAAGAGAGAATATCGCTACAGTTAAAGCAAAAATAAACAAGTAGGTAATACGCTGATGAAGCTGGCTGGATTTCTAATTCAATAAAATAAATAATAATTGAGTTGGTGACTTTATTCAATGGCATTAAAGTAACGAAAATGAGCTGAAATAAATAAAGACTCATATTACCCATCTCTATGTTTTAAGAATAAAGGTGTGCCTTGTAATATTAACAAAAATATGAGTGCATAGGGAACAGAGGTGTATGAACGTAACTCACAATATGGCACACAAATCTCACGATGAAACAAGAAAAATATGACCCATGTAGTAACAAAGAATGTTGATTTTTTTCTAATGTATGGGATGTAGATCTCCATGAGGCAAATGGAACATGAAAATGTTAGCAAAACTTTAGGATTAGGGCATAGTTATGCCTTGACCATACAACTTGCAACTTCAGTGAAGCCAACATTAGCAATAATAGTATGAGCAACTACTAGGAGTTGTGAAAATAGACTTTTAACTCTCAGAGGTGGAAAAATTACATGCTCACGCATCTATCGGTAAAATTCCCGTGACTGTCTCCACAGGAAAGAATGTAAGAAAATATGTAAGAGTGTAAAGGAGCGTTAAAAAACATACACTCTAGTTCCCATTCTTACTTATCTTTAAAGCATGTAAGATGAAGGCACAATCCGGTAAAATGAAGTTCAAAACCAATCATTCGAATATACAAAAACGATTTTTAGAGAGTAGGAATACGAACAACCAATTCAATTTGAAGGCAAATCAATCAATTTAAAATCATTCATTATATTTCCTACTAACGATGTAGAGGGTAGGTATGTAAATTGCATAAAATAATAAACGATAATTGTTGAAAATTGTAAAAGAATGTGCTCCAATATTCCACGGTTTAAGACTAGATATAATTTACCAGCAATGATAAAAAGCAATTTTTTATGATATTAACATCATTAGCCAGCATTTCCTTAGTTTGGGCAACTCTAGTTTTTTTAACAATTATTTAAATATGAAACTTAAACGTTTAACTAAAGCCGCGTCGGAATTTACAAAACCTTAAGAAATTAGAGTAAACCAAAATCAGTCCATTGAATTATGTTTTGAAGCACAAATGGTTTAATATACAGCTCAGTAACTTTCCTAGACATTCATTTATATAGATTTCCTTTATTTCCCATGAGATACTTAGGAGAAAACAAAATGTTTCAGTTAAAAAAAGCTCTCTGTACAATTAAGTTTGATTAAAAGACTTGCTAACTATCCCAATGAAGGTTGAGTTCAAAGCCCACGTTTCAAATCCAGTGAATGGAATTGAGCTAAAAAAAATTAATTCCTCACCCTAGAGGAGAATAATTCAAGCTTAGCTTCTGTAATCGTGCAAGTTTTATATTCCAAATGAATTGATGATTACTCCATAGGCGATATTAGAGTATAAGATACCCTCTTTAAACCTAGACAAAGGATTGAGAAACATATTCAACCTAGAATCCCGGGAGTGTTTCGTTCTTGACCTTGTCTACGCGCGTTTCTATGGAATGAAGAACAAAGGGATTATATTCCCTCTAGTGGTGACCTTGATTTAAGTTTTCTCTCAAACAACCTAGTCAAGTAGTATGATCCATCATTGGTACAATCACAGGTAATTTATAAAGTTTGCTACGATGGAAGCCAATGGTAGGCAAATAAAAGAAATCCAAAAATATTTAATTTTATATTTCAAATTTCATACCGCAAACATTAAGCATGTGTGTTAATGGTGGCCAATACTAACGCGCTTTCCGTGCTTAAAGGCAGAATAGAGATAAACGATCGCATTTCATATATGAAATAACAAAATACATTAAGGATTTGTTAGACTAATGGCACGGTTTCGTAACCTATGGTTCCATGAAAAAAACCTCAAATGTCATTTGCCAAATAAATTGTCAATGCAAAATTGACAATTCCCTTTCTATCCAATGAATCGTTATAAACCCGTGGTTTTCTCTCTTGCTTAGAACTGCGATGGCTTAAATACGTCTACTTCATATACTAGGACACATATTGTCAGTTCACACTGATTTTCTACTATTTCACCACAAAGAGACAACATTTACTAATAAAACGGCGTTCAGCCGAGCAAGGAAGTGCCAGTCAAAAGTACATTTCAGGATTGAAAAATACCATACCAAGGAAAAGTGTCAATGCGGTATGAACAGAAGAAAATAAAATGCAGAGCTTGCCTATTAAAAAGGCCCAAACTATAGTCAGCCTAAGCCAATAGTAGGTACTAGTAGAGTATGTCGGTTTCCTTTCCTGCTCCGCCACTAGTTATCCATAGTAGCCTGGCATGCACAAAACCACATCTGATCTAGTAAAAATGCCACTTCGTTGTGAGTAGAGAAATTGCAAGGTCACAATAAAAACCTCCTGACTAAGTGTAACAAATTCAAAGGTCTAAGCATAAATTTAAATAACCGAGGAAATCTCTCCGATTAACTCATCTACACCAGATCGCATCTTACTATTTTAAAATAAACGACATTTAAGCAGGGGTTTTACTATTTCAGAGAGCGTAACAATTTACGAGAATACCGACATTCCTTTTGAGTGTTCCAAGAATTTGACTTGCCTTTTTTTTCAATTTAATATGTCGCACATGGTCCTATAGGCATAATGGTTCTCATAATAGGAGCATGATCTTTAATATAGATTTTGAAAGAATCGTGGCTCACTTCTTTATGCAAATCTGGCATATTTATTGTCAAGCACCACAATCGAAATAGATACTATGTCTTGTTGCGAACATATTTCAGTTCTATGATACCTAGGTACTGAAATACCTCCTCTGTCGCTTAATCTAAAGATTGAAGTGCAAAACGTTGCTATTGCAATGGGCGTGGATCAATTCCGAACAGTAGATATTGGGTAAAACCGAAAATTATTTTGAGGAAGAATGGCAAAGAAAAAAAACTTGAAGTGACCATTGTGACAGTTCAGACTCATTTGAACACTCATATACGTTCCTTCGAGTGAAGTCCTAGATACCATCTCCTTCGAATGAAGTCCTAGATATCATCTCCGCCGCGGCTGAGATTCTAACCTAGGTCAATAAATTTCTTGTGAAGGGATTGTAAATGAGTAATTTAGCCACCACACGTAATCCGATACCCCATTGAAACTGTCACCTTCAAGTGCCCTCAATCATGCTATTACTATTCCCTAAAGCTAACGATTAGTCACATATTTCGTGAATGACATTAATGGTTGAATGGTAGTTCCAAAAAAGTTAGCAGCTGAGAACATTGATAAATCTCGGGTTTGTATCCAGAACCTATATTCAGAAAATTACAACTTTTCCTCGAGCACAATAATGGCGCCGCTTTATAGGAACTGGTTCTCAAGATGCAATTCTCATAATTTCTAACTTGTTTAAATCGAATAGAATTTGCCTAACTAAATCAAGAGAACCGCATAAACCATGAGTCTTTCAGCTAAGAAATATCCCTCAGGACAGCTAAAACTGGAATCACTACAAACTACTCCCATTCCGTGACGTAGAATAAAATTAACTGGGGCACTTTCATCTCAAAACGGTCATTTAAGGAGATTAAATTTTCGTAAGAAACATAAGCGGGACTTCAATGGTTTCCAAGAAAAACAGGAGCGTTTTTAAATGCTTCCAAGGAGCCCCGACGCACTGTGGGCTGAAATCGAAAAAAAGCTGGCCAAAAATGATTTTTGTAACTTTTTATTTCGGAAAAGAACGATGACATTTTCTGAATATTAAATAATCATTATATAAAACAGTGAAATATTTTTTTTATAAGTTCTTTTTTTAGACCAGCAGACGTCTGAGAAGTTCATAAAAAATGTTTGAAAAATTATTTTCCCTTTTTTTGTGAAAACTGACGCAAGAATTTTGTTACTGCTGCATTTCAATGTAAGATACATATTTTTCAAGCATACCAAAAAAATGTGTATTTTTCAAATCAGCTATAGTGAAAGTTTTGATTTTGTTGATATTTTCTCTAACTTTTTTAAACAATTAAATATGCTATTTTTCACGTATTTTTACCATAAAATAGAAAAAAACTTAATGTTAGAGATCTTTAGCGACAAAAATTTTAATGCCAAATTATAAATCAAAGTGTCAAATTTAATATGCAAAAGAAATATCCTGCCCCAACCTGCCCCCCAACCACTCCGATCAAGTTATATGCGCAAAGGTCCAACCGCGCGGCGCGGAGCTGAGATGCGGAAATTTGGTCAGAATTTGTTACAGTTAATGATTACTCGATAAAATTAGACAACACTCGTGTTTTCCACACTAGTATACATTAAACAATCTATATAAGCCTTATTGTTCCATTTTTGCAATGAGCACATTACGATTTTATTTAAAAAGATAACATTTGCAAGGTTAAACTTGTGCGCCGGCAAGTCGAAAGCTTTGTCTCATGAAGCGGGCGGATGCAGGGACATATTTTCTCATCCTTGGAAAACCCAATTATAACCACTATGCACTCACATATTTTGCTTATCACACATTTCTGAGCCTTATGACTATCAGCTGCTCAAACCTTCGAAAAAGGAAAGCGTACAGCAGTAGCCGCGGCCACTACCCGGCCGACCGCGATAATCCCCTTTGTGCCTGTTAACCCTACCAAGTCTGAAGATTTTTATCTAGCGTTTGAGAGCTTGATAATCCCTGTACGGCTAAGTGTAGGTAAAGATGGCATTCGATGCTTTGTTTTCAGTTGGTCAAAATTCCGCTTATTGTTTTATTGCCTCGCCCATGACAAGGGGTTTTTGCACTTTTAAGGATCGCTTCTCTTAGACACGTGCACGGACGAATTCCACGAAGTAGCTCCCATGGGTTTTTCTACAAATGCTTCTTTCCAATTGGTTTAAAAAATTCTCTTTTTCATGATTTTACTGAGAAAATTAGTCCGATTTTCCTCGTGAGTGCGAAAGGATCTCAGTGGTTGTTCCACGGAAGCCAAAAACCAAGAGTTCTCTGAAGTTCAATTTCCCCAGAGCGTGAAATTTCAACATAGAGGCCGTACTAAAGGATATGATCAATGATTAGGTATATAAGTTTCCCTGGACAAATATCTCAGTGATTGTGTGTGTATTACGCCGCGAATTTTATTCTTATTTTGATTTGCTTCTCCAGTGATTCAGGTTCATGACATTCCGGATTAGAAAAAAATGGACTCCACGAAAGTGACCCGAAAAGAAATGCACGACATGATTATCAATGGAAGTGGAAATTCGGTGTATTCAAAAAGATAATTAGCCTTGCAATATCTTCACAGTAAGTTTAACCAAGGAAAAGACATGGAAATTAAGGAAATTTGGACGAATGTCATGAATGCAAATTTTTTCAGTTCATACTACAAAAAATGAGATAGGTAAATGTAATAGGACTAAGGACAGATTTAAACAAATATTTCGCTTTTGTTTAGAAAGAATATACCGTTTCTAGCGGAAATGTATAAATATCTGTTCGGAACTCCCATCTCAGGTTGATACCAATCATTTGTTAACATATTTCCAATGGCTGTATTTTACTCCAAGGCTATTTAGTATTACCATTGCAATCCAGTTTCAGGTTCTTCAGAGTTAAGTGGCAAAGAAAAACCAAAATATTTTGAGAGGTCTACTGATACAACTAAAAGAAGAAAAGTAACAGATTTAAGAGAGAAAGCATCAGCAGCAGAGCTATCGCTAGCCACATCCATGACATTGCGCTTCGAAGGAAATGACGCGGCAGCGAAAATAATTACTGAAATGACTACAACCACCCCCACCCGAGGAAAGCGAATGTTAAAAAAATGGAGGTCAATGCCTACACCTCAAAATGAGTTGACGCCAAAAGAAGCTCTTTCGTTAATTGTCGATTGCAAATTTAACAAAATTGCAATATAAAATACTTCGTAAAACTGACAAAAAATGTGGACACAAGCTTTACCCTAGTTATGAAAGTGTTAGATATCAGAAGAATACTTCAAACCTTGAGGGCATATCAGTAGGGGGAAAAAATGTGAAGTGAGCCTTAAAGAACTGCTGAACCACACAGTCTCTCGCATAATAACATCTTTATTAAGATTCAGAGATGATCACAAGAACTTTAACTTTTCCCTCATATGCAAATGGGGGTTCGATGGGAGTTCGGGATACTCTCAATACAAGCAGGTACGGGAGGACGCGAATGCCACTGATGAAAGCTTATATTCTACATCTCCTGTACCACTTCGTCTGCTGGATGATGTGACAGGTAGGTGAACAAGAAATAAATATTTTTGAACTTTAACTTACCAACTAAATAAGTTTTTAATTTGTTTCTATCATTCATACATTTCAAAAAGGTGAGGCTGTCTGGTCAAATCCACGGCCATCGTCTACGAGATTTTGCCGGCCGATACGACTTCAGTTGATCCGAGAAACCGCTGAAGTAGTGATTGAAGAAGAACGTGAACTATGACGTGAAAGAGTGAAAAGATAAGTGAAATCATAGGGATGATACAAAGTTTACAGATCGGAAACATCACCGTGAAATATAACATGTTTCTCACAATGATAGATGGAAAGGATAAATTACGGTACGTTCAGCGATTACTGCTCAAAGATCGCTTCCCTGTATATAAAATTGTATCCGTGGTATCGCATGCCACCCACGGTGCACAAGGTGCTATTTCATGGAGCACCAATTACAAAGGCAGCAGTGCTTCCCATTGGCCAGCTGTCGGAAGAAGCTTTGGAATCTCGGCATAAAGATATTAGAAGGTACCGAGCACACCATACGAGAATATTTCCCCGTTTGGCTGAAATGGAGGATCTTTTCCAAAGGATCCTCCTAACTTCGGATCCTCTTATATCTGGAAGTTTTATTATAAAAAATGTAAAAAGACATGTTTAGAAAGAAACACGAGATTTGCTTGTGATCGATGAGCTAACTTCGGATGTGGATAGTGATGATTTGGAATCTGATGAAAACTTATATTGGGTTAATGAATTAATCTTTCGGGTTTCATCATTTGTAATACATGATTTTGTTTTATTTTTTATATTATCTGTTTCAAGATTTAAAATGTTTCTGAAGTTATTTCTTGTGTCTGTAACGCCAGTACAAACGCTGAGCCTGATGCCTAGTTTTAATTAATTATGTCATTAATACTGTTTATAAAAATAATTTTATGTATTTAATATGAAACATTTTGTTTAAAAAATAAAATATATTTTAAACTACTTACTTTCTTATTAAAAATCATTTATTAAATAATAAAATAATCTCTCTATACTGGAGCGGTACGCCTAATCGATTTTTGGATTTTTTCAGTCTCCACTAATTTGTTTTAAAAAAAGGCCCCGGATAAATCTTTTGCTAAAATGTCATAATAGTCATGTCAAGACGCCTAAAGAAAAAGAGTTGGGACGATTTCGCCGTTCTATCTATAAAAATATGGAAGAAAATATTTCTGACCAGCTTTTCTCGATTTCAGCCCACAGTGTGACGCCTGCTGACAAGCTAAAATGTCAGATGAACGAAAAATTACCTTTCCTAGAAAGAGAGTTTTCCACCGCACAAAATTTTCAAGCCAACTTCGCCGCAACAGGCTCTTTTTTTCCTTCCCGGAGACAAGTCCGGGTCTTGGATGAAGGGCGAGGAAGTAAGGTGGAGGAAAAAGGAAGTGCGACAGAAGTATGAGGGGGATGGAAGGAGGAGAGGGGAGAGGGTACGATACAGAGCGGGTTTTTAAGGTTGCTTGCGATAGTGGAGCTGACGAAAAAATAAAAAATTGACGAAAAAATAAAATCATGACGAAGGAAATTGAGAAAATCGAATTTTTGGATCCACTTATCCTTCTAAAGTTCACGGCACCTCCGCAGCCATCTAGTAGGTCAATCGACTGCGGTATACAGTTTTTCCCATCTCCAAAATACGCACCAAAGTCACAAACAAAAGTTTACGTTAACGTTCACCACCCGAAGCAATCTCCACATCATTCGAGGAAACGGTCAAGAATTTTACAACCCGCGTTATCAACAATTATTTTTAAGAGTACAAGAGTGTCCGCTGGAAATGACTGCGCAAACGTACAAAAGATTAACCAAAAAAACGATTCAGGAACATAAATAATCTTGCCTTACTTTATAATATGGAATATTATACATCTATGGTGCCATTAAATTGGTTTAAGTTGTATAATGCATGGGAATTGCGTGAGTTATATTAGAAAGGAAAATATTGATAAAACATTGGAAACAATAAAAACATTAGAAAAAGTACTCACAAAAAGTACAAAATATTCTCTCTCACAACGCCTGAGATTCAAAAAGGGTGACATACCAGTGATGTAAATTGTAAATGCAAATAGAACTGAACAACCACAAGACGCATGAATATTGGCTAGAAAATCTCTGAAGGGCAAATTTTATCCGTTTCGAGTTCCGTTAGAAGGCTGTCATTATAAATTTCCTTGGGAATGATATCCGTTTAAATCTTAATGTTAGTCGGTTTCATTTTTTGATAAAACAGTGGGGAGATTACTAGGTTATTCCTTCACCACACAGCATTTCCACAAAGCTAATCCTTCTTCAGGGCGAGGTGTACATTTCATTTCGACTCTATCCGTTTAATTGCGTTCAAATCTTTGGCTCCCTAGAATTTAATTGGCAAGTAATTTGAAATAAACTAAAGCTTCGCTAAAATGCGCGAGGATCGAATGCCGAAAAATGGCTGAAAGTGAATTGAAAACGATTTTTTATCTGCTCGATCGAAAACATTACTTTCAGGGTTATAAAAACACACTCGACATTAGTCGCATAAAGCAGCAGGGCCGTCGGATATGAAGTAAAGAAGTTGTAGAGTAGAGTTTAGTGTAAAGAATGAAGTGCCTTTTTGAGATCTTTTTTCTTATTTTTATGGACATTTTTAAAAAGATACGGATTTAACGTGACGTTTATTTTAGTTTCACCAGAGTAAATTTACAATGAATCTGAAACCTAGAGTAAATTAGAGAGAAATTTCAATTAAGAGAGCATACCCTTATCCGATTTGCAGCAAAGCCATTGTTCAATAGAACTAAAAATGCAAAGAAAGGTGAATTTCCTTGAATGCACCGTTGAGATATTTGGGCGATGGGGAGAAAAGGACAAAAAGATGTCTTATCTTTCAGAAGCCCAAAATCACGTAAGAGTATGAATAAACATCAAGACAGAGCGTCAAAATGCTAAAGATCTCAATCATGAAACAGGAGTTATAATTCTGAGAAAAGAACGTCAACACTGCAACAATTTAATAAATACCTACTCCAGTATTCTCATGCAAAGATATTCATTTGGAGGAAATGGAAAGTTTATGAAACAGAATTATGCTCTCTGCTTTCTTCCGCAAGGAATGAATACCGATTTGAGTCCTTGGAACGGGCTTAAATTCCGAGAATCACAAAAGCAATAAAAGAGTGAAAACTCAGTGCTCCAGAGAATGACAGGTAAACTGGATTACGAGAATCCACGAAGAGCATAGGCTTTCTAAGAAGAGCAGATTGATAGCTTACCACAGCAATGTTCAAGGTTCCACCGCGCGTACATCGCAAAGCGATTGATCTTCCAAGAAACCACATTAAAAATTCAACAAAATGCCTCAGGGGATTCACCCCAGACCTTCCAGGTAATTCGAATTGAAGAAATATTGCAAATTTCCGTATTGAAGATTAAATAAAAGGAACGAATCCTCCATCATTCAAGCGTCGCTAAATCTGTCTCACACTTTGGAGCCAGAGCTGCCAAGCAGAACCATGGAAAAAATATTATTCCCACTTGATTTCCGCCCAAAGAAATAAAACAGAAAGCCGCGCCGTTTTTTATCATCAAGGAACTCATACCGTAGACCCTAGGGAAAATGTCAAAAAATTCGAGATCCTAATCAACAACTCACCCTCCCGAGGCAAGAGAATCGATGGTGTTTCACTAGGCTTCTTCCCTGGCCCATCACGTACCCAGATACAGTTACAGCAAAAATCTGGGGTGGCTCTTACACTTTCCGAACGCCGCTTTTTCCCAGAAAGGCAAAGATACTTGAAATCCTATGAATGAATTTTTAAAAATAAATGAATAAATGAAATTTTAAAAGTCGTGCTCGTCGATATAAATATAAAAAACCGGGTTTAGGAGTTTTTACGTAGCCCCAGTCTGTGTGATGATTCGTTCAGAGCTTTAAAGTTAAAATTCGGCTTCGCTAAGACTTCGCCATTAGACAGGTGTTACGTTTTATAACTGATGGTAGAAGGCTTCTTTTGTGGAATTTTTCCAAGTGTTGTGAAATTGAAACCGGTCTTCTGCGCAACGGCCATCATGTTTCCCTACCACTTTAAGGAGTATACGAGGGAAGTTCAATAATAGCGGGATTAAGTTAGAAGCTGCAGTGAGAATATCAGTAGCTTATATTTCTCTAACGTAAGATAGGTCAGTAACTTCTGATTCAGACGGCAATGCACTAACTCGATAATATGGACAGCGTAAGCTGAGCGAATACACTTCACCTGATCCTTTTCAATCTAGTGACATGGTGCTGTTTCCTTCCGTATTAAGGTATAGTCCTGATGAATCGTTGTTTCCACGTACGCGAGGAATTCTCATATAAGTTTCTCGGAAAACAGCCCGTGAACACGGAAGCGATATTATAGATCTGACACTTTATAGCGGGGGCTCCCAGCCGGCAGAGTGAGTCAAGGGACCGGGGAAAATCTTTCCTTGATTAGCTCAAGGAGTTATAATGGAGTAAGTGGCAAAGAGGATGATAGAATGAACGGGATGTCTTCCTCGCCATGAATGAGAGAAAAATTATATAGATCATCTTCAGAGTTTTCCATCAAACACTACGGAACATAATTGACTTAGGAAACGAATGAGGAAATTTAAGGTTTCAGTTCCATGAAAAACCGATTTCCGAGAAATGAGTATGAGGAAGATGTGCAAGGGTTCTAATATGTAACTTTTATTATAGTTGAAATAAAAATATTGCTATCACAGGTTTTATTTAAAAAAAACGCTGTATCGATAAATATTTTGTATTTTCCGCACCTTTAATCAGTACACTAACCAAGGTCTCAAGAGGCCAGTAATCAAAGTAATAAACAAAGGTCTATGATTTTCAAGGCAAATATAGCAACATCTCCATTTCATACTCTATGGTTTCTCAGTATTAATAAAATAGCAAATAAGAAGTCACAAAGTCATAATTAGAGAAGTTGAAACCTTGAAGTCAATATGGTAATTTACCATTTAGGAAAGTACCACTAGTGTACTAAAATGCCAAAAAGGTGCATATCTCTTAAAGGAGAAAAACAAACATGAAATCCAAAGCGCAAACAATAACTTACCAAGACAGTTAAAGAGAACTCCTCTCTTTTGATGGGACAAAATATACAGCTGAGTCAACGTGACTAAGAAGTGCAGTAGCACAGTATAATGAGGTAGCAGCGAGTACAAACAAGAATCCGTATGCTCTCTCAAGAAGTTTAATTTTGGCTTGTAGTCTTAGCTCAGGGGTAACCATGTAAGTCAGGGTAGCCAGATTACAATTTGCTATTTCTGTTTACACGTACAAGATTAGAGACCGGCTGTGGGTGTGCACGCGCACCTACAGACGGGTACTCTGGTGATTCCGTAAAACCAACCTGTTTTTTCGGTAACTGTACTCATTACTCATTATTTAATAATTTTTTCTTTCTTTATCTGTGCATGCTACTGCCAAGCCCTTAATCATTCTTCCATTATTAATGCGCATTACTCACAGCAACGCATGACTGCCTGATTTTTTTCATGTATATGAATCAAGTAATGCTCCACTATGAGGTCGAAAGCATTCTCAAGCCTTTTGAAATGCGAAACGCGTCTTATAAGCGTTCAAGCAAAAGCGTGTAATTTGGCGAGATAATCCAATGTGGATGCAAAGGAAAATGAAGGCACGACTGGTAAGACACGATTCCGTCCAACGGGATTACAAGGAGTAAACATTTCCATGAATGATGCATACTAGAACTTGGCTCATTAAAGTCCCCTTGACGCACGTGTTGCAGTGAAAGGCGAGGGGTACTTGGGAAAAGAGATATTTTTAAGACAAAGGCAATAGATATGCGTAGGTACTAACAAACAAAATGTCTCACGGCAGTTCCCTGAATGTATCGGAGGATATGACATCACCACGGAAACTGCCGGCAATGCCCAACTTCAGAGGTCAGATTGAGCATCGTCAAAATGTTTTTACTCGAGACAGTTCACGGAAAAAAAATGAGAACTCAAATACCTTCATCGCTGCCGTTTTGACCAAAAACGCTGTTTATGTAAACGCATCTGGCAAACAAAAAAGTAAATGTGAGGCATAAAATCTGCCGTGTAGTCGAAATAAAATATTCATGAATTTTCTCCAGGAACCGTCTGCCGAGCTACTCCCTTCAAATGTAAAATTCTTTGCTTGAGAATTCGATAACAGGTTGTAATAATTAAAACTTTGTAATATTCCACACTGTTTTATTATTAGTACAAGCCTGACCGGTTTCAATGTAAACACATCATCATCAGAGGCCAAAATTGCAGCGTACAGAGGTGGTGGCTTGATATGTATACTGGGTTCCCGGGGAAGGAAGTAAGGAGGAGGAGGTTGGGATGGGGGGGGGGGAAGATATTAGTAAAGAGGCGGGGGTTAACTTTTGAAATGCGAAAATTTAATTTATTTGTTAATTTTCATTCATTAACTCATGTGTTTGCAAAGCATCTGTTTGACCACAATCACCTTTCTAATTTTAATCCTAACATTTTATATTTTTGTGACAAAGGTGCCAAATTGGATTTTTTACAAAATTTTGAAATTACTTTAGCCTTTAAAAAATCTAGTCATAGGGTCTTAAATGATTTTATTCCGGACATATTCGTCCCCCCTTTTTACCGTGGCTCTCCATCCGCATTTTAACTCTTGACGCTGTTAGTTTTAAATTTCCCCTGACCTTGCCCCGTTAACCCCCGCCTCTTTACTAATATCTTCCCCCCCCCCATCCCAACCTCCTCCTCCTTACTTCCTTCCCCGGGAACCCAGTATACATATCAAGCCACCACCTCTGTACGCTGCAATTTTGGCCTCTGATGATGATGTGTTTACATTGAAACTGGTCAGGCTTGTACTAATAATAAAACAGTGTGGAATATTACAAAGTTTTAATTATTACATCATGTCGAAATACCACAAGGTCATCCCTTCAACTATCTTGTATATTCGATAATAGGTTTAAAGTAGAAATTTTAGAATGGCTCTGAGCCAAACAGGCTTAATTTCTAATTCTGGAAATATACTATTGAACTTAATGCCTATGAAAAATTTCTTAATTTTAGTTTATGCGATCTATTAGCTTTTATAAAATAACTTTTTCATTTATAGGAAAAACTTAGGGGTCAATTTCAAACAAAAGCAAAGCGAGATTAGATTAAGAATTGACGAAATGGATAGGTACACGTCCACGGCTATGTCTATAGAACTACAATGCAGATTGCAGACGAGACGAGAATGCCTAGTACGAATAAACCCCCACTGAAATCCGCTTGAAACTAGGGTGGACTGGTGGTGAAACTAACACACGCGGCCGGCAACTGTGAAATATAGGCTCTTACCCCGATCAAGTCAAATGATCTTTTATTGGCAGATTTCGTCTCTTTTAGGACTACTTTTCTTAAGATCAAGCAAATACTTTAAAATAAAAGTGAGCATAACTTTTACATATTTAACATGTGGACAATAACGACACTCCTAGCTTTTATTAAACAACTGAGTATAGACGCATGCTTTATGTATCATTCCTAATTAAGAGGACATTGTAACGTGTGATTGTAGTTATGAATGGTCGATCAAGATAGCATTAAACTGGCAAGTTTTGTGCGCAAGTTAGCTGCTGGAAGTGGCTTGCAAAGTAAATTGCAGGAGCACACAGCTCAGCAAGTTCCGCTTGCAGATATTTTAAAAGTTTCATGAAGTTGCTGGCAGAAGTGTTTCGTTGTCTGTGTAAACTATAAACAATCTGTCTCTTCACTAAAGTGTGAAAACTTTTCGTCAGAGTGAAATCCCCCGCAACCCTTTGCAGAAATAACTTGCCAAAGTAAACCCACCCTTAGAGGCATAGCACACCTCTGAGGACTTACGGTACTTATTTCCAATTAAAACATCACCGTAGCAATTTCCGGTAAGATCGCTAAGTTGGAGAGTGAAATAAAATACCTTCGGCCCATAACTCATTTCCTCCTCATTTTCAACACGTTTATTTTCTAATGACTAATCCCTACCTCACCATCTTCCACTTATAATAATAGAACCCTAGAGAAATTGCTTTAAAAAATAATATCGGCAATACTATAGTTACATATGTCCCAATTTTATAGAAAATAAGGTCATACCCATTGTATTCAAAAGGACACATTGGCCGCATGCAAAGCAAGCAATAAAGAAGACCGTATCAGCTTGGCACAGTAATTAATATCCGTAACGAAGACATGGTAAACATCTTTGGACAACACGGCGTATCGATTTCCTCGGAACAAAATGGCGGAGAGGGAGTGTTACTCAAAATTTAAAGTCAGTTTTATCTCCAGAGGCGCGAACGTATAAAACGTCTCTTCGTCCTCGCCCGATGATGGTCAAGGGTAAGCTTAGGAAGGCGGCGGCCTTGCCCCAGACCCTTACGACTAGCCCCTATATCGTCGACTATAAATCTACCCCTGAGGCCGTAACCTTCGGTGGGGGCTAACTGGTACGCGCGTGATGGGAACTGGGGGAAAAATGGAACGTGCCTTCTTCCATAATCCATTGGCGACGCATCTCTCCACCTTTACCGATACTTGATGGCCGTTTCAAATAGAACATTACAACGTAGCTGAGGAATATCACGTAACTTGAGCTCAAGGTGTAATCGCTGGTTCCTGAAAACAAAATAGTGATAATAGCTTTCTATACATAGGGAATAAAATACTTCGAAGGATTGGTGGTAACATGCTATTAGACAGAAAGAATTACAAATATAAGGAAACCATTTAAGAGAGAAAATATAAATGACTGACAAATACTGAATTCCACCTTTTCGTTTTTACTGTTTAAAAAATATTACGTTCACTGATGACAGTCCCTAGCCATTAGTGAAAAATATAAAAATAAAACATACGCAGATTATTCGACGGTTATACTTTTAATGAGCCCTTTTTCTGGCCATATGAGCAGATTGCAGCGCCATGTCTATTTAAATTCAGCATTTCCACGTCAGTTCCTCTAGTTATCCGTTAATAGCTCAAAAAATAAGATGGATTGGTGTCTATATGTCATAACCATTGAATTCTCTGGAAGTACTTGCTCCTTATTACCAATGTTTTGCAAAAATTACATTTATATTTCTTAAGAGAAATATACCCCCCACCCAGAATACAAATATGTACCCAGAATATAAATAAATTGACATTCAAACCATTTTACGGTGGAAGTACCGGAAGTACGGAAGTAAGTGTGAACACTCTAGGCATAAACCACATACTCAAGTTCCACCGTCTTTTGCTCATTGCGCTATGGCCTTAACTCCGCGCTTCCCCCCATCGACAACTCTTCCCCCTCCTGTTCAACCTTCCCCTGAAAATAGCCCCCAAACGCCCACACCGTTGCCTCCACTACCCAGCTCCAAATCCTTCTTCTTCCAATTTCCCCCTCCTTCGCCGCCCCGTTGTCCCCCCTTGTACCTCTCCACATCCTTTGCCACGCCGACCTCAGTTCACCCGACTGATAGCGGAGGAAAGACGGACGCCGTGTTTACCGAAAGCAACCTCCGACCTCTCCTGGAGCCTCCTCGCCTCGCTCTCCTCCTCCTATCTCTTTCCTCTCCCTCCCACGTTCTCTCTTCTCCCCACTCTCCCGGGGAGGAGGGGGTGGGGGGAGGAAAGACCACTGTTTGAATAGCACTCACACAAACACCACCGCTGCTTCCTCGTATCCCTCGCCAATCCCTTACCCTCCGACAAACTTCACTCCCCGCCTCCGCTCCTGTTGCGGGGCCCCGTGCTCCTTCGACCCCCGTCGGTTCTACCTCAGCCACGGGCGGAAACACGCTTCACCCGAGCGGGGTGGGTGATGCAGGAAATTACGGACGTATCTCGCATGGTTTAATGCGTTGAGAGACACCAATAGTGCCATTCTCCATCAAAATAGTTGAGTTCACGTAATTCAAAGAACTGTGGCACTGGACGCGCGGTATTTATGTCAGAGTCACACGCTGATGGTCACACAATTCGGCGAAATTCACAGTGAAAAATTCATTCGCCTGGACAGGTATTAGAACCCAGACCCCTAGATATCGCGCCGAGAACTCAATGGACTCCAATGCAGGGATAACCTAAAAAATATGCGTTAACTCACACAGATAGAGCAAACCATTTACAAACTTCAACAAGCGATTGGTCACAGTTCATCACCATTTTCAGTGTTCTTGAGGCATTGGAGGGATCTAAGGATAGTTTCAGCTTATCTCGACCTCATCATCGGTTCATTCGCAGCCAGTTCTTCTAACGAATAACAAATGATGGAAAGATGACCAACATCGTCTCAGACTTATTTTTGTATCTCCAACCCTCTCCATAATCCGTATTCTTATCCTCAATTTTGCCCTCTTTTACAACATTCACCCTTACCTTAATGCTTTACACATTCTCTTACCTTTCAGCACGACTTACGGGAGTTTAAATCCCGCTTCGAGGCGGGATTTCGTCTTTCTCTCAGGATAAAGGCCTGCCACGATGGAAACATCGGTTTCCGATCAGTCACCATAGTTAAGCATCGTTGGGCTCGGCTCGAGCTTGGACAGGTGATCCTCCGATTCGTCCGAGTCCTGTTGTCCCTGTCTGCACGTGGCAGACAGTATTTGCGAAATGACCTTAGCCGTCGAAGCACGTTAAACAAAATTACTACTACTTTTACTTAAGTTAGACACGGTGCGATAACCGTTAGAGAACCTGAAGAGTACACTCCAAAACGATGACGGCACACTTTTTCAGGAAAAAGATCACACAAAATTATTACCAATTTCTTTCATAATATTCTTAGTTAAAATATGAAGTTCTTCTAATATATAAGCTCGTCTCATGCGCTACTGTAAAATAGATACGGTGATATTTTGTGTTACCGAAATTATAGGAGGAGAAAGAGTGATTATCCCCATTACTCTCGACCCAATGAATCCGCCGATATCCCCTTAACTCCTCATTCTGCAATCCTCCACCTCCTTGCACGTCTTACTGAGCAGAGATTTCGCCCTCTTCATCCCGGGAGTCCGGGGAAATTAGGGAGGCCTCCAGCTAAATGAGAACATGGTAGAGGAGGGAATAGGCGGCAAGCGGAGATAAAAGTACTAGGAACGATGGAATCATAGCACGAATGGGCGCTCTACCGCTCCTAAAGGCTGCTTCACGTTGACTATTAAGGGCATAACCTTAGAAAGTTACATAAAGAGGATTGAACCAGAACATGTACGTCAGAAATAGCGGTGCTCGGAGACAAAGCAGAAGATGGCACCTGCGCATCTCGTAAGTCATGCTGCTAGAGAGGGAAATGAGCACAAACTATTTACATATCACTAAATTTTAGTTATTTATTACCTAGGTTTCAACACCTTGAGTCATCCTAAAGTGGACTCATCCTCAGGTGCTACTTCCCCTCCTTGATGCATCGATTCCACATCGTCACGCCTGATTCAGTTAATTTCCTTCAAGATGTTAAGTTAGCGATCCATCCATCTACCTCGGTGGGCAAAAATGCGCCAATAACTGCGACAAAGTGAAATGCAGGGTTAAAGAGAAGTTATTTAAGATGGATCACTTCCTTTCTCATTGAGATGGTTCGTAATGCGATCACAATTTTTCCAAATAATGACTCAAAGTTTTAAAAATATCTGGATGAAATCTGATTCATTGCGTGAAATTTTAATCGTTCCCGAAAACACGAAAGGTCAAAATGAAGAAAGAGAGAAATGTTCTCATCGGCTGGTTTGAAGACAAAGGTGATTAAAATATCCTAAATGAAGACCGGTTTAAGGATTGAAAATGAAGCCATCATCGGACATTGAACTTTGTAGATGAAAGCATATCCCATTGCTCAACTTCAAGAAAAAGATATGTACCTATTCAAAATTTATATTAAATACTAAATCGTATTTTCCATACTATTTTAATCCTGAACGTGGTTTCCATAGGAGCTGTCATTATCAAGGTCAGTTTCTGTTGAAATCATGTTAGGGAAATAAAATTATGGAAAATACAAAATAAATGGTTAATACATATTAATTGAAAGACGAACATGATTTTTACACCGTAATACGAGATCCTTCGCTTTTATGTATCCATGTATTGGATAATTTTACAATATGAGCGATTGCTTCTTGGGCTTGTTACGCTGCGTCCTTCATGGAACTTTCCATTAAACGCGTCGAAGTTAGCGCAGATCAGAATACCTCACACTATAGCTCACACGAATGACGACAAATGAAACGAAAGGCACAGGCGAAAGGTAATCTGCCGGTAGGTAGTATCCTGTATGTTTACAATAGTTACGGCCGAACGTTTTGAGTATAGTAATGGAATTCGTTCCAACTACGTTCTTAATAAGTAAAGCTTTTATCCACAGATCAATTAAAAATTGTACACTATCCATGTTTGGCCCCTTTAATGAAGATCAACACAAACCAACAATCGCGAATGCGACTATCAAAGTTCTTGCTCCAGTATTGCGCAACGGACGATAACCGATACGTGTACGCATGCCATGTTTTACCTAAAACTTAATGACAATCCGGGCGCGTGCCACTCTTAGTTAACGGCATGATATATAGTAAAGTTTACGCTAATCGTCGTTTTCTTGGCGTGCTATAAATTAGCCTTCCAAGTATAGGCACGCGTGCCATAGATTGCCGTTCGCTGGTCTCGCGCACATCAACTCTGCTCCCGATCTGTTTTGAAATGCGCTGCATATTGTACATGGTCAGAAACGAATGGAAAGCTAGTCTTAGTAGCTAGCATATCACAGGGAATGGAAAGCGCCCTATTTTGTCCCGATTGTAAAGTGGACCGGCCGGGCCTTTAAACCCCGGAATACGCAGAGAATAGCGTGGGAGGGAGTCATCGGAAGAGTGGGGCTGGGGAAGGTTGCGTAGCGTGATACGACTAAAGGAGGCAGGCTCAGTGGGCAGAAGGCGTTCCTTTTGTGTTTGCACCCGTTGGTGAGGGAGTGTGTGTTTGGCAAGGGTGGGAACCGCAGCCACTAGGCTCCCTAAACCTTCCTTTTTTCACAACCTACACCTCCCTGCGCCCTCTCACGGGAGCGGCTCCAGAAAGCGAGGAAAAAGGCGAATAGAAGGGTGCTACGAGGAAAGGGGACCCGGTGTAGGAGATAAATAAGAGGGAAGGAAAGATGGGAACACTTCGCTCTCGCGATATAAAGTTCGGGAGCAAGAAGTTTTAAAGTGGTAGTCGGGGAGCATTGTCTCCTTCACTCACTCTCTCTCTCTTTCTCCCTTGGGTTTCCCCAAGGGATCTTGCATAGTGATTGGTTACGAAAGAATGTGCCCGAGCGCCGCGCGGTAGCGACGTAGTGAACTAAAAAGATCGAGGTCGCTGGAGTGATATGGGAGTGAAAAAATTCCTTTCGACCCGGCCTAGAGGCCCAGGTAAATTTTGAAGTTTTATACATAAATATAAATAAATAATATATATATATATAGATAAATAAGTTTTAGAAAACAATTAGAAGATCTACAATTACTTGGAACAAATCTGATATTGTGCCTACTAATAAGTTATGATTTTTTTGTTAAAAAACCCTATTTTTGCACTCCATGACCTACTGTTGTTATAAAAAAATCTATCAAACCAAATTAATTCGTATTAGTCTTAGAAAGTATAATAAATTAAAGCGAATACAATACATTTCACCAATCCCATCCAGACTTGTGATTGGTTACTAATTTACCTGATGTAAGTGGCACCCCTAGACGCTGGCTTTTAAAACGCGGGAAAAAATTGCAACTCGCAGTCATTAAACCCTTTGAAGGGTAAGTTCCGTAGGCGTTGGAGAGGGAGTAGAAAAATTGGAATATTGAAAGATATGGTGGGAGGCAGAAGATAAAATTTCACAGTGGAAAAGAGAAACTCCCGAAAATAGGGAAAATTAAAAACTGTCCATGGACTTACCATTTATGCAGTACAATATATTTGATGATGATGAGCAGTAAAACCCAAATATTCCATGGGAAATCATTCTTTTTTCTGATCCACCTACAATATTTCGCTAAACCAATAAAAAAATTATATTTTAGGCCATTTCGCTAAGAATTCTATATCCAAGAGTAGGGTTTGAAGCCTGCCGTCACGCTAGAAAGATTTATTTTGAGAAAAGTTAAGCATGCATAAGAACATAATAAGCCTGTTGATTACAGCCATCGAAAGTGATTCACCGCCATTAAAGTACTAGGATAATGCCATATGAATGCTTTGATAAGCATGAAACTCAGCCACAATATAACCTTAATGTTTTATAAAATTTTAAAAATGTTGCAAATAACAAAGTAGGTTCATTCTAATCTGATAACGATCTAGGCTAAGTAATGAATATTGTTGGCCGATGACGAATACTAATCTAAGGATTCAATGTAGTAAAGCAAAGTCTAACAAAGAAACAATTCCATTCCCAACTCAAAAAGTTTAGGAATGAGGCCCTAAATAATGTACAAATCTGATAAGAGTCATTATTCCAACAATTCTGAAAATACAACTAAGTTAAATTGAACGATGCATGCTCAATTTCATATAAATTAATCCTGATAAACTTTATGTGATTTTCGAAAGCGGAGGGTCTCCCTCGATGATTCCAAACCCCGACATGTTTTACGTATCAGTGCGGAAGAGATATTCGAAATGAGGCACTGCCCTGGAAACACGATTTCGAGTATACCTGGATTTCATATGAAATGAACTTTTAAGCTATAGATTGTAGTAAAAATAAATCAATAAATACAAAATACGTAAATTTATTATGTAAGTACCAGGAACAGATACATAATTTAATTACATGACCAGTGACCTCTCAAAGATAATAGGATATTACAATTACTTGCTTAATTTTAACCGAAGTTTCTTCTGTTAATTATAGGCACTGCATTAGAGTGAATAACAAACCGAAATATCAAGAAATGGCTATAACGAATGCTTTCATACTAGCAAGAAAAATTTGATTTAATGCAAAACTACAGCGTAAATACTATGCACACTCTACAATAACTTATGAGGCATGTACCGAGGTGGAACATTCACATTCCCTGGAGAAAACAAATAAAATAAAAATGGTAACTCCTCTCTCGAATATATTTGTTCAAGAGCAATTTTATCAAGAATGTCACAAAATAAATGTTAGTTTATGGCAGTAAATTTCATTAGGAAATATTTCCGTCTTGAATATCAATATCACTACCTCCCGTCATCATGACCTCAGGTAAAAGGGAATACCTAAACCTTCTTTCCATTTTCACAACAATGTCATCACTTTTACCATGAGTGTACAGGGGATAGCTAGAGATTTCTTTGACTCATATCGTACCAAGTCAATGAAACATCTGTCCCTTCACCACCCTCATCTGATCCCAAACTATGGAACCACATATCTACATAAACAAAACACCCTTAAAAAGTACATCGGTGACCGTATATCCCAGGAAATAGGATTTACAATAAACTCCTGACAAGTAACCCATGGTCCATCGGTTGAGATGAGAACAGAGACAAGGTAAGAAAAGGCTGGTGACTCCGAGACGAACAGATTGGAGAGTACTTTTCTGATCACAAAGATAATTTTTCCGGAGACGGAGGGACCTCGGTAAAAAAAGGAACTTGTTCGAATCGGTTTTTTTTTTAATCCGGCCAAATCGAACCCATTTATGCTCCGAGAGGCAAGAGAGGACTTGTTCCTCCCCCCCTCCCCCCCCCGTCCTTCTCCCCACTTGACGTTTTCATTTCCACTTTCCAAACTTTCGTTCTCTCGTCTCACTCTCTCGTTTAGATGTTGCGGGAAGGCTAAAGACTGACGTGAAGGCGGAGCGCTGCGGACGACAAAGCGGGAAAGAGATAGAACGCGGCCGGGAGAACGGGAGGAAAATACGCAGGAGGTAAACGAGTGAACAAAAACAGAGAAATATTCTGGGGAATGCACGCAGGAATTCACACAATGACAAAGGTGGAACCATCAGTTCTCTCGGCCCGAGTGGATTCCACAATAATGCTATAACTTCAACACGAAAATCATCCCGGAATTGGAAATGGAAGAGGTGCGTTTCCAGACTAACAGACTTGGGGCAAGATCAAAATTCTCCAAAACGTGGCCGCTTGCGCTGTCATTATTTTTCAATTGCGTTAATGAGAGCAAAACCGTAATCGTAATTTTTAAATTGTCTCAAGTGCTTTAAATCACGAATTTTAATCAGGAAAAAGCGTTCTTGGGACTGTATATAAGATAATTAATTACCCCTCTAGAGCGGCTTGCGATTTGAATAACGATGAGGAAATGAGAAAAAGAAGCCGGGATGTCACCCCTGGAGAGCATTAAAGAAGGTGACACAGGATAATGTTATCCTCTTCCATCAACCCAGACTTTTATAGTGGTACCAAACTTTGTGGCAGTTGCCCGCGCGACGATTGACGTCATATATGGGAAGGATCAAATGAAAGAGGTATGGTAGGAAAGGGAGAGGACAACACAAGTTGCTCTGGCAACAATAAGGTAACTCTGCCAACAAAACTGTATTTTACTTGAGAGGGCGGGAAAGTTCCAGCAGCGCGTTTCACTAAAATATTTTTTTATCTACACAAAGATGGATTAAAGTACGTTGATATTGTTTGCAGTACACCCAGACGCCCTTCTAAGCCATTGGATTAAGAGCCGGAGAGAGCTAGAAGTTGATGTGAATAACAGTTTGAGCTTTTTGAAGTTTGTAAATGAAGATTTGCAACGGTGGGAATCCTGGTATTTTAGACGCTGAGATTATTTTACTCCCCAGTGCGGAGCTTGACGTACGGAACCGACTTTTTCACTGAAATTGGCATTCCGCGCAGAGACCACCATGCATAACTACAACAATAGACGCAACCCAACTGTATTTTTTGCAACAGAAGCTTAAGACGTTTGCCCATTTCCGTTACAAAAGGCGTGTTTTGAAACGGTTTCTGCTCATTTAATGGAGTCGACTTCAGTCACCGGGGAAAACAGCCGTCAACAGTACTCCAATACACGCATTTGTGAGTCTCAGAAGATGGAAAATAATTCGTCAAAACACTGCGGAAGTCTTCTCATGAAAGACAGAGAGTATCTGTCACGGCCAGAATAATTCTTTATCACGTCAAAGACAACCTCCACACACTGTGGTGAGTGGAATTTCCACAGCAATTCGGTAATTATGACTGAAATATTTTTTTAATTTTGAAATCAAATCACTCGGTAAATTCTACACTTATTTTCAATTAACTGAGCCAGATTTCAGCACATACTGCCTTTTTAAAGCGGCTGAAACCTTTGTCCTGAAACCTGTGCTGAATCCTTAGTGGGTTAGAAAAAAGTTGAAAAGAAACTTGGAGTGCGGACGTTTACCACGTGATTAGACTTCAAGATCAAAATCCACTGTTTCAATAACAAGATGCTTGCTACCGTTTCTTAATGAAAATTGTTTCATATTCCAGGAGATAATAAACTGTGCCTGCACATGCCAAAATCATGATTAAATACACTTTTTAAGTATAAAGGAGTGGGTGGAAGACGAGAAAAGGGTAGGTGAGCGAAAACAAAAATATGTATTGTTGGTCATGGCTATGGCAGGATAAATATAAAGTTGAGGTATGACATGGTATGGGGTTGAGGTTTCACACTTTTAAAAACTTCAACATCAAATTTTACAGAAAGGTGAAGATGCCGAATTTCCTTCAGTAGTTCAAATCCTGTCAAGATTTCCAAAGCGTGCTAGTCTCAGTATTAGGGTCTCTCATGCCACTCACACAATATTATGAAAAAGTCTGAAATCATGGTCTTTAGAAATGTTTCAAACTCACATAGGATAAAATCCGAAGTCTGACTGAGTATGATAAGGTTACATCCACCACGTGTAACCAAAGGATCCGTGAAATTCACGCATTTGGAAGTGAGACGGCAGTTCATGGCCTTAAATCACCACCGACTACATCATCAATACTCGAATTTAGGGGTTAGATGGAAGAAGGGACTTTTAAAGTCCCAATTTCACCCCAATAAAGACATTTATCTATCTATCTATCTACCCACTAATTTCGATCCCATGCATAGAATGGGATTTTAGTTCAAGTACAACTGTCACTGTCGGATTATAGGTGACGTTTTTTTTAATCCTTCTGCAAACCCAGATCCAAAGGACTCAAACCGAATGGCACCGACTAAAACAGCAAACTATGTAATATTGAAGAAAATTGCAAATAATTAATTCATCATCAGGGCTGAAATTCACCGAATCACACCAAACAGGAAATAGAAATATTAGTAACTTATCATCTGGAGCAGCAGTTTCCAACATGTGGCACTTAAACCCTGAGGGGTACGATTTTGGTGGTTTAGGGGTATGGGTAAATAATTGAATAATGGCGGAAGTATTTTATAGCAGAATTATAATACAAATAATACACATTCTTTCTAATCTAAAGAGTACGATTTTGGGATACGTGACCAAGGTGAAAGAGAATTAAAAAGAACTTGCTAACCACTGATCTATAGCATTGCAAAGATAGTGATTAGGAGAAGAAACCATAAACCTGGGAAAAACTTTAAATCATAGACTCCCACCGTTGAGTAATACTCAAACCCGACGGGAAAATATCTCATCTTTCATTCGCTATCCTTGATGAGTCTCGCTGAATCCCTAATCGTAAATTTCCCTTAATTGATACGGGGTCCATACCCGCGGAAAACCCAGCTGAGGATCAACATAGACATTATTTAAATGACTCATAACTCACTGCATTTACAGCAACAATGGCCTTAAGGTTCGACCTCCTCCCTCTTAACTTCCGCCAGTTATCTCACTTAAATGTGCACGTAACAAAATTGACGCCGCGAAAGTACTCATTTGCACCAATCAAATGGAATAATTTATCTCGTGAATGATTAAGATCTCCTGGTTGTAGATGTGCCATTCCTTTTTCGGAATATGAACCTTATGAACAAAAGAACCGAAGAACACGAAGAAAACCTGACGGAAAATTCAAGATCACTCTTAAAACCAAAGGTTTTCATAGACACATAATTTTGATCCAGCGCGCCGCGGCTCGAATTTCTCTCCACAACCTTAAGTTTTGTTTTTTTTTCTTTGGAAGACTTACAAAAACCTTTGCATGTCAAGACACACTGCACATGGGAAGAGTTAGCACTTTGAATGATACGCTCGAAAAGTGACTATGACGAATATAAATTGGGGAGTAAGAAGGAGTAATTCATTCCGGCAGTTGGGTCGTGAGCAGTGAGGTGAAAGGAAGAGGGAGGACGTCAACGTGCTCAACGACGAAAGAAAAGACTGCCACGCTGTCCTTACATTACTCGCGACCGAAGTGGATTGAGGTGAAAAGAATGGAAAATCAGTCAAGCGAAAACGGCCGAAAAATTGAAAATGTACGCACAAGATGGAGGTGTAAAGGGAACGGTTTGGACAGAAAGTGCAAGAGAATCCGGTGCGTGGATACGAAATTGATGGGCATAACATCCTAAAATGGTCGCCACGTAAGAGGATGAGGACACATTGAGTTGTTACTATGGAAAAAGCATGTGGAGAACACGTAAGACAGACGAATGACGAACGAATAAGTGCTGCGAATGTCAAGGCAGATTTATACATGAACGCTGACTTATAAGAGGGTGGCAGAGGGTAGCGATGCGTATCGATACTCGCAGGGCATCATTCCCCTCGCACATTACTTCCGGTCTTTCCCAAAGAAATGAACGACGGAAGTGAACAATGATTTATCGCATTTCGAATATGGCCTCATTTCGGTAATCAATGCTTTTATGCTCAACACTACACTACTTAATCGCCAGCATCATTGATGGAATTAATAATTTTGTATAAATTACATTTGATATATTTAAATAAATGCATCTTTAAAGCGTATTACGGTAGTTCGAGCGAGATTATTCCCTGGTGATAATACAGACCATATTCAAATTTAATTTTTAACTGTAAGCGATTGTGAGAAGCATGAAGTAAATATGGTAATATTAATGATGCAAAAGTTTACTTTAAATTAGAGTATTTCTCAATTATTAACTATATAAATATGTAGTACACTTCCCTCATGATTTTACTTTTTACATGATTTTCACTTTGACGCCAGACGCTGAAAAAGCCCTCATAACTGATGTTTTTTTCAATTGTGTAAACCTATTCTGGTGAGTAATTGATTTATTTTAAGAATAGTTCAAAAGGAATAAAAACTACACGCTGTTAAATTTCTGACGAGATCTATCCATTAAAAATTCCTCATTTTTTCAGGAAATTCTTTCTGGAGTGCATACCCGTGTCATTTACCCTGTTAAATGACTGGTAAGTTTTGTCTAATATCACAAAAAGTAAAATAGTAAGTGGCAGATATCATATTATCATTTGAAGCATGAAATCTTTTTCTTTATAGTGATACCAAACTCATGGAATTTTATTCGAAGCGATATCCCGATCTTAAGCATGAAAATAATATTATTTCTGAAAATTCAGGAAGAGATCAGTCACGAGTTTTTATTTGTACTACCTAATTTAAAACAGAGACAAACATCCATAAGTAAACATCAATATTTATATTCCCTTCACATAATTAAACATACATTTATATGTACCTCAAATAAGTAAATATATTTATATGCCATTCATCGGAGAATAAACTTATTGTTTACACTTTTAACCCCCGCTCTCAAATATGCGATCTGAATTTCACTGGATTCGATAGGGTTTCATTGCAGAATAGAAATGCTGCATGCTGGAAAAAAATAAGCCCGTTTATTTTCCATGTAAGTGCAAACCACGGTCGATTACTACAGCTATCGACCTCAACTACATTAGAAGTCCATGCTTAAACATCAAATTATTTCCAGAAAGTGACTTCTAAACCTATTTTAATAGAACTAATTTCAACAGGTAAAGCCGCATTAAATATATCTGTAGATCTCGTCAAAGCTGGTGTCCAACGGATGGGCAGAACATTTGGGACTATTCTTGTAAGTATTACAGTGGATTTTTACTGGCAAGTTTATTGCGTACATAACTTACAGCATGCGAATTAAACGGCTCCACAATTCCGCTAGCAGAACTTTTAAAAGTTTCAGGTAGTCGCTTGCAGAGGCATATTTTTTCCAGGCTAAACAGCTACAAATCTCGCTCTACACTAACTTGAGAAAACGTTTTACGTCAGGGTCCCCGGCAAGCACCTGCAAAAGAAACTTGCGGAAGTAACTTGCCAGTAAATGAACCCTCATGCAAGAAAAACCAAGAATATGTCAATTCCGTGGCGTATGGAGAATTTTTCGGCGTATGAAGAGTAGTACGGAAAAGGGCGTATACGGGAAAGGGCACGTGAAATAAAAGGAGATAGATGATAGTACGCTGGGTTGAAAAATGAAGCATAGAGCACTGATGCGGTTCATGTTTTCGAGAATTATGAATTATTATTGCGTTCATTACAACTTTGTACACTAACCATTCAAATAGTTGCATAAAATGTGATTTTCGACGGAGGAATTTCTTATAAGAAACGTATTATTCTTGGGTCTTTAGGACATTTTCATATCATCGACATTACTGAATCTATGGATATGGCAAGAAAGTAGGATATTTTTAACAAAGTCGCAAGATATTTGTTTCAATAGAGCCATGTCAAGCTTTCCTCCCTTTACGCTTTCACTTTCATATCACATCATTTCCATATCCTGTCATCCTTCAAGGTCGATTTCCTGCAACAAGATCCTTTATATCGAAAGGAAGAAATGTTAATGGAGTAGTATTATCGGAGGTCAAGCAGACACAAAATAGGAAAAACTTTTAATACTCTTCTTCATATCGCAGACTTAATCTTTTGTTAGCCTGAAACCTAAAATATCTTATACCACTTGGATATACATTGAAATTGACGTAGTTAATGATTTTACAAACTAAAAAAATTAAGATCAAAGCAACTAAATAGCAAGGAAAGGAATAACTTATATTTTACCTTATACCTAGTTTTCATAAGCTCTCACGTCAAAACCTAAGAGTTCTATTGAAAATGTTAGCCACACTGCCACAGAGAGTTTGTGTTTATGAAATTTTCTGCGAGTAAGGAAAATGAATATACAAGAAGGGATATCAGTGCTATATAACCATTCCAGGGAATTCAAACGAAGTTTCAATAATTAACCGCTGAAATTATCGAATTTTCTTCATTATTAGAGCAAAAAAGAGACCTTTTTGCTCCCTTCCAATAAAGCCTATGAATTAATTCAGAATGCCTAAAATTTTCATTAATTAAAAAAAGAAATGGCCGACCCTTTTCCCTAGAGAATGACTTGAATTTGCAATCTTTACTTAAATAGTGCAACTATGAAACACCTGAGATGTTTTCCGGCATCATATAATGCAAGGCTGCCCTAAATATTTCTTATGCACTTACCCTGTACCTCCAAGTAAGGTAAACTGTTAAGGCCCTGAAGCGAGTAGGTAGTACCCTGAGCAAACTTAATTTTCGGTTATATCGTAAGAAACTTTAATCATTTTTACACCAAAAGAGCAGAAAAAGAGAATATTAAACTTCAAAAAAGGACCTAATTTGGCTAAAATATAGGCATGGCATTGCTCGAGTATAAGAATTATTAACTGGAGGGACGAAAAAACACGCAAAAATGTTGTCTTACAAAATTCTTTCAACATGTTACCGATAATTAAATTTTTCTGATGAAAATATGTATAAGTAACATAATTATAGTTGTACCAGCAAGTATTTTAATAAGCACTAATGACGGAAGACTCTTTCGTATTGATAAATTTTTTAATCTTTTATTTAATTTACTTGTCCATTGCTCTCCTCTTATATTAAATGACTTCGGACGCTATTATTTTATTCACACCTACCGTGATATCCCGCATGGGTGAATTAAATTTTCATTTTTCAAATTATGAATTTAGTCATACAATATACACGTTAGGATAATTTTCTACTAATGTTTATGTCGAAGCTTTTGTCTCTCGAGAGACAGTGACATCATTTTTCAATTAATGTCTACGCTTCAAATAATACTTTTTATTAATAGTATTAAAAGACGAGAGGACTGACAGCAGTGGTCAATGACGAATACATAATATTTTCTAACTAAAGGCAGAAATTAACACAGGTAGGTAGCTACTATTAATATTTATTTCTAAGGAAAACAAAGCAGTTATAACATAGTCAGTGTTATAACTCATCGTACCACGGCCTAATTTTTAACATAAGGTATTACTAAAGCGGAGCAGATGTGAAATACATAATATGCAACACAATTCGTCCTCATAGTAAGTAAACATACTCGTTACGTACTTCATTTGGCGAAAATGAGCAGTGAACTCGATACGAATACATGATATTTTCCCTTTAAAAAACTCTCCAGTGAAACAGTTGCATCGAACGCATTATCCTATGCGGTTAATGCATCCCACTTCCTATCACAAATGCAAGGATGTAGAAGAAGAATGGAACGATTAGTTCACACCCTGTGAGACCCAAGGTCACAGAGTACATACAGAGTGGCCAAAAGCGACGATGGCTCATACATTTTTGCACAATACGCCATGTTCTTAGCCAGTTCCATCTCGGCCAGTCGATAATTACGTAGTGGCGAGCAGTGCGATGAAATGCCTTATTAAAGAGAAAGGATTTCTAGTAAGTAATGCCATGCCACACTTAAATGCTTTGAGTCTGGTCTGAAAACTATTGAGTCCAAAATTGACTAGGTATTTGGAATGAACTGATAAAATAGTTATACCATATCTCATATATATCTGCCTGGCATGAAGAAGACATAAAAAGAAAATGTTGCGCTGCCTTAAAAATTGTATGGATGGCTGAATCCATAGAACTCTCTTTAAATGGGAATTATCTCCTTTTACTGCCCAGAGATCATAACTTTTAGTTAGGTTTGTATGAAAAATTCCCTCAATTTTCCTTTTGACCGCTTCGAGCTTACAGTTCGCTAAAATATCTCTGAGCGGATGGCAATGATTCGAGGCTTTGCGCCTAGGGAACTGGCTAACAACATGAGGGATGCGCGCAACAATCATTTACATAAAATAGCATACGGTACTCAATTTGGTCTCTCTGTCTGTGCCACGGTGAACGCATTTCAATAAGGAAGGGGTGGCCAGGGAAAATACCGCAACAGGAACAGAGGAGAGAGCGGAAAAATAATTCACGCGCCAGATGGGTAGAGAAGAAGATGGCGGGATCCGTCCCTCCCCCAAAATATATACGCCGAAAAAGAAAATCTCCCCACTTCCACTCCTCGGAATATTTTATTTCCTCCATCATCTCTCCCTTCTATTTTCTATCATTTTGTTCGGAGGAGTTTTCCTCAACCGGAAAAAGGCACCTATAAAGAGCGGAGTAGGTCCTCTTGCTCGGTCCATCCATCCGTCACACAGCCTCTTCTCTTGCTATCTTCTCTTACTCCGTCTCCCGCTCACACTTACTTCTCCTCTGCCCTCCAACCCACGCGACGTCACCCCCTCCGTTTCCTCCACACCAATACTAATCCCCAAACTCCATCGAACACTACGAATTAACGAATCAAATGTCATCATCAGTAGTCATCAATCCGAAGCAGCTGCAGCATTACACTCTCCTCTCTACCATCCGCTTCATTCCTGCACAATTTGTCTACTTTTTCGTCATTCAAGATTTGCTTGATGCATTCCATTCTTGGTCTTCCTCTGTAATTCTTCCAATTTATATCTCCTTCCAATATTATTTTCATTAGACTATTGCGTCGCAAAATGCGTCCAATAAGTTTGCAACTCCTTCTTCGCAGGGTTGTCATTATACTTCTATTCTCTCCAACTCTTCGAAGGCACTTCTTCGTTAGTGATTCTATCCGCCCATTTAATCTTTTTCGTTCTATCGTAACACCACATATTCATTTCTTCCGATATTTACAGTTCCGCACTGTTATTGTCCAGGTTTCAACATCATGTAAGAGCATGCTCGAAATGTCTGTTTCAATAAAGTTCTTCTTTACTTTCAGATGCTAATGCGATAGTTTATATATGCCTAGTGAATGAGATATCATGCGATGTTGCGACATGAATTACGATTCCGTTCACACACGGCAATGGGCCCCTATGATTTTAATGTGATCTACTTTATCGATATCCAAAACTACCAGCGTAGTTCTTGACGTTAATAATGTTTTAGATAATTATCAAAAAAGAAAATATATTACACAATAAAAAAACAGTATTGACAAAAGACAACAAAACGGAAAAAGGGAGTTGAGGAGGTAACTATCTTTCTGAGTTGGCAGGTATTATTGCGGAAGGGTAGGGAGATGTCTATCGAAGGGTTGGTGTACGTAATGGTGTTCAACAATCGAGGGTGCCGCTAAAAAGGACATCTCAGGTGAGAGAAAGACGAGGAATTTTAGCATGCGGAGAGGGTGACTTGCGGAAGGTACGGGCGGGGAGACAAAAATATTTGCCTGTTGGCTTGTAGCAGCTCTCCTCTCAAAGCTCTTTTCAGCCAACTTAATTAATCCATTATGTCTTTATTTTGACATCCCTCGTAATTGTCCAATATATTTCATCCTAAGTAATCCTCGCAACTTATCTTATCCATGACGGCTGATTGGTAAGTTGGCTACTAGTGGAGGTAACCGACAACTGGGATTAATAGCGCCATGGAGAAAGCGGGAAGATTAACAAGGAAGGATTATAAAAAATTAATAACAATGCAACTTTATTATTAAATTGTAAATTAGGACTATGGAGTACTCTCTCACTTTGAACTCACAACCGCCGCTACCGAGGCCGGTAGACTATTTGGAGAATAAAGAAAGGATGGAGAGGAATCCGTCGTCGGCATTAGGGCGGGATTACGATCGACGTCACCTAACGTGTCAGAAACTGCCGGTGGTGTTCGCGAAGCATGGTGATAGCGATGTAGTGAAACCTATCATGATGATCGGACGTTGACGTCGCCGCCAAAGGAGTATGAGTGAACCATGCCAAAGTCCAACTTTTCCGTCACGCTACGTCAACGGCAGCCAATCAGATGAGAGCTTTTTTTCTATATTAACAAAATCTTATTTACAGATTTGCTATCTGACATTTTACTATACCATGAAACATAATTAGCCTTCTTGATGCAACATTTGACCGCAGTTTTGAGGATTATTTATAATTTGATAAAGCATAAAATATGAAAATGTGCAGAAACTTCGTAACCTTTTAAAACTCCGTTTGCAAAAACAGTCAAGAATCGGCGCTGATGCTCCGTCATTTGCAATACACTCCTCCTTGATGTGAAGATGAGGGAAAGTAAAAGACCCACCATCCGTTTCCATCACGTCCAGAAACGTCAATCGTAATACTACATAGAACCGAGCCTACTCTTAACGAAAGACGCTTAAGAGGCGACGGTTCAACGTCGCACCCGACGGACTGAGTGACTACTTTACCAGCAATTGCTCTCCTCATAGTGCCCAAGCAGATGTCAGGACTCCGATGAAAAATCTCGGCCACTGCAAGGATTAGAACCCAAACGCTCGGGATGGGAATCAAGCACGATGGCTAAGACAACGGCATTGCTCGTTTTAACCATGTAACCATCCTAATGATTTAATGTTCAAATAATAGATTCTTCACAAGCAGTTGCAAAGCTGCATGCATTAATTCATTATTTTAATTCGCTTCTTCACGCCCCTTCAAACGGTGCATTGAAATGCCTCATTTAAAACTGCCTATACAGTATAGTATAAACCCTGCCCGGATAATCTACACTCCTTTCTAGAAGCATGCTCCCTTTACTCCATGCATCTTTACGAATTCTCCTCGAATCCCTTCCCCGATCCATCCCTCACTGCTGCGAGGAATCAATATTTTATTCTTTGTCCGATAGGGACTTCTTTCCCGAGCATCATACTTTTGTCCTCGTTCCAGGCCGTTATTCTTATTTCTTTTTCTCCTCTTCCTCTTACAATCGCCTTTTCTCCCAACCCGTCCCATCTTTCTCTGCGTCCCTTTCATTCGATTAGATTTTTCCCCAATGGACTGATGGATGGATGGGGATCGCCGCAGGAAGGGTAAAGTCGCGGGATAGAAAAAATAAATAAAACTTTTGAGACTGAAATTACGGAAATCACTTTTGAGACTGAAAGGCAAGAGTTTCGTAATTCATTTGCGGCCCACGTCTCGGAGCCAGATGGACCCCAAACACTCACCTTACTTACCAATCCCAACACCCCACCAAGTTTGGGAGAAAACGTCAATTTTGCGAGTTTGAATAAAAGAAAACAATTAATTCAATATTTGCAGGAAACTAATGACAAAACTTTTTGAATCTCGTACAGAAAACGCGGACGAAAGGGAAACTCTTGACAGCTGCGAAGGTTAATGTAAACATGTCTCGCTAACAGCACACGGGAGAGTGTTGCATTATAGAGTATAACAGTAGCGACAGATAAATTGAGTCTGTTTCCGAACCGCGGTCCAGGAAAAAAGATGATTACATACGGACGAATAAGATGACCAAGGTTGAATCATTGGCGAGATCAAATGAAGAATTACCGTTTAACAAGTATTCGGAAAATGAATGATAAAGTCGGCAATCAATTACCAAAGGAAAACAGCTTTCAAAACCCTCGACGGTGGGAGTATTTTTCAGACACAGTAAGGCTGTTAGTCGAGTTTGGCATAAAACAGAATACGACCTTTTCTGATCATTACACTAATGAGCAGCGATTGCGATTAGTCACCCATGGCACGGAGCTATTCCCATCGTGACCCCGTGAGTAAAAACATGCGATAAATCATATATTTCTCTTTTTTAATTTGAAATGTATGCTCTCACTCAAACCATGTCATGACTACCTGAAATAAAAGTAAGACGGTATGCACGCCATTAAGCTTCATTAACACTTTTTCCAACACAAGGTGCCGACTGTCATACGTACCAACTGAGCACTGTACCAACTCAAGTCGACCTTTATTAATGTTTTAATTAGTTCATGACTCAATACCTAAGATGGTACAGTGCTTGTATTTTATGGCCTTTAAATTTCCTGGTTATATCTTTTTATGCCAGTTTTTCGCAATAATGTGATATCTACAAGGAAGAAAAACTAAATGTCCCCCTGATATATATTAATTCTTACCTTAAAGTTTATATAATTCAAGTTTAATTTTTGATGAAAAAATATTTGGAATGTTAGCATTGTATTGAAGCTAGAGATAGAGAGCACTTTTTCCATAGGGTAGCCCAAATATAAACAAAAATCACATCTAAATCAAACTACGCAGAAACCTATTTGGAAGAGAATCATTTCATGTTGCTCTCAACAAAGTGAGCTAATCGTGACTAAAGGGCTGGTAACTGTTAGTATAACTAAACGGTAGGAATTATCGGCAAAAATGGCTGCAAAGCTAGGAACAGAAATCACTCAGCACAGCAAAGCGTATCAGATCGTACTTATGAAGGCATCACACAATTCTTCCTCAACACATTCCTTAACGTTTCCTTTTTGGAAAATCGCCCAACTTGACGTTATCTCTCAAGTACTCAATAGCTTTAATTTTTTTGTCATTGGAAAAGGCTTCCAGCGCAGCCTTATAAAAAAAAGAAATATATCGTCAAGGACAAGACAAATGTTTTACACAAATGCAAATGAGCCACCGTCAATTTCTAGTCACAATTGACCTGGGAGTAATTCCCAACAAGCTTTTATGTCTAGTTACATGGTATGCTTAGTGATACCTACCCTCGAAGACACCACTTAAAAATTATGGCGAGGAAAAAGGAGTTTTGTAATTACTATAAATAATTAATGCTCTTCTAATATTTAGAATAGTGTTATTAGTGAACAAAGAAAATATTCTGCATGCTTTGCAGAGGTTATATGCCAAGACAAGCTACCACAGATTACTGACACTCAAATAACGATATTCAATTACTTTATAGTCAAATATCCAGCTGTCTGAATCACAGGTTATCATATCATATTGACTGCACTTCCAGTTACAAAATCTGAGGTTTCAGGCGTGATGGAGTGGAACCGGAACATCACATTACACATTCTCAACCCTCAGGCACCTATGACTGTCCAACCTTCTCTCCTTTTCCTTTACCCTCCCCTTCTTCCGTTACCCTGTCTTACCACCCCCCTTCCCGCCTCCCTATATAAGCTTGAGCACACTTGATATATGTACCTGAAGATACTGTAAAAAGCGAAACCGGTCGTGCAATAAATGTCATACTTGTGGAAATTGCTCTTGTTTCATTAACTGCAGTGACACTTCCAGTTAATTACTCGCCCTAGAAGATAATAGAATGAAATCCAGGTACGAGACTAGACTTTCTAGTTTTCCAATAAATTGTTTCTATTAATCAGGAAGAGTGGAGCAGTGTGCGACAGTCTGGAATAGGAAAAAAATTGCGTGGGTCGGGGGATGTGATTAGGCATTTACGCAAGGAACGTAAATGACGAGGAAGAGTTATTAAAGATGCAAATAAAAGATAATCGTCACACTCTATCACATGAGAGTAAAGAAGGGCATTAAACTATAAAACGAAGCGTAGAATTGCATAACTCCCAGGCTTGGACCAGGAGGAATGAGCGTCGGCATAGATATGAAGCTTCGAGGACGTGCCATGAAGAATAATGAATAAAATATAATGCATGGAGAGGAATGCTGAAGAAGAAATGCTAAATATGACGGGAGATTGCAAATATTTGGGCAATAAATGTAAAGGGGAGGCAGAATAAACGATTTTGGGACGCGTTAAGAGCTGATGGCATGTTAAGAGAGGAGCTAGATGGGAGGATAAGTTAGGGGAAAAGAGGGGTAAAGAATTCGTTTAGGACGGACGGCATGTAGGAAGGCCTAGGATATGAAAGAATAAAGAGGGAAATGACGGGCAGACGAAACGTCACCATTAATGGAATGATATACGATTAAAGACGAGAAATAAAAGACGGGGAGGGATGTTTACTGGCAGAAACTGCGCAAAGATTTAAATATATTGGTAGTATACCCTTAAGTGCATAAATCTATACTGCTAAAAAAAGGTTAATGAACAACTATACTAGAAAAATAAAGCACAAAAACAGATAAGGTTCCTAATGCAGAAGCACAGTATTTATTTTAATTTCCCCGGCTCCCTTTCAGTCTATGCCTCATAAATAGCCTCTTAAAACAATAAAGAAGGGATAAATGAATGGAAAGACTTACCGAGGAATACCTACGGTGGAGTACCTACATCGGAAAAACTATCATAGATGATAAAGTGAAAACTTAAGGAGTAAATCGTTTAGCGGAAAGTAGGACAGAGTGGTGATCTGAGACAAATCAATCTTCAAATTGATGACAACTGATTATGAATCGTTTAATGAATGAGAAAAGGCCCAAGTTAAATAAATAAAGCAAATCCTTTTTTCAAGGCAGATGTACTAGCATAAACTCTATGAATGAGTTTCTCCCATTTTATTTCCAAATTTATGGCACGACCTAAGAATTCTGCATGAACTGAAACGTTCATTCCAGCCATATACAGTTTGTCCGAGTGTAAAGCGAAAACGTCACGTCAACAAGCCACATGAATTATGCAATGCCACCGAAGGGATTAATTTACAGCAAACTTAACTTCTTAATAGTTCGTCGCCAGGTGGCTCTCCGGGGACTGGGAAACCAGAGTCCTCTAGATAGCTTTCCCAACACTACTCAAGATAAATTACCACAAACACTTTTACAATGGAAAATACAACGATGCCCGTTTCGGGCACCAACTCGACAAATATTCCATGGACGATAAGGGGCGTGACCTTTATTTTCGTTGGAATCACGGATATAGAACATTGTACACAAACTCATCCCAGAGATGCTACGTTTCAGTGGCTAAATTAAGTAGGTAATTTTTGGTATGGGTATGATAGTAAAACGGGCAATATCCCTTATTTCAGCATTAAAATCTGCTGAGCGAAGAACCCAGAAGTGTAGCTTTCTCATAAATCAACATTAGCATATTTCCTTGACAACCAGATTTAAGTCTTTAGCCGCGTCCGAATTCGTTAGGATTCAAGGACTCAAGGATAGGCGGTAAGGCGAGGTGTCAAGGTGTCTCCTCGAGGATGTACGAGTTCGGACGTCCTTGTGCATTAGTGCTGCCATCAATGAGACAAAAATATCAAATTAAAAAAATTGAATACTACAAAGCAAATGAATTCGAATTTATGCAGCATCCCACTAAACCAAAATTAATCGTTTTATTTAGCTGATTTAGCCGTACTAATTGTAAGTTTTGTTGCATTCAGAAGTTTATTTATTTCTCATAACAGAGTGTCGTATGCATTTCGGTGTATAATTTCTTGTGTTATTATTTTTCATAGTTATATTTGCGTTATCTTTTTCTTTAGGTTGTTTGTTTATGATAATTAGCCTTGAATTTGTCGTATAATTATCTTTCCAACCTTGAAATGTCTCCCATATCAGTTATTTGGATTAACTTTTTATTTCATCCTCTGTATTTTCTTACCATTTCATTTGTGGTAGGAGTTTGTATGAAGTTTAAGAAATTTGAAGTAAGAACTTTTAGTTATATACCAATTTAGAAAATTATAACTCCCAAATAGAAACTACACCAGAGAAACCAATGCTTAAATACGTAAAATAAAAATATCCGAGGACATGTCGAAGTGTGCACCCAATGCATCCTCGATGGAAGCGTCCTCGCACGGATCCTTGCGAGGAGGCTAAACCAATTCGGACATCCTTCAAGATGGCCGCCGTCCTCGGAAGGACGTATATGCGCACTTGGAAGGATCCTTACGGCGAATTCAGACGCGGCTTTTGACGCATTTAAAATTGATTTAGCCTAGTTAAGCTGATTAGAATTGCTAAGCATTGGCTTTCATGCAGTGGTTTATTTTTTTCTCAGAAATCAACAACAGCATATTTCCATGACAACCAAATGTGGTCTTTAACGCATTTGAAATTCATTTTACTCAGTTAACCTGATTATGAATTCAAAACATTGGGTTTCGTGCAATGGTTAAAGTTTTTAGCTTTAAAAAAATAATTTCACTCAAGATAGAGAGTTAAAAATTATTTTATTGGATACCTGAAAGAATGAAGTTTTTCATTTTCTTCAATCGATTCTCCTCTTATATGATAATTTATAAAGGAAGTGTTATCTCGAGATTCGCAGGGGTAATTCAGGTATATATATATATATATATATATAAATAAACTATGCCACAGGTGGGGCGGAATGAAATATAAACACATAAAAAAGAACACTCACACTATAAGTTGATATTTCGGTTGCTCTAGAACCTTTCTCAAAGATAGACGGATACAGAATCTGACGGATTCTGTATCCGTCTATCTTTGAGAAAGGTTCTAGAGCAACCGAAATATCAACTTATAGTGTGAGTGTTCTTTTTTATGTGTTTATATTTCATTCCGCCCCACCTGTGGCATAGTTTATTTATATTATCGCGTGTGTGATTTTCCACGAACTCGTATATATATATATATATATATATATATATATATATATATATATATATATATATATATATATATATATATATATATATAAATAGACTATGCCACAGGTGGGGCGGAATTAAATATAAACACATAAAAAAAGAACACTCACAATATTAGTTGATATTTCGGTTGCTAGAACCTTTCTCAAAGGAAGACGGATACAGAAGAGCTTCTGTATCCGTCTTCCTTTGAGAAAGGTTCTAGCAACCGAAATATCAACTAATATTGTGAGTGTTCTTTTTTTATGTTAATTCCGCCCCACCTGTGGCATAGTCTATTTACATTATCGCGTGTGTGATTTTCCACGAACTCGTATATATATATATATATATATATATATATACACACATATAAATATACTTTTAAAACACAGGCACACGAAAATTAGAAGGACACTCACAGAATAATTTGCGGACGTTTCGACGGTCAAGCCGCCATCGTCAACGACCTTCAACAATCAAGTTTTCCTTCAGATCAAAGGGACCGCCATGGGTACTCGCATGGCACCTTCTTATGCAAATCTATTCATGGGCCATCTTGAAAGCACTTTCTTCAAAAACCAACCCCTCAAACCTCTCTTCTGGGCCCGCTATATTGATGATATCTTTGTTCTTTGGCCTCATGGCCGTGAATCTCTATCTTCCTTCATTTCTGTGCTAAACTCTTCCTTTTCGGTTTCTTTCACCTCTTCCGTCTCTGACTCTTCCATCACATTTCTGGATGTTAATATCCTACTAAAAAACAACAAATTCATCACCTCCGTCCATAAAAAACCCACTAACCATAACCTTTACCTTCATTTTAATAGCTGCCATCCACCACATACCAAACGCTCCATTCCATATTCCCTCTCTGTCCGCGGCCACAGAATTTGTAACGACGCCCACTCCCTTCAACAATACACCGATAACCTATATCACTCCCTCAGAGAACGCGAGTACCCCAAAAAGCTTCTTACCAATCAAATCCTGCCCCCCTCTGCCAATTACACCCCTCGGGCCAAAACCCACCATCCTGACAGACTCAGCCTCATCACCACATTCTTCCCTGGCTCCCATAAAATCAGAAACATCCTCCGCGATCTATACCCAATTTTAAAGAATAATAATTCCACTGCCCTCCTATTACCTTCATGTCCCACAGTATTTTTTAAGCGTCCCGCAAACCTGCGAGATATCTTAAAATCTACTAAACCCTCCCTTCAACCGACCGCCCCCTCTCCACCACTCTCCACAACTTGCAACCGTCCTCGGTGCAAATGTTGCTCCCTCCTACGCTCTTCTGCTACGCCCTCTTCCAATAAATCTTCCTCAGCAGCCAACTGTACTTCCACAAATATCGTTTACCGTCTCTCGTGCAATTTCTGCCCGGCATTTTATGTTGGCGAATGTACTACCCCGCTTTCAATACGAATGAATGGGCACCGCCACTCCACCACATGTCCTCCCTTCATTGATCCCATTCCTAAACATACCGCTTCCCATCGTAAGACCTTCAATAAATGTTTCTCTCTCTCTATATTAGAAGCCCTCCCCGAATCAGCAACTAATATTGAACTGAGGACTCGCGAGATGGCTTTCATCTGGTGCTTAAGAGCATTTGAATCGCCCGGGCTTAACTTGGCCCACTGACCAATAGCAACCCCTTGCTCCCGCTCCCCACCAGTCCCCTTCCCTTCTCCTGTTCTGCTTCCCCCCCCCACCCGAGGTAACAGACCACTAGTTAGTCTCTTGTCGTTGACGATGGCGGCTTGACCGTCGAAACGTCCGCAAATTATTCTGTGAGTGTCCTTCTAATTTTCGTGTGCCTGTGTTTTAAAAGTATATTTATATGTGTGTTTTTATTCGCCGAGTGCGGTTTCTCAGAAGATATTATATATATATATATATATATATATATATATATATATATATATATATATATATATATATATATATATATATAAATGTTATGGTATCTGTGTGACCGTCTATTTGTCTGTTGCTCCATCACTCAAAAACTACTGGACCGATTGAGCTGAAATTTGTCATGTAGATAGAAAATATAGATATCTGGCTGTAAAGGCTATATTAAAAAGCCCTCGGGGCCCCCAAAGGCCACCCCTGGTGGTCCATGCTAAGCATTGGGTTCGGTGCAGTGGTTTCATTTTTTGCTTTTTAAAAGTACTTTCACTCAAAATAGAGAGCCGGGATTTTTTTTATCGGATGGCTGAATAAATGACGTTTCTTTCTATTGATTTTTTTAGGCTTCATATTTGTCTCACATTTATTTTTTAGCTGAAAAATCTCATATTTTTATTTAAAATCAGCAACAGCTAATTTCATTGACAACCAGAGATTTGATTTCAAAGGATATTCATGCCTCTAGCATTTAAATATCATGTTTTCCTGCAGGCCCATCATAAGACGTAGAAAGGAAATCTGTATAAGACGGGCCCAGAGTCCCAAGGGCCCCATAATAGATTGCTTCGGGGGTAATCGATAATTCAATGCACATTTACAAGTCTACTCTTCAAAGTCTATTCTTAAATTACCTCTCATAGGGACACTGCATGTATATGAGAGATGACTTACGTAGTAAACGATACACATAAAGAAATTAAACTTGCAAGCATATTTATGTGCAGAGAATAGTAATAGCAATAATGCCTCTCTTGCTACAACAAACGCAGCTTTGTTTTCTATCGTTTCATACAGAAAAATATGACACGTACTGGAAACTCCTGCCTCTCATTACGATTGTGAACTGTTTTTTTAGACCAATTCCCAAATCATAAACGTTACAAAATATTTATATATTGTTAAAAGTGATATAGTGCAGTTAACTTATATTCACTCAATCATCGAGTTGCCTATTCAAGACTCTCACTCGCCACTGTGTTTCCCCTCCTTGGACTTAAAAATGTATCCATAAACATGCCTAATAGAATAAAGGGTAACCTTTGGAAAACATGTATTAAAGCATGAGGAATATCTTCTGGCCGAGTAACTGAGTCCTTGCATGAAAAACGACAAAGGTTAGACTTGGGTGGTCAAAGACATGTCCATCAGCGATCGCATGAATATCTCCCCGTGATTTTTCTCGGGTTACGCTAAGAACCGCACAAATTTCATCCCAACCCAACCGTAACAACCGTACGGTCGGGTAACCAACTATAAATCTGGTTCAAATATAGATCCATCTGTATGGAAACTTTACACTGTTTTAAGATGGTGGAAACTATAATTACGTCACTACATGCTTCTTACCCGGAAGAAGAGCCGAAATTCTGCATAATGAACGACATCCGTGCATGAAAATCGGCTAGTGCACTAAGAATCACCATAGATTTTTTATTCAGCAATCGTAACCAATGATAATGGCTACTCTTTACACCGAAGGCGCAGTCCGGGTGACGGTGGATTGATAGGTCAAATAAACATGGCTGCCGCTACAAATGCTCCTATTGACGTTGTCAACCGCTGGATTGTACCCTACTCTCCAATCCTGATTAAGATACTAAACACACATATCAAAGTTTAATAGCGCTACTCAATTAAGTCATTGATTGCATATATATGTATGTATACAAGGGAAGCGATGAAGCCGTAAATCACTCAGAAGACGGCTGAAGAGAATCGGAGGGACGAGGTGACCACCAGGTTTTTCACACGCGTTGAATTTCAACGGGTACCTTCCGCTTTCCACAACGTTTCGGTTTAATTATAAACCATCATATATGTATTATCAGCATATCATTATTCGGTGTTCGATTTATTATCTTTTTGATATAACTTTAAAAGCGATTTCATTATCTTTTTTCTACTCGAAATAATTTCCCTTATGTATAAACAGCACTACTACATTATTTTCAAGTTTTTTTCTCTCCCGTTGAGAATCAACGGGTATTTTCGCTAGCATCAATATAAATGTCAAAAATGCATTACTTATAAGATTGCATATCTTGGTACCAATTTCTCAAATTCTTTTCTACTAGACAATATTTCTTCATCTCAGGGCATTTATACACACTAATTACCTCTACGTCATTAGGATGTACCCGACTGATCTTCATATTTTCTGTACCCAGTTTGCATATGCATTCCATACAGTAAAGTTCTGGAGTAACATGTTACTTTTATATGCGTGTATTGTTATTCATGTGACTGTTATGCTTTATGTTATCTCATAAAATAGTATTAATTTATGTATAAGTGTATGTATACGTGTGTATTAATATATTACCACGGAATTTCCTACTTTATGTATGATGTGTATGATATGATACGATGATATGTGTTTTCATGTATTTCTCATCCTTGATTTTTTAAATATTATTTCTGCTTTAGGTTTCTTCCCGTACATGTATTTATCATGTATGATAAGCTATTTCTTGTTTGGCATTTTTGTTTTTCTGGTATTCTCTCTGTATGTTCTCGCTGCGACAATTCGCCATTGTATGCACATTGTTGTTCTTAGGTGGCTTTGCCACAGAACATAAATAAATATATTTATTATTTATTCAAAAGACAAATACCGTCAATTTTATTTTAACTAAATATAGTTGAAATGCAATTTAAAAAACATACAAGAAATGCCTAACAGCAGCTCACACGCGCACGCTATGCATAGGAGGATTACAACGTGCTGTAATAGATGGAAGCCTCGTTATTACGCAGGAAAAAAGTACCCTAGACGATCTGGCGAGAAGCCATTATAAATGCATCACACCGCGCCGAAGTCGGCAGAATAGAACGTTAGGCGTATGAATTCAAAGAGGAGAAAAAAGTAGACTTCGTTAGGAGGAAGTTTTGCTGAATAGCGCTGCACACTCGACGTTCCCCGATTTCTTCCTGAGGATTCCCACATTCTGGATCAGTCGCTCCGTCTGCGCGGGGCCCGTGTATCAATCTCAAACCGCCGAGTAGATTGAGCGTGTCGCCGTGTGTGTTCGTGCCGAAGGGCGTCGCGGGGAAGCGCAGAAAACCGCTGATTTTCGAGAGAGGCAGGGATCACACACAGAGAAGCGCCTCACCTTTTCACGCGGGATTTTCTATAGGAAAGAGAGGGGAAGGAAAATTTCTTTCCAGATCCTTTCTCAGCTTTTACGCCCTGTTTGCAACACTCGTGGGTACCGATAGAGTGTGGTAAAAGATATTGCTCACGCAAAAGGTTTAAAACGTAAATAAAAAATTTCTTTTCTACCATGATCATGAATATCTTCATGATAATAACACTCATGAGTCAAAAACGTTGCCAGCAAGTACTGCAGTAACTCACTAATCGTAGTTTTGGAGTAATTAGTGAGTTACTGCAGTACTTGCTGGCAACGTTTTTGACTTCAATGCATATTCCGCAGCATAAATGTGCACTACATAATGAAAATAATTGCCAATAAAATATATTCTTTGACATATATGCATATTTAGCAACTCACTTGTGCTAAAATGTACATGGGGAATGATACCAGCGAAAGGCATTTTTTTAACATTATAAATCAAAACGGAACGATCAGAATTATTTTTTATATGTTTTCCAACTCTTTTTTATTTCTGTCATTGCAATTACCTACTTTAAAATGCAAATTTTCGACTTCATCAGGTGTATTGGCATTAAAGGCTAATTTGAAGTGATGTTTTATCTTTTATGTCAGCACTTCAAACAACATGGAAATATCCCGACAAGAATCAAATGAATACTTAATTCTTGACGTCAGCTATAAATGCATTCCGTACACCAAAAGTGAGGATTTACTGAAATCCATAACGAAGATTTGCGCTCCAACTAACGAAGCTTGATAGATTTAGTAGATTCCTATTTTACGATAAACGTTTAATCAAAAATGCCATTTAAAAGTCGCATTTCATTAGATATCATCATCATTCAACCATCATTCAACGTCCTAGAAATAATCATTCAACGACAAATTCTACAAAATCACCACCTTTTTCTCAGAAAGGAAAGACAAAAGATACTTTTAAAATTCCCGCATGAGCATTTCCAAATTCCCCGTTTATATCAGAAACATACTAGAAGGAAAAATAGTACCATATCTTTTATAATGCTACAGTACTCTATTGGAGACGATAGGCCGTGTCGCTATCCTCACTGGGTAAGCTAAGAAACAATATTATGCATCCGTATATTACCCTGCAATCCACTGAAGAGGCGAGTGGCAGGGGGTGTTATGATACCACCCAAGAAAAGTAACGGAATACAGAAAAGAACGGGCGAGAGGACAGAAGCGATTTGAATGTAAACAATGTCTTATTTTAGAGTCACACTGTTTCTTTCTATAATCAATACTGTTAATATCAAAATTCCTTCTTCGTGTAAAGAAAAAAGTTTGGAACCTATCAGATTGGCAATGTATATCTCTAATTTGGTCGCTTTTATTGGTTCTAGGCATATATCTCGGGGTCAAAAAAATATCCTCCGTGTCGTTTCAATACGAGGAAACACTGCAAAAATTCAAAGCTGGGATGACAATCACCGAGTTAGAGGAAATTGACTCAATAGACCGTTATGAACCACTTAAATAATCACTGTAAAACATAATGAAGTCATTATTGGAACCATAGATTACCAGAAAGCGATTAAAGTAATAACTGTGCAAATAATGAAAGTCAACAATCCGATGGTTTCCAGTTGGACCTAAGAACTATTTGTTTGTTCAAACGCTTTAAATCCGCCATTTCTTTGAAGATGCTCTTGGTATACTTGAAGAAGGAGGACGGGGGTTTTGCGAGCAGGTGACTGACAGACTCAGGGAGACAGGACCGCACATCGAAAGGCTTAACGCTTAGGTCGCTTAGCCACCTCGATTGGGAGGGATTGCCATGCAGGGCTCGGTTGCGACGGGAGGAAAAAACCTTAGCGTCGTCAACTATTTCCCTTTCCGAATTCGAACGGAGGTAAAACTTCGGAGGATAATCAAGAGTCGACACGTTGAAACTTTTCACTTAAGTCAGAGTCCTTTCCCCGCTCCCGCAACGTTAGTATGCATGGCGTAGCTCTGGGAACTTCGTCCAATGTGGAAGCTTCATATTGAACAGAAAGACCTATTTCAGCACTAAAATCTTTTCCTATAGTTAAGTGAAAGTCACGGGAAAATCCAAAGCAAAAAATCCAAGAAAATAAAAATTGAATACCTCTAAGTGACATAAAAGTATCGCATTCTAAGGTACCGTTTTTCCTTTGCATATTGTTGACACCATACTGCTGGTGAAACCGAAATATTTTCTATTATTTTGTGTCCAATGTAATTCTATTTGGCAATACGTTGTATAATAATGGAGATCTCAACTTAAACCTACCATCACCATTTCTGGAAATAAAATATCACTAATAGAGCCAGATATAAACGTTGGCAGTAGAATATTAAGTTGTACCTTGGACTAAAGAAACATGAAAAGCTATACCTGTGCTTGACGACAAACACCGTTATTCTTCTAGAATTTTCAATTATTTTCTTAAGAATTTACTCAATCATGAAATACAAATCCCCAATCACCAAATGATCGTGAATTTATCATTGCCTGAAGTGGCCTCCAAGATAAAATTAACAATGCTTTTAATAAATCGCTCACAAGGTCAAACATCGGCATATATCAGTATCATATCGGCACAGGGTTTCATATATTATGGCAAGCTTAACATTTTTTCTAACCCCTACATTTTTGCGAGAGTAGATTTACAAGCATTTAAATCACTCAGTACCATTTAATCATTCATTCGAAACTTTCCTCGCTTATTGAGTATCAAGTAAACATAAAATTAAGGATTAATTTATTACCCTTTTAATGTGAGTAATCTAGATGAAGAGATATTTTAAATGCAGATAATTAATGAAACGTATTTTTTAGGGTTGAATATAAATGTTTAGCACATGTATTTGTTCCCTAAAACTTTTATAATTTTTTTCGATTTTAATTTTTTGATAATAATCCGTAACTGTTCGTGTCTGTTCTAAGTTCAATCTGTTTTAATTATTCTTGTCAAATGTTTATTTCAAAATGTATAGAGTTAAGAATCGAGAAAAAAAGTTACATATTTGAAGGCGTGAAATGTGACACCTATCTTTTAGTCCAGTAAGCGTTTATTGGAATAAAATTGTATTCACCAAATTTTAATTTAACTTTAAAAATATATTTTTCGCAGGTTCAGCCAATCCCTAATGAAAACCAAGAAGATATTTAGTGTTTCTATGACAGTCTTTAGTAAACTCATACTAGTTACATACATATTAAAATTATTTTTTTCCCCAGACATTGTTCGTTTTGAAACATTTTAGTAAATATTACAGTCTCTTATCTACATTAATATTAAATGAAAATGGTGCTTAAAAGTAAAATTAAAGCCTAAGATTAGTTCAATGATGACAGAAATATCAATTAATGTCACAGAATGTATTGCATAAATAAATAGGATATTAATAGAGATTATGTATAGCAGCATGTTCTGGGTATTTAAATTATTATATTTTAGATTTCGACTTAAAAATAAAAAAATAAAACTTCAGCAGTTAATAATTATAGTACATACTCTAAATCACATTACTCTAAATATTCATGACGATTATAACATAACATGTAAGAGAATTATTAATGTTCACATTGTCATAAAAAGGAAATTCTGGCGACATTTACTTATGCAGACCCCCAAATATGTAGGTAGCCAAATGCTTAATTTACTCGATTGCCACTACTCACGCACAACTGTCATTTCTTCCACTTCATTTATTGTAGTTCACGAATTCAATTCGTATTCGTATTAGCAGATAACGTTTACAAGAAGTATTACGAAAACCAACGGTTGCCAAGTACATTAAATTTCTACTATCTTAGGAAGACATTGATATTAATTCCATAGGTGGAGTAGACTAAAAGAACTCATGGATACAGGGACATTATATCAACTAGAGAAATTACGCTGAATCGGAGTTAGAGCCATCAAATCTCGAAGAGGAGCCTTTAAATTGGCATTCCTTGAAAACTACCAGAGAAAATCATACCCCCGCAATAATTGAAGGGAGGAAAAAGAGGAGAAACGACTTAAATGAGATTTAAGCATCAAATGAGCCGGGTTGAGGCACGTATTTCAATCAGACCCATAAATGGTCTCGAATTGATTGCTTCGCAGAACTCCCGAGCACTGCTCAGGCAAATTGCCCTTTCCAACCATCACCGACGCCTTCAACCTGGCTCCCTACTCCCGCTTATATACACAAACCCACCACCTCCCACTCCTCTCAACACCCTGATGCCGCTAAGAATTGATTTTTTGGGGGGAAAAGGGGTAGGCCCTGATGCAATGTTTTCATTCCCCAAACCGAACCGGGCCACTTATCTACATACTTTTTTTTCTCCACACAAGCTGACTCAATCTCATTTTGAGACCGTCGTTACCTCTCACAACTGATGAGTGGGCGTGGATGAATGGAAATCCTATTCGAGCATCTACACTTGCTCCAATGCTATCCTTAAAATCCAAAGACGCTAAATGTTCTAGTTTCGACCCACGACACTCAAACAGATTTCACGGTTCGCCGCGTTTCAGTATTATTTTTAGCCAACACCATCACGGGCCACCATTATAATTACTTTGAAATAAAAAATACTTGGAAATACTGTGCGTTTTTTACATTTATGTATTATATTTCATTGTTCCATAAAAACTAACTTTTAAATTACTGATGTTATGCGACCAAGGCGATGATTATTAATTGTAAACGGGCCGGAACCAGAGGCCGGTAGCTAAATTAAGCGATCTTAACCAACAGACGGCTGACGGAAAATTTTTAATATTAATAACCTAACATTACAGAAGCATTTCCATTTCCAAGAAGAATTATTCGGTTTTTATTAGGACCTATAACAATTGAGTTCAACGAGGCTAGCAAAAGGTCATAACTCTACAACAAGGCATGCTCAACGCGGATGGAAAACAAAACCGTGACCTCACGCATTAGTCGTCGAGAACCCTCAAACAAAGACCCAACTGAGTCGAAATAATCAGATACATAATTAACAAGTAATTTGCAGGATATATTCACCTTACATTTGACACACCCTCCTCCACATAATATACTACGAGCCACCGAAAAGATAGCATTAGGAATCAATTCATAAATTAAGGAAAAATAAAGAGGCTAAGATATAAGAATGAGGAAGCAGAAGGAATGAAAACAGAGATATGCTTTGTTGGATTAGAGCTCCGCTTCGCTCAAGTCGCAGTCGTAATACATTGAGAGGAACAACATTATAGGCTAGAGAGATATCTTAAACTTAACCGGCGAGTTCAGTTTAAATGCAGGTAGAATAGTATGATCTACTCCGTTGTGTTCTCGAAATTCAGGAATATAAGAGCATTATGTATAAAAGAAGAGGTGGCTCCGACTAATCAAAGTCCCTCGGCTCAGATAGAGTCTAATAAGATAACATTTAGGACCATAATACGTAACACTGATTCAATCTCGATAAGAAGGATAATTTCAAAAATGTTAACGAGGTAAATCGCCAACCTATTACGCCATAATCAAATCAACAGTGTCTGGCGAGATGTGGTGGAACTGCATTATCAATAATGAAAGTAATCGATATCGTACTGTCCACTTTTATTTTAAATTTACAACACATGTTTCGGATTTGATACTAAACCATACTCAGGTACAATTTACAATGTACCTGAGGATGGCTTACTACAAAATCCGAAACACGTGTTGTAAATTTAAAATAAAAGTGGACAGTACGATATCTATTACTTTCATTATTGGTTACGCCATAATCTCCGAAGACGCGCGCTTACCGTACCTGGAAACCGATTGGTAAATATAAGGGAGATAAGAAACATTGGAGAAAAAACTACAGTCCCTTGTAAAACATCCTTTGAAATACGATAAGAATTGAGTGACTGTATTGGGCTCATTATCATTAAAGAAAGGGATTCCTTTAAGGGGATGCAAACTACAGCACGCGTGTACTTGTGTGATGAATAGATAGAGAGGGCAGGAAGGAGAGATTACCTTTCTCAGAGACGCAATCCCCAACAGAATGACTTCCAACTGCAGATCCCCGTCCCACGGGTACAAGGTGGACCAAGGCTTCTTGTTCGCCTGCTGCCTGCCAGCGAACACGGCGCTCCCTGACACGAGACGTTTCCGAATTGTCCCGAGTAGCAAGCTCCGCGTAGGGAGAGTGTGGGAATGGAGACATGTTCCCGGGTGCGCTGTAGGAGAAGTAGAAGCATTCTTGAGTTAAATACACGAGAGAAATAGTTCCAGCGGTGGCATTATCCCCGAAACGAGAGAAACGGGAGACACACCGAATAATACCTATGCTCAGATTAAACTCCAGGACTTAAAAATAATTGACAAAATTTGGGCTACGTTAAAGGCAAGATCTCGCCTGTTCCCAAACTTGAGCTTTTCCAGATGTAATGAAACTTTAAAATCTCTCCTTCAGGTTGAATGACAATTCCCATACTGTACTGAATTATACGACGTTTTCATGCACTATACTGAAAGTAACACGGCCACTGGCATTAAAATATCCACTTATATAAGGATAAAATCAAACAATTTGATTCCATCAGAAGACTTATTTAAGGTAAGTAAACTTTCACTCCACACCTTGTATATCCACAAAATTGTGGCGAAAAGTTATCAAGATAATTATTATTTGTAAATCAATAAAAGGGAATTCTTGGACAAGAGAAACGTAATCTATACGGAGGATTGGAAAGCGAAAGTGGAGGAAAAAAGTGATGGAAATGAGGTGGGAGACATGGAGACGAAATGATGAAATATAAAAAATTAACCAAAGATGAGAAATGACCGCGGCAGAAATTGAGCTTTGCGGGATTACCTTTCATAATAACTAATCGCACAGTCCATATTTAAAAAAGAAGCGTATGTACATACTATCGGTGTAGTTTTTCACAAGAAAGAGTTATTTGCAGAAACGTGAATAAGTTTTATCTCAATCCGGTAGAGTTATGCCTTTCTTGCTATACTCGCGTTTTTTGCGTATAAGTTTTCTTTAAGGAGTCAAAATGCTATCATTTTAAGAAAAAAACATAATCTCGCAATGTTAAAACACGTAGAAGTACATTACGTGGCGCTCACCAACTCATTCCAATAAAAGATATCTTCCCTGCCGTTGATGGAGAGTAGATACTCATTGAATATCAAAAATATGCCATCCGAAGTAATTAATCATTAATAGCGACTGACTGATCTTAGAAGAAAAGCCTTCAATCATAATGCTGTATCGAAAGCGAGACGCCTGAATTACTCAGAGAAACAAAGTTTTCTTGACATCCAACAGAAAGTGGACAACTTCATTTGAAATATTTATCTTTGATTCACGTTCCCATGAACAAATGGCACGGCGCTTAACTGGAATAGTTTATAGAGAAAAGGCCTTGACTTCTCCAAAGGGCATGAATTTAACTCTTAAATTCTCTCACATTCTAAGCCCAAATGCGAGAATGCGGAATGTGAGAGGAGCTGGTCTTAATTTACACGGATGGGCGTGAGAACCTGTGCATTTGAACTAAAGTCAAGAATTTAATTAGAAACAGCTCCATGACAGATTAACGATATTTATAAATGCATCCTGTATTTAGCAATGCTTTGGAGCAATTAACTTATTGTGATGCATTGGCTATATATTACACAAACATGAGATTTAGGGCTGTGTTCTTTCGTTTAATTGATATAGTCGGCTTCCTTTTCCAGATGTACACATTATTCAAGCGCTACCTAAGCTTCGCTTGAAAATTAGGCACAAACCGCAAAACTAATCATGAAATCGTATTATCAAAGGAGCATTTGCAGAAAAAACACACATGCTTGAAACAGAACGGCGCGATCTATAAATGAAGGAGTTAGTTCAATATGAGTTACAGAGACATCCAATAAATTTACTAGTTTCCTAAATTGTTTCATAGCTTATTGATGGTACTTTAACTACTGAGTTCTACAAGTAACGAAGATGGCGGATAAGTAGAGAACAGCATGGAGGCGAAATAGTGTTTAAAAGTTTATTTATTCATGCTATTTATAATGAAGGTAAGTAATTTAATGAATGAAATAAACATGCATATCATTGCTAACGATTCCATGGCTGAATGATGGACCAACCGGCCATAACTGGAAAATATCTCTGTTACTTTAATTTCGTTACAGCCGTCAATTGGCAACGATGACGCAGCTTACACCCTTTCTAGAGTTCTTTTTTATCTTCGGCACTATTCCTACACTCCCTGGTTTGCCTTTGCTCATCGTCGCGAACTCAACGTTCCTTCGTTTGTTTGGCTGCCATTTTCTTTGTATCAGTTTCGCTAACCTCATTCCTACAGCTTCCATTCATCTGTTCTCGTTTACGCTTTTCTCCTCTCGACACCCCCTCCTACTTTTCTACACGCTTCTCTCAGTCTTGACTTATACTCTCTAAATCTCTCTCTTTTCACTTCTTTTCATGCTATCCTTACACTCCACACTCTCCGAAAGTAAATTGAACCTTCGCTTACCCTTTTTCCCCATTTCACTACTCCTAATTCTTCTACGTCATTCATCTGTTTTCTCCTCCTCCTTTCTCTCTTGCCATTCCCTAGACCAAAATCCCACCCCGGGATCGATATGATGTGATTTCTATAACTCTGGCTTCCAACACCGAGGTCTCTTGTTCGAATGCAAGGAATGGTGGAGATTTTTCAGAGGATCCAAATCCGTACTTTAGTGCTTGTGGAGAGGGCTTCAAAAGCAGTACTCGTCCGTCCGGTCTAACTAGGCTAATAACTAGAGTGGGCTAATTCCCACGCTTGACTTTTCTCTAGCCCTCCTCGTTTAGCTAATAATCCTTCTCTTCTCCAAATACCCACCTATCCTAATTGACGAGAATGACCTCAGTTGTGGATCTTCTCCCCAAATAATCAACTAATTTACACCCTTCTCACACTTTCAACCAATTTTCCATGCATGTCCATTCCCTTTTCTCCTTCTATCCCAGCAATACTCTCCATTGAAAACCTGAATCTTAGGTTTGCATTTCCACGGTTTCCATGCTCTCATTCCATCTGTTTTCGTCCATTTTCTCCTCTCATTTGGCATCCCTTCCACTTTATTTCAATTCATTCTCCCATCGTTTAATCGCATAATCTTAATTGTGGAGTTTTTGAATAAAAATGGATGTTCACGAGGAGCATTGGCGATGGGCTGCACCGCCTAGTTCACATTTTGTCAACAATCTGATGATGACCCACAATCCCTCGGTAAATAATCACGTGACCAACACATGATAGGTAGCAAGCGTCGATCCTGACTCCTTGCCAGAGCTCCGGCGACGCAGACTGCGTCAAAAGTTGAAAGATTGGCAACTCCGACGGCAACGCGGCCTGCGTTGAAGATCTCGCTTGTGATTGGCTACGCAGTGTCCGGCAACGCAAAAATGGCTGCAGGAAAACATAGGTTTATTCGATCAGCTCCCATTCATCTGAACTCTATCCCTCTTCCTGTCACGACATCCCCTCAATCTACCCTTCCCTCACATTTAGTTGGCAGATTTTGAGTATACCGCGAGTTGGCCGCGGAATAACTCATACCATATCACCCGCAGGTGCACCTAAGTGCAAAAGTTCCACGGAAGAAGGACGCCTCGGTAGCTTAACTCGATAAAGCAAGCGGAGCGATAAAGAGGGATCAGGGTTCATGTCCCGGTGAAGCCGGATGATTTTTCGTCGGCGGACTTTTCACACTCATATTTAGTTATCAAAGGAGACGACCGACAACTAAGGCCATTCGCACAATAAAACACAGGAATGTAGATTGGCAAGGGAAGGATTATCTGGGGAATGGAGGAAGGGAAAAGAGAAATCTAGTGCCGGCTTAAATCTACTGAAAACGGCAGGAGTCTTAAGTCCAAAGCTTAACATTCCTTCATATTGGACAATGCAATGAACTTGAAGTACTCTCCACATAACACCAAGTAGGGAGCTACAATGAAACTGAAAATGCCTCAGCCACTGTCGGGATCGGAACCTAAGCCATCTTGAATAGGAAGCCAGTGCTCTAGCAAGCATACCAACCTGATCCTCTCGCTACTCATTCACAATCTTCCCCTTATTTTCTCAGAATTTCTGTTCCTCTTTTTCTGTCTTTCATCCCTCACAACCAACCTTCGTTTTCGCTATTCCACTCAACGCACAGCCCCCAGCTCCATCCACCACAAAACCTTACCCCGAAAACCTAATCCCACCCCCATCCGTCACAATCCTCCACCGTTCGTAGGCATAAGGAGGGATTTCTCCCCCTAAATCTGCGACCAACCTTCCTTCACGAGCTAACCACTTCCTTGAGGCTCATTCAAGGGGTTCCCACAACCCCCACCTCCCCTCCTCCATGAAACCCCACCTTCGAGAGGCTCCATTCTCCACCATTTCACATCGCCGCCTCGTTAAAGGGAATATGCCTCCGGTCCTGTTTCGAGCGACGCATTCAACTCAAGGAGATAAGAGGGGTGAATCAACGCAAATATATCAAAGCTAATCACTTTTTAATGCATCACATTCATCGGAGTTTAATTGGAAAAAATCAATTCTGCGTAATCAGCAGCTGTTATCAATCCGAGGATTAGTTAGCTACAGTTCTCCACTACACTCTCATTTCAGCTAACCGATTCAGCATTTCATAATTCATTAATCATTCATAAGATCCCTCTTAATTTGCATCACGTATTCCATCCTAGTTCTTCCTCGATAATTATTCCCATTCATATATTTTTTCCACTGCTGTTTTTAAGAAAATGTGGTGTCTAAAATATTTCCAATAAGTTTTTCTCTTCTGTTTTGGAGGGTTTTCAGAAAACGTGCTGTCTCCCAAAAATTTGTATGACCTCTTCGAAGGTGATTGTGTTCATCTATTTCATCTTCGTCAGTCTTGGGTCACACCATATTTCTATTGTTTCTCACCATCCTTGTTCTGGTGTAGTTTTGGTCCAAGCATAATACCAAGAATGATAAGCCGTCATATAATAGCACCTAACGTTTCTATGCCATCAATGTTTTCATGAACTGATTCCTAACTTCCAAGATCCTGTTGCTAGCTTTCAGCTGACTTCTCTTTTGGTAGAATACTTTCATTTTTTGGGCTATTCTGCTCACGTTTTTTTATTGTTTCTTCCATCGCTGGTGAATCACCAGCGATGGAAGCTTACATGACAATGAAATTGTTCCACTTGCGCCGAGTCCAAAGTTTGACGGAGATTTTCCTTGATCAGTCTTTTTGATTACTTACAAAAGCGATGGTCATTATTGTCTTCACAGTGATAATAAAGTTGTATTTCTTCATAGCTTCTCCTTTCAGATCACCATTCACGTCAGATCTTCCTTCTTCAGCGAGAGTTGCTAAGTCATCAACATAGCATAGCACGCTGATTTTTCTCCATGTATTAGTATTTCTGTTTTTTCGCTATTTCATTTATGGCAATTTCCATGTACATACTGAATGAACATGTGGATGGACAGAAGTTTAAGCTGGTGTCGCTATCTGTTGGTAGGCTCCACATCCGGTAGAATGCTTTCTTGGCTAGCGCTAATGAGCTTATTATTTTTTCTTGCTTCTTCCCATCACTGGTGATCCTGCTCTTAATATTGCAATATTCTAGTCGTGTGTTTTGAGTGAGGTTTAAAGCTGTGTAAGTATGGATTAGTTTTAATTTTTTCGCCGTAGAAATGCATTTCTTCATGGCAGCGATTACGATCCACATGCCTAGGTAAGCCATTCCAATTATTCCTATAGTTGACTTGACCGCAATGCAAAGGTTATTGCATAAACGTTAAGCCGTTTGAATCCAACGTATTTCGTTCACGAGTGTCCTATCAAATTCTTGGAATGGAAATTTTCCCCACCATTTATTTTCAGACATGAGTGACGTATAGATTATAGAAGAGAATGGATGGAACGAGGGAATGCCATGGCCATTAAAATGAGCAATCGGCCATGTTGAATTAATCAGTTGTGCATTTAACACGTCGAAAACATAAGCATTAGTGGAGGATTTATCGCAGTACCACCGTAACGATTTAACCAGAAAAATACAAAATGGAAATAATTTCCAAAAGAGGACTACATTTTCAATAAAATTTAAGGACAATTTTCGTGCTATATAAATGCTAAAGGATCACTTTTTGTGAATATATAAGCTTCATTCTCCTGTTTCTAGTCACCATCATCTATATTCTTTAATCTTAGTGATTGAGATATAGTTTCATATGAGGAGCAGGCATGCAACGATATTAAATAAAATAATCCCTTCACGCCGAGAAAAAGAATAAATCTTCGTCTTGTACTCGGGATTACCCGTCTCTCATGTTGTACTCGGGGATCATTTAATGTCATAGAATAAAAGTTGAATTGCAGAACATCAGTCCTGTTGGATTTACCTTAAGGAATACAATACAGACAATAAGAACCAAATGTATTGAGCACACTCTGAGGCACAATAGGTTTGTGAACAATATTATTGAAGGGAAAACGGAGGGAAAAGTCCCAAGAGGAAGGCCAAGGGATAAAAACATCGATCAAATAAAGAGGAAAGTACATAATATGAAGTACCAGGGAGTAATGGAGTAAGCATTAGATAGGGAATGATAGAGGGCTGCAGCCAACCAATCCTAGGATTAAACAACTGATGATGAAATCCTGTGGTTGGCGTTTGATCTCTCACTCCAGTTAACTTCGTTGAAATTATCCTAATTAATTTAAAATACCCTTCAATGTCAACCAGAGATGGCCGTGGATATGGACCACTTCAGCTGAGATACCTCCCAAGCTATGTCACATTAACGAGTGTGGACTGCTACGCGACATGGCTCCAATTCCCAAGGCCTGGATCAATCTTCGCCTATCGACGCTTCAGGATAGTTTCCGCACTCCCTCCACCCTAAGGTGAGCATATGCAACCTAAGCACGAGGCTTAGAGCATGGAGGGCACGTTAACCCAAGGGCACGTGTATCCCGGCAGCGTACTCCTAGATATCTCGTCCATCTTCCCAGGAGGGTATGTTGTCCATCATCACGGGCATTTCCATATTTGTCTGGGTATTATCAATCTACATCAATCTTGCTGAGAAGTGACGCCGTTCATCCCGTGCTGGAGTCTCGTTTCTCTTCGAAACGAGAAGTTTCATTCGAACAGATACGTGGAAACAGATGATGATTAATCATTTAAAGCTGGATTTCAATTCAGTCCGATAATCGAAAAGCATTACAGAAAGGGCAATATGTCCTGAAGTTAAGAAAACTTTAGTTCAAATTAATGTAAAATGTTAATAATTGTAAAGTACTTGCGAAAGCAAACTGTAAATAACAACGTAAATTTAAGTGGAACTACTTCGCGATAAAGTGAAAAACGTAATCATTAACTCACAATAAGGATATTGTGTTAACTATTGGGATACTTCAATTAACTTTTCAATAAAAATAAGTATAACTTTCATCGCAAGTATTACTTTCAGCCAAATCACCAGACGGAAAACGACATTTTAGTACGATAAAAATCTAGACCATAGTCACATATTGTTCAGTAGATTTTTTAAATAAATAAAGGAATTAGGAGCACGGTATACGGAAAATTCCTGTGAAAGCATTAGTTGTTTCTAGGAAAATGAAAATAATAAACCTAGATAGGTTACCACACGGGTCTGGGGCTAGGCTATCTTTAAAGTCGCCGGCTTGAGTTTCGCCGCAAACGTCATGCAGCCATGTGTAGCCTCACATGGTTCAATCCTCTGGTATCATGATGGATAGTCAAGAAAAGCCTGTTGGGATCTTATGAAGTTTGAAATTAAAGGGAGATAAAATCATAATTTTGCTGATGCTTAAGATTCACTATCATCAATAACATGCTTGTTTAACCTGATGATTGCACATAAAAGGGAATGTATCACTTAGAATTTTATACTATGGTTTACTGAAAGGTCCTCAATAAAAATGTGAATTTATAACCCATTTTCTCGGAGCGAAGATGTTACACAGTAAATGACAGCGACATAGATGAATCTGCCTATGCGTTATCCATGGCCAGACATGAGTAAAGATGAGAGAATTTATCCCAACGGTTTGAAATGACAACACACGATGGATTAAAAGGATACCTGGACTAAATACGATGGATTAAAAGGATAAATGCGTTTAGAATAAAGTTTACATTGCGGTCGAGTCAACTGTGCGTATAATTGGATAGGCTTATGAAGGGATCTGGTATGTAATCACTACTCCATCCACGTCATTTATAAAATTAGCAAAATGCATTTCTCTGGGGAAAAATGAAAGCCAAGATACAATAAATTCAGCCACTATCAACAAAGGACGATTATATAAAGGTTTATACGAATCGCCATTTCAGAGTAATTAGAGTTTGATGAACCTGAAAGCAAGTAGCTTGGTTACAATTGTCCCGATTCGTTCTATTCTTACCTTAGTCCTACCCTGACTATAAAAAAATCAGTCCTTCTATAAACAAATTCTAAGAAAAAATACGTACTCACCATGCTAAGAAGATAACTAGCTTCACGGAGGCATATTTATTTGGAAGTATAGTTCAATTTTGAGAGAATAAGAAAAATAATACGCTGGAGGTATAAATTATCAAAAATTAAAATTTTTGTTCCTCTGCAGGAATAAAATGCGACACTGCAGAGTGAAAAAGATAATCAAAAGTAATTAATTCATTTCGCTACAGTAAAATGCTTATTTGGTTCCAAATATTTAAGGAGAGAAAAACGAAACAACAGAGCATCGATCTTCAGGTAATTTATCGTACATTAAATGAAAGATATCACTAAGTACTGAAGACCTTAAACCTCCCTGAGTGAGGCCAGTGGAATAAAGGAACGTAAATGAGTCTCACTTATAATGGAATCGATAAAAGTGGGACAGGAGAAACACATACACGAACCGTTGTGAATTTGAAAGAGAAACTTTCTATGCATTCAATGTGTTCACGTATTATTTTTCTTGCGTAAGTGATATTATTACCCGGAATTAGATAAAATATACTAATGTCTCTCTGGAGAAAACAATTTACTCTTCAGCGAAGTAACTTCTGTTTCGAGGAAATTGCAGGCTATTATCTTCCCCCTTAGGTGAGGAAGAGAAAGGAATGGAGGCTAATTTTAATTTACCCTCCCAACGACTATTTCCCTCAACATCATCCATCTTGTCTCTTGCCTACCCTGGCCTCCCTCTACCATCAAATCCGCACATCACTCCAACAGGGCGTCCAGTGGACACTAAAACATGGCTCGTAGACTCTAGATCAAAGTCCTTGCCACTCGCATCCTAGAGCCTACCTAAATAAGAAACCGCAAAACTTTCCTGATGATTGCACTTTCGCGGCTGTCACGGAAAACACACGCGTACTTCGAAAGATATATTACTTTCTCACTTAACTTTGGCAGCACCATGGTAAGGAATACGAAAAACATGGAGATGGATTCATCTAACGGCCAATTCTTCCAGTTGATTAAAACAAAAAAAGTTTTCTTTTGTCTCACATCAGGTAAAAATTACATGTTGCGTTTAGTTGCACGAGCTTCAATCCACTTTATCTAAAATCAGGACTACTGATCAATTGACTCCTGAAAGAGTATTCTCTATTTATTTTTGCACTGACAGTGAATTGTAGGAGATTGGCTTTAATTTCTCCCGTATTCTTTGATTTACTAAATGAACTGTATTAAAACATGGAATGCAATTAAATACTGACAAGGACATATTTTTGCCTGCAACCTACTTTCCATGGCAAGAAGGAAATCGTTTCCAAACATAGCATTTAAAGTTGAGTTAACTGTGATATTATTCGGTGGATACCATGTAAAAAGTATTGTCGAACCGGGCATGAAATTTATACCACCAATGACACTAAGGGGGATTTTTCATACAAGTTAATTAATTCATGCATAATAATAATTCAAACCTCACTGAGCAGGGTCTCGGTTTAAATTACACGTAAAGTCAAGAAAATATATTAGATAATTATATTATAATGTTTCGTAGTCGTGCAGGAAGCGAACTAGGAAGTGAACAAGTTTAATATTTGTGACATTATTTAATTAAAGCATACTGATGATTTTCTACTCACTAAATAAGATACCGGTTATTGGAAACACTAGAGTATGTTTTTTTCCAAAAATCTTTTCTCTTTTACTTGCATGTTAATTTCTCATGGCTCTTCTTTAAAAAAGTTTATCTCATATTTAATCCCACCCTCTAAACTGACTTGCTACTGCCTTTGCGTATCATGTGGTTAAGCTAAAGTGCTTCTGAATTATGTGCGAACTAGCTGAAATTAAATAGTTAAAGGGGGATATATTGAATTTGCTATGTATCCACCACAATGACCTATAAAAAATAAAATAAACAAAACGATCAATATGAACTGGGATTAAGTTACACTTTTGTTAAGCCTGATTTCAAGGTGCCCGGCTGTCGTAGAAAATAAAGTAATAGACTTCGTGACTTGAAAACAGAAATGGCAAACATAGATAAAAAGCGCCAGAGAATGAAATTCCCAGAATTAAATTGGAACACAGAGGAACGAGGAACGCATGCAAATTGCTATAATGAAAAGAAAGGAATGAGGATTGTGTGGTCAAAGAAAAACAAAAAACACTGAACATTGATCGTAGATATGCCACTGTCATAGACGGCATTTTGAAAGGTCTTATCTTCGTCGTAAATTCACGGAGAAAGCGTGAATAGGAACGTCATTGAATCCAGACTTACAGGTATCAATAATCAAGCTAGATACTAATGGCGTTCAGTCATTAATGTATTCCAATAAAATATCACGAATTATTAGATAAAAAGGTTAGTAACTAGATGTAGCTATGGACATCACATAAAACATCTAAAAAAATCATTATTTTGCTTAAGTGATAATGATTCAAACACTAAGATATATTTGTAATACTGTCAACCTAAAATACATGTTTACTTATGAAAACTAAATAGTCTATACATTTAGAATATAAGACGTAAGAGCCGATGATGTATCCTCATTGTATTTGGCACCGATTACGCTTCTAATTCTGAATTGGCATCAGAGCAGGAAAAAATAGCATCTTAAAGCAGAATTATTAGGGAAACAAATAAAATGAAAGGGTTAGAAAAATATATGAAATTAAATGATCTTAAATTTTAAAGAAAGAACTTCCTGAAAGTCTAATTGAATACCTTTCTATCACCTTTTATCTATCTACATTACCTATCTTTTGAAAAATCAGTATCAAAAATTTAATATTTCAATCCTCTATTTTTTTATTTCTCAAGTCAAATGCTAGACAGAATTACAGACCCTAATCCTTATGCACCAACCTCTAGCGCTATAAAAAAGAGCATATCATGAAATTCCACCGGCGAGTTGAGTAGTTCTTTCTTCAATTTACTGAGGAATTTCGGGAAAAGATGAGGTTCTATCACTGGGGAAACTCCAAAACACTTTCAGGAGTTATCACAGTCCTATCCTGTAAAGACCACTGAACTTGGGGCATTCAGATGAAAAAGAACTTTAAAAGCAGAGCCATTACCGATGAAACGAAGCTGCCTTGCTCCCTAAACGAAAACCACACCGAATCTTAGGCCACCTTGAAAAGAGCCAAGGGGAGAGGCATTAGTCTTCCGTGGCGAGAGGGAAGGTGAGGTAGAGGGCAGCGAAGGGAGGAGACGGTGGAGGTTAAGGTCGGTCACTGGAGGGTTGGTGGAAGCAGTGTTGCGGGGCGGGAAATAGTTCTGGCCCGTTCCAGGGAAATGCAACAATTTCCAGACCCCGAAACCCGACTAAAGATGATCGGGAAGTCAGCAATTTTGCAGGCTGAACCCAATAATATAGATAATAATATTCCCGGAATTAAAAAGACTTTGAAATTATCAAAGTAGGCGCTTTACATTCGCTCTAGTGCACTACTCACTTCGGGAAACAACAGCGAGCTTGGTTCCCGTTCGTTTCAGACCCTGCTCATATGGCAACGCATTTCAAAACAGATGGGGAGCAGGGCTTATGAGCGCTGTAATTACTTTTTGACGGAATGAATTTCGATAGTTTCATTAGCGATTGCTGTGTGTGAATTTGCTGATTTTAAATAAAGACGTCACACATGGAAAATGCAGAGTCATTTACTACTTTGTGCCTCCAAGTTTTCCTATTCAATCATGTAGTTCAAACGAAGTATTTAAATATTTTAAAAATAATTCGTTCGTGACTAGAGTGTACCAACAAAAGGTCCAGGGATTCGGAAAACCTATTCGGGAGTAATGGTGCCGGCGCTACCCCTGTGTGAGGAGTTATAAGGGATGAGGGCGAAGGTGAGGGAGAGGAGAACTATAGGGCGGTGGAGGCGAGGATAAACCTCGAGTCACGAACGAACAGGAGTTCAGAGGATTAGGATTCGAGAGAGTGATGGCCCGAAGGGGGGTGGGGGAGGATTGGCGGTGGACGCGGTGAGTGGATGAAGATAAGACTCATGGTTTGCGGGGACTGGCTGCAGTAGTCGGCGACGGGGTTGATTGAAATGACGAGTGGAGTGCGCTTCAGGGGGCAAGGGAAGAAATGAATGAAGCATACAATACAATACCATGGTCTAGGATTAATACAGTTGCAGCAATCGCTATTAATTTCCCTATGCTCACTTGCAGCTTCCGTTGGTAGCGACTTAATCGGCCAGCGAGCATAACTACGTTTACGAAGTACCGTACAAGCCACCTCCAGTGTGTGTGGCATGGCAAAATATGAATATTTATTACTCTGTATGACACTAATATAGAATCGAAAAGTCAAAATATGACAAATTGTAACATCCTTTTTCCCTAACAGCATTGTTCTATCTTATAGCCCGATTATTCTACCTAAGCTATGCCAATAATTGCAACTCGTGTCAAAAACTAGCCCGTCTCTATGCTCTTCAAGGATAATGCATTGAGAAACATGAGCAATATGCAGGTAAAATAATACATTCTATTTGAAAGAACTATTTTCCTTAAATACAAATTATGAAGTTACTATTATCCTTGTTATTATCAACTCTGCGCAGTCGCATCCCCGATGAGTTGCGATGAAATGCTGTCCACTACACTGAAGATAAGATAAAACCTTCGAAATGAAATGAAAATAAAAAAATAACATTAAGCCACCATGAGTACGAGTAGACTGTAGGGTTCAGCTAGTTTCACGATTATAATAATAGAAGGCTGTGGTAATACTAATAATACTATGAATGAGCGTAGGTTTTAGGGCACGGAATAAAATATATATTAATGTAGGTAGTTTGAGCGAGATTTTTCTCCAGTATTAATGGAGAAACGTTAAAATTAAATTTTAAAATTTAAGCGTATACACGAATCAAGAGGTAAATATAGTAATATAAGTAGCACAAAAACTTTGTTCATAATTCACTGAATTGCATATTAATTAACTATGTTACACATGTGAGTCCTTAACATGACATTTTCTTTGGACCGTGCGCAGAAAGCGCCATGATAACCGTAAGCTTACTAAATACGAAAATTAATACTAGAAATTACGGCGAGAAATACATTTACTCTAAAACTAACCTCATACTGTTATGTACCTGATATACTTACTGTTACATTTCTGAAGCGATACGTACGAAACTTTTTTTAATCAATCCTCTCCAGTGCGCTCAGCCGTCCCAAATCCCGAGGAACACGGCTTCTATTTTTTAGAAAATCTCTCGCAAACTAGTCCGATTAAAAGATTGATATTTCGATATAGCAACAAAAGGTGATATCATTTTCTTTATAATGACGCCAAATTCATCAAATTTTGTCAATATTAACATCTCGCTCAAACTGAATAACGAAAATTGTGAAAAACCAGGCAAACATGTGCCATTTCATTCTTCCGATGTTTCCCCCAGCGATGGAGCTGTTCAAAGAAATTGCGTTGTTGTGGTGATTAGAGCACTGGCTCCGCTCCCTTATAACTCTGGTTCGAATTACTGAATTATAGGAAATTTTCCATCGGAACCCAAATAACCTGGGTGGTATGGGGTGGACACTTCAAGGTGTGGTACTCCGAACGATAGGGATTAAACTGTGGACCCCCTGGCTTCAAATTGCTTTAAGCAGGCTAATGCTGAATATCTCTCTGATCTCACTCACTCACCCAAATGATCCTTCCATTATCCAAACAACCCACCTACCCTTAATAGCGTAAAAGATCGCAACGGTCGGTAACCTCCACAAATGGCCAATCAACCAAAGAAACAGAATAGAAATTTAGTTCCAGCATTATTTTGACAGAGTCGAGTAATAATATATACTAACACAGGTTTTAAGGCAGAAACTAACTGTATTCACCGTGAGTTTACGAAAATTATATTCCTTTATCTTATTTACCCTCTAGCATAACATTTCCATCAGTTCTAGTGTGAACGGTCCAGCTTCGTCAACTGATGGATAAGCCTTTTTAAAGGATTTTTTTAGGATTACACTTGGACACGAATGAAAAAAGAACTGCAGATAGCTGACTAATGTTCAAGGCAGAAAATAATTTCAAGCAGTCCTCACAACTCTTGTAAGAGTTTATGATTGCATGAAGTCCAAATCACTCGGCATGTGTACATTACATGACATATAGGGTTAGATTCTAAAGATGAAACTTTGAGGACGCCTATTATAGGGTTTAAAAGTATGACATATTGCTTTAGTTATTTGGACAAACATGGCATACATTACTCACGGAAAGGTCACATTAGCACTTACTAGCTTTAGACTAGGGACAGACTAGCTAAGTCTGAAGTATCGACTATGAATTCCATAATTTGTTTTTATTTTGATTTTAAGTCACGATAGTAATTTCGTGATTTCTTCATCTGGTATGAGAAATATACTTTCAAAAGCAAAAAAGTTAACAAATTCAATTATTCAGGTGGGTATTTAGCAGGGGGAAAGAACTAAAATAACTTAGAATAAATAAAAATGCCTTTGTAATATCAACTTACGCTGGGTATTAGCTTTTTAAATGAAATATCAAAGCAAATTCCCCGAGAATCCAGACCCGTGCCTGCTGCTGAATTGACATCTAAAGACATTTAATTATTTTTAAAGGACGGTGAATTCAGTGGCCATCGCTTCTTCAGCATTCTCGTGAACTCTTTTCATTAACACAATGCGTCCACCGCAAAATGCGCTAAGCAGAGAATTAAAGGAGGGCGATAAGATCCCGTGCTTACGGAAAGGGGCGGAACTGGGAAAGAAAATGGGAGGGTCAGCGAAACAAAATAGGAACTGAGATGGCGCTCTCAGGAAAGATAATGCGATGGAGGGATAGCATCATTGTTTGATCGGGTAGCGCGCCAGTGGAAGTAAGACTCGCTCGGAAAACAATGGAAGAAGGAAAAAAAAGAATAAAGGGAGAGAGGAAGAAAAGAGATGCATATGCAAGGGAACGAAAGCAAATTGGACCCCAGCAGTGAGAACCGTTTGCTTGTTGTGTGGATGTCCTCTGTCAACGCATTGTGAGGGGGCATCTAAATGCAGATTAAAACTACATGAATTCTGTCGCTCGGGCTCAGAATTTAAAAACGCTTGATGGTTCTAATTATTATGCTGCAGAAAGGCTTTCGCATCCGTCAACAAGAATCCTCATGATCCCTCATAGTGCCAGACCAAGTTGTTCATAACCCTCCAACTGTTTTTCCACTCATAATCACCTTGCCAACGTAGTTGAGATGAAACGGAGTGGGATTTTTAAGTTCCCACGTGGAAAAGAATCCGAATGCCTTTGCCTCACATTAGACGGAGCATTTTCAAAATTAAAACTACGAGAAAAATGAGAACTCTAAACCAACGATAACAAAAGCAATGAGGTTTGTGGACAGCTGCCGCATTAGAATGACGATGGTAGTTGATTACAAATTATCACCAGAGTAAAGAGTATTACATTAAATTACGTAGTTGTTCATAGTATTATTATTTATGATGTCAAAGATTAGTAATCCCTGCTGAAAAGTAATTACGATGAATATTCAGATATTTTTACTCATTTAAAAACGACTAGATGTTTACCACCGAAACACAAAGTCATTTATCACGCCCTTGCATGTTCCGTATTTCTACGCTTTAAACTAAAATCCAAATTCGCACCCAGAATACACAGGTCTCGTAACGCAGCCATTCCATCGGTTCCGGGTGTGACTTAAATGCGTTTAATTTTAAATTTCCATATCGAATAATTCAACTAAAATATATTGGAGTACACATATAGTTAGCCATAGAAGAAGGTAATTTACAACTTAATATGCAATTTAAACAATTAACTAGCGGTGTTGTAGTTGGAATGAAACTGCGGTTCCGGGTGTGACTCACACAAATGACACTCAATAACATAAACTACTTTAACCTGTTAAATCTGTGAATAGCTTGAACATTAAATATTGATATTAATATCAGTAAGATGAGAGTTATTTTTCTTTAGTTTAATCTAATGGAGAAGTATCCAAAAGCACTGTTTTTCTAGTTATGAAATTTTAATAAGTTCCGGGTGTGACATGGTAAAGTTCCGTATGTAACCTAATTACTCTTTCTGCTCTCCATTATGAATAAAATTCTATTTTTCTTTCAAATTTTGGTAATGACTCAGTATATTTGATTATTTACGCTCTATTAAATCTGGCTAAGTTAACATTTTAAATTAAACACTTTTTTCATTTTTTCTATATTTGGGCTTCACTTTAAATGGAATGGCTGAACGGCAACATTGTCAAACGTAGGATTTGAAACTACATATTGTGGGCAAAGTACCAAACTTACCGGATTCTCTGCAGATGCCATCTAGACAGAATTGATTTACTAGCTGAGGAAATTTCCCTTGGAAAAATCATCCGATTTGATTGGGATGTGAATTCGGATAAAGTTCAGCCATGATAAGTTGTGCATGTCATCTTTTTACTAACAGATGCCTTCTACGCTTCAAAACTAAATTTTTACATGGAGGTTAGATTAGTTTGCAGATTAACGTAAACAAATGAAGGATTCTTAAAAATAATATCTCTTTTACTTCCAAGTCACTAAGAACAAATTATAGAAAGTATTACTATTTTAATGCATTTGATGGAAAGGAAATTAAAAGGATTACGTGTGCGTTTATATCAAGAAATTAATTGGTGGAATTTCGAGGCCAGAAGACGTAATAGCATGTAAAAACTGAATAACTAGAATAAGTAACGAAATATCGTGGAAATTACGGCATTATTATGATGTATCTTCACTCCGAAAAGTTATACCTGAAAACTATCTAGTTATGTTTAGTTCGTTTCCCTGATTTTCAACTCTTCTACCACATTTAACTGTGTTTTGACATCATCAGGGGCAACATGGAAGTCATAGACGTTATATTTCAGTTTCTTTACCTTCAAAGGATAACGCTACTAAGGATAACTTCTTTGAATGGTTATTGGCCACTTAAATAATACATTGGTTAACATAACATTTTTTGTGTTACCATTGTCAGAGTAAGAAAGTTAATTCTTTGAGCCCTGAAGAAGCCTTAATAAAAAGGCGAAACGTTGGCGGAAAAAGGAAGTTGAGTTTCTTAAGAAAGACATGACCAAACCTCCATAAATCAACCAATGTGCTATTAAGGATAGTAATTATTGATAAAAATGGACAATCAAGATGTTTTTCTAGATAAGGCCAGGTGCCCTTTTGAAAGCTGTTTCATAAATTTTTCCGCTAGATTTAATCGATTTTCAAATTCCCTGAAAACTCTTGAGCGTGTGTGCAAGTCTGGGTAGCTCCGTTGTAAATAATGTAAACCATCACAGTCGTGGTATCACCTAGTGACGCCATCAGAATTCACAACCCGTAATTTTTAGACGTGAAATTTTCGGAAAATTCTTTTTTTTTCTCGCGTATAACAAGTTTCACGGTTTTGAAAATATGCTTGACTTAATAATAAAACGATAACTTTCAACTTACTGCCTTGATTTCTGGAAAATTGTCAACTTCCTCACTACCCTTAAAACCTTCAAATATGTTTAAACTATTGCAAACTGAAGTACGTGTTCTCGTCCGTCTCGGCGCAGATGCGGTAACACCTAGTGAATTCACCAAACATGGTAACCCTTACTCAGACGCAGAAATTTTCAACATTTCTACTATTTCTTCTGGCGCATAAAATATTTCAGACATTTCTACTATTTCTTCTGGTGCATCAAATATTTCAGACATTTAAGCTATGCTTGACTTAATAATGACACGCTAAATTTCATTTTAAAGCTTTGATATATGGCATATTATCAATAGCATCACAACCCCATAAAACGTTCATATTTGTTTGAAAGATCGAAAATGAAGTGCGTTTTCTTATCCATCTCATTGTCAGTGCAGATCACACTAATCTTATAATTTTATAATTGTGTCTCTTTTTTATTTCATTAAAAATGGCAGCCCTTTCTTTTTCAGTAATAGTAATTTTGGAAAGTTTTACAATACTTTTCTGGCGCAGAGACTGTCTCACGCATTAGAAAGTAAGCTTGACTTTGTAATTTCACGCTAAATTCCAATTTACAGCCTTAATTTCCAGCAAACCATCAACAGCTTCACAACCCTATGAAGTCTTCAAACTTGTTCGAAGTATTGAAAGCTGAAGTGCATGATCTCGTCCGTCTGGGTCTGGGGGTGTATTTCATTTCCTCTCTCGATCTCGTATTGCCTGACTCAAAAAACTCCCGACTCTTCCACCACTTCAAGGCTGAGACTCGGGCTTTGGGAACCACCCCACTTGCTCTTTAAAGAGGACGCCTTCTCGCATAATCATTCGGCATATACATCCCTCCTCAATCACATATATATCCCTCCTTCAACCCATTCCTGGTGCTAAGCCACGCAAAAGATCCCATTCCCTTCACCACACACGCGCACAAAACCAGGCGCGGTTGACGAATGGCCGGGAAAGTAAAACGATACCGCGATCCTTTCACCGATTCGGGGGGCGTCCTAATTACCTCTTGAAGGGGGAGGGCCGCGTGGATTGTGGGGGTGGTATAAAATTCGCGAGGGAAAGTACCTCCTCGGTTATAACGTCACGCGATCCGGTTCCGTTGGATCGTTACTGCCTGATATATTGCGAGAGACAATAATTATGAATCGATAAGCATAAAAAAGTAAAGATTCGCGTATTTTTCCGAAAGAAATGTCATCTTCATCTTGGTGCGTCACTTCTTGTGCATGAAAATGTCAGTTTTACCGTCGGTCGGTTTGGATAAATTACGAGGGAATTTACCTAGTCACAGCTTTCGCTGCTAGAGGAGTCGAAAAAAGCATTGTAGCCATTTCTATCGGCAATAAATATTGAGCTAGGGAATTCAGAACCAGCTGCATTAAGATTTTTCCGAATATTTGTGACTTATCCGCAACCAAGAATTATGAAGCTTGTCTTTAACGTGGAACATTATCATTAGCCACATTGTAATATATTTACTTGGAAAATATTCATAAGGTTTAGAATGCAAAGTTATCACGTCGATATTCAGAACTTCAAGCTTACGCGCCGAGTAATGGCAATGTGAATTAATCCTTTTTAGAATTCACACTCTTTATCCCGCAAGAAGTACAAATTCCAAGAGAAAACATTATCTGATATATCGCGTCGGAATCACTTATTGAGCCAAGAAAAATTTTAACACTTTTGGACCCTCTGTCCCTGGGGGATTCACAAATGCAAGCTATCACGAGATTTACGAACTTAGAGCGTAAATTCAAACAGCATGGTGGACTACATGCTGAATATACAGCCTTCTTGGAGGAATACTTGAATCTTGAACATATGTCACCTACAAAAAAGGGATCGGTGAAGTATTATATCCCCCACCAAGCAGTGGTGAAACCTTTCAGTACTACTACGAAGGTGCAAGTAGTGTTTGATGGGTCATCAACATCCAGTTCAGGAAAGTCATTAAATGATTTTCTTTTTAAAGGGCCAAAGTTACAACATGAGATATCAGAATTGATTATTAGGTTTCGATTACATCCGGTGGAACTTGTGGCCGATATCTGTAAAATGTATAGAATGATTCATTTACTTCCTCAGCTTAGAGAGTATCAACATATCATTTGGCGATCATCTGCGATCATAATATTTTAGTAGCAACGGTACCACATAACTCCCATCAGAATTTCGATAATGTAACGTTCTGAATTGCTCCTCCGCGAGTCTATCTTCAAGTGAGACATTAGGAAGTGTAGGCATTTACTCAATTCTCCTGAAATTCTATATAGATTCACTCAGGTCATTTTCGACAGAGGTGAAGCAACTGATCACAATTGAACTTTGATTCGATATTCTTGATGCCATTGGACCCAAAAGAATATAACCGAAAACTGAAGGCTATGCACTATGAAGACCCTTTTCACGCAGTATGTGACCTTCAGTCATAATTTCTGAATATAAGTCAGCACCAAGCAAGAAATTAATAGGCCCTGGATTGTAAAATTTAGGATCCGCTAAATCCAACTAGGAAAATGTTTCACGAACAGAGACAGGGATTGTAAAGCAAGGCTGATTGGAGGTTATTTTGGGAATGACGATAGCAGATACCCGTATTTCCTTGTCACTATTGCGTGGCTTCATTACAAATGACATAACACCTGATAAACCTACACAGTTAAGTCTCATCTTTTTTCGAAGCAGCCCTAATCTCTGTTGGCACTCGGTGATTATAAAGCTAGCCTGCGATGCGGGATCAATTATCATTCTAATAGGCTCCAAGGTTCCATAAGATGTCTTGACTAATGCCAAAGCAGTGCCTAATAGAACAGAAGGATGCTTAGATTCAGACTCCGCCATGCAAGGCATTGAGCTGGATTAGCTGATTTGAAAGAGAAAGTACCTTCCTCAGAGACGTTTTTCGAAGCCCCGTTGGAACATGAATGCTTCGGTGCTTGGTTAACTTCTTCAGAATTCGGCTTCAAACCTTGAGCCGAATTCCCGTTTACACAAAATAATGAATGATGCCTACGAGAGCAGTACCTGCACCTGTATTTAGACTTGTAATCGAGTGATTTATGAACACTTGCTAGGCAGTGAGAAAAAATGCATTGAGATTTGATAAAGTCCTTACGTTGAGTCACATAAAATGAATTAAATTTCGGGCATTAATAAATGCTATGTTGTGCCAAACATAGCTGATATTTAAATCTGTGTTCACGTTCAGGTTGAGATGTAGCAATTAATGAGGTTTTTTTAGTCATCCCTTTAGCCACGGAGGAATTTTGGACGAGCTCAGACTTAATTTGATTGCACCCTGATGTCCTTAAAATAATGAAGTACCTACGCCCATATTCTAAAAGACGTACAATTGAAAGAATATCCACCCCATGATTTTCTATCTCAAACTGCCTTTTGATAGATTTGTCCAGAGCTTTAGAGGCGATATAGAACAGAATAAATTCTGATAGATTTGGAATTTTCATTGCATTTAATTCGCTTACATTTTCCGAGAAAATATCGAAAAAATTCTGCAACGAATCAACCGAATCATTATTGATCCGTATACTAAATAACTTATCTAGATAGTGACAAGCAAGTAACCTCTTATTTTCTTATTGCTGAACCTCTTATTGCCTGCCATGTAATAACGTAGTTTTCTGAAATGATGGGTATGCTAGAAACTAAAGCCAATGCTTGACCCTTTAGGCTCGATAAAAGATAATGATACTTTTCAATGTCAGATAAAGTTTTATTTGAATCAATTAGGCTCGTAAATACATAAAAAATTGCTTAAAGTTAGCCAAATTGCCATCAAAAGACGGAATACTAATTGTCGGTAGACGCGTCGAGGGAGAGAAAATAGGTTGGCTTTCCCGAACAGTTACAGGAGACTCCTTCGTTAATTGACTCACGATAGCATTGATTTTCTGATAATGGCATTCAACGCGCTCCTCTTCCTCGCTTTCAGACGTCTCCGCGTATAAATTTAAGTCAAATGCTAACTCACGCAATTCGTTCGTCATCGTGATAAAGGACTTCTGGCAAAGCCGAAAAACGACTTTAAAAAACTGGTAACTCTTTCCTTTGCGATAAAACCGTAGTTGGCATCAAGTACAGTCGCTCAATTGTCCGAATGACTGAGTCGCGTCTACTTTTCGTAATGGCATAGTTACGTTTTAATGCTCGAATAGCTCTTAAATCATTTCCTAAACTACTTTCCTGTTCACTATCTCCCTAGAGAGGCATGATAACGTCAATTTAGCAAACAAAAACTCTTAAACGCTGGAAAAAATTAGAAATTTGACTTTAGAGTAAGAGATGGATAGACACCTTCACAAATAGCTGCTGTCAAATCACAATGCAATTTACAGACAAAGAACTGAAATGCTAAGCAAAAGTCTTTCCCAAGAGGCATTTTTACAACTGTTTTTCACAGTGAGTATTGACAAAGACAAATTAACTCTGAGTTAAATTGATCCAGCCCGAAGGACTAAAAACAATGTCCTCTCTTTTCGCCTCGATCGGCCAAAGGTGAGAGAAATGATAGTTTGGTAAATTCAGTAAAAAGACATACATCTACATCTACATATTACCCCGCAAGCCGCCTCAATAGGCGTGTGGCGGGGGGTGTTAGGACACCAGCCGTTTAAAGATAAAAAGGAAACGCTCTAATGAAATTACGCCTAGCATTTATTATAGTCCCTTATTGTTCGAGGGAAAAACGAATTCCCATACCTATCCGTTCGGCAAAATATCTCTCTTAATTTATCGTTTCTGTCGGACCTGGAAATATAGTGGGGTTCTAATATGATGTTCTCCGTGTCGCTCTGGAAGATATCTATTCTCAATTGTTCAAGCAATCTAAGCCTAGCGCGTAGCCTCCGAGTCTCTAGCGGTTCCCAGCCTAATTCGTTTAACATCTGTGTAACGCTGTCAGTACGCCCGTAGCTGTTTTTGACGAATCGCGCAGCTTTCCTTTGTATTTTATTAAGTTCCCGGACTAAGTCTTTCTGCACCGGATCCCACCACTGAGGGTGCTGGGACATATAAGCGGACTGTATGATCCATGGCCAAAAGCAATGCATGACTTACCGATAGAGACGTTGAAAACTGCAGGTGCAGTGAGGTGTCTCGAGGACTGATTCTCCCTCGACGGCTATTTGTTCAGAACTGCACACGCACTCACTAGCATGCACAAGGACACACAAAAAACCTCCACGATAAACGGTCATGGCATGCATTACCCTCTTGTGGACCTAGAGAAAAACAAAGATTGGTGCGAAGACGAAACAATATATATATATATATAAGTTGATTTTGGTGATAATTTATTTCTACAGCAAAATGTTTATTTAAAGTTAGCCTTACCACAGGCAATTTTCCCTACAGGCTATCTACACTTCCTGAAATGTTAATAAAAATACATTCTTGTAGTATGGAAGAATAAATATTATTATATACCTACCACAGTAAAAATATAGAATGGGTCCGAATTCGACTGAGTCCTCCACGATCACGTATGCTTAACCCAAGCTGTATGACTTAACGGGAACCAGATCTTTCTGGGAAACCGCGAGAACAGAAGTGATTGGATCACCCCCCCCCCCCCCAGAATCAGGAACAGATCCCCATGTGAGGAATCCACAATCTACTAGGTATCATTTGAACATCACCGCAACAACTGATGATCGCTTTGAATACTATGGCTTCGTTATTTACTGTACCCTAGGTGAATTACATTGCAAACGATTCAGTTAACCCGTATAAAGTTCAATAAAAACTACTCAGAAAGAAAAAAACTGACTAAAGGGATTCCTGAAGAGTTATGAAGCGTCACCCAAAGAAAACTAGAATAAAAGTAACCTACATCCAGGATATGAAAGAGAACACAAAGTGTATCCCAAAGTTTGTCCACGAAAGTGAGTCTTTTCAAAATTTACTGCAGGATAAAATGGGAGGAATAATATTCATACAATGACCTTGGAAACGCTAGAAAAAATGATATTTACTAATTATAATAATTAATTCAGAAATGCTAACATAGTTTCAAAAAAGGAATTTACCTATATAAAGCAATCAAAATTCTCTCTACGCAGCCCATTAAAATTGTTTTCCTACGTAATTATTACGTATAAATAGGAATAAATATATACATACTACCAACGTTATTTATTGTTATCATAAACAATAATAGCAATAACAAATATTTTCTCGATAGTTATTTTCATGAAAATAACTTCAAAATTAATAGCTCTAGAGACGCTAGAAAGGTTGTTGTGCCTATCAAAGATATAGTAAAGGGAAAATTGTTTTTTCCGGGAATATCTTCGTAATTAAGGGTCCAATACTTGCAGTGACGTCCACTAAAATCTACAATTTATAATACTTAAGTATATAATGTTAAAATTATTGTGTAACTCCTCGGTATCAAGGTGGGGATCAAGGAAATGAAATATTTAGTCCAAATATTTCACTATCACCTAACCAGACTATTAATCCAAAAGACACTGGGAGAAGCTACTACGAAGGTATGAAAGAGAAAATTGAAAGAAATTGAAACATGCTCCCACACTTGAATTTTGCATAATTTTCCCAGCACCATTCCAGACGACATGCTAATGTTACTGCAAGTATTCCATCGGTGGAAGGACTTTATTGGAGCCCTCAATGTTATAATTCTCATAGGACTTGTTGGCACTCGTCTGCATAGCCATGACGCCGAGGAGAGAAAAGCTACTGAGGGTGCTGGGACTAAGAAGCCAGGTGGGTCTGTAACTTTTGTCGCCCATCGGTTGTCAATTGTCAAACGTGATAGTCTGCCATGCGACCTTAATGGGCATTGTAGAGTGCATAAAATAAAACTCATTTTGGACAAATAGCTGCCACGGCTAAGCTCCTCTCACATTTTTACAACTGTTTTCCACAGAGAGTATTGAAATACAAAACAATTCTATCAGCATATTGTAATGTTCAATGTATGTTCAAAAGGTGTCCCTTTCAAACGTCCCACATTTCAAAAGCCCAAGAAAAAAAACTACAGTAGATATCATAATGAAATTGCACTATATGCTAAACTAGAAGTGTTCTGAAACATTTCGAGGTACTTTAAGTTGCCTAGAAGCCTGCCGAATTGACTAACGTGGGCTTCTAAGAAACACTTGCCTGATGTCGTCCACTGTCTCTTCCGAAATACTACGACGTGCACCGCCAGAAGGTTTCAGAACACTTCCAGTTACCAGAAAGTTACAATACCATTCTTTAATTGTTTTCACATCCATACAACCTACGATAATTTATTTGCACACTAATCAGCGTTTTTGTTTCTGCAAACCACACTACTGCTTGCGCACGCTGCTGCGGAGTCGCCATTTTCACTTCATGCGATCATGCTGCACTCTGGTGACAATAGTTGGCACGTCTGACGCAGGAATATCAATTCTTTGAGATGTTCTAGCATATGGTGTAACTTCACTATCATATCTACTGTATATTTTTTCCCCTGGGCCTTTGAAATGTGGGAGGTTTGAAAGGGACACCCTGTATTTTAAATTTTACTGTGGAAATTAAAATTAAAATTTAACTATGGAAATGAGCGCCACGTGTAGGAAAGTGACCATAAAACATTTCGCGGAATTCTAGTGAAACCAAACTCTGCTGAAGCAAAAAGTCTGTGTGAACCTAATGTGCAATTTTTATCGACGCTAGAAAATATTAGGAACGGGGTAAGCGGTTGTACGTAAAATAAGCGTCCTAATTCGCTTATGTAATAGTTGACATCGCCATAATTGCAATCCTTCTATAAAAATTAGGGTAAGTGTCCGCATTGGGTGCACACAAACTTTTGGCTCTAGCGGCGTAGGTTTTCCCGCGATATCAGCGATTTTTTAATGAAATCTCTCTCAGTCCTGAGGAAACCTTTTGCAATGAGAAAAGTAAAACGATTTCAATATTCCTCCAAACATCTACGCATCTACGCTTGCATCATATTTTCCCACATCATGTCCCGTTAATTTGCCGATAATGTAACTTCATAAGGTCAATGGGCGGGGAAGATAGCGAAACAATCGCGGTTAAGGGGTTCAAAGAAGTACGGGAAACTCCTCCCGAATACCCGACCTCGAGCGGGAGAGTGGAAGTCAGCGGTGGATGTGTGGGGGAGACGAGAGGTTCGCTCTTTTCATCGAACGGTCGGGGTAGAAGGATTCTCTTGAATGATCGGCGGGGCAGGAAGGTGGAGCGTCTTCACGAAGAAGGAGGAGATTGCATGTCCGCGATCGAGAGTTCTTCCTTGTCATCACCCGGCCATCTCTTCTGAGGACATCCATTCCGACACTGCCAGCGGCCTGAACCTGCTCAGGAGAGCAAAACGCGAGAGCTCATCCTTCCTCATCACGCGGCTACTTCTCCTGAGGACGCCCGTCCGGTGCAGCTATCAACCCGGAACAAGAGAGTTAGGCCAAAGCACTTGCCCTGTCCCCGTCACCTTGGTAACACTCCCTGCAGACACTGTTAAACTCTCCCATCGTTCATCAAATTTATAGTAGATTCGGGGTGGGAGGACATATGAGTCTCCCCGTACCTGTAATTGCTTGGGTCGCTGATTGCGCTTTGTGTGTGCGTTTACTTGTGTTTCGCTTTCTTCTCGTGCCCAGTATTATCGCATCTGCCACATACGAGTACTCTATTTTTCGTCAATGAAGGGATCGTTTTTTTTTGTCTTGTTGTCAAGTGTCGATCATTTAGATGAAATAAATTATGTCCATTGGAGTTTTTGTGTTGTAGCATACATCTTTCCCTTGACATGCCGCGTGGCTCGTAAGAGAACCTATTTTACGGCCCTTGCCCGACATCGCTAACTTGGCTTTTTTTTTTCAGTGGAGGGATGGTGTCCGTACGGTTACAATACTTTGACTGATTCCTGTACCTGATATTACCAGCGTACAGCACTCACGAGTAGGGATGAGTATTGTAAAAAAAAAACAGTAATAGCTATCATCAAAAAATCTTTCAAGTCCAAGCATCAATGAAGTCATCCCCCTCAAACGATTTCATAGTTGAAAATATCGATTTTAGTTCATAAACAACTAAAATCAATTCACTTGTATGTTCTACATACAAATTTAAATCCCACAATCGACCTCAAATAGATATTAGGTATTACAGAAAAATCGGCGTTACAATAGAAGTACATAAGACAGTGCGACATAACATTCTGTTAGAGTAATTACAGAGAACTTAAATAGAGTGATGCTACACTTGTATTTAACTTTATAATATCGAATCAAAATCTATGAATAAGAGTATTTAAATGAATTCTAAAGAAGAATATCCCGGAATTTCAAATTATATTATATACCCCCAGTCTTAAATCAAATTATCTCACATTTGTAGGAACTTAAGAATGTAACCAATAATTTGCAATTACTGACCTGATCGAAGGTTCATTAGTAATTGCGGTTAGAGGCCAACCCATACTTAGCCTTATGGCGAGTTCAAGTCATTGGCAAGAATTCCCTTCCTTCCCCAAGACCACCAACTAAGTTCAGTCATTGCATTATTCATGGGCTATATTTCACGACATTGGAAAGCACTCACCTGGATTTGATAATTCCAGACAGTATTTTAGAATAGTTCAAAAATCAATAAATTGATAACATATAAAATGAAATAAATAAAAATTAAATCAGTGGCATACCTTTCAAATATCGCGAAAAAGGCTATAGCACTAACTCTTATCTAAGGCTCGCTGCTGGTGAGTTCAAATTAAAATTAATTGCTTATGAGTAAATTGTAGGTATATAAAAATCATTCCCATCTAGCGAAAAAACTAGCAACTTTGTCAATTAGTATCTTATATATTATATCAACTAGCAACAAATTAGTGATTTTTTGCTTGAAGTAAGCGAGCGAGTTACTGCACTGCAACGTCCTGGCGAACCACGAGTATAATCACCGTCATTTCCTTAGAAGACTAATCATACTACTTGCACGGCAGGCCCGGATTAAAAGTTGCATATGCCCCAGGCGCAATACAAAGTGACCGCTGTTCTTAAGGGCGTTCTACACGGTACATTTATTTGCACAATCTATTGCGTGAACTCTTGTATCAGGAAATTGTACCGTGTAAAACGGCAAATTGTGCGAACGCTTGTGCGATTGTATGAATGACTGAACGGAAAATAGAACCAGTTCAAATTCCATTCAGATACACATACAATTTCGTTCAGTTTCATACATTCGTTTGTATAAAAATCCCACCATGTAAAACGGCCTTTATAGATGATCAGAATATACCTCACTGGTTATAAAACATATTCTCCTTATCTGTATAGAACTTCTATCTGTAAATTCTTAATCTTTCCTGATTCAGCATCCACTCGGTTACAGGGAATAATTTTATTCATAGGGTGTAGTGGGTAAAGTTAGTATAAATGAGCATTGCCTTAAAATGAATACATTCTTTGAAGAAACGTGTATACACAATTTATAAATCAGATACTGTGAATGAAATCAACGCTCCAAAATTTTAAGTGATGAAATGAGGATACAAAGACGACCCATATTTCCTGGAAAAAATTTACCTTCGAATTTTTACATCTTTCATACCTCTACGATGAAAACAGAAATATGATTGTTCGGCACATGCTGAGTTTGTTTTTTCATTAATCAAAAAAAATTATCGTAAAAATGTTAATAGTTATAATAAAAAACCCTGCCAAATATAATGCGAAATCACCAGATAAAAATAACATTATACTAAAATATGTAGTGGATTTGGTATCAAATACATGGATTATCTTCGTCAATAAATTCTTATCTGACACATAATAGTCAGTTTCCAGTGCAGCATTTTTCCAATTCATCGCCTTTAAACACGGTCATAAGAATTCAATCAACCGGAACATTACACCGTCATAGGAAGGCCCGGCGGAAAAAAACTCCTTCGCACGACCGAAAATAAAAAAATAAGCCATAAATCAGACCCTAACATCTTTCTTAGGGTAAAAAAATTGCGAGACACTTTCAGCGCAAAGCGCCGGAGCTTTCACCAGAGTCACGCACCGAGTTGAACCAAGTCTCGTCTTTAGAACCCTCTCCCTTTTTCCCTACATATCCACTTCCCACCGTCCTCCAACAAACTCTTCCTCCCTTGCAAGTCTTCCCTCGCGGCTATCCTCGTCGACTAGCCCTCAAGCCTTCTTGTATCGCTCTCAGTAGAACCATTGAGCCAATACTAAAAGGGCTTGTTCCTTCCTTCTCCTCGTCTCGCCATCCTTCCTATCCGTTCGCTACAACACTCGTAAGCACCCATGAGCATTCCACTCTTCCATCCGGTTCCCCTCTTCTTTTTTCTCTCATTCAGACTAGCTCTCACCTTCTCCAGCCCTTGTCTTCCTACGCACGCATCCTTCTTCGGGAGTGAGCCGAGACACCATTTCTCACTTCTCCCGTCACTTCCTGTAAACTGCTGAACGCGTAGCTAAATTATTAGGAGGATGCCGTAGTTAGATAAAAGAGTATTTTTAACGCCAAAATAGTGAATTCGCGTTAACAAAACAATATTTTTAAGGATTGAGGTGGGTAGAATGTGTTCATTATTATCAGGTTTTCCCGACGAACATCATGAAGGAAGTCTTCAGGTTCTTTTATGATATTGATATTTTTAATTACGTGCATTATGAATTTAATTCATATGAATAGAAATGGAAGTAGCAATTGAGCAAGTATCCACATGAAATAAAATAATCACACAGCTCATCCATTAGTACAACAAAATATTTCGAAGGCTGACAATGCCATCGTCTGAAAACCCTGATACCCTGAAAACAATGACAGGCTCAACCTTCGAACTCGAGAACTCTTTCGACTGCGGAAATATGAGACGGCAAGGAATGAGGGTCATTTAACCGGCCAGCTAGTCTTTAAGACAGACCTAAAAGAGATATGTACGTGCATGTAAATATTTATAGTCATTTGTTCCATTTTAATTAATGTTTAAATGCGAATCTGAGTCATTTTCGATTGCCCTTATAAATTGATCAATTTTAAAAAATGTATCAATTTTATTGACATATGATAATATGGCAGTAAAGTATACATATCCAAATATCAATGCATATCTAGCACTGAGAGCACTTTCCTATACCTTATTAGCTATTTTCCTATGTAAATATTCCAATGGCGTCGCAGATTACTATCCGCGCGCCCAAAATTTTCCTGCTCTTCAATGAGTGTAAAGACGTATTTAGGATCTTTACTGCTAAGTTATCCAATGTAATGATTTGTATGCTAGTACGCATAGAGCACTTCACAAAAGCATTTATCACAATCAGATGTTTTCGGAAAATAATGGTAGCTTTTTGATGAGTCCCATTAAAATATTTTAATATCGTTCGTATGCTCTTCAGTCACACAGCATTATTCAGTTCCTTTATTAATGTCCCCATTCAACTCTTAGAGATCGGTTAAGTGTAGTCGATAGAGTACTCTTAGAGATCGGTTAAGTGTAGTCGATAGAGTACTCTTAGAGATCGGTTAAGTGTAGTCGATAGAGCACTCTTAGAGATCGGTAGTGTCGTCGATAGATTACTGGCTTCCCACACCAAGATTCTGGGTTCGAATCCACTTGTGGCACATATATTTCACTGATATATCGATCCCCAATAATTGTCATATGGAGAGCCCCTAAGGTGAAGTGCTCCGCCAGGAAGATGGGATGTTAAAGTTCACTCTTTAGCGCCTTCCGTTATGAGCATCTAGCCTTGTCATCACGTTTCTCTCCAGCCTTCATTTACTCTTCAAGTTGTCCAACCCATCGATATTTAAAGGCAGGAATGGCCAGAGTTGCTGGTCACTTCCCCTGATAACTATAACTAATCTACACTTTTCATACAGCAACAACCTTCCTTCGCATGATACATCATAACATGATAATCAGCCGAAATACTATTCCTCTCTCTCTCCACTTTTAATACACCATTCTTCCCGCCACCACTACCTTCAAAGATCCTTTAACCTCTCAACATATCATCCATCCATTTTTCTCCCTTGAAATCTCTTTCACCTATTTTCAATCCTAGTCCACCACATTCAACACATTTGCGTTCGTCTTCCTCTCCTCCTCCAAAAACTTTCGTTCGTTTTTTCTTCCTTTTGCTCATATATGCGGCCAATTTTTCGTTAATCATATTCCTCTCTTAGCATAAATATAATATGCGAAACACGAGATAATCTCTATTTTTTCCGACAACAATGTATGATAAGACATTCGAACATGATGCATTCATAAATTCAAGGCACAATTTTCTCTAGTAAACGCAGTGATTTGCTTGTATTCAGACGCATCTAACCTCTACATCAAGTTATCTACCATCGTTAGGTTTTCGATTTCCTTTTTTACAGTTAGGTTATTATAACGACATAATTGCTCCTATTCTTTCTGTTATTCTCATAACCACACGGATTCCGTAAGAATATACAGATAGAGGAGACATCATTCTGCTTCACTGTCAGAATTTTCGATTAAGCCGTTGAAATAAACAAATTAAACTAATGAAAAATCATTTTTTAAATTATCACCCATTCCAATCGGTATTAAAATAGTTTATCTATTCCTCAGCTTCCACTGCGTTTAGAAGGCACCCAACCCAATATTTATATATGAATTCCTTCTCTCTTCAGTCACAACAATTTTGACCCTCTTGAAAATAAACGATTGGCTCTGAACTATTAGAGGATTTAATTTACGAAGAGTGAAATCCTAGCTGTTTAAAATCATGAGCATTTCACAATTTGAGTTTATCATCCGCAGTATTAAAAGCCTTATTTTCAATCAGGAATTCCGAGAGACAGGCAAACGTACATTATTCGAAGATATCTCGAAAGCGATCAGTGAACCTTTCTACGGCCAGAAAATATGTTTCCTCTCATATCTGTAACAATCAATAATATATATCAATCACTCTCTTCTTTTCACTACTATTCTCTGTCTCCCGGATCATACTCTGATCTTTTTTCTCTACTAAACATTTATTTAATCTATCCTTAAATACCTTTCTCATCATATCCTTAACTCATCATCAAGTCTCCGATCCATAAGTTACCCAACATCATTTATCACATAAAAAAGGATACTTACGCCGGGTGCCATAGTCACAGCATGAGCTCTAACACATATGCGTATCAGAAATTGCAGTTCCCCCTCGCATGGCGTCATTACTGGATGATAGGGGCCTAACCTGAAATTACTTTTATCCGATTTATCAACAATTTGATAAAATACTGAGGCCTTCGACTTCATCTCCCATTAATCCAACAATAAATAATATTATATATAACTTTTGCGGGGGTAACCAAGAAATTCGTGCAAAAGAACAAAATATTTCAGTTTTAAATGGTACTGGATACAATTTAAATAAATTTTTAATAATTTCTTTGCAAATTTTTCGGTGCACCAAAAGTTGTGGAGTCAAAGTATTTTACCAGCATGTGAAGATGTATTGTTGGCTTGCTTTGAAGATATATCAAAATCTGTGAAAAACTTATTTTTTCCGACATATCTCATTGCGTTGCTGCTCAAATAGAGGAAGTTTACTGTAAAGCTTCTATACCAACGGTGAGTAGTGAACGTATAGTAAAATTAATTAAGGACTACCATGATAAGTACTACACTTAGAGAAAGTTGTTTAGTCGTGAGAAAGAGAAACTTAGCTTCAAGACTAAACTCAGTTTATCAGTGAAAAAATCCAAGCTTTTCGATGTGGCTTTCTGCAAGTGTGTAACGGATCTTACGTGTTCGTGTGGTAATAAGCATATCTCTTGTGGCTATAGAGTAATTATGGAATGTAAACGTGATAAAGAAAAGAAGATCCCTATTATTGAGAAACAGAGTTCATGTAAGACCAGCGAAATAGCCGGCTGAAATATATTGGCATTTTAGATAGAGAGTAGGGCCTAATAGGATAGTAAAAAGAGATGAAAGAAAACAAATGTATACTAAAAAAGAGATGGTTATACCTGATGAGAAAGTTAGTGAAGAAGATATTCTAATTAATTCTGCCCAAAACACCCAAATCGAGAGTCACAAAGCAAATTGCGACATTTCACCGTCAACATCTCAGACGCGCATTGAACTTCCTGCAACTGCGTTAATAAGTGATAGATGCGGATTAACTGACAGAGCCACAGCCGCTATTGCCTCCTGTGTTTTTAAAGATGAAGGCATAACAAATGAAGGAAATTTGTCGATAGTAATAGATAAGAGCAAGGTCTGACGATAAAAACAAAAATTCAAGACTACTAACAATCGGAAAATCTAAATGCAAAGATATGAGGAGTATAATTCGACGGGTGAAAAGACAACACTTATTATCAAGAAAGAAATGGTAACAAAATGTATCGAAGATTGAAGAAAGAAGAGCATATCAGTCTGGTTCAAGACCCTGCAGGCTCCTTCCACCATGGTGGAAAGTATATGGGACATTCGACACCGCAAAGTGGCACTGGAAGCGAAATAGCCAAAAGCATTTTGTGCTATTTAGAAAGTAAAACCTTTAGACTGTGTTCAGCCTGTTACACGTGATTGTGATGGAACAGCGACAAATACGGGATGTAAAAACGGTGTAACGTAATCTTGAGGTTAAACTTTGCCATCCTTAGCAATGGTATGCTTGAAATACTGCATCCCACTATGAGAACAGACAAGAACAATGCAACTTTACTAAAATCCAGGTAGTTCCAGAAATGATATGCTTTTTATTTATAATACTGCAGTAATTTGTAATAGTTTTACAAATTTGTCCATGAATAAAGTTTATGTATTGTATAATATAATCAAAATCTTAACAATATGATGCACTGTAATTTTTAATTGTAATTACGACATGTTTATTACATAATAAAAATCTCAATGTTTAGGTGATTTTAGCCAAATTTAGGGCTTATACGCGAACTAAAGGTGGTTTGCAAAAGTTATAAAAAACATTTGGTGTTGAAATCATGCTATTAACTTCCATTTTATTGTTGTTTCGTAAAAATAAAACTAAAAGTTTTGATAGTATAATTTTTACAAAATTTCAGTTTTTGACAATTTTTTTCAAACATTAAGCCAAATGTGCGAACTGAAGATGTCACCTTAGAATTTTATTATTCTTTTTCCTGTATTAAGGATACCAAACTCCAACTTTTGAGTGCTAATGGGATTCCGAAATTAAAAAATAGTTCTTTTCGAACCACTCTAGTAAGGATACGTGAGTTAGACGGAAAGAGATTTAATTAGTTATCTGATTTGAGCAGAATAATACTGTGAGGAAAATGACACTCAGATGAAAATTCAGCGCAGAAAAAAACAAAATAATTCACTGAAAAAATTGCATTGATGATTCAACCAAATAAACAGATGTAATATATAATTTAAATATATTCTGGGGAGTAATCCAATGGATTGGCCGGCGCAGCCAGTTTAAAAAGACATATTTGGCTGTATCATCAAACTTAAGTAGATAGAATCTCGAAGAGAGAGAAAATGCGACTCCATATCGGGGGAAAAGTTCGGCTTCTATAAGCTGCGACCCTACAACATACAGGAACATGGCTGTACAAGAAACTTTCAAATACTCCAACACCTAACAAGTTATCAAAGCTTATTCCTTAAATAGGAAGTTAAGACTCTTATTTGCCATTGGTATATGTGTAGAAGAGAGTTTCTGCCATTGCTGTACAGAACTCCGTCAGAAATCGCCCCATTTACACGAATAGATTTTTTTCTCGTCTGCTAAGTAATTCTAATGTTTTTTTTTTTTAAACGATCGCTACTGCTCTGAAAAGAATAAACCTCTGTGGTGAGTCTTCCGTCTTCCGCCGCGCCGTCTGGATCGACGCCAGGTTCACCAAAAGCGTTTTGAAGACCAATGCTGTCATGTGGAGGCATCCACGCGAAGATCTATTTCAAATGGCTAGTACAACCAATCGCCTTAGGCGTTCATATTGACTACAGATGATGATTGGACCCACTATTTGTCATCTTATAAGAGTTGAATGCCTCACCCACCCTGATTCTGAGTGAATAACCGTACTTCTCAGGAAAGACACTCAACCCCTGAAAGCATTGCTTGGAGTAAGTTTATTTGTGATTTAAAAAATGTGGGATTTCTTTCCGCTTCGAATCTTCAACCTCCTTAAGAGCCTAAGCCCCTAATTTCCCTTCCCATCTACCCTCTCCATCATTCTGTCTTCCTAGAATTCGCCCATCCCATCCCTCAACCCTTCTCCTACCCCTCTAGCCATATCATACTCTAACCCTTCACTCCGCGCCATCTCTCTCCTCTCCGCCCAGTTATCCCCCCAAACCCTGCTAGCCCCCCTCCCTCTCTCCGCCGAAGCAGAGGAAGACTTGCCCCAACTCGGTCCAAACTCCCCCGGCATCGCAATTATCATCGCCTCTCATACGCCGGCCTGCGCGCCGAACGGCGAAGGGAGTGCGTGCGTAGCCCTGAGGAGGAGAATACACCCCGCCGCACCCCCCCCCCATCCCCCCCCGCCGTTCTATCCGCGCCAGACACATTATCCATCCCATCCATTCCTCTTCGGGAAAAACGGACCCCGTGTCTTGGCCACATCCTCCTCCTCCCCTTCCCTCCCCTCGAAGCGGAACTCCAAAACTCCTACTCACTTCCACGATAATAGACGGGTAGACATTATGGCGCAGTATAGAATTTAAACCGACAAATATCAGCGTTTTGGCTTTGAGTCTTGTGACGGAGCATAATTCTCAAGGCAAACCTGATATGTTTAAGTGGATAATACTTCGTCCATTGAAATGTGGTGGGATAAAATTTGAGCGTAGCGAGAGCGGAACTTGGTTTTGTTCGCCGATTACAGAAAGAGAAAACTCTCTCCAAGCTGTGGAGCAAAATAAGCATTCAGCATGAAAAAAATATTCAAACTAAATCATTAACTAAAAACCAACCAGCCATGATACTTTACAATATTATGTCAAATTACCAACAACCAATTCAATGGGCCAGCCAACTGCCAATAACACTTCCAATCCAGGATTTATGACAAATAATTTACCACTTCTAGATGTCAAGCTCGCTTATTCATACCATAGAAACGATCGGCTGGTAAGTAACATTCCTGAATGACAAGTGGTCATGGATTTCATTACGTAAATTAGCTTAATCTGCTTTGAATATCCCCAATATTATTAATTTGTGCGTTGAAAAGAATCCAGTAGTTCTTACTTCAGCAAAAAACTGTCGTTGACCCCTAAAACCATGCAATCACGTGACTACTGTCCCCGTCAAAATAGTATCGACCTGGAATTCGACGCATCTCACAGTTTCACTGGGCGAGCTAGGCAGGACAAATTATGCATCACTGGAAAGAGAATCCATTAGAATTTGAAATTACATGTATTTTGGGATTATGTCATTCACGTCATTGACTTAAGTCGCCATAGAATACATCAAAACACCATATAAAATCACCCAACTTCACGACTAGGTAATGTTTGCAACACAGTGAAATTAGGATCGCGCATCACAGTAAAGCTAGATTTTTAACACGATTAAAGTAAAATGCCTGAAGATAGATCTTTGAATGGATTGTGATTTTCCTACTATAAGCGATTTCATGAATGAATCACAAGTGCTAAACAAATTAATTTTTTTGAAACGTCGCGCTGTTGAAAACCACGTAGACGCAAGTCCACCAATCATTCACTTTTCCGGCTACGTAAACATCCTTGTTCGTAAACATAAAAAACAAAAATAATAACAAAACCTCGGATGCGATGATGGCCGTAACCATGGTGCTTATCTTGATAATGGCCAACAAAAACACCAAAACAATGTGTTCGATCTTAATATCATGATTTTTAAAACAACAAGTCAAAATCGGATGCAACAAAAATCTTTTTATAGCAAATTTAATCTTTTTCGTAAAAGTTAGTCCAAATCTCTTTGTAATTTGACATATTATTATGCGTTTTATTTTTAACATCCGTTACGATGAACACGTTACGCCTTATTATAAAAAAATAAAATGGCTGAAATTGGATAAACGACGTATACTTCAAAAGGCTTTATGCTTGTTTAAGGTACTGAAATAAAAAAATCCGTCTTATTTGTATGTAAACTTTATATATAATGCAAATACTGGGAAGAGATCAACTCGAATCACTGAGATATTCTATGTTCCTAAATACCAGTCTTTAATATTTGAGCACTCCTTCCTCATTTCTTCCTGCAAGCTATGGAATTGTTTACCTGAAAATGTTAGAACCTCTTCTACAATTTCGATGTTCAAGAGAAATATGACTGATCAGTTATGTAACTTTGCTTAATCTTCTCATATATCTAATCAATATGATCAATTCTTGAAATGTGATTTCATATCTGTGCATTGCAATGTTGATTGAGATTCGTCATGCTCTTTTGTTATCATACTGTTTGATGCTGTGTCTATTACTTTATATTCCATTATTCTTTATGCAAAATTTGTAAGCAATGCGATTGATAATCTATGTTGCCTGTTTTAAATCTCAATCCTTAATGTGTGATCTTAAATTTGTGCACCCTAATTTTCACATGTTATTTATTTTCTTATCATTGATAATTGTTGGTTTATATGCGGTGTTCCTTAATGAAATTTGTTTGTATTGCTGTCATCATTGGCCCCATTTGTTGTGGCATGTAATAATATTTAAATGTTCCAGGGGACATAAAGTCCCAGAACAATAAAGTATGTTTTCAATTTCAATTCAATATTATAAAGTTATTAAAATATAAAAATCTACCTTGAAGTCTAGCATTAACTCCCATACTTTTCATGAATTGGCACGGAAATTTTTTCTAGGCTCAAACTCTGTCCTTGGACGAATTTTCCCGAAGATCAGATCCAGCCAAACAAATTTCTCGCAGCTAAAACCTTCGAGATATGTCATCTCGTCATAATCTTAAGTCTTTTTAGGGATAAATCGTCAGAGAGAACTCAGAATTCATTCGCATGATTCATCTGAATATTGTGCATGCATCAACCCCAGGTATTGATAGTTACTTTTGAAAAGAAAAGAAACTTTTTAAAAAAGGTCACACAATTGAAAGCGGGATCTCAATTGTCTGAAATCACCGCACGGCAGTCTTCCTCTCCTCTACGTTTGTTTCAACTGGAAGATTGTAATCATACTCATAATCATGTCCTACATTGAGGAAATAGATACGATTTTTTTCGTTAAACCAGATACACTTCACATGGAAATAGGTCACAAAGCAGGCAGCGGGGGATCGGGCTGGTATGGTAGATAGAGTACTGACTTCCCATTCCCAGGGCCCGGGTTTAAATCCCGGGGGTGGATGGATTTTTCAGTGAAATCCCAATCCCTACTAGGGAGTGACGTGGACAGCACTTCAAGTACAGTACTCCGTCCGTCGGATGGGACGTTATACCGTGGTCCCCTTTCCACCTTCCGTTAAGAGCAGCCCAATGCCGACGCCGGTATTCTCTTCACCCTACGTCCATTCCCCAAAATACCTTCCCTTATTAATCAACCCACCTATCCTTAATTATGCGAATGATCTCCGTTGTCGGTTGCCCCCCCAAAGAACCAAACAAACCAACAGACAGCGATAAAGCTCCGTTTTGAATTCGCCATGCGCACGAAATGTTTAGCAAGAAATATTATCATTAAACGACGTTGTACGTCGACTAAATTTCGGTCATGTGTACTTCAAAATATGAACTTCGTATGCGAATAATTTAAAAAAATAATACATGTTCCCCATTATTACACCTATAAGAGTAGCTAGAGGATACAGATACATGGTCCTGAGGTACCTATGTCTTCGCGCTTCGAAGGTCCGTCGTAGTGGTGACGTATCAGGCAACGAATCAGTCGTTCCAACCCCTACATTTCCCCACCTTTCCTTCCTTCCTCCTTCTCCTTCCTACAAAACCCTCCCTCCCATTCCTAGAACACCATCTGCTCCGATTCCACTCGCCTTAGCCAACAACCCGACCTTCTCCTTGCCACGGTGCAATTCATGCCACATCAATACGTTAAGGCTCAGCGATCCAAGCACTCCGCGGAGTCAGCCACCGCAGAATCCACGCCAGATTATGCCAACAAAGTGGTTCGTTCATGTTCGGCAGCGAATGAACGATTTGGTTGAAGCTGTTTAATTCGGCATCGATCGTAATGAGAACCATCCGTCCATTATTGAGTGCCATCCATGCATGGAATGGAGGCATAGGAATTTATTTTTTTTTAAGTCGAATACCGCAGTTGAGTGTAGCAACTTTCACAGAATAAAAATTCAGCGCGCTGATATTAACCAATCGTTGCGCCCGTTGAAATTTCGTTCTTCCAAAGCAGCAACCTGAATTTACAAAAATCCGTTGAAAATCATCCAATAAATGCCAACCAAAATATCTCGGCTCGAACGATGCACTCACATTCACAAGCAAGGTATCGGCAATTTATGCTTTTGAAAAATCCATACAATAATCGATCTATATAATTTATTTATGTAGTCTTTAAATGCACTCGGCCTTTTTTATTTTATTTTATCACAAGCATAGGGACCCGGATTCGCACAGGAAGCTGCGCATTTATTGCACCGATTATGCATAAAGGAACCAGGATAATATTGAGCAATTTACATTCTCTCGGCTGAAAAACGTTTATACGTGAAATCTGAAACCAGAGATAATGCTTTAAAATATTAATAAGAGCAACATGATGGTCCCCATTGAATTTCAGCGGGAGGAATCATTACTTTTATAATTATAAGAATCACTTTAACGTACTAAATGCAGGTAACCAAGCAAATACTAAAACTATCACCGAATATTTCAAATGTCTCATTACAATGCGCAGCCAGGTCAATACAGCTCAAACGCAGTTCATTCTAAATAAAGGTGGATGTCGATAGCATATAAAATAACCGTAAGAATTAGACGTTGAGTCCGATCATATTGTCGATAGTGAAGCTTTTTCTTAGCCTCAATAATTTGATTTGTGTTTCGTTGTCCGAAGACATTAAAACTACCCTAATTGTATCGAAGGGTTGGTGAGTACAACAGCAGCAGACATGTAGAGAAATGGACCATGAGGACAAAAACAAGGATCTAACTAAGATTCCAGTTCAGTTCAGATCTTACTAGGGGTATACTCGCCAACGGTTTGGACTAAATCTAAGGATCTGATGTTTACCAGGCGTATCGTCAGAAGGAAAATTTCTCGAAGGAATCCTTCATTCAGAAGCCTTCATCCCAGAGGATGAAGAGGGAGTCGTTCTTTGAATCATCGGCAGAGACGGAACCATTTCAATGGGAACATCCGAGAAATCTTCCTTTGAAACTGAATCACTTAGTTTCGACATTTTCAACGCTGAAAATGCTAATGACCCAAGCAAAAACCTTTATCACCATTTTTGCTTTCATTTTTTAGAGGAACCATAGTTAATATTAGGGCTACAGTGTAACATTGAAATGATCATAGATTCTAACAGCTACCAAATGAATTACTGAACTGAAATGAAGCAAACAGGATCATTGCATCGTTCCCAATGATCAAAACACCAGTTCGCTGCCTTGGATGAGGCGTAAATATTTATATTTTGAGTAAAATTCCACCTAGACTAACAGTTTTTAGAGCTGTTTTCAAATTCGTTCTTCTTTCATCTCAGAATACCATTTTTTAACAGCAGAACAAATCAAATTGTAGTTTTAAAGCCTTTCAATCATTTAAAAAAGATTCCTACCGATCACTTGATCACATCTGTTTAAGTTCACATCTGCTTTTTCTTCCTACTTCTATTGGGAATCAGTCGCCATTCTCTTTTTCTCCATTTTTCACTATACGAGATAATTTCAAGCAAAGTATATTTATTCCTTCCATATTTCAATCCTGATTGCTGATCTTTCTATGTAGGACTAATGCCATTGCTGCTAATATTCAGCAAGCCAAATAAATTTTCCAATTTTTCATCTAAATCGTTTTTAACATGCAAATCGATCCACCATCTAGAAATGCATTAGTATTCCACTGAACGTAAAATTACATTTTCAAAACTGTCGCGATATCGAGTGATATATGAGGAAACGGATTCAAATAACAGTAATAAGTAATGGCTCTGTCATAGTTTTGTCTCAGAAAAAACGTCATGATAGACAGGAGAACTTTGATCGGCCTCACATTTTGAACGATACGGATAACGCTCATTTACCATCTCAGTCATGCGTGCAGAAACTGATGAATATGTGGTGACCGAAAGATTGAGGATGTTAAAAACTATGCGTAAAGGAGGCAGAATTCTCAGTGGACATTATGCTTTGTAGGAATGCACTAAAAATATTAAAAGTTAAAAAGCGGGTGAGCCAAAATATATTCGATCTCTAATTGCCGAAAATGTTCAGCATAAAGAAAAGGAAGGTATTTTAAAAAGACAAAAAATTAATATAAAACGTACGTAATGCATGTAACAATTCTGATAAAATTCTGACGTAGGCTTCCGCGGTGTTTCATGATGAAGTGCAGAATGGCTTCCGGTGTTCCACCGCGTTGTATGTCTTGTGCTGACATATATCATCACAAGACACAACGCGGTGGAATACTGGAAGCCATGCCACACTTCAATTCATATTAAAACCCCAGCAAGATGGAATATTTAATACCCGACTAAAAATAGAGGAGTATGGTAAATCCACGTCTCTCTTCGATGACACGCGGTAAGAAGATAATTTAAAATGAGATTTCTACAGGATAAGCCCTATAGTCAAAAGAAGCATTATCGTTATCGCATATCAGCGCACTTTGAAATTCCCAGCATGCAGATCGTAAAGTGAATCCATCGTGAAGTGAACCTATCGTAACGCGGGGGCCACTGTATATTACGCCAATCATACCCACGTCAAAACCACTTTCCATAAAATAAATGTACCTTCGATTCTTTAAGTGCTGTTTCAAAGGAGGACAGGTAGAGAGCTCTGTATCCTAATAATATTGCATCCTAGAGTCATTATGGAATTTATCTCAAATCGGGATCTCATTAAAAAAACCCAATTAAGAAATTTCTTGGATGGCATTCAACTCGAAGGACACCAATGTCAAACATTTCAATTTTTTTACCTCCGAATAATCAACATCTGAACAAACGGCTAACCTTTCCACAGTCGCAGCTCCTTGCTTTTTCATTCTCAAAGCTGGAATTCGCAAACTGATTGTAGTTCCTTTTTCTCTTATAAATCGCTCTGTTGAGGCCATAACTGCTGGTTCACGAATACGGTGATAGTCAATCACGTGATTCCGTACCAACAACGAATATCCTTCGGATAAAATACGATCATTGATTGTCATTTTTTAAGAAGAGCGTTCTCCAACAATGTGGAAATCAAACTACATGAGACGACAATACCGTTGAAGTACGTGATAGCCCTAATTTCAGCACGAAGACATTCACTGCCAAGATTTAACGACCGTACATTTTCCACTCTGAACGTGCAATTCAGTGCCTATCCACGTCTCAGAGATGAGCCTATTCGCCGAAACGCGGCAGATAAAAAAGGCTGTTTTCAAAGCCCTCATTCGTGGCTCAAAATAGCAGGACAAAGACTGCTATTCAAAGTTTATGAAAGGAAATCACGTCCTGTTGAAATAACTCGTAAAGTATTTGTGTCTTAATTGAAAATCTGCATAAAAAGCAATTAATTATGCAAACAATGTTTTATGACGTTTCTCAAAAACTATAGATGGACAACGGATGCTCAGCAACCATAATTTTGTCACCATGTACTCCTTTAAATGACTAGCATGATATTCATCTTTTGGGCTTTCTTTTCATGGAAATTCCGCTTTTTCACTATAAATACCTTTAAATGCATTGAAAAGTATTGCATCATAGCTTAATTGTGATATCTGCCTGTTTCAACAGTCAAAATAATATATTTAAGATATAACTAATAATAGAACCTTAATAAATACAAATAAATAATTAACATAAAAAATTATTAGATGGAATATCCAATCATAATATTGGCTCAGGGATTCACTGTGGTAAACGCAATAGATGCAAGTCAATCAAACCGAGAACTAATAAAAATGCCAAAAGAAAAGCTGCCAACATTATCGATTTTATGTTATCATTATTCCAATACGTTTATACTGAAGACAGAAGGACGAAAAATCTTATCACGACAATCGCAATTTCAACGTGTAGAGAGGAACCTTGAATATACAACTATCATTATTTTATGTTACTATTAAGCATATTATTCCAAAAAGTATCACATATCTTAAAGTCAATTTTGCAGTTCGTATAAGAATTCCATTCTTTAATAGCATCTCAAACGAACTTCTTGCGCTAACGATGTCAAAAACGGATTGGCGTCCAACCAATCCGATGAAACAATTAGGAATGCATATTTTGTTTTCGAAGTCAAAACAGCTTTTCAGGTGTGACCATGCGACCAAACCGAATTTTGTCTCGTTAGTTGAGAGATTTGAAACGTTAACAGAAATGTATTTCAAACAAGGCATTTTTTAGTACCTTAGGGCAGGGCGCAATTTTGATTACATGGCATGCAACAAACTTGCTACCTTTTCTGTCGTTTACGCTGCGCTTACTTTACGAGGCATACGAAGGCTAAAATCCACTACGCTTGCGAAGGAGACTGCGGTGTAAGGTTTTTAATGCGATTCATCCGTATAACATTGGAAGTATGCTTGGATGTACCGAGACCCTCTCTATGCTTTTATTTACTGAAAATAGAGAGTTTGAACTTCATGAGATGGAAACAAGTGGTCTTTCTAATTGCACGGTTTTCCTTCATTCGGAGATAATTAAGGTTTAAATTTTACATTAAATTTGACCTTCAGAATTTGCTTAATAAGTTAACGACAAGAATAATTTGCTTACTAATTTTGATGTGTGAACTAGGGACACTAAATAATGATTATAAGTCATTATTTTGGATATAAATGTACGCATACGGAATTAAGTATTTCCAAGGTGCTATTAAAAGGATTTAACCAAGGTTGGCAGAAAATATTTATCTATACATGGGAGTATTGTCCTGCTTTCAGGCCAGTATTTCGCACAGATGTGTACCAGTGTAACAGGCAGTGTAACTAATGCCAGTGTAACAAGCATTCCAGAGAATGTTTATAACGAGGTAATAGTTAGGTACCTGTATGTGTAACGTAAGCATTTTCTTATCTATCTGCTTATTTAATGCACCATTTGCACAAAATTAATCCGTTTAGCTTCATTGCCAGCCGTAAAGCAGAATCATATACCAGGGTTGCCTCTAACAACGATTCAACCAGATTTATACGGTTTTGATGCTTCAATTTGGCGAGAACTCAAGGGATAATCCCGAATTTATAACTCCATAACTACTGCCGGGTAATGCTTAATGCGCTAGAAACTAGTACTCATTTGATGTTAATCCTAGAGCACACGAAACGACTCATTTAAAGCGTAAGAGACAATTCAATTACCATGTATGAACTATGACAAAGTGATTTTGCACCATAAACAGGTTATGGCAGTAAAATATAAGGCCATTAAGTGAAATAATAGTAGGCAATGACTTAGTGAGCAATGGGTAGTCATTTACTTATGACGGCAAGGAACTTAAGTTTACACAGAAAACGAAGTTCAACGTAGATACTTATGCTCACCGACAAAATTATTTTAGCATGTACATTTATGGTATGCCACCAGTTTTTTATGGCTTTACGTTGCCTCCAGACAAAACTAAAATTAAGAAAACTCCCTGTTTTCATATTTATCATTTAAAAATATTATTTACTTTTCCGCTATAAAAAAAACTGCATTCCAATCAAAATTAATCTAATTTTGTAACTATAGTTGGATACTTTTACTGACGTAAACTACGTCGTAAGGTTTTCACAAATCAAAGTGCTCATCTAAAACTTTTTCCACAATGTTGCAATCCCTTAACGAGCAACCGTATTACCATTTTCCTGGCCAAGCCTCCAATCCAAGTTCTGTTAGGGTTAATTATTGTTCATAGTTTTTAAAGAGGTGCCTCATATACCTACTAACGTATTTACAACAATAATTATAAGTTAAATTTAAAACTGACTTTCCCAACATCGTTCACGGCTGGTCATTCAATAGTCTGATCAAGAACGTACAGGGCTTGATGCAGTTCGTTCAATTATCTTATTCTCCAGGGCACATATTAGATTGGAGAATATGTTCTTCAGCTGCAAAGGATATCGGATATTCATGAGGTGAGGCATCACGCTATTTACGGTGTACATCTTAAGGGTATCCAAAGATGAATTCAAGCCTTGCGATTGTTTGTCACCAAATCTCCCTGGTCAGCTAAGGACGACAAAGGCAAGGTAACTATAAGTACTAAATCAGGGTAGGAAAATACACTTGAAGGTGATTTTTGAACGTTAAATAGTTTATTATGCTCTAAACATTAATGCCACTGGGCACAAGAGGAAGAAGATTTTGATCGCAATCCAACGCATTATTCCTATTACCAGGAAATCAGTTCATTCCTTTCATAATTATTATTTACCAACCCCGCCGATGAAGTTCAGTTCTGAAAAAAGCTTCTTTCCCTGGAATTTTATGTGAAAAAATTACGTGATTAGTCTCTCATCATCTTCATTCCTTTAATTAGCACTTTTCTTGTAAGAAAAATACTGTGATGATATTAATCACAAAAATGGGGCTTTTCCTTAAAATGCTTCTACGATATAACTAAGTCATTTTTCACTTATCTAAAATGCATTTCTTTTACGGATGTGAAAAATATTTGCGCTTCTTTTTTCATTAAAAAAACGTAGATCAGCACCAAAGGCACATACGACTTGTTGACAGGTCTTTTTAAGGGCAATGACTTTGAAAGCAGTATTTTCGGAAAATGAGATGACATTTTTCTTTCATTTTCCCGCTATCACAAATCAAGCATATTTAATAGTGTAGTATCGGGTAATGGGGCACTAGCCCGTGCATTCGATTACAAGCTCTCTGCACGATCAATCCTTGGCTGACTTATCGACGATAGGTATTTTTCTCACAGTTATCTGGCCATGTCTCAGTACTGTGAATGTAAATGCCTTTCTGTGCTCGCTGATTTATTTTTAAGGCATAAAGTTATTTCTCCAACACCATAACTGCTCTCAGAATGTAACTACCTCTCGACATTCTAATTGTTTTTTAAATAACTTTCCCCACTCTTGTAAAGAGGCTGCTTTCCATAAAGGTGTACAATTGCAGAGTAAAATAGAGCCTTTCATATTGTATTTTTTACATAATTTTTGTATTTATTTCGAGGTCTAATGGGGACATTTTAACACACTTCAATATAATGTACTCCTTTTGACATCTTCCAGGCTCAGGTCTTAGTTATTAACATTTCAGTATAAACGCAAGGAACACTTAGGAATCGAGCAGTATGAAATAATGAAATGCAGCCAATATATGATGTAGAAAACCGTTAAAGTTTGCGTAAAAAGAAAACAAAATATCAGGTTAGGCATATGCAACGACGCAAATAAAGTGCTCATTCAAGATTCATGTATCGATCGTGTAAGCTAAGAAATCATCAAAAATCGATTTGTTCTGCATTTAAAAGCATCCTGCCTTGATTTTAAATAAAAACAACTCTCAGCATGACTCAAAATGCCGAACACCTCCACACGACTTTCTACTTATTTTAATGTAAGCGTCAGTACGTTCCCCCTCCATAACCAATGCTCCAACGTTTGGATCAAGCTTTCCTGGATGGGGCAGAGTGAAATTTAACCGATAATGCCGGGGATTTTCCCTTCACGTAACCAAATTGAAGGGAATTCCAGTGTCTTCGGTACGAAGAAAAAAAAAGCTGTCAGAAGAGAGAGAACTGAGCAAATGCTTCGGGAAGGGGGGTGTCGGGGGGGGAGGGGCGAAGGAATATAGGCTTCCACCGACCTCACCCTGTCTCCCGCGCGTTTCTCAGCCATTCCGCACAACTGTGCTACTCCATGTTCCACGCATAATATCTCCCCATACTCCCTCTCTCTCTCTCTCCCAGTCAATTATCCTAGACTTTTCCCAGTCCCGTAACCGATTTCTCCACCGCGCGTGAGGAGCAGTCATTTGTCTCAGGAGAATTTCAACTCTCTTCCCTCTCAGATGGCTCAGACACTCCTCCACTTCGTCCCTTTCTCCACAGCGAAGAGCACACGTATGCGATTCAGTCCCGAAACACGCGACATGGCCGCCATATCGGCCGGTCACCTTTTCGTGCGCAGACGCCTGGCATGCAGATTTCTCCCACCTTCATCTCTCCCGCCGCACACAAGCATTTCGGAGCCGTTTCGGGTGCAATGTCGACCGTCTGCCACACCACGGCGTGCTCGCTCATTGCCCGTCTCTGCGCAATATTCCACGGTATAGTAAACTAGCCGAATCACCCGCCTACGCACAGAAAGCTTAGCATTAATTATGCCTATCTATACGAAAAGGAACTCGCCTAGATTAGAAGAAAATTTTACACTTTCTTAGCTAACTAAGTAATGACTTGCTGGCCTCGGTGGTAACGGGGTAACCGCCGGTCAAATCAGAGCTCGCGAGTTTACCTGGGTGGTTTTTCACCATCCAGGGCATGATTAAAT